>CM060968.1:90967462-92364962 GCA_030765045.1 Tenodera sinensis | reverse complement strand
GATTTCCACAGTCAATGTGCAACAGAAACTAAGTTAAGTTAGATTTTATTTTATAACACTCTATACTCTTAATCTATTGTGTCTAATTTTCTACAACTACTGTTTCATCACATTATCTTAGAGTTAATTATATAAAGCAGAAAATGAGATACTATGATTTGAAATCATCCTTGACCCTGAAGGTCATGGAGTCTGATAAAACACTTCTGTTTTGCTTAACAAGTATTAATTTTTCTTTCAGTGAATGTGGCAAAAGGAGACATTAATATATTTTTAACAGGTATTAATGCTGCATTTTTCAAAGAATAGAAAGGTAATGAAACATGTATGAAATGCTGTTAACTTAGCATAGATATGGCATATATTTCTTACAAATATTAGCTATTGCTACTTACATGCTAATAGAGCAAATATTGACATGGTACTACTTTCATACAGAATCCTTCTAATGTTGCTCTGTTCTTTTCTTTCCAGTAAACACTTTTAAAAAAATGACGAAGGTGCACCTTATGCAAAAGTGCATGAAAAGTATGGGTAAGATTTCTTGAGTATATAGAAATGTCTATGAATAAAAGTGAATAAAAACAATAAAACAAATAAAAACAAATTATATGTGTCTAAAATGTAGATCTTAACATTCTGATGCAACTTCAGTACAAGAAACTAATATGGATATATTACGAAGTTTTCAGGACCTTTGTTAGAACAATGACCAGTGGAACTGAAAAGAAGAGCACACAGCTGAAACAGTTACTTTCTTCACCACAACTTTCATTTCTGATGGAAGCACATTCTGGACTTAGTGCACGAATTGTTCAGGAGGCTGGTAAGTAGAGAGGTCCACATATTCAGGAATATATTGCACATGTTACAAATGTTCATGAACGTGCTTGAAGGAGTGGGTTTATAGGTACAGTAGCTTGGCACACTCATCCCACCATATACTTTTTTAAAATTTAGTTATTGAATAGAAAATGTATTCCTTTTATATAATACATTTGATTACAAAGCATTTTCAACATCATCTCTGGCTGTATGTAGTTGTTGAAAAGTGACACACAGTATGTTCTGAAGTCGGAATGGAATAAGAACAATAATACGTTCAGTAGAACATAGGCGTATATGCACAGGTAACACTGATGCTCCTGTTTGCTGTTCAGAGAAAGTTGATGGCAATGGTGGAAAACATATTACATCTAGAAAGGGTACAATGATGTACCAAACTTTAGTAGTACATCAGAAATCAAATGACTAGAGGGTGATGGAGATAAGAAAGAAACAAAAAAGGGAGAGAGATAATAATAGTAAAACAATAACAACAAGAACAACAATAATAATAAAGATGATAATAATAATACACATAATAAAAATGGTGGTGGCGATGGCGGTGGCAGTGGTGGTGGTGATGATGATGTCAAAAGACTTTTACAGTTTCTGACATTGTCAAACTTATAACTATAAATTACAAAAATTATAAATGTATAGTTTGATACAACCCTGCATGATTATATGATGATTACAATAAAGTAGTATTTTAGACATGATTTTAAATATATGATATATACGTGAGTACTGATTATAATTCATCAATACTGTACAGACTTTTCATTATCTAGTACTTCTTCAGATCACTCTCAAACTAAGAAGTGGAATCAGGACTGAAAAATTCAATGCCACCGTAATAATAATAATCTGGGATTTGAACCACGGATCTTCTGCTTATCGAGTGGCTGCTTTAACCACTAAGCTGCCATGGTCAACTTGCCAGTACAACATTAAATTCCTAAATTCCTAAATGTTGTTATTGCTATTTTAATCCTTTGAGAACAATGTACATTGTACATGTCAGTTTATAAAATATTTACTGTACCTATTTACAGAATAGCAGCTACACATTAAATAATCCACATTTATGCTTAACACTTAATAATTCATTAAACACATGCACAGACAATAATTATTCTAGTTTTCTATGAGCTTATTTGGTATATAATAACAATCCTCTTATTAAAATTTTGGACATTACTATTTCTAATTTGACCTTTGGATAACTGTCTTTTTTTTTTTTTTTTTTTTTTTTTTTTTGTAAATATTTATTTAAGGTCGTTTTGACAGCACAGTCTTATCACGACCATACATAGTAATACATTGTGGATATTAACTTACAATTATACATACACACATTACATTATGTTGACATTTACAGTAAATTTGAAAGTTTTATGTTCTTCATAAACTGTAGAGTCTTGCTGATCATATTCGGTGTATTGACTGCATGATGAAGACTGGAAATGCCGGCTTGCTGTCTATATCTGCTGTATTGTGGGCAATCTATAAGGATGTGGTGGATGGTTAGAGGAATATCACAGTTGGCACAATTTGGAGGTTGGTCCTTGATGAGGAGATGACTGTGTGTTAGTTTGGAGTGTCCAATTCTAAGCCGAGTGATGTTAACTTGATCTCTTCTTTTTAGTCTTTGGAGATGCAGAAAAGGTTTTGTACAGCCTGAGCGAGCTTCATGGAGTTTACTGCTAACTGATGACCATGTCTGTATCCATTTTTGCATGTACATATGTTTAATACCGTTGATGATGTCTTGATGTGGAGAAGCGATCGAGGCATCACTGACGGGATGTTTAGCTGCCTCTTTTGCAGCTTCATCTGCAGTTTCATTGCCTGTTATGCCAACGTGAGAGGGAGTCCATACAAAGGATACCTTTTTATCGGTCTTATTTATATTGTGACACAAAAGTCGAATTTCATGGATTAGTGCATGGTTTGGCTCGGAGTTTTGTATGGCAAGTAGTACACTTAAGGAATCAGTGAATATGGTACAGTGACTTTTAACGGATGAATTGGTTATATATAGAAGCGCTTCCTTAATAGCAAATGCTTCACAGGAGAAAATGCTAAACAGGCGAGGTAAACTGTAGAGCATTGTTTGATCAGGATACACAATTGCACATCCTCTTCCCTCTTTAGATGCTGATCCATCAGTGAAAATTTTCGTGTTAGAGTTATGTTCATCCAGTAAAGAACTCCACGTTTGTTTAAGTATACAAGAAGGAGTTTGAAGCTTCAAATGAGATGAAAGACTGGTATCAATTGGTGGACTTTGTATCTGCCAGTAGGGTGTGGAGCAATTAGTATAGCTGGGTTGGATCATAGAAATTGTTAAATCTATTTCTTTCAAGTATTGGAGAATTCTAATGTGAAATGGACTTCTGTGTCATTCTGTTTGCATCTGACAAGCTTTTTGTAGTGGAAATACATAGTTATGCATTTTATGACATGGATGTGAGGCAATCTTTATGGCATATGTTACACTTAATAATTTTCTGCGAATATTTAGAGGCGGCTCATTTGCTTCCATTTGAAGGCTTAAGATTGGACTGGTGACAAATGCCCCTAATGCCAACCTTAGGGCTGTAGACTGAATGGAGTTCAGGGTTTTGAGAGTTGAACGGTTTGCGGAGTTGTAAACAATAGCACCATAGTCTAGTTTGGATCTAATAAGAGCCTTGTAGGTTTTGAGAAGTGTGAATAAATCTGCACCCCAATTTCTTGCGGCAAGAGTTTTGATAATGTTGAGTCGATTTGTGCAAGCTTCTTTTAAGGCTTTAATATGGGGCTTCCATGAAAGTTTTTGATCGAAAATGACACCCAGAATTTTTGTGGTCGTAACTACGTTGAGTTTCTCTTCGTTGATATATAGTTCAAGGTCCTGTTCAGGAACTTGTCTTTTTGTGAAGGTGATACATTTAGTTTTGGTGCTGGAGAATTTGAAACCAGTAGTAGACGACCATTCTTGGAGATCATCTAAGGCTGACTGAAGTAGTTTTTCAGTGGTGATTATGTTTTTACCTTGGCAAAAAATTATGAGGTCGTCAGCATAAAGACACGCCTTAACTGGTGGGTGAATATATGTTGCAATATTGTTTATGGCTATAAGGAAAAGGGTCACGCTGATCACGGAGCCCTGAGGAACTCCATTTTTAATTTTAATTTCTTTGGAGAATATGCCGTTGGCTTTTACCCTGATGCTGCGATTATGAAGAAAATTGTAAATAAATGCTATCATTCTTCCTCTGATGTTGAAATCCAGCAGTGTCTTAATAATGTGCGGTTTATATGCCATGTCATATGCTTTTTCTACGTCTAAATGTATCATGGAAAGATGCTGTGATTTTGAGAATGCATTTAGGATTTCTGTTTCGAGTGTAATTAGGGTATCGGTGGTCGAATGGTGACGGCGAAAGCCGCTTTGAATTTTGGTGAAGAATTTCTCTTGTTCCAACGTGTATTTTAATCTTCGAGTAATGATTTTCTCCATTAGTTTGCACATTGTATTTGTGAGAGCAATAGGTCTGAAGTTTTGTGGAAAGTAAAGGTCCTTGTTGGGTTTAGGTATCGGAACAACTGTTGCCAGGCGCCACTGATTAGGGAATGTTTTATTCGTCCAGATAAAGTTGTATATTTCATTAAGATATGTAAGTCCTTCTAGAGGAAGTTGCTTTAACAGTTCATATGGTATGTTGTCAGGCCCTGAACTTTTTGATGTGCATAGCTGTAGTTCGTTCGTTAGTTCGTGGATATTTAATTCTTCGTTGTAGCAATCTTCATAGTCCTCAGATAGTGCAGCCAACCCTGATTCTGGTTTAGATGTTTTGTATTGACAAAACTTTTCGTTGTAGTTAGAGTCGCTTGATATACTTGCGAAGGTATCTGCGAAAATATTTGCGATGTCGGTAGAAGAACTAGAATTTTTATTTTCATCAGCATTCCAGATACTAGTTATATGAGGAGATCTGTATACACCACTTATTTTTTTAATTCTGTCCCAAACAACAGAGGAGGGAGTATTGTGGTTTAAAGAAGATAGAAATGTTGACCAGCTTAGTTTTTTACTTTCCTTTATAACTTTGCGTGCTTTTGATCTAAGCTTCAGAAAATTAATTTTATTTTCCAAGGATGGGTGTCTCTTATATTTGTAAAATGCTCTATGCTTATTCTTAAGAGCAATTTTACAAGATTCATTCCACCATGGTACACATCTATTAATATTAGATGCTGTGGTTTGGGGGACGCTAGTTTCTGCAGATGTAACAATTAATGTTGTGATTTCAGCAATAATAGTATCGATTTCACCGGAAGAACGATCAGCGAGTGGAGGATTTTGCCGGATGCCTTCTCTAATAAGATGTTGATACAGCGGCCAATTGGCTTTTTGAAATTTCCACTTAGTACTGAAGGTGTATGTGCTTTTGGAACTATTCAAAGAAATTGTTATTGGTGAATGGTCACTGCCCAATAAACATGAATAGACAGACCAACTGTCCTTTTGTGGCTTTTGTTTTTTATCCGAATTTAAGTTTTGCTATTTATACAATAAATTATGTGTGTTTATACATTACATAAGGCTTGTACAGAATTTCACATTTTCAGCAAGCAGTTATTCTCTCAGATTGCAGGGCAGCAATTATAGCAATTAGTTCCAAGTTGTCACCAAAAAACCAAACAATTATAGAATGTTGGAAAATCCTTACCCATCTAACAGCACTTCAAAAGCACCTAGTCTTCCAATGGATACCAGCTCACTGTGGACTGAGTGGTAATGAGAAAGCTGATTTTCTTGCAAAAAAGGGTACCGGCAATGTGCAGAAATCAATAGTTAATCTACCATTTTATGCAGCTAAAAGATTAGTCAACTCTGAATTCAAAAAAATTACTGAAAAATATTACTATGAAAAATCAAAGAGTAAAAGATGGGAACTACCAAACATTCAAACAGTAATTCCTGAGTATCCTCGAAAAACAGCAGTTGCAACCTTCAGGTTGATTACAGGACATGATTGTCTGGCAAAACATTTAAACAGAATTGGGATATATTCTTCACCACTCTGTCCTCTATGTGATCTGCAAGAGGAAATGGACTGAGACCACCTTAAAATATGCCCGGCCACTTCTAGTGTCCCATCCATCAGTGAAAAATATTGGAGAGCAAGAGGATTAATGACTTCATTGTCAGAAATCCAGCATTAGCTAACAACAACATTACATAAGGCATATCTTACCTCAGTTGCATTTGCCAATAGATTTGATAGCTCTGCTGAAAGTTGATTTGGCTCCCAATGGCCTTTCATAAATATAGGATGGGATAGACACACCAAGCACCTGTCTTGGACTCGCAGATTATTATGAGGCATGTCAGATAAGCACAGTTTCTCAAATTGCAAGATTACATGAAAAACATTCAGCATAGGATGAGCAAGATTGATGAACTCAGATCAGTCACTATTCAGTTACTGCATTAGTCTCGTAATGCAAATAATAACTGAAAGGTTAGATTTACTTGACATTTGCTTGTTCAGGATAAGGTAAACCTGCAATAAAATTCTTATTCAACCAATTGTCTGTGTGAGAGATTTACACAGATGTTGACCACAATCAATCAGAATTGCATTACACAGCATTCTCTTTTACAGAAAAATGATCTTAGTGAAATGCTTATTTTCTTATAGTTCATAGATTTAACTATTATGATAATTTATGGCAATACTAAAAGCATGCTTTAATTCAGCTTAAACTCTTTGAATAAAATATACATAATTAATATTGCAACTGTTGCTTTGAGGTTACAGGTTTTGCTGGTATCTGGGGCAGTGGATTATCAATATCAGCTCAGCTGGGTGTGAGGGATAGCAATGAGGCATCATGGACTCAAGTGCTTGATGTTGTAGAGTTTATGGCAGATGCTACAAGTATTCCTATTCTTCTAGATGCTGACACTGGCTATGGTAATTTCAATAATGCCAGAAGGCTTGTTCGAAAGCTTGAAGATAGAGGAATTGCAGGTGAGAATGAATATTATAGCAACGATTGGTACCTCTAGTAGTTAACTTTGTATGATTGAAAAGTTATAGCTGAACAAACCAGAGAAGTATAAAGAAAATAAAACTAATAAATAACAGCACAAAGGAATATAATAAACATAAGATTTGAAGCTTTCACAGTGACCATTGTTAATAAGAGCTTCTCAGGTTATCAGCCATTCGATGTTAATAAAGTTGCTCGAGCTTTATTAACATCACATGGCTGATAACCCAAGAAGCTCTTATGAATATAATAAATATTCATAACAAAACTTCAGTTATCTTGTGTTGTACGAGTAATTATAAAGTCACTAAAGCATTTCCTTTAATTATGAAAACTTGGTATAGGTACATAGACATTTTTGCTATTGTTCCTGATAAGCATTTACATGATGCTTTAAATTTTTAAATTTAAAAGATAAAGCTATAAAGATCATATTAGAAATTAAAAACAATAATTGCCTTCCTTTCCTAGACTTAATGATAATAGCTGAATTTTGGTATTTATAGGATATCAACTCATACTGATAGTTACATAAAAAATAAAAGTTTTAACCCTTTTTCACATATATTTTCTGTTTTTAGTAGTTTAATTTATACGTGGCCAAATACACCCCTTAATAAAGAAGAATTTAATAGAATATAAACTCATAATATACACTGCTTTAATTAATGACTTTAATAGAGAATTTGTACAAAAAAGATTGAGGAATTTAAATATCTAAAGGCTGTGCGGCAGTTTTTTGAAAGGTCGACCTCTACACAGGCTCCAAATGCGCTCGTCTTACTATTACATCTCTGTTGTAACTCTGCACTTACTTCAATTCCCAGAGTCATTAACTATTTTCTTATGCTTCCTTTATAAATAAGACCAATGAGTCTTGTTATTTCTTCAGGGAGTGCTAACGATTAAGACAAGTTCCAAATTAATAATTCTAATTCCAGTTAATTCTGAATTTTATTTTAAAGTATCAGTTAAGATGAATATGTAACACACTGATAAGAGATGGATTTTGAATACTTTATTATATGGCTAGAACTTTCATAAAATTAGGTGACATGCAAAGGACTTTGGTTGAGTGACTGAGCTAAATAGATGTTGGTACTATAATATATAATATGACTTTAGTATAGAATTGATCAACTCATATGGATCTCCGAAATCTCAGGATGTTCAACAGATTCCAGCCTTGTTAAGATATTTGAGGATTTATTTCATGGAATAGAGTTATTTAGGTACAAACTGTCAACAGATTGGCAACCATATGACGTGCAGAATTTAGAAAGTGCTCCTTCAAATTTGTCACCTACCATTGATGCATCTGGAATTTATTGCACCCACTAACCTTAACCACCAACAGCTCTGGAAGAATTACGCCTGTAGTTCCTTACAGTGTTCGCTCCATTTGGTACCAGGCGGTTCACGACTTGATACCAAAACATTAACGGCTCACTAACATACATTCAAATGCGGAGCTTTGTCTCAAGTCTATTCCAGAGATATATGTGTTAACCATCTACGCTATAATAAAATATGATTTGAAGCTTTCCTGGCGACGAACATATTCAAGATGCTCTTGGGCTTCGAGCCAGGTGCAGTGATGAAGAGACATCGACGTTTCGGGAGTGTACATCTCTCCCATCTTCAGGATGAAGAATGAATAGCAAGAGTGAAGGGACCAGTATATGTACTGTCAGCCAGTAAGTACCGAGTAGAAAACACTCGGTCTAGTGCAGAGATGGTTCACCGCTCCGTTGGAATCTGTATTTTCTGAGTCGGTCGATTTCCAATTTTAAGGCTGGTTTCCAGGATGGACTACACTGCAATCCAGCATCCCGGTTCAGTGTACTCTTCATGGAGGAGATGGACAGAGCCTCCTTAACCCTCCGTTACCATAAGCCGCTACATTTTGCCACAATGGTCGTATCTTTGAAGTCATCTCTGTGGTCTTTTTCAAAGCAGTGCTCCGCCAGCCCTGACTTGTCAGGCTGCATTAATCGTATGGACCGTTCGTGCTCCTTGACTCTGGTGGAAATGGTCCTGCCGGTTTGCCCTATGTACGGCGTCCCGCATTCACAGGGGATGTCTCTTCATCACTGCACCTGGCTTGAAGCCCAAGAGCATCTTGAATACATCTACGCTATTCCTGCTCTTTGCATTGGACTTCCTACATGTGTAGCCATCACGCTTGCTTTTGCTTGCCTTATGTTATATTTATCAATGAAGCTCATTTCAGCTCTTAGAGGCCTTGTTTGTCACTAGAAATAACTCTACATACATACCTAGTAGAGCACAGTTTAGAATCTAAACAAAGTGTTAAGTATACAAAGTTTAGTTTCATTAGATGCTGTTACCTTGTGCACTAAGACTGTGCCACAATGAGCATGTGCAGAGCTTCGCATCAGGAACTTAGAATCTTCAGGCTGTTCATTATTTTTGAAAGCAAGTTTACATGGTACTGAAAGTGTCACATAAGAGTGATAAAGGAGTGAATGTCAAAATCTCTATGACAGGTATGCAGTAAGAAAGTGTGTGAGGAGAGAACATTGGAAAGCAGATTTTCTAAAGAGAAGCTATACGAGTATGAAGAATATCTACCTGTATTTAAATGTGAAAATGTACCCATGTTTTTATGTCATATCTTTAACGTTTTAATAATATATAAAATATTTAATAAATTGATGTCTTTTGCTGAAGGAAAAAATACATTAGAGTTTAACTGTTATTTCTCTTTCAGGTTGTTGCATTGAAGATAAGTGTTTTCCAAAGACAAACTCTCTGTTGGATGGAAGACAGCAGCCTTTAGCAGATATAAAAGAATTTTCACTCAAAATTAAGGTAGTTCCAACAGTTTAATGTTGCATCCACATGTACCAGTTTTCCAATGGCATCTCTTTATATGCTGGGTTCAAGTCCTGATGTCATTTTTGTAGTACTGCTGAAATCAGATCTGAAGATAGCTGAAATCTGAGCAATGAAATCTGTCAGGATCTCTCTAGGTAGTGGTGCAGGGAAGACATTTTATTTAAAACAATTCAAATTTCTTTTTAATTAATTATGACAAAATAATTATTATTGATTCTCAGCAATGAAAAACATGCTAACTAATCAAGCAATGATGATCATACAACTGCTAATTATATTTGCTCGAAATACTGAAATGCAAATGGTCTGTTGAATTCTAAATATTATGGAAGAATTGAGAGCAACGGCCTCCTTCCTTAAAAATTTCTTGTATTATATACAAGACTTAATCACCTTGACAATTCATCGACATCTATTCTTGGTTGTTATTTTTCTATGGTTATAAACAAAGTTTATTTATACATGCTTTACATTTGACTCATGGTCGAGCATAAATAGTCATATGAAATTTGAATATAAGGACAATTAAGATGCTTGAATGGATATTATGTAACTTGTTACTGCTCATTTCATAAACTATACTCACATCTTAATTGCAGCCAATTATGTTCACATTGCATAATATACGAGAAACTACCTACCAGACCCTTTGAAATACTAGGCCTCCAACCATCTTCCTCCTACCAAATAACTCTTCTTTTCCCCCACAAAATACCAAACTGTTCGCTTAATTCCCTCATCACTTCATCTATAAACAAGACAGGTGTGTTACTGAATATAGTATCATTAATTGTCAGCTCACTAAGTTCAATTAATATATAAAACACAATTTGGTTCTGGCAAAAATACAAAAACATCAAAGACGTAGGAAACATTACAATTATTGGCAGTTTTAGGATTATATAACTATATGTAATTCCCGTTTCCAAAAAAAATTTTGGTTTCAATATTTTATCCAAAGAAAGTTCTTAATTTTTAAACACAGAGCCAAAATGGACAGCTTGAACAGCTCGATTACTAAATGATACAACCATTAGTATATATACATTTCTATCATGTGATACCGAAATTTAGATTCAAATCGAATGGGCTTGATAAAGACACGTTTTAATTTAATTGCCGGATGTGAGATTTGCGATAAGTGTTGAGTAATAACATAGGTAGAAATAGAGTAGGAAGTGTTGTAAGGTGAGCAAAATATGAGTAAATAATAGTCGTTAAATTTGTAGGATAAATGCATTATTGGTTTGAAATTAACGAATCATGACATCATACCACATAATTCGAAATTGCCATCAAAATTTAAGGTTAGCCAATGTTTGAAAAACTAAGCTAGTTTGAAATTCACGGTCAAAATTCAGGTCTGCCAACCTTAAAAGTCGCACGATATGTTTAATAAAATATAAAGAAAACATTGTTTAATCATAGAAAGGTAACTATATATTTGGAATTCAAAAAAGGACATGTTTTAATAGAAAGGGACATTTCTAAATTGTGAAAAGGAATGAAATAGTATTTTGGATGCGAGGCTTTCTTTAGATGACGTCATGAAATTTGAAATCGGGAGGAACGTTTTTTTTTTTTTCTAGCGTGGGGAGAGGCCAGTAAGCATTACCAGATCGGTGGAGAACTTAGCTGTGGACACATGTGAGTTGCAGTTGCTCTGCGAGGATATATATATTGGAAGTCGGCATAACTCCCAAAATGTGTTAAAGAGTTGAGAATAAATAGTCTCCAAAGTTATTCTGGGTGATCTATATTAAATATACCCGCGCATACCCTGGATTAAAGTTTCATGTTCGAGCATAGCCGGAGCAGAACTACAAGAATCGACAACGGTTGATACGTTACCATGAAGCCTCACTTTTCGCTACAAATTGGATCCCATACTTGGGGCAACCAATATATACTTATCGCCACATATGTACAAACATGAGGTGAAGGAGTTAAAGAAACTAGCAGTGTAGTATTTCAAAGGAGTGGCTTATTTTTCTGTATGGTATAATGTGTATAATAAGAATAAAACCTTTAATTTTGGTCACTAATTGCTTGTTTTGGTTAAGATCAAATCTTATGTTGCAGGCATGTAAGGATTATCAGCGAGATCCAGATTTCTGCATTGTTGCAAGGATTGAAGCTTTCATTGCTGGATGGGGTCTAGAAGAAGCTCTTGCCCGTGCTGAAAGTTATGTAGAAGCTGGTGCAGACGCTGTTCTAATACACAGCAAAAAGTCTGAGCCTTCTGACATTGAAAGCTTTATGTCTAAATGGAATAATAAGGTGAGAAAATTCTGACAGAACATTAATATAATATTAGTATCTAATCACTAGTCTACAATAATTTGAATGTTAAAAAAATCTGATGTGTTGCACTCGCATGACTTTCTCTACTCTTGTACTAACCATTCTTACAAACTCTTATTCCTATATCTTCTTCGTGTTAGTTAAAATAAACATTTGTACAAATTATCTTATTGCTTATTTCCTTGTAGGTGCAAGGGGAATATTGGAATACAGTAGGCTTTGTGCGATAGTCAAATCTTTTAAAGCTTTGAGATTCCGTTCTCTTTGTACACGTAACATATAAAAAAATGAACAACGATGACCCATTTCACGAAAGTTTCAAGTTTTCCGAAACTCACACACATAACAAGGTATATCTCCGAAATGGTTCACCCTACAAGAAAATTTATTGAGACATAAATTGTGTATTTTAGCAAGATCTAAATTTTTTGTATAGTATAATTTGGTCTATCTCTAACGGTTTACCAGTTATGCAAAAGTCGTCCAGAGTAAATACGACTACAGGGGCTATAGCCAGAAAATTCAAGATATACATTTCATTTGTAATAAAAATATCTCAAACATATGACATTTTAATCAAAATCGTTAGAGCCATTTTCAAGAAAATCAAAATTTTCGAAAAATGTTCCATGTAAAGGGTAGTTTAGGGTGGGGCTATTTTCTTCAAAATCTTCGTGTCACATCCTTGAACGACATTAAACTTAAATACCAACTTTGGTTTTTAACCGACTTTTCGTTTTTGAGCTATGCTGTCCACAGACTGACAGACTGACAGACACACAGACACACACACGGACCTTTTTCTAAAAATGCTTTTTTGGATTCAGGGGGCCTCAAAACATGTATTTCCGGTGAAATCTCGACTTCGAATTTTTGGGTGGAATACAATACTTCCCCTACTTACCAGTAGAGAAAGTAAAAATTGTAAGGGAAGTTATTTTTAATGCAAACTTGATTTTTCTAACACTCCTCCAATAGATACTGCATAATGGCCACACTGTTATAGTTGCTGTTCATTTTTATATGTTCCTTCGATGGTCATGCCTGGTGAGCCTTTAGTTGCAAAAGTTGAAGAAAACAGGTATGTCTATATAGAGAGCACCCAGGTCGAATGTTGTAGGGGTGCTAAGTTTGGCTATTGAGGCCTACACTTGGTTTTCAGAAAGCTTCCAACAGAGCAGGCAACACTAGTTTCATTGTACAACTTATTGGAACACTTTCTGACAATGAAGTTGAGAAGTAAAGATATGCATACATATTATGGCAGTGGCTTAGTCCTTGATAAAGTTTTAAAAACATTCAGTGTAACAAAGCCTGGAGGGATTTCAATGAATATGCATTACATAGAAAACTTATTGGATTAGATTTCCTTAGGTAAAACAGAACCATACACAGTGGTGGTTTGTGGGTGATTGCATACTCACAACTCCACACCCACTAATCTTTTCCTGTACATGAATGTGTATTTACCTCTGTAGGCATGCATATGAGAAGGTTGAATGTTGAACTTTCTTCTATATGAACTTGCTCATTTAATTTTCCCGTACACTCTTTACCAAGTGCCAGCACATTCAGTCAACAAGCCATAGAGATGCATAAAAGAGATTGTGCAACTGGTGAAGGAAGCTTTTAGGTGAGAGGCCACAGGGAGTGGGGCAAAGCTTGCATTTAGGAGTACAGTGAGTTATCGCAATATGATCGAAAAGTTCAATAGATGTGCATTTTCATACAAGTCCAAAACAACAAAACAAAAAATGGCAAAACATGAGAGCTCAATTGGCCATATGAATTACAAATTAGAATTCTGTGTCTGTGTGTGTGTGTGTGTGTGTGTGCGTGTGGGTGGGCATGGGCGTGCATACGTGTGTGTCACAGAGGATGAAAGTGGAGAGGATGTGCGGTTAGCGCACTCGCCTACCACCTAGGCGGCCCGGGTTCGATCCCAGGGACCCGCATGTGGTATTCGTGGTGGACGAAGCGGCGTCAGGGCGGGTTTTCTCCGGGTCCTCCGGTTTCCCCCGCCATCTCATTCCACCGGTGCTCCATCTTCATTCCATGTATCATCAGTGTCACCGCCTGCGGTGCCGTAGTAGTAAAAGCGGGCGTTAAACACAACAACAACAATGGAGAGGATGTAATATACTGCATACTGCTTACCCACTGTGACAGGACACAAGCCACCACTGACCATGCATGAAAAAATATTAAAAACTTCAGCATTGTTTAGAAGGGGTGTTTTAAATTAAGCATTTGATATTTTTCCACATTGAGAATTATTTTAAAAGTAAGGAATTAACTTATTTTTGGTTAGCCACCTCAAAGATGCAAAATACTTGTGTGATTTATGTAAGCTATGCCATAACAAAGTGCCATAAAATAATTGTGGTTACCGTTTAACAATTATTTTAGAACTCTGCAAGGTATCTCTTGGAATTCCTTATACCCATCCAAAAAGTCGTTAATGCAGCAGTTCATATCATGCTGATATTCCCCTTTATTGAGCAATCCAATTCAAAAACAGCATTCCAATATGTAAACAAGGCAGTGTATTATCATTGTTATATTGCTCTCATCGCTATATTGCATACTCAAAGCTCTGAAGACCTAGTTCCATATCAGGCAGATAGGTTCAATGGATCTCTTATGGTATAGTGGTGTAAATTCTGCAAACAGTCATTAGGGAGAAGTTCCAGGTGAAAAATACTCTAAAAGGCACACCTGACACCAACCATCAATTCAGCTGCTGATGCCAAATACTAGACGGCACAACGGAGAAGTGCATTTCTAGGTATTTGTAGATTCCCTTCAAAGAGGGACATCATAAATTTGAAAGCGAAGGCACAAACAAAAATGAGTATCGTGTATTTATTTCTTTGTTCATTAATAATTATTCTTTCATATAAAATAATAGTGGTCATGAAGTCATATATTTCAAGTTATAACTCTTAAACTTTTCATATGGGAAATACTTAGTCAATCTATATTACAATTAGGATATTCACATTAGAAGGATGAGAGACAAAACTAAATTTTAGAATTTTCAGCTCTGAAAATGGTATTCCAAGCACTTTTTCCATCAAAACCTGTAGTTTTTAGAATGTGAAACTCAAAGTTTTCAAGATTGAAACATTAACAGTTAGGAATTAAATCAAGAATAGAATGTGTTCATTAATGTTTAATTAATTTTGTCTAAACATTGCTGGTTTAAAGTTACAATCAATACTTTCAAGTTTTATGAAATCAAAATTGAAAAAAAATCAGACATAACGACTTGGTAAATATTTGAACTGGCTTAAAATAACATATGCTCTTAAAAGGGATCACTCTGTTGAATTCTTCAATATTTTCATTACACATATTACGAGTTTCTGTTCCATGGATGGTAATAAATTCTCCAGACATTTTTGCTTCATAATAGGTCTTAGTTTAGTTTTTAATATGTGAAGCTTAAGAGAATCCTCTCTCACATGAACAGCTAGTAACTGGAATCATAGAAAATTTTTCAGAACCATTCTGACCAAGACATTCATATCTGCATATATCTGTAATAAGAGGTCTGCATGGGTCAACATTCTTAGGTTCAGTTTGGTTTGGTTTGGTTCGGCCTGACCTGGCCTGGCCTCAACCAAGCCCAAGCCTGAGAAGAGGTTAGACTGTACCACCTAGCCCAGGCCCAACTGTGTAATTTTGTTTTTAACAATATTATTTTGCAATTATGAGCCTGATTATTATCATGATCATCACCACCACCACTGCCACCACCACCGCCATCATTATCATTATTAACGTGTCAGCAGAATATCATACAGAATTCCTAGTAAACAATGCTCCTAAGAAGCTAAAGCTATTTCAACAAAACAATAAGTTTAACTATATTTATCTCTTTGCTGATATTTCTGAAAATGTTTATCTTATTTATCTGTCTGATTGACTTATAACATTTTTTTTTTATTTAGCATTTTCTACTGTTGGTATATTCAGGAGTTTATTACTGCATTCTACATTACTATTTATTCTGTTTTCTCCATTACTTTTAAGGCTCCTGTTGTGATAGTGCCAACAAAGTATTATTTGACTCCTCTTTCAAGATTCCAAGAACTTGGTATTTCCACTATTATATGGGCCAATCATAATCTAAGAGCTTCTGTTAGTGCAATGCAAAGCATATGCCGACAAATACGGATAGACCAATCCTTGGTTAATATTGAACACAAGGTAAGCTTTATTCTTTATTCATCACATAACACATTATTGAGCTAATTGGTAATACATCAAGATTAGCATTACAAACTATGAGATTATATATACATAGATACATTCAGTATTGGACACACCAAAATATAAACAAACATACATTTCCAGCTAAAGTTTTATGGTTAACACTTATATTTGAGATAATCCTCGGGAGAATAAAAGCAGTGGTTAATTAGATGTCCTTGAGACATGATTTGAAACAATTTACTGGTTTTATTGCTTTGATGTAGCTTGGCAGGTTATTGTGCAATTTAATACCTGAGTGTAGAATACTTTTCTGATAGAGTAAGGTATTGTGATTGGTTATAAGCAGATATGCACTTTTTCGGATGTTATGTTTATGTACTGTGTTACTCATTGTAAATATTGTATCTACAGCATTAATGCTCTTAAGTATAAACATAATATTTTGTTGAATATTAATGCAGGGAAGTGGAAGGGTACCTAATTTTCTAAACAGAGGTTTGCAAGATGATTTTGGGCTAATGCCTTCCATGATTCTAATAATTATTTTTTTGCAACAAAGGTTGCCTTACTAAGTGGAGACTCAACACAGATGGCATATCTCAATAATAAGTGAATATGCAAAAAGTATGCTGTCCTTACTGTTTCTTTTCTTGTGCAAGTAAATACTCTAAGCAGGTAGCACAGCAAACTAAGTTTTTTATTACATTAATGTGAATGTCCCATGTCATATTACTTTGTACCCAGATGCCAAGGAATTTGATGGATTCAACTTTTTTAAGTGTATGTTAAGGAGTTGTGTTTGAGAGGCAGGGTGATTTTTGTTCCTGTTAGTGTGTATATACATTGCTAGAGTTATTTCTGTACTTATAATGAGATTATTATGGGTAAAATAATTCGTGATTTTCTGAGTGGTGTGCTGAATGGCAGTTATAAGTGTTTCTTTTTGGGTTGCCTTGATGAAAACATTTGTGTCATCAGCATATAATATAGTTTTTTGTAGATGGGTCATTTAATTGGAAGTTATTTAAAAACAGAAGAAATAAAATAGGATTTAATATGGTAGCTTGTGGAACCCTGTAGTTGACTTTCAGTGGACTGAAATGATAACAATTGATCTCCGATTTGCCTTTGTATTTTAATTCCACTATTTGTATTCAATTACTCAGGTATGATTTTAGCCATTCATTAGCTAGTCCTCTGACGCCTAGCCCCTCTAGTTTAATCAACAATTTCTGATGATATACAGTGTCAAAGGCCTTTGTTAAGCCTAGGAAAATAGCAAAGCATGTTGCTTTTGATCTATTGCTTTAAGGCAGCGGTGTCAAGGTTATAGCGCATAGACCTGTGTTACATGCTTTCATGTGCCATGTGCTAAACTGAACAGAGATGGTCAAAGAGTTGTGGTCTATGCACAGTAGTGTTGACACAATGCATCATACCGCTTGGCTATGTGTCCTTGGGACTGGAGTATACTGATGTATGTATAGGATTTAATATAGATCAGTGGTGGATAAGACTTAATATTATATATTAAGTGTTTAATAAGTGAAAATAGATTATGATATCATGAAATATAAATTCTCAGCTTTCTCCATAACACAACAAAATATAACTTGGATACTATTATCTTCACTGGCAAATTATCAAGTCAGAATATATACTTATTATTAAAACACTAAATTACAGATTAAACTGGTTGTAACAGAAATAATACTGTAGCGCAGTAAATCTCAAGTTGCGGTGTCATTACATTCACTTGTAGAATGTAACTTAATTACATCTGTTTATACAAGGGTCCTTCAATAAACAACCAAACTAATTCTAAAGTAAGAACAAATTAGAAACTAAAAACTTCACTTATCTTAGTTTCTAATTTGTTCTTACTTTAGAATCTTGTTGCTTCACTGTTAATAGCTTCAATTTTTCCATAACCAAACTAATTTTTTAATTAACACATAATGGCTTTATTTCACTAACATTTACCTACACACTTTCGAAGTATTCTCCCTCTGATGAAATACAATTATTTTAATGATTTACCCATTGTTCGAAACACTCATTGAATCCATTTTTGGACAGTCTGTTCAGGATACCCATGACAACATTGTTCAACTCCTTATCACTTTGAAAATGGCGACCACAAAGCTCCTGTTTCACTTTAGGGAAGAGGTGAAAATTGCATGGTGCAAGATCCAGAGAATAAGGTGGATGAGTCATGATCTCAATGCACATTTCTGCGATGACATCTTGAGTTGCACAAGCTTGATGAGCAGGGGCATTATCCTGATGCAAGATCCATCCTCTCCTTGCGAGATCTGTTTGCTTTTTGGCGATTTCTTTCTTCAGTAGCTCCTTCAGTACATCACAATAGTAAGCAGCAGTTACTGTGCATTGATCAGTAACAACATGATCACACAGAATGCCCTGTTTGTCAAAGAATATGAGATGCATGACCTTTCCTGCACTTTTCTGAACTTTTGCTTTCTTAGGCCTAGGGCTCAATGAATATTTCCACTGCAAACTCTCCTGTTTTGTTAACGGGTCGTAATGGTGGAACCAACTCTCTTCACAAGTGATGACCCTATTCAGAAAGTCTGGCACCCGTCGTAACCTTCCGAGCCATTGTTGACACGTCATGATGCGGTGAGGCTTCTGTTCGTCCTTCAGCATGTGTGGTACCCATTTCGCTGCAACTTTTCGATAGCCAAGATCATTGTGAATTATGTCGTCTACAGTTCCAACAGACAAATGCATTATGTTTGCAACTTTTGAAATTGTTATGCGATGATCTTCTTGCACAATTATGTCAATTGTGTTAATGTTAACTTCCGTTTTTGCTGTTATGGGTCTTCCAGGGTGCGGAGAATCTTGAAGGTCTTCATGACCTCCTTTGAAACGTTTATACCACTCAAAGAGAATCTTGAAGGTCTTCATGACCCCCTTTGAAACGTTTATACCACTCAAAGACTTGTGTTTTGTCTAAAGCTTGGTCCTTGTGTGCTTGCTGCACCATTTCAAAGGTTTCTGTAAAGGTTTATTTAAATACAGCTAAATTAGTTTGGTTATTTATTGAAGGATCCTCGTATATTACTAAAACATGCAAGTCTAATAGTAGTCACCATATTCTTATCAGATAGTATGCTCTTAATATTGGCTTTGTTAGCTTCATGAAAGAAAAAATCTGATGTGTTGCACTCACATGACTTTCTCTCAGTGGCGGCTTCTCAGGGGAGGGAAGGGAGGAACATCCTCCTCAAGTTTTTTATGAATTTATAAATGCTATATTAATCTTAAAATTCAAGCAATATTGAATAAATTTTGAATTCGAAGCTATTATATTAAGGTATGCTGGTTTACACTTCGCACCGTTTATACCACGTGATACCTTAGGAGTGTCCGTGCAGCGGAGGAAACTTATCTCTTTCCTCCACTCCCACAGTAAATATTCATAGAACATAGTGCTACAGCGGCCAGAGAGAGAAACAGATTTTTAATGCAGCTTATGAACAGCTGAGAAGTTCCTCCTCTCGAACTGTGCCTGCGTGAAGCCCCTGAATGCTGGAGTGTTGTGGATAATTCCTCTCTGAGGCACGAGTTTGGAACCGGCAAAGGTATTAATACTATTTCTGTCACCTAGTGATTTTATTTTTAACCAGATCTATTAACAGGTGTTTTCCCTTCACGGATATGTTGATCATTGTGCATCGTAAACCTTTCAGTCACATATTTTGTTGCTGCTCCTTTTTCAGTAATGTTCTACTGTGTTTCTTCCAATGTGCGAGTAAAACGGTGAAGTTTTACTTTTTTAATTTGTTGTTATAACATTGTACAATGACTGACAGTGAAAGTGTTTTAGTTTTTGGAGAATTTAAAAGACTCACATTACAGGAACAAATAATTGTTATGCAGAAGGGACGACCAACTCCACCATTGCCTGGACTCATGTGTGCTACTAGCAAAGGCGGGAAGTTGAACTTCTCCACAACTTGGTATGAAAAAGTCAATTGGCTAACAGGTTGTGAAAAAAGGCAAATTCTCTTGTGTTTTCCTTGTGTTTTGTTCTCCAACTCGAAGGATGTTTGGACCTTTGGTGGATTTAGTGATGTTAAGAATCTAGGCCGAGGAATTCAGAGGCCTGAAAAATCTCAAGAGCATCTCGACAATGCACTAAAATTAACAATCTTCGGTAAAAGTGAATATCGCATCAATCTTGCATTAAGTGAAGCAGCTAGGATTTCTCGCGCTAAACACAATGAACAAGTGAAGCAAAATCGACACATATTATCAAGTTTAATGGATATCGTGTGTCTGTTAGGAAGGCAAGAACTAGCTGTCACAGGACACGATGAAAATGAATTATCATCAAACAAAGGGAACTGCCGCAAGCTTTTCAAGTTATTAATGAAATGCAACGAAGTACTTCAGACACATTTAAATAATTCTAAAGCATTCATCGGCTTATCAAAAACCATTCAAAATGATTTAATTGAGTCTGTTGCAGGCCTTGTAAGGAAAGAAATAGAGGATGAAATTCATAAAGCTGCCTTCTTTGCAGTGGAGGCTGATGAAACTTCCGACGTGTCTCTCAAAGCAGTACTCAATGATTTTAAGATATTATGTAGATCCATGTGGCTACATTCAAGAACGAGTTTTTGGTTTCCACAGTGTTAGTGGAGATAGAACAGCCAATGTCATATACAAATTACTGAATCAGCAGTTAGAGCTGCTGAATTATGACAGAAAACTTTTTGTGCAGTCTTATGATGGCGCTGCTATTATGGCCGGAGAATTAAACAGCTTGCAGACAAAGATCAAGCAGAAAGCAAAGTGGGCATTATTTGTACACTGCCATGCACACAGGCTTAATATTGTGCTATCACATAGCTGTAGTAGCATTGCTCAGTGCAGGGTCTTCTTTGCTAGTATCAGTGGTTTGCCCACATTTTTTCAAATCCTCAAAACAAATGGAGGCTCTTACCAATATGACCAAACTTCGACTGCCTAAAGATGCTCATGCCAGATGGAACTTCAAATGTCATTTGGTAGAATCTGTAAAATTGCTCAGGGAAGGTCTTCTGGCAATGTTTTCCAAAATGCTGGAAGAAACAAAAAACTGGGATGATGCTACAATTAGAGAAGCAAATGGCTACATTTGTCTATTGGAAGACTTTGAATTCAACTTCTTGCTTTCGGTTTTCAGTGGAGTATTTTTGAAAACTGCCATTCTTTTCGATATACTCCAGCTTAAAACCAATCACATTGATTACCGCTGTAGGAGAGTTCTTGAAATGGTTCATTTTCTGCATAAATCTAGAAACGACGCAGCCTATAATGAACACTTCAAATTGGCTGCTAATGAAACTTGACCAGTTTCCTAAAATTAAGAAAAGACACCTTGCAGCTGTTGATCTCAAAACTCATTTCTGCCAGTTGTATTTCAGCATAATCGATACGCTAGCAAAGCAGATGGATGTCACATTCGAAGATCTGAAGAACTTATTTATTAATTTGCTCGACGCTTCGAAATTTGAACATTTTCCCAAGATGTTGAATTTTTATCCTTATTGAACTGTTTCCCGGAACAATTTGATAGTGAGTTGCTTAAAAACGAACTTGTGATGTTTTACAACAACCGTGATTTGCAGCAGAACTGAATCAGAGTCCAAGAGTTAACAGTTCTCTTCGTTAAGGAAGGTATTCACAAATGTCTTCCCAACGTCTACAAATTGGCATACTTAATTGCTACGATACCTGTGTCGACAGCAAGTGTTGAAAGAAGCTTTTCTACACTGAAAAGAATAAAAACTTCCTGTATAAACACTATGGGTGTCAAGTCAAGTCTGTCAAGTCAAGACAGACTAGGTTCTCTTGCTCTCATGTCTATCGAAAAAGACTTGTTGTTGCAGCTGGAAAAAGATCCAAAATGGCATGAGAGAGTAATGGCAGATTTTGCGACAGCGAAACAGTGAAGAGCAGAGTTCTTCTATCAATAAAAGGTATTGCATTTTACCCTTATGCGATTTTTGCATGAATTATTATTCAAGGTTTTATAATTTTATGCAGTTAAATTCTTTCCTCCTCTAAACAAATGTGCACGAGCCGCCACTGCTTTCTCTACTCTTGTACTAACCATTCTTACAAACTCTTATTCCTATATCTTCTTCGTGTTAGTTAAGATAAACATTTGTACAACTTATTGCTTATTTCCTTGTAGGTGCAAGGGGAATGTTAGAATACAGTAGGCTTTGTGTGATAAATGTTTGAGATTCTGATGTCTTTGCACACTTAACATATAAAAAAACGAACAACGATGATCCATTTCACGAAAGTTCTAAGTTTTCTGAAACTCACACACATAACAAGGAATATCTCCGAAATGGTTCATCGTACAAGAAAATTTATTGAGACATAAATTGTGTATTTTAGCAAGATCTATATTTTTTGTATTGAAGAGACATATGGATCGAGACCACCTTCAAATATGCCCGGCCACTTCTAATGCCCCATCCATCAGTGAAAAATATTGGAGAGCAAGAGGATTAATGACTTCATTGTCAGAAATCCAGCATTAGCTAACAACAACATTTTTTGTATAGTATAATTTGGTCTATCTCTAACGGTTTACCAGTTATGCAAAAGTTGTCCAGAGTAAATATGACTACAGGGGCTATAGCCAGAAAATTCAAGATATACATTTTATTTGTCATAAAAATATCTCAAACATATGACATTTTAATCAAAATCATTAGAGCCATTTTCAAGAAAATCAAAATTTTCGAAAAATGTTCCATGTAAAGGGTAGTTTAGGGTGGGGCTAGTTTCTTCAAAATCTTTGTGTCACTTCCTTGAAAGACATTAAACTTAAATACCAACTTTGGTTTTTAACCGACTTTTCGTTTTTGAGCTATACTGTCCACAGACTTGACAGACTGACTGACACACAGACACACACACGGACCTTTTTCTAAAAACACTTTTTTTGGATTCAGGGGGTCTCAAAACATATATTTCCGTTGAAATCTCGACATCAAATTTTTGGGTGGAATACAATACTTCCCCTACTTACCAGTAGAGAAAGTAAAAAAAACTTGTCACATCCGTAAGTGCTGGTGAACATTGTCATAATTCATGCTTCAAATTTGGAAATATTCAGATATTGTACACTGCTCAAAGATTTGTAAAAAGCAATTACATCAAGGTCATTGTATGCATGAATAAAGACATACATACATGCTTTAATGGCATTGTAATTCCTTGCTGTGTTCATGGTTACTATCAGTTGTCTTTTGTATACTCCTTCATAAACCCCAGACCCACTGCTTAACTACAGCTATGTGCTCTCATGGCACATATTTACTATCTGGTATATGTGCAATCTGGCTACCATCCCTGCTTTAAGGGATTCTGTTATAAAAGAGAAAATTGCAGTTTCAGTTGACCAATTTTTCCTGAAGCCATGCTGATATTCAGATAGTAGTTTATGTTTTTCCAGAAAGTTTACAAGTTGTTTAAAGAACAGGTTTTCTAATATTTTGGAGAAAACAGATAGTAATGCCAATAGTTGGACATATTCTCTTTTCCCTTTTTAGTGCAATTGGTTTGAAGAGGGCTGTTTTCAAATATGTTGCAAAGGTACCTATGCTTAGGGGCATATTGCACAAATATGTTAGTAGGTTAGCGATTGTGTGTGCACACTTTTTGATGAGGAAGTCTGGTGCTCCATCATCACTAGCAAAGCACTTCAGTTTATGATCCTTTGTGATCTGTAAAATTTCTTCCTCATTTGTCAGGGTAATGTATATTGATTTATGAATTGCACTTTGATTTTTCACTGTGGAAGAGGAATTATTTACTGCAACATGTTTTAGAAGATTTCCAGCTATATTACTAAAATAAGTGTTAAAACAACTGAACACCATTTGGATCTACCATCCTTTTTGAGTTCATGAGCAAATTACTATTGTGGTCAACAACTTCGTTGACACCTGTCTCCTTTTTAATTACCTTCCAGATTGCTTTTGTTTTATTGCTTTGCCATATTTATGAGTCTATCATTTGCCTGTGTTTTTTTTTTATCTAATTATTTTAGTTAAAAGTGATTTATATCTCTAATTTATATTTCTATATATACAGAAATATAATGCACACATATATATTATAATATATATATTTAATATAGGTATATTTAATTACTTATACTATACCGGGTGTTCTGAAATTCTTGTTACAAACTTCTAGGGCTAGTAGAGGGGACTGAGTAGACAATATTTTAAATAGGAACCCATGTCCGAAAATGTACCGTTTCCGTGCTACAAACTTTACAATGTGTCGGATTTGCCGGTGTTGTTCTGCAACCGGATAGGCAGTAAAATGACGTCAGAAGAGTTCCACGTCAAATGTGGTGTGACGTTAGGTACAGAATTAAATGACGTTTAACTTATTGCATAGGAAAATCGAATACTGTAGTACCAAAGAAGCAAAACAATTACACTGATCACAATAACACTTGTGTCAACAGTAGAAAAAAGAAATGTATTTGTCTCCTGCTCCTGATGTGTCCCATACTGTACAGAAACTGCTCACTGCAACAAAGGCTTGATGTGATGACCACCAACGTCATTGCACACATTTTACTGACAGATCTGGTTCCGGTACACTCGTTCTATCACTCCTGGGGTCCCGCTAATCTCTTGTGCAGTGGCCATAATGCATGTGAACAATTCTTCCTGGGTCTCTACAAGAGTCTTGTACACCAAACTCTTCATGCGACCCCACAGGAAATAGTGCAGTGGCATTAAATCTGACGATCGTGGGGGCCATGCATTAGGACCACCTCGGCCTATCCAACTTTGCCCAAATCTTCGGTCAAGATGTTCCTGAACATTAAGTGTAAAGTGTGGTGGTGCACCATCATGCTGAAACCAGTTCTTGCCTTATATTCAATGGCACGGCATCCAATGGCGTACCTAACACCATGTCCATGTATTCTTCAAATGAGTACTCAACCATATTTATCGGAGCTGCACAGGCACATGAATGGGACTCCAGGCATGATACCACAGCACAGGAAATGTCACGTGACATCAGGGGATCGCCTGACGTCATGTACTGTCTATCAGCTTGCATAACAAGATCGGAAAATCCGATACCTTGTAATGGTTGTAGCACGGAAATGGTTTGTTTCCGGACATGGGTTCCTATTTAAAATATTGTCTACTCAGTCCCCTCTACTAGCCCTAGAAGTTTGTAACATGAATTCCAGAACACCCGGTATATATAGAGGCTGTCCCAGAAAACACAGATAACACTTAATATGTTGTGCGGGATGGCAAACTAATTGGTTTTCAAATAGGAAACCCTATCCAGAAATACACGGTTTGAACACTGTAGTACATTGAAGTGTGAGATGAGTGTACATTCACATTTCGTCAATAAACCCAACATCAAGCTGTCTACATTACAAATGGGCTTCAAACTGTATACCTCCTACATCATTGCAGAGCCTATATTGGCAGTGGTGAGTCTCGTGCACATAACCCAATATGTGTGGTTGTCTTTGAAGATTTTCAATCACTCCATGGACTCGAGCAATAAGGTCCTCTGATGATGTTATAGGAGTGCCATACACCATACTCTTCATATAACTCCACAGAAAATAGTTGAGAGGTGCCAGATCTGGTGACTGTGCTGGCCATGGAACTGGTCCAACTCTACCAATCCATTGATTTGAAAGTGCCACATTGGGATGACTTCACACATTTACATCAGTGTGCTGCAGCTTGGCTATTTCAGCAGCTGTGTACTGGTACATGTCACACTGCTGTTAAAAAAGTTACTGGAAACTGCACAAGCAATGGAGTGGGATGCACACCAAGGATTCTATGTAGAAATTTAGTGCATGTACAGGAATATTATCATGCTCAGATCATTCATCCCAGTACACAGATGGCTAAAGCGTTGCATACCTTCCATATTAAGATACAAAATGAATGTTAACAAATATACACCAAATTTTTGTAAATGAAAATGTAGTATGCAAAGTAAACATATTTCAAATATGTCCCACAATTTTCAGTATGTCAGATGTCCATATGCCAACTGATGTGAAACAATCTTGGGCAATTATTCACCTGACATTCTAAAGTAAGAACAAATTAGAAACTAAAAACTTCACTTATCTTAGTATGATTTGCTGCTGACCCTGGGTTTCAAGCTGTGTCCAGCTCGTTCTCAAAGCCATATTAACAAACTCGTTGCCAAGCTACAATCTTTTATTTTTTCTGAAAAACAATTACTCTTATTCAATTTTTATTTACCAATCTCTGAAAACAAAAATTTATAAATGCAATCTATAGATGGTAATTCGAAGTTCATGACACGGTTCCTGTTTTTTAAAATAAAATTTTTTTCCCAAACCATTAAATCTATAGGATTACTTAATTGATCTAATAATTTAACTTCTGGATTAATTTCATGATTAAATGACCAAAAATGATCTGCCACAGCTGATTTATCAGTTTGTTTATATTTAATATTTCTAAAATGTTCTTTTATTCTGGTTTCTAGATGACGTTTAGTTTTACCAATATAAACTTTATCACAATCTAAACAGCTAAACTGATAAATGCCAGATTTTTTATAATTTGGTATTTTATCTTTTTTTGAAAAATTAAGTAAATTTTGTATATTAAATTTATTTTGAGGGACCAAATTTATTCCATATTCTTTAAAAATCCTTGTAAATTTTTTATTAGCCCATGGATGGTAAGTAAACTTTTTAAAAATACAATTATCTTTTATTTTTTTAAGGGTTGAAACTTCTTTGACAGCTTTTTGATACTTAAATTCCTCTATCCTTTTATGTATAAAATCTGTATTAAAACCATTAATTACTGCAGTGTTAATAATGTGTTTATATTCATTTCAGAAAAATGTTCTGAAGTAATTATTAGAGTTATTAATACCTATTTGTACTGAATCCGAACATTCGATCTCAAAAATTTTCAATTTTTTCTAACATTTTATAAATGAAGGTGAGTGTAAATAAAATTACTTAAAAAATCGGATTCAGTACTGAAGAATACTTCACTGTTAATATTGCTTCTGTTTTTAATATTTATTGATACCATTGTTGAAAAGTACCACTTATGCCTGAGTGCATCATTCCCAGTTAAGAAAATAATGTGGTAAAGTTTATAGTTTATCAGGGTAAAGTCATATTTCTGTTTCACCAAGCTCAGTTTTGACTTACCAGTGTATAATCAGGGTAAAATGTTCTGTGTCTTATATAAAGTGTCCATTATTTTTAAAATAATATGCAGATGATTAAGAAGCATTTTTCTTTATTTGTTCATGTAGCATCTGAAGTCTGTCTACACCTGGAGACTTTTACACCTTTCATTATCAAGTTGGATTTTTTCCTTTCTTTTTTACTCTAAGTAAGGGGAAAGCCATATTGTAATAATGTTTGTAGATGTCAATAAATTTAGAAAATTCAACTGTTTATTCTAAATACACTCCCTCCCAGGTTTCTTTCTCTAATAAGTACTTAGGGAAGATAGGTGACTGAACCATATACCAAAAAACAAATTTCTCTTACACCATTGCAGATAAGCTCAAGAAATTTCTTTTACATGTACTTTGGTGTCTGCTACATATACAATACAAATTTTAAGTATGTGTGAGTAGTAACATTCATGAATCAGCTGTTTTTATCCCAAGTATTATTTTATTAGAACTTAATGTTCCTTTCATGCAAAAACTATCCATGGCATAACTTTAATATTTAGTACAGAAACTCCTAGTAATAAGTTGTTTAATGCGACATAAAATGAACCCAATAGTTCTGGTGCAATTTTTGTAAAAGGGTTTTGCTATGGCGACTCTTAGCTATCTCAGGTTGTGGTACAGGACGAGATGAATTATTAGACTCAATTTTTATTTTAATTTAATTTAAAAGGTGAGTTGATTGGTAACGCTGAACAACACTTACAACTTATGTTGTAAGTGTTGTTCAGTGTTATTGATTGGCTCACCTTTTAAATTAAATTAATTACAACAACACTGTTTTCAAACTTCTATGAAAGGAAGATACTCAATTTCTATGTTTGCTGAATGTTTTATTTGCACCTTTGTAGATTATTGCAGTTTTTAAATCGTAGCACAGTTTAAAAATCCAGCGACTCGTATTTCCTAGCACGATCAAGATTATGTGTACTTTGCTTTGGTTCAATCTGGCTCGATGCGTAAACTATCTCCTTTTCTTGTCGAATCAACAGTTTTTATTAATTAATACACATTATATAGCTTAACTTCTCAAAGTTAAATTGCTAAATAATATCTTCTTCACTTTAAACCTTGGTCCACAAATGTTAAATTATTTTACAATCGCTTATTTGGAGCCATGCATTAAAAGGGTGTCCAATCTCTTTGAAGTCGGTGGACCAAGAGAAAGTTTAGCATTGCCATCTTGCTAGGGTAATGTGTTTGTATATTGTCTTGCTTAGCTGTGCGTTCCCTGTGACGTCATTTTAGGATGTCATAATTCATGTCTTGCTATAATCTTGAATTTTCTAAGAAAACAATATTAATTTGTCTTTGTAACATTTTTGACATAAAGTACACACAAAATAATCCTTAATTATATGAATACAATTGAAATATAACATTTAACAATAATTATCAATGAAAGAATGATATGGGACAAACTCAAATATGTATGCAAATAGCCAAGTTCATCATTAATTTGATTACTTCCAGTGACACACACACACGGACACACGCACAGACACAGTTTCAACTTAATTATAGCTTTCAAAAAAGAATATAATTCATTAAAAAAATGTGCTCAAAGAAAAAATTGTGTAAATTTTCACTAATAATGTTTACTATATTATTCAAGATGCACAGATGATTGTTTCAGGTCACATTAAGCATAATTTATATTTACAAGGTACCCAAGCTGAGCAGAACATTACTTCCACTTACTGGTGTTTTGCTCCTCACTGTAACTTTTCTATCTGACCTTATCTTGGTCATCTCTTGTTCTCAAAGACCCCGATACTATTAGGGTTCCCGAGGGCTAGGGAGTCTTTAGTTTTCCAACCTCTCCATTTCTCTATAAAATATTAACGCCCAACATGCTGACCTGTCATGGCATGTAATACGTCCTCTGATTGGTAATCAGAGGATATGGTCGGTGAATTTATTTTGATAATTCTCCCGGTCAGGTCGGTGAGACCCGTAAACCAACGACAGGTGTGGTCCTCCAGGCATTCTGGGGGTTGTGAGAGAGCGATGTGACCGCCAAAACATAAAAATATGGTGCTCTCTAAAAAGCGGTTACTATTCTGCTATTGCTCTCTTCAATATATTAAATATTGGAGAGCAAGAGGATTAATGACTTCATTGTCAGAAATCCAGCATTAGCTAACAACATATTCTATGTCAAATTCATCTTTATTAAGGGGTATATTTATTAACCTATAAATTAAACTATTAAAAGCAGCAAATTTATGTGCAAAAGGATTAAAACTTTTATATTTTATGTAATTATCAGTGTGAGTATATTTTCTGTAAATACCAAATTTCAATTTATTGTTATGTCTTTTAATTTTTAAGTCCAGAAATGAAAGAAATCCATTATTCTCAGATTGTAGCTTGGTAACGAGTTTGTTTATATGGCTTTGAGAATGAGCTGGACACAGCTTGAAACCCAGGGTCAGCAGCAAATCATACTAAGATAAGTGAAGTTTTTAGTTTCTAATTTGTTCTTACTTTAGAATCTTGTTGCTTCACTGTTAATAGCTTCAATTTTTTCTTATTTTCTTATTTAATTCATCTGACATTCCTGTATCTCCATGTATTTTACTATAGGTTTATTAATAATTAAGATTTTAATAATTGTATCAACCCTTTCATTCCTCTGGAAAGCACATATTTTCATATAATTATGGAAAAGGTGTGTAATAGTAAATACGTAAGCATTAATATGGCTTTATGTTATTTAGGTGGCCACATTGAAGGAGATCTTCAGACTGCAGCAGGATGAGGAGCTAAGAATTGCTGAAGAGCAATATTTACCCAAAAAATAAAATAAGGGAAGTGATGTAAAAATATTAGTAATTAAAATAAAGCTAACTCCAAAATATTTTTTTGACGATAGTGTGTTTTGTTTTACTTCTTGTTCATACTGAGGTAGTCAAATGTTGAATTTTCTACATTCAGTGCTGGTAACTTAACCTACCTATACGTTCTGCTCATTTTACTGCACATATGAGCATTAACTATGCTAAATCCTCTAACATTTGATATACTTATTATTGCAGATATAGAACACAATCATGTTTGATGGTTGAATTTTACTGTTTAAATTTTACCCAGGTCTTTACTTCCTTTTTATTTATTCATATTACTTACAATTTAGTTCATGCAGCAGCTAAGTATGAGCTGCAAGTTATTGATTTCTTAAGGCAAACCACTAACGTGAAGATAATCAATAGCTGGTTCACCATCAAGGTTAATGTTGATGACCTTGCTACTGAAACCGTCACATTCAACAGCTGTTCATAGTTAATTGTGTTTTGGTGCAAATACTATTTTTATTACACACTATTGTGAAAAAAAACATAGTATGCAATAGATATATGTTTGAGTCACTCTTTTGAATATCATTTTTCTATTTCTACTCTGTTTCTCTTCCAGTCACTCACAGTTCATGTCCAACATGATAATCTTGTACCACTTTTAATGCTGATTTGCCTTTAACCAGCTTTTTAATTCCTTTAAGTTTATTATCCTTAGACACCAACTCCCTGTGAAATGACCTCCAATGAAAAACTGAATATGTTAAAAAGAAAATGCAGAAAAATCAAGCTACACAAGACTTGTAATACAAATCAACAAAACACATAACAACCAAATATATAAAATGATAATGAAAAGTACTAACAAGAATGCTTAGTGGGAAATGCAGTTTGGAAAGTCTTCAGCCTGACAATGTCATATACATGTGTGCTTTCATTTGTTTGACTGCTATAGTACTGCTAAGTACGAGGTGGTATCCAAAATATTTGGGACTGGTGCTGCTGACAGTAGTTGCAATAGAGTTTTTTACCAATAGATGGCAATACTAACATATCTGATGAGTGAGTGTTTAAAGTTTCATGCAGCTGGGTAGATATGTTGAGATTCTGTAGAACTTTTCATGATGCTCTGTGTGTAGTGTGGCAGTTTTACGATGCATCCAAGATTAGAAGACAGTGTGGATCAAATTCTGTGCAAATCTCAGGAAAAATGCTATGGAGACCCTCACAATGATTAATCAAGTGTTTAGGGAACAAAGCATGAGGCTTACACATGTTTGAGTGGCATGCTCAGGGCTGACCATACAGCTACTGAAGACAATGCTCACAGCATAGGCCTGTCAGCTGCATAATGCCTGACTTTGTTGCCAAACTTCAACACCTCATTTGTGAGGATCGATGTCGAACCATTGAAGATCTTGCTCAGAAAGTAGGAATTGGTTATGGATTATGATAACTGATGCATTGTGTCATCACAAAATTTATGCCAAGAATCCTGACTTCTGATCAGAAGGCACAGCATGCTGAAATTTGCACGGAGCTTCGTCAGGCCTTATACAATGACCCAACCTTCTTGTCCAGCATCATAACCGGTGATGAGAGTTTGATGTATGGACCCTGAGATAAAACAACAATCCTCCCAGTGTAAGAGCCCAAAATCACCAAGACCAAGAAAAATAGATATATATTTTGTGAAGTTAATGATATCCGAGATGTTCCTTTTTATTGGTTTGAATTTTCCAATACTTGGATTTTTCATAAATGGGACAAAGTTTTTCTTTCTTGCTCTTCCTCTAGGTCATGTAAAGAGAATCGGATAGCAAAGCCATCACACAATTACCTGCTCTTAAAAGATTTGATTATCACTTAAGCCTAATGTATTCCTCTATTCCCATTGTGTGATATTATGTCATAATTCCACAAATGCTTACATCAATCAACATGAAGTAGATAGAAGAATAAACTTTTTTAGGAATAGTTTGAGCCAAAACTGATTCGTACTAGATGTTAAACCAAATGGGTTGATAGAACTGATATCCCCAAATACAGTGTGACATGTCACAAATTTAAATAGACCACTAGATCTGCAGCATGCCATCATTCTTTGTCACATAGCATAATTGCAACTCTTCTTTTCATCAGCCAAAGGTGTTTGCACTTTAGCTTGTAGTAATATTTTGTGATTGCTACGGTTTACATTGGCAAAAGCGGCATGAGGTGCATGTAGTTCAGAACAGTGATTGCAGCAGCCGATGTAATATAGCATGGAGAGTTTCCCATGTATATGAGTGCACCTGGAACTGCATATATGCAGTAATGCCGTCAGGCAGACAGTTGGCCATCATGTCAGTACATTGCAGTCAGGTTATTATAACTTTAACGCAATTTCTTCATTGGCAACTACATGTCATCACATCGGCCATTATGACATCTACAATATGGAGACACAACATTAAAATGCCAGTTGATTCCTAACGGAACTTCATCATCAGCCAACTATGTGAAATAGTTGAATGGAGTAGGTACTATAATAGAAAGGAGTAATATCAGTTCATATAATTATGAGCAGTAAATTTTAATGCTTGGCCATGAACTATGATTACTATGTTTGATGAATTTTGAAGATTTTGATTATTTAATAAATAACTAAATTCAAGCATGCCAACAAGGTAAGGTAGTATATAAATGCCAGTTGTGTTTTAAAAGTTTTAAGTGTAATAAACAGCTAGATGCAGTATTAAATTAAATGTATTGAGTCAACTCAGAATGCTAGTAGTAAGGTCTAGCTAATTAAAGACGGATGAAGAAATACTGAGTACTATTATACTGCAGAAGGAAGCAAAGGGTTTGAATTTCTTTGATGGAAAGAAATGGAATTTACATGGATTCCCTATAACAATTATGTTCCTATATAGCTATAATATAAATTTTGTTTTAAATAAATTTAAAACAAATTCAGTGAGACAATTTATAGAATGGCTCGCCTAAACGTTCCATGTTCCCTGTCAAGCCATTTTAGTCTTTTAAAGATTTCTTAGTTAAACACAAAAATAGTTGCAGAATTGAAATGTGAAAAAAATGGAAGAATGCCAGTCAAAGCAGAGTTTAAGAACAGGAAAATATTGTGCAAACAAAATGTGCAGAGATGCTGCAAGCTTTCTTACAGTATGAACCAATTGTCTAACAGTGCTAACATACATCGTCACATCCCCAAAACTCTTCTTCAGCCTTTCATAAGTATGAGTGGGCATTTCATCTTGTGCATTAAAAAAGCCAATGAAGTCATTTTCCAAACTAATGTAGTGCTGCATCCAGTTGACTAAGGAAGCAGTGACTGTAGATGGAGGTTTCAGGTATTGTACCAAATTTAAATGTTCCACATTGCCAAAGAATTGTATGTAAACAAGAGCATTACTTTCCTTCAGATCAGTGTTACATGCTGGTAACACTATAGGTGTATCCAACAAATTTTTATACTCTTTGGCAAAATAAAACATTAAAAAAAGCATTGACATGATTTCATTTCCTGGCCTTGGAATATCTTTCAATATACAGGTGGTCTCTTTTGTTTCTTCTTCCCTCCCAGTTCTTTTGATTCTTGAGAGCATATAATAATAATAATGATAATGATAGTGATAGTAATAATAATAATAATAATAATAATAATAATAATAATAATAATAATAATAATAATAATAATAATAATAATAATAATAATAATAATATTCAAAGCATTAATTTTGGTGAATTAAAATAGTATATTCCAACTGCTAATAGAAAGATAGTGGAAGTGATATGGTGTAGTGATATGAAATAAACAAAGGACCAGATATAAATACAGCAAGTTCAATTTAAAGGACAACTGGAAGATAGTAGAAGTGATAGTGACAGTGAATATAGAAATAAAAAAAAAAAACAATGAACATGTCAGTATACTAAGGACAATAACAAATAACTATATGATTAAATAATAAGACAAATTATAACAGGTATCAATGTAATAGCATGTAGTATCGCTTACTGCGATGGGGCATGCTTGTTATAGCTAATAAAAAAAAAATAAAAAAATAGTAATATTAATAATAATAAATAATAATAAATATGGATACAAAAGGCTCAAAGTGGGATAAGAATGGTGAAATAAAATATTACTGTTATAATTTACATTTCAAATTTATATGCAGCATTTTGAGAGGTAGCATGTTCATTGAAATAAAAAGTAAGCATGGTTTGTAAGTTCCCTGCTGTAATATTGGTTCTTTTATCTGATAAAATACTGTACACTGAAAGAGCTCCTTCACAATCACCATTAGAAGTTAAAATATAGGTACACAGACTGTGGTTCTCAGCGCCCTATTCTACATTGAGCATGAAAGGCAGTTTAATTTGCTAGTAGGTCTCTCTATCAAGCTCTAAGTTCTTTTACACACCGTAAATCTATGACATGGGGCCACTGGCTTTACTTCCTTTCCAAAGGAAGCCATGCTAAGGATTTTTAAGCCCATAAAAATTCATCAACCTCCACTGGGTTTGAACAGGCAATCAAAGGCTAGCATGTTACCCCTAGACTACGGAGGATGATGTTCATTGCCATAGAAGTCTTTCAAACACGCATGTGCACCTAGCTGTCAGATTGGACTTGTTTTAAAGTAACTGTACACTCATGCACTTTGGCTCTCAGTACATCAATACACGAAACACACCCAGCATCAAACTCCCACCATTTTTTGGCATTAAACTCATGCTCCCTTTTGTCTATTCAGCCTTCCATAAAATATGCATGAACTTATTGTTCGAGTCTAAGCTATGTGTATTTGCGGAGTGTAGGAAAACCAGTAGAGGGGAAGGGGTGTTGGCACTTTGCTCCAGTGGTGGTGGTATAGCAAGGAAGATATACTATTCTATGAGTTCATTAAATGCTCACATATACCACTGGTTATCTGTCAACCTACCTACCCTGCCACTCTCATATACCTTTCCTGCTTATTGTAAACATAGTTGCATTTCTTCCAGCCAGAAGGAACTTGAACCTCGCATCTGGCTTTCTATGTTGCAAAAAGTGAAACAATCTTGTTTTATTCCTGAAATAAATCTTTCAACGTGTTTTGCCAAAACATCACAATGAAATGTTGTTGTTAGCTAATGCTGGATTTCTGACAATGGAGTCATTAATCCTCTTGCTCTCCAATATTTTTCACTGATGGATGGGGCACTAGAAGTGGCCGGGCATATTTAAAGGTGTTAATTTCAGTTAAATTGTAAATAAATGTTCATTTCGCGAGTTAATATCACAATACATTATTAATTTTGTGATAAATTGTAAATAAACACTCATTTTGCGAGTTGCATTAAAATTTGCATTTAATCGCATGAGAAACATTGGTAATTATGTGGACAATCACAACAGAATTGATTCTGAAACCTTTTTATTGCATTCAACATATTTTGTGTCATCACAATCCACCAAAAAATTTTCCCTGTAATAATTAATAAATGATAATATATAATAATACTTTATTTGTCATATAACATTTACATCGTTGAGCTAATAATCTGCTTTGTGCAGATTCTGTTTGTAGTTATGCTCTTGAAATTGTGTACTGGAAAAATAGTAAATAGGTTTCATAATGACTATTGCAAGCATAACAAAATTACTTGCAGTAGTTTAAATATATTTATTTTAACATTTAAATATCAAAAGTAAACGACTTTAATAGATTTATGAAACAATTCTGGATATCAAACACACACATTTTTAACATATTGCACCAAGTCTGTTGCTGTGGGTCGATCATCTGGATCTTCATTAGTGCACCAGTTGAATAAGTAAATCACAGGTTTGTATTCATCTTCCAAATGGACATCCGGCAATTCAGGCCTCGTACCTGTAATCAAATTTTGTTCATTAGTAACACTAGTAGTTACAACTTATGGTTATTTACATGTCAGCATTTAAAATTTCACATACCATGATTATGAAAATCACTGATAATAGCAATTGAAATGTGATGACTATGCACACTAAAGCGGTGTGTGTGTGTGTGTGTGTGTGTGTGTGTGTGTGTGTGTGTGTGTGTGTGTGTGTGTGTGTGTGTGTGTGTGTGTGTATGCATGAGAGAGAGAGAGAATGAGTATGGAGTTCCAGAGATAAGCTATATTTTCCAATACAGAATACTGATATAGTTTTTGATGACCTTTGTTTACTTTGTATATGTGTAGTTAAGAGATCTGCTATCCTGATGCATCATAGCTAGAGCAAATTCTGAGCTTCTTTTTCCTCCTGCAAGAACATCCTTTTAATGTGAGGGGCATTCAATAAGTTATATACCCCATTATCTTATATTGTTGTTTTCTAGTGCCTTGCATCTGGCAATGAAGCCATTAGCATTCATGCTTTCCAATACTTTTGAACTGTAGTTTCTTCTGATCTTAATGTTTCACAGGTCTTCAAGTGGTCTTCGTTCATTTCTGCTGGATCGCTACACGGGGCACATATTGGTGAAGCTGAGATACCTATTCTGTAGAGATAACTTGCTAAGCAGTTGTGATTTTCAATAGTCGGAAGGCTGCAACCACTGTTTTCCTTGGTCTCTGGGGGATTATATCTGGGTTGGAAAATAGTGTAATCCATTTTTTATATTATCTTTAGGACTCATACTCATGTATGTGGCTTTCATGTAACTGTTTTCTTAACGGGCACCAGTTATCTTATATTGCTACAGCAAGTGAGATCTTGCATGTGCAGGTTGGAATATGTTTCGACATGTTGCAGAACCAGTTACCAATCAGCCTGTGGTGCTGCTGGCAATGAGAGGATGGTAAGTGCAGTAGTGTGCAGGTATACAATGAACATGACAGATTTGGAACTTTGTTTCCTGATAAAGTTCCTTGTAAAAGGAAGGGAAGAAGTTGAAGTAAGTCCATGAAAGGATGCATGCTGTATATGAAGATGCTTCACCGTCCTACTACCAAGTAAAGTTTTGGTCCAAGCAATTTAAGTGGGGCAGGGAATCAATTGAAGATGATCCATCTTCAGCTTGGCCAGTGGAAGCATCTTCAAAGGAAATGTGCCAGAAAGTACAGGATATGAATATGGAAGATCGTGTTATGATCATTGTTATAGCTCATGAACTGGGCTTTCAGCTGGCACAGTGTTCAGCATTATCTGTGTAATCTTGATGCTGTTAAAGGTCAATTCCTGATGGCTGCCAGGAATGTTGACATCTGAGCAGAAAGCATGTTGTCAGCAATTCAGTGAAGAGAATTTAGACATGCTTAAAGCAAAACCAGAAAACTTCTTCTTGGGAATTGTTACAGGGGATGAAACACGGATTCATTATCATGATCCAGAAACCAAACAAGAGTCCATACAATGGAAACACAAGGGGTCTCCTATCCCAAGAAATTTCATGTGAACAAAGAGCTGGAAGGATTTTTGGCAACAGTCTTTCTGGACTCAGGTGTTCCAATTTTGGAATTATTGCCACACAAGACAACCATTACTGGAAATACTTATGCTTCCACAATGGTGGCTTTGTACGAGAATACCAAACAGAAACACCATAGAAAGTTGTTGGCCTGTGTCCAGTTGCTTCATGACAATGCACCTGCACACAAGTCGCACATATTGCAAAATGCTATACAGGAGTGTGGCTACGTCGAGCTTAACCATCCACCCTACAGTCTAGACCTGGCTCAAAGTGACTACTTTCAGTTCAAACCTTAAAAAATTACTGCCTGGACGATTTCCTGATTACAATGAAGCCGAAGTAGCTATTACAGGATATTCTGACACCCACGATTTTTCATTTTTTCTGAGGATATTTAATCACTGGAAGCAAACTGGACTAAGTGCACTGCAGTCAAGAGGGACTACATTAAGAAATAATCAGGTTAGCTTCATCATCAGATTTGATTTTCATAACTTACTGAACGTTCCTCATATTTTACTTCCAAAAAGGACAAATATATGGCAAAGGATGAAAACTTTTTATTGCATTAAAATCAAACTTACATAAAGTGAGAAAAGCTATGTATGAACTCAGTTTCATAATAATTTCCTGTAGGTCATAGCCTTAACATGTTACAGTAATTAAGTTTCCTCAACATCTGAAGTAGCTGTTTACGTTTTTCTATAAATTAAGCCATACAGTTTTGTTGTTGAATGATTGCAAAAATACAATTACTGGCTATGGCTGTAGTGAGATACAAAAAGTAAGCAGTAAAGAAAGGGATCTGTAAGAAATAAGTAAAAATCCTTACCAACTTTGTCCATGGGCAGATCATAAGTGCTTTCATCTTGGTCACTTATGCAAGAATCATCCATGTTGGGTGGGTTGAGTGCTAGCATTTCCCAGATAACCAGACCCAGAGAAAAGATATCTGCTTTGCTGGTGACTTTTTCAGGATCTCCATCAAGCACTTCTGGTGCTGACCAAATATATGTACCAATGTAAGCTGCTCCTTCTTCTGCAGCCTTTTTATCCAGCTTTCCTTCTTTATCCAGTGGCAATGTCACACCAAAATCACACAGCTTGACCACTTCAAATTTTCCTTACAAACGAAACACAATCTGACATTAAACTTTTGCCGTTAAATATGCTTATGGCCTAAGACATCTGTGATGCACCAAGACTAAAGGTCTGCTACTTTAAGCATAAATTAACCATGCTGGTATAATACTGTTGCCTCTCATGCTGTGGCACCAAGTGTTTCCCAGTCCAGCTTTCATTCTAGATTACGATAAAAATGTATGGCAACATGTAGTAAATAAGTTGAACCTGCTTTATACGTACCCAATTCTAAGTAATTCGTATTTATGCATACATTTTTGTAGGCCCCGATGAAATGTGATTTAGAAACATGTTAACAGAACCTTATTTATAAGTAAGGCATTTATACGTAATACGTTGTTATACATATTAACTTTCAGTGAAATACAACTGAGTTTTATGTAATTATAATGAGCATACACCACTCGCATCTTAAAAGAAACTTGAGTATTTTCCTTATATCTGTTGACAAAGATGCAAGCTGAGTGGGTGGCTTTCGGCCACGGAAACAAAGGCATTTATGATAGAATCAGCAGCTTTCAGCATGACAATGTCTTAGCAACAAACAAGAAGTAAAAATAAACATTTTCAGTGTCTGTACAGTTGAACAGTGGTTTCGTCTTTCAGTTCTCAATAGCTTTTAATCAGCCATGAAGAACAGAAAAAGGAAATGTTATACACTAGATCAGAAAGCAAAATTTAACTGAGGTGGAACTTAATCCAAGGAAAACCAAAACTGCTTCAGAGTGCTTATACAAAACCATGCAGTCATCAATAACAAAATGAGGTGTATGCTCTTAATGCAACAAAAGTGAAACAACTGATTTCTTTAAAGGAGGACCAAGTTCAAAATAATGTTTTGTTTGTACATATCTTTGTTGTTTGTAAACTTTCACATATGCATTGCTGTTTTTTTTAAAAAAGAATTATACATTATCAAAATCTCATTTGTAAGTAACTCCGAGTTACAAGTAAACTTAGCTCTTTCCCTTAATATACACATAAATCAGGCTCAACTGTATCCTTAAAAGCCAGAACATTGTAATCAGCACACTCAGATAAAAGCTACGATACCGCTGGATAAATATAATATTTCTATACTTCTAGCAAATGCACTGTAAGCTCCTACTATAGAAAGTCATTTCCCATGTTCAAATCTTGGTTAGAGTGAATTACCTGGATAAGGTTTTTCTGGGGATTTTCCTTATCCTGAGAAAAATATGAATGCTGAGTAACTCTAAACTCCACAGGCCTATTTGAGCATCATTTCAACCTTTTCATTATTCACTGTCTGATATAATCATAATCACCTTATTCAATTTTCACGACAGCATATTTCCAAAATTAATGTTTTGGTGCTAAAATATTTTGGCTTTCTAGGGATAGTGAATGAATATTACATAAACCTAACACTTTGGATCCCCATGTCAATATACATACTCATTCATCCAACATGATCTACCTGATTAAGCAATGTGAAAACCTGCATTAAAACAATGAAAAATGAAACATATGTCTTCTCCTTAATTAGTCTGCAGAGAATTAGTGGCAATTGTTTAAACCAGTATAAACAAGAATAGGAACTGAAAAATATTTTCACTGCTATGAAAGCAGGGAAGAGGCTCATTTAAGTAGATAATATAGGCCAATGTGTTCCAACTGAGTTGCTCGTCAGTGTGTAATGGCATACTCGCCGCCTTACGTAAGTAAAACTGCAGCATGCCACACAGCTCTGCTCTAGGGTAAGCCAACATCATGGCACGGTGGGTACTGGGAGAGACCTGTACTTTATGTAACTAATATTTTTATTTCTATTACTGACTGAATACAGAAACGAATAATAAAATTTACTTGATGCCCACTGGGTACACTTTCCATGTAAAATAAACAAATGTTGAAACTGAGCTTCCTAAAACTTTACGATTTTTAGAAACATTGCACTTCACACATACAGTTGATATATTATATTCAAATTTGAAGAATTTGACATATTTCACATTTGGTTAAAATCTATACAAAATCAGGGGTGTCTTATGTGATTTATTGCAGAGATGCACCTTGCAATTCTAAAATATTGTTGGAAATTTAAGGGAACACTTAAATGAATCTACTAAATTTCCAGCAGGCATATAAGATTAATGGCCTCAGATATTGAGTACTCTAGGTATAACAATACAGTCATCTCTCGTGCAAATGAAATCCTCCAAAAGACATAGATGCCCACCATTATTGTTTGCTTTGTGGTATTAATGCATTCCAAAGAAATAATGTTTTTGGTAAAGGTTCCGCATTGTGTATGGTAATGCACAACAGTATGGCAGCAGGAAAATCTTACGTTACAGATTTCAGAATATATGCATAGTAATCCTGAGTTAATAAGGAGTAATTATTATCTATTTATGCCAACAAGCTTACTGCTGTTGTTTTTAAACACACAAGCCACCTCTTAATAAGGCCTTAGCCACCCTTTTTCAGCTGCCTTAGAGCAGAGTTGTGCCTTACCTTTAACAAGTATATTATGTGACTTAATGTCTCCATGCAGCAAATGTGCTTCATTGTGCAAGTACTCTAGCCCACATGCTACATCTAGAACAATCTTAATTATGTCCCCTACAGGGAAAGGGCCAAGACTGTTTTCTGCCCTGTACTCAATAAGAGATGCAACTGAATATTCACACTTCTCCATAGCCAAACACTCTTGTCCATCCTTTGACTTTGTAAAGGCACGGAAGCCTACAATATTTGGATGCTTCAGCTTCGATAAGACTGTTGCTTCTTCCTTAAGCCGTTCCGCATATGCAGCATTCATATGTTGCTCAGATCGAATAATCTTCTTAACAGCCCAGGGAGAGGTGTAACGCTTCAGGCTGTACACATGAACTCCTGCACAGTATAAATGACATTTTAAATACGTTACACGTAAACATTAATAAGCGCACGTGCATGGATAATCAAACACTTGTAATTTTCGTTAAAAAGTGACAAAACTGAAAGCACATTAACCTGCCATTAATTGCAGCTTCTATTTTAATTCCAAATTATATCTCTCTCACATACACACTCTCTTTCACTTATTAAAAATTTAACAGCCGTTATAAAGATTGTAAGGAAAGCTAAAATACTAAAACTAACCTGTGCCCCATCCAATCCTCTCCATGAATGGCGATTCTGGGATAATAGGTGTTTGTGGTTCTTTAACAAACCCTCTTATTTTCGATGACTGTGGGGTTTTAAATCCTTCCATTACACTCCCTGCTACTCGTTGGGTAAGCCGCAAATGAAAGACACACGCTATATACAACGGTAAACAGGAATGGAAAATTCCAAGCTACCTTCCTTTTGATTAGAACCGGGTATGGCATACCAGAAAAGCATAATTGTAAATGGCGGGACGGCTCAGCTAAGCAGGCTTGCCACACTGAGTATATTTTTTGTCAAAGCCTTTGACATCATTACCACTCTTCTTCATAGGTTATCGCGTTACCTGCGTTATTATTATAGGGCTTAAGGTTTATTATACTTTCACTCTCACGATAACTGACTATTGCGAAAAATCACTGGGAAACAGACATTTATAGTTTTATGGGTAACAGCAGGTTGATCAAACTGTTTGAAACAAAACTTGTAGCATACCATTTTTTGGCTCGTGCTTTAAATTTACGTTTTACTGCTCCTATCTTGAATACAAATCGGCATTAAAATGCACAAGTACTTTTTATTAGCATTATTAAACCGATTTTTGAAGTGAATCTGGGATGGAACTCGGAGTAATCAAAACTTTGGTATGTACCTAAGAATTAAAGATGATTTAGAACAGGTTTAAATTTTATGTCTTTGGTATTCTTATTTGCTGATGTTTAATTATTATATAATACAGCTCCTATTTTACATGAGTCCTTGTTGGTTTGAGTTTTATTCATGCTCATAATATGGTATTGCATTTTTAATAACCTATCCATATTAGTTTTACTTGTTCCCTCCCAAATTTTACATTCATGTACATTTTGGGGCTCATGTTTAGAAACGTTCACTTTCCACTTGCCAGCCAGTCCGAATGGTCCGAACTTACCTTCTGCGCATGCGCCGGCAGTAGTTTCACAATCGCCCACTATTATTATGAGCCGAAATGGATTTATTATTATTTTTAATCCATTATTATGGATTATTATTATACGATACGCTGGCTCCTTCTTTATTATTATATTATTTTATTATATTATTATTTTTATTATATTATTATTATGAGCCGAAATGGATATTGTTTAGTAAAGCTTACGCGATGAGTTGGTCAGAATTGGCCATTATGGATTATTATTATACGATACGCTGGCTCGTTCTTTGTTTAGTAAAGCTTACGCGATGAGTTTGTGAGAATTTCGGCAAAGTCCCACTCGGCAGTGGGATATTATTATATTATTATTAATAAATTATTTTTATATAATAATAAATAAATAAAATAATATAATACTATCCCACTGCCGAGTGGGACTTTGCCGAAATTCTGACCAACTCATCGCGTAAGCTTTACTAAACAAAGAACGAGCCAGCGTGTCGTATAATAATATAAATTTATTATTGTATGTATGGATATTATTATAATTATTATAATTTTTGTATATATTTGTATATATAATTGGCTGAGTTGGTCAGAATTGGCCACTATAGATTATTATTATACGATATGCTGGCTCGTTCTTTATTATTATATTATAATATTAAAGTCCCACTCGGCAGTGGGATATATTTTTTTATTATATTTTTATTATGTTTATTATTTATCGTTCTTTTTTGTTTATTTATTTTATCTTTTACCTTTATCTTTTATCTTTATCTTTTTTGTTTATTTATTTTATATTATTGTTTTTAATGTTATTAGATTTATATTTTATATATATATATTATGTTTATTATATTATTATATTTATATTATTATTATTATTATTACTATTATTATTATTATTATTATTTATCGTTCTTTTTTATTTATTTTATATTATATTATTTATTGTATTTTTATTTAATATTATTATATTATATATATTATTTATATATTATATTTAATAGTATTATATATATATTTAATAGTATTATATTATTATATTTTGCCAACTCCCGCAAAAACATTCAAACTTACTATTGGCAACAAACTCCTAGGGACATTCTGCTGTTGGCAGCGCTGCATTAACACAGCAACTTCGGCAACTTTTGTGACCATTCGTACACACTGCCGAGTGGGACTTTGCCGGAATTCTGACCAACTCATCGCGTAAACGTTTCTAAACAATATCCCATTTTGGTAGCCCCAGGCAGAAGCTCAAGGCTGCATTTTGAATGAATCTTTTGTAACACTGCTCCAGGTTTCACAGCTTTGCTCTGATGTAGGCAATGTAAAACAATCTGAATGTAATGATGTAAGCCCCCATTTTTTCTAGCTACAATTTTTAATAAGTTTAATCTTTTGTTACATTGCATAACAATGGTTTGGTGTGAGTTTTGTACGATAGTTTCTCATCCAAGGTAATATGTATGTGTAAAGAAAATGCAATGTAAACCGTGTTACATAAACACTAAATAAGTGAGCACCGTTGCTGATGAGCAACTGTTTCAAAAGAAAAGCCGCCAACAGGAGCTGAAATGTTAGATGAGCCAATAAAGAAATATATATATATTTTTTTGAAACTCTGCAAACTTGCGTCATCTCAGTGCTGCTCTATGGCAGTCAGACTTGGACATTTACAATTACAAGAAAACAGACTGAGATGATACAAGTCTACCAGTGGAAAATGGAAAACAAGATATTGAAATCAGACTCAAGGGCAAAGTATGAAAAGAGGAGCTAAGAAGAAAGAGTGGAAGGAGAATTGGCCAATAGAGTAAGTGAGTGAGTGGCGTTTAAGGGCCTGTCGACAGCTAGGTCATTTGGGCCCCAAGTCAAATTTGAAGGCTAAAACACTCACAAACTTCTGGTTAAAAGACTAAGCTAAAACACAAAACTAAAAAATGCTAAAACAGTTAATGTTAAATACGGTTAAAACATTAAAAAGTGAATGGTAAAACAGGTAGGTTTAAAAACTAAACAGTAAAACAAGACAAATCTGATTGCAGATTTGTAAATCCTAAAATTAAAAGCCTAGTATTAATAGAAAAGAAACATTTAAAGAAAAGAAAAGAGCAGTTTGAACCATGACCCAGGCAAACCACTCAACACGATATGGAAGACCCTATTAGCAGGTCAACTTCCCATTTGAGGAGAAGGAACCAATAGGATTATGAGTGAGATGGGACGAGGGCAATCAGAATAGGCAGTGACTAATTGGATGGATTTTTTGCAGTTGCCCATTGAAGAAGCCAAACATAGTTTTACGACAAAACACCAGCATAATTTTTATTTCTTAAATAAGCCAACAAGATATGCCCCTTACCGGAAACAGGAAAGAAGGAAAAGTTTAATCTGTTGTTCAGCGGATAACAAATTGCTCACAAACAAAAGCATGTCCTAAATTTTCCTATGTATTTTGCAACTCTTAAAATAATAATACAAAACTTTACATAATATCAGTAAACGTCAGTAAAATTATTTCTGCAAATATTTCAATTTCTCACTGACTGACAATGTAATTAACTGATTAGGCACATAAATGTGTCTGCATTCATTAGTCTGGGACAATGGAGGGAAGCCCTCCTTTAAGCGTGAGGCCTTATACACACGTTAGGATGCATGGGATTTTTTATATTCCTGAAAGAATATGCAATAAAATATGCAGATATGTGATTTAACATGGTACATATGTTTTTATGGCCTTTTCCTCTATCCATTAAAATACTACCATTTTATCCATGTTCAGTTTTAAGTTATGGTTGTTAAATATTCTGAAACTTTACATAATTATTCACTCACATCATCAACCAATGTTTCTTGATTAATGCTACTACATATGACTTGAATAAATAATATATGATATTACTGGACAGGATAAGTTATTTGGGGAACCATTATCATGGAATAAAGATAACAATGGTCCAAGGACAGATTCCAATGGCAACTGTAGTAAAGGTTCAGTTCTTTCAATTGAATTTTCAGTTTCCCAAAGAATTTCAGTACATTGTTTATGCTCAATGACATCATATTTCACAATTTTATATACATATAATATCTAATATTTTCAGCAATAATTTATAATTATGAGACACCATCAAAAACTTTTAATTGATCTAAAAAAAATAGCAGCTGTTGCTTTGTTACATTCAAAATTTTTAATATTTCATGTATATTCTATTGTATTAGTAAGTTGTCAAATGACCTTTTTGGAAAACAGTGCATTGATGAGTAGGTTATTGATATCATGAAAGCTGGGGTATTTAATTTTATTAACAAAACATTTTTAGGGATTTTGCTAAAAACAGGAGAGTTCTGGGTCTGTAATTTTGAACTTCTACTTAACTTTTTCATTTTTTCTTTATCCTCTTGTGTCCTTGTACAATGGTGTCACAACACTCATTTGAAAAACTTCCAGTTAGTAAATTGGTTTAGAGTTTTACAAATGAGTGTTGTGATACTATTATACAAAGAAACAAGAGCATAAAGAAAATTCAACTTTGGGATACTGGCAGCCACTATTCTCAACTAGATTTATTTCATTCTTCTGCTTACTTAGAAAAGAGACATTGAAACATTTTACTGTGCTTATTTATACATCATGATGCAGTTTAAAATTGTTATAGTTTAAATTTTAAATGTAGATAAATGCAAATCTTAATACGTAGTCATTGAACTAAAGATGATGTTCAGCAAGAGATGGAAACTGTAATTTTTATACCTAGTGGCCCACTAGAGCTGGCCCCACCATAAGTAGATAACCCTTTATGCGTTAAAAGAGTTGCAGAAGTTCACGGCAGAAGAGAGGCCAGTGGCGTTGCTACTTCTTAGTAGGACATGAGGTGAGAGGCAATTGAACCAGCATGTGTACTTCGTGATAATAGACAATAACAGTATAAACAACCGAGAAAGTCTCATTCTGCTTACAGAATCTTTATTTTCCAGGGAATAAACTCACTCCTGTAATTGCTGCTACTGTCTAACATTTGAATTAGAGATTTTAAAGGGCAAGCATGACGGCACGTAATGTTTCATTGACATTTCTTTATTTCTTATTAAAGTTATTGCTGTATTTGTTTATTACGTATTATTAGTTATGTTATTATTGATGTTACTATTATCACATTCTTATTACTTTTATTATAATTTACTCTTGTTAGTTTATTGCTGTATTATTATTATTATTATTATTATTATTATTATTATTATTATTATTATTATTATTATTATTATTATTATTATTATTATTATTATTATTATTATTATTATTATTATTATTATTATTATTATTATTATTATTATTATTATTATTATTATTATTATTATTATTATTATTATTGTTGTTATTGTTATTGTTATTGTTATTGTTATTATTATTATTATTATTATTATTATTATTATTATTATTATTATTATTATTATTATTATTATTATTATTATTATTATTATTATTATTATTATTATTATTATTATTATTATTATTATTGCTGTTTTTTTTTTTTTCTTTTGTCATCATTGTTGTGTAAGTATGTTTTTCTAATGTTAGGTTTGCTTTCTATTCAATTTATAAATTAAAAATGCACATAATATTTTTGGAATTTTCTGGATCACATAGAAGGGTTATTTTGTGTAGTATTACCCAGGGTGGATCCAAGGGAGGGGCATTGGGGATTGTATTCCCCCCCCCCCCCCCCCCACAAAAAAAAAAATTTGGAAACTATTGAGGACATAACTAAAGAAAAGAGTATTAACATTAATTCACAAATACATTAAAAGAATCTGACCATTAATTAAATACGAATTATAATGTCCTGTCAACATTACCGTATCTTAAGACCTATTTTTGGAGCACCATGGGAGCAGACAGATTTAATGGACTAGCGTTAATGTGTATACATAAAAATGTGGAAATTAAAAGTCAGGAAGTACGGATCAAACGTGTAAAAAGCCTCGTCAGCTTTTTCTTTGAATGTAATTGTATAACTCTGTAAGACAATTATCTGATATATATTTTTACATACGATGACATTTCCAAATTTTCTAATTATAGCATCTCATCAGATCCCTCCCCGACAACAAATCCTGCGTCCGCTCCTGGGATTACTATCCTCCTTTTGGGGTCTTGAACGTCGTCCGAGATTTTACGAAATAGAATAGATTTTCCTCTTTTTGTGATATAAACAACTCCATTTACAGCATAAAATAGTTCTCACAGTAGCAATCACACAAACCTGAAGCTTTTCTCTAACACAGATCTCCAAACTTCCTGTGGAAGTGTGAAGAGACCAGACCTACCACAGTAACAGCATGGGCTGACTGGCGCTGGCATATCTTCATCAGTGTAATAGCTCCGGAGTGCCTGAGGGCTGCTCTTCACATTTGTCTGCTATTATTGCCTCTATCTCAAGTTTTAATTTTGGAACCTCTGGAACAACTCCCGAGGCGATTATAGTGAAACGAAAGCTGTGAACTAGCACGTTTACCAAGAGACAGGTAAATAAAAATGCAAGTTGAGTTTTAATTAATTTCATTATGCACAATTTTGAAACTAGAGAAGTCACATTTTGTAGTGCTTTTTATTAGTAGATCAAGTAGATACGTAATTTATAGCGTACAATAATTGAGGGGACATATTATTACACCAATTTACTCCAACGTGACTTCACATAGTGTAATTAACATAATCTTACGAGCCATTTGCACCACATTTCTGAAAATTTATATATACAGATTTCTTGTAACGTAATATTTAATACGTCCATGCTGACAGTTTTCTGAAATTAAAACGGTTCTTAATTATTTCGATTCCCTCGTTGATGAATTTTGTTTTATCTTGACTTATATAATTACCTATTAAGTATGTTTAAATGACAAATTCAAATCGATTTGAGCTCTCATTTCAGATTGAATACTGCGTGGAAACTCTTGTGTGTTTATTGAACATTGCCATTTGGTAACCATATTTTCGGAATATGAAAAAAAAATCTTCTCTTATAGATAAAACTTCAGCAATAAAATGACGATCTTCAAAGTCCCCATTGAAAATGCATAGTGTTTTTGAGTTTTAAATTTGTTGTGGAACATTATTATCTATTTATCAAGTCTGAATTCGTAGTACCTATGAACACTTTGCAGGCGAGAGAATAGTTTGAGAATTCCTAGCCATTTTTGTTGGCAACACTGGTGGGGAGTTTTTTAGTGTAGCGGTGAGAATATATCGAAGAATGCATAGTGAATTGTACGGCTACACCCTATGATAGAGAATACTATTTTTTTTAAATTCTGTGTTGTACCTAAGGATTATATTCAATGCAATTGAACAATATCAGTTTTCTATTACACCCGGTTACGCTTAGCTTTCCTCGACTCCAGTGTGCCGTAGCCGAAGGAGTACACTTGAAACCAAGCAAAGAGGAAGCCGTCGTTTGCTGAACACAGAAGGAAGCGAGCGTGTTAAGCTTAACACTTAATTTATTATTCAAAGCTGGCTGAACTGTCCGCGACGCTTTGCTACATTTTTCCTCATTATTTGAGCTCATTGTTACTTTAGCAATAGCTGTCGCTCATCGTTGTTGCCGGCAGCATTTTTCATCGAGCGCCATTTTGTGTGTCGTCAATAGAATTAGGGCTTGTTCCACTAGGACAAAAGAAGTGAGGTTGTATTGAGGGAAGGAACTACTTGCACGTTGAGTAACAGGATGCAGACTCATCCAATTGAGAGCAATTTGCATTAACAAAGACATGGGGGGTATTTAAACATTGTTGATGTACCAGCCATTAAATGTCTCAGTGGGAGGTTGGCATCCGTGGTTCTCGTTTTGCAACCTTGGTGCTATTGCTGGCGAAAGAAGGGTGCGCACCCTCAGGCTAAAGAAAACGCACCCCAAAATGTACACAGCAAATTCAAAATGAGCTCAATGAAAAAGCTGAGTCTATTGACAGTGAAGCAAATTATAAAAAAAAAATATGACATTTATCAATATAACTGCTTGGACTGTAACAGGAATTACATTGGTAAAAATAAACGCCATTTGGAAACTAGAATAAAAGAGCATATTAGAAATACTAAATATAAACAGATTGATAAATCAGCTGTGGTAGATCATTTTTGGTCATGAAATAAATCCAGAGGTTAAATTATTAAAAGATAAATGCATCCATAGATTTAATGGTTTGGGAAAATATATTCATTTTGAATAAGAACGGCATAATGAATTTTGAAATACGGCTGATTGATTCTGTCAACAAATTTTGCTTTGAGTAGTTGGTAATACGATAGAAGAAAATATGTCATTAGCATCTGTAACGATGGCGATCATAATAAACAAAGTAACACTGCTGATGTGAGTGAGTGACTCACGAAACCTTGGCCATCCTGTGAAATATTTCCAATTTACCAAAGATAGGTGAAGCTTAGTTTCTGTAGACATTTATTATATTTGTTGATTCAAGATTATACATTTTAGCAATGCCCTCTAAGTTTTATTCACAACTGTGATCTATAGCATTTATAGAGTTGCGATTTTTCATTTAGGTATCACACAGTAGGCTTCTAAATATACATAGCTATGAAGTTGTTCACAGATACCTACACGGTTTAACCTAACATTATTTATGCAGCCTAAATAGTATGTTTAGTTACTAATCATTACGGTCTTCAACACATTATTTTAAAGTTTATTAATTAATCAAATGCCTAGCTTTGATAAGCATCCTGTAATGGGTTCTGATTGCAATTCGTTTTCTTGCCAAAATATTTTAGGTTATGACAGTACTGATATTAACTGATTTAAACAGAAATGACATGCTAGACTCAGGTTATAAGCAAGAACGGTGGAGAACTGTTATCAGTTATCACACTCCACGGTCATAATTCATGCCATTTCTTTTCTTATTTAGTATTTCCACTTTCTGCGAAGTACTTTATGTTAATCCTAAGGAACGCTAACAAGTTGATCCAATGTTAACCATTTTGTCATTTGTTTAAAACGAACTTCAAAGATTCACTTCATATGTATTAAAATATGCTTATCTCATCCGTAAACTGTCTCCAATTAAAATGCATTATGTATTCTCTCCGTGTATAATATTTCAATAAATTGTAGGTGTGCATCATATTTCTCTCCCCCTCTCGGGGAAAAAAAAAAAAAAAAAAAAAAAAAAAAAAAAAAAAAAAAAAAAAAAAACCACACACGCACACATACAACTTGTGAGATCCGTTTTATTGGTGTGATTCATGCAAAAGGGATTCGGCTTCTTCTTCAAATTATAAAAGAATAGCTCATATTTTAATCACATAAATTTTCTATGCAGTATACGCTTACTCAGCCACTCATTTTCTGGCATGTATTACAGTTAATGTAATTTCTAATACTAGAGGTAGAAAGAAATTGCAGCTGAATCTTCGTGATAAGTTACTCACTACGTTGTGTAAGTTACTGGCGCATTAGTACAATGTTTTAGTGTACCAAAGCAGTACAAACATTCCACTAGTCTGATGTTGACACAGATTGTTCGATTTAATGTTATAATTAGGGCGTAGTATCAATAGAATGATGTCAAGGTTTCGTCTTTAAACTATTCACAAGATAAAGTTCAACATTGGTTTTTATCTTGATCATTAATCATTAGCGTCGTTATTAAAAGGACACATTCATGATATCATTTTTCATTTGGAATTATTTTAAGCATTCTCCAGGCTGCCTTAGTGTTCATTAAGGTGTTACTTCAATACAGAAGGAAGAATTTTATTCAGCTAATTAACTTTTAAGCCTACCATAAAATGTTCCAAAGTGGGATGTTGTAATGGGGCGTAAAATTAAAAAAGTAATAAATATCTCGCTTATATTTTTTAAGTGTTATATAACAAAACTTTATGAGCATTATATCAATAAACTTTTGTTACGTCGGTGTAATTCATGAAATTTCTAAAGAAGAAATATAAATTTTTCGTTACAAATGTTCTGCATAAACCACTTATCAAGAGAAAATAGTCCCGAAAGCATTATTAGCATAAGATGCAAATACAAGTTTGGTACTGTTAAACCTTTTATTTACAGTTTGCATTAATAACCCAGACATAACAACTACGGTACCTAATTTGCTGAGAGAGAAGAGAATGAGGCTGAGAGTTATGGAGGGGAAGAATGGGAGAGGAAAGAGAGTAAGGGATAGGGAGGGCTAAAGAAAGAAGACAGAAAGAGAACAGAAATTCTCCGCATATAACAATTACGCGAACAGAGCTACGGATTCTCTAGTAATGAATAAAATTCAGAGTAATTTGAGCTTGTTTGACTGTCCTAAATACTCTTTCATGGATAGGAACAATGCACAGTGAAATCGCAGAAAAAAGAAACGCTTTACTCCATTAAGCCTAAACTTTTTTATTTAACATTAACGAATTGCATGGAATTATCCATGTGGGTATTCATTGAGAAGCTGTTAGAGAGTACTATCCAATTCTGTAAACAAATACAGGATGTTCCATTTAAAATAAGAAGTTGCAGTCTCTTCCGCTGAAACCGGAAGTAGCAAAACATCATTGATGTTCCCTGTATATGACTATCTCCGCACACCGTGTTTCGTGTTAATCAGCCACATGCTTCAAAATTATTTCGGTGGTACGGGACTTTACTAACCTGTGTATTATATAATACAAGTACGTTATTTCCACTCAATATCTGGCCCTAGGCACAGGCTTTGAGTCCTACGGAGTGTCGGTCTTCCATATGGGGAGGGTAATCAGATAAAGAAGATGAATAAGAAGAAGGAAAGTTTTATTCACATCCTGTTAACTGGCAAACGATTTCGTGCTTAATTATACGTTTGTTAGCGACTAGACAAATTAAGTCCTAGCCGCTACTAACCAGTGTGATATCGATATCTATCGTTAAAGATTGAACAATAGGGTGAAGTATTTGTTGTTTTCTTGATATGTGATTACACGTATCACGAGTTCAAATTTAGAATATAATCAGGAAATTAAACCACCATATAGTGTGTTTTATTCGTAACCTTACAAGAGAGTTTACAGAAGCTGTTAGATACTTCCTAAAAAGCCAAAGAAAGTAATCTAAAATTTCTGAGTACGAGGAAACAAATGACCTTTGTGACTACTATCCACTTAAGACAATAGCGCAGTTTAAATACGAGCACTTTGAACACTACCCATGGCGTACTTTATAACAATCGGTGACGCAGTTTACAGTATCTGTTGGCACGTTTTATATGCATCGGTGACGTAGTTTACATATCAGTAGAGAGAAGATATGACCTGTCACACAAATAAAATTGGGAACACAAATGTCATGGAAAGAGAAAAATAAAATAAATGTAAACATTTTGGTGAAAGTTAAAAGAAAATGGTTAAGGAGAGAGAGAAGGGTGGGAGGAATAAGTAGCAAAAAGGGTGGCTAAATTTCTAACAGTCAGGGGCTAAGCGCATGCAGCGCTGAAGGGATACTCAAACGTACCTCCAATCATCTCTATCCAGAGCTATCTATTGCCAATTTTTGCATTTTAGGAACTGATAACTGTCCTCTGTCACTGAACCTATCCACCTTTTCCTAGGTTTACCTATGGGTCACTTTCCAAACATCACTCCTGTCATCACTTTTTTAGGTATCTGTCCTTCATCCATTCTTTGTACATGCCCTGCCCACTGAAGTCTTTTTAATTTGGCCACAGTGGACAGTTCTGGCTCTTTGAGGTCATATGTTTCCTTGTTGTATCTCATTCTCCATATTCCATTCTCTTATAGGTCCATAAATGGTCTCTCTTTCAAATATGTTAATTATATTTTCGGCCGCCAAAACTCAACACTGTCCATTCTTTCTGTTTTCAGCATAACAATATACTCTGTTACATCCCTACTACTATTTTTAAATTACGGGTATCTTTTAAGCTATTAGGATCTATATACTATTGTTTCTGCTCAAAGCCAATTTTCCTTCTCCTGCCCTGCCTGGCCGTTCATTACTGCAGGAAGTCCCTAAACAGTTGACATCGATTTCATTTGAAGAGTCAGGAGAGTAAACATTACCTAGATCAAAGGCAACGAAGCCGGCTGGCTTTAAATTCCATCGCTCTTCCACAAATGGCATTAATAACTCCTTCAAATGAGGAGCAGATTAAGAAACGGATATAAGCGTCGCATTATTACCGTCCACTTTAGGCTGGAGAAGAATTGCAAGTGCAGTTTAACCGTATTGGTGCTTACATTTTATAACTCACAAATCACCATTTCTCCACGGAGGCAGCAAGTGCAAATGTTATACTACAACACTTGTCAGACGTTATATTTAATGGTCTACATTTGTATGCATATTTTATAAATTTCTATTTCTGCTGCAACTTTTACTTTTTGCAGAATTCTTCATGTGTTGTTTACACAAGCACTTTGCAATAAGTTATAACAGTTTTATTGAATTAAAAATTAGAACACCAGAAATTGCAACAATTTTTTCTTACTTCTTAATTCTCAAACTTTAGCCAGGTTTACGCATTTGGAATTATTTGTGGCGTACAGACATGGTTTACCCAGACATTTTGAAACATTCCTTGGTACAAATAAGTTCTCTTCTGCAAATCTTAAACGCCAGCTGTGCTAAATTTAAAATTCTTGCAATTTCATAAAAGTTGATCTTGTTTTTAGCAATGGTAAACAAGAACCTGAATATTAGAATTTTAGATTTGGATATTTCATATCTTTTGGTCCTTTTTATAAATTTGTTTTAATTCTGGCTTTTATCTCATTTGGTACATTTGATCTATTCTAGTATTTTTATTTGATATTGAAATTTATTTCTGGCTTTTGCCATGATCCATTTTATAAGAGCGCTGATCAGCAAGCAGTTGAGCCCCTTAAAAATTACATCAACATCATCGTCGTAGTCATCATTATAAGCATAATAAAACATAACAACAACAACAACAACAATAATAATAATAATAATAATAATAATAATAATAATAATAATAATAATAATAATAATAATAATAATAATAATAATAATAATAATAATAATAATAATAATAATAATAATAATAATAATAATAATAATAATAATAATAATAATAATAATAATAACTATTTCATCCCTGAAAGTTAGGTATTAAATCAGACAGGGACAAATTCTAACAATAGATAAGAATTAAAATAGATTAAGACTTCTTACCTGGTAAATGAGATTAAAATATTTCCGATTTCTGCATCGAAGAATAATATCTTTTATTTGCATCAGTTCTGTCTAAATGTTCTGTCACCAAGAGTGAGAGCTCGGTTATTATAATCATTGTAGAATCTACTAAATGAATGAGTTTTTATGTTGTTGGTAGTCTTGGGTTTTTCAGAGTTTGTAAAGTACAGTAGTCTTTGGTAGCCCATAGATTCAAGAAAGCACCTGATTGTGTAAAAAAACTTATTGTTTCATTAGCGCGTCCAACATTTTTAATGTTTCTTCATTTGTAGCACTTACATATGAGGTGTGTTGCGCAGCAAGTTGGGTTACCTGAAAAATAGGGGCGTTAAAAATTCTGATTTTTAATCTATGCTCCTTTGGCGCGGGCAACTTCACCGCTTTAGCTGCACAGCGGGCGATCTATTCTACAGGCAAAACTGCATACGTATAGCGTAGTTACAGTAGTCACAACTTTAAACCGCATTTATAATCCTTCCATACACCCAAACTTTGTATCCGGACAATAAACGCCTCACTAAATCATCTGGATATTGGACACAAATGATTATGCTATATGTGCGTACTCATGCGAGGTCGGTTGCAAGTGTTTGTTTACACATAGAACTGTGAGCTAATAGTGATCATAAAAGTAATGTTCTAAACATTTGATACAGGATGTTTATTTTAATTTAAGCACTGTTTGAGTAACTAAATGAAGATAATAAATCATTTAACAGTAACAAGCAGTCATCTTGCAACAAAAGGTTGGATGAGGAAGTATGCAGAATATATCTATAAAAGTGATAAAGCCTATTAGACAGTTTGCAGTAACGGGAGAGGTAATGCGAAAAGGGATCAAAGTTTGAAATGAAGAACTGCAAGAACTAATTAAAAACAAAAAGGAAGCTTACTTAAAATATCTTAATAATAACACGAATGAGAACAAAATAAATTACAATAAAACAAGAGCTGAAGTAAAAAGATATACACGACAGTTAAACAGAAGTTACTGGGAGCAATATATAGCAGATATGGAACACAGTTTATACGGACAACAAGATAAGGTATATATAAGTTCATAAGAAACTTAAACTCGGAAAAGAAGACAAGGCGAAACTGCAGATAATTTCCGATGAGATATTAGAAAAACATTTCAAAGACTTGTAGACTAATGAGGAAACCGAAAGTGAAGTAAACCAAAGTGACATGTTTAGCAGGCATAGATGGCATTAAATAGATGAGCTGGAAGAAGCGATTGAAAAAAGCAAGAGCTTTAAAGCCCCCGGAATAGACAACATAAATACACCATAAATGCACCAAGGAATTTTCAGGAGCGATTGTTACTCCTCTAAAATATATTTTGGAGACAAAAAGCCAAAGAATGGAAAATGGACAAAATAGTGGCAATAGTTAAAAAGGCCATCAGGAATGACCATAGCAATTATAGAGGCGCAAGCTTGCTCTGCGCACCATATAAAATGTATGCTAAGATTATAACCTGCAGACTAAATAATTGATGCAATAATCTTGGAAGAACAATCAGGTTATAGGAAAGGAAGAAGCTGCATAGACAACATATTTGCCCTAAAACAATTGAAAAACGTAGAGAATATAATCTGGAAACACACTTGTTATCTGTAGTTTATAAGAAAGCATTTGACAAGGTATCGAGGTCAAACCTATGGAGTATCTTAGAAAAGAAAGGGATACCATAACATTTAATACGAGTAATACAAAACATGTATAAAGGAACACAGATCAAAAGAAACCATCGAGAGCCAGTTCTAATTGCAGGCGGAGTGGGACAAGGTTGCCCACTATCAACTGCACTTTTTAATATATACATAGACGAAATAATGCGACTATGGAAAAATTGGATTACATTTGGAATTAGACCAAGGAAGAGTATTTTAAAAACACTTTACTTGCGGACGATCAGATCTTGCTGGCGAAAACCAAAGATGAACTACAAAAGATGGCATAGACATTGAACAACATTGTACAAAATTGTAACATGAAAATATCAATGGAGAAAACAAAAACAATGGCATAAGGTGTACACCCACTCCATTCCAAGATAGTACTGGATAGTAGAATCCTGAAACAAGTGTCAACATTCAATTTCCTTGGGTGTAAAATATCATACATCAATGAACTAGATATATATGGAAAACTAAACAAATTTAATTACATAACTAGAACATTAAGACGGACATTAAAAATAAGGCAAGACAAGAATCGGTAATTAAATTGTATAAGTGCATGGCAATGCCTACAGTCACATATGGATCAACACAAACCAACACCTGCAAAAAATACAATCGGCAGAAATTAGATTCCTGAGATCTATAGCAGGATATACAAAACTGGACAGAAGGACTAATATAAGTGTTCACGAAGAATTAAAAGTAGATGAGTTAAGTAACGTACTTAAGACAAATAAAGAAAATTGGAAATTACACTTGGACAGAATGCCAAACAACGGAATACCCAAAGCATCTATAAATTTTAAGCCAACCGGTAAAAGCAAACAAGGGAGACCAAAGAAACGATAGCGTGAGCAATTTGGAGCCGGAACGGCTTGAATGCCCAAACTGTGAAGTAGAAGAAGAAGATGCCCGAGATCCATGGAGCTTAGTCATCCGACGTTCATCTTTTCAGGACAAGGGAAAAACTTGAAAAAACCTTATCCGGATAACTCACCTTAATCGAATTCAAACTTGTACATCTTAAATATGAGGCACACATGCTAACCCCACGTCTCGGAGTCTTCTACGTGGCTCAGTTGGTTAAACGCTGGCCAACTGATCCCAAGGTCACGGGTTCAAATCCGGCACAGATTGATGGTTTTTAAAGTGTGCTTAAAAACGACAGTTCCATGTTGGTAGATTTACTAGCATGTAAAAGAACTGCTGCGGGACGAAATTCCGGCTCACCGACGACGCTGATGCGATCCTGGCAATTGACAACGTCGTTAAACAACAAAATAATTTAACCCACGTCACGGAGGTGGGCTTTTTTGTATTTACCTTAGGACAATATTGGCAATCATTACACCTTAAACGAGGAAAATATGTGGAGCCTGGAATTTTTCACTTTCTTTATAACTGTATTAAAACAACGTACACGTCAAAAGAAATTTAGTTAAAATATATTAGACACAAAATAGTGGCTTTTTTAATATATGTAAGTAATAGCAAGCTAAAATTAAATACACGGGAGGTACTTTGTCATTATCAAAGAGTTCGCTAGGTCCACATTACACTGCTTTTGAAATTTTAAATGCCATGCAATAAAATGTGAATCAAATGCTGCTATGAACACGTTATTCGGAGCGCTTATCTTTGATGTTAAAATGATGTCAGAGCATTTGTTCTTAATGTTATTGCAAGTACTATTAGAACTCAACTTCCCTTGTTCATGTTTAGTTATGTTTGCTGTTAGTTCCGTGAAGGCATGGGGTTAATATTCATGTTTTGCTACTAATCGTGGAGTTATACTTTATTAAAATTCTGTAGCCACATCATAAAGAAAACGGAGATGATGATGATGCTGCTGCTGATGATGATGATGCTGATGATGATGGTAAGAACTGCTATTTTATTTTTCATGTGTCTGTTTTGTTTACTTTTATCTCGCATAGATATAATGACCCTAACGAAAATAATCGCTATCTTGGTAACTATTTTTTAAAATGCGTTCATAAACCTAAGAACCCTTTTGGTTATTTAAATCATTACGCCAGTGTAAATGAATATAGTGTGTATTGTCTCGCTTTATATTCTGAAAATTCTATTTCAGAAAGATTGTTAGAGCGAACGAACACAATCATTGTCTCTGGTGTGCTATCCTATCTAGGAAGTCTGGAACTGCTCTTTCAAATTCCAGTCGTTTCTTGTCTTGAATGAATTCTCTAGCGTAATGCAAACTCTAAAAATATATTGCGAGTAGTGTTGTAAAGTCTGTAATCCTTTGTGTGAGAAGTGGTTTCCAAGGTTTATTGATCTTTATTGATTTATGGCAAGGGCCACCAAATTAACTGGTTAAGCAAAATTATCTTGTCGCCTCGATCTAAGCCTGGGTCTTTGCTCTGAAAGTATTAGTTTTGTTAATGGATATAGATGAATCATTTGGTTATGGATTCGCAGGAGCCTACTGGGATATCGACCAATTCTTTCAGCTATAGGGTGTATCAAAGACGGAGAATAACACTGCTGATGTTGATTTACAATCGTAGCTAACATTCGCAAATAACATTTCGCCTTTCTGGGCGTAGGGCAACCATCTGCGCAACTCAGATGTACAAGTTGCGTACACTCCAGGGGTATAAATAGAAAAGAACTTTCCTCTAGGTAACCCAACTTACTGCACAGTTTGTGCAGTGTATTACAAGTTGTGTATAGTTTTTAAAGGTATTAACGAAGCCCTTTTTGATACGAAGCTTTCTGAAATTATTTAAAACAGAGATTGGCAACATTATAGAGGGTTAGAAATTAATATTCAATAACATTTACCATGGGCATTTCGCGCTATTCTCTGTTGCAATATGCTTTAATGCTATAGAAAGTGTAAAACTGCTGGAGAAGACACATTGAAATATAGTTATTAATATTACACAGCTACACGAATACTGTAGGCGACGGTATTAAAGAGATATTTTATATGTATGAGAGTGATGTTCGATGCCTAACATTCATATAATTCTAAGAAAACAGTTAAGCTTGCCAGATCTTGAATGGGCGTAGGCAGGGAGCAAAAAACTGTTTTGAAGTCTTCATATAATTTTTTATTAACTGTACGGATTTTCTTTTTCTAGAAACTGTCAGTGCAAAGCTGCTCAGAAGTGGAAAGAAAAAAGTACGGAAATATATCTATGAAGATGCTTTATTTTCTTATTGAATAAAATCATTTCGCATAAAGAAACGAAATGTAAATTATAACATTAAACAAAATTGTTGCATAGCAACAAATAAAATTATATGTATTTTTATAACATCTTTATTTTTTTCGCAATATATCACACAAAGAACACTTTCACACTTAATATGTACACTCTCTCCCAGCATAGCCTTTTGATAAATCTCTTCATTTGTTACAAAATGTCTGTCACACCCACAGAAAGTCGTGCTCTCACAGCATTTACATACAGAAGAGATACCAATAAGACTGCGTACTTTAAGTCACGATATTTGGAGAACAAAAATGATGCCAGCATCACACGAATGATGAACGTTCCTTTACTATCCCATTCGCATCGAGTTGTTAGCGTTTGGGACGGTAAATTTAATTGGCATTAAATGTTTTCTTTTGTCTCTCAGTGCACGGGTTTTTCTTCTGAATCCATCATACTTTGTAAAGGAATTACATGATGATTGGCACTGTTGAGCTGAATGGCCTCGCTTTTGCATCGGGTGGAAGACGAAGGAAAAACCGTGACTTTCTGTTGTGCTTGGAGCATCTGCAGCTGTTTTTGCAATTTCTGCTTCCGCTTGTTCTGTTAATCAGAAACAAATAAATTGTTAACACTTTGATTAGTCAGTGAAATAAGCTAAAGGAAACAAAGTGATTAATATTAGCACCGCCGAGCGGTCACTTTGACCGCTTTTTAGTTTTCAATGTCCTGTTACTACTATAGGTAACTGTTACCGCATATTATTACAAGTTTGTGAATATTTCTAACTTATTGCATAGATCATATATACCTACAAAATTGTATTTAATTTTATGAAGTAATTTTATATTTATCACCACATACTTAAAACCGTGAAGTGGTCATTTACTGTCAGTATTATCAGTTGTATAAGCATCATGATATTGAAGTAATCTAGTTTTAGCATTGTATTGTTAATGCATTCTGTTTTTGTAACCACTGCTGTGTATGTAATTGAAAATCGAGTTAAATATGTAACAATACGCTCTATAGCGATGGTTTGTATAATCACGCAGTTTGAGTGGTGTCCTGCAAAAAGTAAACGTGTCTCAGCCAAAGCATTAGTGCCGGCGGTGTTTTCTCACAAATAAAAAAAATGTTGTCAATTTATAATAATACCCTTTAAAATCTATCTGATTTATCACGATTAGGAGATGGTCCTGTTACAGACGATTGCGTGCAGCGCGAATATCACCCTTCTCGGAGAGTTCCGACAGCCAAGACGAGATATACCTAAGTTTCGTTTGAAATTCTGCAAACTGAGGGTATTTATTATTATTATTATTATTATTATTATTATTATTATTATTATTATTATTATTATTATTATTATTATTATTATTATTATTATTATTATTATTATTATTATTATTATTATTATTATTAACAACAATATTCCCTGTAAAATCATATTCAGCAGTGGGTTATTTAACGTTGTAATAACCTGTATGGAAAATAGTGCTAGTGATAAACTCAGATATTTTCTAACTAAAAGTCAAAATTACAGCGCTGACGGTTCTAGTGTTATAGCATTAACCATGAATATACAATCAAGAGAAATGGCCTTTGTCTCAAAATGGAGAAGATATACTGAGGAAACGAAATGCATATATTAAACACGGTACTAGGTGACAATCCCATGAGGCCTATCGGTAAGAATGTGAAACTACCGAGTTGTTTACACGAGCTTATCGCACATACACAGCGAGACAGTATATGTACACTCTGTTTAGATGCAATCAAGTCTTCAGGACAATAACGTCTTATATGTCAGTAGCTGTAAGAGATCATTCTTTTGTGTTTTTTTTTTTTTTTTTTTTTTTTCTTTCCTTGGCCAAGAGCTCTATCGGAAGCTATACGGCCACACTAACTATAGAGGTAGTAATTTGTCGTACCAACAGTACGAAATTGAAAATATCATTAACCGAATGATATTGCGGGCACATTTATAAATGCAGGTTTACTACTAGATGCTAAAAGTAAGCAAAACGTGATTTAGTATATGATAAAAAATTCAGAGGAGAAGATCGGAGTAAAATAAAGAGTAAGAAAATATCAAAATCGAAAACCACAACGTTGTATATGACGAAAAATCGCCTGTAAAACGCGCTCATTTTTTATAGTCAATAAATAATTGATTGATACCGGAAAAACTATAATTTGGGAGTATAGGTCTGAATAAAATCGTTCTACCTTGTGTGCAAGGTTCGGACATCCTAATAAAAGATGGTCTAAGGTGGCCTCTTGACCACAGTTGCAATAAGGTGTGCTCCCAGAACCATAGCGGAACGAATACGCCGGAGTGTAACAGTGACCCACACGCATCCGCGAGAACAGTGAGATAAAGTGACGCGGGTAACGTAAAGAAGCAAACCATGGACGATTGAGGGGCTGCAAGAGTGGAAGACAGGGACAAAAAACATGTTCTGTATTAGTAAAGGCTTCCCACTCCTGAATCCATTGAGAAAGAAGAGAATGTCTGCCAGATCTAAATAATTCCCGTGGGGGTACAGAGATTGGAAAAATTTCATCGGAAAAGCAAGCAGATTTGGCTAATTTATCGGCGATCTCGTTACCATAGATACCAGAATGACTAGGTATCCAAGCAAAGAGCACCCTTGAGATCCCTAGCGTAAGATGGAGTGATTTGAGTGCCTGTACATACCAACAAGTACTGGGTGATAACGAAGGGCTATGTAGTGTCTGCAACACACTCAAGGAATCAGTATAAATATTTGCTGTTATGAATTCCGTATTTCTAAGAAAGTCTAGTACCTTGTAGATGGCGAAAAGCTCTGCAAAATAATTAGAGCAAAAATCCGGTAGCCGAAAGGTACGTCGTATTTCCAACTCTGGTGAGAAAAAAGCTGATCCTACCCTCGGAGGGTCCCCCTGACGTGATCCATCGGTAAAAAAAGTTAGGCGGCCATCTCCTGCCACAGGAATAGGAGCCTGGAATAATAGTCGTGCTCGGAAGTCTACAGGATAATCTAAAATGCGCACACAGGCCGTAACATACGTAATGGTATGTAAGCCTGTGACAAAGTCAAAAGAATAGCATGGGTAAGTTTCTGCACGTTGTAAAAACCGGGCGTGATTTGTCAGAAATCGGTAGGCTAGCATGAGTGGTAAGGTCATGACTTCCGTTTGAAGCCGCCCTTCTGGACAGCGTTCCAGTAACAATTGTAACTTAGGGAATAGTGGAAAAGTTATACTGCCCCAGCGGGCGAGAAGATAACGTAAAGCCACCACTGGGGCAAGATGTTTCAAAGGGGTGAGGCCTAGTTCTCTGTGCATTACCATTATTGGTGTCGAGTGGGCATAGCCCACTATAAGTCGAAGAAATCGATTGAGGCTGACTTGTAAGGGCATTAATGCACCTGCAGCAGCTATACCCCAGAGAAAGATTCCATAGGTGATCATACCCTGCACTACAGCCTTGTACAGGTGCAAAAGTACCTTGGGGTGGGAACCCCAGTTTTTCCATAATAACGCACGAAAGAAGTGGAGCTTACTGTCCAACCTATTACGTAAGCAAGAAATATGTGCCCGCCAGTTTAGTCGATGATCAAGTGTGATACCTAAGAAGGTGTATGTGTTAACCTCACGTACAGGTTGGGATTCCCAGTAAATTGGGGGAAGGCAAATGTGTCGACGGTTGCGGGTAAAATGTACCAGAGCAGCTTTCTCTTTATTCACTGTTAGTCCGTTAGAGTCAGTCCACTCTCTCAAGGCTTTCACGGCGTTATTTAAGGAAACACGAGGTTGTGCTACATTGCCACCAGGCACGTATAGTACGATGTCATCCGCGTATACCAGTAGTCGAGCATGAGGTAGAACCACCTCCGCCATTCCTGTGATATAAACCAGAAATAGGAGTGGACTAAGGCATGAACCCTGTGGCAAACCCTCACTTGTAGTCCGGGGTCCCACCAAAGTACCCCCAGAACGCACTGTAATGCGGCGATCCACAAATAGCTGATATAATAAGTTACAAAATCGCGTTGGTACACCGAGTTGTGTCAGCCGTTTAAAAAGTATGATCAGAGAAACACAATCAAAACCTCGTGCAATATCTAGAAAAAGTGCATCTAGAGTAGTATTATCTTTAAAGGATAAGTAGATATCTGTTACCAGAAGGGATAAGCTATCGAGAGTAGAGCGGCCTCTGCGGAAGCCGTTGTACCATTTAGGGAAAAAATGTCGATGTTCCAGCCAATGATACAGCCGGTTGGCGAGGAGGCGTTCAAATATTTTGCGGGGGCAAGAGGATAAAGCTATGGGTCGAAAGTTAGATGGAGAAGTGGGAGTTCTTACTGGTTTCAAGAAGGGGAGCACTGTGAAGTGCTTCCAGGTAACAGGCAGAATACCATAACTCAGAAAATAATTAAAGCAAAGTAAAAGTTGCTCCTTCCAGGAATGTGGCAGCTGCCGGAGCATCGCATAGGAGATCTCATCAGGACCAGGGGAGGTGGATTTAGTACCCGACAGAGCAACTACAAACTCCGACTGGGTGAAAGGATCCAGTAAGGGATCATCAGGTATGGAAACAAGCGAAAGCATACAAGGTGGAGGAGGTGATATTGAATCAGGCGTACACATATACAAAAAACTAGTGAGGACCTCTGGTTCTAAGGGATTTTGTAAGCTACGTGAAGGTAATTCACCTCTAAAGGAACGATATAATGTCCACAGTTCCTGCATAGGAGTTTCGAAGGAAAAGGAACTGACCTTCCTTAGCCAAGCAAGTCTCTTTACTGAGCGGAGATACCTTCTTGTCACCGCTACCAGTTTTTTATAGTGTAGATAGTCCGCGAGGGATAGCGAGCGCCGATAAGTAGCCATTGCTTGTCTGCGTCGAGTTATATAATTGGTACATTCTGGGGTCCACCAAATTGGAAATCGTCGTCTCCTTGCACGAGGTACGTAGTAGGGATGAAATGTATCCAAGTAGGCATGTAGAATCTCCATGAATTCGGTATACTTATGTATCCCACGAGAATTTGACAATAATCGTAAGCGTTCGTTAAGGAAATTTCGGAAGTTATCCCAATTGATATGGGACAGTCTACGACGGGGCATAGGAGGAGGTGTTGCATATTGTGAAGGGGAGCGATATTGCAGCAATATAGGGAAATGGTCACTTCCCCACGAATCGGGTAAAATGGACCAATTCCAAAGAGTAGAGTGACCAGGGCTGCATAAGGCCAAATCAAGTACTGTTGGAACAGTACCTGGTGCAGGAGTGCGTGTAGGTAAAGGATGATTTAAGCAGCTAATCTGGCGATGAAGTAGACAGTGTGCTAGGGAAGCACCTTCCCTCGTATCTAGAGAATTGCCCCAAAAAGAGTGTCGGAGATTAAAATCGCCTAAGATAATAAATGGTGTACGCAAATGTTGGAAGAATCGATCCCATTGAGCCTCAGTAGGGCGAGAAGTAGGGGGATTATATATTGCAATAATTGTGAGGGAGCCGAGTAGTATTCCTACTGATTGTACGTTGGGTGGAGTATACGGGCACATGTACTCCGTAAAAGAAAGTGATTGATGCACCATGAGTGCTACACCACCGTAACCATCCGCGCGGTCTGAACGGACAATACGAAAGGAAGGTAGAGAAAAGGGTACACCCGGTTTCAGCCACGTTTCGCAAAAGGCTGCCACATGTATATTATAGTTACATAGGTGAAATGTGAGTTCTGGAAGCTTAGAATGTAAACTTCGGGCATTCCACTGCAATAAATTAAGCATTGTCGGAAACTAGAGTTTCTAAGGAATCGGAGATATGAGGAATGTCACAAGAATAATCGGTAATAAGCTTCCGAGCGTAATCTAGAATTTGATGCATTTGGGTTACCGACAAATGGAGCCCAAAGTCTCGACTGAAACATTCTGAGAGTTGCATGGCAGGGGCCACTGGTAGTGGCTGAATATCCCTAGGAGAAGTGGAGGAACGGTCTCTCGGTAACATAGGGTTGCCGTCACCTCCAGTAGGGGAATATATAGCTGAATGAGAAACCGAGGGGCATCTACCCGACGGAGCGTATAAAGCATCAGTGTAAGATTTTAAGAGTTTTGGAGAGCCATGCTGTATGTTATCTTTCTGTAATTCTTTAACTTTGCGCTTTTTTGATGTGGTTGAAGAGAGGTGAGATGGAGCATTAGAAGAGTAAATGTGACCAGTCGGGGGCGTCACTGAGCACAAACTACTCAAAGCAGAGACGGCCACTCTTTCCGGTGTACTCAAAAACTCTTTGTGGAAAATGGGTTTGTTCTGTGTAATCCGTGGTATCTGTTTAGCCGCCTGTAAAAAGGTACAAGTTTCAGAGAGCATCAGGCGTTGTATTTGTAGTTGGCGTATTCGTTCCGAACAGTTTGACTCATTGGCCTCATGCGGACCCCCACAATGAATACAACGAGCCATTTCAGATGAGCATGCGGAGAGCAAATGGGCTTCACCACAGCGCACACATCGGGCTTTGCTGCGGCAAACCGTTGAAGTATGTCCATATCGCACACAATTTGTACAGAACCGCAATGCCGGTAGATAAGGTTCCACAGGAAGAGAACAATAGTATAAATATATTTTGTCTGGAAGGGAGGAAGCACGCCAAGTAATTACAATTGATGCGGTCGGTAGGTATTGTACTATGCCGTCAATCACAACTTTCCTGTTTAACCGTCGGACTCGGCTAACCGGAAAACGCCCATTGGCCTGTAATTCAGTCAAAATTTCAGATTCCGGGCAATCCTTATCTACCTGGCGGACAATGCCCTGCTTATAAAGTAGATTGAAGGGAATAAAGCCCTTCAAGTGGTGTATCACTAATAAAGGGGATTGTAACAAATTGTTTGCCTGATCGGCAGTATTAAAAGTAACTATAACCTTTCGGTTACCACTTGGCCGGATAGAGTGTATTCCCCGAAAGTCATTTGTATGTAATAGTTTGCCTATTGCAACGAAATTTAATGACTTACGTTCTTCCTGTAAGGGAACAAGATGGACTTCATATGGACCCAAATCGGTGTCCAGATACCTATCTGTACTCAGCGTGGGCCCTGGTGGGTCCTTCGTAGGTTGCGGGCGATCCTTCTCCATTTTTGGAACCCCTTCTAAATAGTCGTCACAAATGGGGACTCAAAAAGAACACACACAAACTTGAACGCTATGAAATAAAAAAAAAATAATGTCCTCCTGCTAGTTAATGTAGCCAGCTGTCGACTGAGCTCTACCAAGCCGGAGAGGAAAGTGATATCCTTATTTCTTTTCTTAATTAAAAGAAAATATATATATTTTTCACTACGCTATCTAACGCACATCTGTGTTCATTCTGACTGCACAGGAAGTTACTAGTTCTAGTAAACAAGATATCAAGCGATCGCAGCGCCCGACAACCAAGATCAACACGCCTGATCGCTAATGCCAGGTAGTAACACTTGGGAGTTAAACTACTGCTTGTTGTCCAGTTAGTAGCGTAATGCAAAGACAAAAATCACAGGAATTTCTTAAGTATACGGCATTATCTCCCCATACATTTGAATCTCTTTTCCTGTGATTCAACTGACTGTGACAGTATAAGAAACCCCAGAAGACATCAAAATGTCAAAATAAAATTGCCACCCTCAGTGTGCAAAAATTGAACTGAAATCAGAATGGTGTAGGATACGAAATTTGCTATAGAGTAGTCTCATATAATGTTGGAACATTACACAGGAAACTAAGACTTAAAAACGTGTGCCTTATACATATGCAACAGACAATGCATAAAGGTGGAGCAAATCTAAAATGCCCGAGTCGCAGAAATTAGATAATGAGCATGATGGATAGAGTTCGATGAAACAGTGCGATATGTAATTATGTTCCACAACCTAGTGTAAGTCGCAGCCTAACGCCTATGTATCTATTTGGAGCAAAATATTTTTTTTCTGCTGAAAGTAGTCCTTGGCAGATAGTATTCAGTATTTGTCTTTCATTTGGGTGGAAAACAATAATACGTACTCAATTAAAATCAATATACACGGTATTGGAATTCGTTTTTGAACATAATGTATTTGTTAAATCCGAAAATAATGGTTTTATGTGCATCTGATAAGCACACGTAACAACTTTACATGCCGCAAAAGCAAGTATATGATTACTCTGTCTATTTTGTTATTCTAAGCTGCGTAAAGGATATTAGTTGCGATTTAAACCATGATTTTGCGCAACCTCTAATTGAAGGGTGCAATGGGCTAGTAGAAGGAGACTTAGTTGGACAAACATGACTCGACTTTCCTCACTGAAGCAACTTCCAAAGTCAAACTAGCACTTAGTCTATCAAGCTGATGCTAGAGTGTATGCGTTTGTCTGACCTTGACCTCATATGCGCGCTTTCAAAGTGTTCATACTGTGAAACAGTCTACTTTTTAAGTAAGGCTGTGTTCGTCATTTTCTTGAGGAAAGAAAATCTTTAAAAAACCAGCGTTTCAAAAAAATCAGAATTTTTGCAGATAAAATGTATATTTTAAACGAGTGATATGGCTGTCTGTAACTCAAACTGACCCTAGAGATATAAAATTACAACCCCAAAGTATTGTGGTATGAGCATAAAAATATATAACAGCACTCTTTCGAAAATAGGACACAGTTCCCATCATCAAGAACTATGCTGGCGGAACACCAAGAGAGAGTAACTAATTGTTTAAATTGCATGCAAAATTTAAAGCTTGTAAGTCATTCATTCATTATGGCAGATTATGGAAAATATGTTAGCTTCCAGAGTCATGAATTTCCCTTCGTTGTTTACCTGATGATGTAATGAGAAAATATGTATACAAGGTAATATCATATTAAATCATCTATACAAAACTTTAATGTGCAATTTAGAAGAAAATGCAAGAAAACATACCTGGAAGAAGAGCCTGAGGTAGTAGCAGGGGAATACAACACATTTGCCACCTTCCTCTTCGGCATCAATGTACACACCGCGAACAAGGATGGAATTGGAACAATTGATAAGAAAGAGGATGATCAAACACCCTGCGTGAGTAATCCAGTAGCTTGTCTCCGGCTTTTCTGTAAACAAATGTTAAACACTATTTAATATACTCGATTTGAAGATGAGCACGGCAATACAGGGGACGAATAAATGGAGAGATTGTGAGATACTTAGAGTGTTTGAGCCCTTTGAGAGAAAAAATAAGAATTTTTGTTCATAGAATGCAGCTTAACTGCTATGATTCTCAGCATTATCCATTCTATATTGAGCGTAAAGACCGCGTTTTTCTCAGAGGCATTTTTGTCAACTTTGAAGTTCTTTTATGCTCCTTAAAACTACGACACGGGTCCACCGACTTTATTTTCCTTCCAAAGGAAGCCGTGCTAAGGATTTTTACGCCTGAAAAAATCCATCACCCTCCGCTAGGTTTGAACCACCCGATCTTGGGAACCAGAATTAGTATGTCATCCCCAGACTATAGAGGACAACAAGAGCCATTTAAGTCCCTCCCCTCTGGCCTATTGATAAATCCGGTCCTGGCCAAGGCATCGCATCCTTCCTGCTTATCTATGATTTTCTTCTTTATTATTTTTATTATTTGATTAATTTCTTATTACATTGGATTCACCAGTTATTATGGTCCGTTCAAATATTTTCCCATACTTTCAGTTCAAATTTTCATAAAATTGGGCATTGCACAAGTTTTAGCGCCGTATATAATCGCTGGTCTTATTCTCGTATATAATAATATAGCATTTGAAATTACACTTAAAAAATCACTGGATCACAAACTGCAACCTTCCGACAGCGAGCAACCGCATTACCAGCGATTCGGTTTGCCTAGGCTTTTCGTCCAGCTTTACATTCACACCCATAAGTATTGGTCACATTGCCTTTCATAAAAACATTATAACACTGGCATGTTGGTATTATTCCCACCACTGTAGCGTTTAATATACCAGGTGGTCCACTCCAGCTGGCGTTGGGGTAAGTAGATAATCCTTCGTGCGTTAAAAGGGTTGCAGAAATCACGGGGGTAAATCAAGTCAGTGGCGTGCGTGAACTTTGTTCTGCTTGTAAGAAAAGTGGGCGGTATGCCAGGCTAGCTTGTGATAATAGACAAGAATAGTCTTGGAATATTTTCCACTTCACTTACAGGACTTTATTTTTCAGGGAATAAACTCATTCCTGTATATGCTGCTATTGTCTAACATTACGGATTACAGATTGTAAATTGCCGTAACAAAATCCATACAAACATGAGGGCACGTAATGTTTCATTGGCATTTCTTTGTTTCTTATTAATGTTATTGTTGCATGTTATTATTATTTAGTTATTGTTATTATTGCTATTGTTATTACAGTATTGTTATTACTTTTACTATTTCATTCTCATTAGTTTATTATTGTTAATTATTATTACTATGATTATGTCTCTTATTATCATTATAATAACAATTATTTTTGTGATTATTTTACAGTAATTATCAGGGTTAGGATTCTTAGGTGTGCACCTTTTTTCTTAGGGTAAATTTAAGTTCTTCGGAAAGATACCACAGTGTGAAGTTTTGTATCTAGCTGCCAAAAAGAGGCATTTATTCATGCGCCCTTATCCCGTTTTGAGTATTTCTTTCCTCCAACCATGCCCATAATCCCCCTTTCCCCCTTTTTCTCTTAAGCTTCCTTCCATTTTACTCTATATGATTTTAATTAATATAAAATATTTAACTTTTAATTAACATCTCCTCAACTTGCTGGGAACATATGAAGAGTAAGTCTAACTCTTTAATCGCTGCGCGGGAGTTGAAAGCACACCTACAACAATGGAAAATAATTGTGTACGACAAATCCTCTTTCTCTTACTTTACCGTTATAAAGAAGCCCGTAATAATGCAACTGGCAATGACTCATTGTCATTGTATATCATTCTATCCTTTTAATTTCACTAGAATCAGTAGCCTACTGTTCGTGAATGTATGTTACTGTGACAGCAAGTGAATGGGTGGTGTAACAGTCACATTGAGTTAGCAAGTGAATGGTGCTAGTCCTTTGTTACATTACTAAACGAGTCTAGATTGTACCATGCCAAAGGTGTCTAGTGCTCGACTTATTGTTCTGGCGCAGGAATTCAAACAAGATTTCATAGACACAGATGGAACTGTTATTCGATGTACTATTTACGATTCAGGAATTTCGTTAGATGAAAAACACCAGCAAGATCACATTAAACAGCATTTTTCCAGCTCTAAGTATCAAATGAACAAGACTATTCAGGCAAACAAATCGCGGCAGCCCCTATTACGGAATGCGTTTCAACAGACTTCTTCAAAAAGCCAAAATTTAAGGGAATCAACATTGAGTTGTGTGCAGCTCTTACACAAGCAGGAATTCCTCTCAATATGGTGAACCATCCAGCCTTCAAGGGATTTCTTGAAATAGACACAAAGATGTCAATGCCGAAATGAGTGTACTTTAAGAAGTGTACTACATTGAGCCCGTTTACCAAGAAATCACACAAATAATCAAGGAGAAAGTGTCTGATTGCAATGTGGGAATCATTGTTGATGGAACCGTAGACTCAAGGGAACGATATGTTTTGAACATTTTAGTTTTTTCCTTAGCAGGGGAGAAAGTTAAGCCTATGTTGTTAAAAATGTATGAGCTGCAGAAAGTCAATGCCAGTACAGTAATGCAATCAATTATGGACTTTTGTCAAAAACTCTGGCCTCGAGTTTGAAAACCTTCTTGTGGTTACGAACCAGGTTCCATACATGGTTTCAGCTGTTAACCAATTGAAGCCTTTATTTCCTAAGTTGAAGCATGTGATATGCGTGGTTCATGCACTTCACAGGGTTTGTGAATCCATGAGGAACGAATACGACATCGCAAATCAGTTCATCTCTGTCCTGAAGAAGATTCTGCTGAAAGCTTCGAATCGTGTTGTGGTCTTCAAGGAAACCACTGGCCTGCCCCTTCCAAATTTCCCGGTCATTACTCGCTGGAGATCTTGGATCGAGTGTGCTGCTATGTTGTGTGAGAATTTTGACAAGGCAATTTCCAAGGCATAGCAACTTCTGTTACCGGAGAAAATACATAATTTGCAGACAGAATTATATTGTGTCCATAGTTACAAGTACCTGACTGCAGATATTAAACTATTAGAACAAGGTTTGGAAAAGGAGAAGCAGCGGAATACTTTTACTTCCGTGAGGGAGTAGTTACATGGCTTTGCCAAAGACAAACTTGAGTTCAGTCTTCAGAAGAATCCAGACATTGAGAATTTCGCCACATCTGTAGAATTTCCATTCCAAATGAACACAAGATTTGCCCCACTGGTTTCTGTGGATATCGAAAGAAGCTTTAGCATTTGCAAAGACATTCTATCTCCTAATTGAAACAGACTTACTTTTAAAAATGTAGAGATGCTTAATTTCTTGAAGTATAACAACTTCATGTGTTTTCCTTCTTCTGATGAATGATGATTTGATGTACTTGTTTCTAATTCAATGAATTAGAATAGAGGAAAGAGAAATTGCTGAGTTAGTTGAATAAACCAGTACCTTTTTGCCCCCCCCCTTTTTTTTTTACCTTATTTGAGCACCTTTTCCCTTTTTTCATCTGAAATTTGCGCCTAAAATCATAACCCTGGTAATTATTTTTATTAGTGTGTTCATTGTTATTAGTATTATCATCACCATCATCATAGTATCCCTTTGCCCGCCTCGGTAGCGTGATGGTTAGCGTGTCTGCCTCACGTTCAAGAGGTCGCGAGTTCGAATCTCGCTTAGGGTAAGTTATCCGGGTAAGGTTTTTTTCCGAAGTTTTCCCTACCCTGAGAAGACGAATGCCGGGTAACTTCAAGCTCCATGGACCTCGGGCTCATTTGAGCATCTTTTCACCCATTTCATTTCATTCATTCGTCCGATATGACAACAATGTTGGAGGACGTAAATTAAAAAAAAAATCATAGTATCCCCATCATTTTTATTAGTTTTATTATTATTATTATTATTATTATTATTATTATTATTATTATTATTATTATTATTATTATTATTATTATTATTATTATTATTATTATTATTATTATTATTATTATTATTATTATTATTATTATTATTATTATTATTGCTAGGTATTGTTATTTTTGTAGTTATCACTATTCTCAGAATCACTATTATTAGTATAATTATTAGTTTTATTTTAGTTAATTTTAGTATTATCATTTTCATTATTGCCAGGGAGTGGGGTTTTGGTGCGAAATCCATCAAGTTAACCGTGCATTTACAACGGGAAGTGGAAGCGCCGGTGACCTTGCAGAGGGAAGGCAGTGCAGCCACTACGTTACCTGCCGGCTCTATACTCCGTGCTGTTAATCTTATTCCTATGTTTACTTACTAAGACCCCGCTCCCTGATTATTACATTAGTATTAATATTTTTGTTATTTTTATGATTTATCATTATGCTATTATTTGCATCGTTATTGTTATCATCAAAGGCTACTGTTACGGTGACTTCATTGATAGAATAGGTGTTCAAAATGATGTCTTATTGATTGATACAATATTCCAATCGTCCTGTTGTATCCATATGGAAGTTTCTGAGAACCCAGGGTGTGACAGATGCATATGCTTTAACGATTTTTTAAGGGAATTTGTTTAAAACGCAATGTTCTTGAATGTGTCCAAAAGAAATAGTCTAATGAAGGAGATCTTACTGGCCAAGGTATTGGGGCACGTAGGCCCACCCGTGGTACAACTAATTGAAATGGACCTTTATAGGTTCAAGGCTTTAACCAGTGCACAGTGTTGTACCGCCATGGTACAGGAACCTCACCAAGAATATCCTGAAGCTCACCTTGTTCTCCGGTTTCCCCCGCCATATCATTCCACCGGTGCTGCATCTTCATCCCATGTATCATCATCGATACCGTAGTAGTACTGCGATACCGTAGTAGTAAAAGCGGGTTTAAACACTACAAAAACAAATCTCCCTAACTCGTCTCAAAAGCAACTTTCCTACGTGGAAATACGCCCATGTTTCTTGTATTATAACTTCAGCAAGTAACATCATAAATCACATCATAAATCACATCTTATAACCTGCATATTTAGAAAACATATACTTAAACTCATGTCTTCTAATATCTTATGATTATACTATTGTCAACAGTAAATAGTACCGGTGAGACAGTGAGAGTACCAGTCATAGATTTTATGCGAATTAAACTGCGAGAGTAGGTACCACATAGCACAGACTTATTTTCAGACTCCAAACGTATTTTACGAAGAATATAGGTGACTCTGCAAACAAGAGATTTGACGCTATATACCAGGCCTGGGGACGTCGTGTATTCGCGTGAGAAAAAACAGGTTTCTACCGTCCCATACGTGCGTGCAATAAAGGCACATGAACCAGTCAGTGGCGTACGCGTGTTGCTTAATTGTAATTTATTACAAGCACAAAATTAAACACTATACAATATTTACATACATGTCGTAGTGTTATATTTTCAAATTTTACAATGCTATTTAGACTTGCAAGACTTTGAAGTATATTAATATGCAATAAACTAAAACACTTCGTAAATCACGTAAACCTGGAGTGCTACTTACTGAGTCACTGTTGAAACGTACAATCTTTTGTGCTTCATTATTTCGTCATATTCTGGCTGCAAATTTGAACATTGCAATCGCAATATGTGCACTAAATTTTCATCACTTAAATTACTGCGTGAAGCAGTTTTCACATTGTTCAGCTTACTGAAAAACTGCTCAGAACAATATGTTGTACCAAACATAGCTACAATGCGACTGCCAAAGAGACGTAAATTTGGAAACTTCACTTTGGGTAGTGTACGAAATAACTCTACTCCCAACAGTCCTAAAGTCCGTAGAGGTGTGTTGTTCTGGAGGTCGATTAATTCCATCTGCAAAGAGTGTGGTGCATCTTTAACATCGAATGCAAATGGGTTGATAAACAACCTCCATTCTTTGTCCATGGTCTTCAGATCATTAAATCGGATTTTAAATTCTTCCAGTAAATCTTAAAGAATTGTCTTGTATTTGTTTAGTACTTCAGAAGATCCTTTAATAAATACGCATTTCAAATTTGGAAAATGATACAAATCTGTGTGCTGTATTTGATACATCCAGAGTCGCAATTTGTCCATGAAAGCCTTTAGTTCATCAATCATCGTAATGATTAAATTGTCTTTCCCTTGTAGGGTGTGTTCAATGTATTTAAGTGTAACGTTAGATCACTCAAAAATGCTAAATCACAAATCCAGTCTTTGGTGCTAAGTTCTCCAAAGTCTATTTTCTGATCTTTTAAAAAAATGTCTATTTCGCTTCGTAACGCGAAAACTCTCTGAAGCACGTTGCCTCTACTTAGCCATCTAATTTGAGAGTGATACGGCAGATCTAAAAACTCAGAATTTATATCTTTTAAAAATTCTTGAAACTGTCTATGACGAAGTGAATTCGACCTAATGGTATTCACAATTCGCACAACAACTGACATCACTGTATCCAACGTTACTGATTTCGCACACAATGCCTCGCGATGAAGAAAGTAATGTACATGTAGTACACCGTCTAGGTTTATTCCTTTTGCTGCAAGAACACCTCGAAGTCTTCCTATAAATCCCGACGTATGACCCATCATGGATGGCGCTCCATGGGTTGCAACACAAACTAGTTTTTCCAATGGAAGATTAAAGTGTTCCATTGTCTTTAGCACAGCGTTAAGCACATTCTCACCTGTGGTCCGGTCCTTTAAAGATGCAAGATCTAGAAATTCTTCAGTGATATTGAAATTTTCATAAACTCCTCTTAAGAAAACAGCTAACTGAGCCGTGTCTTTCCTGTCACTACACTCGTCTAGTGCTAATGAGTAGTACACCAAGTGTCCGATTTTCGTTTTCAGCTGTTTCTCCAAATTGCAAGCAATTTCTGCTATTCGCTCGGTGACTGTTCGACGAGATAAACTGAGAGATTTAAAGGAATTCACTAAATCAGGGCAAATTTCTTCAGCAGCAGTTATCAAGCACTCCTTTATAAAGTCTCCTTCAGAGAGGGGTTTAGAGGGTTTGGCAATTTCGTTTGCAATTTTAAAACTGGCACGAACTATGTTTTGCCGGTCAACTATCGTCTTGCTAGTACTGTCACTTTTGGCTTGTAAATGTTCTTTAAGACGATCCAGCATTTTTTCACGAGCCGTACCTGTCAGCTTCTCTTCACCATATTCTTGCGCATGCGCATTTGTGAAATGCCTCCTAATGTTATAATGTGAAGGATATGACACTGTTGCACCACAAACCAAACAATGAGATTTTCCACCTTCGAAGACGGCGAAATACTTTTCTTCCCATTCGGGATTAAATGTTGGCGTAACACGTCCTGCACTCATTGTGAAAGGTACGTCACTGAACTGGTGTGTGTTTGCATCGTCCTCAGCCAACACACACGCTCAAGGTCGTGAGCGCAGTCCCGCTCAATGTGTACCACTTCCCCAGGGCTGCTATATACTCTGGTGTCAGTAAGAGGGGAAATTTCAGGTATAACAATAAGTGGATCCATATATCATACAATGTGAAGGGTCAAACAGGATTTACTGCTGAGGAAGTAAGGTGCATAAGCGAGTCCAATTATAAATATCAATGCGCTCAATTACATTTGGAGCATGATATTCTCTTCCGATAAGCAAAGGATGAAAGGAACTAGTTAATACAGCAACCAAATGCTTTAGGGCAGGCCATATCGCTTTTAGTTCCGAAAAACAGGAAATGGTCACCTCGTAAAAGACTGAAAACCCTAATTTACGAACACGCTTGTGCCATCCATTCAACTTCATTATGAAAATTGAGACGCTACGCAATTTCAGTTACACAACTTGGTTATTCTGTGGCAGTACATTGTCATTTTCGGTGACAACCTCGTACACTGTCGGGTTATACACGCAAGGCCGCCAGTGTTCACTTGAGCATGTAATATCCTGTGCTCAAGACGTGGGTGATTAACGCTTTGTCACTGTGTTAATGTGTTGAGAATAAAGTGAGATTGCCCCAATTTACGTGTTCCTTCAACAGAGAGTGTTCATGCGTGACTCATACCCTACACGCCAATGAAGACGGCACATGAAGCCTACAGTGGTGCTGCAAGTCTTGTCACGGTAGAATACAGTCAATAAACTTTAGTTTTACAGCTTTACTTCTGCCTTAAATGACGCAGAAGCATAAAATGGCAAGGAAAGAAATATAATCGCGAAGTATTCTCTATCATAGGACATTTGTTGTACATAATTAACAAATATTTAAAGATGATAGAAGAGTTGTCAATATTTACTTCTTCCTCGTGTAATGTGTATTCTACTTGTTTATTTTATTTAACTTAATTTGATACTTTTAAACAAGATGGAAACATGGTAAATAGCTTTCAGGTTTAATAATTCCAGAGGTGTTCCAAATAAAGCTCAGTTGCGCAGATCTTCCAATTGTGTCCCACGAGTAAAACTTTTACCATAGAAAAACTGAAGATAACTCTCTAATACCGGCTCGGCAACTCACTTGGCTAAATCAGTTATTGTTGGAAGTGCAGTCGGGTTGGATTTTGACAAACGACAATGCACTTGCAGAGGATGATTCAGGCTTCTAGAATTTATTTATTGTATTATATATCAATTCGCCGACTTATTTTCTTTTATCACCTTTCATCTCCTACATTAACTTGCACGATGTATCTGCCTTTATTGGTGTCAAATATTTAAGAATGTCCTCCCAGTGTCAAAATAGTAAATAGTGTTCATATAAACATGGATGTAAAACTCGTTTATTGCTGAATTACAAGACAAAATTGACTGTCATTGCAATCGAGTGATCAGCCCTCTGGCGCGGGTCTCTACACCGGTAGTTATATTGCAAATAAGCCATATAATATGTATTTTCTAGTAATTTTAAACATTTGAATATATTTTGTCAGTTTAGGGTTTATGCAGACATTTGGGTGTCCCTGCTCATGAAATATTTTACTGAAGAACTCATTATGTAGGATATACTAGTTTCCAGAAACGTGTTGGGATGAAGTCCATTGATATCGAGAATGATACATCTCAAATGGCAGGGAAACACACCCTATTCAGAAAATATTGCCCAGAGAATAGCGTTTCACTTTATGACTTTTGACAAGTGACAGTTACACAACCCATCTAGAAACTAATACACTATGCATCTCCTTTCTGGATTTCGCTTTAGTCTCTCTGATACTTCTCATCTGTTGCATTTATTTTTAGATTGTTGTATTTTTTTTTTACACTCAGGTTCTGAGAGAAAAAAATTAAAGGAAATTTCCTAAAACAGTTTTTCCTTTGGTATCTCTCTTTGGAACACTTGACACCCGGATCCCAGAAAGATGTCAGTTCCGTATCTGTGATTGAGTCGTTGACGGTTTTTTTTTAATACTTATATCTTACAGTAATATACACAACATTATAAGGCTTGAACATTTTCTCCTCATGAAGTGCACCTGTAGAAGATCTCAGAAAGAAAAGGTTCGAGATTTTTCTCTTTGTTTATAGAAACACGAACATTTTCCAGATTATTCTAAAGAAATTTAAACTCGTGAAAGCAATTCAAAGCAGTGTTTGTTGATGTGTTGCGTAAATACTCACATATATGTATTGTCATTATATCCACGATGACTGAAGTTTAAAGAATATAGATGTTACTTATGAGGAACATGGCAGTAACATCAACCTGTACTAACAGATATTAATCTCGCACTTTGTTCATAAATAAAAAGTCAGAAAAATTGTACAATATTCATATTGCAAAGACACCTATTTATGAATGTCACATAATTACAAGTTCATACTGGAGATAGAGGCGAGATGCGAATAAAATTTGTCTGCTGTGTATTAAAGGAAAGATTTGGAATCAGAATGAGCTTTCTGACTGTTAACACTTGTCCTTGTTTCCAATTGTTTTTTTAAACTGAAAGCTTTAGTCACTTGTTACTGTCATACATTTTATCTAAGTTATTACATTACATTTACGCAATATTAACTTATCTCGTATGCGGCACGCTTAATAAAATTTTGAGTAATACGCACCTGGTAAGAAGTAGACGTTGAGAAGATTCCATATCCCTCTCCAGACATTCACAGTTCCACAGAACGAGAAGAACAAATAAACATCCACTACACAAACCCTCCAGAAGCCTTGGATCCGACTGCAAAGGCCTTTGAGAGGATTCTGTACACTGAAAGTGAGGAGGACTATCGCGTACCCCAGCGTCTGCAACAAATAAACAACTTTCATATACGTTGAACAGTCAGAAGTTCGCAGTTACGTTTTATGTTCGCAGAACTATTAACCATGCTTTTTAACACCGACAATTTCAGTGGTGTTCTAATATGCCCGTGTTCTTCCCTTGTATTCCTCGCAACTAAGAGCACATTAATTTCTACATTATTTCAAAGAAAAATAACTTTGAGGGATAGCAAGGAACAGGAGAAACATATTCAAATTAAAAGATGTGAGGTAAACACTAGAGTATAAAGGTGACTTTAGATGCCGTAAGCTATTAGGATGTAAGAAATACGTCAAGGTTTAGAGGGGGGACTTAGTACCTCGACATATGGAAGATATTTTGTACCTATGTCCCTGACGGAGCGTTCCCGGGAGGGAGGGATGAGATGAGAGGAGACAGAGGGTGGCCGGACCTAGGAGAGATGACTGCAGAGGGCACAATATCTATAGTATACCGAAGGAGATGGCTCACGTCTATGGCCCGCATTCGGGAATTCGTTGGTTCGATCCTCGTGGTCGACCTTCCTGACCCATGGTTCTTTTTTCTTCAGAGGTTTCCGCGGGTCGCCAGTCGAATGCTGGAAAGGATTTCCATATCCTCCGAATGTCCAGTCCCCATTTCATTACACTAACCATTCCATTCCATCCTTTATCCCATTCGGTTTCTTTCGGGGTTGGAAGTGTCGGCGAGCGTCGCGTAAACAGCAAGGCAGGAAGAAATTATGCACTCTGAAAATCTTACCCCCCAGGTTGGACGGCAAGCCTACTGGTTTCCGGGCCCCCATAGGATGGAACAGGTCTGAGGGCGGGGAGTGGAGACGCTTTGCGAGTCCCGCCCCTCCCTCCCCCACCCCCTTCTTGGGAGTACGAATCCGAAGGGGTGGGAAAGGAACGGGGTAGAGCTAACCTCCACCGGGGTGTTTCTAACTGAAAAAATGTAGGGACCCTGCCACATATTCGTCGTGGCAACGTCCCGGTCACCCTTAGGATCCAATCGCAGGGGCATAGGCACAAAATATCGCCTTTCGTCCGAGGTGCTAGGTCTCCCTCCGCAAGTTGCCATAGCGTCATCTATAGTTTACAGTATACATTTTTTAAAATCATGAAAACCTACAAAGGAGGACCACTCCCCCTGCCACTTGGTAATAGCCATTAGCAAACACGAGGCAACTCTCATAAACAGGCAGAGGCAATGTAGCCGTCTTGTGGTTCCTTTATATTTTTAAACCGTAAACCTTGTAAAACACATGCCTTAAATTATGTGCGGCAGGGTTTTCATGGATATACAGTATATTGGCAGCTCGTACAACCAACTCCCTTCACCTCCTTCAGGCTTATACAGCCCACTGGGTGCCCAGGAGGCGGAGAGCACCCCAGAGGACGAAGGTTTACAGAGAGCATATTCCCTGCCATGCAACGCGAGACTCCCGTCGACACTTACAACCGTGAAACAGCCAAGCAGGATTAACGTGAAGTGAAAGGAGAAGTGAGGGACAGGAAATGCTGAGAATGTAATTAATCTTCCCAGCATTCGTTTGGGAATCCCCGAGAAAACCCATGGGTCAAGAAGGTCGGTTGAAGTCGAACCCACGACCTCTTGAATGCGTTATCGCGGCTTCACCATAAGTTATTAAGTTTGAGGGTATTCTGACATGGAATCTAAATTTCCTTTTAATGCAAATTGTGGAACTTACATAAATCTGTTGTTGATAGCAAGGCATGAACGCGTTTGCCTAACTCCTAGTACAGGCATTGAACATTTGAATGATCCAGAGAGAACTGCAATCCTGCGCAGCAATTTTTGGCTCCTAGAGAGACTCACGGGCATAACGCATATCATTTAATCTAACATTTTGTCCCCACTAGTGAACACTAGACAGTTGCTCTCTACGCTGCATTATAAATATCAACTTATTAATTATGTAATATTCAATAAAGTAATGAAAAATAACATAAAAATAGGAGATAAAAGTAATGAGCATGTAATTAGCAAGTACCTGGGCGACCGAGCTTCGCTCGGCGTTTTTTGTCTCTGTTTTTGTGAAATCTTGTTTTTTGTGGGAGAAGATACTTATTTAGATAAACTGAAAGTCAAAACGTTAAATAAATAAAAAATTTTGTCGCAATTGTGAAGAGCCATTTCCGAGATACAAATATTTCATAAAGACCATCATTTCAGCTGTAAAACGTCTACTGCTGGACGCAGGCCTCCCGCATAGATATCCACCCAGTTTGAGGTTTTCGTCGAGCATTTCTTCCATTATGGAGTTCAGTTCTTTGGTACCTGCGATTGACTCCAGGGCGTTAACACATTCGCCAAGGTCCTTCATCTTTCCGTCGAGTTCTTCCATGACTTCCTTTACTCTGGCCAGTCGTTCGTTAGTATTCTCCGATAGATCTATGTTCATATTACACATTCCCGTCTTCATCTTTTCTGTTTCGGAGTTTATATTTTCAATTTGGCTTCCATTTTTGTTTCCATTTTGTCTATTTATGTTCCTATATTTTCTATTCCGTAGTTTACATTTTTCCAATTCGGTTTTCATATTTGTTTCCTCTGCCGCATTCCGGAATTCATTTCATTTCCCATTATGTCCATCTTGGCTAACACTTATTTCAACTGTTCCATATCGTTCTTTTCGGTGCACTCCTGACATCAATTGTGATTACTTTGCTTTTTTAACTATTTCTTTATTTTTTATTAAAACACCGGAGCAAAGGCACTGTTGAACAATAACAAATGCTACAGGAAGAAAAGTTGGTTGATAAAGTCATGTGAATGTACTACGCATTTCTGTTTCAATCATGTAGAAAATTGTATGAATTATTCGTAATTGTTCACATATGTACACATATTTATATGTATTTATATGTATTGTACACATATTTATCTTTTGTTGTCTCTGGGCTACTGGAACGTTTAAAAGGTAGGAAAACTGAAATAATTGTCTACTGTATAGGAGGACACCTTTTTTTTTAGTACAAAATAGTTTGTTGAAGCCATCAATTTTGGCTTCTTAACACAGAAATGGTGGATTCGATCCTCGACTGAATGGGGAAAATTCTTTAAATGGAATTCTCGACAGAGTAAAATCACTAAATCTAACTTTAAAAATCTGATGTGTTATATTCTAATCACTTTCCCTACTTTCCTGTACAAACTATTCTTACAAAAGCTCGTCCTACTTTGTGTTAATAGCTATGACCTTCAATACATGAACTACAATACATTTCGTTGTACAGTAGGTTTAAAGAATAGCAACATGTAAAGAGTGTGTTGCTATGTGATGACTTTGAAAGCCCATGTTCTTGGTTAAAAAAAGACAAAAAAAAAAAAAAAAAAAAAAAAACGACTTCCCAGTTGAGAAAATTATAGGCATATATTTACAAATTCAAATTACTGCCTCTGTAGTCTGGTGGTTAGCATGTTAATTTCTAAATCCAGAAGTCATAGGCCCGATTTCCAGTTGGAGTGTGGGAGCGTTTATTTAGTCAGAATAATTGTTCCCTATACTGCCTAGAGTCCAGAAGAATGAATAAAAGTGTGAACGTTGTATGTGAATATGGTAAAACCAACCCAATGGTTAACACTACTGTAAGCAAGTGAACATCATTGGAGATGAATAGGCTCCGGTTGCAAAAGACTACTTGAGAGCTATTTTGCTCTATTTGTTTACAGTAGAGGAGGTAGGAAAGGGGTTGTAACACACCACTATAGTAATCTGTTTGTAAGAAGAGGCGACTGTACCGCCCCTATCCAAACTGCGCTGCGTCACAAAACTTTCCTGCAAACATAACTGAAATGCCGACCACATGCAACCGGATCATACCCTGCCAATGAGTAATAAAATTGCTCCAAAGTTAAAAAGCTGCCGATATGAATTGACATGTTAAATGTGGCAATAAATGGTCAAATCTACAAGTTTCTGTAGTAAAATTCACATATACTGTTTGCTTCGACGAGATCTACAAGCTGGTATTTAATCGACTTTCTGTTTTTAAGTTATGCTATTCAAAGACACACTCACATAGCAACACACACACACACACACACACACACACACACACACACACACACCACGCGCGCACGCGCACACACACACACGCGCGCACACACATGGAATTTTTCTAAAATTAAATTTTTTGTTCAGGGGGTCTTAGAACATGTATTTCTGGCGAAATACCGGTATGGAGTTTTTGGGTGGAGTGCAATACTTCTATTTGCTGTTGTTAAGTACGTAATGGAGAAAGTGAAAATGAACTATGTAATTATGAACACGATCAGCCTATGTCAAAGACTCGGGTATAATCATAGGGGTTAAAGGGGAAAGTCCCCTACATGCGGCCAGAATGCATTACAGGTGGAACTACAACCACGGTGGATCCCTAATAGGCGCAAGCAATTTCTTGAGCCCGACTGAGTTCTAAGTCACCACAGAGAGCCTGCACCAGCCAGGTCCGACTAACCAATCAGTCCCCCTGGAAGGACGGCTGGCTGACCACAGCACCTCCCCTCAGCCAAGCACCGCATTTCCAGACCGCAAGCACCACTGTAGTGCAGTCCACCCTGCAGCGAACCTGCTGACTCTTATAACTGGAAAGACCGGATAGAGAGAATGAAATGAAAGGAAATGAAACTGGAGATGTAATATAAATATCCTTCCCAACATTCGCCTGAATGACCTGGAGAAACCCCCGAAAAATCCAAGATCGGGAAGGTTGGCCACGGGAATCGAACCCACGAACTCCCGAATGCGGGCCATAGAGGTTACTGCCTGAGCCATCCCGTTCGGTAAATCATACTTATACCTACATATAACATTTATTAAGAGAGGGGAGGAGAAAATGTACTTCAACCCCATAGATCACATCGGACAATCAACGAATGTAAGGATAAAACAATCAGATGATCCCGGCTCCATTAAGCTTTACCGTTCTTCTAAGGCAGGCGTGTCAAACAGCACTCGCCAAGTGTGAAAATATTCCCCTATTTTCCCTCCCTTCAAATCGGAAAACGAGAAAAACAAAGCGAAAACCGGTTCTACTAGCGCGTGCTACTGCAGTTAAGGAGGGGTGGACTCCTCTCTTCACATCCTCGGAGTGATGCTTGACAGGCCTGTTCTAAGGAGTCATTCTTGGTGGTCTCGGGATATAGCGATGATATAGCGATGGATTTTCGGGCGTAAAATTCTTAGCATGGCTTCCTTACGGAGGGAAGTAAAGCCGGCGGTCCCATGTTGGTGATTTACGGCACGTAAAATAACATTAAGTCTGATAAAGAAGCCTCTGAGAAAATTAAGTGATCTGAAGAATGGGACGTTGAGTACCATGGCGGTAGAAGGAGTTCATAAATAAAAATTCAAGTCTTCTGGGCATATGAGAAAATCCCTGGTAAACCTTATTCAGATAACTTCCCCTCTTTGAAGTGCGAACTTAGACCTCGTGTGTGAAGTAGACACACCCCCTGTGGTGTATGGAGGTGATCTATGTGTATATGTTTTCGTTTACGTATGATATTCTCTTTCGCTGTTTAAAACAAAACATACTCGAAGTACATATTAATAATTATTTATAATGCTGATTTTGTTCCAGAGGTAAATGAAAGCGTGTCTTATTATTTATTTATTTATTTTAAAATCTTGAGTTATAAATATCTATATAGAATTTAGCACAATGACATTTGCCCTTCTTCGTCAAACTTTTCCTCTGCTACTTAGAAGCAATAGACTTAGAGAAGAATAGCATACTTAATGCCAAACCCATCAATAGAGCGAGATCCAATTGAGCACTTATATTAGAATTTGTTAATTCTGAATGTGTTGCATCTGATACCTTGTTAGCAAATTCATTTGGGAGGAGTAAATCGTTCGGAAATAACTTCCACAAGATTACACAAAATGGTGATATGTAGCGCAGGATTCAAAAGAAAGCTTGTGGGCTTTGACGTGTATTTTAGCACTCGGTTGGAGGTTAGAGCTCTTAATTGTTAAACGTCGGCTCTTCCTTGATACGGCACAACAGTCAGAGTGATAAGTGAGCTAATAATTGGAAAAGGAAATTTGATAAGGAAATACACCAGGCCTAAGTTCAGGGTACCCCTGGCATTTGTCAATTATGAGAACCGAAGAAAACGATGGAAAACCTCCTTTAGGGAAGATAGTTCCGGCGGAACTCTCGCTCACGAATCCGTAACTTAACGGTCGATAGCTTAAATTTGGTAAAGTTGAGAGAGAGGGGGGAGTTCAACATCCTGGGCACAGTCCAAGCGGTCGTGGGCGAGGTATATAGGTATCTTTAGACGTGGCAAATAGCTGGAAGTTACGCAGTGGTTTATGGTTGAGTTCACCTTTGTATTTGTAAGACCACAGGGGTGTCAGGTTAGTATCTCTCCGACTTCGTGTAGTAAACATTGCTGAACAGTGCGTGATTAACTACAGTGCCGCTCGCATTATCAGCAGTGCCTTGTTTATTTCAAGTATGGAACAGAGACGTTATCCTCACCATCAATCTGCATGACGTCACTCGCCCCGACTAAAAATACCTCTGTACCGGGGTATATTGTACTTACAGTGACAAGGTACCGTGCGGTATTCTTTTTTCTTCTATGCTGCAGAAAACACGAATATCTGGCTTAAAAATTGGTAAAATATGTATTAAAAAGCATAACCTTGAACACGCCTCTAAATCAAAATTACAACCGTGGACCAAATTAGAACGAAATGTAGTAGCAAAGTTCCGGGATAGATTAAATGGGCAAACGATTTGACCAGTACTGGCATACCACTGTTTTATAAATCCCATTGCTAGATTTTTTGTCCACTTAGAGAAAAAGTAAGCTCTGAGAGCGTCTTTGTCTGAAAAGTGCAAGAATCAATGAAAAACTTCCTCATAAGAGATGTCTGCCCTATTATATAAGGTGCATGCAAAGAATCGAAACTAACGGAGAAAATGGAAAATTCAAAAGCTATATTTCAATAAGCCACAATGAAGAAGCTTCGAGTTTATAATCAAGATATGCAACTTGTGCGGAATAATTGTAGGAACTTGTTTAAAAAAAACAGAATAAAGGAAAACTATGAACCAAGACAGCTTTAATAATTTGTTTCCATAATGCAAAAAAAAAAAAAAAAAAAAAAAAAGGTAGAGGTACAGAGGGTATAGCTCGCTCACGTCAACCTACACAGATCTATTGTGGCTACCACCCCCTCAGGAGGCAGGGATGAAATGAGGGAAACGATGGGGGGCCATCAACTCGCAGCTAGACAGGCCCACCAGAGACGCGTGGAAGTCCCTAACAAGTGCTGAGAGGTCTTCATCCCTGCGCCAGGCCCCGCCAAGCAGCCATCACACAGCGAGTCCGGCTCGGCATCGCACAAAGCGTCCACCCCCCCTCCCCCCAAGCTCTTGACAGAGGACAAGGGCCGACCGGACGCCACCTAGCGCCGAGAACAGCAGTCACCATGCGAAGTCATCCACGCCATCTGCCCGACACTATCCACACTACACGCCTGGAACTGCACCACCTGAAAGATGATAAGGATATTGAATGAAAGGGAAATGATGGAAAGGAATCCATGGTATGAAATAATGCACCCCAGCATTCGCCTAAGTGACATGGGGAAACCACGGAAAAAACCGTATCAGAGTGCGTGGCCACGGGAATCGAACCCGCGACCTCCTGAATGCGCGCCACAGACGTTATCGCCTGAGCCATCCCTCTCGGTTCCATAATGTAATACTATGGTAGTGTCAAGTCAAGTTAACTCTGCGCTGTCACATTTCTACTTGTGTTTGTAGCAGTCCGTTATCTGGCTGTCCACACCAATCTTATACATTTCCGCGGAGACTTTAAGTATCGTGACAAATCACTTTATGTCCTCTAAAACTGAATCACAATTCATAATTCGTGACCTTGCAAGCCACAGCTGTTCTGTTGCATCGTAATCTTGACACTGCTACGATAACATGAGCTTCTGTCTCTGTTTCGCAAACACTTCTCAACTGTTCACAATTCACACTGATGATGAACAAAGTTCACTTGCAAGTCAGGCTGAATAAAGTTGGAAATGCAGCTTACCTTGGAATGCCAAAGTCAACACTCAGCGGCTTGTATCACAAGTAGCTATTAGATTGTAGGAGAAAAGAAATTAGCTTATTTTCAAATGTCAATAGATGGTTTTGGAGAATTTTTCTGAAACAGTTGAGGCCACAGATTTTGATAAACTTACATGATGTTGCTAGTTAATAAGAGTTTCAATGTAACTACGGTAAATGGATATCGTATTGGTCGTGTGCCTTACTATATCTATTTGACGACAGTGTTTCTTGATCCACCTCCCGTTTAAAAGGTCTTGGTGAAAAGCTCAATTTCCTACATAGTGCTGGTAATCTAAACTAGCTGCGTTTTGTTCATTTTACTACACATATTTTCATGAACAATATTAAATCCTCTAACTTTTTATGTATCTGCTATCGTAGATCTAAAATATTTTGTAGGTGCATTTTACCACATAAAACATCTGGATTAAGAAAAACGTTAATTCAGTCTATTAATCCAAATATTTATGAGCTAAATCAATCATAGATGTGCTATGGATGGTTTCAGTCTAAAATCATTTAATGCTGCCAAGGCTTGTTCTTCAGTTATAGCGAAAGACTTGAGCGATTGGCAAAGGAAACGTCTCATAATAAAACGTAAAAATGCATGTAGCACAGAACGTAATTTTAGAAACTTCAAGAAGGAAAGAACAAAATCTGATGTGTTGCACTCACATAACTTTCTCTACTCTTGCACTAATCATTCTTACACTCTTATTCCTATATCTTCTTCTTGTTAGTTAAGATAAACATTCGTACAAATTATCTTATTACTTATTTCCTTGTAGGTGCAAAGGCAACATTAGAATACAGTAGGCTTTGTGCGATAGCCAAATCTTTTAAAGCTTTAAGATTCCGTTCTCTTTGCACACTTAACATATAAAAAAATGAACAACGGTGTTCCATTTCACGAAAGTTTTATGTTTTCCGAAACTCACACACATAACAAGGAATATCTCCGAAATGGTTCACCCTACAAGAAAATTTATTCAGACATAAATTGTGTATTTTAGTAACATCTACATTTTTTGTATAGTATGACTTGGTCTATCTCCAACGGTTTACCAGTTATGCAAAAGTCGTCTACAGTAAATACGACTGCAGGGACTATATCCAGAAAATTCAATATATATATTTCATTTTTCATCAAAATATCTCAAACATATGACATTTTAATCAAAATCGTTAGAGCCATTTTCAAGAAAATCAAAATTTTCGAAAAATGTTCCACGTAAAGGGTAGTTTAAGGTGGGACTATTTTCTTCAAAATCTTCGTGTCTCATCCTTGAAAGACATTAAACTTAAATACTAACTTTGGTTTTAAGTCGACTTTTCGTTTTTGAGTTATGCTGTCCACAGACACACTGACACACACACACACACACACACACACACACACACACACACACACACACGGACCTTTTTCTAAAAATGCTTTTTTGGATTCAGGGGGTCTCAAAACATATATTTCCGGTGAGATCTTGACATCGAATTTTTGGGTGGAATACAATACTTCCAGTAGAGAAAGTAATAAACTTTCACTATACAGGTGTTTCCGAAAATGTATGATGGAGTTTTATGAGTCCACTGTGAACTAAGTATTATGTATAATTGATTGAAAGTACTTTTAATTAATGTAGTGCCTAACTCAGTTTACATTTACGTGTTTTTTCCGTTATTGTTTCCATCGTCATAATAAACTCATTGTTGCAAAATTTAAGAGGTTTGCATTGCATGTTATACAAGTGATACATACAAGTGATCTGCGAGGACTTCTCCAAATTGTTTTCCTGTTAAATATTATTATAAATATTTATAAACGTGTTATAAAAGTGTTCCGTGCTTTCTTCAAACTCTGTTTTTGTAAAATGTTTACTGTACTAAATAAAGCTGCATGTGTCTTGTGGTTGACGGAGCACTAATCCATGATTGTGGTACAACGGCAATTCAGGCGTGCGTACTACAAAGATCCTCCATATGAGAGTAGTGTCAGACGATGGCACAAAGGCAGATCACTAGGAAGGCCCAGAACATCAGAAGTCGAAAGAATGCGACAGTTCTGTGTTCACAGTCCTCAGATGTTCATTCCACGCTATAGTCTACAGTTAGGTCTCCCGAAGTCAATAGCGCAATGCCGAAGTAATTGACATTGCATAATACAACTCCTGCATGCAGTAAAATCACAGCACAAATTGCTTATGGCTGAATTCGCTACTACCGTGCTACTAAGAATTGACGATCAACCACTGATTTTTTTTTTAATATCATCTTCTGCGGTGAAGCCACATTCCATGTAAATGTCTGTGTTAATCGGCACAGCTGCCGGATTTGGGCCTTGGAAAATCCACGTGTCATACACGAACACGTTCGAGATTCTCCTAAGGTGAAGGTTTGTTGCGGCCTTATGCACAAGATTTTGGTCCATTCTTTTTTGTTGAAAAAACCATCAACTTCATTATATAGATGAGCATGCCTCAGAATTTCCAATTTCCTCAAATCGAGCAAATGGAAATGGAGTTGCAAATAATCTTTCAGCAAGATGAAGCACCGTGCCACTTCGCAAACCATGTCCGAGATAAGTTTAGTAATCTATTTTCAGAACGACATATTGGAGATATTATGCATTATGCCAGACGTTCTTTTCAGAACGTGGACTGAAGTTGAATTTCGCTTAGACCTCCGTCGTGCAGTGAATGGTGTCCATATTGAAACTATGTTATTTGTAAACTGTTTGAGCTACTGGATTGAAGTACCTTCAATCAATTACACACAAAATACTTGTTTTACAGTGAACTTTCAAAATCCCACCATACATTCTCGGAAACCCTGTATAATTAATTCCTCCTACATTGGTGAATATTAACTCTCTCCAACCTCAAAATTTCTATTAGCATATCCTGTAACGTAAAACGATTCCCAAATAGGAGTTCCATAAAGCTTAGAATTTTTATTTCTTTATTTTGAGGTAAACAGTGTTGTTACTACAGAAGGTTTGAAGTATCCAAATGTGCACAGGAACACTTAATTGTTGGCCAAAAATTAATACCACTGACGACAAGAGAATTACATCTTACATTCACTATTTTATAAAATATTTAGGGGAATTTATTTTATTAAGCTTAGGAAATAATATATTACTTTTCTGATTTGAACATATATTTAATGATTATAGCACATTTCTTGACTGTTATATAAAAATTCTGTTTTAGGGCACCTCGGAAATGGGAAGGAGAGGGAATGTGTAAATCTCTGGAGAAGCTGCGAACCGCATCTAGGACCTCGAGGGAACTTACTGTTTTGGTGAGTCCTTTTTACTTTCTCTATTACGTATCAGGCGAGTCAGCTGTCCCTTATTTTCTAGTTTTATACAATTCTCATTTTATACTCTAACATGAAAACATCAGCCCTTTTGCTAGGTTCAATCCAAGTATTTAACATCTACATGTTAAACGGAATGCTTGTTTCTGAAGTTCTAGGTAGCTCAGTTGAAACGAGCACACGACTGCTACGTAATCCATCTAATGTAGAGCTGGTTCAAATCCCGTGCATGTACTAGTTTTTTACCATGTAATATTAAAAAATAACATTGATTGAACAATTCTTGTGTTTAAAGTGGTTATTATTTTAATTCGTAATTGTTTTATTTATATTTTGCGGCGTGTCATCTACTAGGATATCCTTCCCGGTATAGATGCGTAGCCCATTGCGCATAGCTCTTGCTTCTCCATGGATTAAAAGCATAACAACGTACTCGTCCGTCGAATACATCTTGAAGAAATGGCACAAAATATCCTGCGAAGGTATACGCATGGGGAATGTAGGAAATCGGCACTGCATCGTGCCAGTCCAATGGGGCAGCACTATTATATTACAAAATGCGGACAATCAAAAACGATTTAACTTATAATGTCCTAAGCCCTCAGGGACTTTAAAATTATATTATTGTAAATTCGGTTTCCAAGTTTTGATGAGCAAAAAAATAATTGTACAACGCCGAGACCCAAACCCTGTCCCTAAGGTTAGCGCACAAGACGCAGTTATAATTCTATTCAGCTATTTGGACGCTTGACTGAAAGCGCATTCCAAGTAGTTTGAAGCGTAGAACGTGTATGCCAGGCGCTAAACGTTGCCACTTCGCGACTTTACTTGCGTAATTTAGCCTTTTAAGACAGCTTTAATCCTTTGCTAGGCGTTTTAATATTATTACATAAATGGCAAAAGCTATTATGTGTGTTATTTGGGATACACGAGACGTAGTTTACGCCAAAATTTAAATAAACTGTTATTTAATAACATGTAGGGTCCTATGGTGGCTAAGGCCTGTATGTAATTTTTACTTTCTCTACTGGTAAGTAGGGGAAGTATTGTATTTCACCCAAAGATTCGATGTCGAGATTTCATCGGAAATATGTTTTGAGACCCCTGAATCCAAAGAAAAAAAGCATTTTTAGAAAAAAGGTCCGTGTGTGTGTGTGTGTGTGTGTGTGTGTGTGTGTGTGTGTGTGTGTGTATGTTTGTCAGCCTGTGTGTCAGTGGACAGCATAACTCAAAAATTAAAAGTCGGTTAAAACCAAAATTGGTATTTAAGTTTAATGTCTTTCAAGGATGCGACACGAAGTTTTTGAAGAAAATAGCCCCACCCTAAACTACCCTTTACATGAAACATTTTTCGAAAATGTTAATTTTGTTGAAAATGGCTCTAACGATTTTTATTAAAATGTCATATGTTTGAGATATTTTTATGACAAATGAAATGTATATCTTGAATTTTCTGGCTATAGCCCCTGTAGTCGCATTTACTCTGGACGACTTTTGCATAACTGGTAAACCGTTAGAGATAGACAACTTCTTAACATACAAACAAATGTAGATCTCACTAAAATATACCACTTATGTCTGAATGCTATATCATTGTGAAAAATATTGGAGAGCAAGAGGATTAATGATTTCATTGTCAGAAATCCAGCATTAACTAACAACATGTCTGAATGAAATTTTCTTATGGGGTGAACCATTTCGGAGATATTCCTTGTTATCTGTGTCAGTTTCGGAAACTTAAAACTTTCGTAAAATGAATCATCGTTGTTCATTTTTTATATGTTAAGCGTGCAAAGAGAACGGGATCTCAAAGCTTTAAAACATTTGACATCGCTCAAAGCCTACTGTTTTCTAATATTCCCCTTTCACCTTCAAGGAAATAGCAATAAAATAATTATGCACAAATGTTTATCTTAACACGAAGAACATATAGGAATAAGAGTTTTTAAGAGTGGTTAGTACAAGAGTAGAGAAAGTCATGTGAATGCAACACATCAGATTTGTTGCCACCAATTGCGGCTTTAAGTACAAAAATCCGCCATTTTATTTTAGTTGAGCTGTTAGTGTAGTCATATGATAGGTCCATTTTTTCAGAGGCGTTCACTGAATTGCGTTGCTATGTATATTCTATAAAAAGTTGGTAAGATCGGCTGGAAACCGAAATTCGCTCTTCGTAAAAGAGTCGTATGTTTATAAGTGTACTTTAACAAGGAGTACGTTCTGTCCATTCTGTCTTCTGAATTTGCGCATTCGTCTCTTCAAGAACATTAAGCATTTTCTACTGACTAAAGTGTACATGGTGTTGGATGTGTGGCCTATCTTCCAAAAGAATAAGGGTGGGTGACTCACCTGGTATAGTAAGTACAGGAAGTATTGTATTCCACCCAAAAATTTGATGTCGAGATTTCACCGGAAAAATGTTTTGAGGTCCCCTGAATAAAAGAAACCACATTTAGAGAAAGGTTCGCGCGCGCACGTGTGTGTGTGTTTGTGTGGTAGTGTATATGTATGTGGACAGCATAACTCAAAAACGAAAACTTGGTTAAAAACCAAAGTTGTTATTTAAGTTTATAATGTCTTTCAAGTATGTGACACGAACATTTTGAAGAAAATTCCTCCACCATAAACTAGTCGTATTCATGTTTGATTACATTCTTAAGCGTACTTCGATGGATCAGAATTATTCCATAATTATACAGAATTCAAAGCTAGATTAATCCCTCTAATGCATTATTTATAAAAGTATGTTACTACAACACAGCAAGCTTAATTTTCTATAAACATAAATTTGATTTGATAGTAATTGTATTCCCACAGTGAAAGAAGCAATGTGACAGCTTCCCTCGCCGTGAGTTGTGTACTATGTAAAGGTATGGAAACGGCCGCTGAGTAGCGCAAACTTGGTTGATATAATATGACGGTTCGCAATTAGCTGAGCGAGGCAGTATAAAACTTTAAAGTGCTATCACTGCCAATCAGTTTTAATCAGGCCCACTCTGATGGCAACTCAGTTCAGTTCGAGGTGACTCTTGAAGGTGAAGAACTTCTGAAGTGCGATCACTGCCAATTAGTTTTGACCATGTCCATTGCGATCGCAACTCAGTTCAGTTCGAGGTGAGATTTGACAGCAAAGAACTTCTGAAGTGCAATCACAGCCAATTATTTTTAATAACGTCCACTGTGATAATTCAGTTCGCGGTATAGCTTGACAGTGAAGAACTGAAGTGTAATCATGCCAATCACTTTAAAACACGTCCAGTGTAGTGACAGCTCAGTTCAGTTCGCGGTGAAGCTTGATAGCGAAGAAGTGCGATCATTGCCAATCAAAGTTAATCACATCCGCTGTGATGACAGGTCACTTCAGTTCGAGGTGAAGCTTGGTAGTGAAGAAGTTCTAAAGTGCGATCACTGTCAATCACTTTTAATCACGTCTGCTGTGATGACAGGCCATTTCAGTTCGAGGTAAAGCCTCACAGTGAAGAACTTCTAAGATAAAGCTTAATAATGGAGACATTTTGAGGTGCAATCACCTTCAGCCACTTCCAATCCCTGTCTGAGGAACAGTTCGATCACAAGGGTGATCATGATTCTTCATTCATAGTGATAAAATGACAGGTGCTCATCGCTTAAAACAGTAGTGTAGCGTATCAGAGTCGGATAGGTATGTAACCCAACGAATGCTGTAAAGTTCCTTAAAATATAACCCAACCTAAAAAGAATTGCTCTTCAGAGTTCTCATCTTTTATCATTGAAAGAAATGTTAGATAATATTGTGGGCATGATTCAAAAGAGAATCTGCTTTTCTGCCAAAACTTACTATGCAAATCAAATAAACCTCTCTTCAATATTTCCATCAACATTTATGTAACGAACGGTATCGAGTCCACCATTAATTATAGGAGTTTCGCCTAGCATTAATGAAACAAAGAAGACATCAGACATTTCTCTCTTAATTCCATATGTCGTGAGGGCACTTCGCAATTGAAATTAAGCAATTCTGAATGTCAGGTGAAGTTGCGGGAAAATAGTCGACTTTTACAAGTGCTGTTTCAGAGAGGCGTCATATATTGCTGATTCACTTAAATATTCAATATACGTAATTGCCTCGAATCCTTTATTCTCATTGTGACCATGAGCCAAGAGCCAAGAGCCAAATCAGGTCGCTCGGGTTTACCCGAGCGGGATATATGCCCACGGTACCTATCCATTTAGTATGGATTTACCCGTGAGGTATGAAAGATGTAGTCATTTTACAAGCTATTTTTGTCAGTGTCAGCCAATGGTGATGATTGGTTACTCTCTCTTGCTATAGACTAGGGATATGAGTGCCAGTTAGAATGTCTACCCATCCTGGGGCACCCATGCCCCTCTGCTCACTTAGGTCAGCTTGTCTAACCAGCAAGTCAAGCAGTGTCAATTTAGCGAGAAACCGAATGCATTGGAATGTTTGGTGAAATGAGGAAGCAGTGAAGCTAATCAGCCCAAGACATCCTTGGGTAAACGATAGCTTTTGCGCCTCCTGGGAAGATGGGGATCATATTGTCCCAGGGTATTCACCAGCTGGTTAGGGTGTGGTGTAAGTTTCGCATACATAGAGCGGGCTCTATCTCGCACAACATCCACAATATATGGAATGCCAGAATGAGTGTGGAGAATATGGGAAGAAAATCTACGGTCAGTATCGTAGATCATCCTAAGGGCCCTGTTCTGCACGACTTGCAGTCTGCGGATGGTGGTTTGAGCCACGAATCCCCATGCCTCGCATCCATACAGGATCAGGGGAGGGATGATCGCACGATAAATGCGTAGTTTAAGTCGTGTAGGCATAGTTGACCTAAAGATGGGTTAGAGCTTTCCCAGAGCTCCGTGACCTTGGGCAGCTTTAGCTGTGACATGTTTGGTGAAGGTAAGTCCTCGGTCTAGTTGTACACCAAGGTACTTGGCAGTGTTGACCCCAGGGATTCTCCTCTGACCAAGTGTCAGGTCCCTTTCTGGTCTCCAGGAATGAATTTTGCCTAACACGAAAGCAGAGCTTTTCTGTGGACTGATTCCCATTCTCCATTTTTCACTCCAACTCTCAATGGCATCTAGGTGTCTTTGCAATGGGGGAAGGCAGTAACGTAGATTTTTGTTACGGGCCAGTATGAGGACGTCATCGGCATATTGGCACGTAACAGTGCTGGGTTCAACGGGGAAGTCAGACATGTATGCGGCAAAGAGCAGTGGCGATAGAACACTACCTTCCGGTACTCCGGCCGCTATTGGTCTGATAGTTGATAACCTGCCCTCCACTCGCACCCTGAAAGTGCGGTCACGAAGGAAACTGGCTATGAGGGTCAGGTAGGGGGAGGGGAGATTTGCATCTCTAAGTTTGTACAGTAGGCCCTGGTGCCATGTTGTTGCAAAGGCCTTATCCACATCCAGAAGTACTGCGACAGTTTTGAAGTTTTCCTGGAAACCCAGGGCAGCCCTCTCAACAAGACGCAGGAGCTGTAAGGTAGTGGAATGGCCTTGACGGAATCCGAACTGATGATCCGGAATGAGCCTCCTTTCCTCAAATAGAGGAGTTAGACGGGACAGTAGAAGTTTTTCAAAAATTTTTGAAATTATTGGGAGTAGACTTATAGAACGGTAACTTGATGGAAACTTGGGATCCTTGCCTGGTTTCAATATGCAAATCATCCTCGCTTCCTTCCAAGCAGTAGGGAAGTGTCGGAGATACAGGCAAGCATTGTAAATTCTCGTCAAGTGGATAATGGCTTTGCGAGGCAGGTGTTGTAACATATGTGTCGTAACACCATCATATCCAGGGGATTTGTTGGGTTTGAGACACCTAATTTGCGAGGAAACTTGCCTTGGTGTGACAATTGGTATGCGAGTCGCCTCGTGAGGTGGTGGAGGATCCTCATAGAGGTAATCCACCGTTGCCTCAACTAGTTCTGAAAAGTCCTCATCTTCTATGTCCTCTCGGGGCTCAAATTGGGACTCTAAATAGTCCGCGAAGTCAGTGGCTTTCTCTTGCGGTTCGAAAGATAATCTCCCGCGAGTGCCATGTATAGGATGCTGATATAGCGTTTTGTCCCTTCTCAGGGATTTAATTATCCGCCAGGGCTTCTTTTCAGAGAGGTTTACGTTCCTCATGGTGTTTTCCCAGGCCTCTTTGCGATGTGCACGTAAGAGGCGTCTAGCCAGGGTCTTAAATCGCAGGTAAATTGCCTGCAATCTGGGATGGCGGAAACGCTGCCAAAGCTTCCGAACTGTTGACTTAGCTCTCAGCAACAGTCGGAGTTCGTTTGGGATGGTTGTGGGGTTAGGAGAATTACAAGGAATGCGGTAAGTATGCCCTCGTATCACATTTGATATTTGTCGGGAGAATGCATTTGCCGCTAATTCTAACGACTCGATAGAATTTATATGCGGTCTGGGATCCACTGATTGGTTCAGTTCAAGGACGGCTGCATCCCAGTCTACCTCATACGACCAATCAGGAGTTACCAATGCTGACATATTAACATTGGTGTCGATTAACACAGGATCGTGGTCAGAATCCAGTTCATTGACTGTCGTCAGGTCTATATGGAATCTAAAGTTTTTAGTGACCATAATATCCAGCACGTCCGGTCTCCCTCGGGCAGGATGAAAAGTGGGCTCTCTCGGTCCATGAGCTATGAGGCTTGGGTTACCGCTTATAAGGCGGAATAGTCCTCGCCCCTTCGCATTGGTGGCACGACTATGCCAGTTGGCATGTTTTGCATTTAGGTCACCTGCAATGCAGACCACAGGGTGGAGGTTTAATAAAGCCGTGTAATCTGCTTCATAGAAGCGGTGATCAGGGGGGTCATATGCCACTATCAGCAATGTATCTAGACCACCTAAAGATAGCCTAATAGCACAGGCTTCTACATGCTGAAGTGGTGGAAGAGGGAAAGGCTTATGGGTAATATGGTTCTTAACAAAGATGGCTGTACCTCCCCCTTGTCGGCCAACCCTATCAGACCGATGGGTGACGTAATTAGGGAGGGAGAAGTTGGTGGCAGCATCCAAATGAGTTTCACAGACCATCAGAATGTCAATTCCGAAATACTGTACAAAATTAGAAATATTAGGGTAATGACTCCGTAGTCCGTTTGCGTTCCAAATCGCAGCTCTAAATGGTCTCCGGACATGTCTTCCAGCCATTATTGAGCGGAGTTGGGGTAGAGCTGTTCCAGTGTCTGAAGCAAGATGGAATGCTTCTGCATGGGGGTCAGGTTGGGGTTGTTCAACTGCATCTTACAGTTTCTCAGAGCAGGTAACGCCTTGTTTATTAAATCCCCAAACCATGAGGATAAAGAGCTAAATTCCTCCAGGTCACTTTGCGAAATAGTCGCTAGTGTGGAGGAGGATGTTGCCGTGTTAGGCATTGGTGGGATAGGGGTAGGGGGAATATCCCTAACCTTGGATATAGGCTCTGCCTCTACAGGTGCGTCTGTAGTTATTACAGGAGCTTGTGGCTCCGAAGTTACATTGGGGGCAGAAGATTTGCTCTGCCTAGGTTTTCTGTTCCTCCTCTTCCTGCGTGGTTTTGGTGCAGGGGGTTTAGGCACTATTGCCTTTTCTATAGGACCTGGAGGTGGTGGCACAGAATTTGATGGGGAATCGCTCTTTGGTGTAGCAGCCTCTTGTTCCACTCGATGCAGAGTGGACTCTGCCTTATTTAAGGCATTGGAAAAGGACACACCTGGGCGAACCACTTGGTCATCGGGGCGGTTCTTTCGGCGGCTCTCTATGATCTTTTTCCTTGTGGAGCATCCTTTGTACACACTTACGTGTGTACCATCACAATTAGCGCACTTGCACTCTTCCCTAGGTTTAGGGCAGTTCTCTAGCAAGTGGTTCCCTGCACACCGCAGACATGTAAGCTTTCGCTCACACATCATGCTGGAGTGATTGTACCCCATGCATCGGTAACATTGCACAGGTCCCTCTCTGCCATAATACCTTTCCACTTTGACTACAGTGAAAATTAGTTTCCTTACTGTGTCAATTGGTTGTACTTCTTGGTTAAGTACTTTGTCAAGTACTACCAAGAATAGTGGCATAGGAACTTTGTTAATACCCCCCTCGGTATTAACGGTTCTCTTCAACTGTGCCACTGAATTGACAGTTATGCCATGTTCTTCTTTAAGTGCAGTTTTGATTTCATCAGGGGTGCACTCTGAGTCTAAGCCTCTGATGACTCGGCGCTCAATGTGTGGACGTTGTGGTGAGTACGAGTAGAACGTTATGTTCATTTCTCGTAACACCAACTTGGCGGTTTCCAAATCACCCAAACTGTGGGTAAGGATATGGACGCTCTTAGGCTTCCTTTTTGCCTCAAAAGTATACTTGAGGTGTTTGGCCAGTGTACGCATTACCCTAACATGGTTAGGGAATACGTCCGCAATGATTGGCGGAATTCTTGGCCCCTTCTTGGCTTGGGATGATGCAACATTCTGAGGATGTTGCATCATATTGGATGATGCAACATCCTGTGCATGTTGCATCATATTTGGTGATGGCGTCTGTTTTCCCCGTTTACGGTTTTCCACAACCGTAAACTCCCCCAGCTCCATATCGGACTCGGAGTCAGATTCAGGTAAGGGATTGTTTGAACCCAGGCTCTCTAGTTCTGCCATGGGTATGTGGCGTGGAGTAGAGCACTTACGCTTTTGCGTATCGGTCTTGGAGCGCTTCCTATTTGGCTCCACTGCTTCAGGTGATAAGGATCTGTATGAAGATGATGTCGAAGGTAATTGTCCATCATCGGCAGTAAGCGCGGTTGCCCTCCGGCTGCTCACAGAGGACCGCACCTCCTCTAAGGCGGCGCCTTTGCGAGCCATTTCGGCTCGAGGTTTCAGGCACAAAGCCGTCAACCCTTGGCTAGGATCTTGTGAGCCCGCTGTCACGTAAGTCGTCAGTCTGAAAGTCTGTCAAGGAAAGAAAGAATAAAGCAAAAGAGTAGGAAGAAAAGGGAAATACCTGAGTAGCTTTCTATGCCACTCCGGGAAGCTAGCCTGGTGAGTTCCAAAGCTTGCTTGCCAAGCCCCTTTAGGAACTCCACCAAATTGTGCTGTGACTAATATAATGTATTAGTCCGTAGATTGAAGCGTGCAATCCACCGACGCACACCACAACACTCCACCAAGTCGGCACGGGATCTCCTGCTCCGGCGAGTCAGCTTTCTGGATACCGTCTTTTCCACCAGTGAGAAGCAAATCACGTCCGCTCTGGTCGAACGACGACGCGAGAATGATGATTGTGACCATGAAAAGCAAGTGCCTGTTTATATTAGTAAACATATAGCCCGTTCAAAATGAGAAAGTAAAGCTCTGTTTTTCTTTTTCCATTTCATTGACATGCTGCTCAGCAAAGAGCTTATACCGATTAGCCAATGAAAATTCTACTCTTGGAGTTATCCCAAACATTTTTAGTTGTTTTCCGCATATTATGTGATTACAAGATTAGTTGGGTTTTATGGCTGCCTTGTAAATGTTAAAAATCTTAAATTCCAAACTCACTTTTCTCTCGCAAAATGACCAACAAAACATTTATTTAAAGTTAGTACGACACAGCCAGGACTCACTTTCATAAACCTTGATGTTGAAATGACTTATACGCTTTTTTAATGTTCGTCGTAATACTGATTGCGGGCTTTGGAGGATCTGCTTTAATTACAATATTGCTTTTTAGAGAAATTTTAATGTTTCGAAGCTTCTTAGGTTGAGCTTATTGGTAACACAACACGGTTAACATATAAAAATGAATAATGATGTTCCATTTGACAGAATTACATGTTCTCTAAAACTCACGCAAACAAGGCATATCTCCGAAATGGTTCATTCTTAAAAAAAAATATATATATGTATATATATTTATGTATATATATGTATATACATAAATTGTGTATTTTAGCAAGATCTACATTTTTGTATAGTAGGACTTGGTCTATCTCTTACGGTTTACCAGTTATTTAAAAGTCATAGTCATCCAGAGTAAATAGGACTCCCTGGGCTATAGCTAGAATATTCAAGATATACATTTAATTTTTCATAAAAATATCTCATACATATGTCATTTTAAGCAAAATCGTTAGTCATTTTCAAGAAAATCAAGATTTTCGAAACGTTTTCCATATAGAGGTGGAATTATTATGGAATTATTTATGAGTAAAAATAAATGTTTAAAAGGTTATTCATTACAATTGTCATTTAATAAATATATAAAAAATAAACCTAATAGATTAATAAATAGTTTTGGAATACATGAACTTTGTTTTTAAAATGTTCTTAAATTCAAATTTTGACACTTAATTAAAATTGTACTGTTTATTTTGGTACAGTAGTAAACAAGTCAATGCAAGATTGTATTCATTGTAATTTTTCATAAAATGAAAAAATAATTATAAGGATATTACTAGATTTAAAGATATGTTTAATGGTTTTATTAATTTTCTTCAATAACAACACATATTGAGTAAACTGAGAATGCGCAGTAAAAACTTGCAAAAGACCCAACTCACTATTTCATTCGCATCCGCGTGGATGTTTGTTGTCTCACGCTCGTACCTACGGATACCCTAGCCAGGTGCTAGAACTGTCGAAACTGTCCAGCTATTAAGGAAACATCTTCTAATAGTCACCCAAGGAAGGTATATAACATTCAGCTTTTATACTATAGCGTAAGCACAGTCACAACTTATTAAAGTTTAAGGGTGTCCAGCGAGGGGTTGTCATGATACTGTCTGGCAAGGGATGACGTGATTTCTAATACTATCCCGAAGAAAATGTAAGAAAATCAGGCTTTATACCTTGACGATTTTATGTTGCTGTTTTATGTATCTTTGCTACCTGTTACCTGCCAAGCCACGATAATCCAAAATTCGTAGTAGCACCATCGTTCCTCCCTGCGTTGGGGGCATGTACCGAGAAACTTTCAGCTTTTATAAATCAAGAAAGGCCTGGCAGTCAAGGACTGTGTTATGGTTGTCGCAAAATTTAATGGCGGCTGATAACTGACTAATAATATTGTTTTTCCTGCTGTACAAATAAATTTTGTGGGGGAAAATGATATACCATCGACTTTACATCGTGATTTGACAGTGTGTTTAATTATACAACAACGGCAGTTGTGACAAGTTTATGATGGAATTTTGCGGTAGCTATAGTTCTTACGTTCATTATCAGTGTACACGCCTACAGCAACACAACATTTGTACTTGAACTCACCCCTCCGAAGGAGTGTCGCCTTGTCGTGGCGGAGGGGCTCAGTACCCGATCCAGACGGCCTACTAAGTGTCTTTGTGACCACTGGTAGGCAAGAGGTGAGGGGAAGCTAAGAACATTCCAAACGGGTAGATGGGGCTCGTTAATCTTGGTCGACGACTCATCTAGGAGAAGAGGACTCCGAAATCAAACTCCCCCAGGGGCTCCCACTGCGGTAGGTACGGGTTTGGCGTACCCGGGGCCCCGAGCCATACTCTCGATTGGGTTCCTCCAAGAGGTGAGAGGGCACCTGCCAAACGCCCAATCAAGTTTGGTCCACTTTTGTGTTTGACGTCCCACCTGATACCTCCCTGTACACAGTCTGACGGATAACCTACGCGCGGGTTGTAGGAGGATGGGGTGACGCAAGGGGTGACTGGGTAATAGCGTAAGTCCCAGCCCCTGATTATCATGTAGCATCTGTGTGCGCATCCGCTGATAAAGGTCAGTCCCGGGGAGGGGCCATTGCATGAGCTGATGCACTCCTGAAGGCGATTGGGTCCCTCTGTCTATACATTGGGAGGTGAGACTCTAGGGTGAGCAAGGTCCAGGCCAGGACTCTCACCTAAGCCGGGGTGGCGCCCAGGATGTAAGCATGCCATCGGAGACATTTGCAATGGTGAAGGAGTAATGCGCTATGAGTACGAAAACTCATAATAAAACAAAACCAATTAAAGTAAGTGTAAAGGAAGTAGCAGAGTCGAGTGGTCCTCGCTACTTAGTTATATCTCGAACTGAGGGAGATAAAAAATTTTTATCGGTGAGCCCATTTACTATACAAAAGGGTTTAGATAACATTGCTGGTCCAGTAAAGTCATGCAATAGATCTCGAAATGGCACGCTCCTGGTTGAAGCATATTCAGCTACCCAGGCAGCTAAGATACTGAAAGCAAACATGCTAGCAAGTTATCCTGTACATGTCGAGATGCACAGAACCTTGAACTCCTCGCGCGGTGTGATCAACACCCGTGCATTGGAAGGGTTATCAAAAGAGGAGATTCAAGAGAATCTGATAGAACAAGGCGTCATACACGTTTACCGGGTTCAACGTAAAGAAGTTGGTGAGTTAAAGCCAACTAATACCCTGTTCCTGACCTTTGATCGGGTAGATCTCCCGCAAAGGATTAAGGCAGGGTATGAATCCATCGAAGTTAGGCCGTTCATCCCGAACCCACTCAGGTGTTTCAAGTGCCAGCGCTTTGGACATACAAGCGAGTTTTGTAAGGGACTAGCTACGTGCCCTCAATGTGGAGATGAATCCCACGATGGTGCATGTACTACAGCTCCTTCATGTGTGAACTGCAGAGGTGAACATTCATCTAGTTCCCGAGACTGCCCCCGCTTTGTAGAGGAAAGAGCGATCCAAGAGATACGGGTTAAAGAGAAGGTGCCCTTCTCAGAATAACGGAAAATCTTGAGTCTACGCCAACCCTCTGTTCCCAGATCTGGAACCTATAGCTCTGTTGCAGCTAAAGCGGTACCAAGCAGAGAGATCGCAACGCAGACCAGCGATTTCAATGGCGCAACAATTTTTGAAAAAACACTTGTTGCCCATAGCTCTATACCAAAGCCCTCAACATCAGCGCGCACATCTGTATCAACGTGTACAAAATCTGTTGGTGAAAAAAAATTCAACTGTTCGATCACCAACGAAAATGCCAAACTCGACACAGAAGACTAGCAAACCTGTTATTTACAATGCCTCGCCGATAAAGTTTAAGAAGAACTACACAAAGAACGATTCCCTCAAGGAAGATAAGGCTCATCCCAGTACATCAAAGGGATATAAGAGTCCAAGGAGATCTCCTCGAAGATCCTCTTCTGGGGAATCCTCAGGGGTGGACTCAGACCGGCGTCTTTCATCTTCGCCGGTCCCCATTAGCAACCGGTTCGAGACATTCGAACTCAAGTTCGCTATGGGGAAACGGTCGTCCTCGGCAGAGGACATGGAGTTAGACCAAACTGCCCAAACTGGGAGAACCCCAGTAGAAAAGAGGCGCGAAAAAGCGCCCGACAAGAATGCCAGCCCTAGAGAAAAGAAAAGGGCTAAATTAGTTCGACAACCGCCTACTCCAAAGTAATGAAGAGTTACCTTGGAATTACCTATCCCATACACAATGCAATATGAGTATCCCTACAATGGAACATACGTGGAATTCGAACTCAAAGACCAGAACTTGAGCTTTTGCTCAAAGAAAACGAACCTCTGGTTGCATGTTTGCACGAGACTAAGCTGCCTTCTCATGACGCTTTCCATCTAAGGCGATACACCCCAATACGGTGTGATGTTACACCAGAAGAGGGTGTACCGGCATATGGCGGCGCTATGATGCTTGTTAGAGATGACGTGTATATGCAAACTCTACCATTGCACTCTGATATACAATCAGTTGCTGTATGGATTAAACTGCCAAACATACATTTCACCATCTGTAATCTTTATTTGCCTCCGTCCCATGACTTCTCGCACATTGATTTAGAAGATCTAGTTTCCCAGTTGCCAACACCGTTTCTGTTGGTGGGAGACTTCAATGCGCACCACCCACTTTGGGGTTCAAGTTGCGCTTGTGCGAGAGGTACTATCATTGCCGATTTCCTGGACAGTCACAACCTAGCTCTCCTCAACACTGGAGAGCCTACATTCATTTCTGACTCTCACAGCACCTTCTCACGCCTTGATCTTGCAGTTTGTTCACCTCAGTTGGCAGTCTCCTTTCAATGGAATGTCATCTCTGATTTACACTCTAGTGACCACTTCCCATGTCTTATTAGTCTCTTGACACAACATACATTTTCCACACGTATGCCCAGATGGCGTTTGGACCATGCCAAGTGGAACCTTTACACCCAGTTGGCTGTCTTTACCTACAACGAGCACGACTCAGTGAATAATTTGGCGTAGCATCTCACGGAGACGATTCTCTCTGTTGCTGAACAATCGATTCCGCGGTCGACTACACCCCCCCCGTCGATTTCCCGTCCCCTGGTGGACGGAAGAATGTCGGAATGCCATTCGTGCTCGAAGGCGTGCACTTAGGGTTTTCCAACGTCACCCTACTTTGGAAAACCTAATCGAATACAAGAAAATGCGCGCCAGGTCCAGACAAGTCATTAAGGATAGCAAAAAGTCATCATGGAGCAAATTTGTAGCTACATTTAACCGACACACACACCTTCCTCGGTTGTGTGGGATAGATTAAGGTGTGTTGCAGCTAAAACGACCCAAATACCAATAGCGGGACTAAAAACAGCCACAGGAGCTGTTGTTGATTCATTTGAAGTGGCCAATACCTTTGGCAGTGCTTTCGCACAAGTGTCTAGCTCGGAAAACTACTCCCCTGCGTTCCTTCCAATTAAAACTCAGGTGGAATCTCAAGGCTTCTCGTTTCGTTCTAGAAACGTAGAAGATTACAATCGCCTTTTTACCATGGCGGAGCTGGAGCATTCCCTGAAATCTTCGCGATGTTCAGCACCAGGACCGGACGATATTCATGTACAAATGTTACAACAGCTCTCTCCTGAAGGTAAGGCATTCCTGCTCGAGGTCTATAATCGTGTTTGGGTTGACAGTATACTCCCAGAAAATTGGCCGGAGGCCACCGTTATTCCCATCTTGAAGGCTGGAAAGGACCGTCATCTTCCCTCCAGCTACCGTCCTATTTCCCTCACCAGTTGCGTCTGCAAGGTGATGGAACGCATGATCAATGGACGATTGGTATGGTGGTTAGAAAGTCGTAACCTACTGACTAACATCCAGTGTGGTTTTCGACGACGCCGTTCAACTGTTGACCATCTTGTATCAATATCGACACAGATAATGGACGGCTTTATGAAGAACTGTCAAACCGTTGGCATATTTTTCGATCTTGAGAAGGCTTATGATACGTGCTGGCGAGCAGGGATTCTACGTTCCCTGTATACCTGGAACATACGTGGACGCCTACCACTTTTCATTCAGGAGTTTATGAAGGACCGCTTTTTCCGAGTAAGGGTCGGCTCGGTTTTTTCTAATTCTTTTGTTCAGGAGGACGGAGTACCTCAGGGTTCGGTGCTAAGTGTCACGCTCTTTGCTATAGCAATTAACTCCATCTGGAAATGTGTTCCACCTGGAGTTTCGTCATGCCTATTCATAGACGACTTAGCTGTCTATTGCACTTCTCAGCGCACGGCGTTCTTACAACGGCGCCTGCAGCAATGTTTGGACAACCTTAGAGAATGGAGCGTGAAAAACGGCTTCCGTTTCTCAACTGAGAAGTCAATCTGCGTTAATTTCTGGCGCCGTAGGAGACGATTACCACCTTCGCTCCGATTTGGTCCAGATTCACTTCCCTTCGCAGGAGAGACGCGCTTCCTGGGTTTGATCTTGGACAGGAAGCTTAGTTGGTCGTCGTATATTGCACAGCTAAGAGCGAGATGTGACCGTTCCCTAAATATTATGCGAGTACTGAATGGCAAATCGTGGGGGGGAGGGGGCGGATCGGACAATTTTGTTGCGAATATATCGGGCATTGGTCCGATCCAAACTAGACTATGGGTGTATTGTTTATTCCTCAGCACGACCAACTGTGCTGAAAAGATTATACGTGGTCCATAATAGGGGCATCCGCATTGCAACAGGAGCTTTTCCAACAAGCCCAGTGGTGAGCCTTTACGCCGAGTCCGCAGAACCACCTCTGCAATACCGGCGTGAGATTCTCTTGGCAAATTATGGTTGTGCGCTTAGATGTATGCCTCTGCACCCAACGTTCGCTTCTTTTTTCACCACCACGCTAAGAGAACGATATAGGAATAGCACCCTTAGTCCTAAGCCTGCGGGGTTCCGTTTCCAAGACCTCCTAGTGAAGCTTGGAGTGGAACTCCCTGGATGTTCGCCAAGGGCGAGAGGCTTTACCCCCCTTGGCTATCTGACACGGCCCATGTAGATCTTGGGATGGCCATACACCAGAAGTCCACGATGCCTATTTCAAGTATCCGCACGTGTTTCTTAGAATTTTTGTCAGCCTACACTGACCGTCGATATATTTACTCCGATGGATCAAAGAGCACCAACGGTGTTGGATGTGCTTATGTTTATGGAACCGAACCATATACATTCGGTTTTCCAAATAGCACTTCCATTTTTACTGCAGAGCTTTATGCAATTTATCGAGCTGTTTTGTATGTTCGCCGTCGTAAATTAGGTGACTGCCTGATTTTGAGCGATTCCCTTAGTGCACTGCAGAGCCTTTGTCAGTTGTACAACCCCCACCCTATTGTACAACGTATCCAGGATGCCCTCCATGTTTTACACGCTTCTGGCGTTGACGTGGTGTGTGCATGGATTCCTGGTCACGTAGGTTTGCCGGGAATGAAATGGCAGATTTAGCAGCAAAGACGGCAACTATAGAACCCAGTATTACCATCTCACGCGTTACTTCGGAAGACTTCAGGCTTGAAGTGCGGAGAGCGGTGCTGTCGTCCTGGCACGACGAGTGGTTAGCTCTCCGCAGCAATAAGCTTAGAGAAGTGAAAGAACTTCCGATAAACTGGGTAACTTCCTGTCGCACATCTCGTCGCGAGGAGGTTAGTTTGGCTCGATTAAGAATAGGGCACTGCAATTTTTCGCATGGTTACCTATTTAAAAGGGACCCTGCGCCTCTATGTCCGCTGTGTGACAACCTCTTGTCGGTTCGCCACGTGTTGCTGGAGTGTTGCTCTCTAGCACACCTTCGGGATTCTCTGCAGCTGCCTGCCAGACTTGCAGAGGTCCTAGCGGACGACAAAACAGCGGTTGATAGAGTTTTTAAATTTTTTGCGGAGTGCAATATCAATTTGAGAATTTAAAATTTTAATTATCTGTTTCTGCTTTTGGACATATTTATCACCTTGTTTCATATCTGGTTATTGCCGCTGCTTTTTACCTTTGTATACTTTTCTTGTGTCCAGTATTTTTATTTTTTGAGTGAAATTTATATCTGGCTATTGCCATGAATCTTTTAAGGGCGCTGATGACCTAGAAGTTGAGCGCCCTTAAACCAAATCAAATCAAATACTGTCAGAGCCCAAAAACACGCTTTTGAAACAAACTGCACTTGAAAGTTTTGATTCTCATATTAACAGCAAATTTCAAATTGCAACATAGACATGTAATTGACATTGACGTTTTATTCGTGGACATTCTTTTACTGCTATTGTGTTTTGCGTTGTATTCCATATTGGGTGCGAAAGACCGCCTACTTTTGCTCAGAGGCCCTTTATCAGGCTCTTTTACGTGCAGTAAACCTACGGCACGTGACCACTGACTTTACTTCCTTTCCAAAGGAATTCATGCTGAGGAGCTTTACGTCCGAGAAAATGCACCTTCTGTTGGTTTTGCATCCACGACTGAAGAACTAGAGACTAGCAGGTTACCAGGAGTCTACGGTGGACGACAACTCCAACTGTCAGAGGTATCCTCTGACTGAGGCTGGTTCAAAGTATGGCGGTTTTAATTTTTAATAGAACTGTTTTTGGAGAACTGTTTCATTAACCAGAAGATGGACCTAACTCAAATCAGCCACTTCTTAGTAATGACAGTGTATTTCTAGGTATGCAAATATGGAGCGCTATGTTTAACAGTTTATACAAAGGAAAATCTTACCTAGATTTTTATTTTTATAGCTGCTGTTCGTACTTTGCACTTTTCAGGCATCTGCGGTATCATTTGGGGTACGATATAAGCGTGCATTCGGTTGGCCAAAATTATCAAATAATTACTAACATTTTGACTGTCAAAAATATGTATTTTGTGTTCAAGATTAAAATTACAGCAGGCAATTTTGCAAGATCGTGAAGCTACATGTACCCTTATGTGGCATATACGTCCGGTCAAAAAGTGAACCCATAAAGTTTGCAACTGAGTTACAGTTTTACTTTATTGGGTTGCTTTTTCTGATATCTACAGTTTAAGTTTCTTAACACCTGTGTTCTCAGGTCAGTCAGCCTGTCCTCGCAGGGTAGGTGTTTTCGACATTGAAAGCTTTTTTTGATGCTTCTTTCCACCTGTATTTCAATAATCAGAGGCTTTGATAGGGGCTTGTAATGAAAGCTACCAGTGAAATTGTGGGAACTGATTAACCTAAATAAGAATTTGAGAACTCAGGTTAACACAAGAAATTACTTCTGTTTTTAATTCACGGGTTTCAAAATTTTCATTTGCTTTTTTAAATATTAATATAGAAAAAATGTGCAATCAATTGTATTTACAAGAAGGGTTGTCCATTTAAACTCTCGATGACAGTTTCGAACAAGGCATTATGGTGTGCCACTATTCTACACAACATCCCATACAACCCTCTTTCCCGTTTCTCACAAAATTTCTCATAATTTATATAACCATTGACAAATAGTTACACATGGTAAAGAAAGATATAAATTATGATTACCATAAATATAAAATTATCATTTTTGTAATACTTTATTCCTTAAGCACCACTGGTTTTCTAAACTCCGTGGTCCCCAAAACCTACCATCCTGGTAATCCGGTTTGCAAGTTCAATATTTTGCAGTAACGTATGTGCTTATATCAGAGTTTTAGTTGCGGCATACCAAAGTATAAAGTCAGATTTCGTTTCCCCATATTAATGTAAGAGTTCTAAGTTAGCAGCAGAAGTATTTTAGGAAGGCTTTCGGAAGAAGTTGAAAATGTAGGTATAAGTAAAAATAGAAATTAGCCTTGAAATGTTATGGAGGAAGAATTGGCTTGTTTTGCAACTTGGAGGGGATTTAAGAAGAAAGCTCAGCACGAAGAGACGGTGAGAGAGTTTTCAACTCAAGTATCTTTTACCTTAAGCAGAATGTTCTCCAGTAATAATACTGCCATTCATGTCCTTCGGGGAACTGCAAAGGCCGAGACCGGGCGGGATACAAAGCCCCGAAGTCACCATTAGTAAACATGGATGCAAAATTGTCATCGTCAACTACGAACTGTTTCTCCCACCTAAGTTCGACGCAAGTCTCAAGACAGCGTTGATGAAATGCATTCCATTCCTCTTTCTCTATGGAGGGATCGAAGTGCTGAAGAATGGATACAAGAGACGCATCGCTAAATTCTCATTTCATCATGATGATACCCGCTCTAACCAGTTATCCCAATTCGAATTGACTACTTTCTGACAATATTTTTTGCCTTAATCTTTGCCAATCAGCATGTCCTGCAAGACAGAACCCATATACATTCATCCCACCACCACAACCAGAATTCTCTTAAATGTGCTACCAAATAGTTTACGATAATTACGCCAGAGAGTGCCAGATACTCTCAATAGATCTACACCTTCAGAGACAAGAAAATTGTCACCATCAAGGTTACTTCTACCGTTATACACATCGGGAACTTCAAGTTTGTACCAATGGAAACATAATTTTTTGTGGTGGTATGCGATGAACAACATATCGCAATGCTCATATCCAGCCTGCGACATTGTGCACCAAAAAAAATCAGCTATGTACATGTCCCGAGTATCATTACCAAAGTCCACCCTAATTTTCGCTACCTGTGCTTCATTGGTATTATTAGTGACTGGTGCTACCCTCTCTACATCGGTAACAGAGAAGAAATTCTCACTTAAATTATTTCGTTAATATTTAATTGCACATTCACAAATGTTGCTTGGAAATATAATCTGAGCTACGAATGTATGTACGTAAAATTTTATCCGTAATGGCTTAAAGTTTGTCCCGAGCTTTTCTTCATCCATTACGACGAATGTCATGAGCTCATAGTTAATTTGTAAATTTGTTTCATATTATCATTTCCTGTCTGATATTAGATCTGATTGTCTTTAAGATTAAAACATCCTTCTCATAGTGCGACACTTTTAATGCCGTTTCCAATATCTTCCTCTTTGACGAACATGCTGCTGGCTGCTACAGTATTGAACTATGGAAGCTTTCTCTTAATGTATGCATAGGTGTGTGTAAGAATAGAAAGCACAGTTTGAAGATGTAGAACTAAACTGTTTCTGATCCCTATCACCAGAACATGTAATATCAATAAATTTACACTTTGAAATAACAGCTAATCACGAGGAGCGTAAGGCACTGTGTGTCGTAGAAATGCTAAGCGGCAAGCTCCTTTCGGTTACTGTAAAGTATGTGCTAACCCTAGCGCATTCTTTAGGCGCTACGGACTATCGATAGGTAATAACTGAACACAGTAAAACACTTCTGAAATATAAACCACCGTAAGACTTGAAGGGCAGGAATTTTAGAAATACACGCCCTTCTATCAATAAAGTTGCAGCTATTTCATGACTACCCTACCCAAGTTCCTATATTCTACGTTGTAAAATCTAAAGCTTCATATTTGCATCTAAAACACCTTTTACTTTTTCTGATTTGCTAAATTCTAAGAATTCTTTCTCCTTTCTAATTTTCAAAACCTTCTTCATTTCATGCAAGTCTGTGATTTCTAAACGTAACTGAGTTTTAATTTCCGGCACCTTAAACTAATGGCTTTCCTGCCAACTGAGTTCACCGGAACAACGAATTGGCTCAGCTATACTGATTTATAATTAATTGCATTTCCTCAACACTTACATTGCCTAGCTTAATGACTTCTTATCCCTTGACAAAATTACTACAGCAACATTATAAGACTTCACAGTTAATAGTGTGAAGCCGGCCAGCAGTGGCGGTACATCAAAGAAAGCCAAGGTCAAGATACCGCACACCACTGCTTGTAAATAGGTAACCGACGACAATGACGTGGCAGAACAAAGGGTTTCTAGACTGTTCACGAAACTTCAACTGCAGCTTATAATCTAGAAATTCATGAGAGGTTCAATTTATGAAAGGTTCGAGAAAAGGTAAATTTCTAGAAAAATCCGTGTTACGTTATTGTGGTCCCAGTTATTTTTATGATGGAGTTATGAGTGTTGAACGAGCAAGCTGTTAGCAGCTAGCTCTCTCTCTCTGTGTGTGTGTGTGTGTGTGTGTGTGTGTGTGTGTGTGTGCGCGCGCGCGCCTGTGTGTGACGTTTAATCGTCCTGTCGGGGTTGTTTATTGTGTGAAGCAGTTTCAATGAGTGTGATCGTTAGAGAGAGACAGAAAAAGAGTAAAACTGGTGACTGGAGTATGTGTCAAGGTTGTAATCGGACAGAACAGCTGTAAGTAGCAAGGTCACGATGAATTGTAGATTGTGTTAACCATAAAAGAAAACTATGTTTTGTGATTTAGTTTTAGAAGGGAAATAAAGTGAAAGAAAAAGTAACTGGAAATTATCCTTTGTCACACTGGTGTCTAGAGTGGGATGTGTAACATTGTCATTTTGTTACAATAGTTCCGGCATTAAGAGAATGAGAGAGAGAGAGAGAGAGAGAGGGAGGGAGGGAGAGTGAGGGAGGGATAGAGTTGATATGAACAAGCCTTCAACATAACTAATGGCAAAAATCAAATCTATAACTACTTAACACAGACTATAAGATCTATGAAACTAAGATTGTCAAATAACTTTCCTCATTGTACCTACAATGAAACGTGTAATGAAAGTTTTCGATTAACAAGAACCATACAAAAGAGTAAGCCTTTTTTGAGAATGTGTAGAAGTTGTATAAAAACACTTATGTATGCCTAGTGGTGGAGCCAGTCATGTAAATGTAGTACACTAGATTTTTGTATGCCAGTAAACACATAACATGGCAAGTTTTTATTTTTGATTTCTGTTCAGAACAGATTTAGATAACATAGGGTACCTTTGTGTGGATTCGCTGCAAAACCGGTGTTTCATTGCACATGTATATCCATGTTTCCAAACATTTATTTTGATTGCTGCTACTTTGAGGAGTACTTTTTAAAATAATTTATTTTAGTGAGATGTAATATCTTAAGTTGGATTATTATGGCGCTCTAATATATTGCCCTTGACTATCTTACCACTGCACTACTTCCTTTGGAGTTACGCTATAAAACAATGTATCCGGCAATTTGCTTTTAACTTTAACAGATACTTTTATATAACAATTACTAGATGTCATCTGTGGAGTTATATTGCAGTACTGGGTAGATAGATTAACCCTTGAATCTTTCCCTTCCTTATTTCCTCTCAGATCATTTACGATTTAATTGGGCATAATACACGTTGTTTATGCTTGACCATGACATAATGGAGCGCTTATACGCAACTCAATTAAATTCAAAATTGGAATTTGGGTTTGGTAGAACCAAAACCCAGGCAGTTTAGGGTTTTACCCTCTTCAGCCTAGTATTTTTATTTTTTGTCTTGTTACGTGAGAGATCCTTCAGCCTGTACGTATGGCAGATTATTGTAGTTATTTAGATGTGTAAATGTGCATCTTGTTTAGTTTTTGTATATATACTTATATATATATATATATGTTTTTTTGTTTATATATTTGTATTATTATTTTTTGTTTTGTTTATTTTTTATTTATTTATTTTTTTTTTTTTTTTTGTGTTTTGCACATTTACACATTTACAATGTTAAGTGTGTTTGTTAAGCCCAGGTCCCACAACATGCCGCCGTCTCTGCTTCTGCCCTCAGACGTTTTGTTTGGTGCATGTTTTTTTTTATTATTTGTTAGCTCAGCCTTGCATTTTTAAATTATTTGTGGTTTTGTTGTCTTGTTTCGGGGGGTGATGAGTATTACACGTTTACTAATGCTTGAAGATATTGTTCTACTTGTTCTTTCTGTTGCTCTTGGTGTTTGTCATAAATTTCGATTAGGTTTAGTAGTGGTGGATTTTCTTCTTGTTGTTCAGGAGGGAGTTTTCTCATGGTTTGTGCTGTTCTTATTAATATTCGTCTGTAGAGTCTGGTATGAGCATTGTGTATATAATTCAGCATCAGATTTGCAATGTGCTTGTCTATTGGCATTGTCCTTGCATACTCGTGGATTAATGTGTTTTTATAATTGGGGAAGAGTTTGTTGGCAGTTCGTAGGCATCTACGCTCAAACGCTTGAATCCTCGCCATGGTTGTTTTTTATATAAGCGGCATCAGGGCCACTGCTCCATATGTTAGACAGGGACGGATTAGTGCTTTGTATAATCGCGTCAGTATATGTGTGCTAAATCCTGTTTTGTTGAGCCTGGCGAGGAACGTGAGCGTGGAATGTATTGCTCTTGTTTTATTGAGGAGGGTTTTGTAATGTGGTCCTACTGTAACTTTTGTGTTGATTTCTATGCCGAGATATTTTATTGATTTTGCACATGGGATTATGGATTTATTGAAGTTGAGTGTGAGGTTGTTATGCAGGAATTTTCTTTTCTTTCTGATGAGTATGGCTTGTGTCTTCTCTGTATTAATCGATATGCGCCATTTTTTGGTCCAATCAAGGTATTTTTTAAGCTGTAGTTCTAGTTGATGTTTGGCCTGGAGTGTACGGGGGCTTGTGCACCAGTACGCGGTGTCATCAGCGTACTGGGCAAGTTGGATGCTGGGGTGAATTGGCTGTGGTGTATCTGCTGTGTATATGATATACAGGAGACCTGATATGGCGCTCCCTTGAGGTGTTCCTGCTTGCAGCGTAATGGATCTGGATAGGTTGTTTTCGATCTTTATGTTTGCTGTTCTGTCTGACAAAAAGCTGGCAATCCATCTTGTTATTCTTGGATGTATTTTGTAATCTGTAAGTTTATATAAGAGACCATTGATCCAGCATTTGTCAAAGGCTGATTTGACATCCAGAAACGCTGCAACTGTTGCAAATCCTGTATTGTAGCTGTTTTTAAATTCCGACAGCACTCGAACAAGTTGGTCTTGGATGGTAATTTCGCTGCGATATCCGGCTTGTGTTCTTGGAATGAGATGTTTTTCATTACATATTTTTGTTAGCCGTTTAACCATGATCCTCTCAAATATTTTGGAGAGGGTTGATGTTAGCGATATTGGCCTATAATTTCGATGATCGGTGCTGTCTTTCCCAGGTTTCTGGAACAGTAGGATATGCGCTGTTTTCCAATTTGTAGGATGGTAGCCGAACCGGAGCATGTTGTTGTATATATTTGCTAGTACATGTAAGGTTTCTGTTGGCAGATTTTTAATCATCTGATATGTGATGCTGTCCGGTCCATGTATTTTTTGTGTTTTTGACTGTTGCCAGTATGTCTTCACTGGTTAAGGGTGTTTCTGCTTCATCATCAGGATTTAGCTCTTGTATATCAAGTTGTGGGGTGTAAAGTTGGTGTTGTAACTGGACATGGGAGTTAATTCTATTGAAATATCTTTGATTGAAGTCTGGACTGTGTGGTGTTTGAAATACTCCGTTGTAGTATGTGCGGAAGATTTCAAGTTCACTGTGATGGACCTCAATATATCTACCCCTTCATAACGATACTGCCAATCCAGCAATTAAAAGTGCACTAGTGCATAATGACACTGCTAATCGACCAATCAAAGCTGCACCTGTTCATCACGACACTAGCCGCCAATCAAAAGACCCGCATGCACCGATCAGTACTTCGGCGTCTCTGCACATTCTTACGCAGCTAAAAGCGTATACGGAATAAAGCTACCCTATTTATTTGATAATTAGTGTTAATATTGTCAATAACATTGTAATAAATTAAATTTGTCTTCTCGTTTTTGAAAATCTACGCTTTTAAAGGTTATAGCATATTGTGACGATGATAATTTTATAAACTTTTGGTTAAGTATAAATTTATAAAATTCAGATATTTGGGACATAATTGATTAAAGTCCGAACATGCGATTTCCTGTCCACATATGTGAAAGTCATGTCCTGCAAGATCACGTTGCATGGTTAGGTTATGCCTCAGTCCTACAACCGCAATCAGCTGTGCTGACCAACTATTAGGTAAGCTCTCCGTTAGTCAGTTTCGGGTATGTAAACTTCAAGTTCTGACCCGCGTGGGGTTCATTTTGATATGTTAACACGAACCCGCGCCACTTTGATTTCTGAAGACTTTTCTCAAGATGGAACTCACATCACCAAGAATCTCCGCCAAGGTAACATTATCTTCCTTCATTATAATGTAAATCAAGAACTTTATGTAAATTAAACCTTCTTGAAACTAGAAATACATGTCGACTTCTGGGATATATTCTTTACCACGTTTCCAGCTACCCTTAGGAAAGTGTACCTCTGAGCTACCCTTCTTGTACGTCCCTTCCAGCAACCCTTCCAGTTATGGTAGGTTATCCATTTCTGAAGACGCCCAGTGTTAATGTTACATGGCGTCTGGTGGTGACGCAAAGTAACGTTCACGATTGAACATCACATCTGGCGGAGGTGCCAATGTCCTCCGTCACAATCTGGTGTAGGGGAAATGCCTTCGCTACAATAAATACTATATGTATAATTGTGTGAAGACCAACATAAAAGTTGAAGGCACTACTATCGATTCTCGTATGCGCACCCGTGGACACACCATAAAAAAAAAAATGCAGGAATGCAGACGCACTTAGATATGTGTCTACACACATACATGGCAGATAGACAATCAGACATACCTAATTGTTGAACATTGCAGGTTATTTGGTACTCCTGGAGGTTTCAATCGAATCGAGTAACAAATAGTTAAAATGTCGGGCATCAGTGACAATAATATGCAGCGAAGAATATCAAAAACATTTTATAAATGGCTTAAACTTAGACACATGGCCGAGCATAAATAGTCATATGAAACGTGAGTATAACTGCTCGTATGAATATTATGAAACGAACGGCAGCTCATATCCTAATCCTGCCATTATACTCTCGTTGCATAATGTACTATTAAGACTGTCCCAATTATAGACACATTAATTAACGTATCCGGTTGTTTGTAAGGCCATGTTTATATTTGTTGAATTCAATATACAACTCAATATGCGAAGACGATAGTCCAAGGTTTGTTCAATTACCCTCTCATGTCAAGTAAACAATAAGGGACACCACTTAGAAGTATCAATGGTGCTTCCATTTTTAAAAATACGTATTATTCTTTTGTTTTGTAAACGAAATGGTACTCTGCCAGACTAGAAAATTTTTGTTGCAGTCTTCACTATTATTTCGCCTCAATTCTAATAAGCATGTATTATGGGGCTAGAAGCAGTACCTCCTCTACTGTGTCGAGTAGCTGTAATAATTTTATATTTAGAAATTTCGTTGTTGAATGTGTCATTAATTCAGAACGCTCTACGTCAGTTTTTGACAGACATTATGCTCTTCAGTTGAGTTTTCTTGAAAATACGATCAGATACAAATGGTGAATTCACTTTTACATATTTCGTTTTTATTTCTACAATGCATGTAATAGTTTTCATTTGTTGATTATAAAACTGGACTTGCGTTAGTTCATAATTGAACTGTGATTAGCGACAGTGAACCAAGCACTAAAACGGAAAAAATGTTATCACTTCACTGGTTCCGAACAAGTCTATTCTAGTTTAGCAAAAAAGATACAAGCAATAGCTACAATGTGCTACCATTTAACAGCGCTTTATAGGGGAGAATGATTATAAAAATATGAATATCTCAGTTTGTGATTTTGGCGCTTGGATCACTATTGCTAAGCGCAGTCAAGTTATGTTTATTTTACCTATTTTACCTCTTTTAATACACGTTTTTGTATTGGAATAACCACTTCTCTGCTATGTTTGTAACGTGGAAAAGGAATCACGGGTTGAGCAAAGTGATTGCTACCGTCTGTACATTTGTTTGTGTTGTTTGCGTTCCTGATGAATGAACACTTATGCTTAACCAATTTATTTAGTTGTAACTATGAACATTTCTTTAAATAGTTCTTATTAATTACTTGAGCAAAGTTACCCAGCGATGCACTACACATTTTTAGAGTCTCACCGTCCTTTCGGGGCCTTTTAAGATAACTGACCAAAATGCGTTCATTATAAATTGCTTGTAAGTTGGTGATTATCATGAAATTTCCGTCGTGTACAAGGAGTTTTATTCAGAAACGCGGCTGTTCAAGCATTGTTGTTGGACCTTGAGCATGATATGGCTTGACATTAATTCAGACGCTTAAAGCCGATAGTCTGTTGAAGCAGTGTACCAACACGTATCTTATCATTGGATAAGTATTATTGTTGAGCCTTTCAAGGTCAAAACGCTCTTCATCTAATTTTGTCATGGTGGCATATAATGGCCATCATATTACCGTACGTCATCGACATAGCAATTTTCTCATTAATCCTTTTAAGACATTAACACTTTGTACCAGCATCATAACCCAATGTCAGCCAACGTGGACCCTACCTTGTGCTTCGGTGTCTTAAGGTTAACCTTGATACAGTCCAGGATAACTACCACCTGACTACCGCAGACTTAACTGCAATAGAAAACTACAACTTATTTTTGTAGTACCGCAAAACATTTAAATAAACTGAGCATGAAAGTAGAATGAAAAGCACCTCGGAGTGTACAAGCAGTAAACAGATTTCGGGTAGATATTTGAATTTATCATGTGCGCTTAGAAATAATTGTCTAATCAATATCCGAGATATTTTTCTTTTATATAGGCATGCATATTTCAATGGAGACGCAACACTAGGTATCTTTGGACGCCCTATATCTCTTCTCACTTCAGGCTTTTGATATCTATTTTAATTAATTTATTGCTGTTTGCTCTATCCACGTGGTTATTCCATTCTCTTATCTTCATATTCACAAATTTGACATCTTTTATAGGTATCACTTCTTGTCTTATATCTTCATTCTTGTCTGTATCTAACCTAGTTTTTCCTACGATTGTTCTTAATATATTCATTTCCGTTGTTCTCATTAACAGTCTTGTCTTACTATATTATCTGCTCGTGTTTGATGTGTAATAAAACTTAAAATACTTGCTCCAGTGTGAATATCCAGAACATTAAACTCAGTTTCAAGTTCATATTAGAATGCAAACAAAATATGTATTTACCTAAAATCCGAGCCCTAATGATGAGATATCCGACATCATGTTGGAAAGAATCTGGATGACATAGCATGGAATATGTCTTGACATTCTCTCGCTTAGGCCGTGATTCCTACTTATTTACTTTGCTTGCATTCCTTGAACGTAGGGCTTACAGCCCCGGGACTTAAAGGCGAAAGCCTGGGCTCAAAACACTGTAGAGGAGCAGACGGGTAAAAAATTGAGTTATGGATTTCAGCGTTCCATTCTATATTGGGCATGAAAGACTTATTTATTTTGCTCAGAAGCCTCTTTATCAGGCTCGGGGTTCTTTTACGTGTCGTTACCCCCAGACCACGAAGGTCGACAAGAACAAGCAGACAGGAATTGGATAGGAGAACCAGGAACGGAGATCTGTCTGCAGCCTGGTATGTGAGTGAGGAGATGATATGTAATTAAGGTGAAGTGGATGAAAGGAAAAATGATAATGGGGCAATTAGTGAAATGAATGGCGGGATAAATTGGAGAACCCGGAGAAAGGCTGCTCAGACGCCACTTTGTCCATTACAAATCCTAAATGCACTCTCCTGGGATTGAACCTGGGCTACCTAGGTGAGAGGCAGACTGTTCTAAGCACTGGACCACGACGCCGCCGGACCCGATTTGTTGGAAAATATAGAGCAGAAAGAAATGAAACTTTATGAGCTTGCCTGGGACACAAAAATATGTGTACACCTTCCAAATGTGTTTTTCTTTAAGGTACTTATTTTACTCTTATTTTGAATACTGACCTGTACCATAGCGCAGTCGGTAGAGCCCCTGCCTCTATGCGAGAGATCCCTAGTTCGATTCCCTATTGGACCCGGGATATTTTTCTTTAAACAAAGTTTCTTGGTATGCCTATTGTGGTTCTGAGAGTGCTTCTGTATGTGTATTATCGGTTATTCAATCCAGATAAGACTGAATTATGTTTTGTAAATTTTTGTGTATTTATTACAGAAATGTGTTACATAGGAATCATATAGTATGTCAAAACTAGTTTCATGATTAAAAAATAGTTATTGTGTGAGTAACATGGTGTCCTATATGTAGGACGTCAGTCATATAAGTAGGAAGTTCACCACATTCTGTTATTTGGGACACATAGTGAAATTTTAGGACATTTCAGAGTTAATTGTTGTTAACATTTGAGTTTCTGGACATCACTTTGTAGGATATGTCATGAAACACTTTACATGCAAACCAATATTGCATCTCAGGCACCTTGTGGTAGTTTTTGTATGGCAGAGTCTGCAGCGAGATGGTTTGTCTTGGCAAATCACCCAGTGGTCTATTCTATCATATCTGGAGTCTTGATGCTCTGTTTTGATGGCCTCCCTTTAGACTTGGCTAACTGGGCACTTGTTTCCAGGATGAATGTGGCGATGAAATTCAAGATTATCCAATTTCTCGTTACCTTCAAGCCTATGTAATTGCCATGCATTTTGTTCGGCTACATAAATGCAGTGCGCTATCAAATTGAGATACCATTTTTTCCCTCTGATTGAAGACCTGTAAAGGCTTATGTTTTGATCAGCCCGATCAACTCCACCAATGTTGACATTGTAAATTTGAATAATATGAGGCTGTTTAATAGCTATGCTTTTTTCTCACTCTGCGAAAATAGTTTTATTGTGTGCAGCGGCTTTACTGGTGTACAGTTGGAAGCTATGGTGACCACACTATTGTCATTCCATGTTGCAGCTATTATATTGTTGGACATGTCACATTTGAAATCAATGGTTCCCCGAGGAGATTTCTTCATTTTCTTTGCGTCCAGTAGTATGCATTTTGAGATCCGGTTTTCTCTGATTGTCCCAGTACCTCGGATTCCTTTAGCATGTAATCTAGTAAGGAGGGGAAATGATGTAAAGAAATTGTCAAAACACAGGTGAAAACTGTATTTTCCCAAACTCAATAGCACATTTGCATACTGAAGGACTTCTAAGCTCAAGTGTTTGTGGTCATCTGATAGAGTAGCGCTCATACCTTGATAAGGACCCGTTCATACAATGTACCCAGTCCAAATTTTGAAGCCATAGGATATTGGTGTGCCTCATATGAATTGCTTGCACCCGTGTTTACCAAAATAAGGTACCATTGTCTCGTCAACACAATGCTTTTCTTCATAGGGTGCATTCTCCTGGAATCGTGTGTTAAGCATGTCATATAATTGCCTCACCTTAGCATACCTGTCAGACTTATTCAAGTTGCCATTGTCACATATGTGTAAGTTGGACATTATGAATCTGAATCTGTCACGGGAAAGAGCACTTGCAACAAGATTATTGTGGGAATCTGATCTTGTTTCGCAATACATATTCCGCCTCGGTACTTCAACATAACCGCTAAGCAAAAGTATTGCAATAAATGATCTAATTTCAGTTGCAGTCACATCACCCAATTTATTCTGCTTGGCAGCATATTGATTTGTGAATGTACCAATGAGGTTAATAATATCGTCAACAAATAAATAAAATATTTGTGATGGGCTTCGATTGTTAGGAACATAATATTGGTGGGACCGTTCCTTATTGCAATCTGTAAGATCACATTTCTCCCAGTGATACTTCTTCCTCTTCATATCACTATTTTCATCCTGTCTACCTTCCCCTTGCCCCTTGCTCCCACTCTTCCAGTATCTTCACTTTTAATAACCAGTTCTAATTCTGTTTCGGTTCTCAATTGGCTACCCGGTATGCATCTTTGGAAGGTAAATATAAACAAGTTATGTATTTACAGGACATTGCACTTTTGGGATATGCTGTTCACAAACAAACACACACACATTGACATACATGCGGACCATTTTGTAAAAATCTGATGTGTTGCACTCACATGGCTCTTCTACTCACACTTGTACGAACTGTACTTCCAAACGCTTATTCTTCTATCTACTTCTTGCTAATACAGATAAACATTGGCAGAAATGGCTTTATTATATATTTCCCTGTATGTAAAGAGGTGATGGGGGAATGCAATAGGTTCAAGTGATAGTCAAATCTTTTAAGAGCTGCTTGCTATGTGATGGATTTGACATTCCATTCTCTTTCCATGGCCAGGACAAACAATAAATGAGTATCTCAAGAATGGTTGTCTCCACAAAAAGAAAATGCCCAACCTAAGCTTTGTGCGTTAACAAGATGTTCCATTTTTTTGTGTACTAGGATTTTGTCTATCTCTTATAGTCCATAACTTATGCATACGTTATCCATAATGAAGAGGACTTCAGAGACTAATCCTAGAAAATTTAAGATACGCATTTCCTTTGTCATAAAAATATCTCAAACACGTTGCATATTAATCAAAATCATTAGAGCTATTTTTGAGAGAATCTAAATTTTAACAAAATTGCCATGCAAAGGGTAGTTTGCGATTGGGGATGTTCTTAAAATATTCGTGTCACATCCTTGGAGGACACTGAATTTAAATACCAAGTTTGGTATTTAACGAATTTTCGTTTTTGAGTTATGCTCTCTCCCTCTCCCTCTCTCTCCCTCTCCCTCTCCCTCACACACACACACACACTCTCTCTCTCTCGCACACACACTCACACTCGCACTCACATTCACACATTCGCGTGCGGACCTTTTTCTAAAAATGATATTTTTTTAGATTCAGGTGATCCCAAGACGTGTATTTCCAGTATAAACTGGACATCGAGTTTTTGGATAGAATGCAGTACTTCTGCTATTATATGTGAAAATAAAAATATAGTTTTTGGTGGGGGCAGATTCAGTAGTCTTCGAAGTGTGTATTTCCAGTGAATTATCCGTGTATAAAATTACCTTTCATCCGTTTGAGGACTGAACAAGTGATGGCGGTTGCTGTGTTGCAGCAGGACGGAGGAATTTGCGCTCTGGAAAAGGTTTCTCCCAGGCTCTTAGTGGGTCTGCTGAGGCCCTCTTCCTGGGAGCTCTCTCGATTGCCATGAGACTTCCGGGGGATGGCACGGGTTTAGGCAGTGCTAGCCGGCGTTAAGATTGACTTCATATTGATTGTCCTTGCTAGTGCACATCGTCGTCGAGATCTGATCGCCCTTCTGGTGTCCTCAACCTTTCCTCCCAGGGATCACGTAAGAAGTAAAAAGATCTCACTGGGGCCTACTTGCAGTGCTGTTCTGTAATTACTAGAGTTACCATCTGTCTCCTCCTAACTCACCCAAACCGAAATTCCAATTTGGATCCTTTTCGGTTCTTAGACATGCTACTCGTTAAATTTGAGGTGGACATGCCACGTGATCTGCGAGACCCGTCGTCTAAGGCAGTTACTTGAAAAGAAACAAAAGTGTTGGAGGTAAAGAGCAGATCATAATTCACTCCTTTGGCATTCAGGGACGTTTTTCTGCCCTCTATGTGAGATAAAGGAACTATCCTTTCCGCCAACAAATTCGGTTTAAATATAATCCTTAGAGCCAACTGAATAAACACACACACACACACACACACACACACACACACACACACACACACACACTCTCTCTCTCTCTCTCTCTCTCTCTCTCTCTCTCTCTCTCTCACTCACTCACTCGCTAACTCACACACAGGTGGAAATCGTTACGTTAAGAATGTGAAGGGAAGGTCCGTGGTTCAAATGCCGCCGTATCCTCTCTGAATGAGATTTTTTATCAACCTCCCGCAGTCATCACAACACGCAAATCCGAGAAGATACATTACACTTAGTCGTAGAACACTGAGCGAGATGGCTAATCTACTAGGTTTTTCAGGGTTTTAAGTGTCAGCGGGAGTTTCGGCGAACATGATAAATGCTTGTTCTCTGTAAATTCTCGTCCTTCGGATCGGGGAAGGTCTCCGCTCAGAGGCTCCAGGGGAGCTATGAGCCCAGAGGGGTGAGGGGAGCCGGTGTACCAGCCGCCATCGGAGAGGACATCTGACGTTTTTCAGGATCCTGCCCTCTGATGTCATCTCTCCTCAAGTCTGACAACTCTTTGTATCCTCTCACCTCACCCCGCCTTCCAGGGAGCGCCCCGTCAGTGGCATAAACACAAAAGATTTCATTGACCGCAGTGTTAAGTCCCTCCTCCGACCTTGTCTTCCTATATAGTCCTGGAGCATCTCCTTCCGAAATTTCCTTTTCTAATTATCATTTAACTTAATTTATCATGAGTTCCTCCGCCTGTGGTGCAGTATGTAGCAAGAGTGGGCGTTAAACACTGTAAGGAAACCACCACTTTTTAAGAAAAATATTCTCTCTCCCTCTCTGTCCTTCTCTGAGTGCGTGTGTGTGTTTAACGCCAATTCCTACTACATACAACAGACATGTTTTCAAGAAGTAAGGCGAAAGATTCCATTAATTTCGCCCACACCAAACAGCCCCTTTACATGCAATAGTGATAGAAACTATAAAAGTGTGAATAATGTGCGAATTTAATGTAATGACCCAAACATGTAATAACTAAAAGATTAACTCCACTATAAAGTGAGCGAACATAATTTTATTGCCGTTTAGCAATTGCTCTAAAGATAAAAGGCCATCGATATGACCTTAGATGTTAAAGGCGGAATATAAGTGGAACACAAGAAAAAATTGTTTACAAGCGGGAAGCTATAAGAGATACACGAGAATTTACACCAGAGGAATGTAGATTTGTTAAAATATACAATTCACATCCTCATATCCTAGAGTTTCAATCCCTATAGACGGAGTTACATGTTTAAGGTTTTCTCTGGGATTTTCTCATATTCTCAGAAGCCAAATATAAAATGACACTAAGCCATATAGACTTTTTGTTCATTTGAATACCGTGGCATCTATGTGATTTATGCACTGATAAATATAAAATACCCAATTGAATGACATTTAAAATATTTTTCGAAAGTATTTTTAAAGGTTCACCGTTGTTCAATTTAGCAGGACACTGAAATGTTAAGTGGTCGTTCTTTCGTTTCTCAATATTTGATATTGAAGTATGTAACATCAAGTCTAACACATACACGACTGTTGGCTGTCATATCAGTTAGTTATGCCCGCAACAAAATATTATGAAGAGTGACAATTTGAAAAATCCCGCTTCTGACACCAAAGTGACAAAATGAAAAAGCTCAGTTATTTTTCTATCACTATATTTTTCTTCTAATTGAACCGTAAAATGCAGTTCTCTATTTTATCGTGGTTAACACAATCTATAATTCATCGTGACCTTGCAACTCACAGCTGTTCTGTCCGATCGTAACCTAGACGCGTATTTCACTTTCTTTCCCTGTCTCACAAACTGCTTCCGACGATCACACTCACTAAAACTGCTTCACACAACAAACAACTCCGACGCGACGACTCAATATCTGCAATTGCCTCTGACGATACATACATTCTCTCAACACTGACTATTCACACACTTAAAACTAACTGCTAACAGTTGTCTCGTTCTACACTTAACGACTCCATAAAATCTCGCTCCTCTCGCCGTCTCACCTCGTTTGTATAGGCGAGAATGACGCACGGAGTTTTCTCGAAATTTACTATTTCTCGAACCTCTCGTAAAAAGCCGGCAGTCGAAAGTTTCGCAAACAATAACGGAACGCTTTGTTCTGCCGCGCTCATTGTCGTCAGGTCATGCATTTGCAAGTAGTGGTGTGAGGTAGCTTGACCTTGAGCCTTTGAGGCGTGCGGCCGCGGCCGACGTCACAAGAATTAGGTAATGAAACAGTTGCAGTAGAGCTTTTATTGTATATTCAGCAGTGCAAAGACGTGACGGTGCGCCTCACGGAGGAATAGGATTTCCTCTGATGTAAAATGACGTCAAGAACTATTTACAGAAACAAAGAATAATCATCTGCACGGCCTTACTCTCTTTCATGTGATAGGTGTGCTTTTAATCATATAAACAAAGTTAGTATCCCTTACTAGGTTTTAGTAGGTTTTACTAAAATAGTAAAATATGTCCTGTCAGCTTTGATCAGTCAGATGTACTTTTTAGTTATTTTTTCTAAGTTCGTCTATTCCTTATAAGTACTCAATATTTAGACGTCTATAGATTTTAAAATGAAGTTTTAGCCAGTTGTATTAAAATTATGAAGTGATTGGTACAAATCAGAAGTTTTCTGGCGCTGTTGATCTTTTTAATTTTCTGCATAAGTTTTATAATGATCATTCCACTGAAGATCATTCGACATTGTTCATGTAGTAAAGTGTGTGGTTTGTATTTGAAAGGTGTTGGATTCAAATCGGTGTACGGTCTGAGGCTTTAACACAGGTTAATACCGCCACTCATAGTTCCATCTACAGGCCAAAATAAATATAAAGAATATGGTACAGGAGGGCAACCACGCAACCAAAACTAGCAGCTCTGAAGTCCCAAAATCCACATTGCACCGAAACTCAACAGCAGAAAAAACATGGCGCAGGAAGGCGACTGCGCAACGAATAGCATCTATTCGAGGACAATTATTTTTACCCTTCAGAAGCATCTCGTAATGGTAATTTCATTACCGTGCGACGTTTCGAAAACATTCTCGATTTATTCCATTGCAGTGATAGAGATATATGCTCTTTATTTTGTATGTTATTTTAGTTATTAGTTCCCTGTCTTTTCTTAGTAGCTTCTTTCTACGCAATGCAAGTAAATACAAAAGATATCGACTCGAATTGCAATTACATTTGAGTGAGAGGTTATAGAATGAATCATATTGGTGATGTTCAACCAGTAATACTACATCAGTGACGGACTTATTCAACTATGTCATTTATAGCTTTTCATTTCAAAACTTTCTGGTCTAAATAACTTATTTAATTTAAATAAAAATTATATCAGTTTAGTTACTGGGAAAGAATTTCAAAACCAATGTTAATTGATTTATAAGTTTCACCCCCCCCCCCCCCCCCCCCGCCCTTTGATATTTCAAATGGCATCTCTGAAGTTTTATACGTACTTTTTAAGGGCATTCATTTGTTTTCAAATAGTTTATTGTCCTGACAAACACGTATTATTATTGATCGGAATATATAAAAGTTAGACAACGTCAACAAACCCCCAAAAACGCTCACGAAGAGTTCCGAAATAGATAACATTATTGATTAACAAACAATGTAGAATGCCTTGAACATTTCATTTAGTAAATTCAGTTAATAATCGTTTGGTTCAAACGACTTACTCTTTCTTTGTTCATATGCAAAGGGTTACAGGTTGGAAAACAATAGAAGAAAAAATATGGAATGAGGTGTAGGAAAAAATACAAGCAGCCCGCCTGTGAAGCGTGGTGGTAGCGTGTCTGCCTCACGCCCAAGAGGTCACGAGTTCGAATCTCGCTTAGAGTGTGTTATCCGACTAAGCTTTTTTTTATTTATTTCTTCCTCTCAATGTTTTCCCTTACCCTTAAAAGACCAATGTCGGGTAACCTCGGGCTCATTTGAGCATCAGTTCACCCATTTCATTCATTCACCGATATGACACTACGTTGGAGGACGTTAATTAATATTAATAATAATAAAATCAAATGCAAACTCTTTTGAAGATAAATATCAAAATGTATAAGATGTATTTTGAAGTTTCGAAATGGAAGTCGGTGGGGATAAGCGGGGAAACGAAAAATGTAACTAACCCTGTTTACATGGAGATGTTTGAAATGGAAAAAGTCATTACATATTATAAATCAGGAATATTTGCATAGGTATCTTTAAAAGTCGCTTAGCAAAAACAAACAGATCAAACAAGGACACAAACAGTAAATATTATGTCCTTAGTGCTTATCTGTGGTAGGCTACTGAAGTCTTTTCTTCCATTCAAAAATGCATAGTTTTGGATCTCCTGTTTGCAATTAAGGTTATTTTAGAAAACTATCCTTGCGTCTGTGTGCGTGTGCAAAAACGAAACATCAGCTGAATACTTAATTGCATCTGTGTCCAACATCTTTCAAGGACGCAATAGGAAGACATTTTGCGAAATTTCCCCATCCAAACCATTGGAATATGTTTATTTAAAAAAAAAACAGCTCTAATGATCTTGATTAAAATGTGTGATTTTCGTTATAGTGACACGAAGAATAAAACACATATCTCGAAGTTTTTATAGATGGCCAGTGAAATCCTACTCATTCTGATTGAGTTTTGTATAATTTTGTATAACTGATAGACAAGTACGTAATAGGTACTAAATTTCCACAAAGAAGTAAAAACGGAAAAATGAAGCCAACGTGCCAGTTTCGCTCAAAGGGGCCGCAGTTCAAGATTCACGTAGCATCGCTGACCGTATCCGAGGCCGTCAAGTCGTTAGAACCGACAGCTCTAAGGCCTGAAGTGCGCAAATTAGATATATGTACGAGCAAGCCTAATTAGAAACGCCTTCAATTTTACATTCGTATTTTTATAAGCGACTTTACCTTCGTTTTACGTTCACAATATTTTGTAATGTGTATATTAGAGCGTTCAACTAATATCATATTATCACAATTTCTTGCTCTAAACATAAAGACATGATTTCTTTTTTTGGAATCGCCAGAATTTACAACGCTGTTGTTGGAGAGATCATTATAATAATGATGACGATGATAATTCCACACAAGGGTGTGCTGGCGAAGTTGGAACGGCAGGACCAAACTGAAAATTTGAATGCCATAGCGGGGATTTGAACCACGGATATTCGGCTTTCCATGTTGTTGGCTGGTCTTTCTTTGTTGCTTGCTTATCTAAACCAGATCGCATGCTGGTTAGGTTTCGGCCTCTTCTTGGGCGTTGTCAGTTTGAATTAGTATATCGTATTTCTTGAGGTGGAAAGATATTCGTTTTTCTTTCTCGTGAGATCATACAAAGAGTATAGAGTATTAAAGTCAGTATACAATCAATAATTTTTAAAACAATTTTCTTTCGCTTCAGTATTGGTGTGCTCCCCAACGTTTCTGTAAAATTAATTTGTTAAAAAATTTGTAAATATATGACTGTGGATAGAGAAGTGTTGTGAAATAGCAGATAATATATTTTTAAACATTCATAATAATTTTGGGTTTATTAAAACTCAGAACACAATGATAGTAGCGTACGACACAAGGTCAATTTGTTGCAGGTCAGCAGTTTTTATGCAGTATACTTTTATTTAAAAAAAAAAAAAAAAAAACTACATAAACTTCTCTAGTCCACAAGTATAAAACTGATGGTGGTGGTCAACGGTCTTCGGACCTTGATCTAAAGATAGTTTGTCCTATACCTATCTCCTACTACGACAAGTAGTGGAAGTCCACTGAATTGAACACTGCCTATTTCAAGTATCCGCATGTGTTTTTTATAATTTTTGTTAGGCTACACTAACCGTCTATGTATTTACACTGATGGGTCAAAGAGCACCAACGGTGTAGGATGTGCTTATGTTTATGGAACCGAATCACATACATTCGATTTTCCAAATAGCACTTCCATTTTTACTGCAGAGCTGTATGCAATTTACCGAGCCGTTTTGTATGTGCGCCGTCGTAAATTAGGTGACTGCCTGATTTTGAGCGATTTCCTTAGTGCACTTCAGAGCCTTTGTGAGCTGTACAACCCGCACCCTATTCTGCAATGTATCCAGGATGCCATCCATGTTTTACACGCTTCTGGTGTTGACGTGGTGTGTGCAAGGGGCGAGGGTGGGGAGGAAAATAAAGGCAAAGGAAGAAATAAGCAAACTAATAATTCTATTCGGCAGCTTCAGTATATTTCTGACTGATTTTATCTGCAGGTTACAAATACGTATATGTATCCATATTTGTTATCACCAATATAATCTGAACGATTTGTATAGTCAAGCAACATGGTGTACTACATATGGCAAAGCTAAAGATAGTACGTCCTCCCTCTTCTAGTCACTCTGGACTGACCTCTGTGACCCAAGTGGCCCGAAGGTTATTCATAGTAACTCAGAACAGTTGCACCAAGTTATATAAATGATGACCGTTGAGTAAATAAATCAAATGCGGAACTTATGTAAATGGGATCTACTTAGAACTGTTTACCGAGGGAGATAAATTCGCGGTAAGTTGACAGGGCTCGCATTCGGGAGGTCCCGGGTTGATTCCCATGGCGCTGACCATTCTGACCATGGGCTTTCTATGGGGGATTCAATTTTTTTTTCAAACTTCCAAATACGTTTTTTTCCATAATATTCAAATCTGATTCTACTTTTCAACCTTAGCTTACATCAGTTAGTGTCGAGGAAAAACTTATGAGGTATAAATTAAACTTTTAGCGGATTTTAAATTATCACAATATATTATGTAAATGTTAAACTGTTTCCTTCTAATTATTTGATCTAGTGCGATTTGTAGCAGACTGGAAATGATGTCTGATGCCTCTGTCCTGCTGCAGTCGTAAAGCTGTGAGATTCTTTCTTCTGCAAGGTGGTACTGGATCGATGGATGCGGCGATATCCAAATAGAACTTTTTTTACAATTATCATTGGTGATGAACTTTATTTTCTTATATCACTGTTTTACAATGTAGGTGATTATTTAATTAAAATTAAATGATTATTTACAATATTCTGGACCCGCTTTTTAAATAGTTTATTATTTTCTTAGCCTCCTGTATGCTTCTGTATATCTTCAACGAAATGTGTAGTGAGAATATTCCTCCCAATATTGCCACGATTAACATAGTATAGTTCAAAAACAAAATAACCTTCTGTAAGAGGTAACTATTATAGTACAGATATTAAATAATGATAGTGATCAGAGAAAGCTATGTGCCTAGATATTCTGCTTCTTCATATTTCACTACTATCCAGTCTTCATTCGCATTGTTGGTTGCTCTTTTATGGCTTTTACCCTCTTCTCTATTTGTGTATTTTTCGTCTTTTTCAGAACTTGCTGTCTGATCCAAGTTTTCTTATTATTTTTACTTTTTCAATATGTCATCCTTGACGTTTTCCCTAGCTTTTCAGCTGGTTCTGGCTGAACTTACCAACCTCCTTCAGATAATTATTTAGTTTTCCATTTCATGTACATTTTGTCTTCCATTTAACTTCTTCCGATAAACTATTTCTAATACTAGTGGGACATGAATTAAGCTGAATTAACATCCGGTTACATTTATAGTCTATGGATGTAGGGTATTTTCTTTATTTTAGTAAGTATGCATCGGCTTCCGACGTTTCCTCCCGCAAAACTGATTTTCTACTCCCTGCTTCTAACTTGTGTGGTGGAGCGGCCTTCCACTTTTATGGATTATAGACAAGCTAAACCACCGCAACGTATGACAGTGCTCGTTTGGCATGCCTACGTGGGTTCGTGCCTTCTTCTGTTAATATCGTTTGAGTAATGAACTTCCAGCATGCATAACACTTGTTCAAACAGGATAAATGTGGTAGTGATGTTTTTCAATTAATAGTTGTGCACTATGCAAGTACTTCTCACACATTCCTTTAACGTTTACAATTCTAAATAAAGAACGAATAAAATGAACTTCGCGCAATACACCAATCATTTCCGAAAGTACGCAGTGTTCAATTAATAAATGGCATAAGGATACCCAATATGTTAATGCTTCGAAACTGTAACCTTGCTAATGGAAAAGTAAATCCAAAATGAAACATTGCCCTATGTTTTCATACTTGTGGAGTCAACGGATTTTACACTGGTAATGTTGCCGTACACGGGCTTAGGGACCGCGTAACGCAGGGCGCCAAAGCATGACAAAAGAAGCCAACAGCAGCAGCAGCTGGAAATACTTATCACATCAGAATGACGATAACTTCCGGCAATACGTGTACGTAGATTACCAATAAGGTGGGAAACTCTATTCTCGTTCAAAATGACAAATTTGGGCAACTTGCACACGTGTCATTTCATATTAGGATGAAACAAATTAATTCATGAATCACATAACCTGAAACAACTATGAAATCATAAGCTCATGTAGCTGTGAAATACCTAGATAACCTCATATGGGAATATATTTCATAAATATACGTTTATATAAGAAATAAATAGTTACTTTTAGAGGCATTAACAGTATAAACCGTAAATAATTGTGAAATCATGAGCTCCTGCATTTGTACAGTACGTAAATAACCTTAAATGGGAATATATCTATATCATTATGTACCTTTAGGAAACAAATGTAAAGTTTTATAAATCACATGTGGTAGGTGATTAACAAACGGAATGCCTTAAACATTGCATTTTACTGGAAATAACTGCCGAAAATTACTGGTGATTTCAACCTTATTTTAAAAACAGATTTCCATTAATAACATCCAAAAGGAATGAGAAAAAAGGAAATGTTCACTTCGTAACACCTTTTGCTAGTGTTACGTCTATTACGTTATTCCACTACTTAGTTCGCGCTTCTATTCCACTGTTTCAGCTTTAGATAGCGCTTCCGTTCCATTCAGGGTTGCCAATGTTTAAAAGTAAAATTATCGTACCGGCCACTCAAAATTATAGATTTGGGTTCAAAATTATGGTACATCTTAAACCAAATGCTTCAACAGTAAATGTATCAGCATAATACTTATGAAAATGTAATAGTATTGATGTTTATGGTATCCACTTACAAGATTGATGACCTCAAGCAGTATTACAACTTTAGCACTTATGTTTCTCGCACTATTCATCTGAAAGTTCATCTTCAACTGTTGCAGCATTATACAAATTTGTTGTTGAGATAAACTTTAACATCTCGGTGGCTTGCAGATTTTCGGACTCAACACATTCTTTCATAAGCTGAGAGGACCAAATAAGTCCATTTACCGTATCTATCCTAATTTTGTTTTTTATTAAACCTAGTTTGGAAAAAACTTTCAAAAGAAGTGTTTCTGTGGGGCAATGAAATCACCGATAATGCAACCTCCGCCAGTTCTTTGAAATCAGTATTTCCACCAAGGTGACATAAGTGTTTAACAGCACTCCAGAAACTGCCAGGTTCAGGCATGTTCTCTATTTCACATGGAATATCACTTATTCCAAGTTTTCTCCATTGATCATCAATTTTCTGAACAGTATCTACCTTCTTCATTGTGATTACCAGATCTGGGAGCATTGACAATAAGAGGATAAAGGGTAGAAGGATTAGTAGGATATGAAATGCTTGCCTTAGAGGAGTGCAGACAGGCCATGAGGGCAAACGTGGTGTCACTATTTGTAATTAATTTCGTTTCTCTGGTGTGACAAACCAGTGAAAATGATATTTCGCCGGAATCGAAATTATCGTACACCCCCATAATTATCGTACGAGTTGACAACCCTGGTTCCATTACCCATGTTCCTCTCCGATTCCTAGTTGACAACCTCTTTGTCCAGTAGTGTATTTCTCCATGTCAAGTTGGCATGGTATTGCGACATTGCGCATCAAGAAGCCCGTATTCGACAACATTACCTTTACACTTCCAGTAAAACATGTCTTTTTCGCGTAAATTTTTCTTATACCGCTTTTCATACTTATAATTAGGGCTCGGATTTTTAGGGTGCTAAAAGCTTGGAAAATATTTATTTTTTATGTGTTAAAATGTCAAAAATACGTGCCAAAACAAATAAAATATTTATTTGTGATCTGAATGGTTGAGCTAATATAAATGTACGTGGTAATCGCCAGACATTATTCTTGCAAGAGATCATCAAGTACTTTAGAGCTACAGTATATGACCATATAATCCCTCAAATTTTCCATCTCGAAATATTGACAAGTCATTTCTTGACATAGCACCACTTAAAAGTTTTTGAAGAATTTTAATTGGACTGGCATCTTTGCAATTTAGTTCATTATGTCGGCCGCAAAACCACCAAGGTTTTCTGCATAGTACTGAACTGCGGCTAACCGATTATCCCAGCGAGTCACCAGAGACGCAGGAGGTAGTGGAATCTTTGGATTTTTGCTCTGAAAAGTTTAAGTTCTTTTAGGTGACTTAATGAACACTTTTTCCCATTAGAAATCAATTTGTGTATGTCAGGAAACATGGTTCTAATTTCCTCACACATTCTTTGCAATCCCTGCACACAACACATGTGACATGAATCATTTTAGGATAACTAACTGCGAGTCCTGCTGCTGCCATTTTCATATATGGTGCGGCATCAGTAAAAAATAGCAAAAGATTGTCAAATCGTATATCATTTGGTCACAATATCTACATTGTTTCATTAAATAATTTTTTGATTATTTGTTGAATTAGAAGCTTGTGAAGTATACCACAGATTAATAAAATTATAGCCGAATTTTAATCAGAGGGTGAATTTTACGTAAGGGTTTACACATTAATTTATTTGAGGTTTCATTTAAAAATCTGGCAGTAGTCACTTTGTAGCAGATATGTCCTGGCAGGTCAGTAGAAAAGATGACTTTGACATTTCAGAATCATTCTTCAGTACCCCTACAACACCAATTCCAATTTTCCTGCCAGTAGAGTCTGGAGCTTTTTTCATTAGCACAAATTATGGTTTCTTCGTAGCACTTGGGAATGTAATGTTTTCGCAAAGTTGATTCATCAGGTGATTCAATATTGGTATATCTCGTCAGAAATGTTTTAGACTGAGGTTGGTTTCTGCACAAATCCTCACAATACACCGACAATTTGGAAGATCCTGCTGAATTACTTGGCACTGGATCATTAATATTTTTTTTTTTTTTTTTTTTTTTTTTTTTTTTTTTTTTTTTTTTTTGCGTAAAGTGTGAAATAACTGATTTAAATTTGTTAAGACTTAAATGCTGTGTTGGTCTGCCGTTATACCTCTACAACATGACTGATAATACAGGATTTTATCATCTCAACTGAAAGTATATCTAAATTCCGCAGCATACTGTTGCACACAGTAACTTGCACTAACTTTAACTCTGGACATGTTTAATCCACTGTGAACTCAGAACTGTTCATATGTAAATTTTCAACACAACTAGAACTTCGTATAACCTTTCACAATGGCTAATTCACCATACAGTTTAATGGGTGTCAGACGGGTTGTGAAACGACAACAGTTGCGCATGGCAGTGGAGGAATTCCTCGTTCTTATCTTGCGAGCTTAAGAAAACAGGATATTCTTCCAACTGAAGGGATACTGTAACCGACATATCAGTTCTTCCAATATTAACAAATTGCGACATCTAGCCTGTGTAATTGAGCATTAAAGAAGTGGGTGCTGACTTGTTAAAAATAATTCTGCTGCTATTGTGCGATTCTATGTAAAAATGTGAAAATTATTTTAAAAAAAAGATTCCATTTATGCGATTTTTATGTAATTTATGTGAATATACGAAAGTATTTACTTACATTAAATAATCAGAAAATATGCATTTTTATGTGAAATAAGATTTAAAATATTTGGTCAGGTGTGAATATCCAGAGCATTAAACTGTTTCAAGTCCATATTAGGACGCAAACAAAATATGTATTTACTGAAAAAATCCGAGCCCTATTTATAGTGCATGTTTTCGTTTCTGTGCCTAACCAAGATTGATTATTGAATGTAGCATAAATGGCATTAAGCCAAAGAAGACTTCAAAAGTCACAGACTGCAGAAAACAGTGATACAACGATGTTTTGTAGTACAGGATGTCCGTAAAAGGGATTGTGATCTCAAAATATAGCTTGTCGACCTTCCAGTATCACTTCGCCAATGTGATCTAGTTCAAGATTCACTGTCATTTTGGCGGCGCCGTGGCCGAGCGGTTAGCGCGCTCGCCTACCACCTAGGCGGCCCGGGTTCGATCCCAGGGACCCGCATGTGGTATTCGTGGTGGACGAAGCGGCGTCAGGGCGGGTTTTCTCCGGGTGCTCCGGTTTCCCCCGCCATCTCATTCCACCGGTGCTCCATCTTCATTCCATGTATCATCAGTGTCACCGCCTGCGGTGCCGTAGTAGTAAAAGCGGGCGTTAAACACAACAACAACAACAGCAGCAAAACTGTCACTCCAATTAGTTCGCTCTCACACAAAACGCATGCGATCTAGTTCACTTTTCCGTCACTTCATTTAGGGCTCACTCTCATTATACTAATGTAATCTGGGTCAATTTACACTGTCACTTCAATTACTTCTCATTCTCACTACATTCAATTTTCACTGCCATCTCAGTTATCGCGACGGAGCGGCATAGTGCAATACGCATGAAGCAACTTTTTGTTCCTTCTGCTTCATTCTCTGGGAAGTCAAACGCAAGTAGCACTTACTCTACGTCACAACTATCGACCGCATCAGAAAATCATTCTTTTTTAATTTACAGGCTGCCGAGCATATTCGCTTACATAGCCGTTGGAGTTTTTGAGAGTTATAGAATGTTCGGGAGGTGGGAAGAAATAAGGTTCCAGAACAATTCCGTTATCTTTCGATAGCATTTCTGGTATTATACCTTTATTTCTGTATACAGCTAATCGTTGGTGGGCGCTTTCTACGAGGCCCATAGCTGTGTCATATAGCTCCTATCCCAGAAATGGTCGTGAGCCACGATATGGAGCAAGCCAATCAAGATGACCCAACTTCATTTTCCTTCAGGGTTGACGAACAAACGCTATACCATATCCTTGATACGGGTGATTATACGGGCCTCCCCAAAAACGTTGCAGCCTCGGAGACCTTCCTTGAGTTTTTTGGGACGATAGTCATATGATGTCGCCCTCCTGCGATCCGAAACTATTCGTTTCATGGTCATAACGTGTCTTCATCCTGTCATTTGCCAGCTTTAGATCCTGCATTGCGAGCTAGCGGATATGCTCTAGCTTGTCCCTCAGCGCCCCGTTGTAATCCGCTGGTAGCTCAGGCGCGGTGATGAAGAACAGATGAAATAATATGCGTAGTTCCCTTCCGATATTATGTTGACCGGTGCCATGCCTGTGGATACGTATATTGTACTTCTGGACGGCTCAGTTGGTTAGACGCTCCCAAGATTGCGGGTTCAAATCCGGCCCAGACCGATGGCTTTTAAGTGTGCTTAAAAAGGACAGCTCCATGTCAGTAGATTTACTGGCAGGTAAAAGAACTCCTGCGGGACGAAATTCCGGCACACCGGTGACGCTGTTGCGATCCTGGTAATTGGCAGCGTCGTTAAACAACCAAATAAAAAGAAGATACATGTATTGATGTTCGGTAGCCCAGGAGGAATAATGACGCAAGCACATCCCACTCTCGCTGATGGCTAAACAACCCTTTCCGGAAGTACTCCTCAACGGTCCTAATATAACGCTCCTCCATTCGGTGCAACTATGTATGAAGGTGAGTGTAATAGGTCTTGTGCATCCCGACGCGCTGGAGCGTTCACGCGTAATGCTGGTGTCAAAAGTCCTCTCCTGGTAACACGGGAGTTTGTTGGAGATCCCGAGCCGCAGAAGTAGTTGTTTACCAGTGCATTACCCACGGTCGAAGGCTCTCGATTGAGAATCGAGCAAACTTCCGACCACTTGGAGAAATACTTCATTGCTCATAAGTAGGTAGCAATTTCCTGCATCTATCCCGTGAAAAGGCCTGCCACATTGATGATAATTCTGACAAACTGCGCTCGGACATTGTACTGTTAAAACCTGCCCTTACTGCGACTCTGGGACCCGCTACCTCCAGCACAGGTGTTGCATTGCTGCACCCACCACTCCACATCGCATCGAAGGTGCAACCAGTAGTATCAGCAAGGATCTTCTCGGGAACTTTTTCACCTTGCTCCTCGGGCGCCCTAATTGTTCAATATTGGATTTGTTCATTTGTGGACTCCCATTCTTTCTTCAACACACACTTTCCGATCAGCATCGGGCTCAATAGCTCTCATAGATTGAGCTGCTCGGAGTGATGTCATGCAGGTCGTTAAATAGATTCTATATCAACCAAGATCAGCTATATGTCTCGAACCTCCAGCTGCTCCCTCCTTCAATCTCTTCATCCAAACCAACTGCAAGTTGCACTGTGACCGGGCGTAAGGATGTGCGCCCTCCATCGCCTCAACTCGATACAGTTTTCCTGGCATGGTCTGCGGGGAATGGGTTTGCGATAGAATTACGCCTTCCTGTCTGGTGTTCTGCGGTAAAATTGTATTCCTGCAACCCCTGAACACAGCCAGGTGCTCTTCCAAGTTGCAAAGGCTCAACAACCAAATTATAGGAAACTTTTCCGCTGGGACGCCGAACTGCTGTCCGTAAATGCGCTTAGAAAGTGTTTTAGTATTTCTACAATAGCCAGCAGTTCTCGTCTGGTCAAGCAGTAGTTCGTTCGGCTATGGACAGGATTCTACTCAAGTAGGCCAGTACTACCTCTTCTCCGCCTTACTCATTCGACAGGATTCACCCAATTCCGAGCCCACTGACATCCGGTTCACCTGTTTAACTACGAATGGTGTATCCCAGTACCGGATGTGTGCACAGGGTGATCTTCAGGCCTGGAAAGTCGACTCGTGTTGATCGTAACACTGGAATGCTCGTCAATTGGCTGCCAGTTATTTAATTGGTTTCACGATTCTCGCATATCTCGCCAGGAATTTAATATAGCATACGTGCAGAGGCTCAGCAACCATTGCCTTTCTTGTTTTTTCATAGGTATGAATCACTCCTTGACAACCTCTAGCGTCTGGGATCGGCAGCCCCTCCGTTTACCAAAGTCCTTGTTAGTACAATTCCTTTCTAAGCAGTCAGTATTTCTTGTGGTTCAGCTTGAGGTCGAAAGTCTTGACGACAATAAGTCGAGGTAAAGGAAGAAGCAAGTGTTGTACGTGAAGGCCCTCATCACAAATTCAGTAAGTCTCTGGGATGTTGCGGGGGTTGCATTGCACAAAAGGCGTCACCATGAACCGCCTCATTCCATGTCCAGTAGTAAACGTATTTTCCTTTTTTTTTTTGGGGGGGGGGGTTTGAAGTGCCGCTTGCCAGTCCCCAACTTTAGGTCCAGGGTGGAAAACCATCGGGGTCCTACTTAAATGTTTAGGGTATCGTCAATCCGTGGCAGTGAAAAGCAATCTTTTTGATTACATCGTTCGGCGTCCGGTAGTCAGTGCAGAAGCGCAGCTCTCCATCCTTCTTTTACGCTAGCACTGTCGGTTATCAGCACGGGCTTTTGAATACCTGTATAATGCCTCTGTTCTTCATACTCACTATGCGACTGTCTATTTACCTCTGCTTCGCTAGTGGGTCACGGTGAGGTTTGTCAAACGTCACAGTGTTGATGGGTGGCATCACTATCGTTGCGGCAATAATAATTTTCTGATATGCTGAAGGTACCCTGAAATTCCTGCAAGAAAATTAAGGATCAGTTTCTTTTCGCCTCGTCAGAAGTTTTCATTCGTCTACTGGACAAGGTTACTCAGATGACCATCCAGTTCCTTAAAGTTCGGTCGCCCCTCGATGTCACTATCCATAGTTCCTAATCTGGTTAGTGGTGCTCACGAGAACGGTCTCCCGGAAGAAACAGTGCATCCAGAATAATGTTTCCCGTTAGGATCTACCCGTCGCGTACCACTCTTTTGCTCCACGTTGAAAGCACTTGTCGTTCTGCAATTAAGAGCCTCTCTGGATGCAGCCTCTCCTCTAGATTATTTAGCAGAGTCTCGCCACAGCCCATAAGTAGTATGAGGCACCCAACGTCCATATTGGCATCGAAGAACTGAAGAAGGCGGTCCAGGTCCAAAAGGACTTCGTCGGTAATTCCAGCAACAAAAACGCATATTGTAACCATTCTTGCCAAGGGTCCACTCAACATAAGCTTCCTCTCTCATTCACAGGGTTTCATCCGAGGCGGCCCGTAGCTTATAGCATCTGACTGGCGTCTTCTTTGGTAGTCCACCACCACAATATGTGCAACGATAGTGAGACCCCTGTGTTTACCAGTACCCCGTGTGTGAACGGTGTCGAATACATCTGTGCGCCACCAGTCATCCAGACCGTTCCCAAACATTGTGTTCCACCGAAATGAGAAGATGATGACGGCACTGGCCTGGCCCTTTTCACATCGGTCTATAGTAATTGTCTGGATCCTCGACCGGTGTTCGCAGTCCAGCCTTAGGTGTCCAAGCTCTCCGCATTTCCAGCACGTTAGTCACCCGCCCCCAGTACGGCAAAGTTGATGTGGATAGCGTCAATTATCGTGATTCGCGGCCGTCACTGCTCTGGCGTGTACCGTGGGGGCTCCTCCGGTTGTCATCTATGGCACTTCAATGCGGAGGGCTATCTTCAGGGTGTCGTTGACCTCCTGGTCCCTTACCCCACTGAATTATTAATGAGCTGCCTTTTGGGAAATATAACCGGGGGTAAATCGTTAGAATATGTTGTGCCAGTCACTTTACCTCCATGGTGAATTCATGTAAGGTTTCACCCGGTTTTTGCATTCTTGCCTTCAGCTGGTCCCGATAGGTGGCGGCTAGGCAGTGTTCTCCATATTATCCATCCAACAGTTTAATTACAGGGTCGGGTGAGTCTCTAGTGGGGAAGTACGTAGGGTGTCAGCTGTTTGCCGCTGCATGGCACCCGAAAACAGTTTCGCGTACATTCATTGTTTGTAACAACAACCTCAAACTGCCATTTAAACACCATCCACCACGAAGTGCCTTGAATTTCGAGGGCTTCACTCTTTTTGTATTAACCGAGGGCCCGTTCATAGAACCGTTTACAATTACAACATGCAACTTGTTTCTAAGTCGTACCGCACTTCTTTTATTCTGACTTCCCTTGTTGTGTTCCTTCGTTTGTTAGTGTAATCGTTTTTCTTGCTGACATAGAAGCCCTATTTGAGTTTTAATTTCTTCCAGCTTCCTCGTCTTTCGAATCTTTCACCGTAGCAGTTATCAATGTCAGAAAGGAGTTCAGATTTCAGTTCCTCCATTTCGTACATCTCCTGCTTTACACTCTTCATTCCCGTCTTCTCTTCTCCATTCCGTAATTTACATTCGTAATTTCAGTCTCCGTCTTTTCTCATTCTAGCCAATAGTTCCCACTCCTAGCATCCATGTGAATGTGCATACTTCTCGCTGTCTCTTTTCTAGTGTGATTTAGTTCATATAGTTTTATCTTGTTTCTACGACGTAGCAAGGTAGCGAAATATATAGAAAATAACCTCTCCTTCCTTTCGCTTCACTCGTTGGAGAGTCAAGCATAAGACCTCTCTAACCTCTCGCAGTAGCAGCTCTCACTGTATGTTACAACCATTGTCACAGGCTTCCTAGTAGAACAGCAGTTCCTGTTACATCCAGAAACGCACTCACTCACTTATTGGCTGACTTGCGAACAATGGAGCTTTCGTAAGCGTTCTGGGATGTTCCGGAGGCGATGAGAAAATTATTCCCGAAGAAACCCTTTATCTTTCGTTAGCCTTATCCCTTCAGCCAGCCAGTCGGAGAGTCGGTAGGTGTCTTCTACCTGATGGGTGAGGCGATAGCACGTTACAATACTGAACAGAACACATGGTCGGTGACTGGAATCTTGTGCCATGCTGTACATTTTTTTACGCTGTTACCTGTGTAAGTGAAGGAAATATTGCATTCCACCCAAGAAGTCCTGTTCTGAGGCTTACACAATCGAGTACGCACAACGTGAATCTCACATGCCATGCCCGGTGACGGGAACAAAGAAGTTAATACTTGGTCAAGTCTTCTCTCTCATTCGCGGGGCCTGGGAAAGCTTCCGGCGGTTGCGAAGACTTCCGTTTGTAGACATGTATTTTAAGTTTCTCGTTGTGGTTATCGTTACCGTTGTCGGTGGTTCTGAACCAGCCCGTATTGTTTACGGCTCAAATCCGAGGTTACCTCTTGCCGGCCGTGAAACCACTTAAACAATTTTAATTGTGAAATTCTATGAGTTTTAAATCCTAGTTTAGCTTTATACTCTTATCACTTTGAAACATGTTAAATTAAGAGAATCTTGTTTCCAAAAGGTATCAAATCCAAAGAGTTCAAAATTGAGATAATAGGTGGCAGCACCTCTGAGAAGCTTGTTTATATGTAGCATATCATAGTAGTTTCCAAAACATACCAAATCACATGTGAAACTGAGATCTAATGTTGCGTTTTATGGCAATACATACCAAATCCTTTAACTGTTTGGTGCCAATAAATACCAAATCCAGTTAGCCAATCAAAGCATGTGTTTTATGACACATGACAACAGAACATATATGATGAAATAAATAAGTGGGGCTAAGAGGTTGACAAATAGAACCTAAAACGTGTCTAGCTGGTCTTCACTCTTTCTATTCTAGTGAACCCTTGTGCCAACATAGGTTACTAAAGAAAGGTGTGACATATGAGAATGTTTCGAACCGATTATCTTAAGTTCCTTGCCAGAGTCATGTGTAGGGTGCTAAAAGATGTGATGTTATCCAACTGCTTACAGCTATGGGATACAGACTGGAAGACTTGCCTTTCTATAGAAATGCAACGGAAGCATGTAATGTTGCTGTAACAGATGACGCCAGTGATACTGATGTAGTTAATTATGATGCAGAGTAAATTTGGCTTACACTGAGTTTAAAATTGTGATTTTTTCTATCACACATATCATCACAGGAGAATAGTAGGTCTAACATCAGTACCTGTAAAATTAGTATCAATGGAATTTTAAAAAAAATTGTAATGTATTAATTGTTGTTTTCATCAGTTTGCTAGTACCAATTATGTATCCACTTTGTTTCAATTTCCGTTTAGTAGTAAACAATGAATACAATACTACTATTCTGAACTATTCATGTTGGCATTGATAACTTCAAATACCAATATGCATAACTTTTATTCCAAAAAGTACCAAATCCAGTTTAATTATTGCCATAAACCCCATTAGCTTTACATGAAAACAGAGATAATTGACTGACAGTGACACCTCATATCTCTTAACATGTTTCTAAATTAAGGAACCCATATTGAAATAAGTGTGAATACCAGAAGGTATTTTTTTCCCCTATAAAATTTGCTATTATGGATTTGGTACCTTTTGGAAACAAGGTTCTTTTTTGTATGTTGTGATCATTTAGTATGCTTTGAAGCTTATATTAGGCATCTTAACATTAACCAAGTGGAACAGGCTCTTTAGGCGTGCTATGTAAAAGTCCTAACTGTAACTCACAGAGAATTTAAATATTTAGTATTTTCTGTTACTTGAACTACAGCACCTAGGTTTGGTATAAATGAGTCTCTAATTGGTGGTAGTGACATCCGATTCCATAGATCCGAAACTTTGTTATTGCTGATTTTGACACTGGATTTATGTGATAGATATTTCCTGTTTAGAAGATGGGTAGCAATGTTCATTGTATAGTGGAAATTCATTAAATTGACTCTCACACACGCATGGGACCAGATTTTTACAATGCGCTTCAGACAGGCTATATTATACTGCTTAAACAGCTGTTCAGCTGAATGTGGAGCTTTTCTAGAGGTAGAGGTAGAGTATGTACGGAGGGGATTCCACACTGAGCCCAAGCTGGCTATAGTATATTAGACCCTGGGAGGAAGGGATGGAATGTGTGTTCTACGGGCATGAGGGAACTCGGGGAGTAGCGGGCCGACGTGAGGGTCCTGACGTGTATTTCAAGAAGTAAATGAGCTGTTAGAGGGTGATGGGACTGATCTAATTCACATCGTTCTCTTAGCAGGTCGCATATTTCAAAGAACATCTAGGGTACCTAATCATATAATAGTAACAATTATGAGGTAGCGGTTTTTAAAGTTTTGACCAAAATGTCCTAACGGTTCTGTTGTACCTGAGAGATATCACAATAGTTGTTCAAATTGGTGTAACATTTCTTTGCAGTAAGTTCATATGAAAAGATGCTGAGTACATTAGCTTTGAAAAACTTAGAGGAATAAATCTTCCTACACATTGTGAAATTAGGCTTTGAAAGCTTTCTTAGCTTTTTGAGTGCTATGAGTACTCTTGTGCTAGAAATGCGCCATTTTTACTTATGAAACGCTGTTATTTCTGAGAAACTAAGTTGTATCAATCTTCCTTAAAACAAAAAAAAAAAAAAAAAAAAAAAAAAAAAAAAAAAAAAAAAAAAAAAAAAAAAAAACAAAAAAAAAAGAAAAACAGCAACACAAGAGTGCAGCAACCTTATCGCGCCCATTGGGGAGTTGATTTAAATAAGGACCTAACTTTTAATGAAGCAGCGGAAAACTGCTTCATTGTGTCTCATGCTGAGGTCTGGGGTGTCTATTGCTCTAAAGCAAGTCTGATGAACCTTACACCGAAGGTGCGAACAGTAGTCCCTCCCCTCCTTAACTGCAGTACCTTACACACACACGCGCATTAGAAGGAGCCGGCTTTCGCTGTGGTTTTCTCCAGTTTTCCGCATTCGTGGGCACAAAGGGAGGGGAAATAGGGTAATGTCTTCACGCCTGGTAAGTACAGTTTGTCAAGCCTGCTCTAAAGCTACGCCTTCTCACAGTGCTTATAATCTCCCTCCATTGCACGCCTATGAGATCCAGGACATGGCCGAAGATCTTGTCTGTTACGACTGCAAAGGTTACAGAATAAAGGCCTCCGGTCCGTTAATTCCCGTAAAACTATTTCATGAATTCTCATATTTTCCATAATGTGGGCTGAAATTAGAAGATTCCTTGCCATTCCATCGAGCTCCTTAATTGGGTCTCTTGAGGATTATAACCGCATATAATGCCAGTTTAAGCGTCACCAGCTTCTCCGCATGTCATGCAAGTACCTGTATCAAAGGAGCAACCGCACCAGCAGAAAAAGCTGAACTTCTATTCAATCCTGCCCAAGAGATGTTTGTACATAAACATTTACAATAGCAACCCCTAACAAACAACAACACATAACAACGTAATGTTGGAAATGCCAACACAAGGGCGGTTACAACCTAACCCGCAGTGTTGAGGATACATTTTGATGCTCTATCACTCCCCTGTACTCTCACCTGTCACCCTACAACCTCCATCCGGGAATAAATGGTTAAGCCCTATCAAAGGTTGGTGCACTTTAAGTTCTTCTCTTGGGTTGAGCTTCAGGCTACTAACGCTTAGTCGTCATATTGTTGTACTTAAAGTTAAACACAAAACAATGTTCGCTGTTAAAGTTGTGATATGTTTGTCTGAAACAAGCCATGGATATGGCAAATAAAGCAGGCTGTATTTGTATTAATATATTTCAAACTTTGAAGATATACAACTATTTTAGATGCAACAATTTTTCTTAAAAAAATGGACATGCAACGAATGCGGATCCTCGATTTACCAATAACACTGTGTACTTACAAGAGAAGCCCAGTAGGAGATAACGGGTTTATCTGGATAGAGATACATGTCCAGAAGAGTCCACGCTCCACGCCACACAAACACTACCAGAGTACCAATCACAACCACACTAAAAAGGCAGTCCAGCACATAGAGTGCTGTTTCTCTTGATCCCTGCAAACAAAAAACGGAATCATTTAGAACATGCACTCAATAAAATATGTTTTAATACATTTAAGTTAAGAGCCTAAACCAAAAATTATCTTTGATGAAGACGTTCAACGTCACTTATCCAGCAGCAGTGGCAGAGCAAACAGGAAAATTCAAGTTCAATTTGGTATTATGCTGACGGTTCCAAAACCGAATTAGGAACAGGCGCTCAAATCCACAGGAACCAAGCATTCATTTTGCTTGAAACAATAAGCCACAATTTTTCAGACAGATATATTTACTATCTTAACTATCGTTTGGGTATCACAAAGAGTTATATTACACTCCTGTATTTTCATTAGTCAGGTGGGCCTGAAGGCACGGCATGGAGCCGTGAATGTCTCGTGGGTAGAGAAAGGCAGTATATGAAAGAAAGGTTCCCAGGATATGAAAATATGCCGAAAAAATCCCAAAATATTATTACACATATATTTTAAAGAGTAACATCTTATACGTTAAGCAATAGCTCCCAGAGAGCAAGGCCTGAGATTCAGAAACAATGTTGGCCATTGGTTGAATGGAGCAGTAAAGGTAGATTAGTCATTAAAATTTGTTAAGATGTATTTATCAAGAATCGTATCTCGCGTGAAAGAAAATTTAACTCACAAACCTAAATGCAGAAGATATAAACTATTATTATCAGTTGGATTATAATTGATCACAAACATTCAGTTTTAAAATTTCTGGTTGGGTCACACGTATTTTTAAAATAAGGTACTGCGCACTTACGAGTATTACAATTGAAATACTAAGAAAGAAAAGCAAAACATTCTACTTTTTAAAAACTTTAAATTAACATACTTCTTTTGTTCTTTAAGATCCATGCTGGTATAACGAAAAAAATATTCCTCTATTAAAACTCGTCTGTGAAAGTTCCAGCGATACCTAAAAAGAAATATTCTAATTTCTCTATTTTTGTACCAAAATTTATATTTAATTTCGAAGGGTAAAGTCTATATGATGTTAATAATGAAAATGATGATGATAATGATGATGATGATAATAATAATAATAAAAATAATAATAATAATTAATAATAATAATTAATAATAATAATAAATAATAATAATTAATAATATAATATCCATTCTTTATTATGACTAAATCATTGGTACTAGTAAATTATTATACACACATCCTTAATGCCATGTTGTTAAGGATATTAGTGTCAAGTTATTTGAAGAGAAAGTAGTGGTATTGTCTCTCTTCAGAATTAGGAGACAGAAAGAAAACCCTCTTAAAAATAACAAAGCACAGTGTAAGTCCGAAAATATGGGAGAAAAAGAAACCCATGTATATGCAAAAAAAAAAGGGTATTTTAATCCTAAAATAATTGCGTAGGTGGCAAAACTCATTTAGCATTGCATGAACAACTAAAATGACTCATTCTATAGATACTTCCTTTTAAACAAACATAAGTGTTAACTTAAATTTCTGTAATTTTCTTGGTGTGTTAGAGATGAGATCGAGCTCGTATAAAGGATTTATTTATTACCTGGTGAAAAATTAAAGTATTCCCAAGTACTAACTCTCGATATATAACTAAAAAGTAAACATAAAAGCAATGACAATAAAAACAACTAGTTTCAGTACACACTAGTAGACATTTTCCCACTTGAATGCACCCGTTCTTGTCCAAATACATTCTAAGTTAATGAAGCAAGAAAATATGTTCAACTTTATCGCTTTCTACACGATCGCAGAACAAGTAAGAACTAATGGGACATTCTCCAAGAAGGCTATATATCTAATGGCAAACTACAAGATTCTATAATCAGCGTAACTCTGCTTTTAAAAGTCACAAATGAATTTATGTATATCAAAAATAAATTTGCCAGTGAAGATTAGCGTTTTCCAGATTATTTAATTATTTATTTTAAAATAGGACAACTTAGCAAAGTTTGCAAGATTCAGCAGAAAATTCAGCAGTAATGTCCAAAAAGTGATTTCAAAATAAATCCTCCCAAGGCAAATTGCATATTATTTTCAAGGAGCAAAATCAACTGCGTTCCAGAGCTAAAATTCAAAGGCGTCAAACTTAAGGTTGAATACACGTTAAAGGTACTAGGACTTATATTAGACATAAAAATAGTAGATGGAACGTTCATATACAAAGATCTAAGAGATGAATGTAAACGCTCCAAAAAGGAGCTGTCAAGTGTTAATATCTAGCTAGAAGGTTTTCACTCTCTGAAAACTGGGTTATGGTTAAAAAATCTATAACTGTGCCATTCCGATTGGAGGAGGTGCACCAGCCCTACAAACATACTAATGAAGCCCCACCTGAATACCACAAAACAACTCAGCCTCACCTATGCCCTCAACATAGCAGCATCACCTGACTCTAGAATGTATTTCTATTTTTCCCGGAATATCTTCACGATCACTTCCTTTAGGAACAAACACAATCTCCGCCTTTCTGTATCAGAATAACAAAATTTGACTATGATAAGATTCTTAGGGGGAATTTAGTATATCAACCAGTGGAGCATTTTGTGCCAAAGCCTCCGAAAGGGAGGGCTGAGGTGAGGGTACTAAGGGTGACCAGGTGAAGGAGAGACGACAGCAGAGGACAGAGACCCTAACAGCTTTACATAGATTTAGTTGGTCACTCACACAATCGACTCCCCTCCTCCTTGCGAGCATGCACATCCCCTGGGTGGGACTCTGAGACCTTCCTCCATCTGGAGGACAAGGATTTACAGAGAGCAAGCACGCCGAAAATTCAACCTACACTTAGAACCCTGAAACAGCAGCCAGCAGGATGAAAAGTGAAATGAAATTGAAGTGAGGTGAAATGGAGGGACAGAAAATTCCGGGGATGTAATTGTCCTTCCTAGCATTCCCTAGCGACTCCAGGAAACCTCCGAAAACTCATGGGTCAGTGAGATCTGCCACGGGAATCGAATCCAAGCTGTCCAATGCAGGCCACAGAATCTAGGAAAAGTTCCTTTTTACTGTGCAATTTCTGTAAGTTGCTTTCACAAACCCCAGTAAAATTTAATATAGTTGCAATATTCAGACTTAATCAGACTTTTCATTTGTAATATTTTGCACGTCTAACGCTAGGCAGTGCAAGAATATTTCTCTTTATACATACGAATAATTTTAGCACCAGTAGTAATCAACTCGATTACATCCAGATAGTTGCACTATATTTTTCTTATATAAGGGTTATTGGAATGTTGGGCGTATCTTTCAAATATGTATCGTATAGTTATAGCAGATTCCATGGTCTCTGTTTCCTACATCGTGACCACCTATAGATTATCATGTTCCGCATTCTTGGTCATTCAGTTGCAAATAACCTTATAATACGAATCTTACGATTTTGATAAGTGTGTCACTTGTCGGCGGATATGTCGACTTCATTGGCCATCTGTGGCCGTGCAAAACTAGTTGAGACCAATCTACAAAAGTGTAGCATGAGCTCAAGGACATACCATTTACCTTCGTTGTCTGGATGTGCTCCTTATTATGGGTGCATTGTAGATACCAAATGTATGCTAAAGAATGGGCACATCTAAATAAATGTGAAAATATCCAGAATTTTAATATTAGAAAGCCAAGCGTAATAAAAATAAATGGGTATCCTGTTGCTCTGTGTTTCAGAAGGGCAGTGTACTTCGTTAATTTAGATCACCACTGCAGCAATTGTTTGAAAGTTTGTCTAGTGCCAGTCACATGTTTTCTCACATAACATTCGATCATTTGTGGTACTTTCAAAAATCGCTTAAAAATTAATGTCTATAAGATTTATAATATTCTGGAAGAAACAAAACCGACATTTCATTGAACAATGAGTCAACCGCGTCGTGATCGAGTGGTTAGACCATTCGCCTCTCACTAAAGCGGCCCGGGCTCGATCCCAAGCGCCGTTGGTTAGATGCTAGTCTACTGCTCCCAACGTTGCGGGTTCAAATCCGGCCCAGACCGATGGTTTTTAAGTGTGCTTAAAAATGACAGCTCCATGTCAGTATATTTACTGGCATGTAAAAGAACTCCTGCGTGACGAAATTCCGGCACACCGGCGATGCTGATGTGATCCTAGCAATTGACAGCGTCGTTAAACAACAAAATAATTTTAATTTCCACCTCGCGGCTTGTGAATATGTGACTGACAACGTTAGAGCTGCAGAACAGTTTCCAGAACGTTCGCGAGGCTTCTAGCTGCCGGCTTGCTTGTTCGAGAAAGTTCCATGCTACGTCATTCCCGGTACAAAAGCTTACGGGACGACGAAAGAAGGGAGCACACTTATTCCTGCCCCTTCCTGCATCCAAACTTAGGTATGCAGGAAGAAACCATTGCCCACAGACACAAAAGCTTGAAAACATTTGGAACACCTTCTATACTGCACAGATAAAGTCACAATAAGCGGCTAGGTGTTGTACAGATAAACATACCGTACAGGAGAACCTGTACGACCTGTTCTCGAATGCTGGAAAATGCTGGAAGAAGGGAGCAGTTGTTCGTGAACGGGATAGCTATTAGCAGTGCGTATGTGTGTGCAGTTGTCATCGTGAAAGAACTGTATGTGACCACAGAGGCACTTTGGTACCTTTTCAGTTATTGTATATACTAATTTTATAGGATTGTTTCCTTATATTTTTAGCAGAACAAGGCACATAGTAATAAGTCGAATGTTATGAGGATTTAATTCATTTTGAAGAATTGTATAAGCGTCGAATTCAATATATGTAAAATATGAATATTCATAACTTCAGTTTCATTCGTGTCCAATAGTTTTGAAGATGCGTCGCATTGTAGTTAGTCTTGAAGTGAAGGAATTTTACTGACTGTAGAGTAATTGTATCGTCAAAGTCAGCTGTTTGTGAGACAGAGAGAGTAAAGAAAGACATCGATGTTACGAAAAGACAGAGCCGCTATGAGTTGAAAGATTACGAATAACTGCAGTTTGTGTTAATGACGGTAAAGGAGAACTGTGTTTTGTACTTCAGTTTTACAAGAAAAATCAAGTGACAGAAAAGGTAACTTTGACTGCTGTCGTTTTTGTAACACTGGTGTCAGAAACAGGGTTTGTTATAATTATTATTTATTTATGCCAACAAACTTACTGTTAGTGTTTTTAAACACACAAGCCGTGTGTGGGCAAAGTTTAAGAGGTAGAACTGGAACTTAAAAATTCAATGCCACAACTGGGATTTGAACCACAGACCTTCCGCTTGCCGGCTTGAGAATTTAATGCCATTCTGGCAGTTTGTCACAATAGCTCAGTGGTTAGAGCGTCCGCCCGGCAAGCGGAAGGTCTGTGGTTCAAATCCCAGTTGTGGCATTGAATTTTTAAGTTCCAGTTCTACCTCTTAGGGTTTGTTATATTGCCTTTTTTTACAATATTATATGCTCAAAGCAAATGCAAGAAAATTGCTGAATAAATAATCAATGGGCAATAAAATTACAAAATGACCTAATAAATATGCATTTCTATAATCTGAGACCCACGATAAAGATTTATGCAAAAGTTAGCAGTGCCTATGGTGCAACAATTAAAAGATGACAGAATCCGAGCTCTGATTACGCAGTTTTGCTTGGGGATGATATGTTCTATTAGCACATTTAAGCTTGGGTCTAATTAAGCCTTGTTATTCCGGTTAAAATGCGTTGCACTGTCCATTACACAAGAATGCCCGCATACGGCTAACAGCGGACCGCACAGCAAGAAGTGTTGTGTGTATATAGGCCTAGTAAGTATCAGTATCGGTGCATTCTTTGTTTTGCTTATATTCCATGTCATGTTCTCCATTCTGCAAGAATTATAATACTAAGGAACATAAGGAAAACTGGACTCTTTTAACAAAATGTGAATGAAACAGCTGCAGAACTGCCCTTTAACATCCTGCAATGCTCAAACCCCTATTTGCTGTATTTTAGAGCACCGCAGCGCTTTGATGTGCATTACATGAGGGTGTAAAGTGGATATCATTATTTATCAATGAACAAATAAAATTGAAACCATCTTTAAAATCGGTATAGGAACTTAAGAATGCCTATTATTATATTCTTTACTATGCAGTATAGTACGAGAAGTAGGGGAAGTATTGTATAAATCCCAAAAATTCTATACCGAGTTTTCACGGAGAATCCCTGAATCCAAAAGAACCATTGTTAGACAAAGGTGAGTGTGTGTGTGTGTGTATGTGTGTGTGTGTGTGTGTGTGCGTGCGTGTCTGTGTGTGCGCGCGCGTGTGTGTGTGAGAACACAACTCAATAACGAAAAATTGTTAAACACCAAACTTGGTATTTAAGTTCAACATCTTCCAAGGATGCGATACAAAGATCAAATCTTCAAAAAATCTCTTCCCAACACTGCCCTTTACATATAATATTTTTTCGAAAAAGTTGATTTTTTAAAAAGAATGACTAGCGATTTTGATTAAAGTACACAAGCTTAAGATATTTTTATCATAAATGGAATGTATGTCTTGAATTTTCTGGGGATGTCCTCAGAAATTCTCTTCATTTTGTATGACTTTTGCGTAGCTGGCAAAGCATAAGAGATAGACAAAATCGTAGATATCGTTAAAACACAATTTATGTCAAGTACATTTTTTGTGCACTGAACCATTTTCGAGGTATTCCGTATTTGTTTGAATTATCCAATACTTAAAGTTTACTTTCTGAACCTGTAAAGAACTATACTGAACCGCTATCACTGGCGACCTGTCTTGTAAGATTTGACTAACACTTAAGCCTAATGTATTCCCCTATTCCATTATAAAACTAAAACTAAAAACTAAATCCCTAGCGCAACAGCCCATGAAGGACCAAGGCTTGTCACCCAGCCGCTACGTCCCCCACCTCTGCCCACTACAGGCGTCATTGTTGGGGTGCAGTATTGGAGGGTGGGACGTGGTCAGCGCCCCCCCGAGCCCTCCCGGCCAGTTATACGGCTTTCTCGACCTGGGGCCGCTACCTCTCCATCAAGTAGCTCTTCAATTGGTCCCCACGAGACCTAACGAGGCTGAGTGCACCCCGTGCCAGACTTCCTAGAGGAGATAAAATCCCCATGCTGGTACCAGGAATCAAACCCGGATCCTCCGCACCAGAGGCAAGCGCACTACCAGCTCCTATTCCATTATACCTACAGGAAATAAGTAATGGCCCTTCTTTACTTTATGTCCCACAAATAATTTTTCTAAGTTACATCAGTTACGATATTGCATCCTATAGGAAGCCACAAATAAGAACCAAATATAAAAAGAGCATTAATTACTCACTAAACGGTCAGAAATGCATAATACTCGTGTTTTAAATAAAACGAATGGAAGCTATGCAAGTCCAAAGATAATTATTGCGCATGCGCCGACGCCGGTAACAGACAATTTGGCTAGCTGCCAATATTGCTCCCAGAACCACCCTAGTCTTTGTTGCCATCGTTAAGAAACCAATACACTATAGTCGATAAATGAACTAGCTAAAGTTTTCGCTGATCTAAATTAGCCTAAAGTATAGCTAAACTAAACTAAGCTAATGTTTGATTTGCATATATAAACTATTCTACTAAACCGCAGGGTGAATCTCCCAGATGTCCTCCATCAACTCCTGAAAAGGATCGGCTTTCCTGTTTTTACAGTTTTGGTAGTACAGTCACTCCGCTAAATGTACATCCATTTGATACTACCTATTGTCGCCCCTTGACAGGTGATGCCAAAAAGATCGCCAGTGTAACTCAATATTGTTTATGCGGATCTTTCTTTATTGGTTCCACGAAATACAGGATGTGGTTTACCGTTAAGTGGGCTACAAAACCCCCAGCCATTAAATCGTTTTCTCCACCCTAGCAGTCGGCGTCCTGGTGAACTTCACATGCTCCTCAATTAAAGCATACAGGGTGACACTATCTCTGTGAATGTTAGGGCATACTGTCATCTGTACCTCATTGATGAGCAAGTCGATCATCCCCATGATCCAGTTTTATTCCACGATACGGCCATGATATTTCCTCCTTCCTGGTTCCACTTCAGTATGACAAACGGTTACTGAAGCTTCAGAAAGACATTAGCGATTTCGGGGTAAGTGCATGATAATCCTATGTTAATAAGGAGTAGTGATAATTGAGTTTTAGCTATACTGATATTTCAGATACGTGTTGCGCTTTGGGGCAATCAATATCTACGCTTTGTGTCTTAGGGTCCTCGTTACATTTCGCTATACTTGATTTTAATTAGGTACATACGTTGTGCAATAAAGGAATGATGTATATGCGTATTACATTTCGATTTCGGAACCGTACTTCATACTGAAGTTCAATCCAAATTTGCATTCTTCGATCTGATCGACCTAGCCCACCCCTATTTTGTCCGTGTTGATATATTTGTTGTTTACTGAGGATATACGAGATCTCAGACAAAAGCATGGCTTATGCTTGTGTCTTCAATGAACAATATATGACGGTTTCCTCGTACAAAAATACATGGGCATAGTTGAGCTTAACTAGGAGTATTTGGGCAGATGGTAGCCTGGAGTTTCTGAACCAAGTATGATTTGCCATTGATTCCGAAAACTGTTCGTGCAATGAAATGAAAATGAAAATAGATCGTATCTTCTATCCCGTTTCGTAACAGAGTGAAGGGTGGCATCGTACTCCGGCGTATCATGCGCGTTAAAAGGAACTGCATGCATTATTCGTCATCGTGACACAGTTGTGCGACATCAGTAACATTAACGAGTCTGGTCGTTGCAGTGAAACAGATCTTACACTTATGAAGTTTATTTACTGAATGGCAGGGACTGAACGGGATATTCACGTTCACAATACACAGTAAATTAGTTTGCTTCTATAATGACACGTGTGGTTAACATATACAGAGCTTTATTACCGTCCGCAAAAATGTGTTTGGAGCATTGGTGCAAAAGTTGGCAGCGAACAGCACTGCAACTATCGAGGTTACCCGCACTGCTATTCCTGGGCAACTTCAGCAGCTACAGTCAGCGCTCGTTTGACACATCAAAATCTTAACATATCATCTAAGATAGAATGTAAGAATGAGGATTGTTATAATAGGTGGGGAATTTCTGGTGAGTGGTGCACATCGGATTATTATTCATAAAATATCGCTTGGAAATTTTCACTCTAAATATAAATTGTTCTTCAAGAGCCACAGTTTTATTTATTGGAACACCACGTGAACTTAACTATATAGCTTATGTAAGAATTAAAACAAGAAATGTTGTTTAAGGACGCTGTCAATCGCCAGGATCATATCAGTGTCGCCGGTGTGCCGGAATTTCTTCCCGCGGGAATTTTTTTACATGCCAGTAAATCTACTGACGTGGAGCCGTAGTTTTTAAGCACACTTAAAGACCATCGGCCTGAGCCGGAATTAAACCCGTGACCTTGGGATCAGTAGCCCAGTGTCTAACTGAGCCACCTAGACCGACATATAGTTTATGTAAATTGAAAAGGTTAATGAGCGATGTTCTTGTATGCTTACACAGCATAAACTCCTGTGAATTATCTTTTGAATATAGCACTACCACTATTTGATTGTTACACATCCTATAGCGCATTAGTCGTAAAAAGTCAATTAATGTAAATAAAGCTTAATATGAATAATTGCATTATCTCTCTTAGTAACAATATTGTCCAAAAACTTTCGATAAAGTTGTTCGGTAGTGATAGAAGCTATGTTAAAATAAGTTTAGTATTTGTGTATTACGGACATAATAATGATACTTATACCGAGGTCTTATTGCCTGAGAGTATATAGCTTCCAAGATGATAAACATCAAGTTACGACCTTAATTCGATACTTGATTTTAAGATTTGACAGTTCATTATTGATCAAATGAAACTTTAAAACGCTTTAAGTTAAAAGTTCGTCTTTTCTTAGTCTCAAAATGTAATACCGTTTGTTTATATTCATCGGTATCTAAAGTCTGTGTGTTGAATAATATTGTATTAATATATCAGCGTGTGTGTGTGTGTGTATGTGTGTATGGTGTGTTGCTTAAAGACCTCTAACCCATTGCATCAATTTCACCACACTTGGTACAGATAACCCTTGATATAAGGCAAAATTTACTGTTTAGCTTAAAATTCAAACTTCCAGGGAATTACACACAGTTAATTATTTAATTTTATGTAATGTCTACTAAAGCTAACAGTACCATCTATATCTTTATCAAAGATGCAGCTCGAACTTTATCAATACTTAACATTTTCAGGGCTCACAAAATAACAAGAAACAGTGAGTTTATATAGTATTGGTTGATCTTTTCCTGACATTGATCTCAAGTCAAATTTTATCTTTATTTTCTTTTGACTTGTGTTTTCTTAGTTTTGTCTACGTTGGTTACTGAAAACTTTTGGGAAAGTGTAATCTAGGGCTAAATGTTGTAGGAAAAACCGTCAAATCACGGGCAACCCCAGGTAATTAATATCATTAATTTTATTTGCATAAATTTCTATGAGGTGTCAAATAAAACAGGTTTGTCTAAGCCTATTATACCTGCAATTTGTAAAAGTGGAGAGAGAGAGAGCTGAGATAGGGTGTTATATATGCCTAGTTATTGATAGCACCAGTTAAGTTGCCTCTCAACGTGAGAACATTAACCTAGGCCTAACATGGGCTAAATTTCGAACATACAGAAGGCTGTCATCCCGTTCATACACACACTAACCCGGGCGTCGTGGTCTACGCTATACACTCATCTGCGAATAGACACAGAACAAAATTTGACACAAGTATAATAAATTTTTATTTTCAATGACCCTAGCATTAGCAAACTGATTGAACTGACATATGATACTACCATAAATTCTAGTTAAACAACTATTGAATGATTGGTAACCAAATATTGTTTGTTGTGTTTCATGTGTTTCTGCAAATAATGATTATAAAAATTAGTTAATGCTTACTGGCTATTCAAAACTGATATAAGTGACACCCTGATTCTTAACTCAAAATAGTGTACTCATACTTCAAGTGCGCTTCCCTCTGGTGTTTATTTCTAGTTGTTCAACAGTGCTTTTGCATAATGTTTTCAGGTATTTTTATTTATTTTTATTTTTTATTTTTTAAAATTATTTTTGTTACTTATGGTGTATCTTAAGTGTTTTAATTAACTTTTGATTTAAATGTGTTAAGTTATGATTTTTTAACTGTCTCCAAAGAAATGCAAAGCTATTGAACAAGAGCAACCTAAGTCTAAAATGTGTAGGGATAAATTTTTCAGCCATTTTCGAATAAAGCAAAGAGATTTAGTGCAGTTCATTGTGAAATCTAAGCATGTTGTAGACAAGTTATTAACAGTGAAGTTAAAGATGCATATAGTTGGGAAGCCTTCCGTATCTTGTACGGTAACGATGAATTAACATTACAAAGAGATACAATGTGTGGGTGTGGGTGTGTGTGGGTGTGTGTGTGCGTGCGTGCGTGTGTGTGTATAAAAGGATTTACAAGGATCAATACACACTGCGAACATAATTGAAGGTGCAAAAAATGTATTTGGTAAATGGCCTTGAAATTTTGCTGAATATTCCATGGAGTATAAAATGTTTGGTCCTCCACCACTTGCTTTAAAATTAAAGTAAAAGCTGCGGATGATGATCAGCGTTTGAAAATGAGAAAACAAAGACGCAGTGAAGCAAAACCTTATCAGAGCAATATGTCTTCTGTGCTTAGGCCAAAATCTTTTAATATCCCGTTTGCTTTATTTCATGTATGTTGCAATGGACATCATTGACAGCGTATGCTATTTTTCCCAGCATATCATACATTAGTCAATCGATATTTGTGATAAACAACTGAGATTATTATTTGTCTGGGTTGTTACAGACTATGTGTAATTATCTTCATGACACGAGAATAAAAATCTTGATATTCTGCAGTTTTGTTTTATTTTCTTGTGCATGTATTTAAAAACTGGATGATTTTTGTCAATAAATAACTAAGGGTCTAAGAACTGCAAAGTTTAATGTTTTACCTTCTGTTGTATCTAAAATTGCCGGATAATTCTATAATTATGTCATTGTCAAAGGATAATTAAAATTGACAGTATTTTGAGACTGTGGAAGACTGTCATGAAGGATTAAGGAAATCATAAATAAGACACACAGGTACGTATTTCATACTTATTTTGGTCAATATCAGGGAATTGTTAACATTTTATGAGGAATATAATGAGACTTAATTACAATTCTATGTGGTATTGGATTCGCCACAAGTCTTCTTGCTCACATTACGTGATTTCAGAAAGGATAAGGATAATTTTATAAATAAAATTAATCAAATTGAAACTCGAGGTATAAAAAACCATCCGCACAAGTCAAGTAAGTCAGCTAATTGTGTGTCAGAAGCATCATATGTGAAAATAAAATGTATCAGATTCTGCTGCAGGCAACATTACGCTATTTTCCATCCCAGCTCTAATCCATTCATGTATTAGACTAATGTATCATTTCTTGCTGTCTAATGTCTCCTAATTATGGGCTTAGAATAGCTTCCATGCTTTCAAAGTTCCAGAGTTTGAATCTCGGTTAGAATGGGTAATCTGTGTACGGTCCCTAAATTTTTTTTTTTTATCGTTGGATCTTATAACTAAGAGACAGGCAAAATACGAATGAAATTTGATATTCTAACCTATGCTTGCTTCATAAAGGGTATAATTAGTTTTACGTTTTGCAGTGTTTAGTGGTATATTGTAATGTACTAGTAATAAACAAGGAAAATACCCGTAACTGATTTTTCTTTTTTTCTAAGTTTCGCAATGATTAAGACCTTTAAACCACATATAGTACTTTGTGATATTTCACTTTGTATTTTATGACTGAATATGGACAAAAATCTACAAAGCTTATTTCTTAAACCAAGAAATACACCTGCTCTAAGATCTTTAAAGTATATGATATTTTTACCTATGTGTATATTGTAATAGTTTTGGCTTTCTCCACACATTTTCATATTTTGGCAAAAAATTTCATACTTTGGATTTTTTCTTCATGTTTTCTTTGTCACTACGATATCTCGATACCAAATTTCGTTGCCCATTATAGGGAACTGCAGAGAAAGTAAAAATGGGAAAGGAGAGAGAGAGAGAGAGAGAGAGAGAGAGAGAGAGAGAGAGAGAGAGAGAGAGAGAGAGAGAGAATAAAGTGTAGAAAGTAAGAAAAAGGAAATAATTCTACAAAACTGTATCTAACGGTTCAGTACTGGAACGAATAGTGAAGGAAGCTAAAAGCGGGTGTGATGTCCTCCGATGTTGGTGTGCAGTGCTCAGTTTTTAGTGATGTAATAACCTCGGCGAGGCGAAGCGAGGGAAGAGCGAGCCATGGCAGGCAAATCCCGTCCAGGGCGCCCCTTGCTAGCGTCATCACGTAGGTATAATACGGCGGGACATTTGGAAGTGTCTTCAGTGTCCGCTGTATCCACGATCCCTCAGGGGATCGAATACCTCGTATTTGACAACGTTAAACTAACAAATCTTGCATTGTTTTATTTGTTTTTTCTCCATACAAGTTCGAATATATAACAATGTTTGCAACTTGATATCTTTAAAACTATCGTTTATTTTTACTTTCTCTACTGGTGAGAAGTATGGTATTCCATCCAAAAATTCGATGTCGAGATTTCACCGGAAATATATGTTTTGACATCCCCTGAATCCAAACACTCTGATGTGTTGCACTCACATGACTTTCCCTACTCTTGTACTAACCATTCGTACAAACTCTTATACCTATAGGTATCTTCTTCGTGTTAGTTAAGATAAACACTTGTACAAATTATCTTATTCCTTATTTCCTTGTAGGTGCAAGAGGAATGCTAGAATACAATAGGCTTTGTGCGATAGTCAAATGTTTTAAAGCTTTGAGATTCTGTTGTCTTTGCACACTTAACATATTAAAAAAAATGAACAACGATGATGCATTTCACGAAAGTTCTAAATTTTGCGAAACTCACACACATAATAAGGAATATCTCCGAAATGGTTCACCCTACAAGAAAATTTATTGAGATATAAATTGTGTATTCTAGCAAGATCTACATTTTTTGTATAATATGATTTGGTCTGTCTCTAACGGTTTACCAGTTATGGAAAAGTCGTCCAGAGTAAATACGACTACAGGGCCTATAGCCAGAAAACTCAAGATATAGATTTCATTTGTCATAAAAATATCTCAAACATGACATTTTAATCAAAATCGTTAGAGCCATTTATAATAAAATGAAAAATTTCGAACAATTGTCCATGTAAAGGGTAGTTTCGGGTGGGGCTATTTTCTTCAAAATCTTCGTGTCGCATCCTTGAAAGACATTAAACTTAAATACCAACTTCGGTTTTTAACCGACTTTTCGTTTTTGAGTTATGCTGTCCACAGACACACACACACACACACACACACACACACACACACACACACACACACACACACACACACACACACAGACCTTTTTCTAAAAATGCTTTTTTTTTTGGATTCAAGGGGTCTCAAAATATATACTTCCGGTGAAATCTCAACATCGAATTTTGGGTGGAATACAATACTTCCCCTACTTACCAGTAGAGAAAGTAAAAAAGCATTTTTAGAAAAAGGTTCTTGTGTGTGTCTGTGTGTCAGTGTGTCAGTCTGTGGACAGCATAACTAAAAAACCAAAAGCAGGTTAAAAACCAAAGTTGGTATTTAAGTTTAACCTCTTTCAAGGATGCGACACGAAGATTTTGAAGAAAATATCCCCACCCTGAACTACCCTTTACATGGACAATTTTTCGAAAATTTTTATTTTTTTGAGAATGGCTCTAACGATTTTGATTAAAATGCCATATGTTTGAGATATTTTGATGAAAAATGAAATGCATATTTTGAATTTTTTGGCTATAGCCTATGTAGTCCTGTTTACTCTGGATGACTTTTGAATAACTCGTAAACCGTAAAAGATAGACAAAATCTTACTGTGCAAAAAATTAAATCTCATTGAAACATATAATTTATGTTTGAATAAACTTTTTTGTAGAGTGAACCATTTCGGAGATATTCCTTGTTATTTGCCTCAGTTTCGGAAAACTTAAAACTTTGGTGAAATGGAACGTCGTTGTTCATTTTTTATATGCTAAGCGTGCAAAGAGAACGGAATCTCAAAGCTTTAAAATATTTGACTATCGCCCAAAGCCTACTGTATTTTAATATTCCTCTTACACCTACAAGGAAATAAACAATAAGATAATTTGTACAAATGTTTATCTTAACTAACGCCAAGAAGATATAGGAATAAGGGTTTGTAAGAATGGTTAGTATAAGAGTAAAGAAAGTCATGTGAGTGCAACACATCAGATTTTTTATTTACCTGCTGAACATACAGTTATCAGTGCAAGGTCATGAAGAGGCTTCGCTCTGATACCGAAATTTAGATTTCAAATCGAATGGGCTTGATAAAGACACGTTTTAATTTAATTGCCGGATATGAGATTTGCGATAAGTGTTGAGTAATAACATAAATAGATAATAGAGTAGGAAGTGTTGTAAGGTGAGCAAGATATGAGTAAATAATAGTCGTTAAATTTGTAGGATAAACGCATTATTGGTTTGAAATTAACGAGTCATGACGGCATACCACATAATTGGAAATTCAGGTCTGCCAACCTTAAAAGTCGCGCGATATGTTTAATAAAATATAAAGTAAACATTGTTTAATCATAGAAAGGTAACTATATATTCAGAATTCAAAAAAGAACATGTTATAATAGAAAGGGACATTTCTAAATTGTGAAAAGGAATGAAATAGCATTTTGGATACGAGGCTTTCTTTTGATGACGTCATGAAATTTAAAATCGGAAAGAACGTTTTCCTAGCGTGGGGACGCCAGGAAGCGTGATCACTCGCCCCAGGCCGGTAGCGGACTTACAGGTGTACACACGTGAGTTGCGATTGCTCTGCGAGTATATATGTATCGAAAGTCGGCATAACCCCCGAAAGTGTCAAAAAGTGGAAAATAAATAATCTACAAAAGTCATTCTGGGTGATCTATAAAATATACCTACGAATACCCTGGATTATAGAAAACTCATGTTGAGCTAGCTGGTGCCGAACTTCAAGTATCGACAACGATCGTTCAGTTACAGCGAAGCATCATCCAATTTCGCTTCAAATGGCGATCTAACGTGGAGCAACCATCATCCCCTTTTCGCATCAGCTCAGTGAACACCAGTTGTTCAGCCCTACCTTAGATCTACTGTATTCCCCTTGAATGGTGTTTCTGCAAATGTTTATATGACATATCATAAAGCACACAGAAGAATAATTTGTAGAAATATGGGTCGATGTAATATGCACATAAGATTTTTGTTTTATTTTTGTTTGTTACGTTCTCTAATACGCATACTAAAGATGAAGTATTGTATTCCACCCAAAAATTCGATGTCGAGATTTCACGAGAAATATATGTTTTGAGGCCCCCTGAGTCCAAAGGCATTATAGAAAAAGGTCCTTGTGTGTGTCTGTAAGGCTGTGGACAGCGGAACTTAAAAACGAAAAGTCGGTTACAAACCAAAGTTGATGTTTAAGTTTAATGTCTTTCAAGGATACGACACGAAGATTTTGAAGAAAATTGCTCCAGCCTAACTACTGTTTACATGGAAAATGTTTCGAAAATTTTTATTTTCTTGAAAATGGCTCTTACGATTTTGACTAAAATACCGCATGTTTGAGATATTTTTATGACAAATGAAATGTATATCTTGTATTTTCTGGCTATAGTCCATGAAGTCCTATTTATTCTGGATGAATTTTGCACAACTGGTAAACCGTAAGCGATAGATCAAATCTTACTATACAAAAAATCTGATGTGCTGCACTCACATGACTTTCTCTACTCTTATAATAACCATTCTTACAAACTCTTATTCCTATATCTTCTGCGTGCTAGTTGAGATAAACATTTGTACAAATTATCTTATTGTTTATTGCCTTGTAGGTGTAAGAGAAACATTAGAATACAGTAGGTTTTAAGCGATAGTCAAATATTTTAAAGCTTTGAGATTCCGTTCTCTTTGCACGCTTAGCATATAAAAACTGAACAACTATGTTCCATTTCACGAAAGGTCTAAGTTTTCCGAAACTGACACAAATAAAGAATATCTCCAAAATGGTTTACTCTACAAAAAATTTATTCAGACATAAATTATGTTTTACTGAGATCTACATTTTTGTACAGTAAGATTTTGTCTATCTCTTACGGTTTACGAGTTATTCAAGTCATCCTGAATAAACAGGACTACATAGGCTATAGCCAGAAAATTCAAAATACGCATTTCATTTGCCATACAAATATCGCAAATATATGGTATTTTAATAAAAATCGTTTGAGCCATTTTCAAAAAAATCAAAATTTTTGAAAAATTTTCTATCTAAAGGGTAGTTTAGTTTGGGGCTATTTTCTTCAAAATCTTCGTGTTCTTCAAAATCTTCTTCTTCCTTTAAAGACATTAAACTTAATACCAACTTCGGTTTTTAAATAACTTTTCGTTTTTGAGTTATGTTGTCCACAGACAGATAGATTTGACAGACTGACACACAGGCACACATAAACGGATCTTTTTCTAAAAATGCTTTTTTATTATTCAGGGGGTCTCGAAACGTATATTTCCGGTGAAATCTTGACATCGAATTTTTGGGTGGAATACAATACTTCCTCTACTTACCAGTAGATAAATTAAAAATGTAGATCTTGCTAAAACACACCTTGTAGTCCAAATAAATTTTTTGTAGAGTGAACCATTTCGAAGATATTCCTTGTTATTTGTGTAAGTTTTGGAGAACTTATTCTTTTGTCAAATGAAACATCGCTATTCATTTTTTATGTTAACCATGCAAAGAGAACGGAATTTGAAAGCTTTAAAAGATTTGACTATTGCTGAAAGCCTATTGTATTCCCATATTTCCGTTGCACGTGCAAGAAAATGACCAATAAGATAATTTCTGCAAATGTGTTATCTCAAATAACACGAAAAAGACAGAAAAAGAGTTTCTAAGAATGATTAGTACAAGAGTAGAAATAAAAAAAAATATTTTCTTGTTTAACGACGCTATCAATTGCCAGGATCACATCAGCGTCGCCGGTGTGCCGGAATTTTGTCCCGCAGGAGTTCTTTTACATGCCAGTAAATCTACTGACATGGAGCTGTCGTTTTTAAGCACACTTAAAAACCATCGGCCTGGGCCGGGTTTGAACCCGCGACCTTGGGATCCCTAGGCCAGCGTCTAACCAACTGAGCCACCCAGACCGACAACAAGAGTAGAGAAAGTTATGCTAGTGCAACACATAAGATTTTTTTTTTTTTCATAATGTCCATTTTTATTTTTGCCATTTGCCTATAGTGAGTAGAAGAGTAGAGGAAATTTCCATTTCATCACAAAAAAATTCTTAGGGAGATTTCACCGGTAATACAAGATTTGTGACTCACTGAATTGAAAAATACTTTCATAGAAACTTATGTATGTTATCTGTCTGTATGATGGCTGTCTATGTCCTTCTGTCTCTCTGAACAGCACAATTGAAAGACGAAAAGTCTCTAATCATCTCATATGATAGAATAAGGGTTTAAATTCTGATTGCGGTCAAGCCGGTTTGCTGTGGTTTCAATTAGCCAAGCAGGTAATGCGTAGTTGGTACACATTTTCCCTGTCGCTGTAGCAATGAAAAGCTAATGCAACTAATGTGATTATTACAGAAGTATGCTGTTAAGGCTGGTCTCTATCCAAAATTTACAGATGCCACACAAGGGAACTGTGTGCTATTTTCGACAGAACCGAACTACTTCAACAAGTACCAGTAAACAAATATCTAAAGGTATAGAGATATGATCTGAGTAGTTAGACCCGTAGTAAGTGAAATTTTAAACAAGGAGGAACAGAAAAAGCTTCATAGTGTAAATAAAATATGTTTTCAAAGTTTATAGGTGAAGCTTAGCTTGAATACGTAACTTAATAACGCATGGGAAGTGTGCTTTTATTCAAAGGATACATATAGATCTTTGTCTTACAGCAGCTAATGATGCAATATAGAAGAATGTGTGAATAGTATACATTCAGTGGAATGGGGCATTGAGTTCAGATTGTAAGGTAGACGTTTTGCCATTAAATTAAGATAAATCCTGTAATATAATCACCAGAGCTACCAAGAAGAAAATGTTCATTAGTGTTTAATTCGAACATTACAAAATATACAATATTGATATTAATGTCCTTTTGCCCAAGAGGGGGGGGGGGTTTACGGAGGGAACTTATAGGTGCATCATTTAAAGAATACTTTATACAGCGGATAAAATAATAATGGCTGATGTTTTTTCCGCTAAGATTGAAACAGATTTCAAGCCGATAGAAATGAGTAAAAAAATTCAAATAAATTATTAACTTTGTACCTGGCTTTATGGCAGCAGCATAATGTATCTAAGCTTTGTGTTTCTGGTAGGCACAAAATAGCTAACTGTGGTTGTGACATATCCTCTTTAGTGTACGTCCTTTCGCTGTAAATAACTGCATGCACAGATACCTAATCACAAGTTGTTATTTGAAAAGATTGTCATGTTGCTTAAAATTCCCTTATTTTGCTGGTATATGTGCTTTCTAAGATGTTTCGTGAAAATCACTAAGATAATTTTATTGCACTTTTTCTGCATTTTCACCCGTTGCACTTCTCACCACGAAAGAGATTTCTTTTTTCACAAACACCATTATCATGGATACTGTTTACGAAGCGCCTTGAACAGTAGAACATCTGCTCAATTGACACACCACAAGAAATAAACTTACCGGTACGCGAAACATGGTGGGCACGATGAAGTAGCCCTCACACGTGTCTGGGATGATAGCGAAGGGTGGCGCTGATATGTTTCTTAGGGTCCTCATTGCAGCTAGGGCGAAGATGCTCACAAATACAATTGGCAGCACAGACCTCCAGTCCGTGCCGGTGTAGAGCTCGAGGAGCTTCCAAGGGCCACGCCACGCGTTCACGCAAAAGAAGCCAAATGCAGCTGTATATAGTCTAGAAGTAACGTAATAGAGAATCCTGTGCCGATCGGGATGCAAAACTCTCGTCAGTTGATGCTGGAACACCGTGAAAATGAAATGACCGACTAACCCAATTCCTATGGAAACCCAGGCACTCCTGTGCGAATCTTTGGGGTACACATGGTACTCCATAAGTTCCCAGGTACCTCGCCAGTATCCAACGACCGCCGGAGCCACGATAAGAACGGAGAACAGCGTATCCAACACCGATAAAAACACATAGTGGCTTCTCTTAGTGCCTTTGAAGTTGTCCGAAATACCCGCGGTGCTTCCTCTCATCGTGGCTGTCGGGTTCAACGTGAGCACTGACCAGCAGGGTTAAAGGCCAAGCAATGGTATCGGACAACATAGGCCCCCACTCCCATCACCTTCCTCACAACCACCATCACCGTCATCATGTATTGTGTTTACAAGAGACGTATTCTTTTCGCGCCAATTCCATGAGTCCGTTGCAACAGCTAGCGGCCCTAGCACTGCTGTCACCCCACGTCTCCCCCTTCCATGGACCCATTATTGCGACCCGCCCGCGCAGAGCAATTTTCAATTTAAATCCCGTGCTCGACGTCGGGATAAGAGTAACCAAGCCAAGCTTTGTTTGTTTCCTCCCGAAAAAAATCGCGGACAGGAGCGTCAAGGACAAGCTCATTGAAGAAGTAGTCTTCTTTAAAATACAGGTGAAACCATTGTTAACCCTTTTCTTCCCCTGAGCAATGCCTAGCACACCAAGCTCTTGGTTTCAGCACCATTCGTATCCAGAATATAGATAAATGTATTTTATTTTACCGTTTTGGTTTCAATTAATAAATAACCTAACTTAGTTCTCACTCAGTTTGGATTCCCAAGACAGCTTGTAAAGTCGTAACACAAGGTGACATTTTGATAGGCTTTTTTTACCCTTGCTTTCTCTATTACATACAGTAAGTAGGGGAAGTATAGTGTTCCATCCAAAAATTCGATGTTGAGATTTCACTGGAAATATATGCTATAAGGCCCCCTAGATCCCACCAAAAATTTTTGGAAAAAGGCCCGTGTATGTGTGGGAATGGGGTGGGTGGGTGGGTGGGTGTGTGTCTGTGAACAGCATAACTCAAAAACTAAAAGTCGGTTAAGTTGGTATTTAAATTTAATATCTTTCAAGGATGCGGCACGAAGATTTTGAAAAAAGTTCTTCCACCCTAAACTACCCTTTAGATGGAAAATGTTCTGAAAATTTTGATTTTCTCAAAAATGTCCATAACAATTTTGATTAAAATGCCATATGTTTAAAGTGTTTTTATGGCAAATGAACTGTAGGTATATTTTGAATTTTATCGCTGTAGCCCATGTAGTCCTGTTTACTTTTGATAACTTTTGCATAACTGGTAAACCGAAGAAATAGACGAAATCGTACTGTACAAAAATGTAGACCTCGTTAAAAGGCACAATTTGTGCCCTAATACATTTTTGTGGAGTACCATTTCGGAGATATTCCTTGTTATTTGTGTGAGTTTTCAAATACTTATATTTTTCTCAAATGGAAGTTCGTTATTAATTTTCTGTCTCTTGGCCGTGCAAAGATAGCGGAAATTCAAAGCCTTCATATAGCGACCAGCTTCAAAATATTTGACTATCGCACAAAGCCTACTGCATTTCCCTTGCACCTACAAGAAAATCAGCAATAACATAATTTCTGCAAATGTTTATCTCGGCTGACTTGTGATACCGAAATTTAGATTTCAAATCGAATGGGCTTGATAAAGACACATTTTAATTTAATTGCCGGATGTGAGATTTGCGATAAGTGTTGAGTAATAACATAAATAGATAATAGAGCAGGAAGTGTTGTAAGGTGAGCAAGATATGAGTAAATAATAGTCGTTAGATTTGTAGGATAAACGCATTATTGGTTTGAAATTAACGAGTCATGACGTCATACTACATAGTTTAAATACACGTTTGAAAGTCAGGTCTGCCAACCTTAAAAGTCACGCGATATATTTAATAAAATATAAAGTAAACATCGTTTAATCCTAACAAGGTAATTATATATTCGAAATTCATAAAAGAACATGTTATAATAGAAAGGGACATTTCTAAATTGCGGGAAAAGGAAATAGCATTTTGGATACGAGGCTTTCTTGGATGACGTCATGACATTCAAAATTGGAGAGAACGTTTTTTTCTAGCGTGGGTACGCGAGAAAGCGTCTGGTCACTACTCAGTCCAGACCAGTACTGCAAGTTATGCTGTGCAGACGTGAGTGCGATTCCTCTACATATAGAATCGGCATAGCTCCCGAAAGTATCTAAGATGCAATAAACAATATACAAAGGTTTTCTTGGGTGGTCTGTCACACCTGCGCGTACCCGAGATAGAAAGAAAGAGATCTCAATCTGAGCTAGCGGGAACGAACCAAATCAACGGGCGACAACGAGACCAACGACATTTACGCATCAAATGGCGACACAACGAGAAACGAACAACGACTATTAGCTTCACTTGAAGAAGACAGAGGAACAAGAGCTTGTAAGAATAGTAGTACAAGAGTAGAGAAATTCATATGAGTGCAGCATATCAGATTTTTATGTATTTGATCGAATATTCAAAAGGGACTCGAAAAAGCATTTTAAATTTAAAGCGCTCTTTAACTATAAGGTCAATGGAATCCTGGGGTGCACGTTTCGTTTAGAATTTAACTTCTGACTGGCACAGCAGCACGATTGGATCCGATAGCGTGATGGTTAGCGTGTCTGCCTCACGTTCAAGAGGTCGCGAGTTCGAATCTCGCTTAGGGTAAGTTATCCGGGTAAGGTTTTTTTCCGAGGTTTTCCCTACCCTGAGAAGACGAATGTCGGGTAACTTAAAGCTCCATGGACCTCGCGCTCATTTGAGCATCATTTCACCCATTTCATTTCATTCATTCGTCCGATATGACACAATGTTGGAGGACGTTAATTTAAAAAAAAAAAAAAAAAAAAAAAAAAACGATTGGATCCTTATTCCACTCTTAATTAGAGAGCTTATTAGGGCATAAGTGCAGTATTTAAATCCAGCAAAAAAATAATACTGTTTGGTGAGATAAATATCTGTATTCTATTGTTGCACCGTCCATGAAATATCTTACAGGAAGCATTAACAAGCATAGAGGAGCGTTAAAACGTAATCGATCAATATATGCATCTTGCAAAACCCATATCACAGGTCCTTACGAAAAGTTATACGGCAGTACCTACCGATGATCTGCATAACATTTTGTGTAGTGTAGTATGTTGAGAACGCAGCCTTTCTTGCATTTATCATTGCGTTACAATTATCCCTTTTACAGCAGTCTGCAAGATGCTGTCCTTCAGAACAACAGAGGCAACAAGAAAATTGGCGTTAAATCGCGGTCTTAGTTTATGGGCCGAAATACCATTGCATGTCTCTGGCACTGAGCACTATTATTACGTCGGTAATTTATTCTTCAAATAGAGCTGATGTAGTGGTGTAATATTACTATAAGTGAGAAAATAGGAAATTATACCATTTTACTCAAAGGAAAAATGATAAGATAGAAATACAATTTCTCTCTTGCGCGTTACAGTAAGTGAGAGAAACATGTGATTTGTGGGTTTCCTAAGCCTAAGATCTTGTATAGTTACATTTGACTTAACACATAAGAGCTTGCATTTGTATATTGTTAATGGTTTGGCTGATTGCAAGTGTTATCATGGAAGGGACAACAACAATGCGATCCTGTTATTGAGTAGTGGGTGATATGAAGAAATTATTTCAATTCTTTGGATAATTAAATTAATGGCCAATTTGGTCATTCTTAGGTTTCAGGATCTCTTCTAAATGCGAAGGAGGGTCTCGCTTGTTTCTCTGGTTAATTAACTTTAGAAGTGTGAGTTGTTAATTTGTTTATTGGATTGCATTTTCTGAAGGTGGTGTAAGACATTATCACCACCATTCATGATGAGGGAGTGACGTGCCTCATTTAAGAGATTCCGAATTAGAATCTCGGTTAGGGTGAGTTACCCGAATAAGGTTTTACCGTTTTTCTTAAGAATGCCCAGCTATTAAGAACCTAGGGCTAGTTTGATCACAATTTCGCCCATTTCATTCATTTATCACACAGTTTAAACTACATTGAACTCAAAAAACACAAAACTATTAGCTTCAGTAATACTACGGGTGCTTTTCGGTTACTTAATTGAGATTAATGAGTCATAATGTGATGCCGGCCTACAGCGACAGCACATCAAATGCGCTCAAGATCAAGCTACCTCACGGCACTGCATGTGAATACGTGACTGACAACAATGAGCGTGCCAGGACAAAGAGTTTCGGGAAGTTCCAGAAGCTTTGACTGCCGGCTTGTTTATGAGAAACGTCGCGAAAGGGTGAATTTCGAGAAAAATCCGTGCTACGTCATTACGGGTAGGTATATAAGAAAACGAGACGGCGAGTTGAGAATAGTTTTTGTGAGAGAGTAGTTGGTCTATGAAAGGGACAGCTGTTAGCAGTACATGTGTGTGTATAGTCGAGAGAACTGCCACAGAGACAGTTTGGAACATTGATACGTCGCTTCGTTATTAGTCTTGAAGTGAAGCAATCTGATTGTGTGTTGAGTGACAGAAAAGTAATTGGACTGTGTCCACTTTTGTCACACTGGTTTCGGAAGTGGTATTTGTCAAATTGGCATTTATTCGCAATAATTGCAACCATGATTTGAAAGCGCAATGAAATTACACGAGAAAAATCTGATGTGTTGCACTCACATGACTTCATCTACTCTTGTACTAACCAGAAATTATCTTATTTCTCATTTTCTTGCAGGTGCAGCAAGAATATGGGAATACAGTAGGCTTTGAGCGATAGTCAAATCTTTTAAAGCTTTCAAATTCCGTTCTTTTTGTACGGGTAACATAAACAAAATGAATAGCGATGTTCCATTTAACAGAAGTATAAGTTCTCCAAAACTTACACAAATGACAAGGAATATCTCCGAAATGGTTCACTCCACAAAAATTTATTTAGACATAAATTGTGTGTACATTTTTTCTATAGTAAGATTTAGTCTATGTCTTACGACTTGCCAGTTATGCAAAAGTCATCCAGAGTAAATAGGACTTCATGGGCTATAGCCAGAAAATTCACGATATACATTTCATTTGCCATAAAAATATCTGAAACATATGGCATTTCAATCAAAATCGTTAGAAACATTTTCAAGAAAATAAAAATGTTCGAAAAAGTTTCCATGTAAAGGGTATTTTAGGTTGGAGCACTCTTCTTCAAAATCTCCGTATCGCATCCTTGAAAAACATTAAACTTAAATACCAATTTTGGTTTTTAACCGATTTTTCGTTTTTGAGTTATGCTGTCCACAGTCTGACACACACAGAGAAAGAGACACACACATACACACACACAGAAAGAGAGAGAGAGAGAGAGAGAGAGAGAGAGAGAGAGAGAGAGAGAGAGAGAGAGAGAAACGCTGATCTTTTTCTAAACATTTTTTTTTAATTCCAGGGGGCCTCAAAACATGTATTTCCGGTGAAATACATTGAATTTTTGGGTGGAATACAATACTTCCTCTACTAAACGTAGTAGACAAAATAAAAAATATCAGCAAGAGGGAGTTCTGATAAGATAATTAAACTACGATATCATATCTAATTATTTGTATTTATAATCACTGCAGTGATTACAGTGTTAGAACAATCTCATAATTTCGTTCAGCACAAAATTCTGAAAATGTATTCCATACCACCCTTCTTATATTATGTAGCCTTAAATATTATACATACTGCTTCTTTTATATTTTGAATTTGCATAACTCAACAAGCCGCAGTGATTTTACAATGTGTACCAACGGCCAATAAACAGGAAAATGTTTCGAATCGAAGCACCACCGAACTATGTATTGGCCTGTTCAACATCCTGGATATGATGTTTCCTTGTTCCTCGACAGGCTGCTGACCCAAGGCGTTGGCTTTCAAGTCCTTGGCGGTGTAAGTCTTACAAAGAGAGTGGTAGAGCTTGTGCAACAAAAACTTGCCAATCTGCAGGATGCAGACTTTTTTCGTAAACGTGCCGTTACGCGCGTTACAGGGCGACAGTGTTCCTATTAGGCGATCCAGATCTCACGTCTCGAGGTGTGCACATCGCAGTGAATGAGTAGAAGGGGAGTAGACAGTACAATAAGGGTAATGGAAGTGGATGCGGTCTTCAATCGAGCGAGGTAACCTGATTTTATCCGAGTAATACCAAGGTTTCACGCAGCTCTCGTTGGCAAGCTTTCGTTGCATTGATTCTAATCCGTTGTTGAAGTAGAAGAACCAAGCTTGTATGTTTACTGTTCCAGTCTTCAACTTTTTCCGTCTTAGATTTCTCCGCGTGTAAAGAGAATGGGATTAAAGTCCACAAACATATCCTCACTTTGCTGTTGCATGCCAGTTCTAGTCTCAAACAAGAATTCAAGAGTGCATATAAGCAAATTATCTGTTTTTGATATAATGTGCACTGACTTTGGAATTAGTGCTGCACTAAAGAATTAATGAATAAAATTAAAATAACTCACCGATGTACGGAACATAGTAGGAAAGTCCGTTCCATTTTTTCCATTATCAACTGTTATGGAGAACGGTGAAGTGCTGATATTGCGTAGAGCTTTCAGCATGGAGAGCAAAGCAACGCTGACAGTGGTGATCCCCAGCACATCTCCAAGTCGACGGTGCGTGTATAGGTCCAACATTAACCAACTTCCTTGCCAGTGGCTAACGCAGGCCACTCCGAACACCCAGACATAAATTCGAACAGCTACAGCTCTCAGTATTTTCTTGTCGGTCTTTGTAAAAAAACTCTGCATGGGTTTGCGAGCCAACGCAAAAAGCATATGCAGGCCAACACCTACAGACTTCTGCAGCCACCTGTTGAATTAACAGTCAACACATAGAAATGTATAGAAATCTGGCAGTTTTGCAAGCATAAAAATCTGATGTGTTGCACTCACATGACTTTCTCTACTTTTGTACTAACCATTCTTACAAACTCTTATTCCTATATCTTCTTCGTGTTAGTTAAAATAAACATTTGTACAAATAATCTTATTGCTTATTTCCTTGTAGGTGCAAGGGGGATATTAGAATACAATAGGCTTTGTGCCACAGTCAAATCTTTTTGACCTTTGAGATCCCGTTCTCTTTGCACACTTAACATATAAAAAAATGAACAACGGTGTTCTATTTCACGAAAGTTTTAAGTTTTCCGAATCTCGCACACATAACAAGGAATATCTCCGAAATGGTTCACCCTACAAGAAAATTTATTGAGACATAAATTGTGTATTTTAGCAAGATCTACATTTTTGTATAGTATGATTTGGTCTATCTCTAACGGTTTACCAGTTATGCAAAAGTCGTCCAGAGTAAATATGACTACAGGGGCTACAGCCAGAAAATTCAAGATATGCATTTCATTTGTCATCAAAATATCTCAAACATATGACATTTTAATAAAAATCGTTAGAGCCATTTTCAAGAAAATCAAAATTTTCGAAAAATTTTCCATGTAAAGGGTAGTTTAGGGTGGGGCTATTTTCTTCAAAATCTTCGTGTCACATCCTTGAAAGACATTAAACTTAAATACCAACTTTGGTTTTTAACCGACTTTTCGTTTTTGAGTTATGCTGTCCACAGACTGACAGACTGACTGACAGACAGACAGACACACACACACACACACACTCACACACACACGGACCTTTTTCTAAAAATGCCTTTTTTGGATTCAGGGGGCCTCAAAACATGTATTTCCGGGAAATCTCGACATCGAATTTTGGGGTGGAATACAATACTTCCCCTACTTACCAGTAGAGAAAGTAAAAATGATCAGCTACATCCATTCATCTTAGCCACTACACTGCGACTCACGAGTGTGTTGGTTACGTGACTCATAAAGCATAAATCTAAATTTCTTCAATTAAAAAATAAGAACATATTTAGGTATCAGTATGAAATTAAAGTTTAAGGAATCAAAATAAAGTACAATTTAAATAGATTTAACGGTTTCAAAGCTATAGTAGCTTTAAGTTGGGACTTTTAGGAAAATGCGATAAATTTCATCAACTTTAATTGCAAAACTATATGCTCTGAATATTAAGGGATTGTACAAAGCAATGTATGGGGCTTCTCTACAAATACAAAAAAATTGGTTTCATTTTAAAAATTCAAGGTCGATTTTCCTTCTGTTTCCGACGATTAGTGATGGAATAGCCCAAATACCGCATTTTGTCCGATGCAGTCATGGCAACATTTTGTCATGAACAGACTAATTGCAGAGATTCTCAGGAAGAATTGTTCGTATTGGTCTGAGCGCATCCTATCTCTCCTCCCCCCTCTCTCTCTCCCTCTCTCTGTATTGTAACCTCGGCAGGTCCAGAACTCGTGACAGGGAGTTTGTGAATTTGAAGTACAGTACAAACTTTAGGATACATTTCAGAGCAGGTCTGCAAACGACAATCAGTACACCGAGCGGCTCCTGCTAATATGCCAGGTAATATGATCACCATCCCTGAAGCCTATAGTAAACAATTGGGCCGATGTGAGAAACATTGTGTGTTATATTTTGAGCTATGTCCCTCCCCATCACTCTCCTTAGGGTTGCGACGATCATCGTTGCTGCAGTATGGGCAAAGTTCAATTCCTCTGGTGGAGGTCATCCTGTTATGTGCTATTTAAAATTAGACGCGTGCTCTCCGCAAAAGCTCCGCATCCCTAAAAGTTGTTGCCAGCGTCGCCTCATCGCCCTCTCCCTGGGTAGGACAAATGCTTCTGTAGTGCGCAGGTGACATTATCTTCAACTGTTAGGCACTTTTTCGCTGACTCCGTCCTCTGCTAGGCGTAGGGTCTCCTTTTGGCTCATCCTTTCCCCCTGCGGGGGTAGTAGCCCCATTAGATCCCTGTAGAGTCGCGGGGGTTACAGTGTCCCCCAGCCGTTCCTTCAATTACAATCACTTTAAAATTGAACTGTTATTTGTTTCCACCAGCTCCTTCTATGATAGTAGCTCGTGTGCTACGAAAGGTACTGCACATATTAGTGGCATTGAACTTGACAGTAATGGAACATAAGAAACAAAATTGGAAGTTTTTTTTTTTTAGTTGTGTAGCCAACAGTAGCGGAATCCGCTACCTGCAACCTAACTTAAGCCTTCCGGAGACATTAGGGCGAGAAATAAAAAGCTAAGCAATGTAGCGATCTTTTCAAAATTGCAATTTAAAGTTTTGAACGGGAATATGAGTTCTCAAATATGTCAAAATTGATCAATACGTTTACTAAGCTCTACACTACCTGTTTTACTGTTTGGAAACGCTGATATGAGAAGAATATTTTCCATGATGGTTGACTTTGAGTCCAATTAAAGGAAAGTTAAAACCTCAAACTCTTAAGTCACCTCTTAAAAGTGCAATTCGGTCTTAAAAACAAAGAGAATTGCTGTATTTTGTTTCCAATAACTGATGAGCACGTAAAAATATTTGGGAAATCCATGTTGAATTTTTACTTTCTCTACTACGTATAGAAAGCAGAGGAAGTATTGTATTCCACCCAAAATTTCGATGTCGAGATTTCACCGGAAATATGTTTTCAGGCCCCCTGAATAAAAAAATAAAAAAAATTAGAAAAAGGTCCGCGCGCGCGCGTGTGTGTGTCAATCTTTGGGCAGCCTAACTCAAAAATTCGGTTAAAAACTAAAGTTGGTATTTCAGTTGAATGCCTTTTAAGGATGCAACACGAAGATTTGATTAAAATGCCATATGTTTGAGATATCTTTATGGCAAACTAAATGTATATTTTGAATGTTCTGGCTATAACTATGTAGTCCTGTTTACTCTGGATGACTTTTGCATACTGACAAAGCGTAAGAAATAGACCAAATCTTACTATACAAAAAATGTAGATCTTGCTAAAACACACAATTTATGTCCAAATAACCATTTCGTAGGTTTCCTTGTTATTTGTGTGAGTTTTGAAAAACTTAAACTTTCGTCAAATGGAAGATCGTGATTCATTTTTTTAACATCTTAGCCGTGCAAAGAGAACGGAATTTCAAAGCTTTAAAATATTTTACTATCACTCAGACCCTACTGTATTCCCATATTCCACTTGTCCCTACAAGAAAATAAACAATACGATAATTTCTGCAAATGTTTATCTCAACTAACACGTAGAAGATAGAGGAATAGGAGTTTATAAGAATGATTAGCACAAGAGTAGAGAAAATCATGTGAGTGCAACACAGATTTTTCAAGAAGTGGTGCAGTGACGACAGAAATTTACAACAGTGATGCTCTTTAAACATTACAGATTGCTTATGTGTATACCGCGATTTGTAGTGATTATTATTAATCAATTTTATTGTACGTTTATTAAGCCCCTTAACATATACTTTACTCAGCTACAGCAGCGACATCATTATCATGATTATTACTTTTATTCCCCCGTCTTGGACATTTGACTCTGCATAGAGAATTGCAGATATGTGCTTATAATTTTTAAAGCATTCATGTTTATATTTTTGTATGGAATGTGGTGGAATTTTGTAGGTTCTGTAGCTATATTCAACGTTTTGGTTGGCAACGCTGGTATAAGCCTTGCCCGTTTCTTTGCTGTAATTTCACCTACATATTTTCTAAGCTTCTCTCGGTGTATGTGCGTGTTCACTACCATCATCTTCACTTGTCCGTTAACATCTAGTAATTGTAAAGAATGAAGAAGTCATTTAGCTTCAGAATTGCTGTGAAATAGGTTTATGACGCTGGGTCCGGAAATACCTACTTGTCAACCTTGTGCGGATAAAATACACGTACTTGAGACACGTACGGTGGTCAACATATTTTACGGTTACCACGTGGGCCGCTATCGTGGGTGACTTCCTTGTTGAATCTCCTCAACTAATTTGGCAGTGTTTCAGGTTTTATTTTATATGTATGTAATCTGCTGGCGTAGCTGTAACATCTACCTTTACAAACAGAAGAGATAGCTGGTTTAGTATTAAGTAGCAGCTATAGAGATACATTTTTTCACTTTCCTGGACTGCAGTTTTGATCAGATGAGATAGTATAATCTCACTTTACATCTTAAATCCCAATATGGTCCTATCCGAAGTATGGCCAGGTTGGATTTTATCATTGGGCTACAAAAGTGATAAAGCTAACGGAAAGATATCATGGAACTGATATCAACATTGCTACTTAGCATCATAAAGGGTCTTTGTGATCCAAACTGAAGTAGTGGTATAATTTCAATCAAATGCAGCAGTTTATATTTGCTGAATTATTCAAAATAATTTTTGTAAGATATTGATGGTAATGTATAGTAGCACTTATTTATTCCTCCCATATACTGCCCATCAGGAAAAAATTGGACCCCGAGTCTCAGTGCATCCGTTTAAGGACTCTTCTGCTCTACAAATAAGTGACTGAATAATTTCATCACAGATATCCCAACCTTAGAGGCTGCGGCCACTTCCTTTACCTCCATCGTGACGCGAACTGTCCGGAACCTCATTACTCCCGTACTCCAGCTCCTTTTCATCCAGATGTCCTACTAGTGGAGCTCATTCTGCTCACCCGCCTTTCCTGGGCGGTTCGCAGACTCTGCCAGCGACACCGCACGCCAAACCACACTTCTAAGGCGCCTACACCATGAGGTGCGTCTCTGACTATGCGAGCATAAAGTGCGTGAGTGGGAGGATACGATGCCTCAGTTGAACCTAGAGGATGGCGACGTGTGGAGGATCGCCAAGAGACTCCGAAATGGAGGTAAACCACCTACCTCCTCCATGCTAGGCAAAGAGGCCTGGCCTATGAACCCCAAGCCAAAGTCCATGTGTTCGCCAAATACGTGGAGAGGACTATGAGGCCGCGAGATGACCGCAGGACCTAGACTTCTCCGACCGTGTCCGTCAGGAGGTATGCCGATACCTTTGACGACCACCTGAGGAGCCAGATCAACTTCCCGTCATTAAACTCAGTAAACTGTACCTTCCATTCAAGGCTGTGCTCTTTCTCACAAAGATCTTCAATATGTGTCTCACCCTGTGTCACTTTCCACGCGAGTGGAGGAAAGCCCGCGTGATCTACATTTTGAAGCCAGGGAAAGATCCAGTACATCCTCCTAACTACCGCTCCATAAGTCTCCTCTCTGTCCCCTCGAAAGTACTCGAGAGGCTTGGACTTGCCCGCTTATTCCCCATACAATCCCTCCCATCAGTTTGGGTTCGGCCTGGTTACTCAACGCCTCAGCAGCTGCTACGTGTAGTGAAGGCAGCCGCCCTGGGTACCAGGACAGGGCTTATACTGCAGCAGTATTTCTATACGTGGAAAATGCGTTCTCTACGACCTGGCATGCGGGTCTCCTGCATAAACTATCCAATTGGAGCTACCCACGCGCATTGTACATCTTCTACACTCATTTCTAAAGCACAGATCTTTTGTTGTCTCAGTTACGGGAAACAGATCTACACGAAGGACAATCCGAGGTGGAGTCCCCAAAGGTTCTGTTTTGTCCCCCACGCTATTTAGTGTTTATGTGACCGACATTCCAACGGAACACCACGTCAACATAGCCCAGTATGCTGACGACGTGCTTCTATATTCCACAAACATAAACCCTCGCAGAACATTCCTCCCCATACAGAGACACCTCCACCTCCTTCAAGAATAGTTCAGGCATTGGCGATTGTCCATACACCTGGAGAAAAGCCACACCATTCTCTTAACTAAGCGCCGCTTTCCCGTTAACTTCCCCACATTCACCTATCTCAGAAGGATAGAATGGACGAATACCATCACCTACCTGAGAGTGAAGCTCGATAAGGGCCTTACTTTATGGGAGCACATCCGGAACCTGTTGTATCGGGCCAGCTGGGCAACAGACTCGCTGTATCCCATGTTAAGGTCCGAGATGCCTGTTCCCTTTAAACTGCGCCTTTTTCGGACCCTCGTAATCCCCTCCTCTTGTACGCCTGCGAGATCTGGGGCATGACCGCAGGTTCCCATCTCCTGCGTCTGCAGCGTGTACACAATAGGGGACTTCGAATAATGTATTCTGGATACCGAAGATTCCCATCGAGACTACTGCACGAGGCCAAATCTCTTCCAAATGTGTAGAATGAAATTAGATGCCGGGCTAAAAAATTTTATGACTCATTGTCACAACGTCAAAACGCCCTGGTTAGGTCTCTTGGGGATTATAACCCCAGAGAACGCACACTTGTGCGTGACCGGCATCCCCACATGGTTTGCCGGTACATCCAGTAACAGTGGAGCTAACCCACCAGCAGCAAAAGCTGAGCTCCCATACAACCCTTCGAAGAGGTGCTTGGATTTCTAAATTCAAAATTAAAATCTCCCATATTTTGTTCCGCACAACAGCGGTGCCCAATGACAGTTGCACCCTGACTGACAGCCGTTGAGGAGCATAAATTGTTACCTTTCTTCCACCCCTAACGTCATCCTCACCCTTCACCCTGCGAAACTCCATATCCTGTCATGAAAGTGGTTAAGCCCTAAAAGAGTAGGTACACGTGTGACACACCTCGGGCTGTTCTCAGCCTGCCAGCAGGACGACGGAAGTCGGAATTTGCTTCACATTATCCATATACAGTGCAGTGGGATCTATCTTTTAGACTGTGATACTATGAACACTGCATGGTTCCGACGATTTTCATGGAGTTTATTGAGCAACTGGACGATATGGAGCTGGGTTATGAATATTTCCAACAACATAGCGATATATGCCAAGTAAAAGGTTGTAAAATTTAAACCGTCCGCCAATCAAAAAGATGACGCTAATTGAACATTTCTTTGACAACAAGATAATCTTCAAGATCCTGCTACTGCTGACATCTCCTGATTTTACAACATCGAACTTGTCTTATGGGGTTATGTAAAAGGCAAAGGTTATACCACATGTACAAAGACATTCGACAACCTGAAGCACGTTACACGTGGTATTGACAATCCAGACATCCATCGAGCGGCCAGTAACATAGGACAACGTATTGAGTTATGTCTTATGCAGAAGGGATGACATTTTTAACATGTTGTATAGAGCTTAATAATCTTCCTAAACTAGTCTACATTTGAGATATAATAAGCCATCATTCGTTTTGAAATAAATAAATAAATACATTAGTTGTGTGTAAATCACTGTTTATAACAAGCCATGCAATGGTTGACATCGCTTTATTGCTTTGGCATATTCTATGCAACATAGGTCGACATAGAATTTTGATGTTAAATGGAAGCTGCCACTATGACTTTAGATATTAAAGGTGGCATATAAAGTGATCCAAAAATATGTTAAATGCGAACTATACTAACCATGGTGCGTTGTAATACGAAAGCAGCATCCAGGTGCCCCGCCACTGACTAACCACCAGAGGTGCCACAATGCAGATGGCCGCAATAATGTCCAAGAGCCCCAGTAAGGATTTGCTCAGCACTATTCCATGAACTGGTCCAGTTTTTTCACGAACAATAAAAGTCCGTTTCTCTTGTATCTGCAACATTTAACATCAGTTATTATTTGTACGTCCCATTGAAGGAAACTTAGTCACTTGAATATTTCATTCTGCTAAAAGAGAATCTCCCGTTACTTAGGATTCATTCCTTTCAATAAATACTTACCCAAAATGCATTTATCCTCGAAGCTCTAATAACAATGTACTGTGTTCGCAACCTAGGAGGATCTTCTACATGTACGGTTCCTTGTATTTGTTAATTATAACTTATCGTGGTTCACTTTAATTTACAATAGGAATACATTAACCTACTTAATTTACCGTGTATGTCCCCGTTTTATGAGGAGATTTCAAATATTCCAAGTTAAATGATGAAACGAAAGTTTAGTACTCGGGAGCATAGGTAAGAGAAAAGAATCAGATACTCAGGATGGATTAAGATTCATTTTTCTTTTGCCTCAGGCAATTAATAGTTATTCTTGCAGAGCCAAATTGGAAGCTTAAAAGGGGACTGAACTACCTAGAACATAGATGTTTTAAACAGTCATCTATAAGCAGAGAAACAGTTGATTAAATTGTATTTTATGATATTAAACATTTAATTGGATTTAGAAATAGTCACATGGACATGTGCAGATTAGTTCAGTTTTTCTAACATTATGTACATAATTCAAGTAAAAGTGCTGTTGATACCATTCAACTTTTATTTAGCACAAAATTCATAGAATATAAAAGGTGATACATGCACGGAAACAAATCTTGGAAACTAATTTAATTGCAGCGGTGATTATTCTCAACAAATCATAAAGACATTCGGACACTGTATTAGTGGTTTAGTGAAATTAAAGCGATTTCAAAAAATAATGGCAATAAAAAACAAAACAAAAATAGAAGAAAGGAAAAGAAAAGTGTAGTCATAAAGGGAATCTAAAGCAGATGAATAAAGGAGATTAAAGGAAATTCTAGACATATTCATCCTCCTATTCACGAATTAACACATAGCAAAAGTAATAAACCGTAAACCAGGACAACTTTGTGACACTTTTGGTGAATTTTGTTGATAAATACAAAATGTCTTAATATAAACTTTAGGAATTTTAGTAATAATTATGGGTTCAGCTATCTACGGATGTGTGAATACCATAACATTAATGATAGAAACAATACATTTTTTATAAATTATGTGTAACGAAGTTACAACCCTTTGTGGGACAAATTTGTGACAGCGGAAACTCCTTTTACGCCTGCAGATCTGTGAAAAAAATAATTAGTTTGGATCATTTAAAGATAATGGGTTAAGAGAATATGAATATAGCAATGCAATAATATGAGTGCAATTAAATATGTTTATTCGTATACTAGTTAATAACTGTACATACCAAACATTTTTAAAGCAGCTGTGTACCAAATATTGACTAGAATTATTATTTGTTTGTGTCAACAAACTTACTGCTGATGTTTTTAAACACACAAGTTTTGAGTGAGTAATCTTTTAGGGGTGGAATAAGAACTAAAAAATTAAAATACCGGCAGTGGCATTGAATTTTTCAGTCCTGATTCCACCTCTTAAATATTGACTGGAGTTTAAGTAGATTACTCAAAGTTCATTTTATCACTTTTTATTTTTAAATTGAATTATTTCAGGAACATCAAATAAATATTCCTCGTTTCCTCCCTTCCTCTCTCCTTGGAATATTTATTTTGCACGTGGCTTCTTTATTTTTGTACCAAATCTCATCTTTGTTATAGGCCATCTCCAATGTTGAGCTACTGGTTCCATTATATCGATCAGTGTCCCTTTCTCAATAATTATGGTTATCGTTGCTGGATAATATGCTGCTTCATAATTTACAATAACGAGGCTTCCAATAGCTCTGTCATCTTCACTAAATGGTATGAATTCAGGTTCACGCTGCACTTCAGAATCAAGTTCTTCCTCTTCTTCCCAGATGTCATCTGATTAGGCGCAAATTACACTTTCTGCATCAGTTTCATCAGAAGTATTGGTTGTATATATGTGTGTTTATTTATTTTGTGCTTTCAACATTAAATGGAGTATTCAAGCCTGAAGTGTTTGGGAGATCTTTCTCTTTTACAGTTTTCACAGGTAGAACACTACCTCTTCTTTTTCCTGTTTTCTTCTTCGTGACCAATTAAGTCCTCTTTTTATGCTTCATGAAGCTGACAGTTACATTCTGCGGAACGTTTCCTTTTTTCCCCCTTCTTGAACATGACTACTCAGACGACTCAGCGGCTCTTCTCGATTTGGATAGTGAATCCAGACTTCAGATTATTTCCAACATTTTCCTCCAATTTTGTCACCATCCTCTTGAGCAAGCCTGGAAATCCCTGTTTCGATATCGTGATGCTTCTGATTCCAACAGCACATTCTTTTCACTTGGAGAACACGACTTTCTAATTCCTCTTCGGTGGTCGAAAGCATGCAGCATCTAATGGATTCAGCAAGTGCGTTAAATTCGGAGGCAGCGCTACAAATCTAATGCTATTTTCTTTGCAATGAGAAACAATGAATGTTCAAATGAGATGTCAAGTTATCTCCAAGGAAGACTTTAGGTCCTTCTTGCTTTCTTAGGATAGAAAACATCAAATAAACAAAGAACTCCTCGAAAGTACAAGAGTCAAACCAACCAGAGGGAGTCCAATTGATTCTTGCACCTTCAGAAGTAGCTTCAGTCCATGTATTTCACAAATGCTTTGATTTATAATTAACATAATACAGGAGCAAATTGTCCATCTGCAGTTCTGCAGAACAATATATTGTGGAGCTTCTAATTTTTCCAGGTACTGTATGACTCTTTTTTACTTACTTGGTACTGCCTGGGTCACCTACGCGTTTGCTCTCGTCATAGTTCCATATATTGGCACTTGGAACTCCATCGATTTCAATTAGCAAATAGTCAAAAAGCTATTGATAGCATTCTCATTAACCAGAAAGGCTTTCACTACGCATCTGAGATCGAATGCCGTAACAGGGAAACCATAATTTGACATCCCAATATAATGGGACACTAGATACAGCTCCGCAGTTTCAATATAAGCAGCTGGACATCCTGGAGTGGCATCATGTTTTCCTTTCAGCTTTAGCCACAAAGTGTTTCTGTGTATTCTATACCTAAAAATAAATTAAATTTATGAGATTAAAATAGTTTCAAATACTGATCAGTTTAATTAATTATTAATATTAATGTCATTTTTGTAAATTTACAATAGATTATTCAAATGCACTTTTCAGTTCTTTTCGTAAGGAAATTTTATTTAATTCCGAGGTCTTCCTAAAGTCTATAGTCTCTATAATTTCGATATTGTGATCCAACCTTGTTTCTGGATTTTCCAGGCATATTATACCCTGAAACAGAGTAATTGGCTTTAAAATAACGAAATTGAATCAAAATAATTGCGTTCAAAGAATACAGTGCAACTTTGTGACACAGTCATTTTGTGTTACAATGTGATGCTGCATTTGTTCGTATTTACCTATTTTCAAGAAAAACTACAGCTTAATGGCAAACTTTAGAATGTAATATTCACAAAATTGTTACAAAGCATAATATATTTAAATAAACTCACCTTAAGTTCTGCTGTGCTTGTGGATTTCTTGCAACAATATAAAATTTAAACAAGTTGCCGTAATTTGCTTCTATCAGCAATACACACTACAATGGCTATACCGGGCAGTTGAAACAGTGAAAAGGTAGGCGGTTGTTCAAACTAAGCCGAAAGAAAGCAGCACTGCCTAGCGACACATTGGTGGCTTTCCCCGCTCTCTGGTGGTCTGTACATTGCCCGGTAAAGAGGTCATTAGACGTCGCAAAGTTCCAACTATTATCTTGAAGTTGTCCTGGTTTATGGAATCTCTATAATGCTCAATTTATCAATAAATTGATTTAAGAATCTTCATTAGACTATTATTATTATTATTATTATTATTATTATTATTATTATTATTATTATTATTATTATTATTATTATTATTATTATTATTATTATTATTATTATTATTATTATTATTATTATTATTATTATTATTATTATTATTATTATTATTATTATTATTATTATTATTATTATTATTATTATTATTATTATTATTATTATTATTATTATTATTATTATTATTATTATTATTATTATTATTATTATTATTATTATTATTATTATTATTAATTCCAAATCGTTATGATTAAATCCTTCTTGAAAAACAATTTTATGAAACCTAATTATTAACAAACGTCATGAAAACTTACAGTCACCCACGTAACAGTCCTCATCCGTAGAACTATAGGTGTAACTCATGGTATTTGAAGCTGTTGAAGAGACTTACCAGATGATCAATTTACCTTGGGCTGAGAAAGCTTTAGGTGGTTACAAAGAAGCGTCAAAATATGTTTCCACTATGTTAAATAAATGCATGTTACATTCACATGACTTTCTCTATATATTATCATTAAAACTATATTTTATTTTTATACCTCGCCCACAGACTATTCTTAAAACAGTTTATTTTTCCTACCTACTTCATTTAAAAATAAAGACGTTTGAAAAAATTGTTTGATTTCATCTTTCGTCGTAGGTACATACAGCAGGCTGAGGATAGTCAGATCTTTAAAACGCGATTTGCTATATCCTGGCTTTGAAATTCCATTCTTTGCACGATATCGTGAGAAATAAATGTATGGCTGCTTTGTGCTATATTTAGAATAATAAAATTATGATACATTATTGGAAAATTCATACTGATAGCGAATATTTCGGAAACAGCTAACGCAAAAATAAATATACATAAATCGTTTGTTTTAATAGTATCCAAATTATGTATTAATATTTTCTCTCAGTGTTTACCAGTTATACAAACTGGTAAACACTATTAAACATAGGCTATTCACAGAAAATTCCACAAGTTATTTTATTTGTCATACAAATATCTAAAGGTATATAATATAGTAATGAAAATCGTTAGTCATTTTTGAGAAAGTAACAAATAATCAACATTTTTCTGTTGGGTGGAGGTATTTCCTGAAAATCTTTGGTTGCATCCTAGGAAGATGCTGAATTTAAATCCCAAATTTGGTATTTATCCAACGTTTCGCTTTTGAGTGATGCTGTTCTCTCTCTCTCTCTTTCAGTCACACAAACACACACACACACACACACACACACACACACACACACACACACACACACACACACATACACAAATTGCCGTGTATATGTGTTTCGAATTTATAACTGGGATGCAATACAACTTCCTCCTCCTACCAAGTGGTTGCCAGAGAAAGTGAAACCAAGCTAATATTAGACATATGTTTATAATCTACCTGAAGCTATACGCCAATTCAGCCCTATCAACAGATAGGTAATACCTCTTGACATATAGGTACTATACCTATTGGTGATGGAGGAAACGCGAGTTCTTGGGAAGTCACACATCAAGTTATTGGACGGAAACAAAGCTATTTGCAATTTATTGGATAATTCCACAGAAAAGAGTATGGTTTGAGGTTATCGAAGTCTCCCATAATACTGCCCATTCTCAGCTGAACGGAATCTTTGTGAGAACTATGCATAGCACTTTTGTTTTGCAAACATAATAGGTTTACGCGCTTGCTGTCTTCACCTAAAAAGAAAGAAAACCAATTGTATCCCCAGAGTTTGTTTAGAATAATTGAAAAAAAGTTGATGTGTTGCACTCACATGACTTTCTCCACTCTTGTACTAACATTTTCTTATTCCTATATCTTCTTCGTGCTAGTTGAGATAAATATTTGTACAAATTATCTTATTGCTTACTTCCTTGTAGGGGCAAGGAGAATATTAGCGATAGTCAAATCTTTTAAAGCTTTGAGATCTCGCTCTCTTTGCACGCTTAACATATAAAAAAATGAACAACGATGTTCCATTTCACAAAAGTTTTAAGTTTTCGAAACTGACACAAATAACAAGGAATAGCTCCGAAATGGTTCACTCTACAAAAAACTTATTCGGACATTTATTGTATGTTTTAGCGAGATCTACATTCTTTGTATAGTAAAATTTTGTCTATCTCTTACGAGTTATTCAAAAGTCATCCAGAATAAACAGGGCTACATAGGATATAACTAGAAAATTCAAAAAAATACACACATTTAATTTGCAAATTTACAAATATCTTAAACATATGGCATTTTAATCAAAATCGATACAGCCATTTTCAAGAAAATCAAAATTTTCCATGTAAAGGGTAGCTTAGGGTAGGGTTATTTGCTTCAAAATCTTCGTCGCATCCTTGAAAGACATTAAACTTAAATACCAACTATGGTTTTTAACCGACTTTTCATTTTTGAGCTATGCTGTCCACAGACACACACACACACACACACACACACACACACACACACACACACACACATACACACATACATACACACATACATTTCATTTATCATTATATATACACAGACAGAGACACGCACGTACCATTTTCTAAAAATGCTGTTTTTCTGATTCAGAGGACCTCAAAACATACTTTTCCAATGAAATCTCAATGTTGAATTTGGGGAATTCAATACATCTACCTACTATGTACTAGTACAAGAAGTAAAGTTATAAGCTTTCATCTACTGCAGAAACTGCAAGACTTTCTCTTTAATTTCGGCTGATCTCAAAGAAACCTGTATGATGAGTTGCAAAGCTTTGTAATTTTATAACAGTCTATTGAGAACATACTACTTTGTTTAGTTGTAAAAAAATTTAGGCTCACTTGACATTTTAAACAGGCGTTTTCTTGCAGATGAAGGTTGTACTGGTATTTGATTCGTTCCACTGGCATTTCCAAATGCTGTCTGTTCTCTGTTCTGATAGTTGGGTTTCGCAAACTCCCATTCAACTGAAGGTTAGGACACCACACATGCCGAAAATAACACTATTTCTGTAAGAGCTAAGGAATATTGTGATTACACATTGACAGGGTATTATTGTATCTGATATTTAAACATTACCTGAGAATCCCTCATTTTACAGCTTCTGAGGTTGCCACAGACCAACCTGAGGTCTAAACAGAGTGTTTTTAGTCATTACAGGATAAATGCCATGCACTCATTCTGTATTGCGCAGGTGAAACAGGCAATCAGAGAAACATGCTTGTTAAACATTCAAGGTTTTTGCTTTCTTTCATGATGATAGCTGCAACCTTCGTCGTATTTCATACTAATGTTCAACTGCCTTTAGTGCGCAAAAGTCACATAAAAAGTGTTCATGTATGTATCTTGTGCAGTAGTAAAGCATGCTACTTTATAGCAGCTTGTTCATGTATGTTGTCCTTTCCAACCTGATAAAGACGTCATGGGCTTGAAACATTGAGTTTGTTTTTATTTTTGTCATGTTCCTCCCCAACAGCATGAATACCTATTTCATCATGCATATTTAGTTCTAACTTTACTGTTTCTTTCCTCTTTTGAGTGTGTGTGTGTATGGGGGTGGGGGGGGGGGGGGGGAGGGTTGACAACTTTGTTTTCAAAATAAGGGAGACTAGTTAAGTTTATAAATATTTAATTATTGATATACATATCCCTAAACTAGTTGCACATCAAATAAACAAAACTCAAGTACCCATGGATCTTACTTGAAAGTGTACTTTTGCACACTTTTAGCACCAGATTGAAGTTCACGATTACATTTTGCATACTCTACAAATTCTTGACAATTGTAATAAAAATTTACACTAATTTGTAACTCTGCTTTTATTACGTATACATTACAACGGTTTCTATCAGACAATTTGTTGTTCATCAACGAAAATATTCGTCTAGTAAGATGCTGTTACACTGAGAACAAAGCCAAGAATTTCATCTCATGAATTTTAATACCTTTGGATTTTGCCTCAGTCATCACAGTTGCGCACTTTGTCACAAAAACTACCCTCAATAGAAATTACTGAACTTATTACATCTTTTAAGGGACACTGGGAGTGAAATTTTGGTCAAAATTGTCAAAAAGTCGAAAATTGTTTTTTTTTACATTAAAATGTTCCTGGAACACCTGTGCATATGGACCAGCCAACATTTTTCATATCCCCCACTCCATGTGGCCATTTCGACCCTTTCAAATAGCGCTCTTCCCTTAACTTACACAGGATGCTCCTATATAAAAGCCTGTTTTTCTCAAAACTACATTTCTGCACATTCCAAAAGAAGGTCGCGCCTGAGTTTTGCTTCAAATTCAATGAAAATTTCCAAAAGTATTCATAAATATCAGCTAAACAAAACTATGATACAATATTGTGTTATCATTAACATGAATTCCAAAAACATTTTTTGTATGAAAAAGATCAATAATTTTTAAGATTAAATTTCCTTTGTTGTTAAAAAAAATATGTACAGTATAATCAGCAAATCTAATTGAAATATCTCTTCATACAATTGTTAGCTATATTTTACTGTATCAGTTCTGCCAATATAAATGAATTTTGAAAAGTCAATAGACGCGAGCTCTATTTTGAAGATGTGCCTATTAAATTCATAAAATAATTTATATATCATAAACAAATTATCCAATTTTAATGGAATTTGGTGTACCTCCTATTCTCATATAAATACAAATACAGTAAACATTTCAGAAAAATCTATCAAGAAATGTGGAACTTTCAAATTTCACTCCCAAGAACAATATAATGCTGAAGTCACGCTTATAGAGAGAACAATGCGCTTCATAATAATTATTTTTTACTGGATCAATCCATGAATAAGTTCCTTCCCACTTCTTCCCACATATATTTCCGTTTCTTTTTAGGAGAAGTTTCTTGTCCATCTCCATTCATAATTCACTGCTTAATGAATTTACTATAACAAATAAACGCAAGGTAATGGCTTGAACTCAACCTGATTTCAACTCATGCATAAGCAGAAATCAGTGAACGGAAATGACGTCATAGATAACGCCTCATTTCGATGAAGTCATTACAATACAATATCGATTCGTGCGCTGTTACTATCAATATAAATCGATGGTACACAAAATAGCCGGAAGTAATGTTTAAGGGTCAAGCTAGTGTCATTTTCTGAAGTACGGTAGATTCTACCTCCCGGACTAAATCAAAATGGGAGACGATAACACGGGAGAGCTGGCAATCCTAGTGTGTGTGTGTGTGTGTGTGTGTGTGTGTGTGTGTGTGTGTGTGTGTGTGTGTCTGTGTGTGTGTGTCTGTGTGTGCGTGCGTGCGTTTTCAAGAAAATTTCAAAGAAAACTCCCCAGCTCAAACTACCCTTTACAACAAATCTTTACATTAATGATTTTTCGAAATGTTCGATGTTAAAAATAGCTCTATCCGTTTTGATTAAAATACTATATGTATACGAGTATTTACATGTGCCATGTATTTACATAAAAAATAAAGTGTATGCCTACCTTCAATTTTCTCAAGGCCCTCTTGTTTAGGAAAGAATTTTGTACAACTATAGTAAACCATAAGGCGTGAAAGACAAGAACGCACTACGCATAAACGTAGACCTTTGTGAAATATACTATTTATTTTAAATAACTGTTTTTTGGCATCAGCCATTTCCAAGATACCCGTTGTTATCGTTTTGAATTGTTCGATACCTTTATAATTTTTTTCTAAATGATAGCACATGGAATTTCTAGGCCAGCATAAAGCGTCCGGGTTTTAAATATCTGTATATTCTGTTTCTACCATCACTACCGTAGAAGTGTTATGCTGAAAATTGTGAGCAACCATTTTTAACATCTTAATCTTTATTATTTAGACAAACCAAGTATATTACCTTAATCTGCAGACCTTTCTTTCACTTTTCAACATATTTTCCATTTCTTTGCACACATGTTTACTTTCTCTACTACGTATGGTAGGTAGAAGTATTTTATTACACCCGAAAATTCGATGTCGATGTTTTTTCCGGAAATATATGTTCGAGGCTTCCTGAATAAAAAAATAAAAAAAAAAAAAAAAAAAAAAAAAAAAAAAACACTATCAGTATCAAAATTTACAGGAAATAGCTATGCCTACATTTTAGCGCAGGAATCCTTCTTCGTAGACGATATAAGGCGTAGCTTTGAGCTTCCAGAAACTCAGGCACACAGAACCTTCATTGAGGAAAGGCCTAACAAAGCAAAAGAGATCTCGATGGAAATTATGGAAACAGAAGCAATGACAACAGACTCCTTGAAAGGCCCTCATGTTCATCTATGTCACCTATACACACGCTTCGCGGTTCACGGCTTCCACGGGAAGATATGCTTTGATCCCAAAGACATCTGCAAGTTATGCAACAAATCGTGTTCAAAGTATCGCTTATTCAAATGCGGAAGCAGAGTTCTCTCATTAAATGCATTAAACAAAGAGTGGTGAAAATAAGCCTTTTAATATTGTACACATTGTGTTTTAATAAATTTCTTATTAAATACACAAAATACTTCCATTTACAGGCTTCACCAGGGTTTTCCCTTATCCTGAAAAAACGAACGTTGGGTAACTTCGGGGCTCATTTGAGCACCGTTTCACCTATTTCATGATTCATTCATCTAACGATATGACTTATCCAATTAAAAAATGTCAAAACTTTTAAACAAATGCCATGTCTCTCACCTGACGTACAGGACTGTACACAACAAGCGTGTTCTTTGGAAACTCAGTCAGGGTATCATGCTTCATCTCGTGCAAACCTTCGTCTGTGAGGTTGTTCAGGAACAGTTCAATCTGGTGTTTTCTCTACGATGGGTAGCATGGAAATGAAGCCGTCCACCTGAAAATAATCAGCAGCTTTAACATCTCCTATTGTGCATCATAAAATTGTATAAGGAAATGATAAACTACACATTTTATGGTCATTTACAGTTATTAGGCATACGCACACAAACAGAAGGAAAGGACTATCGTGACAAATCAATGCATCAAGCGACAAAGCAAACGTCTGATGTGCTATAATTCACTCAGGTGAATTTCTCTATCCCTTCAACAAATATTTTTACAAAGCCTATTCTTCTATCAACTTCAAATTAATAGGATAAACGTTTGAGGAAATGATTTGGTGAACATTTCCATATAGATATAATGGGAAATGGGAGTACAGGAGGCTTAAGCGATTATCGAATCCTCTAAGAACTGGTTGATATGTGATGACCCTAAAATTGCGTTCTCTTTGCGTGATCAGGAGGAAAAGAACAATTTTCCATTTGAGAATGTGTAAGTAGTGGAAAAAAAAAGGAATATCTCGGAAATAGTCAACTAAAGAAAGTATTTGGCATAAACTGTGTGGTTTAACGGGATCTACATTTTTGTGTAGTAAGCTTTTGTCCCGTACGGTTTACCAGTTATGTTAGTCATTAAGTATGACTCTCACATTTCATTTGTTATGCAAAGATCTTAAACATATTACATTTTAATCAAAATTTTTAGCCATATTTTAGAAAATCAAAATGTTCGAAACTTTGTCCAGTGAAGGGTGCTTTGGGTTGATTTTGTAATTTTAATCTTCTTGCAGCATTCTTGGAGGACACTGAATTTAAATACTAAGTTTTGGTATTTAACCAACTATTCTGTTGGAGTTATGCCGCTCTCTCTCCTCTCTTTCCCCTCTCTCTCCCCTCTCTTTCACACACAGGCCCGCGCGCGCGGACCTGTTTTAAAATGCTTTTTATTTTTGGATTCAGAGTCTCAAAAGTTTACTTCTGGTAAATTCTCGATATAACATTTTTGGGTGGAATATAATACCTTCTGTACCTACTATATATACATGGTAGAGAAAGTAAAAACGTATTTCACTTTTGGTTCATTACATGACGACTCAGATGAGCGATTAAGTTTGGTTTAAATCAAGTTGCATTAAATACGTAGTACCTGAGTGACCGAGCTTCTCTCGGTGTTTTTCCCCCTTTTTGTGAAATCTCTCTCTCTCTCTCTCTTTTTTTTTTTTTTTTTTTTGCGGGGGGGGGTGAGAAGATACTTATTGAGATAAACTTGAAAAGCAAAACATTAACTAAATAAAAATTATTGTCGAAATTGTTAAGTTATTTCCGAGACACAAGAGATATAGAGATACATATAAATATGTCATAGGCACCATCATTTCAGCCGTAAAATGTAATAGTTGTATTTATATTTCAAACATATAGACGGGACGAGCTGTAACACATGAACTAATATAGCTAGGTCAACTTTCTTATTGTATTCTGATAGCCCTGGAAGAGGACTTTAAAACGCTAGCTCGTTTGCTGAAATCGATTGATTAACAGAGAAATTATGGCCAAAATAAAGTTTAGACTAATTGTGACTTTTACGCGTAGACTAAACTAGCTAAGTCAACTTTCTTTGGATTTTCTGAAAGCTCTTAACGAGGCCTTTAATATCCTGGCTTGGTTGTTGAAATTGACCCATTAACAGAGAAATTATGGCCAAAATAATGTTTAGAGTAATTGTGACTGTTATGCGTAAAATCGCGTTTTTTCAGGAATGGCATCTATACAGCTAAACTTAGAAAACAAAACCTTATCTGAATTCAGAATTTGATCGTCCTCGTTAGAGCCGTTTCCAAGATGCGCGGAATATATATATATATATGAATTGCTCGTTTAAATATATAAATACATAGATAAATTTAAAGGAAGAAGAAGCTGCTTTAAAGTGAGACCATTACTCCTGTCTTGATCCAGGGCGCAAAAAATAGAAAAATATTTACCGTGGTCCTATAGTCCGTTTTTCGAGGGCTTGGACATTGCATTAGCGCTGCAGTTTAGAAAAACGCTTGGAAATCTGATGGTGCAGGTGATTTACGCAACGGCTCCGGTTTTTATGATGATTGACAGCTTCAGAGTTCCTTGTGTGCTGTTACGTTTTTTTTTTTTTTTTTTTTCCCTGTATATGTATGGTTGTTTTATTTACATTAATACCTACATTATTTGGATTACCTTAAATATTTTTGTACTCGCTCTGCGGTGAATCAACGTTATATTAATTAATAGTAACCAGAAACAGCGTTTAAGTTACGGTCGCTTTTGTCGTCTTTTGCTAGGTCCAAGAATGCGACGAGTTCTAAAACAGTGTTTGCCAAAATGTGACAAAAATGTGTCACAGAAGCAACCGATATGCAGCTTTCCCTGCGAGGTAGTGAAGCTCACTTCTGACCTGGTTTGCGTGTTTAAATGTGTGTGCTTTTTAAGAAGTGATGGATCAATTTGTTTTAAGGAAGAAAAGGAAACAAAGCCATAACTTCGGTAAAACTGAAAATGAAAAATAGGCATATCAAATAAACAATTAGTGAAAACTGGTGCAAAGTGCAGCATTATGCAGTGGGTAGTATATGCGGGCACACGAACAACAAACTGTTTGGCATCTTCATAAGATAAGCTATAGTATTAACATTCACAACCAACGCAAGAACTTAAAGTGTTTTAATCACCAATGGTGATTTGAAAATAATTATTTAAAAGTTAATTTAAAAAATATTTCGTTTAGTAGATGAATGTTGGCTTTAATTCAATATAACACATTTCACTTTTAAAAACCTCATTAATGTATAATTTATAACATTTTCTACTAGCAGAAGTTTGCATAACTTATCACATTTTGCACAAATGTAAATTTTGATTTGTGCCTTTTGACACTTTTGCTTTCTAGTTTAAACCCCTGATGAGAAGTCGTATTACTGCATTAATGCATTCTCCTTCATACTATCTCTCTCGCTCTTCCAGTCTCCTTCGCTCTCGGTGCCTATAACACTATCTCTTCCTTCGTTGCCCTGTGACCTCCTTTGCAACGTGCTTATTAATTGACTTTTGAAAACCGGTAATGAAAATGTTTTCTTCTTGAGTGCTCATAAACTTAATAAACATAATAACGCTTAATACAGGGAGACCCAAAAACATCAGAACCGCTGTGTGGTTGAATTATTACCAGTGTATTTTGTCCTGTATTTAGTCACAAAGTGTATTGGCTCAGCGTGTATTTATTTATGATTTGTATGTGTTAACTCAGTCAGCTCGCCAAGTGAAAGCGAGATTTGCAGAAAGATTTCCAGGTGTAAAAGTTCCAGGCCGTACAACAATCCATAAACTTTGCAATACATTTCAGGCCACAGGAAGTGTTAAGACTCAGAAATCTAAAAGACGGCGTATGGTTCTTACTGAAGAAACATTAGACGATATATCGGTCATCGTTTAGGGAATTCCCTCAAAAATCGCTTAGGCAGGCATTTCTTATGGCTCTTTGCAAAGAGTTACTAAATTGCTGAAGTTAAAACCATATAAAATAACTATGGCACATGCTCTTCAACCAGGTGATCCTGTAATTAGGCGCACATTTTGTGAGTGGTCTCTCAATAGTGTACACAATGGTGAAATAGACCCACATTTAATGTTTTTTCCAAGGACGAGGCTTGGTTCCACCTTCATGGATATGTGTGTACACAAAATAATCGTTATTGGAGCTCTGAGAAGCTTAATATTGTCCACGAAATACCCCTTCGTGACGAAAAAAAATTGCTGTATGGTGCGCCATAACCGGAGAAAGAGTTATAGGCCCAATTTTTTTCGAGTTAAGGGTTGACGCCCATACATACATGAACACAATTTTGTCCCCTTCTTTTAGAGAATTAACCGACAGGGAACGTGATTTCGCCTTTTTTCAACAAGACTATGCAACGGCTAAGTCAATCTTTCGATGAGGAAAATTGAAAGTGTGTTTTAGGACAGAATTGTTAGTAGAGATTTGTGGCCCCCTCGGTCCCCCGACCTAGCCCCCTGCAATTTCTATCACTGGGGTAACTTAGAGCATAAAGTGTACAAGACAAACCCACACACCCTGGAAGAATTAAAACAAAATATCCGTCAGGAAATTGACAATATTTCTCAACGTGAGCTACGGCGAGTGATGGATAGTTTCCTAAAGAGGTGCCAAAAATGTATGACAACGACGGTGGCCAGTTTCACCATCTGCTTTAATAACATTGGTAAGTAAAGCCTTTAAAAGTAGTTTTAACAAATGTATGGTTTCATCCGCGCTAGTCTGTGACAGCGGCAGTCGGCGACGAGCACCGAGGACGTATACAGGCAAAACACAGCGCAGTCAGTTCGGAGCCTTTAGGATTACCCGTTAGTATACAAACCTTTGATTGTTACTTCTGCTTGTTATGTATTCGGAACTATAAGTAAGAGATAACTAGCTTATGAATCCAAACAATCATGGTGAAAAACTAGTACTTCTTAAATATCCAACCTATTGAAATGTTGCAAATACTACCAAACGCTTAAAAGAAACTTTTTTTGTTGAAAAAGTCGATTATAGTTTCAACCTTTCAACTTCATAGTCGGGCTCAAATAACGTAGTTGTCAATGGACCCTTAAACCTCACTCATTCGCTCGCTACCTCACTCACCCACCCATCCACCCACTCACTCACGCACGCACGCACGCACCCACTCACTCACTGCATGGACTAAGTGATTAGGAATCCATGCAGTCTATTCTCTAAGGTATGACTAAAACCAAATTCACTAGTAATTACTGTATATGGCACCACAGGCGTGGACATGGATGATATATGAAATTAAATTATAATTGGGGAATGAATTTTGGGAAGGAAATGTTCCAGCCCTATCTTTACTGTTCCTCCTCGGCATTTGCCAGTTAAGGTTTTTCTAGAAGTTCTATACGCCAAACCATCAATTACCTAGAAACAGTTTTGTTATTTTTCATGCTTTTTTAAATATAGCTCTACGATTTTGATTAAGATGCCACATGCTTAAGATATTTTCATGCTAATATGCATACTTCTCTTCGTTCTGAATGAAATATTTATCTATACTTTTGTATAGCTAAGGCTATAAATATGGTCATTTAAACAAAAAACGTGTGACAAAATTGTTTAATTGTTCCATTTATATCCCACCTTTAACTTCAAATGTCATATCGGTGGCCTTTCCTTTGGAACATATTGCATATAGGCAATGCTGCTAACTCGTTTACAGTGACCCTTGTGGGGTTTTTGTACATTAGATTACACACACACACACACACACACACACACACACACACACACACACACACACACACACACACACACACACACACACACATCCACATTGTTCATACTTCCAGACTCTGGGGAGGATATGGAAGTCTGCTCCCACTTCCCAGCCGGTAATCGAACCTGGGACGCTTTGCACAGCAGACATGTACTCATCCGACTGAGCTACAGGGCCAGCCGGTGACAATTTGTTTTGGCAGTACAGACCGTTTTCGAAATATTTCATGTTATTTCAAATATAAGAGCGTAATCTGTTTGAAGATGCTTGAAAATGTTGGATTATACTTTATTTCCTTTCCTTTGGTCGTTACTGTGTTTTCTGAATTTGCTTTTCCGTGCTTCTGTTATAAATATTCGAAAGGATTTTCGATAACTAAGCAGGCACTTACAGTTCAATTTGAAATAATGTAAGGTGAATAAAACAATTCAGTTTTTTAAATGTATGCTATAATATACTTCTGTAAGTTACAACACTGCCTGTGAATTTATGATGGGTAGATAATGTGAGTGAGCGAAACTAAATTTGCTGCTGAGAGTGTAGTTATTTATTCCTTTATCAATATAGGACAATAAGTCAACTCGAAGTTACATTCTATGCCTTGGAATAGCCATTGCAATAGTTGTGTATCTCATGAAGTTACGGTACAATATTTTTGCACTTTGACCTAAATATCGGCAAATTTGTTACGTCACATACACTATGAATTCAATATCTTTTTATAGACTAGATACTGTTAAACGCTAAACTTCGTTATTTTCTTGAGACTAAAATATAATGGGACTACCAAATTAAATATGTTGCTGTAATAAAAATTACATAAATATATGAATTATTATTCCTGTGCATGTATTGGACATACCCACCTTAATGATTTGTAAAGCCGTAGTTACGATTAGCGTTTCCACTGTGCCCGGTTGGTTGGCCAAGCTGCTAATGCTGTCCTCGCAACACTAAAGCCGTCTTACTGCTATTAACTGTTACAAAATGAGCAAACAGCTTTTATCATGTTACTTCCTAGAGCAAAGGTTAGCTGGTCCACAATCTCGGCAGTCATGGAATTCATAAAATGTGTACGAAAATGTGTCAGTTGTCATTTTACCTTCCTGTCAAAGTTTATAGTTTCTATTTTTTTTTTTCCTTACAAAATATGTAAGTATGTCGGAAAATGCATGTGTCTATATTAATCGCCAAAAGTAGCGTAATGCCATGTGCATTAATATATTTATTAACGTTACCCTTACACGATGTGGGTAAAACATTGTTGACAAATTGTGAGAGAAGTAAAATCCCACCAGTGCTTCTCTATGTCAGTAGGTACTATAAGGGAAGTGCACTAGTAATTAGAACTGGAATATCATGCAAACTGTCTCAGCTTGTTGATTTGTATAGCAAAATCGCAATTGCGTTCTTATACTTTTTACACTATATATCCCACATAAACAGCTTCATAAATTGGGATGTTTTACCTCAACATTTTCGTCTGGTATCCTAAAGGGTCCCAGTAAGTTGAATAAACCTCGTAATACAGAGTTTTTGTTTCCTGCATATATAAATACTACATCGTTTTGTGATTAAAATGAAATTCTTATGCTGATATCACTATTATTACCATGTTTACAGCTAATTTACCATTAGGCTCCATTTCGTGGGCGTGGTCAATAAATTTGACATTTTTTGTTCAGAACAAAATTGGAGTATTCAAAGTCATGGTCTTTGCCCTCAAACTCCAGAATCACGGTGTAAATACAGTACAATACAAATGAGAGGAGAAGTCTAGATCCACAAACACAGCATACTACATGATCAGTCCATGATGTCGGCCGATCAAGAGAGGATCAAAATGCTCAAAGGACTTAATCAGATCTTGAAAAAGCTGCCAGGCAACACAGGAGAGGATTAAAAATAAAATAGAGGATGAAATGGAAGAAAACCCCGACAATCCCTCCTATGGTGCTGGAATGTACCGAAAAGGTTGATTCTTCCCTTAAAGCTCGATGTCTCAGAACTGTATTTTTCCATACATAAGGGACATCTAAAAAAACTATTGAACAAAGGAGGCTGAAATTTTCAGGTACAGTATAATCCGGACTGGTGGGCCGTGGTTTACTGGGCTCCTACAAGCCTGCATTATATTGTACCTAGTATTGACACTGGCCGTGAAAGCCTTAGAGCTTTGACGTTTCTATAATTGCTACACATTTTAAAGCAGCTATTTTAAAATATTGATCATAGTATTGGGCGGCGCCATGACCGAGCGGTTAGACCGTTCGTCTACCACCTAGGTGACTCGAGTTCGATCCCAGAGTGATATTTGTGGTGGAGGAAGCGGTTTCGTGCCTTATTTTAGTTACCTTTTCTACCACGTAATCTAGTAGATAAACAAAAGCGTTGCAGTCTGCCCAAAAATCTGATATCAGATTTCAACGGAAATACATGTTTTGAGGCCCCGAATATAAAAACGCAATGCTCGATGAATATACTACAACTTGGTATTTAATTTCGAAACCCAAAACTGCGGCAACCTAGATTTTCAACAAAATGCCCCCTCCGCAAACTACTACCCTTTATGTGCAAAGCGTTTCCATATTCCGATTTTTTTCTTCAAAAACTGGATATAAGGATTTTTATTAAAATACCATGTATGTAAGATATTTGTATGACAACTAAAACGTATATCTTGAATTTTCTTTGCAATACCCTAGCAGTCCTCTTCATTCGGTATGAATGCTGTATCGCTTTGTGTAACTGACAAATACCGCGCAGAAAACGTAAATATTTTTAAAATACACAAGTTTAAGTAACTTATTGAGGCATGAAAACCATTTCCAAGACATGCGTTATTATTCATTTAAAATTTTCAATACTTGTGTAATTTTTTGGAGCGGTCAATATTCAATTGTTTCTTGCAATGCCATGGAAAGAGCCTGGAATTTCAGGGCCAATGTATAGTGACCCCTTCTTTTAAATATAACTGGATGGGGAATGGTAGATACACCTCGTAGAAAAGTCACACTTTAATTCTCACAAAAACATGCAAAGCTTTACAGTAAATATAATGCAATATTACATTGAAAATATAAAAAAAGGTTTAATCCTTCTACAAATTCTCCCTATATTTATACCGGAATTAAAATTCATATCGAAATAGCGCTAAACTTGTCTATTACGTGACATAATACGAATGCGAATAATAATAATAATAATAATAATAATAATAATAATAATAATAATAATAATAATAATAATAATAGTAATAATAATAATAATAATAATAATAATAATAATAATAATAATGGTAATAATAATAATGGTAATAATAATAATGGTAATAATAATAATAATAATAATAATAATAATAATAATAATAATAATAATAATAATAATAATAATAATAATAATAATAATAATAATAATAATAATAATAATAATAATAATAATAATAATAATAATAATAATAATAATAATAATAATAATAATAATAATAATAATAATAATAATCAGCATCAGCAGCAGCAACACTGCGGAGCCTTTTCCGGGTGTAAAGGTGTTTATTTAAGTAAGTAAATTATACTTCAAAGTTTAGGTACAATTCAGTAGCGGCTCCTGACTTGTCGCAGTGGGTGTGCAGTACATTACATCCTCTCCACCTTTACTCCCTTTCTTTCTTAACACACACCACACAATTCTAATTCTAAATTCATATGGACAATTGAGCTCTTATGTTTTGCTATTTTTTGTTTTAAATGACCAATATCACAAGAACTATTATTTGTCCAGACACAATTTCTCTCACTCACAAACAATAAGAGCGGAAAACATGTTCTCTTATAAAAATAAACCCGAAAGATTTGTCTCTTTTAGTTTCGCCATGTTATTCATTTCCACACTTTCATAGATTCAAATTTCCCGCTATGCGCAGACACAACTGCATGCAACTTGCTGCCAGAATACAAACATAACAAACAGTAATAAACACTGTAACAAAATAACTATTCCAAACTGAAGTATTGGCCTTAGTAAATTACGACATGAAGAGTAATTATATGCATTTATAATCGCTTAATAAGACTATATGTAACTGTGTTTATAACATTAATATAGTATAGAAGATGGCTACATTACATTTAGAACCGTCACGTTGGCTGCCTAGTAGGTTCTGCTAAACGGGAGAGAAATGCTCGTAGGAAGGAAAACGGAGGGACTTGTACGAGAACGTAGTGCGCTTGCGCGTTAAGAATCGCATGTGTTGGCCTTGTCGATTATGCTGCCTTAACTCGCCTTACTCTTGCACCACTCCCTGCATACCCCTCGCTTAAAAGCTACCTTCGCCAGTCGCAAAATCGGGTTTATGCGTTTCAGCTTGTTGACTGAATTGGAATGAGCTGACATTTGGTAAAGAGGGCGCGGGAAAATTAAGCGAGCAAGTTCATATACGCACAAGAAAGTTGGAATTCGACTTTCTCATTTATGCATGTCTATACACATTCGCATGCGGAAAAAATTAGTGGGTGTACAGTTGCGAGTATGCGACCCCCCAGGAGTCGCCACTGGTACAATTACTTTTCTTTTTCCTTTTTGTATAAATATTAAACAAAAATTTTGTCGTACAGGACCCAATTAGTCATTAGTCATTCCCTATCAAATCAACTCCCAAAAATGAGCATTTTCCACATCAACCTCCAACCTGCCTGCCCGCCCGCCTGCCTATCTATTTATAGATTTGAATAACTTCTTTTTTTGTTTTGTTTGCCTCAATACTGGGATGGTTTAGTGAAAAAGAACATTAGGAACCCCCCCCCCCCTGCTGAAAAAAGTCTAGCGACGCCCATGGATATGAATATCGGGCATTGGACCGCGCAATATGACCACAGCAAAGGTTGACCGCCATCTTGTCCGCATGGCCACAATGGACCGCACAGCTTCATCTGCAGTGTTAGTTCGACGCTGGAGCACTGCAGTAGGTGTGAGCCCGTCTATGTGGACGATTCGTCACCGTATGCTGTGGATTGGACTGATTGCACAATGCCATTACGTCGGCTTCCATTACACATAAACCACAAGCGCCTTCGACTGCAATGGACGCGTGAATGCTACCAATGGTGTGCTGAATGGGAAAATGTAGCCTTTTCAGACGAGTCCCGCTTCAACCTGTCCTACAGTGAAGGCCTGCATTGTTGAGAGGTATAGCAGACAAACACCAGGTCTGATGGTCTGGAGTGCCATTGACTACAACAACCGATCTCGCCTCCTACGGATTGAGGGCAATTTGAATGGCAACCGGTAAATGAGGGAGGTTTTACAGCCCGAGGTACTCCACCTGCTTCAGGTATCTCCACATGTTGCGCAACATAACGTGTACAAGACAAACGCACACTTCCTGGAAGAATTAAAACAAAATATCCGCCAGGAAATTGCCAACATTTCTTAGCATGAATTACGGTGAGTGATGGATAGTTTCCTAAAGAAGTGCTAAAAATGTATGGACAACGACGGTGACCAGTTTCAGCATCTCCTTTCATAAAGTTTGTAAGTAAAGCCTTTAAAAGCCTTTCAAACATTGCCCACACACGGTTTGTGTGTTTAAAAATACGCCAACAGTAAGTTTGTTGGCATAAATAAATAATAATTACCTTTAAAAGTAGTTTTAAAAATGTTGTATGGTTTCATCCGCGCCTTTCTACGACAGTGGCAGAAGGCAACGAGCGCGAAGGAAATGGGCAGGCAAAACACCGCGCAGGCCTCGGAGGTTTTTTGCTCTACCGGTATAATATGGACACATGGAATCTGCTGTTTGAAAAAAAAAGTACTGCATTGTTTAGAGCAGGTGTGTCCAACACGCGACCCTCTATCCATCGCACTCCATGGACCTCGGACTCATTTCAGCATCATTTCACCCGTTTCATTCATTCACCGTCCGATATGACATTACGTTAGAGGACGTAAAAAAGATTCACCCCATCGCATGCGGCCCGCAGTCATGTTTACTCCATCACATAGTATTCGGCCCGCAACGATGTTTGTAGATGTGTAATGTTTGTAATGTTATTTATGAAATTACTAATGCTATTTGGTATTAGACAAACTTGAAAGAACGAGACTTTTTCCGTTGTCAACACGGTGTGTTTACGAAAGTTCGTCAGTCATCCTCTTACTCAAAACATGCAGAAATCACATTAATTTTGAGAAATACCTAGACCAAATTTTTATTTCTGATCCTATCTTCCGCGCATCGCTTTGAAGTCTCCATGCAGTTGACTGTGCGGTTACGTTAGCACTTTCAAAGGCGTGTGTGTGCCAGGTATTTTATTATCGTTACATTTTGTAGAAAGTTCTACACAGAATGGATGTGTTAATTTGCCGTTCTGCTAGATATAACAACGCAGCTGAACGAAGTTAATTCACGCCTCCAAGGTAAATTGATTTATCTACTATGCTTGATCACTGGAGGCCTTTGAAACAAAATTGCGACTTTGGGAATCACAAATAAAAAGCAACTTTTCAGTCCTACAAAAGTGCAATAATCAAAGTTCTCAAAAGTACGCAGAAATTACGATCAGAATGAAGAGACGAATTCCGTGTCAGATTTCAAGACTTTAAGGGGAATGTTATAAGTTTCAATCTTTCTTCCCTTTTCTCCGTTAATATAGGCGAGGTCCCCAGGGTCTGCAAATGGAGTACGTTGATTTTCAGTATCGTCAGACCTAAAGAATAAGTTTAGCATGTCCCCTTACTACAGTTCTATTGCGACTACTTTCAACGAGAAAAATATACGAGCATTAATAGACACACTTCGTTTCGCATCACTTTTCGGTAGCACATACATATGCAAACAAGGTTCTCCAGGATGAAACATATGAAGAACGCGAATCAACGACAGTCATCTGGAGAGTTTGCCTCCGTCAAACCAGATATTGGATGCCTTGTTCGTGAGAAACAGTAATGGTGTCACATTGACTGGTAAAAATATTAGTTCAATTATTTTAATATACTGTAAACATTTTATTCAATGTTTAAACTACAATTTATATTAAACATACAAGGATTAATAATACTTTATTCATAATTTATATTGTTTAATTTAGATTTTAGAAGTGGATTATGCATGAAAAAATATATTTAATTTAATTTTAGAAATACTTAACCAACCTATGTCTGATATTATTAGCTATTTTTTAAATTAGTTTGTTCGTCTTATAATTTAAACTCTATTTAATACAGTAAAAAACTTGAATCATGTGACCCACAAATCGGTTCACCTTAACGACAATGACTCTTTTCCAAAAAGGGCTGAACTCGCCTGGTTTAGAGCTTAGCAATGTGTTTTCATTGAAGAGCACTCGAAGAATAAAGGTTTATTACCTATATAATTCATTCAAAAGCACTTAGACAATAACTTTCAGCTATCTCAGCTTCCTAAAACAAATTGCAATTATGTAGGAAGTGCCTTAAACATGTAGTACATCTTTGGAATTACTTCCTATCCATTCATGTGTCTTATCAACAAAACCAGACCTTGAATCGTTGCTTATCAGCTGTTAAATCCTCTAAATTTAAATAAGTCTTCTTTATACTCTCTTAAATGCTAATTAGTGTTTGATAAAAGGATTTCTGAGAATTAAAGCTCGACTGCTACATACTTATGTTTCTTCTTTGGTTCAGATTCCCCTTGTACGCACGTGCGTATCTTCACAAATGAATTCGTGTAAGCAGCTAACATAATGATCCGGCCCATTTACATTTAGTTAGTTTGTAACCTACCTTGAAGTACTATGTTTATCTCCTAGGAATAGACGTTTAGCTCTATTTACAGAATAGTTTAAGTAAAGGAGGCCTTATCTGGCGCCACATGTTGCCCAACGTTGCAAACGGAAAGATTTCAGTGTTACGTAAAATAGAATGGAGGAATGTTTATGGTCCTGATTCGCACTATTGTGTTGTTATGGTGCTATTTACCATGACGTAAATGTCTGCGAGTGATTGCTAACGGTTTTATAATACAACAAATCCTAATAAAGCTAGCTCATTTGAACGTAGTGGCGACTGTTTCTACTGATGTGTGCTTTCATGCGGTATGCTTGCCGATATTGACCGCAAATGCGATCACCTTCTCCAATAAGAGTCCTACCTAAAGTCCTCGGGAATCTTCATCTCTACATAGCCCTTATTCGCCCCAACTTAACCTACGCAGCAGTAGCCACCATGCCCCTCATCACACCTGAATCTGTGAACAAAATTCAAGCCTTCGAACGAAAATGTCTACGCACCGCATTCAAACTCACACCAAATTTCAAGAACAATATATATATATATATATATATATATATATATATATATATATATATATATATATATATATAATTACACCAGAACCATCCCCACCCTCCAAAATATAGCGAAACTAATGTTCAAGTACATCGATAATGCCAGACCATACGGACAACTACTTAACACAGCACAGAAGATGAAAACCATCCAGCCAAATCAACGGGGAAAAAAATCCACCTCCAGTCACTCTCATCCAGATCTACGATAAACAACAAGAAACCGAACAACAAGAATTAGAACAACATATACAACATTTAAAATTAAAAACCAAATTCCCCGAACAAATCATAATAAACATTAATAAACCAAAATAAAAGAGGTGTAGCAATAATAAGATAAAGCAGTTAGCAATCAGCAAAATCTCTTCTTGGGTAGCGAAGGCAGCAAGTTGTGTGACCACGGAACAAATAAAAAAGAAGAAAGAAGAAAAAACAAGGGGAAAAAATCATCAAACAACAAAAGAAAAATATACCACTCTAACCAAAGAATCTCTGCCCAACCACAAAAAAAAAAAAAAAAAAACCAGCTAGGCTGAAGAGGGGACACTCCCTAAGCAGCCCAGGCGTGCTTTGCACGCCCAAATACCTTATTTGATTGATTGATTGATTGATTGATTGACCGGAAGTCTTGTGAGATAAGAGGAGATTAGCGTTTTCCGAATAATTTTCTTTACTGGATTTGCTAGCTAGTACTTGTTAACAACCGTGTTAATTGTTTTAAACCACATTGATGTTCTTCAGTTCATTATACCTCTACAGCAGGAATGGGCAAAATCGGCTCAAAAGAGCCACTCCACTGAAACGCGTTCTTGCCTCACTTCACGGCCATCCCTCCCCTTCACTGTCATTCAGCTTTACCTTTGCTTCCCACACGCCTCATTCAGTGACGTGCATGGCTTCGGCAGGACGATTTTTTCATAATGAGTGGTAGAGAGAATTTTTTATAAGTTTGCTGTTTAATATGCCGATTTCAATTTGCAAATATAAATCGTCACAATATCAAACGCCACTATGATCAGCAGCATAAAGCTAACTTTGGTGATCTCAAGGTACTTATTCACAATTTCAAAAGGTACTTCTGAATACTCGTATTTGTAAACATATAAAAGGGACGATATAATTCCACGTTTTAGAGGTTTAGTTTCTTATTCGTTTATTAGGTATCCGGAACTGAACTTATATAAAAAGTTGAGTGCATAAAAGATCTGTTTGATGCGATTTAATACATAATTTTATATATATATTAGTACTATATCCGAAGTATATTTTAAATTATTTCTCTTAGGGTTGGAGAGAGAACGTAAGCTAACTGAAATTGAAGTCATAGACATATCGAAGCCATACACAAATACATACGTAAATGATATAAAAGTGCTCATTTTTACATACAGTTTGTAGCCTAATATCACATCCACTACCATAGAATGATTGATGCATGAAAATTACAGATTGAAAATCTGGCTTATCTACTTTTAGCAGAATGGTCAACTTCATACAATCTTGTATTGTATTACCAAAGAGTAATAACAATTCTCATAATAATTCTGTATTAAGAAGAATCTTCCTGTCTTCTCTTCCTTGCCATTTAACCATATAATATGAATGTATTAAAATGGATTCTGACCTGGTAATATGAGTTCAAAACAAAATACAGCATTGTGAGTTGGATTAAAATTTCAGCCTTCGATAGAGCATAAAAGATGAATGTTAGAGGGCTACTTCAGCCAAAAAGTTTTCTTAAGACCAAGGAGAAACAAGACTTCAAACGTTTTCACTGAGCGGGATGGCTCAGGCGGTAACGTCTGTGGCCCGCATTCGGGAGGTTGCGGGTTCGATCCCCATGGCCGCGCACTCTGACATGGGTTTTTCCATGGTTTCCCCATGTCACTTACGCGAATGCTGGGGTGCATTATTTCATACCACGGTTTCCTTTCCATCATTTCCCTTCATTCCATTTCCTAATCATCTTAAGGTGTACTTTCAGATGTAGTGTTGGCCGCGGATGATTGCGTATGGCACAAATTACCATTAGACTCCAAGATCTTTGTACTCGCTGATTCTTTGAGGTTTCTGCAGCTTGATGCTCTCACTTCTCCTCTGGGAACATATCCATATTTATTCAAAATAAGTCTTCGAAAACGGAACTTGAGATTTTTTATGGAACGAAGAATACCAGCATAAAGTTCCCGTTACACAAAATTGAAATTGGTCAAAGAAAACAGTAGAAAGAACTTTTCGCTCTTAAGCGCATAGACTTTTGCGGAGCTCTACGACCTAGGAAAGATTAACATCTCTAGCCACATCTCCATCCGGAAGGACTTGCGAGTGACCTACAGAGGAAGCAGTCTTCTCATAACAAATACACCAACGGAAAGGACAGAAAAATCAACCTAATATATAAGAAATAGGTAGTTGCATGTGATTTTTATGTGATAAGAGATTCACCTATAGTTTAGGTCACGAGCCACCAGTGTATTCTATCTACAATTCTGATAAGGTCCACCAGCACACAATATGTAATTACCCCAATGAATTAGTCTTTTATTGCAATTATTGGGTTCTGTGCAAAAAAATAAAGAATGTTTCATTTTTAAGAAAACCGATTTAATATACTATATTTCTAAATAAAAATCATACCTATTGCTGAATCAGAACTTAATTTAATGACAACTATGTCAATATATTAAAAAAAAGTATTATTTTATTACCTTTTGAGATGAGTTGTTGATTACCCTTATTCATGCTGTAGTGGCAACAGTTCTCATTCATTCTGCAGCTATGACAACTCAGTATCCTCAAATCTGTCTTTGCCTCTAGAAAAAAGAAAGGTTGTGATGATCTAGTGGATTTTTATCATGCCCCTAAGTGCATGTAATTCACCAAAATTATTTGGAATTAAACCCACGAAACCATCTTGTTAGGGCAGCCATTGTTAAATTATGAATTCATGTCCCAAACTAGGGAAGAGAAGGTCAGTTTACTTCTTTTTTTATTGCATTAAGTGCATACATTCAGGTTACTACTGTCCTTAACATTTTATTTTGTCATAGCCTGTTATGTCCTCTACATTTGCAACTAAAATTGTCATAATCTGAGAACTCAAAACAGTTAATGCTACAGTTTTATAATACCACATTTAAAAACAATTTTCTTACTTTTCTTTTTCAGGTTCTCTACACCAGACCAAGAAACAAATACCAGATAGCCCACTCCAGCCGGCATTGGGGTAAGTAGATAACCCTTCGTGCGTTAAAAGAGTTGCAGAAACCACAGGGGTAAATCCAGTCAGTGGCGTGCGTGAACCTTGCTCTGCTTGTAAGAGAAGCGGGCGAGATACCAGGCTAGCGTGTGTTTTGATTTATACTTTTCTGTCCCATTTTATTAAATTAAATATACCTGTGTTTTGGGTCTTTTTTGTAATAATAATAATAATAATAATAATAATAATAATAATAATAATAATAATAATAATAATAATAATAATAATAATAATAATAATAATAATAATAATAATAATAATAATAATAATAATAATAATAATGATAATAATGATGATAATGATGATAATGATGATAATGATGATAATGATGATAATAATAATAATAATAATAATAATAATAATAATAATAATAATAATAATAATAATAATAATAATAATAATAATAATAATAATAATAATAATAATAATAATAATAATAATAATAATAATAATAATAATAATAATAATAATAATAATAATGGTGGTGGTGGCAGTGGCAGTGGTGGTGACGGCGGTGGCGGTGTCGGCGGCGGCGGTGGCGGTGATGGTGATGATTCATTTTTAACAATTCTAGGTATTTTATGGATCATTTTTCAAACATTTTTAGGCCTTATGTGTAACTCTTAGTCAATTGGGAGCCAATGAGTTCTTCAAAATGAGTTTTATATGGCTTCTCAGTATTTCTTCTCTTCAGAAAGTTACTAATTTTAGTCCTTATAAGGTAAGTTTCTGAATGATCTCTTGTCATCAATCAACTTCAGATGATGTTTCTCATACTTGTTGGTCTGCTTCAGGCAGAGGTAATTTTCTTTGCATTTCTGCAGCTGTCTATAAATTTGTGTGCCATTTTTCGTTTCCACTTCTTTTTCTCTGAAGTTGAACATACTTCTTTTTGCTTTCACACATTCTTTAAAGGTTGTTTCTTTTTGCAAGTAGAATTCGAAAATTATTTACAATAATAACCTTTTATAGTTTACTTATTAATGAACATGATTCACTGTACATGGTATACTCCTTATTGAAGTCAATACACCATTGGCACCTAACTGACAACTTCATTATTGTGAACTCCTGGACCATTGTTTAGGAGTCCTATAACCCAATCTGCCTACAATTCCTCAGTGTTCCAAATATTTTACTTTGTAGCATATCCTTCATGTTGTTGAATAAAGATGATCAGATGGAGCAAAATATGGTACTTATGATGGGTATGGTACAACAAGACCCCTACTTTCCAGTCATGGCTTTGCTGAGTTGGGACCACACATATGTTGTAGGCTGAAGAGTGAGTAAACTGCAAAACCAGTTGACCGATCACCATGAAAATTGGCACATCTGAGTGTTTTTTTTCACGGAGAAGGTTTTTATGCAATCGATTTTACCACGCAACGTATTACGTTCATATGGTTCTCTCTACTCCCTTTTATTTTATGTAACACAATGCGCCCTCTTCTACAAACAATCCATACATTTTCCCATACATTTGAAATATAAGTGCAATGTATAATATTCACACAGGCTTTCTACTCATTCTTCTCTTACTGAACACAATCACATTTCTTTCACTACTCCCTCTTCGACAAACAATTCATACAATTTTCTATAGGATTAAAACAGAAATACATAGTACATTCACATGGCTTTATCAGCTAGCTTTTCTTCCTGTAGTATTTTTTATTGCTCAACAGTGCGTTTGCTTAATGTCGTTCCGGTGTTTTATTAAAAAATAAAGAAGTAATTAAAAAGTAAAGTTGTCACAATTGGTGTCAGGAGTGCGATGAAAACCACGATATGGAACAGTGGATGAAACAAATGTTAGCCAAGATGGACGTAATGGGAAATGAAATGAATTCCGGAATGCGGCAGAAGAATTAAATATGAAAGCCGAACTGAAAAGTGTAAGCCATGGAATGTAAAATATGGAAACAGAAATGGACAAAATAGAAACAAAAATAGAAGCCAAATTGAAAAATGTAAACTCCGGATTGGAAAAGATGAAGACGGGAATGTTCAATATCTATCGGATAATATTGACGAGCGACTGGACGGGATTAAGGAAGCCATGGAAGAACTTGACGGAAAGATGAAGGACCTTGGCCAACGTAATAACGCTCTGGAAGATAGTCCATTGCAGCACCAAAGAACTGAACTCCATAATGGAACAAATGCTCAACGCAAACCCCAAACTAGGTGGATATCTATGGGTGAGGCAGTACACGTTTTATGGCTGAAATGATGGTGCTTATGAAATAAGCAATTGTATCTCGGAAATGGCTTAACAATTGCGAGCAAAGCTCGGTCGTCCAAGTACTAGTTCATAAATATTGTTATCTAATGATTGATATAATTTTATGATTTTACCTAAACTATAGGATCATTTCACTCTTCAGCCTGTGCTGTCACCCTCTTGCATTATGGTTGTGTTCAATGTTCAGTATTCCAATGTAAGGTTATGCCACAGAAATGTAATATCCTGAAGAGACTTTTTGTCATAAGCTAAATTATTTTATAATTTGATATTGACTTAATCTCCTAACCAGGTTATGACATATTCACCAACTTATCCAACTAGTTTATTTCACTAAAAACTATACTTTGTTTGGGTTGCAAACTAATGTCAGTTCGCTTAAGAGTTCAAATTAATCAGGGGATGGGAGGGATTTCTCCCTCTCATTAAATAATTTCCCCGGCTCGTCAAAGAATTCCTTCCCTGTCAGGGAAGTATTTTTTTTTTTACAAGACATGGAACACTTTCGATGTAGAATGTACATGGTACAAGCAAAAGCTTTATATTGCAAGTAAGCTAAAGAATAAATAACTCATTAGTTGGGTTGGCATTCAGGGTCACAATTCCAACATGTCTTAGCCAGCAATGACGATTCCAGCTTGTAGTACTCAGGCCAGTTTCTTGCAACTCTCTGTTTTATCGTTCATCAGCATGGATAAATTTGTGGCAAGAAAGCAAAAATTTACAGAAAGTAATGCATTCCAGTTCAAATCTCAGGCTTCAGTGTCAAGCAATATTAATATTACAGCTTCTTAGGCAAAAACTGCAGCATTGGAAATGACATATGTTAGCCAAAATAGTGAGAAGTGCATTACACTAATCGGGGGACGTGTAGACAAAACTAGATTTGAAAAATGGAAAAAAAGTCACTCCTGACTTTCATCAAAGAGCTTTGGGAGAGTTATATGCATGTACTGCTCAGAAAAACAAAATCCTGGTGCTCTTAAAGACAGTAAAATACATATTGTTGCTGCTACGTTTTATGTATATAACATACCAATGCTACTACCATTGGTATTACTACCATTATTGGCATAAATATTACATAAACTTAAGTTTTCCCTCCTTGTCAGAAAGTCTGATTCAAACACTGGTTCCCTTTAATAATTATTTACTTCAAAAGCAGATGCACTAATTTACATAGTAAATTTTACTCACTTCTCTTCAAAGAATTCTTGCAGAATTCAGTCTCCGTTAAAACTGAAATGTTTAGATTGAGAGAGGTAAACATCAAAGTTAGTAAGCTATAATAGGTAAAAAAGAGGTATATCTTAAATAATTTGCCCCTAAAATCACTGGGACATAAATGGTCCAATTTCTTAAGACCAGTGTAACCTAATTGATTTTATATGGCATGGTAAGAGCCAAGTCAACCAGCACATTTTATCCATTTGTGTTTCTTCCTCACTGTCATACCTGGTGCTTGGCTGACCATCCGCTTCCAGGTTTTCACTCTGTTTGCTCCATAGGTTTGTGTGGCCCCCAACAGACACCTGATCCTAAGCACTGGCTTGTAAGTCCTATAGGGTGTAAGTCATTCATAAGGGGAGGATGATGATGATGATAATAATAATAATAATAATAATAATAATAATAATAATAATAATAATAATAATAATAATAATAATAATAATAATAATAATAATAATAATAATAATAATAATAATAATAATAATAATAATAATAATAATAATAATAATAATAATAATAATAATAATAATAATAATAATAATAATAATAATAATAATAATAATAATAATAATAATAATAATAATAATAATAATAATAATAATAATAATAATAATAATAATAATAATAATAATAATAATAATAATAATAATAATAATAATAATAATAATAATAATAATAATAATAATAATAATAATAATAATAATAATAATAATAATAATAATAATAATAATAATAATAATAATAATAATAATAATAATAATAATAATAATAATAATAATAATAATAATAATAATAATAATAATAATAATAATAATAATAATAATAATAATAATAATAATAATAATAATAATAATAATAATAATAATAATAATAATAATAATAATAATAATAATAATAATAATAATAATAATAATAATAATAATAATAATAATAATAATAATAATAATAATAATAATAATAATAATAATAATAATAATAATAATAATAATAATAATAATAATAATAATAATAATAATAATAATAATAATAATAATAATAATAATAATAATAATAATAATAATAATAATAATAATAATAATAATAATAATAATAATAATAATAATAATAATAATAATAATAATAATAATAATAATAATAATAATAATAATAATAATAATAATAATAATAATAATAATAATAATAATAATAATAATAATAATAATAATAGGAGGAGGAGAAGGAGAAGGAGAAGGAGAAGGAGAAGGAGAAGGAGAAGGAGAAGGAGAAGGAGAAGGAGAAGGAGAAGGAGAAGGAGAAGGAGAAGGAGAAGGAGAAGGAGAAGGAGAAGGAGAAGGAGAAGGAGAAGGAGAAGGAGAAGGAGAAGGAGAAGGAGAAGGAGAAGGAGAAGGAGAAGGAGAAGGAGAAGGAGAAGGAGAAGGAGAAGGAGAAGGAGAAGGAGAAGGAGAAGGAGAAGGAGAAGGAGAAGGAGAAGGAGAAGGAGAAGGAGAAGGAGAAGGAGAAGGAGAAGGAGAAGGAGAAGGAGAAGGAGAAGGAGAAGAAGGAGAAGGAGCAGAAGAAGAAGAAGAAATAGGGTAGTAAAGTATATTAACTTGATAAGTTTTCAAAAGTAGATATATAGTATATTTGAGGAAATATAAACAATGGTTCTATATATAGTATGTAATAGGGATGAACTTGTGAAGAATGTGCTCTGGTGAATAATATGGGAACCTTCCTGTGTTTGTGAAAAGCAATGGTAACACTTGCATGAGGATTTTAACAGAGAGCATATTTCAAAACATGTTGCATAATGTTTGGAATATTCTCAATGGATCAAATATACTTTATAAGTAGGCAGGATTTGCTAGCTGATATGCACATGGGAATGTGTGACAAAGATTTAAATGTGTTTACTAACAGTGAAAGGGGAAACATTTTTTAAACTGGGTCATGCATTCTTGGAAATGTACAAGGGAAGGGAGCAGGTATGAGTCTCACCATAAGGAGGCAAAACACTTACTTGTTCAACTATATTTGATATCTGAAAGCATGAAAAGCTATTATCTAAAGACTAGTCTCTATTTTTACTAAGTTCTATAGCATACCAATTGACCTGTAAGAACAATAAAATACTGTGGCATTGGACAACAATAATATTGCAATGTAAACATCATCTCTTATTTGGTGGGAGGGGGGGGGGGGTTAAAAAACAAAAAGTATTTCATTCTTGTTTCTCAGTATACCTATCCCTAAATTAGAAGCTCCACATAGATGCTGGTTGCAACCCATAGAACTCTCACAAGAAGAAATAGAAGAAAACATTAATTTATTCATCCAGATAACCTTTTCAGTTTTAGCAACTGCATATACCAGCAAAGAAACAGTCTAGCAACGGGAGTCCCTGTTGCATTGATCTTAGCCAATCTGTTTATAAATTACCTGGAAATGAGGGTTACAAAGACCTCATGGATCTTCAAGTCCTGGCATTGTTATGTGGATGACATGTTTGCCATCATTACAGAAAAACACATGGATGATGTCTTGAAATTACTGAAACCTCCAAGAATTGACAATCAAATTTACCACTGAAATGGAATCTGAAAAATAACTCCTATTCCTAGACCGCAAAATGCAAAAATTCAATGAAAATCTTACATTTGGCAACCCACACACATGGACAACTATATAAAACCCAACCGTTACAATTCAAAACTACATCAGCATGCAATCTTCAATAGTTTGATAAACAAGATTTTTTATTTTTCACCTGCCTCTTAACATTACATAATTTAAGGAACAAAAAGAGAGTCTACAAAATATCAGAAAACAGTGGTTGCAATTATAAAACAATACACAAAAGCTGAAGACAAACCAGAAACCACCAAAACGTCGGCAAAAAAGAAAAATGCAAATACATGAAGTTCACATACCATTGCAAAGCCTCTTCCTCATTCTAGAAAATATTAAAAGAGCACAATATCATTCTGACACCCAAAAGCCACACTGCAACCAAAACCTACTGCACTCTGAATTAAAGCATATTACACCAGCAACATAAAAATCAGGAATATGCTACAAATGGCTCATGATTTTTAAATTCAGCAAAGATAACCACTTTCACAGTAAACTTTAACAATCTATGTACTTTGCAGATGCAATAGTTCCAAAGCATCCTTGCCCAACTTTTTAGAAATAATGGCAAATATATTGTCCACATATTTACCAACATTTAAATATGTGTGGAAATGCCTTTATGATGTGTATTTCCAAATTGCTAAACCTTGCAACTTAAATGACAAATAAATACAAATATGGAAAACAAGTTAGGGATATTAGTAAATTAAAAATGAAAGCTGTAAAATTAAAAAAAAATTGATGTGTTACACTTACATGACTTTCTCTACTCTTGCATAAACTACTCTTCCAGATGCTTAGATATTCCTCTGTCTACTTCTGGTTAATCAGATAAACATTTGCAGAAATTATCTTATCACTAATTTTCTTGTAGGTGCAAAGGGATTGTCAGATACAGTAGCCTTTAAGCAATAGTCAAATTTAAAACTTAACGCTATGTGATAGCATTCTCTTTGAATGGCCAAGAGATAGAAAAAGGAACAATCCATAGGTATTGCAAATTCAAGCAAATAACTAGGAGTCTCTAAGAAATGGCTCACTCCACAAACAATGTATTTGACATAAATTGTGTGTTTTAGCAAGATCTTTGTATATCTTTTGTGTAGTAAGATTTTGTCTATCTCTTACAGTTATACAAAACTCATCCAGAATGAAGAGGGCTTCTGAGAACATTATCAGAAAATTCATGATACAATTCATTAATCATAAAAATATCTTAAACATGTACTGTTTTAATCAGAATCATTAGTCATTTTTGAGAAAGCCAAAATGTTCAAAAATTGTTTTATGTAAACGGTAATCCAGGGAGGAGGAATTTTCTTGAAAATCGTTATGTTACATTTGGAAGATGTTGAGCTTAACTACCAATTTTGACATTTAACCTAATTTTCATTTGAGTTATGCTGTTCACACATACACACCCACACACACATACACACCCACACACACATACACACACATGGAGGCCTTTTTTCCTAAAAGTTATCTTTTTGGATTCAGAAATCTCAAAATGTGTATTTGTGGTAAATCTCAACATAAAAATGTTGGGTGGAATGCCATACTTCCTCTACCTATTAGAAATGTGGCAGAGAAAGCCAAAATGACCAAAAGCCACCTGTAAGATTTTTGCATTTAAAATGAATTTCAGATTTTAGCTTTTCAAAAATGCCTCAGCTTTTACCCTCTGATTGTTGAGGGCCTTTGAGTGGCCAATTAAATATCTAGGCAAAAAATTCAAGAAGTGGGCACAAAAAGTATAGGTATCTACAATTAAATTTGCTATTATAACATCAATCTCCTTTTAAACCTTTAAAATGATTTTAATGGAGGTAACACAATATAACTGTGACAAAATTTTGGATATATTTTGGTAACATACTGTGTAACTAATTAGGAATTAAATATGATTTGAATAGGAATAGCATGTTATGCTTGTAAGAGGAGTAATACTTATATTTAAGGGAATATATTATTGTATAATTAAAGAGCTTGATTTAAATATTTTGTGACCTTTATAGATTACTTTCATCCCTAAAATTCCCAGCTCCCCTTAAGTTTATAAGAATGTATTACTGAATAATTAAAATTAATGCCTACATACTTTAGACCTAACTTAAACATTTTGTAACCTTCTGAGGTATTTTCATAATAATATATCACTGAAGTATGGGGTAATGCATAAAAAAGGAATATTAATAAAATATTTGTAGTACTAAAGAAACTAATAAGACTGTTGGTAAGAAGAAACACATTCAACTGTAAAATCTTTTGGCTCTTTGGAATTTTATATCCTTAAAACAGGTAACTGGGCAACTTATAAATAACAATTTCAGAGCAATATCGATTCCAACACTTCCACATTAGATAAACTGTGAATCACTTCACAAGGAAATAGAAAATTGCTTGGATCAATGAATAGGAGAATGTCAAAAAAAAATCAATAAATGCTAGTCCTGTATGGAACAGTCTGTAATATAAGTTTTCTTGATAGTGAACTTCAAATGCATGCTCAGACTACCATGTTAACCAGGGTTGCAGCCAGAGGGGAGACAGGTCTGGCAATGCTTGTACTGGAAAAAATGTTGCCTGTATTGAGAAAATCCACATTTGTCTGTTCCTGTTTGGAAGTTTTAGAAATATTTCAATAATAAATTAAGAACCAAAATGACCATGTATTGAAGACTATATTAATAGTGACAATGCTGTAATAGTCATCCAATGTCTTATTCCAGCGTGCCGAATATCCAAACCCCTTGGCAGTCAAAGGCTGCTCATGAAGCCGCTAAAACACAATTGTACATTCCTATTCATAGAATGATCCGCGGTATTTGAAAATCATCTGCTTATACATGTGCGGTCACTTCGTTTTCCCACCCCACCTTTCTCAGCAATGAATTCAAACATTGAAGAATGAGCTTCCAGATCATAGTGCATTGTTTTTATTTTAAACTAATAGAACTAAACGTCTGTGTGGGTTACCTCTAGGTTCTCCAGTTTCCCCTGCCACTCATTCCACCAATTACTCCATTATCACCTTTCCATTCATTGATTTCACCTGAATTTCATACCATCTTCTTCCTCACTCTCATACCTGTAGCTGCTTCCAGGTCTTCACTCTGTCCGGTCTATAGGTTCCTCTACTCTCCGACAGGCATCTAAACCTAGGCACTGGCTTGTAAGTCATAGGGGGTCCTATATAAGGGGAGGCTAATCAGGAAAAAAAAAAGAAAAGGAGAAAAAACACTGAAGTAGTGGCGAGGATAGTTAGTGCATGTGTTATGAAGGACATAAGATTTCTTTGGCAAACGAAAATGAGAGGAGCAACAAGAAAGCCAGGTTGTCTCCAGTAACACAGTCCACATCAATCAGGGGCCAGAGGTGCAACATGAGTGACTACATATTTAATACAGAGAGGTGAGGCAATAAAGCCAGTTTATCTAAAGGATTACCCTAAACAAAGGAATAAGTATAGTTTTCGCTCTGAATGGTATAAGTAGTTTGCTTGATTGCAGTATGCTGTTCTCAAAGATGCTGCATTTTGTTATGCACATATACAGTTTCGGCCTTATGGCACAAAGAAGAGAACCTGTACTGATCAAAGTTTCAGAAACTGGAAAAATGCCTTACATGCCAACCGTGGGTTTCCTAAAGACGAAATGTCAGAAACTCATAACTGTGCTATGTCAACATGGAAGAAACGTGAAACTCGTACAGAAACCTGTACTTTGGTGTCAACATTGATTAATGAAATCACACCCGAGAAACAAGTTACGATGTTAAATCATAAATGGAAGCAATACAGTTTTTGGCCGTCAGTGAGCTGGCTCTGTATGGCAAATATAATATGTTGTTAGCTAATGCTGGATTTCTGACAATGAAGTCATTAACCCTCTTGCTCTCCAATATTTTTCACAATGATATTGAAGAGAGCAATAGCAGTAATAGTAACCGCCTTTTAGAGAGCACCATTTTTTTATGTTTTGGCGGTCACATTGCTCTCTCATAACCCCCAGAATGTCTGGAGGACCACACCTGTCGTTGGTTTACGGGTCTCACCGACCTGACCGGGAGAGTTATCAAAATAAATTCACTGACCATATCCTCTGATCACCAATCTGAGGACGTATTACATTTCATGACAGGTCAGCATGTTAGGGGTTAAGATTTTATAGAGAAATGGAGAGGTTGGAAAAATAAAGACTCCCTAGCCCTCGGGAACCCTAATAGCATTGGGGTCAGAAGAGAACAAGAGATGACCAAGGTAAGGTCAGATAGAAAAGTTACAGTGAGGAGCAAAATACCAGTAAGTGGAAGTAATGTTCTGCTCAGCTTGGGTACCTTGTGGTCGCTATTCACATATCCCCTAGACGGAGACCCCTGAGATCTTGCTAAATGATGCACTATATAATATGTAGTGATTCATGTCATTATAATAATAAAATAAATGTTTTCATTTGGAAAAATTTTGAACAATAATGTTATAGTAACAGTACTATAATGTACCCCATTCTCAGACTACAAGCTTAAGTGACGCAATTGCTATCATTAAGTGTGTGGAACAAAAAGTCAGTGAGTTTCAAATACAAGAAAGTTTTCTTCTGTGCTGAAAATCTGCTAGGTACCAGAAACTTTGTTTTCAGTTCCTGTACAAAATAAAAGACCTAAGAAGACAACTGAAAACACTGACTACATTCATTATAGTCTGTTGCCATTGCACAAACAGTTCCGAACCATTACAGTTGAAGATCTTTAAATGAGGTCATGGACTGAGTGCATGTATATGAACACTTCAGTGAGAGTGAAGAGCTTTTACTGGCTATGGAAAGAGCAGAACAATTCAACATTAAAAATCTCCAACCTCTTGAAAATTTAGGTGTAACTGTGCCAAGCAAAGAAGTGTCAGAGGTGCAGGCTTATTTGTCATCAAAACCTAATGAAAATAAAATGGACCTTTTATACAAAAACCCTGATGCGACTTATACATTGTTTGCAACATTAGTAATGTTTGGATTCAGTACAGCAACTTTTTAATGTACATTTTCTATATTAAATCCCATAAATCAATCACAGAGACTATCCGTGACTCATCAATGATTGGCAAGTCTGACTTTTCTTGCCTTTATGAAACAGCAAACACAAGTCTTGGAGCTTGAAGTTCTGAAGACATTTGGAAGCAAAGGAAACAACAGACTGCAATTATTCTAAATGAACATTGAGTTGATAACTGTATTTTTTGTTAATTGTTCCTTTAAGAGTGGAGTTTTTAGTTAAGCCATTTCTTTAACGTCCTCAAGACTTACGCTTCTTACAGCGTCCAGATCCAACTTGTATGATTTTATAAGTTTTGGTCACAATAATTACTTGCTCTTTAAACATTTAAAATCTCATTTTACATTTTCAATATCTCTAATTAATTTTATATTGTTTCATTACGGCTGACTTTTATTAAGTCTGTGATTTTATTGATCAAGGAAAATCCATTTTGAACAATTCAAGTAAAACTGGTAAATTTTCTTTTGCGGTAGAGGTCACATCCAAATAATGTGTTCTGTAGCATCTGGGTTTCCACAAGTACATAATCATCATCACTTTTACCAAGTTCCTTTAAGTGAAATGGAGTGTTAGCAACCTTTATTCTTATCGAGATATATGCAAATCTGGTCTATTAATGTTTTTTAAACCATGAACTTCTTTCATTGCTTCCGTATCATGTAGATGAATTGATATATTCTGAATTCCAATTCTGTATCATTTTATTTCTAACCACAGAGTATTTGCCATTCCTGGAAGTGTTAAAGGTCATGGTTCTGTAGAAATAATAGACTGTATGATAATATGAAAAATAACGTTTATGTCTACATAACTGTAGAAGTAAAAGATATGTTTTTATTTTCTCTACTATGTACAGTAAGTTGGAAAGTAATGTATTTTGCTCAAACATTCGATGTAGGGATTTGACCAGAAATATTTGTTTGGAGGCCCATTGAATACAAAGGAAACTGTTTTTTGAAGAAGGCCCATGTGTGTTTGTGTCAGTGTGTGTACAATATATCCCAAAAAGAAATTCGGTTAAAAATAAAACTTTGTATATAAGTTCAGCATCTTCCAAGGATGCGACACAAAGATTTTAAAGGCTCCATGCCCCCTCCCACAATCTATACTTTACATGGAAACTTTAAAAAAAATTTTATTACCTCAAAAATGAGTACAATGATTAAGGAAATTGAAGCTATTAACAGTGAAGCAACAAGATTCTAAAGTAAGAACAAATTAGAATGAGTACAATGATTTTGAATTTTTAGGAAATAGCCTCTGAAGTTCTCTTTATTCTGGGTGAGTTTTTGTTAACTAGTAAACCTTAAGAAATGGACAAAATCTTACTATACAAAAAGGGTAGGTTTGTTTACACACATTCTATGTCATATAAATTTGTTCTTGTGTAGTCAGGTATTTCCGAGGTATTAGCTGTTACTGGGTTGAATTTTAAAATAATTACTTTTCTCAAATGGGAAGTCATTTTTTTCTCTCTTGGACATGCAAAGAGAACGGAATTTAAATACCATCACATAGCGATCGGCCTTAGAACATTTGATTATCACTTAAAGCTTACCGTAATCCACTGTAATTACAAGGAAACATGCAATAAGACAATTTCTGAAAATCTTCGTGAATTAACGTGAAGTAAATAGAAGAATACACATTTGTAAGAAAAAATAGTTTGTATAAGAGTGAGTAGAGAAAGTTACTTTATCTTGCCCCTCCTATAAAATCTGGAGCCCCGCCTAATGTTCAATCCTCGCTACGGGCCTGATGTTAACAAAAGAGTTAGAAGAATTTAAAATAGATTATAAGGCAATAAAATTGATACAACAAACTATAATGAAGAACCACATTAAGTTTACATTCTCAGGAGTACTATAGGGACCCTTTGAAGTTAAAACTATTCTATGTCTTGGAGAAAGCAATCTGGGAAAAAATAAAAGAAATTAGTCACACAGCATTATAGATGGAATCAGGCTGGTCCTATAGAAAGACTTGAATTAAAATTATACACCTGGCATTTGCAGATTATATTGCTTTTTCGTATTGTTTCTTGTATTGCCAACCACTGTAGATTATACTAAGACAAATACAACAGTGAAACATCAGAGAACAGAAGAATACTAGATGAATAGTGTATATGGAAAATTAAACACTGTTTGTTAAGTGTTGTCTCACTGTATGTTTACAAAACAGTTTTTATCAGCTTGTAACAGTAAGAATAAAATGTATGAATGAGTTGGAGTCAACTCGAAACTTTAGTCAGCTTTGCACCAAGAACTTGCAATATTACTAAGATAAGTGAAGTTTTTAGTTTTTAATTTGTTCTTACTTTAGAATGAATGTTCTATTTGTTAATGACACTGTCAATTGCCAGGATCATATCAGCATCCCCAGCTTGCTGGAGTTCTATTCCACAGGAGTTATTTTACATGCCAGTAAATCTACTGGCATGGGGCTGTTGTTTTAAAACACTTAAAAACCATTGGTTTGAACTTGCAAGCTTTGGATTAATGGGCCAACACCTAACCAAGTGAGTTTGTAACAGAACCCACTCAACCAGTTGTATGAGAATTACAATGTTTACAATACTAGAGGTGACATTAATGTTCATAGGATGTATGTAAGCAAAGACAAAACAAAGAAGCCATTTATTAAAAAGAAGTGGTTTTTAATTCATTACTTTTAGAATTTAAACAAGATGATAATTTTGACTGGCAACTAAGGGTACCTGATTGACTTGATGAATGTTTAATCTGTATGTGTAAATAAGAATTTTGTATAAAATAAAAACTGAAAAGTGTGTTATAAAATTGACAATGATTGTACAAACAAAACTATCAGCAATAAACTGCTGCTTCTTCATTAATATAGACACTAGAGATACTAGATAGACAACAGGGTTTATCCACAACGTATCTCTTGTATTTGCAATCTTCACTTACTTTAGTATTCAGTTGAACTAATTTCAGCAGCAATTGCTCTCTCCCCAAATGGAGACTGACTGACAGGCTGCTGGCTAGAACTGTTGCATCATAGTGGTCTTTTTTGTAAATGTGTAAAAGTAATCTGGTGGGGGTGCATCAAAGTTCAATAGATAATCTTGGTTCTTGAAAATGTAGGTTTTTTTCCCATACTCTTAATTCCAATGACCTTTTTCCTTGCTTTAGTAATTATGTTTGCAGTTCTAATTCATGTTGGTAATTCCAAAAGTGTATTGCAATTATCAGTTCATTTCTTTATATCTAATATTCCTAAAATGTTATTTTATCCTGCCTTTACAAAATTTATTTTTGTCTTTACTAGTAAAGATTTGGTGCTAGCCTGGAAAGATTTTTACACTATATTTGCTTTATTCAGAAACTTTTGAGTTGCAAGTTTCCTGGTGGCAGACAGGCCAATTTGGTCAGTACTACAAGGTTCAAAGGTCTCAATCTTTTATTTCTGAGAACATTTGAAGAGCAAGTGTACCATCTCCATTGGGAATCTTTGCACTTTTGTCTTTGAAGCAGCTATAGAGATTGCAGATTCTGCAGAAAGAATTTCTAGTGTTATAAGCAAATAGGCAATTACAGTGAAATGGGCAATTGTAGGGACTATGTATTTGCATACAATACTCATAATACCTTAACCCGTGGGTGAACGGGTTGGGTATGTGAGACCAGGTTAGAAATATTTCCTTAATTTCCTCTGATACAGCATAAGAAGTTGATCTGTGTCTTATTGTACCTTCCTGTTCACCCACGGGTTGGGTATGTGAAACCCGGCTAGAAATATTTCCTTAATTTCCTCTGATACAGCATAAGAAGTTGATCTGTGTCTTACTGTACCTTCCTGTTTGAACATATTCAGTAGCTGTGCAGTCTGGGAAGAGATTAGCTGCTTTTGTGTATTCTTTTTTCTTTATTTATTTTGTCCATAGACATTATACAATGTTTCGAGCATAGTCAAAATACAATTCTAAGAAGTTAAGTTACATTTTAGGTTGACACTACTAATAATTATAATTCATCTATATCATATAACAGGCATCGGCAAACATGTACTCAATGAGGTATCAGTATGACGTCTCAACATGCAACCCGCAATGCACATGACGTAATGTAAAACAGGGGATGGCATTGACCTTCGTTCAGAGTCAGTGCTGGACTCGCTTGCTACAGAGTACAATAAAGAATAGTACACATACTTGAATCCAGCTATTTTGGTCTACGATACTTTAGATAGACCTAGATATTTGAGCAATATATTTCAATTCATTTTTATTTGAAATGTACCATGAAAATTAGTGATATATCACAAGTAGCTACTCTCAGTATAGCACATAAATTATCATATGTTAATCGCAATACAAGATTTTTTTTCGATTCAGTTTCTTTTCTTCTACACATTTCTTAAATGCTTGAAATAATTCTGTCCCTGTTGTACGTCCCCTAAGTGGAATGACTTCAAGCATATATTCTTGTATCGAGAGGTTGTTAGTAACTCCATGATTGAAAATTACCAATTGTGCTGTGTCAACGTTGTCAGTGCTTTCATTCAACGCGAGAGAAACGTCTATAAATTTTATTCATGGACCTCGGTTTGTAGTCTTTTTTCGGTTATTTATGCTACTTTATGTATCCTTCTCTGTATGGTTCGTGGTGATAATGCAATATTACTAAAAATATATTGTTCAGGGCAAATCATGTTGGCAACTTTACTTTCACATTTTTTATGAAATCTCCATTACTAAAACACTTCAGTGACTGAGCAATCTCCAAAGTAACAGCATAGCTGGCGTGAAGTTGTCTATCAGTTATAATATTTGAATTAATATTAGGTGTATTATCTGAATATTGCTCTTCGACCTGTTGCAGTTGGTTAGTCCAATCTAGACCTGAAAAATAAAATAAAATGAATAAAGGACACTACATCAGTGTTATGCTACTTAAAATCATGGTGTAAATTTATGAATACATGTTTGTCTACACTTGATGGTGATCTTATGACATTTATCACAATGTCGCTTGATGTTCCATTACGCTCCTTACATGATGAGAGAAGAAATCATCAAAGTGCTATTCTGGATATCAAATTTAACAGACCAAGAATAATTAGATGCACTCTAATTCTATGAATATACTAAGACTTTAAGTTAAATAAACTAATATCCTTCAAAGTTATAAATAAAGAAGTTTATCTAATTACACTTTGATAGACATGTTTAGAAGTACAGGTAAATACGACAGGACAGTTCGCCCGTGATCGGTGTGTATGCAGTGCCAGTTAAGGCTGCGAGAGAGGGGGAGGGGGAGACAGAGTAAGCGCTGCCCCTGACACATCATAGTTGCAAGGCCTTATTGAGTACATGTGTGCCGATGCCTGTCATATAAACATTTTCTTATTAGATATTCCTTTAATTCTTTTTTAAAATTTACTCCTTGCTTGGCTTTTATAGTTTGTGGCAACTTGTTGTATAATTTCACTCCACTTATAAATAATGTCACATTCACTTGTCCTTTTATTTACATTAATCCTATGTATATTATTATTTCTATGTGTATTATAACTATAATATTGATTATTAGAATTGGTAATATGTACATTTTTATTTACAATATATAATATTACTTTATATACATATAGAGAAGTTATAGTAAACAGGTCGTTCTCTTTAAAAACACTACTACATGAAGTCCTATTACTTAGCTTATAGATAGTTCTTATACAATTCTTTTGCAACATTAACAACCTATTTAAATTCTGTTTACTCATATTTCCCCAAACCTCAATTCCATATTGAAAATAATGATATATCGTACCAAAATATAAAATTCTTAATGCTGAAGCATCCAGATATTTGGACAGTCTGCTCAATAGATATAATCCTGAGCTTACCCTATTACAGATAAAGTCAATATGAAGGTCAAATGACAGATTTCTAACACTAGTCCTAAAAATGCAATCTGTTGCACATGTTCCAGTATTGTGTTTTGTACATTTGCATTTACAGAATTATTCAAATTTGAATTATGATATTCAAAATGAATCAATTTTGTCTTGCCTATATTTATATTTTGGTTGTTATCTTCTATTTTAGTATAACTTTTAATGAATCCATCATCAAATTTTCCAAGATATTTAATGATTTATTCCAATACAGATATGAGTCATTCCACGTCAAATCGAACAAAATATGGCAAAAAATGACCTTGATCTCTCAGATTTTCTTGAAATTTTTTTTTGGGTGTTTTGGAACAAAATATATTTGACCTGTGTTTCTTCGTTTTGTATAAAAAAATTTATTTTCGCAGATATTAATTTTTGAAATGTCCCAAAAATCGCGCACTCCTCACTCTTCGATCAATCATACCTCCGATTGTAATGAAGCAAATTACTTGATCTTTGGCTCAAATTAAAGATAAATTACAGTATTTCATGAGGTATTTATTAGAAAATTGTATGAATTATTATTAATATTATATTTTATACGATTAAAGTTTTAAAGTTAGATAATAACATAAACTCGACTATTTAATAATCTGGAAAGAAAACTAAAAATACAATGAAGTTTATTCAATATTTTCAGAAAAAATCAGAATGGAGTCTCTAATAGTTCAGTTGTAATTAACTTTGCAAATCAGTGCAGCGAATTCGCGTGGCAGCAGTGGCAGCTACAGTAACCTCACAGAATTGCCACCTTCCATTGCGGCTACTGTTCATTGCTTGAGGTTCCATGAACGTTACAACAGTACAGTAAGGAGAACACTGCTAGCTGACACTATTACATGTACACTATTAGCATCTTCAAAATGTTTTTAAAATATGCATTTTAAGCTAATGTTTCCATACAACACACAGCTTTACCTCCTTCTTCGAAAGAAAATTGTTTCACTAAAGCTTCAGTTTTTGACAAAGGAATGAAGGAGTGTAATTTTAAACCACAGCTGGACCCATCGTTCTTGGCCCCTGACCTTGACTGGAAGTCCTATTGGCAAATCCATAGCTTTTGTCTGTTTCATCAGCTCATATTGTATAATTCTGCAAATGAAACCATGCACAGGGGGAGGGAGGGGGAAGGTAGTGATATCTGCATGCCTTGCTAATTCAAAGGTGCTTTTTAGTGCAGCGTGCAGTTGAAGACATAGACCTTTGCGATAAAGAGTGAATATAGTGAATTTGTGAGACATTGATCATAGCGTAAATCAATTATGCCACCTGTAAGTTCTAAATTAGGGACCAAAACATTACACAGTCAGAGTAGAGGAATTATTTCAAATGTATGGACGTACATGAAGGAAGAAGCTAAAAGCAAAGAACTGTTTACATCAGAAGATTTTTTCAAAAAAATTCAAAAGTTCAAAAGCATGTATCAGATGCCACAGGAGTATCAGAAAGAGGGTACATCAGGGAGACATTTTTCTGCATGGACTGTACTGCCTTAGTAAGAAGAAGTTATCTGACTAGCATAGCTGACGCAGCAATTCGCAGGCTGTCTGCAGTCACCTGGCTTGTTACTCGTCCGTGTGTGCTTGCAGGCCTCCAGAAAAAAAATTGTAGCAAATGCACTAACGCAAGCTCCATAGTTTTCAACATCTTATTTTATAGATAAAATGTCAGGGAATACGTGTATAGTTTTTTTTAGATTTTTAACACATCGATTTAAATTCTATTTTTGGTTTTACAAAATATACCATGAAAAAAACAGTCCAAAATTTATGTGTAATAATGAGTGATCGAAAGTTGTGTTATATTTAACCTTTCCAGTGTGCCAAACCCCAACTCTCAACTCTATATGAACTTAGAGTAACAAGTGATTTTATATTACGGTGCGTGCAGAAATTGCTTAGTTTCTAATAGCCATAACTAAGAAAGTAATTTAAAAATACAGAAATAAAAAAATACGGGTCTCCTTATTTGATGCCTATTATTCAGAAAAAAATTTTGAACCTCCTATGAAAAAGTCGTGTTTTACGGGTGTTCGATTTGACGTGGATTGACCCATATGTGGTATCATCACCATAAGATATATTTTTGCAATTTTCAAAGTCAACCATGTCTTTATATACAAAATAAATAAGAGAGAACCCAGTACTGATCCCTGTGGCACTCTAAACCTTACAGTATCATATGTTGATGTTTATGTTTAATTGAACCATTGAGTTTACTTGTTACCATTGTACATTGCTTATGATTTGTTAAGTAAGATGTTATAAAGTCATGCATTTTGCCCCTTATTACATAGTTTTCTAATTTATCCAATAACATTTTTATTGATACACTATCAAATGCCTTAGAAAGGTCAAGGAAAAGTCCTATAGCATAGTTACCTTTATCTAATTGTGTATAAATTTCATGCATAAGTTTTACTATGGAAGTGGTAATAGAATAATTTTTCTTAAATCCATGTTGTGTCTTAATTAAAATGTACTTATTTAAGAAACTGATCAATCTTAAATGCAGAACTTTTTCAAATATTCTAGTGTGTTTTGTAGCCTGTATTACCCAACCTGTACAATTATGTAAGTAATTTTTTGCATGGTTTCTTTATTTCCTCTTTGTTATAATTAAACATGATTCTTACAAATTGTATAAAGAATTAAATATTTTACAACTATTTGAGAGGCAGAACTGGAACTTAAAAATTCAATGCCACAACTGGGATTTGAACCACAGACCTTCCACTTACCAGGCGGCTGCTCTAACCATTGAGCTATTGTGACAAACTGCCAGAATGGCATTAAATTCTCAAACCAGTTCGTATCTCTCCTACCTCTCAAACTTTGCCCACACACGTCTTGGGTGTTTAAAAACACCAACAGTAAGTTTGTTGGCATAAATAAATAACAATTTTACAACTATGTTATAATAATATGAAAGTACTTAAATATAATTATTATTTATTTATGCCAACAAACTTACTGTTGGTGTTTTTAAACACACAAGCCGTGTGTGGGCAAAGTTTAAGAGGTAGAACTGGAACTTAAAAATTCAATGCCACAACTGGGATTTGAACCACAGACCTTCCGCTTGCCGGGCGGACACTCTAACCACTGAGCTATTGTGACAAACTGCCAGAATGGCATTAAATTCTCAAGCCAGTTCGTATTTCTCCTGGTAAACCACAAAGGCAGTCTCACATCAGAGACAATTACCCCAATGGTGACTTACTATTGCAAGTACCTTATATCCCAGGATTAAATAACCTTCACATGGTAATTATTATTTATTTATGCCAACAAACTTACTGTTGGTGTTTTTAAACACACAAGCCGTGTGTGGGCAAAGTTTAAGAGGTAGAACTGGAACTTAAAAATTCAATGCCACAACTGGGATTTGAACCAACAGTAAGTTTGTTGGCATAAATAAATAATAATTACCATGTGAAGGTTATTTAATCCTGGGATATAAGGTACTTGCAATAGTAAGTCACCATTGGGGTAATTGTCTCTGATGTGAGACTGCCTTTGTGGTTTACCAGGAGAAATACGAACTGGCTTGAGAATTTAATGCCATTCTGGCAGTTTGTCACAATAGCTCAGTGGTTAGAGAGTCCGCCCGGCAAGCGGAAGGTCTGTGGTTCAAATCCCAGTTGTGGCATTGAATTTTTAAGTTCCAGTTCTACCTTTTATATCTTAGGATGTCATTAGGCCCCCTGTTGTCTCCTGATGACTTTGTGGGCTGAAAGTAAAGTAGCACTCTATCTCCTTCAGGTGAATTCTATGTCATTTGGAGTCTCCAAAGGTTATGTGATTTCCCTTCTTACAGTACTTGGCATTCCTTACCATTGTTTATATCATCTTCTGGTATCAAGTGCTCCATTCTGTATTTTAAGGCATCCTCTGTATCATATGTGGCATCTTGCTTCTTGAACATTACCTGCTGCTATTTTGTACTCTAAATGCCATAAATTGGCTTCATCTATAATACTGCAAACTTCTATCCAGGATTTCAGCTTTGCTGGGTTCAATGATTGCCAGTAATTACAATTGGTTCCCATGTACAGCTCTTTCATCTGATATCACAATTTTTTATTATTGAGAAGTTTTTGATACTAACATTGGTGCACATTCATTCCTTTTCTCATTAACATCAGCTTGAGATCCACCACAGTACATATTTTCGATCTTCTTATTGTTTCTTGCCCAGCTTAAGTGAAATGCCTTGTTACATGCCTCAATTAGGCAATCATGGCAGTGTTCAAATAACTGAACAATGTTATACACGGGCGTCGCGAAGGGGGGGGGGGCAATGGGGGGCCGCGGCCCCCCCTTGGAAAATAACAAATGTAATGTGCAATCAATTACTGTCAGACTATTGCTTTAATTTTGAGGTAAAGTACACTTTTTATTTAGCATAAATTAACATGCTTATCCGTAACAAATACTATAACTCAATTTTTACAGTTTTTGGCAACAGAATAATGAATTAATTGCAAACATCCAACATGCGGCCCCTCCCTGAAAAAAAGCCTGCCGACGCTCATGATGTTATATATAGCGTTCCACTCTTAGAAGACATATGGAGTTAAATGGGACATATCTGTCTCTATCTAGCGCATACATGTTGCCATTAGCCGCGTCCTTTTCTAACCTCGCGCTGTTGCCAGATTCCTAATAGCATGGTATAAATATTCATTTGTTATAAATTTCAGGTTTGAACACATTATCCTACGCAGAATTCTTTTCTCTGTCAGGTTATATCCATTTTAGAGTCATGCATTTCTATAGGCTTACATTTCTTCAGAAAACGTTTTTTTTTTCCTTCTTCTCAATAGAAGTCCGATATTTGCTGTTTCTATGCTCATCGAGCACTAACTAACTAACTGCTAGAATGCGCCTATATTTTTTTCTTAGCTTGAGTAAACTATAGTGCTACTACTTGCCCACTTTGAATTCTCTATGTTTACTCAGTTAAGTGTTACAATTTCTTAAATTAAATGTTTTTGGACAATTTTATATCTGTGCACTGCAAAAGTTACGCAGTGTGAAACTTTTTTGTTTTTGAGTTTACATCAGGGAACCAGCGAGAACAAATGTTGAGGAAGGTTGGAGAAAGTTTTTAAAATAAACCAAAAGGCAGTAACCTCTTTCTTTTATCCAGTAAGGCAAACAAAAGGTATTCATCTATTCAGCGTATTCTCGCGCCAGGCCTGAACAGAAGATAGTATAAGGAGCAGCACTAACATTAGTTCGAAAGAAACCGCGTGTGTAACTGTGAGCTGTTATTACGTTATTTGTTTAATATTTTTGTAAATATTTGTAGTTATGGAGGGGGGAAGCTAGGAAGAGACGATATATTGGTAAATTAAGAAGTAAGTAACACCAAATAATTATGAATGTGTTAGATTATTTTTGAAGCAAAATGCGTGTAAGGCAGTAAAAGAAACAGCTAAGGCTATCGGGTGTTCAGAAGCAGTAGTGTGTATGATTAAAAAGGAACTAATGAAAGGACCTCTAAGAACGCCATCAAAAAAGAAAGCAAAAAGGGCGGGACTACACAAAACGCTAGGTTAACGCAATATGATTGAATAGTGCAAGGTGGAGTGCGGCGAATTGTTCATTCTTTACAGTTTGGAAATATTCCACCCATGCTGAATATAATTTTGTCACTATTCAACAGTGATGAGACCCTACCAAATTTCTCAAGGGCCACTCTTAGTCGGTTCTTACATGATTTGGGGTTCGAATATGAAAGAAGGGGTAACAAGTGCATATTAATAGAAAGAGACGATATCGATATCATCAGATGGCGACATAAATATCTAAAAGACGTAAAAAGGTTTAGGGACCAGGGGAAATCAGTGGACCTCGGACTCATTTGAGCATCATTTCACCCATTTCATTTCATTCATTCGTCCGATATGACACAATGTTGGAGGACGTTAATTAAAAAAAAAAAAAAAAAAAAAAAGGGAAATCAGTTGTTTATACAGACGAGTCATTTGTAAATTTAGGTCATACAGTAACAAAGGCATGCAGGGATACCAAAGTTAAAAGTGTCCGTCAAGCAGAAATTGAAGGACTCCGGCCACCTCGAGTCGCTCGCGGACAAAGATTCGCAACTAGTACATGTTGCAACACTGCGCTCCATTTAACGTGTACTGTCTTCAAAGGGTGGAACGCGCTTTAGTTATGTAATGTTATGTTGTTTAGTATAGCTTTCTACTGTTATTGCTACTTGCTACTTCTTCATCTAAATCCTCTCTATTTTTGGTACAATTACCATCATCTTAAAGCATTCTTTAGCTGAACTCTATGGTGATGGTACCAAGCCAACATTTAGCCTTGGAAAATATCCACAGCTGTGTAGGCCGATATATGCTATATTGGCTAGCACTTGGGAGGGTATAAGAAGACACTATAGGAATAGAGTAATGTATCGTGGGTAGCGTAATGCAAACAGAAAATTATGTTTTGTATGAGTACTATTTTATATAGGGGGTTATCTGAGCTTATAATGATTAGAGAAAGTCACGTGAATTGGGTATATCACGTCATATTTTGTTAAAATGTTCATTCCAATTAATCCTTTGAAGAAAACGCGCGTAAGCGTGTTAATCAGTGTAGGCAACTTGCGGCACCTTCAAATATCCCATTACTGATATTTCAAACCATTTACAACTGGCAATATAACACAAAGGCGCGAATTGGTAGATGAAACAGGATGCAATAAATATAGAACGAATAGTGCACACATGAAGGCCCACAGGTACTGTTTACTTATAATTCATGGACAGTTAGGTTTTTCTTTAGTTATATGTTCTGTGGTTATGAGGGTGTTTGTGACCATGGTTATGATTTGTTGGATTTAATAAAAACATGAATACGCAAATATCCCTTTACTCCTGATATTTTAAATCGATCAGAAATGGAAAAAATGAGGGTGTAAATTGGTAGACGAAAGATGATATGAAATAAATAGAATTTACAATGTCCAAGGCTACTTTTTATTTAGAGTTCTTATTAGGTAATTAGGACTTTTTACGAGTTAGGTTTACGCCATGATAGAGATTTGATAAAAACATGAATGCGCAGACTTGCTACATTGAGCATCACGGAAAGTACTAGAACAATAGGGAAAACAAACCGAATAAATCCATAAAATTAATATAATATTAATTGGTGATTTTATCTGCAGGTATTCCGACTATAATGAATAGCAGATACAATTGTCAATTTATAGTTCAAGACCTGTGCAAGTATGTAAAGTGAGTAAATGCCAGAAGTGTTATTCAGGACCTTAGAGAAGTTACGTTGCATTTCAGGTGCCTGTGGCTAGGTTTTCCTGGCAGGTCAGCAGTTAAATATTTGATGAACAAAGAGTATTAAAATGGCAGAAGAAAACACAAAGGACTGCAGTGGGGAGAACGTACTTCAACCTGTAGTTCATTCAGCTGCTAAAGTGAAGCATGATTGGTATCAGACAGAAACTCATGTGGTAGTCACTATACTTGCCAAAAATGTGAAGCAGGAGGACGTCAAAGTAAACTTCACGGACAGAAATGTATGTTTGATAGTTAAGTCGATTTCATAGTTCAAGTTAAAATATTTCCGCAAATATCTAGTCAACTTTCATACTTACATCTACAAATGTCACATAATTTCGAGAAAATTACCATTAAATAAGCTATATTTCTATCTGTGCTTATAATCTCCCCCTCTCTCTGTAATAACTCTTTCTAATTTCTCTGAGAATGTGTGTTAACACGACTAGTGTTTAGGTGTAATTTTGTGTTTACCAGACTGTCAATTCGAATGTAAGGAACGCAAAACTGTGCAGGTCTATAGAGACTAAGTTGGAGATTTGGACAGTGAAATCCCATGTGAGATTACATTCTTTTAATTGAAACCAAATTTAAAATTGGTTATACCATATAATAGCAGCCAAGCTGCTTCTATCAACGACAACAGCATGGCCTAGGTGAGTGTTGCCAAATGTGCACTTCTAAAATCTGCAGTTATAACCCTCCCATTACAAAATATTGCTAATCATGACTTATACAATAGAACTATTGTGGGGACGTTTAACAAAATATAGCGTAAGGCAGTGGTGTTATTGAGAGGAAAAAGGGTGGTTGCATTTCCCCCTTCTGAGTTACCAAAGTTGATGTAATAGATATGAGGACAAGAAAGAATGTTGGAACTATTCCTATTGAGTTTGTAACAGGACATGTTGACCCTCGACATGTTTTCTTATTTTGTGGAACTCAAAGGGGTGCAGATGTACCACATTAGCTAGTGTCATATTATGTTTGCCTGCATGCCACACCACTGTGCCAAAGAGAGGAGGGTGGGGGGAAAGAGGAGAATGACTGCAATAGGTCTGACCTAGTGTTGAAGATTGCCTATTTGCTAGAATCAGGGTTGCCAACATTTAAAGGTAAAATTATTGTACCAGCCACTCAAAATTATAGATTTGGATTCAAAATTATTGTACATCATAAACCAAATGCTACAACAATAAACTATAACACTTATGAAAATGTAACAGTATTGATGTTTATGGTGTCCACTTACGATATGGATGACCTCAATCAGTATTACCTACAACTTCAGCACTTACATCTCCTGCACTATCTATCTGAAAGTTCATCTTCCTCAACCGTTACAGCATTATACAAATTTGTTGTTGAGATAAACTTTAACATCTTCTCAGTGACTTGCAAATTTTCGGATCTACCACATTCTTTCATAAGCTGAGACGACAGAATAAGTTCATTTACCGTATCTAGTGCCAATCTGTTTCTAATTTTGGTTTTTATTAAACCCAGTTTAGAAAAAAACTCTTTCACAAGAAGCGCTTCTGTGGGGCAACACAATCACTGATAGTGCAAAGGCTCTTAGTTCTTTAAAATCAGTATTTCTACCAAGGTGACACATGTGTTTAAATGCGCTCCAGAAACTGTCAGGTTCAGGCATGTTCTTTATTTCAAATGGAATATCACTTATTCCAAGTTTTCTCCATTGATCAATTTTCTGAACAGTGCCTTCTTCATTGAGATTACCAGAGCTAGGCACATTGGCAATAAGAGGATCAAAGGTAGGAGGCTTAATAGTGCATGAAACGGCTGCCTTAGAGGGGTGGAAACAGGTCATCGGGGCAAACGTGGTGTCGCTATTTGTAATTAATTCATTCCACTGGTGTAACAAACCAGTGAGTATGATATTGCGCCTGTATCGAACTATCATACATTCAAATTAACGTACACCTCTATAATTATCGTACGGGTTGGCAACCATGTGTACAAACATTAAAATGATTGTATGCCCCCATAATTATCGTACAAGCTGGCAACCCTGGCTAGAATATTTGACATCACTTTTCGCACACATGTAGCATTACATTTTACCCATTTATTGCACATCTTGTAGTAATGCATATAATTGACAATAATTCACACATGTGGTAGTTATATATGTAGTTGCAGGTATGTATACTTGAAATGAAGCAGTAATGCTTCTAAATTGCATATCAGTGTCAAGACTCAACATCACTTATTGCAAACACGTAGCATTATATTGGTGCACTTCTTTATTGCACAACTTGTAGTAATATATGTAATCGACAATAGTACACACTCAGGATATGATATAGTTGGCTCTTCCTGAAATTATGTCCCCCAACATTTTAACGTAGAAAATATAAGTCCAAAGGTACTTATTGCGCATGCGCTGGCGGTCTCTAGCAGAAGATTTTCATTACTGCCAACTTTGATCTTTCAACCACACTAGTTTTTCTTGCCAACACACTAAACACAAATGCATTTAGATGTCGTCGATCAGTTTGTGACTTGAATTAATATTAGAAATCGTGTTTCCATTCAACAAAATTTCAATCTTAACCCACTTCTAAGAGGATCAGATATGGATTCAGTTCAATCTGAATCCGTGTTACCATACAGTATTCAGTCTGGAATGAGAACTCAAATTGTGTTCAATTCTCAATGGAAACGTATTATTCAATTGAAATTCTTGAATCTGTTTTCATGAAAAAAAAAATGTTCCAATAGTTAATTTTGAATTGGAATAATTCGATAACACTTTTCCCCTTACATTGTTAGATAATTAATTAATTATTTTGTTGTTTAACGATGCTGTCAATTGCCAGAATCACATCAGCGTCGCCGGTGTGCCGGAATTTTGTCCCGCAGGAGTTCTTTTACATGCCAGTAAATCTACTGACATGGAGCTGTCGTTTTTAAGCACACTTAAAAACCATCGACCTGGGCCGGGTTTGAACCCGCGACCTAGGGATCAGTAGGCCAGCGTCTAACCAACTGAGCCACACACACATTGTTAGAGGATACCTAACTTTAAGTATGACATTTGCTATTTCTGCAACTTTTCTGTTTTGAACTGTGCAGCTAACAGTTACGTGAACTTTTTTCTGAAATTATGTTATTGGATTCATGAGATGTCATGACGTGCATATGCATTAAAATCTTCATATGACATTTTTGCACGAATGCTATACATCAGAGCTGTCCAATGCGGCGCCCATGACTTTTTTTCTGGCACCCTTCATAAGCAAATTTTTACTTCCACGATTTGTTGAAACAAATTAATGGACAACTAGCGATGTTGGCAGTGCTGCAATTACACAGCAACTTTGGCAGATTCCATAAGCCCTCGTGCATGCCTCCCAAGTTGGACTCTAACAAAATTCTTGAGGGATGTAATCTAAAGAATATCCGTTAGTTATTATGTAGTTACAGACGTATATGCTTGAAAAAGTGAGGTCACTTAAAAGGGATAGTGGTTGACCTCAATAATTTTAATGAGGCAAACATTGTTCTTAAATCACTACATATTAATTCAGGATAACTGCACCTGTTCAGGATTTGCTAATGTAAGTATTTCTGACAAAACAGCATTTTTAGCAGATACACAATCTTATCCCTTTATAGGAAGAGTGAAAGCTATGTATATGAAAAAGATTGCCTTACAAAGAATGTGCCACCATGACTAACAGAAACCCATGCAACATTCCTATATTGAGGAACTATTACTTCTTCTGCTTCTCGTTCTCGTTCTCCTCCTCCTCCTCCTCCTCCTCCTCCTTTCCATTGTGCCCCCTGCCGTCGGGCTTGAGGAACTGTTACTAAAATACATTGTCTTCTACAGAACAGTACCGAATATTACAAAGGACTACAAGGAAACAAAACCAAAATATAGAATTATTTATACCAGGCAGTTGTTGTTGTTGTTCTTCTTCTTCTTCTTCTTCTTCTTCTTCTTCTTCTTCTTCTTCTTCTTCTTCTTCTTATTATTATTATTATTATTATTATTATTATTATTATTATTATTATTATTATTATTAGTATTACTACTACTACTACTACTACTACTACTACTACTACTACTACTACTACTACTACTAGTATTACTATTAGTATTACTATTATTCGTATTAGTATTATTATTATTACTGCTATTCTATGTTTCTTCGTTTGGTAACACTCCAGCTGCCTAGGCCATGCTCTGATCATTGTTATACAGGATAATCAATAAAGTCTATTACTTGTAGAAAACTTGTATTAAATAATCTATAAAGGATACATTATTTGCCAATTTGTACACGGGAGTTGAAACTTATCAAGTTTGATCTGCTGTTTCTAGCTATATTTAACAAAACGTAGTACAAACAATACTATCATACAATTCACTGCACGGTTTACTGTAACTCAAATAAGTCAGTTGTAATGTTGAACAATCCTGGTCCTGAAACACCTCTTGCATAACACCTCCCCTAGAACAATCCGAGGAAGTAGGATCTTCTACTACAAAAGCCTACAATGTGACTTGACTGCCCCCGCCCCGCTACGTTTGTACGCTACGTTTGCTGGGAATAGGAAGGGATGGTAGGAGCATCCACATGGAGAGACAAGGAGTGAGGTGGAGAAAGAAATTCACAGCAATGTGAAAATGTCATGAATATGTTCTTAAGTGACTGTTGTCGCTCTGCAATTCCATATATATGTTGCATATCTTGTTATATATGTGCAATTGCATATTTTTAAGTGGTTGAGACAGGGGAAGGATTATTTGCACGCTAAGCAAATGCATCTTAACTTGTGTTTATTTAAATAGGAGAAAATTCACAATACACATCAATAATGTGATTATTTTATCATTGTATGACCTCTTATATTTACATGGTATTCATATGTTCATTTATTTATTATTTACTCACTCACTCACTTACTTACTTATTTAGTTATTTATATATTTATTTTAAAGCATTGGGACAGAGAAAGCATTATTTGCATGTGAAATGAATACATGTTATTAGTTGACAAAGGGAACAGGTGTATAGGAAAATGTGCACAACTGTTATGTTTACATCATTCAGACATCCAGGAAGAGCTTACCAGGTGAATTAGAGTTGCTGCAGATATAATAGTTGCAGTTAAGTCATAATGATGTCCTAGAGTTTTGCAACTGAGAACACTTAAAGAATTGCTGATGATAACTGGGAAAAAGTATTAGATTGACAAGTTGAGAGGTTGATAGTAACAGTGACAACAAGGCATTTTTCATTCATAGGCTGTTGCTCTGAAATGTTTAACAGTAAGTCTTTGCCACTTTAATAAATCGCCATTTTAGAAATTAATTCATATATACAGATAGTTCTTCAGAAAATTACAATTATATTACCATGCACTTCTTCTAATTGCAAAAATTATTTAATAAGAAAAGTGTAGTGACTAATTTAGTTTCTTTACTTTCCTTTTTTTTTTACTTTCTCTACTGCTAAGTAGAAGGAAGTATTGTATTCCACCCAAAAATTCAATGTCAATATTTCACCAGAAATATATGTTTTGAGATACCCTGAATTAAAAAAAAAATTTTTAGAAAATGGTACCCTTTACATGGAAAATTTTTATTTTCTTGAAAATGGCTCTAACAATTTTGATTAAGATATATGTTTAAGATATTTGTATGACAAATGAAATGTATATTTTTAATTTTCTGGCTATAGCTCATGTAGTCCTGTTTACTCTGGATGACATTTGAATAACTCGTAAACCATAAGAGATAGACAAAATTTTACTGTACAAAAAATGTAGGTCTTGCTAAAACACAATTTATGTCAAAATAATTTTTTTTTTTTGTGGAGTGAACCATTTCGGACATATTCCTTGTTTTGTGTGTCAGTTCTGGAAAACTTAAAACTATCGTGAAATGGAATATCGTTGTCAATTTTTTCATATATGTTAAGTGTACAAAGAGAACAGGATCTCAAAGCTTTAAAATATTTGACTATCGCTCAAAGTCTACTGTATTCTAATATTCCTCTTACAAGGAAATAAACAATAATGTAATTTGTACAAATGTTTATCTCAACTAACACAAAGAAGACATAGTAATACGAGTTTGTAAGAATGGTTAGTACAAAAGTAGAGAAAGTCATGTGAGTGCAACACATCAGATTTTTCTTTTATGTTGTTGTTAGCCAATGCTGGATTTCTGACAATGAAGTTATTAATCCTCTTGCTCTCCAATATTTTTCAATGATGGATGGGGCACTAGAAGTGGCCGGGCATATTTGAAGGTGGTCTCGATCCATTTCCTCTTGGAGATCACATAGAGGACAGAGTGGTGAAGAATATATCCCAATTCTGTTTAAATGTTTTGCCAGACAATCATGTCCTGTAATCAACCTGAAGGTTGCAACTGCTGTTTTTCGAGGATACTCAGGAATCACTGTTTGAATGTTTGGTAGTTCCCATCTTTTATTCTTTGATTTTTCATACTTACATCTGCAACACATGGTGAGGGGCGGAGGGCACTGACGTGGTATGAGAGATGGTCTTCCTTGTGTTGCGGATGGGGGAGTAATATAACGTGTGGGAAGTAATGGGGAGAAAGCCACTTCATCAGAGAGGTGGCAGGCAGACACATAGGACCAGGATTGTTCACTGGTACCAAGTCAACTCAGTTGGGCTATTTTTACTACTGGAAGGCCTGAGAAAAAGTGAAAAGGTGTGATAAAAGTGAAATGGAAGCACATAGTTACCTTAGGAGTCTTACGGAGTTGATGTTGTCTCTTCTAGATTCTGGAACCCACCCTGTTTAGGATGTTTCCCTATACATGGTGGCAGGTACTGCTTTGGTCAGAATAACCTGGCTAATAGATGCAGCTGCAAGAAGTATAAAATACTAAGTTTCATTGTGATAAGTTTAATTGTTCTGTAAAAATGTTCATTGTTTGGTGATGTAATTGGCATTGCTGAGCTGATGAGCTTAGTCTTAGCACATGCCAGCGGCCTGTGTTGTACCCAATGTAAGCAAAACACCAGATCAGCATGTGCTTTGAGGCATGCATTGCCTTCCAGTATAAACAAAACACTTGCCCAGTGAGTTTATTGTACCGCTGAAGCAGTCACTTTTTCAGGCAAGTCCACAGGAATTGAAATGTTATGCCTGACAGGTGTGAATGTTACTGAAATGATGTATTCGTTCAAGTAATAATGAAGATTCAGTTTTCCATAGCCAAGGAAGCAGAAAAATGAAACAATCGAAACCACATATTTTAGGGTTAAAACAATGTTGACATACAGGGATACAGATTTTCCCAATAATACATCCTATTATTGTCAGCCATTGCAAACTAAAATAATAGTAATTGCATTTAATACACAAATAAATAAAAGTCTTGCTCTTCATTTTCCTAAAACAATTGTATTCCTTTGTATACGAGGTGAAATAAAACTAATGTTTTCCTTGTGAAAGGTAGAATCAGAACTGAAAAATTCAATGACATAGCCAAGATTTGGACCTCGGGTCTTTTGCTCTGCATGTGGCTGGTCTTAACCACTTAGCTACCATGGTGGCCTGCCCACACAGCCTTAAATTCTCCAAGTGATTTGCATTCTCCCAGTTGACTACAAGGGAATCTCACATTTGGGACACATACCCTGATGGCGGCTTACAATAGTAAGTACCTAAGTCCTGGGCTTTAAGAATTTTATATAATCGCTTCCGTATATCGGCCATAATATGAACACAATTGAACTATCACTTCAGAAAAGCCAAGACAGAACAAATTTTATGAATTGCCTAAACTGATAGTTCAACACTTAACTGTGTTCATGTTATTGATTGCCCTGATATATGGAAACCAATGATCTCCTTGTCATAAATGATAGCTAAAGCTGCCACCCCACCTACAAATGCTTATACCTGGTGCATAAATTTGTTGCCTGTCCTTCCCTCCCTCTCATTTTTGGTAACACCAGGCAATACCTCCCCTCCATCTGAATGTGCCCACCGTGAGAACATATGACGTGTTGTTGCCACATTCTTCATAGAAATTAAATTCTTCATGATATTTTAACATTAAACTGTGGCCAAAATTATTCCAATGAAGGTAAAAAAAGCATTACACAATGTTTGTGTGACAGTTGGTGAATAATAAAACCATTTATATCCATTTGTCAAGGAGCTGGATGGTTCCAAATATTTTACACTAATATTTCTTTATTTATTTTTTTGTGGCAAAATGGCTCTTTATTTATAATAACTGCATTAAACATATCTGTTATATTCATCATGTAGAATGCCTATTTAATGTTTGAAGCAGTACCTTCCACCCAGTATAGCAAGATGATCTTGTACAGAATACTATACCTGGTGGGAGAAAATGAAGTGCTTGGTCCATCTGCTATCTCCTTGTTTATGCATCTCACTACCAAATTGCTTATTCCATTCAACCGATAGAGCTGCCAGTATGACAGTAACAAATACTGCCATTCTGACATGAATAATGACTCAGGTACCCTAAGCTGCAGAGCATAACCAAGGGATTAAGGGCCCTAAACCACAAAGTGTAACTGAGGGATGGTTTTTATAAGCACAGGATTAAAGCAATTGTGCAGTCCCTGCATGTGCAATATTGTCAACATGGCTTGGTTTAGCATCTTCATGCCATGATTGTGCTATAAAAGAAACCTTAAATAGGGAGCATGTGTGGGTATGTTACAGGGTTCCAAACAGGGTTGCCAACCCGTACGATAATTATGGGGGCATACGATAATTTTAATGTTTGTACACGTGGTTGCCAACCCGTACGATAATTATGGGGGTGTGCGATAATTTGAATTTATGATATTCAATACCGGCAAAATATCATTTCCACTGGTTTGTCACACCAGTGAAATGAAACTAATTACAAACAGCGACACCACTTTTGCCCTGATGGCCTGTCTCCACCCCTCTAAGGCAACCGTTTCCAACCCTACTAAGTCTCCTACCCTTTATTCTCTTATTGCCAGTGTGTCCAGGTCTGATAATCTCATTGAAGAAGGCACTGTTCATAAAATTGATGATAAATTGAGAAAACTCGGAATACGTGATATTCCGTGTGAAATAAAGAACATGCCTGAACCTGACAGTTTCTGGAGTGCTGTTACACACATGTCACGTGGTGGAAATACTGATTTGAAAGAACTGGTGGAGGTTGCATTATCAGTGATTTCATTGCCCCATAGAAACGCTTATTGTGTAAGAGTTTTTTTCTAAACTGGGTTTAGTAAAAACTAAAGTTAGAAACAGATTGGCACTAGATGCGGTAAATGAAATTATTCTGTCATCTTAGATAATGAAAAAATGTGGTAGATCCAAATATCTGCAAGCACCGAGATGTTAAACTTTATCTCAGCAAATTTGTATAATGCTGCAACGGATGAGGAAGATGAACTTTCAGATGAATAGTGCGAGAAACATAAGTACTAAAGTTGTAATACTGGTTGGGGTCATCAGTCTTGTAAGCGGATATAATAAACATCATTGCTATTACATTTTTATAAGTGTTATACTGATATTTTTATTGTTGTAGGCATTTGGTTTATGATGTACGATAATTTTGAATCCAAATCTATAATTTTGAGTGGCTGGTACGATAATTTTACTTTTAAATGTTGGCAACCCTGGTTCCAAAGTACATAACATCCCCCAACACAATTTCTAAGGTACTGTAATTAACGTTACTTACTTTTATTACACTTCATTTTCTCCTGTTGGGTACCGAGTACAGTAGCTCATCCAACAACCAACATCCCACTACAGAGCAGGTGGAACTGCCAATCTAAATGAGAAGCGAAATTGTTGGATTGGCCGAGTGGGTTTTAGCTGGTGGGTTTTATTCCCTATTACCAATACAGTAAACACCATGTTTTGGTCTTTAATCATAGAATACAATGCAACTTGGATAATTTGAAGCTGAAGGGACAAGACAATAGAAATTAGAAATATTAAAAAATATGAATTACCGTTAAAATTGACAATTTAGCAATACAGATGCATATATCCATTCCTAATTAACATGCACTTGTTGGCATCAGGATTTTCTGGTTGTCTCACTCTTTTTCGAGTCTTTCCTTTTTGGTTGAACACTGCTTAAAATTTTCTCCTTATTCTTCATATAAGTTGACAGAATGTTTGATGGTATTCCATATTCTTTTGCGATTTCAGATCTTTGCTTGAAATCCTTTTCAGCTTCTTGAATGATGACTTTTTCTGCAAAAGTTAAGGTCTGATGCTGGATACGTGATTTACTACGGGACAGTGGTATTGATTTGCAATACACTTAGCAGTAGGCAGCTCAAGCGACAACTTAAAGCTTTAAACAAGAGGATGTGGGAGCAGGTGTAGAAGCTCAAGGCCAACAATCTAGGAAAGCTATTTCATCCCCCAAACAGCATTCCAATTGCTTTCCAACAAAATAAACAATCCTGGAGTGATCTCTTTCACAGAAACACATAGATGAAGTTGTGTTAAATTTTCGCATTAAGATCAATTTTTGATTGACATTTCAGAACAAAACCTTGAATTAAGGAAAATGAAATTCAAATTACATGTGCTTTTTTGTATACAAAATTCAAAGGATCAAGAAAAATATTCAAATGAATGATGATTTCAAATGATAAATGTTCGAATTAACTGAGTTCCACTGTTTTATTTTTCTACAGAAAATAGGGTAGCAAGTAATGTAGAAAATCACAGAATTAAGCTTCTGTGTGTCATAAAGTGAAAATAAATAACTACTGTTTTTAGGAATATCATGGGTTATATCAACAAATATTAATAGATATTTAATAATATTTTTTTATATTGGTTCACTTTCAATAGCTTCAGCTTTTTGTTGTATCATGGGTTATATTATACTGGACTCACTATCTTTTGTAGTACATTTTCCACTCACCCAATTCTGCTAATAACATATGTGTTACTAATATGTGTGGCTTGCAAATCTGGATAAGCAATATTTAAATTATTTATTAATGTAATTACAGTCGGCGAGAGCTAACCTGGCACTTGACAGCTGGCTGATTCACTTACCTGCAAATGAGGCTAGCGCTATCTCGTCCAATCGATTAATCATTGTGTGATGTGTTTGTAACATGATTGGATGAGATTGGGCTAGCCTCATTCGCAGGTAAGTGAATGAGCTAGCTGTCAATTATTTCTTCACCGACTGTAGTTCTTGCTAATCACCTATGCAACTGCAGGTAACTAATCCCAAACAACAGGAAAGCAGTAAATTTAGCCAAATTGTACGAGGCAGCAAGATTCCCAATGAACTAGAAGTTTTCAGAAGGAAGGCTGTAAGAAGAAGAAGTAATTCGTTCTGTTCTGGATTTGTGTTGTTTTCTGTGTGTTGGATGGGTTTGTGAAATAAATATTAAATAAGCTAAAGTTTGACTTTTGTGGTTTGCTCCCACCACAAGTGAAACAAGCCACTATTTTCAGTTTAGTATGTCACGCTGGTTATAAATAAATGTTTTCTTGCAGCTTCTTGTGCAAGCAATCCTTCCAACAGGAGCAGACTTTGAACTGGATGTACACCTACCTCATACCATTGTTCCAGCACAGTGTTCATACAAAGTGCTTGCTTCTAAGGTAAATTTTTGCAAATATTTTCTCGTAGTACAGTGAATACATCTTTCATAGTCTGAGGAATCTCTTGGTTCTAAAAGATTTGGAGTTACTGAATCTCTGATTTTGAGAAAGAAAGACAAAATTGTACCTGTGTAAAGGGTGGAAATCTTGGTCAAACATCAGTTTCCATATGCTATGAAGATTTCCTAAAAGTAGCATTAGTGTGCGTAAAAGCAACTGAAAATCCATTGAAACTTGTACGCACATGTGCACTTGTGCATGTAATTTTAGTGAGTTGGAATCATAATACTGAAAATGTCAAAAGTAGCAATATGTTGATTAACATGAAGATGATTAAACATGCTTGTGTTAGTAAATTTGATTGTAAAACTAAATAAAAGTGATTAGAGCAAGTTACATGAATGAAGCATATCAGACTTTTCTAAGGTCTTTCAAAGAACTATTAGAAATATGCAAATGTTAGGAAATGTGCAAAATGTTAAAGATTACTAAAATATTCGGGTGTCTTTGCCATAAAACATGCATTATATTTCATATCATTTACAAAATTTAATATAGTAGAACCCTTCTAATCTAAATTAATAGGGGGTGTAGTCTGTTCAGATTATCCGAAAAATGAAAAAAAGTATAAATTCAGCTATAGGATTAGCAGCTACGGTGTAATGTAGCATAGCAATTTGAGGATCTGACAATATTGTGATTACCACACATAACACAATCACAATGTATTCAACATAACAATATATTCTTCTTACCTGTGGACATAGCCGATCACATGTGATTGTGGCATTACGCAGATAACTCAATTTGTTTTGCTATTGTTAGTGGTCATGCTACAGAATTTATGCTTTTTGTTCGTAAATTAATACATAACAGCTTGAGAGGTAGAACTGGAACTTAAAGTTTGTTGGCATAAATAAATAATAATTACCATCTGATGGTTATTTAATCCTGGGACATAATGTACTTGCAATAGTAAGTCACCATTGGGGTAATTGTCTCTGATGTGAGACTGCCTTTGTGGTTTACCGGGAAAAATACAAAGTGGTTTGAGAATTCAGTGTCATTCTGGCAGGTTGTCACAGTAGCTTAATGGCTAGAGCACCTGCCGAGTAAGCGCAGGGTCTGTGGTTCAAATCCCAGCTGTAGCATTGAATTTTTAAGTTCTAGTTCCACCTCTCAAACATTGCCCACACACGGCTTGTGTGTTTAAAAACACCAACAGTAAGTTTGTTGGCATAAATAAATAATTACGTAACAACTTGTTTGTGTTATACCGTATACTACTTTTTGTGCAATAAACATTTCATTCTGAAGTGTGTAGTTTCAATAATGAGTTTGTCAGCTCTATAACAAAAAGGCTTTCTCTACATCACAAATAATATTTTTTTTTTTTAAATTATGGATTTTGTGCTTGGATTATTTGGAATTTCAGATTTGCAGGGTTTGGATTAGCGGGTTTCTACTGTATGTACATAAAATGCATCTTTTTTCTTTGGTTTTGTTTGTCTTGTGGGTTACAGATTTTCTGTGTTAATTTCAGTGATATGTTTTTCATTGCACTATTCAGGAGGATCAGCCACATTAATTTTGGCCTTCTGACAAGGGTTTCCTCCCAGTTTAATCACAGCATCCCACACAATTTATGCAGAAATGAGAAGATTTGACTAACAATTTTATAGGTATAACCATGGTAGAGCATAATTTATCCTGTGTTAATATTTTACTGTGCAAGCCTACTGTGTCACTTCTGGAGGCATCTGCAGACTTAGATATCCCTTATACTTCCTTATGGGCAGCCATCGTGTATAGACATAAAGTTTCAAAATATTTTGCTAATTGCAGAAACATGTGATCACAGATCACTTGTGGCTGAGCAGACTTCCTTGGTGTAGAGATTCACTTTTCTTGCTCCTTTGCAGTCTCTTGAATGCTGCTCTTGTATATACAGGGTTCTTCATTTAAAACCTAACAGGTGTGCAGCATTTTGCCTGTGCACGATGGGGTGTGCTACTGCCGGCTTTGCTCCTGCATAAACTCTATGTGTAAAGCATGTATAACACTCTTACCTTATAGAAGATGCTGGAAATGTCCGCCCTCCGTTAAACAAGCATTATATTGGGAGAACACATTCTGATTCACACGATTAAGTTGGGCCACTATGATGTTTCCAATTTCATTTCTGATGTTTTGATTTAGTTCTTCCAATGTATAAGGATTTGTCTCATAATCTATGTCTTTCAGGTTACCCCACATGTAAAAGTCACACACTGTCAGATCGGGGAGCGAGAGGGCCATACACCAGCATTAGTCACTACCTTCAAACACTTTCCTAATTTTATTCATGACTACTCATCTGTATGGGCAGTAGCAGAATCTTGTTGAAACCAGCTATATGATTTTTCTTCTTCTGTCAGTTCATTATAAAATGGGACCAAAATGTCATTCTGGTACCTCTCTGCATTTGCAGTCTGCTCGTAGAACATTGGATCAATTATGTGCCTAGCACTAACAGCATACCAAACTGCAACTGTCAGATCATAATGAGGGAATTCTTGAATGCGATGTGGATTTTCAGAGGCCCAGTACTGACTGTTATGAGTGTTGACACGACCATTTAGGCGGAACCATGCCAGGTCGGAAAAGAACAGTAGCTGTGGGTCAATTAAGCCATCACTTACTGATGAAAGAGACCATTCACAATAATGCATTCGTGATACTGGGTCACCTTGTTTTAAAACATGTACACATACGGTTTTAGTTTTAAGAATTTAGTTGCTCTATGTGCAGAAGACTCTGAAATTCCCACCTCTTGTGCTAATTTTGGGATGGATTTGGTTGGGAAACGTTGAAAACATGGACCTATTTCATCTCTTTTCCTCTGTTAAAACTGTACATTTATGCTGTCGTTTTTTGTTTGCCACAGAATCAGTGGTTTCGAATTTCTTCATAATGTCGTGAATTGTAAATCTGGAAGGAGGCACTTCACCAGGGAACGTTTGAATATATGTTGTGCGAATATTATTATAGTCCAAACAACACACACTTTCCTCATTATTATTCATTGGTACACATTCCTTACAATTATGCCAGTGGACGGAACCAGCACAGTTTTCGGTGTTCACACTGTCTTGGAATCTCTTATCAGAATGGTTTAAATCTTCAAAATCACACTTTTTTGGTTCAAACTATAAGGACAGATACCAAGGTCACTCATTTTCAAAGCAGAATTTGGATTCCTGTTTCTCACCTAGTAGGTATCAATGCGTGAGCCATGTTAGACATTTAAAACACCATGTCTTCTCTGAGTTCAGTTGAACAAATGATGTCACGCGTCATATCGTCAGCTGCGCATAACATGAAAACCTCAGGATGGTGAAACTGTCTGCATGTATATCTGTTCTCAATGACATGCCAACTAAGATGACAAATTAAATATTTAGTTTTGTGTTTTGTTCCCCTTTAATGTACCTCTAGACTTCCTGAAATTATTGCACAATGATCAAGAGAATTTTTATAGGAAATCTTCCTCTTTACTCCGTATGATTGTACTTTCATATGCCCTCAGTATTTCTAATAATTAACATGAAAAATTCCTTGATATTTATGCAAAAGGATGTGAAAGATCTATGGGCTTGAATCACATGATTCTTTCTATTCCCAGTGCTTGTTCAAAGGATAAAAGGTTACATTATATGTACTTCTAATGCCATATTGCAGCCATAGCCTGTAAATACTGCTGTGGTATCTCAAGCAAATGGTACAACATTGAAATGTCCAATATGGTAACACCTGAATAGTCTGATAAATTATAATTTATATTAATATTGTAACATTTTAAAAAATAATCAAAACAAAATGCTGAAATGTGTTTCAGATTGAAGTGAAATTGAAGAAATGTGAAGGTATTCGATGGAATACTCTAGAAACAGTGGCAGGCAAAGAAGAAGTTGTCCAGCCTATGGCAGCAGGTAAACAATATAAGAAATTATTTTGTTATGCCAACCAACTTAGTGCCGGTTGGGAAATCTAATGTTCATAGTGACAAGTTGGCCATGGTAGCTCAGTGGTAAGAGCAGGATGTGGTATATCCATCATCGTTGGATGACAGACAATTTTTCTGTTCGATAGCACCAATACTAGACCGCTTCTTGCAATGCATACCACATTAGTATTAGCAATTTATTTCCTCTCTATAGGGATAATTGTTTCCGTAGTTACGGACATAGCAACTGCAGTTGATTGGCTATTCATAGATTCGATTACAATGCGTCAATGGTATGATCATGATCCACCTTGGAACATATTTCCTTTCGATGCACATAGTTTCAGGACATTGATTAAAAAAATGCAATTTTTATAATTAAATATTGTATGCAATATTTACATTTGTTAAGTTACAACTTGGCATGTTCAATAAGGGCATGTCTTTTCTCTGGTGCATTTTAACTCACAATTCCAGTTACAGATTTATGCACTTTTAGGCACTTTGGAATTGCTTGTTTTGATCTTCAGCACATGTCTGACCGGTTGTTCTGATTCCTGTTTGAAAGTGATTGTGTGTTGCGTGAGGAGACATCAGGTGAAGTTTGATATATTAATGGGATAGCATTTGTCCCAAATTTTCTTGAATCTTTGCCTTCACTTTCTTTAGTCTGGATTTTTAATGTTTTAACAGTTGATTATGGTTTCTGTGCTGCCATGTACATATGTAACAATGTTTTGTTTGGATTTAACCTCCCGCCCCCCAAAAAAGGAAATAAATACTGTTGGCTGCATTTTGGTTACTCATTGTTAGCATTGCTATACAAATGATTACTTCTGCTCAATTATTGTGTCATCGTTCAATTTTGTTATTGTTTTAGATAATGATATATTGTGCCACACTGAAGCTTTAGAGTTGATTAAATAAGCTAATCACAAGCTTATTCCCACAGTGCACCTGGAAGAAGGCATCCTAGTACTGTTAACTTTCCCAGAACATTGGAGCAAGTAGAAGCTGTACCAGAATACTAAAATCTTTGAAGTAGGAAATGTTTACAAACTTGTATGGAAAATATGAAAACTCAGTGGACCAATACAAGGACATAACTGGAGATTCAGGTTTACTTATGAAATTAACCAAATAATAACAGGGAAAGATGTGGTTAGATCCATAAAAGCAAGAAGGCTATAGAGGCTTGGTGATTTCAGTTAACTTAAGAGAGTGCAGAATACAAGCAATTAATGAGCAAGGAGGAGAACAAAGGTCAAGATAAGGTGGCTTGACTAATGACCCGCAGGATGTCAACATTAGGGTGGTGACTAGATGGCTTGGAAAAATCAGTAGGTAGGCTAGAAAGAGACTGATTAGCGAAGAGGCCAAGGTACACACATGACTTTAGCACTGCTGATGATGATGAGTATTATAATATAATAATGGTTGACAAATTATGAAGTTCAAGTGTAAGAAGATGTGACATTCAAACTTACATGGGTGAATCTATTAGTAGTCTTACTGTAGGAAGCGATAGCATCTTCCTTAAATATGTAATTGCACTCTTCCCTCTGAAAGCCACCACCTCTAGGGGCCTTGGTTTGAATCAGACTTATTCACTAATTGTTTCTTTTTTTTTTTTAAGTTAAATAAACACAAAATTTAAAACTGATGAAAATGAAATGTTTGAAACAGTGGAGCATAGTCATAAATTGAAAAAATGTTAATATATCTAAGCATATTCTGTTCCAACTTGTAATTATGTTAATCACAGGACTAGTTTTGGAGAGGGTCCTCCTCATCACTCAGCCGTTGATCGACTAGTTTAACATCAGGTAACTGCCTCCCCCTTCTCTCGTTGCCTGGTATGCTGTTCTTCCTGTTGGCTAGTCATAAGACATTGTCTATGTTTGGTATGTGGAAATTCATCAGCCAGTCTCGATCCATAATGATGTAAATATTTTCCCACACTGTTAACTCCCAATAATTTTTTGCTGCTTTTAAAAGTTAGATATTTATGTTGATATTATGATTGCAAGACCAAAAGTGGTGAGCTATGGCTGATTTATCTGTTTCTTTGTATTTAATGTTTCTGGCATGTAAATTGTCTGTAATTGTTTCACACAAACTGTTATTTACACAGGACTAGTTTTGTAGGAATTTTCCTACATCATTGGCTGCTGTTGACTATTGGCTATAACTAGTCCTGCATAAATAATGGTTTGTGTGAAGCAATTTTGTGTTTAACTAAAAAAAGTAATATTGAGCTCCACAGTGTACTACTTCCAGTTTATTAATTAGACTTATTCACATTTTGCTATCCAAGAATGCAGGAATCTTTGAGAAAGTGTACTTCAGTGAAGTGGCAATAGCTCATCTTGAAAAGAGTTTTCAGGATCTGCTGACTATACTTATCTTCATTCCTTCCTGGAGCATTACCTGACCCTCCAAAGACAAGTGTTTTGTAACCAAAACCTCATTGAACCCTGATCTCATATGAGCATCATTTCATGCATTTTATTAATTAACTCTGTAGACCTGCGTTAATAACAGGGATGTGAAATTATAAAAGAAAGCTTAGCAGGTTCCTTGGGAGCCTTAGTAGAATGGCTGTCCTAGAACTACCTGATCTAATGTATAAACAGCGGTTGTTGTTTCAAACAAATGACTGATAGAAAGTACCTCATAAAGCATAAGTTTGGAGTTTAATGATGGCATGTTGTTTAGTGTGTGTTTGGCAGCCATCAATAATGAATGCTCACAGCGACCTTGTAAACATGGATAGAACTGGTCATTCTTATGTGAGACAATACTTTCATTTGAAAGGTCTTAGTCCAAGTAATATTAACCCTTTGCGGACGAAGTCCTGGGAAAAAATTTCTGTAGGTAGGACGGAGCTGTCAATTTGCTGCTAGAGCTACGCAAACGGGAGCAAAACTTCATGCAAAAGTGGTCTATGTTACTGTACTTACCTACACTGCAGATGATTATCAAACGTAGCTGAGCTAAACGGAGAATAATGATGCACTGGAATAGTTTGTGCTGCTTACACTGTCCACTAATATTTAGATTTTTTAATTGTTTTAAGTTTGTAAACACTTTAGACCGAGATAAAATATCCACGTCATAAAAAACACGTACCAATGAAATAGCGTTCGGCCATAAATAGTAATGTATATAAAATGTAAACGGACACTTGAACACTATGTACACATTTACACATCCTACACTTCTCATTATGACAGAACAATTACTTTTCATAATTTACAAGCGTGTGATAGCACTCGAAACATTCGCCGATACACATGACTGGTTTATTTACACACGTGTTGTAGTAGAAATACGTTTCTTTTCTCGCCCCATTGAGTTTTTGATTGCTACAGACAATACAGTCTTTGTGTTTTTTTCCCTCAAAATGGTATATAAAATGTGGTGCATTGTTTAGCCTTTCTCTCAGCCGTACCGGGTGTAACCTTGGCCTTGGGTTGCTTATGTCTTTCACCAGACTCTCGACAAGTGACCTTCTGTATTTTATATGTGACAAGGGATGGGTGCTTGCCTGGGAATTATGAAGCTTGTACATACTAGTTTATTATCCCCCAAAACTCTTTCACTTCTACAGACACATCAGCCCAAGTTTTCCAAATAGAGCGTGGGGACAATTGTAACACAACAATTTTTTCTCTCGCGTATCTATGTTTCCTTAGCAATTTGAGATATTAGCTCATCAGTAAAAAATAAGATAAAGTATTCAATTGGCTCAGCATCAAAGGCAAGATTCAGTTTTGGACCTACATTCTTGGAAAAGGTATATTCTTTGGGTTTCTGGTCAGTTTTGCCTATCAATTTCCATGTATCGGCACATGCAACATTTGCAGCACTTGTGTTGCTTTCACTCTCACTTACGGACTCCTCAGCACTGGACAGCTCCACATCTTTCTCCTCTTCAGATTCATTGTCCACATCGTCATCACTCACTGCATCCAACTCAGATTGAATCATTAATCTTAATTCTTCCACATCGTCATTGCACAACACATCAAGCTTTCGTTTTCTATTCCCAGAAGGACCTGGTTTATATGCGCTCGAAGCCATTGCAAAATACTGTGCAACCCAGACTGAAACATTTCCTCTGTATGTTGAAATAGTTAAAATAATTTCCGAACAGATGGCAGTATAGGCTGGGTAAAGCTTCCACGGACACTATGATGCCTGTAACATGCTGCCAGAAGCGTTACTTCTTGCAACTAAGACGAGAAAACGTGAAGCGCTTTGTCGATTATATGTCGACATACAACCGTACGGGCATTACTGTCGTGTCAATCATATATCGACATACGACCGCAAAGGGTTAAAGCTGAGCTCGATTTTACTGTGGAGAGTCTGTTCCTTCATTTACAACAGTAAAATATTGGGTGGCAGAATTTAAGCAAGGCCTTATGAGCTGCCAAGATGAACCACACCAGAAATTGTAAAGGAAATCCACAAAATGGTATTAGATGATCATTGGCTAAAAGTACGCAAACTAGTAGACATTATAAGCATTTTAAAAAGTGGCTGTTCAGTGCTGTACATTGCATACTGACTGAAAATTTGGACATGAGAAATGTATGTGCAAAATAGGTGCCGCATTTGCTTACAAAGGAATAAAAACAGTGTCATGAGGGTTTCAGTTGAGTGTTTGGTGATGTTTTGCCACAATAAAGATGTCTTTTTGCATCAATTTATAATCATGGATGAAAGATGGGCCCACCACTTCACATCTGAGACGAAGAAATAGTCAAAACAGTGGATTGAAAGGGAGAATCAGCTTCAGAGGAGGCGAAGACAGTTCCATCTGTAGGCATCGTTATGATGCAAGTTGTTCGGGTTGCATGTGGGATAATTTTCATTGATTACCTCAAAAAAGGAAGAGCAATCAATGGTGAGTATTATGCCAACTTGTTGCAGCATTTGAGTGATAAGATCTAGTAAAAGTGGCTGCATTTGGCAAAAAAGAAAGTTTTGTTTCATCAAGATGAGACAGAATATATGGTTAGTCCCCCCAAAAAATATTTATATAAAAAATATTGTAAATGTAGCCTATTTTTCAAGTTGGTAATGATTTGGTTAGTGTTAAATGTGTTGCACCATTGTTTCATTGTTGAGAATATCATTTGTTTACTAGCATCATTAATGTTAAGTATTATGTTCCAATTTAATATATATAATTATAAGAATTATTTTAAATGTAATATTAAAAGTGTTGGGAGGATAGATTGAGATCGCTTCCTCAACATTTTGAGAACTATATAATATATATGCAAGATGATGTCATAGCGAATGCTGTGAAATATGAGTATACGCGTATGAATAAAAACGCATAGTTAAAGAATGTGGCAGATTCAATCTCTCTTAGCGTCCAATACCAAAAGGGCCAAGATGTGTTGTTAATGTGTGCGGGATAGGATGCTATAAGTGAAATTTCTATTGATAAGATACAAGGAAAACGAAGTTGATCCGCATGCATAGAATGTCTATTAATGTGACTCGTGTGTAACTTACAGTAAAAAAAAAAAAAGGTACAAATAAAACATTGTAAATGACGTCATTCCATGTCCACTTTTCACCCTGACCCGAGATAACCGCAGAGTCCAAAGCTCTTCATCTACGTCATTTTATTTGAAAAACTGCACCAAAGATAATGCACTAGTTCACACATCCATTATCACCATGGCCAAAATCAATGAGTTAAAATTCAAATTACTTCCTCATTCACTTTGTTTGTCAGATTTAGTCGCCTCTGATTATTTCTTGTTTCCAAACTTGAAGAGATGACTTGGTGGAAAAATATTTGCCAGCAATGAAGAGGTGGAGTCTGCTGTTGACGGCTATTTTGCAGATCTCGATTGTTCTCACTATAACGATAGTATCAAAGCTTTAGATTAGATTTATTTCATCCATATGTTTCAATTACGTAGGATATATCACAAGTTCAGCAAAACTCTCTACACATGTATAACAATGCATATTTACATAATACACAAATCAAGTCTTGCACATATCATAAGATACATCTTTTTATTTTTTTAATTCCCCATTACATTTAAAGGGACACATCATTATTTAACCTATTTACTTATTTCCATGGTACACAAATAAATTATATACATTTTCCGTATTTAAGTTCCTCTATACCATAGAATTGAGCATCACTGAGAGAATTGTATCAAGCTGAAAGGAGACTATGTAGAAATAAACATGTTTTCTCCCAAAATTTTTGTGCTTTATTTTTATTATTATTATTATTATTTTTTTTTTTTTTTTTTAAGATCGGGTACTTCTGGGATGGCCCTCAAAGCTTTATTTGGTTACTCCCTTTCATTTTCTTTCTTTTTGCTCTTTTTCATTATATATTTTTTCATAAAATTCCAGCATGTCATATTTTGTGCCTTATTTTATTCTTTCAGTTAATGAACACGTGTAATTTATACTAACAAGCATTTCATTAAATAATTTTGAGAATGTAGCAAACAGTTTCTTAGTCAAATATTTCTGTCTTAATTTTTATTTTAGCTGTGCCAGATGCTGGTCCACCTAAATACCCCAGCTCTGCTCCTAAAGCCAAAGATTGGGACAGAGTTGTTGGAGCGATTAGCAAAGAGGAGGAAGAAGAAAAGCCTGAAGGAGAAGCTGCACTCAATGCATTGTTTCAGAAGATCTATTCTCAGGGGTCAGATGAAGTGAAGCGAGCCATGAATAAATCATTTGTAAGTAATCAATCTGCATAAGTACTACAGCAGAACTTGGAGCAAGTAGAGAAAAGTTGAAGATGAGATGTTAATAAGCAAGTGTTAAGTTTTGCTTAATTTTTTAAAATCTTGTTTGTAAAAAATCTTGATTTGCTTCATAGCTGTTGTTCTTTTTAAGGAAAAGAATGTTCTGCTTTTGCTGTTATGACAGTTGTGTGTATAGACAAGTTCTTGTAGAGGTATCAGGACATAAGTAGCAGAGGCGGCAGAAGCAGGGCAGGCAGGAGCTGGCTTCCCTGTACTTGAACTCCGCTTCTTAAAACAATGTATAAAATCTTACCTTAAAAAAGATACTTTCAATGCCAAATTATGTATCTTACGCTAACAACACAACAGATTTCAACTTTCCTGATGGACTTATGTACAAGGTGGATTTTCAGAACTTAAGTAATGACTGAACTGTGCTTCATCAGAAAAGAACAGAAGCTGCAGGTTGAATAAACCTTCATTCACTGACAAAACCATTCACAATAACAAATTCATGCTACTGGATCACTTTGTTTTAAACAATGCACATGTGTACACTTGTAAAGTTTTAGTTGTAACAACTTCTTCGCTGTGTGTAGACATCACTGAAACCACCATTTGTACAAATTTTGTAAGTGATTTTATAATTTGTATAATTCAATATAATGCTTTGAGTTATAGCAGCTTTTACGAAGTGCTTTTTAGTGATGTAGTGATGCAGCAATGAAACTTACCTTCAGGGTGTTGTGGGTACAAGTGTACAAATAAGGGCAAAGTATTATTATGTGTAATAAATGTTCAGGTCCTCCGCTAATTCAATTTTATTTTGGTGCTGTTTTTGCGATTATTATTACGGAATGTGCTGTGCTATGAGACTCGTTTTATATCTAGGTCGTGGTAACGGATGGAATGAAATATCACACAATGTTTCTTTATCACAATGTATTAATTTATTAACACTTCATCGATACTTTACACTCTCAGCACCATGCTAAATGCTTAAAAACCTTTACACTTTTTCACTTAGTGGAACTTATGCTTGATGAAAGTTTGGTGAAAGTTCCATGTTCACACTACATAAAAATGTCTTTCCAGCTCGGAGATACACACGGGAGTGAACAGTTTTTTGGCGTCGTTTTGACGCAACACCGCCTTTTTCATATTCATCCGCACATGCATCCATCAAATAGTTCTTTCTCGTTAGGGAAGTGATCCCAATCATCGTCCCCTACTTTTATTATGGAACACAAACAATTCTAATATTTATACACATATATCAAAATCAAATATGGAAAGATTTATGACGTCTTTGTGCAAACTTAGTTGTTCGTAACAATGAACCTTATCAACATGTTTTCATCATTTAACTATCTCATACCAACATCAAAAAACGAATTACACTTTTAACAAACATTCACATGAACGATTTTCTTTTGAGGTCTTCTAATATTCTGTCTCACATGCCCCTTGTTTTGTTTTTCAAGTTGTCACCTATATTTACAATCTTGAAACACAATACAGTACTTCTCCCTACTCCTCTGATGCAATCACTTTGTACAATATTTTTTTTTTCTTTACAGTGTTCTTCGCTGTTTGTCTTTGTCTTTTGTTTTGGCATGGCACAGCATGTCTTTGTAAATTTCACATATTCAGTTACTACACAATACATGTTCAATTATTATACATCACATATTCAGTTATTATACAATACATATTCAGTTATTGTACAACACATTCAGTTATTATACAACATATCCAGTTATTATACAATACATATTCAGTTATTGTACAACACATTCAGTTATTATACAACATATCCAGTTATTATATAATACATATTCAGTTATTGTACAACATATCCAGTTATTATACAACATATGTTCTGTTATTATACAACACATATTCAGTTATTATACAACACATATTCAGTTATTGTACATTTGACATTGACACAAATATAATTTAAGTGTATCATGGTTTATTGTGTGGCTTTTGACTTATGTTCCTTGTTATGAGGAGAGAAAAACAGGATACAAATTTTGAGCTAATGATTATGATCATATTTATGGCAATATTTTATTCAGTTCTTTGCCTTCTTTGTCTTGTAAGCTTATTATATGTAGGCAGGTCGTTGAGTCGATTCTTAAACTCTGATGTTACTAATGGTACCATTTTTTTTTAATTGGGTTCTTATTCATTATTATTTGGTTCAACATTTCTTCAAGCTTAGCATTGGCTATATCCATCTTAATTCATGGGCATTGCTTTTCTAATTATGGTTTTTCTTACTTCACTAATTGTCACCTCTTTGTCTCTAATCTCTATAAGAGAAAACTTCTATACTTATAATTATTCTGCAATTGTATTTTTCTTCTCAATTCACCCTCGACATCTTTGTGTCAAAATATTTTTATCTTTGTCATCACAATTGATTCCTTTTTATTTTTGTCCCTGACATCCTTATGTCAAAAACACATTATTTTCCATCGCTATAATTCATTTCTTTAATGACAATCAGTGTCCTCATCTGTCTTTGTTGACAATGCTCTTTGTTGTCAATATAGCCAATGACTATGTTGATTTTCTTTCTTGTTGTAATTTCTAATCTGAACATAATTTTCTATAAGTAACCCATTAAAAATTGTTATTTTCCATCATCTCTACTATTCCTGCCTTACATATTTGTTGGCAAAGACTATTTGGTCCTTTCTTTGTATGGTTTTAATTTATTTTTATGGTATCTTCCTACCAACTTGCCATTTGTATTCTGTAGCTCATACGTATGGTCACCCAGCTGTTTTGTTATGACCAGTGGTCCAGTGTACAGTAGTTCCATCTTTCTCTTCGTGTAGCCATCATGGTGTCGAATGTCAATTGTTAATCTCTTGGGTTTTGTGTTGTTGGTCATCCACTCAGTTGGGACAAACTTAGTTGTGGTAATTTCCCTGAGTGTTGGTGGTGGTTGTTGTTTCTGTATTCTGTGCAACATCTGCCCTATTTGGCACATTTTCATCTACTTCCTGCTGTCTTATGTTGTCAGTGTACCATTGGTTTCTGCCCCTTTGGCGTGAACCCCTATTGTATGACGACCTTTGGCTGTTTAAGTATTCCCTACAGAATCGTATGTGATTCACTTGATGGGTACGGTCTCCTGGTCTCCACCGATCATGTCTATGCATTCTGTATCTCGATTCACCCCTCGGTATTGTGTCATGGTACCGCTGTCTTGTGTTCTCCAACCTTTCGCCATGATTATGTGGTTGTGGGAAATGGTGTGCCCCTCTCCCCCTTTCATGGGTGCTCCTAGTATTTCTATCTTCTCCCTCATTCTGGTTGTTCGTAGCCGTGCTCCGGTTTAAGGTGGGTGAGTTTGGGTGACCGTTCCTATGTCTATGCTCATTAGGCCAACCATTTTGTGTTTCGAAGGCTGTCAGCAATTCTATCATATCTGCAAAATCTACTGGCCTCGCAACAATTAACCCTGTTCTCACCGTGTCTGGGAAATGTCTTGTTATGCTGGTAATTAGCTCTGCTTCCGACAGGTTAGGGTCTAATAGCTTTCCTTTGTTGGCTACTTTCATAAAATAATCGACTAGCGGTAACCCTTTGGTTGGATCATATCTACCTGTTGCTAGCTCTACCCTAGTTTGGTTTTGGTTAGCTGGGCCCCAATACCTTGATAGGAATAAATTTCTGAATGAGCTATACGACTCATGACCAGCTAATGTTAACCTAAGCCATTCTAATGCCTTGTTTTTTAAGCTTTTCTTGACTATCATCATTCTAAGCTCATTTGGTATCCTTTTCACTTTAAAATACTCTTCCATCTCTTTAACAAAGAGTTTTGGATCGTCTCCCTTCTCCTCGTCAAATGTAGGTGGTGTGATTTCATGTAGTATGCTGTTGGTGTAACGTGTGTTGTGTCATTGCTTGGTTGTGAACCTCTTTCTCTGTATGGTGAGTCAACATTTTGTACATTATTCAAATAACTCTCATCTTGTACATTACTTACATCTAAATCATCTTGCCTTTGTAGTGCATTCACAACATCATTTACATTAGCCAAACTTTCTTTCCCTTTTTTCATTTCTTCACAAATTGATTTTAAATCATTCTTTATTTCTAAGTGACTTTGTTTCATATCATTTATAGCATCCTGTTGCGAATGTACTACATCAGTCATAGTCTTAATTTTAGGAATTACAATTTGTTCTACAGTTTCATTAATAATGTCTTTCTTTACTACTTCAATCTCTTTCCTTAATTCCTCAGTTATTTCTGCTTTTACATTTGTAATCTTACAGTCTACACTCGTGTTACATTCTGTTATTTCATCTCTACATCTACCAATTTCTCCTTCTAATACAATCTTATTTTCTCTCATTTCTGATTCTATTTTTCCCATCCTATCTCCTATGATTTCTATCCTAGCTTCTAAGGCTTCCTTTGTCTCATTTAAGTTTTTATGTACTAATTTTAAATTAGTTTCCATTACTTTCATATTTTCTTTACACTCCTGTCTTCCTAATTCTATTTTCTGTTCTAAGTTCTGTCTTCCTAATTCCATTTTCTGTTCTAAGTCCTTTCTCACTTCCTCCATTTTCTGACCTATCTCTTCCTTATTCTGTTCTAGTTTCTGACCTATACTCTGACCTAAACTTTGTTCTATGTCCTGTTTTAATTCTGCCCTATTCTGTTCCATTTTCTGACCTATTTCTTTTTTATTTTGTTCTAGTTTTTGTTCTATACTCTGACCTAAACTTTGTTCTATGTCTTGCTTTAATTCTACCTTATTTTGTTCCATTCTCTGACCTAAACTTTGTTCTAGTCTTTCAAACATGATCATTAATAACCTTTGGTCTTTTCCTATTGCTACCTGTTCCTCACTTTCTGGTTCTACCTGATAACTAGGCCTATCTGCCCCTTCCCCCACTCCTGTTTCTATCTCTTTTCGCGACATTTTAGTTTCTTTATTCAATTCACTTAGGGTTAAAAGTCCCACTACTTTGCCGCTTCGCAGTAACATAAAAATAAAAATAAACTGGATGTAAAAATAAAAATTTTTGGTCCTACTTTTTTTTTTTCCGTTGATTTGTCCAGTTATGTACGTCTCCTGGGCAGTTGGCTTCGCTAGACGATCTCTGGTGTTTTCCCGCGTTGATTATCCGTTCATCGGTGTTCTGATGTATCGTTGATTATCCGTTCATCGGTGTTCTGATGTCGATATCAAACGATGGTCTAGTGGCGTCTTCTTTCTTTTTGGCGCGATGATATGGCGTCACTTGTTATTTTGCGTAAGTTCATTTCCCGTAATTTCCATTCCATCCTAAATTCGTGTTCCACGTTGGGCAAGCCATTTGGTGCTGTTTTTGCGATTATTATTACGGAATGTGCTGTGCTATGAGACTCGTTTTATATCTAGGTCGTGGTAACGGATGGAATGAAATATCACACAATGTTTCTTTATCACAATGTATTAATTTATTAACACTTCATCGATACTTTACACTCTCAGCACCATGCTAAATGCTTAAAAACCTTTACACTTTTTCACTTAGTGGAACTTATGCTTGATGAAAGTTTGGTGAAAGTTCCATGTTCACACTACATAAAAATGTCTTTCCAGCTCGGAGATACACACGGGAGTGAACAGTTTTTTGGCGTCGTTTTGACGCAACACCGCCTTTTTCATATTCATCCGCGCATGCGTCCATCAAATAGTTCTTTCTCGTTAGGGAAGTGATCCCAATCATCGTCCCCTACTTTTATTATGGAACACAAACAATTCTAATATTTATACACATATATCAAAATCAAATATGGAAAGATTTATGACGTCTTTGTGCAAACTTAGTTGTTCGTAACAATGAACCTTATCAACATGTTTTCATCATTTAACTATCTCATACTAACATCAAAAAAACGAATTACACTTTTAACAAACATTCACATGAACGATTTTCTTTTGGGGTCTTCTAATATTCTGTCTCAATTTCCATTAACTCGCAATAGATTTACAAATTAACTTTACACTTTTACAATTAGCGGAACTTTCGAGTGCTGAAGTTATTGCATGCAAGAACTTTCTGGTTTCATAAGAGAAGTATCCTTATTCTCCTCTTTCTTCAGTATTTGAAAATATTCATGATACGACTATAGGTATCAAATATTCCTGCATTGTATTGTCTGACGTTCTTTAGCGGTATATCCAATGTCATTAGATTACTGACAAATTTCGTATTTGGTAGCACTAATATGCAACCGTCTCTTACGATACATATATCGCTAGTAATTATTCATCACCTCCGTATAGGGGTAATTGTTTATTTCCCTAGCTACAGGCATAGCGATAGCAATTGATTGGCTATTTATCAATTCAATTGTGATGCATCATCATATGGTCATGATCGACCTCGAACATATTTCGTTTTGATTTGCAATAGATTTGGGACATGGACTAAGAAATACAATTTTGATCATTTCATTGGGCATATGATATTTACATGTGTTATGTCTAAACAACTTGGCATATTGAATATTGGCATTAATCTTTTCTCTGATGCATTTTAACACACAATTCATGACACAGAGTTTAAAAAGCTGCAATGCAACATTAGACAGGATAATTTCCATGATGAGCTTATTCCAATGCCTAATTTTTTTCTTTAGTGATATATTTTCTAAAGCATATGAATCTCCACTGAAATTCTGGGGCTGCTTAGGTGGCCTGGTCCCTCAATTTTTCTGGTTTCTTTGTTCTGTTTCTGTTTCTTGAGAGCCTAATTTAGATCCATAATTATTTGTTCCACTGTCCTCTATTGGGTAATAATTATTTCCTTTTCTTTTTGTATAGGTTATTTTTTTCTTTTTTTAATTTATAACTTTCTTTAGAGGTCAGTTGAAGTTTTTCAGAGTTGGTTTCTTGTTTAAATATTTACTCCTTATTAGAATTTGGTAATGACTGGAATATTTTACAGCTTTGAATTGTAATTAAATCCCTTGGTTCTTTGTTTTGTGTTAATATAATCTTTTTGTATTCGTCCAAGAAAATAACCTCCTGGGTGAGAGACAAGTTTGTGCCTAGACAAACATTTTCATGTTGGTGAATTAAGGAACAAATGCCAGTCTCCTTACAGACTTTCAACTTCCTCACAATCTTCACTAAGAAGGCTCCAGAAATATACCATCATCGTCGTCGTTGTCATCATCATCATCATCAAACTGGTTTGCTGAGCAGGCACTGTTTACACACATTTTTAAGCACAAAAAGGCATTTACAGATACATCCCTTGTGGTCTCTGCGATGTCTTATGGCATTGGCTTAGTCCTAAATGATCATTTGGTCTCACATGGAAAGATGCGTATACAGAAATTTTGCTTTAATTAGTTAAGAGTAGCACAGTGGTAGCATGTCTGCCACTGCGGTGGAGAACCTGGGTTCGTTAGGTTACAAAGGTCGCAGAACATCTGGGAGGGCGTGGGGCACTGTCCCACCCTCCAGTACTGCACCCCACTCATGCGTGTAGTGGGTAGAGCTGGGAGATGCAGCAACTGCACAGTGGGCCAGATGGCAGTCAAAATGAGACAAAAGTATTTTTATGGAATGATTGATTACAACAGTTAAAATTAATATTAACAGCTATGAAACACACATCAATGCACAAAGTAATATAATTTGTTATTTAGTGGTCTTATCTCAGATAAGTGCATGCATTTTATGAATTATTGTACTCCACTGATCAGCATCAGTGTCCAAATGCTGCTACCGTCGTCCATGCTTGCTCCCTCTTCTTCTTTGCCTTTCAAATCAGTTCTTTCACTCAAACAAAGCAACTTTTTGCTTCTTCACAGAGAGGATTCTTTAATTTTTCATATAACTTTCATAAACTCGAAATTAAAGGATCCAATGACACCACCAAATTGTTCAGCAGATCATCATTGTATTATAGCAAGAACCTGTTCTTGTATGATGCTGTTGGAATCTTTTAATATGCTTGTTATATGCCTCTTGTGTCTCCTCAGGCAGTTGACCAATAGATACTATTGCAGAATTTATGATCCGAGATCCATGAATTAGCACTTTGTGGACACTAGCAGAGAGGTAATACCAGGGATATTTATTTACAAAAAGTAGTGCAGTTTTAAGTGCATGTACATGTAAATCAAGTGCGCTACAATTTATCTCCCTTCCAGAAGAAATCACTAAAACACCTCTGAGAAACAATTTGTTGATTTTCTATGCTTTAACATCTCTACTTTCACCTCCAAGCTTCAGTTTCCTAATTTTTAACATTTCGTTTTTGGACTTCTGTCCCATTTTGACTGCCTTCTGGCCCATGAAGGGCTGTTGCACTATTGGTTATTACTACTGTCATAAATGGTATCTAGTGGCCCTTCCCAATAGTCACTCTAAGATGATTTTATATTAGAAGAGCTAATGTGTTGCTCATAACATTTAGAAGTTTAACTTCCCTTAGGATTTCATTACCTTCATACTTAAAGCGATTGCCCTACCACAGACTCTTTTATATCTAAAATGATTGCCTACTGCAGACTTCCTCTTTTGTTTACATTTTATGTAGCTGAAATGCTCTTTCTTCTGATTACTAGATCCTATTGCACTGTGTAATTAAGATTTAATATTGTGGTGTATGCTAATACCTTTGTTTGTTTATAGCAAGAATCTGGTGGCACAGTACTGAGCACCAATTGGAATGAAGTGGGAAAAGATAAAGTGGAAGTGAAAGCCCCAGATGGCATGGAGTGGCGTAAATGGGACTAATAGAATATTTTCTGAGATTGTGATATTTGATAAATTTTTCATTTTTTGTTTGCAATGCTTTACTTTCAATTTGGCAGCAAGACATTTTGAATATGTGCCAGAAAAGCAGACTCAATCAGTTCTATGTACAACTTGCTACAAAGACAAATGAAACTATCTGGACAGATAAGCAAATCTAAAGCAGTTCCACAGTTGCTTAAGTATGTTTTTACAATATCTGCTTAATTTTCAGACTTCAAATGCTTTTTGGGATAACTTTATAAAATGCATATGTTCATCATATGTGCATACAGTGTTTTGTATGTCCCTTTACATGAAATTACTAAATATATATGAAGACTGAGATTACTGTATATACATGTAAATACCATTTATTTTAAGTACGATAATGTACATGCCATGTAATTAGTTCTGCTTTTTACTAAAATGGTATTGTTTATTTTATGGAGTAGTATGAAGTTTGTTTTCTTTCAAACACTTGAAGCTGAATTGAATGCAACATCCATGAGATTTCAAAAATAAATTATTTTGGTAATCACTTAATCTAAATACATTGTATTTTGCTGTTGTATATTAGATCTAACATGTGGCTAACATACACAAAGATAAGTTTCATAAAAGATGCTTACTGAACAGTCCAGTTTAACTTATGGTAAAACTGCTATGATTCATGTTTTGGGTGCAATAAAATAATAAATCTATGCAATAATGTGCTTTTTTGTTTGACAAAAATGTAAGTGGAGAGTATCATCCTGATAGAATGCTCAGTGACAAAGTTTATTAGTATATAATAGCAATTTCCATCTTTATGAGGTTAATAGTAAAAGATTTTATAACACTTCTGCTTAAGAAAGAATTTTGCAGATATACTTATATACATGAAAGGTAGAACTGGAACTTAAAAATTCAATGCCACAACTGGGATTTGAACCACAGACCTTCCGCTTACCGGGTGGCTGCTCTACCACTGAGCTATTGTGACAAACTGCCAGAATGGCATTAAATTCTCAAACCAGTTCGTATTTCTCCTGGTAAACCACAAAGGCAGTCTCACATCAGAGACAAATTACCCCAATGGTGACTTACTATTGTAAGTACTTTATATCCCAGGATTAAATAACCTTCAGATGGTAATTATTATTTATTTATGCCAACAAACTTACTGTTGGTGTAAGTTGTAAGAAATACAAACTGGTTTGAGAATTTAATGCCATTCTGGCAGCTTGTCACAATAGTCCAGTGGTAGAGCAGCCGCCCGGTAAGCGGAAGGTCTGTGGTTCAAATCCCAGTTGGGGCATTGAATTTTTAAGTTCCAGTTCTACCTCTCATGCAAATTAAAATTTATGACATTTTTAAACAACTCTTATTTGTTACAATTGAGAAAATAGCAATATGTTTTCATTACTCAACTAATCCTTACCAACATGAAAAATAAACTACATTTGTAACAAATATTTAGATAAATGCTTTCCTTTCGGGGTCTAACCATATATTCTGTCCACTTTTATCGTAACTTTACTTTAAGGTACCTAACGTTGCTCCTTTTAGATCAAATTAGCATGCATTCTCTAATTTTACAGTCATTGTGACCAGAGTACACAGAATGTCAAAGATATTTGCAATAGTTACATATATGTACAAAAATAACCATTATATATGAGGAGCGGGTTTTCAAGACTAGATAGAGGACCAAATGATGTTTTTACAGAAACTATGCAGTATGCAGTTGGCTCCAGTCAACGGATGTGGCATTGAGATCTTGCTTGGCTCAAGCACTGGGGACAGCATTGCGGCAAGTAGGGGTTCTGGAATCTGCCAAATAGAATGCAATAACTGTGACCGGGTGTGTGTGGGAGGGACTGAGAGGAATTTGGAAGTGAGAACGCGGGAGCGGGTCAGATGTGTGAAGCACGGGCATTTGGAGGGATCGGCGGTTGCCGCCCATTTTTGGGGGGAGGGTCGTGACATTGATCCAGATCAGGAATGACTGGGGCACGTGTCGGGAGGCCATGGGTTGTCATTGTGTCGGCGGATCTTCGTCTGGAAAGACGGGGACTGAGTTTTCAATTTTCATGTACCTCGAGGCGATCTGGTATACAGGTTCTTGGATCTGCCACCGGAGCAGTTTACGGGGGATGCTGGACCTGGGAGCCGGCGTCTGCAGTTTGGTCGGTGTCCGGTTGATGATGGAGGGTGGCTGGCCTCTGAGACATGTACCGGGAAATTACTGTTTTTCCTCGCCTGTTTCACTACTGACAGAACATTACGTACATGACTGCAACCACAGCAGCGTGTAGCGACCTTTGAAACACATGCCTGTTGAAACTGTTTATGACGCTGTGGGCATTCTTAACTATGAATAGGAAAGTTGTACAAAAGTTGGCACTATTTTTTAACATTTGTTATTTCGTACTATAATGTAGGTTTTGAAATGTATTTACCATTGGAATACATTTGAATTAGATTTATCAAGGATGTATGTATATATGGTTCACGTAAAAAATAATAGCTTTTAAGCAAATATAAAGCTTTTAATCTTTTCATTGCAAAGCTGTTTGTATGAATATGAATGTTTTATACTGTATAAAGCAGAATTTCCACTTATTTTGCATGTAACTATTTTACATTTACTGGACTAAGGGGTCTCCGTCTAGGGGATATGATAATGGCAACCACAAGGTACCCAAGCTGAGCAGAACATTACTTCCACTTACTGGTGTTTTGCTCCTCACTGTAACTTTTTTTGTGACCTAACCTTGGTCATCTATTGTTCTCTTCTGACCCCGATGCTATTAGGGTTCCAGAGGGTTAGGGAGTCTTTATTTTTCCAACCTCTCCATTTCTCTATAAAATATTAACCCCTAACATGCTGACCTGTCGTGGCATGTAATACGTCCTCTAATTGGTAATCAGAGGATATGGTCGGTGAATTTATTTTGATAACTCTCCCGGTCAGGTCGGTAAGACCCGTAAACCAACGACAGGTGTGGTCCTCCAGACATTCTGGGGGTTGTGAGAGAGGGATGTGATTGCCAAAACATAAAAATATGGTGCTCTCTAAAAAGCGGTTACTATTACTGCTATTGCTATTGAAAAATGTCAGTATTTATAAACACATAAACACTCTCTGAAACTAGTCCTGTGATTAATATTATTACAAGTTGGAGCAAAATATGTTATCAACATATTTTTCAAGTTATTACTTAGGTGTTATATGTAGGAATCCGACTAAAAACATGCAGCAAAATGTAGAAACAACAATGAGTTTTAATACCTTTATATTGTCCCGAGTATTCTTGGGTGTGTTACATTGTTTATTGTGTTAAAGTATAAAGAAAAATGCTCAGTTAATGCTTCTGAACTGTAGCTGCAAGATTCCTCAAGGGAAGTACTATCAAGAATCACTGTTGCTTGACATTGCAAACTTTGCAATACGAACACTGTACATCAAGTCACCGAGAACCTACAAATGGAACGACAGTATAATCTGTGATTAACTCTGCAAAATGTGCCAAAAGTCTGTATTCCCCTGTGGCGTCAAGTCGCCATACTAATTCTAGACATCACGGAGCATGAAGATAGTCTGATGGGTTCAGAGGAAGGCAGAAATAGATGGAGCAGCTTTGTTATGCAGTGCAAATATCTACAGTGAAATTAATAGGTAGGTTATGTGTTGTTGTTGTTGTTTTCTAGTGCCTTGCATCTGGCAATGAAGCCATTAGCATTCGTGCTTTCCAATACTTTTGAACTGTGGTGTATGTGGCTTTCATGTAACTGTTTTCTTAACGGGCACCAGTTTTACAATGTGGCAGTTACATCACCCGACTTAAACCCCCATTTTGCAAGGGGGACCACACCTATCGTTGGTCAACGGGTCCATCGGACCTAGCCGGGAGGACTAAATAGGTGGTATTTAGATCCACCGACCTTCCCCTCATGTGCCTCTGAGGGACGCTGTTGTGCTGTGATAGGCCAGCACATATGTAAATGACATTTCCTCCATTTTAGATGAAACCGTTATACCGCTGTGATTCGGTCCCCAGAGCCTCATCTGTTAAAAGCAGGGTGCACCACGGGCATGGATGAGGATGGGAATTGGGTAGGAGAGGCTATAGGAGGCGCATCACTACCCCTTACTACCCCGGTAAGGTTATGTGTGTGAATTGTAAAATGTATACAAGATAACTCAGGTTAGAAATTTTTCGACCATTTCTTAATTACAAGTATTCTCAGGATGATAGGTGAAGTGGTTAATATCACATTTTATTTCAGTATAAGATATACAGTGTATGTAAAAATTCAAATAAAAAGAAATTTGAGAAATGGTTAATTCAATAAAAAGTGTTGTCATAATGTGGGTGCTTTAATCTGATCTACCTTGTGTAAAAGAGTTATCTGCTAGGATTTACCAGTTTAATGACTCATTCAGAACAAAGAGGCTATTCAGGATAAGTGCAGATTGTATTTGTCATCAAGTATCGTAAATATATGGTATTTTAATCAAAACTGTTAAAGCCATTTTTGAGAAAACCAAGACTAACTAAAAATTTCTTGTGTTTAATGGTGAACTTAAAATTCCAAATTTGGTAGCTAATCAACTTTTCAATTTTACTTTCTTTACTAGTAAGTAGAGGAAGTATTGTATTCCACCCAAAAATTTGACGTCGAGATTTCACCAGAAATATGTTTTGAGGCCCCCTGAGTCCAAAAAGAAAAGCATTTTTGGAAAAAGGTCCCTCTGTGTGTGTGTGTGTGTGTGTGTGTGTGTGTGTGTGTGTGTGTGTGTGTGTGTGTGTGTGTGTGTGTGTGTGTGTGTGTGCACGCGCATGCGTGCGTCAGTCTGTGGACAGTATAACTCAAAAACGAAAAGTTGGTTAAAAATTAAAGTTGGTATTCAAGTTTAATGTCTTTCAAGGATGCGACACAAAGATTTTGAAGAAAATTGCTCCACCCTAAACTACCGTTTACATGGAAAATTTTTCAAAAATTTTTATTTTCTTGAAAATGGCTCTAACAACTTTGATTAAAATAACATGTTTAAGATACTTGTATGACAAATAAAATGTATATTTTGAATTTTCTAGCTATAGTCTAGGAAGTCCTGTTCACTCTGGATGACTTTTGTGTAACTGGTAAACCGCAAGAGATAGATAAAATCTTACTGTACAAAAAATGTAGATCTTGCTAAAACACACAATTTATGTCCAAATAAATTTTTTTGTAGATATTCCTTGTTATTTGTGTGAGGTTTGGAAAACTTAAAACTTTCGTCAAATGAAACATCACAATTCAATTTTTTTACATCTTAGCTGTGCAAAGAGAATGGAATCTCAAAGTTTTAAAAGATTTGACTATCACCCAAAGGCTACTGTATTCTCATATTCCCCTTGCACCTACAAGGAAATAAGCAATAAGATAATTTCTGCAAATGTTTATTCAACTAACACAAAGAGATATAGGAATAAGAGTTTGTAAGAAAGGTTTGTACAAGAGTAGAGAAGGTCATGTGAGTGCAACCCATCAGATTTTTGAGTTCTGCTGTTAACAGACACACACACGCACATGCGCGCGCGCACACACACACACACACACACGCACACGCACACACATCTTCTGCACAGACTGTTTTCTAAAAAGCCTTTATTACAGGGGTTTAGAAGACCTGCAAACATGTGATGGTGGTGGTGATGGCGGTGGCGATTGTGGTGATAAATTTTTTGATGGAATGCGATACTTCAATATGATCAAAGAAGTTAAATGAGAAACAACTCATTGACAGAAGATCTTAATGTTAACCATTTCTGACTTGAAACACACTCGCATTCATTTCCACATGAATACTTTCAGAGCAAGGAAGGTAAGCGCTCCAATTACATAAAAATTCCACATTTTAGCTGGGAATCCAACCTGGGACCTCTTGTTTGAGAAGTCAGAATACTGACTATAGAGGCACTCTGTAATGAAACTTTCATTACGACTGTTCAAGGATTTCTGAGGTTAAATAAAACATCAACTATTTCAAAATGGTTTAGATTCCTCTTCTCATATCACCGTCAGAAATTAATCCTGGCTCATTTTTGTCTTCATTGGGTATAATAATCTAATCAAAGTTTGTCAGCATGCAAATATTTCACTACACTGTTTGGCACTGCACATATTTTTATTATTATTATTATTAATTAAATTTTTTTAAAACTTGTTCAATGAAGTGCTCAAGTGATTGCTTTAAGTTGGGAAGTATAAAGTTCCCCAAACAGTCCTGTGATTATTCTTAAAAGCCGCCTCTTGTTCATTACATGAATTTTGGAAAGGGTTAATAGCCCTAATATAATACATGGAGGCTCCAAACAAGCAGAAAGCTCCTTGAACCACTGCATAGAGCTTTGTCTGCATATTCTGTTACCATGGAGACTGGCCAACTGCATCCAATCTAGCAGTTTATTCATTGCCATCAGATGTTACCCACACATTCATGGTAGATTTGCCATTATGATTAAGGTAGTCTTCGCTATAACAGGATTCCCAGTGATCTGGAAAGGCAGAAATTGCAAAATGGTTAGAGAAAATCAGACTAATATTTAAAAAATCTGATGTGTTGCACTCACATGGCTTTTTCTACTCCTATTCTTACAAACTTTTATTCCTCTATCTTCGTCACGTTAGTCAAGATAAACGTTTGCAGAAGTCACCTTATTGCTTTTTCCTTGTAGGTTCCTATTAAAATACTGTGTGGTATGATATCTGTATGGAGCCAGCCTTAGAAGTATTTGACCATTTCAGGATATGTTACAAGTGCTAAGTTCCCAGAAAGTAAACCTTATAGGAACATAAAGAATAGAGTTTCCAGATGTCTGGAAATTCATGGACATGCCCAACATTTTAACCATTTGTCCAGTGTCTGGGGAATCTTAAAAAAGTCTGCTAAGGGAACTGAATTTCCAAGCCATCATTAGCGGCCAGCTTTAAAAGATGTGTCTATCGCTTATTGTCTACTTGTATTCCTATATTTCCCTTGCACCTACGAGAAAATTAGCAGTAAGATAATTTCTGCAAATGTTTATCTCAATTAAAACGAAATTGATACAAGAATAAGCTTTTGTAAAACATTGTACAGAAGTAGAGAATGTTAAGTGAATGCACACATATTTTTTTAAATTTTCCCTTTGTATGCCTAGTCATGAGTGTTGGCAGACTTTTTTCAAGAGGGGGCCGCATGTTGGAAGCTTGCAATTAATATTAATTCATTATTCTGTTGCCAAAAACTGTAAAAGATGAGTTAAAGTATTTGTTGCAGATAAGCACATTAATTTATGATAAACAAAAACTGTTCTTTACATCAACATTAAAACAATAGCCTAATAGTAATTGATTGCACATTACACATATTATTTTCCAACTGAGCGCCGTGCCCCCCGCCCCTTCGCGACGCCCATGCATAGAGTGCACTGTAGGAGACGTAGTCTCTGCTCTATTTCTTCACTTTTGCACTGAAATCGTGAAGTGCGCCTTGCTAGTGTTGCCATCTCTCAATAGAGATGGTAAGTGATGCAAACCTCGTTTGCTCTGTGTAAATTCTGTCAGCCTCTGGCGGCAAGCATAAGAAACTTGCAGTTGCTTTGTGTAGGTCGGCAGTGTTGAACGTTCTGTGTTGTTATCGTATGTTTTTATCTTTTTCTAAATGAATAATGAATCGGTTATCGTAGTGATTATTGCGGTTCATTTAGATACATAACTGAAGTATATGATGCAGTTGTATTCCGGTCTGGTTGCGTTAAATAGTGTTATTTATCAGCATTGTGTTTTCGTTTCTTGACTGAAGGATTCGTTCATGGGGGTTTCGTGGAAGGGGTGACAGTTCATGTCGTTTTGTTCGTGATAATAGGAAGTAAATGAGAACCATGTGAACCAACAGAGGGGTTACAGCATAGTGGATGAGCACCGAAAGTGAGACAGGTCCTTGTTATGAGAGTTTGTGTTTTGTGTATTTGCATTGACTTAGTTCACCTGACAGTGTGATGTTGCTCAGCGTTTGTCAATTCTAATTGCGGACGCACAGTTAAACAAATGTGGGCATGTACTGTACAAAAACTAAGGCTAACACAGATCCTTCCAGATTCTCCTTACAGCATTGCCGAGGAAGAATTTTGTAACAGGTATGATTTTGAATTAACTTATTTATTTTTGTGCATCTTATATACAGATTAAATTCCACATTTTTATCTCCTGCCATTGAATGAAAGATTAAGAAAATATCCATACGTGGGTATTGAAAAAATTAATGGTAATTAATCTATATATAAAATAAATAAGTGTAATCTCCCAAGGTTTGAATGATCTTTCAGCATTTCAGAAAGGCTGTAGCTTAAATGTCTTTTATTTTTGTATGCTCCTTATTAGTTATTAGCTATTAGTACTTGAGCATTGAAAGATTGCTATTTCATTAATCTTGGTTGTAGTATTTATCAGACCTGTTTGTGTACTGAAATTTAACAGAGCAATAACTTAGCAATAAACTGCATTGCAGCATTGTTAGTAAATGCTCTGGATTTCCTGCACAACTAGAGTTTTAATGTGAAGCATTTTGAAGGATACGTTTTGGTGCACTTGATTTTCTTCTGTTGATGAATTCTTCATTCATTCTTGTTATTATTATAATAGGTAACACTATGCAACTTGCTGCTAGTGACAGAGTGAAGAGAAGGAAGATGTCAATATAATTAATATTTCCACCAAAAGAATTTCAGAATCAAAGCCATATTAATGTTCTTCATTGGTAGCATAAAACATTTTCATGATTTTAATATTCAAAATATCTTTGAGCTATTTATATGCTGATATACATGTTAATATAACTACAGTCCATCATATCCGGATTTGTTACACAACTTACCCTATATTTCTATCATAATTTACAATCTTAATTTCAGTGAAATATGTTTTAATATCTTAATCGTTGAACTACTGCTGTATTTGAATAGACACAGCTTAAAGACTATGAAGTGAGCTACACTTGTATAACTCTTCGTAATGCAATTACAAAGGTTTATTTATATTATGTAAGAGGTGTTGATTTAATTTAGTTTTAAACCTTTTATTTAATGATGATGACCTGCATTTTGAAATGAGTAACTTTCCAAATAATCATGCCAGATTTAGTGCCTCATATACAATCAGTTTAGTGTATTGATTACCAGATGCTGAATGTCCTAACTGCATTGTTAAATACAATCCATAATAATGGTCAGTAACTATTATACCAAATACAGTGAGTTCCACTATTAATCTATAGTGGGATGTGGGTTTGTTTTAATACTACTACTGATCATTTTTAAGATTTTATTCTGCATTATTTTATTTTGAAAATAGTTTTTTGCTTATGAAATTTATTTTACGCCAAGGTATAAACCATAGTTATAAAGCTAACACCATTGTTCTGTTCTTGTCAGTTTTGTAAGTAGAAAAGGATGTTTGATGTAAAATAAAGTAAAGTTTTGTGTAATTGTTTAAGTGCTGCTATAATCTTTACTCTCTTCCTCATTATCCTTTGTAGGAGTACTTTGATTCTCAGCAAAATAGTATACTTTTTTTTGTTTCATTTACCAATATATAACCATTTTAAACTACTTTGGTCGTTAATTAAGGAAATTGAAGCTATTAACAATGAAGCAACAAGATTCTAAAGTAAGAACAAATTAGAAACTAAAAAATTCACTTATCTTAGTAATATTGCAATATAGCTTTGCACCAAGAACTTGCAATATTGCTGAGATAAGTGAAGTTTTTAGTTTCTAACTTGTTATTACTTTAGTACTTTGGTTGTATCTGTGGCTTTGTAGAAATAGTTGCTATGTTAGCCCCATTTATTGGGTTTTTACATTAGGCTTACATTTTGTTTTACTTTGAAATGAATTTATTAATTTCCACTGATCATATATGAAATGGGAATCATCCTGTTATGTGTGTACATACAAGGTGTATACAAAAAGAATGGGCATGACAATAATAAACAATTCTACTTCGTTTTGTCTGCTGTCTTAGCTTTATGCTCTTGTATGTATACAGGACCAATGCAGATACCTCGGTGAAGTTTTTGAATTTTTTGGAGGAGCATGAAAGAGAAAACTTAGTGTTAATAGTATTCAGTTACCAAACATAGGTACCTAGTATTTTAGACAGTGTGTTTTACAGATATTTGTATGAGTATTTTGCACAGTCTTCCCTGTATTCTTTAATTGAATAGAAATACATTCTATTCTCTCTCTTGCACTCCTAATTCTAAACCTTTTTGAGCTGTGGAATGATTCTAATTGAAGAAAATTCCACTGTTCTAGCCTGGTCTTGTGGGTTGGGAGAAAAGTATATTGATCACTCAGTGCAGAGGTAGTCTTTATTGTTTTATGTGAATGATCATGCATTGTTTGTTTATAAACAAATGCAATTTGTAGTGCATCAGTTAGAACTTCCTCTGCTGAGGAATTCAAATTGCGGGTTAGTAGCGTCGGGATTTTGATGATTTTTCAACTATTTTCTGATGATGCCTGGATAATATGTGGAAAAATATGTGCCTCATAACATTTTGAGCGAAAGTAAACCAATTTTAAGGATTTTTTTTCCTGGATTTTTAGACATTTTTACTTGATAGGACAATTTTTTACAGATGTCATTTTAAGTTATTAAAAACAAATCCAGGTTTTTCTGGAGTTTGGTTGCATTATTCTTATATATTAGAATCAAGTTTTAGAACCTCAAATTGTCGGTCTGGGTGGCTCAGTTAGTTACGCTGCCCTACTGATCCCAAGGTCGCGGGTTCAAATTCGGCCCAGATCGCTGGATTTTAAGTGTGCTTAAAAACGACAGCTCCATGTCAGTAGATTTACTGGCATGTAAAAGAACTCCTGAGGGATAAAATTCCGGCATACCGACGACGCTGATGTGCAATTGACAGCGTCGTTAAACATCAAAATTAACAGAACTTCAAAGTATATGTATCGGAATGTGGCTGTTGACCCTTCAACAACAGATTAATGCGTCCAACAAAACGGTTTACGTCAATTGTAAGACAGACTTCTCCTCTAAAGCACCACGCCTGCTGATACAATGCAGAAACTGGTGATTGAAGTGGTCTTTGTGTTTCATCATGCCAATAGTAAAAACAAGTATTTCCGCGAAATTGATAACCAAATAGAATTGGTGAAATCAATTGCAAGTGTTCTAGAGCGTGTAGAAGGTGAAGTGATCAAACTTGTCTTTGCTAAAATGGAACATGTGTTGAACAAGAACAGCGGATATGATACGATTGCACGATTGTGATGTACTGTCAAAATAAGTATTCTCTCGGTGAAGAAGAGCTAGAAACCCACATATATGTTGCTTTAAGTATGCCTTTCTGTAGTAGATGTTGAAACAAGCTGATCTATGTGCAAGTCCGTAATAATTGACAATAGACAGCGCTTTATACCTGACAACTTACAAAAGCTGTTTGATGGATTGTAATTCAGTATTTAATGTTAAAGTGTAAGTGAAATACGCAACACCAGCAAATGAAGGACATTTGAAAGTAATTTTGTGCTCTTTTAACATTCTTTAGGTCATAAAATTCGGACCGAGTGATTACTGACTGGTTTTTCATTACACTTGAGATCATTTATCAAATCAGCCATGGGTAATATTTTACAAACACGTTATTAAACCCCAGCTCGTCTAAGATTCGCTTTTAGGTTGGCTTAAACATAAGTTCTGTTTATTGTTAGTGGATCTTTAGACTAACAACTTCATTGTTAAAATCAGTAGCAATGACCTGCATTCGGTACATCTTCATGAGGATAACTCACTGGTGTGTCTCTTAGGCATTTTTCTGAACATGCTTAGTCACAAGATGTTTGTGTGCATAGCTTCCCTCTTCTCAAAAGTGGATTTTGAACTCAGTAATTCCTAATCTCTCGTTATTAATCTCAAAGCTTCACGTTGCAAAGACGCCATAAAGTAACGTAGCTATAACAGTATGCACTGGCTTAGATTCTCTTCGTTTTACAACTGTGGAAATATTAAATGTGACATGAAGGTTGGAGCAGAGGGAGTAATTGCATACTCCCCTATCAGAAAAGAGAAGGAGGGAGGAAGGGAGAGAACCGCATGTGTGCGTTAGCTGTAGGTCATCTGTGTACCAAATTTGGTCTCTTTAGGCGAGTTTGTTGAGGAAACTCGCAGGCAAATACTCAGTTTAGGTATTTGGAGTTGTATTCTTTTTATTAAACTTTCATGTAATATAGAAACCTGAAGGGGGAAAAACAGGTTTCATGGTAATATTATTTTCAATGTTCCTTTAACTCGAAGGTCATATTGGCCACCTTTAACCTCTTGGAACGATTGCTCAACAGCAATGGTGTTCACTCGCTTAGCGGTGGTTTTGATCTTTGGGTTTCTATTACTTTGGATTTATTACGTTAAATTCAGGTTCGTACTTCTAGATTCTAAGGAGGATGGAGAATAATCCTAATTAAAGAAAAATTCCTGCCCTTCCAGCCGGGAATCGAACCCAGGACGTCTCGCACAGCAGGCAGATGCTCTACCGGCAGAGTTACGGGCCAGCTTAGTAAAAACAATGAATAAAAATTTATTGATAAATTCTTAAGCACACTCCAAAGGCATTTTACTCGTCATACCACTATCTCAAACACGCAATGTAAACCTTTGGAGTCATTTATGAGGCCATGAAACCAGAAAAAAACTATAGGTAATTTGTTACCGAGGTTAGAGGAATTATCTGGACATTTTTGGTGTGCATGCGGCGTTTCCTTTTTTAATTTCGTTGTTCACACACATGGCACAGAGAGTTTGTTCTGAATTCAGGAAATCTTAGCATGTAGGAATATTGGTATTCTGATATCAAATGTTTATAGGAATGTAATGTTTCTTCTGTCATAGGTAGTCGATAGAAAAGAGCACATTAATTTTTGTTAATCTAATTTTCGGTTACTATTAAAATTGATTAGGTGATATTCACCTCTTGGTTCAGTATAATTTAGTCATTCTGAGTGTATAATAACTCCGTTGTACGTTATTTACAATTCATCGTTACTACCCCATCCGCGTCTCCCTCACAGAGTAGGATTACCAAATTTCAAAATGAAAATCTTAGCGGTGGGTGATCCAGGGGCTTTTCGCACACCTTTTTCTGTAGTCCTTAGCTAAACTATAAGCATACTTTATGTTTAGTTTTGAAGGAAAAATTTGCTCACCCCTTCGAAACTTTTTGTGAAAATAATAGCCGCATTTAATATTCGCTACGTTTCCACAGGGAACTGAAACAGAATTGAGTTGTCATTCCGGATTAAATACTGCATGGAAACGCGGATTCAGATCAATTTGAATCTTGGATCCGATCTGCTTGGAAGTGGAATTGGATCGACCAACTGCTCCATAATCACTTTTCCATTCATCCAGTTCGCCTGTATTTGTTGTTTCTATAATCTCGCAATCACATTCTGGTCAGAACTACTTAAAGTATGCAGACAAAAAATCTTTTACAGGTTCGCCAACATCCAAGTGACCAACATAAAAAGCTTGAGACTCGCATGTCCAAATCGATCTCAATACGGATTGAATTCAACATGGAAACGTGGATCGTATTGTGAATGGGATTTGACTCAAATCAATTTCAATTCCCCTTGGAAACGTGACACAATTATTGTGAACAGCATGCTTATTCATGATTGTATGAAACAAATGACACATTCTGTTGATAAACTGTTTCTCTCTTCTGACCAGTGAACATTTAACAAAGAAAACATCCTTTCCATGGCTGCGTAATGGGCCGATGCATCTTTCATCCGAATGACTGCTCAAAAAATTACATCACCAGTGCAAAACAGTCTTTCCTAAAAATAAATGCATACCAAGAACAGAAACCAGTTATTTATACCTACGTTTTCTGCATTTTTAACTGGAGGTTAAAATAATATTAAAACCGGATGGTATCCGGTAAATTGGGCGATTTGGTAACCTTAGGCCAAACCTGCGTGTCATGTGTGATCAACTGACGTACATTCTATCAACTGATCTAAGCTGCTTATCTGCGTGCCATAAGAGTGCATAAGAGCTTAGCATATTGCCTACAGAGCACGGCGTTCACTAGTTTTGCATGATTACAGCTCGTCAAACGGCTAGCGCACTAATGCTCGTGTTTCTACACAATGTGCTCATTAAATGGTAGAAATACATGTATGTGTAGGTATAACCAAATGCTTTTATAGGGAGGTAATGTTGCGTTGCCAAGGTCTCACGTCTATCTCTTTATAGCCTTTCATTATAAACATAACTGCCCACAACAGTGCTACTTTTAACCGTGCGTAATCTCATCGGACGTTATCGCCAATACTTATCGAGCTGCCGAGACCTATCACTGTGGTGATATGTTGATAACTAAACCAGTATCCTTCATGTTTATTGTCACCGGCTGGCTACTTTTATTGTTGTTGAAACATAAAATCTGGGATTTGGTTCGGTTGTCACTCACCGGTACTTACTGTCGGCATTACAAATTATCTTTTTTGATCCACCTGCCGTTCATACTTTTTTGTTTAACGCCCGTTCTTACCACGCGACACCATAGGCGGTGGCCATTGATGATGGACGCAGTGATAATTGGGAAGAAAACGTTCCAAGCCCAAGTTAGGGCACCTCTGCGGCATTTGCCAGTTATAAGAACTGACGAAAACCACAAAAATAAACCTCACTCAGGGAGGACCGTTTGAACCGTGAACCTTTCGTTCACGAGTCCATATCTTTAACGCGATCACCCATAATGTTCTCTATGAGGTGGAACTTCTTGAATACCCCCCCCCCCCCTATGAGGATCTCTGTACTAAAAATCTATGGCGCGCACTTGCGTAACTTTCTCTACTCTTGTACAAAGTATTCGTACAAACGCGTATTCCTTTATCGAGAGAAACATTTGCCGAAATTATCGTATTGCTAATTTTCTTGTAGATTCAAGGGGAGTGTGGGAATACAATAGGCTTTAATCAGTGAGCAAATCTTTCAAGAGCTGGGCGCTATGCGATGACTTCGAAATTCTGTTCTGTGTGTATGGCCAAGAGGTAAACAAATGAATAGATATTGCATTTGAGCAAAGTATAAGTGTTTTAAAATTCAGACAAATAAGAAGTAGTATCTCCAAAATCGTTCTTTCCACAAAACAAGTATTTGATATAAAATGTGTGTTTTAACGTGATCTGCATTTTTTGTGCTGTAAGGTTTTGTCTATCTCTTTCGATTTGCCAGTGATACAGAAGTCATCCAGTATGAAGAACACTTCGGAGAATATACTCAGAAAATTTGGAATAAAAATATCTTAAATATATGATATTTTAATAACGTCGTCAGAATCAATTTTGATAGCTCAACATTTTCGGAAAATGTTCCTGTAAAGGGTAGTCTGGGGTGGAGGATTTGCTTTTGCCGTGTTGCATCCTTGGAAGATACTGAACTTAAATACCAAGGATTTTTTTTCTCCAACATTCCCGTCTGTTTAAACGCTGTTTTTGGCTGTGCACCCGGAGCAAGAAGTTGCAGGATCTTGTTCTAATAGTTTTGGTCCTGCATCTCTAGTGTGGATTTCTGAATGCCAACTTGCAATTCGTATGACCGAAACTTAAGCATTTTGAATTTGCGACCAATTTTACCTGTCCTACATCGTGTTGTACAATAACATCCACTTAAAATGTACACACCAATGACAACTACTTTGGGATGCTCGTTCATTATAAGACTTAAATAAGCTATGCAAATGATCTTTTTTCACTGTGTCAGTGATGAAATATTAAATTGAATGTTGGAATAATTCTCCTATAGGTATTATCTCTTTTAAGTGTTTACGTTCTCTGTAACGGGCATAAACGAACTAAGACGTAATTTAAGAAATTATCACAAGTAATACCATAAGACATCTGACCAAACCGATACATTCTCCATCGAAGCGAGAGAATTTATGGAAAGGTTAGACCGTGGAATGATATTTATCTGGACTATTTCATAAATAAAATATGAATTTAAATATATCGCAAAGATTTGGCCAGAAAATGTTAAATTCTATAAAAATAACCTAAAATATACTAATTTCTATTAGTGAAATGCCAACTGAGGAAAACGATGCCCAAGAGTTACATCTATTTGGATCTTCTCTTGTTCTTATAACAGTAAAGCAGTTTATAATGTCAATAAATCTTACTCTACTTTAACATTAACAAATAACCTTTCTTCTGAAAGAATAAATTGTTAAAAGAGCAATTGTTAAAAACGTCAAATTGAAATGGGGGGCTATTTTGATTGTTAATCGTCCAAATGCCCTAGTTATCGACGGGCTCTTAAATCCTCGCTCAGTCGCTCGTTAATCGGTTGTAATATGTTTTTCAGCTATTTATGGGATACAGTTGGTGACACTAACTAAACAAAAGAATGGCCTAATGATAATTTGTACAATACAAAATAATCACCAGGTGATAATTTGTATATGATAATTTAATGCTTCTATGTATGAAATAGCCAGTATCAAGTTTTTAATGTATTTTTGAGACGAACGTGCAGTACAAGTGAATAAAATGTACCCTTTACTAGTCTCTTCTTTTGAAGTTCTACAGCCTTCATAACTTCATTGTTTGATACAGAGAAGAATGTAGAGTAAATACTTCAAAGGGCTTAATATTGATTTTTTAGGTTGGTAATTTCTTCATATTAAGTGAAGAGCAAAGAAAGAGGGTTCCAACATTGCGATATCGCTTTAGGGCTCCTGAACTTTTAAGGCAGAGTGAAACTACACTGAAGACTTGTAAGCCTCTTTCAAGTCCTTAAGCAGTAATTATTGTTTGACAAGACGAGAGGGGCTGAGAAGGTTAATATTCATTCATTCCATCGCCGTGCCTTGTTTCATCAGTTTATTGCAAGTAGAGGAGCACTATTATATAGTTAAAATAACTTCGATTTTACCACAACTGAGGAATAGCGTTTAGGTGCGTTCATTAACTCTCGCTTTGTCCATCTGTTTGTGCTTGTATTCATTAAATAACTCGCAAAACTCTGCATACACAATTTTGAAATAATTATTCTATACCAGATGAAAACAGCCAAACGCATTCTTAGAAGCACTTTATCCTGACTTATCCAGCCTCTCAACCTAACCAACATTGTTTATGAATTTATTTTACAATAATCTAGAAGCTTTTAATGGTAAATCTTCCCTTTCATCCCTTATAATGTAGTCTCGTAAAATGAAAGATCTTGGGATGTTCATAGAAATGCAAATGAAATATCGGCGGATGTGTATATTTTTTGCTTTGTCTACGTCTGATGGTGTTACAAGTTTTGGCAATGATGCACAGCCTTTAAGTAGCTTATGGTGATGTAACAGTATTTTTATTGTTCTATTTATACTCCGCCTTTAACTCCAACGGTTATATCGGCGGCCTCTCCTTTGGAACATGTCTATTGCCTATCGGCAATGGTTTAGCTCGTTTTTCAGGGGTTTGGCGTAAAGTGCACATTAAGTTCACACACACACACACACACACACACACACACACACACACACACACACACACACACACACACACACACACACACACACACACATCCATTCACGCTCTCATTCATACTTCCAGGCTCTGTAAAGAATATGGAATCTTGGTTAGAGAAGAATTCCCCTACCGGAAATCGAACGCGGGACCTCTTACATAGCAGGCAGGTACTGTACCGCCTGTGCTACGGGGCTAACCAATGTACAATATATAAAGTGTCAAGGCTGTATACTACTTGTTTGACAAAGTGGTGCAGCTATATGTAATTAGTTTGATTTTGCTGGTGTGACAAACCAGTGAAAATGATATTTCGCCGATATCGAACTATCATACATTCAAATTATCGTACACCCCCATAATTATCGTACGGGTTGGAAACCATTGTACAAACATTACAATTATTGTATGCCCCCATAATTATCGTACGAGTTGGCATCCCTGCTGTAGACGTAATGGTTTTCAGGACAGGTGAGTTGGTAGCACAAACGTTTCCGGATCGTACGTCTTTCCGGTAGGATTTGAACCGTGGACTTCACATTCACAAGGTATCGACCACATTACATCAAAACATCTCACTTCACTGTTCAGAAAGTATGGTCGAAGCTGATAAATATCCATTCTCGGGCCATCAGTGTTTTGGAGTTGACACATCGTCTGCAACTGCCCCCCCCCCCCTCCCAAAAGCAAGAATTTTAGTCTTAATTATAAATCTCAGTTAATTTCTCATGTTATGATTTATACAATTTTCTCCTCTTGTTTAGTTATTTAGTATATGCTAATAACGAACTTAACATGTAGAGGAAATACCGTAATACCGCAAAGCTTTTTTAGAGAAGTATTATTAAAATGTCTTATCTAACCTCCAAATGAAAAGGTTTACAAATATGCGTCTATATACCTACTTATAAAGGCTATCTGAATATACATCTGCATCAACGCTATATTCTTATAGCTCGGTCGCTGCGTCCTCAAGCCGCAGCCAACGCCACTGAGAAGTGCAGAATGAAGAGGCGGGGTCGGCGTGCCGATTCCTACGACTGTAAGGCGACCAGACTTTTGGACGCTTCCTTTCTTCAGGATAGCTACTCAATTGGCATCACGAGGCTGAGTACACCCCTTACGAGACCTGCTAGCGGGAAAAATTCTCATGCCAGTACTGGGAATCGAACCGAATCCCCCATGCCAGAGGCAGGCGTGCTAGCATTGCACTACGGGAGTGGTCACCGGTGGTTTTTAAGTTTATGAAAAGCGTCAGCTTCATGTCAGTAGAAATCTGGCATGTGAAAGAACTACGGGATGAAATTCCAGCACACCGACGGCGCCGATATGGTACTGACAATTGCCAGCGTCGTTAACAAACTAAATATATTTTAACAACTCTGAAAAATTAAACATAATATAGAAGTAGTTATGTGCCTCTACTTTTGAAAGTTCAAGTGGAAGTGTAATACAAATACCCACCTAAACCCAAATAACGCCTTCAGGGAACGTTTGCAGAAGCTTTGCTGTATTGGATTTTGGCTCTAGAACCGTCTCGCTTTTAAATCCCTGGATTTCCATCATTCCTCCATTAGGAGGAAACGTCGTAATCGATCGAAGATGAAAATTCAACTTCTTAACCCCATTAAATGCTTGTATATAACAAAACTTTGAAGCGTCTGAGACGTCTATTACTCTGGAGTTGCGCATAGCAATGAAAAAGGCATTAGTCCTTAATGCTTTAAACTTGACGGCAGTGCACTTTGTAAAGTGATTGCTGCTTTGTGCAATAGAGGTTGAGAAGACTTCTTAGGTTTGAAATCTCTTTAACTCCCTTTGATTTGGGTGTAGCAGACGCTGACGTTAGGGGAAATAAAGCTTTTAGAAATTGTCTGCACCCTCCTTTCGTTGCAGTGTCTCTCCATAATCAACGCCACGATTTTAATCAGATTATCTGTGCGTCTCGCCCAGATCTCCTCTTTTATGCCCTTCCTCTGGTATCTTGTTCTTTACAGTATCGGCAAAAGTTCCCCGCACGCTGTTTACACAGAATATTAGTGTTACGGAGGCGGCTCTTTAGCACGTTTTTACAAACTCTACTTCAGTCCCGTGTCAACGCTCAACGCTCTTATGGTCTGTAAATGAAATTATAACACCTGCCTTTTAAGTTTACACAACCAGAATTACTTAGTTAATTTGGTGTGTTTGTTGATTAAAGGTGGTGCTGTCTACAATAACATAAGTACAGCATTGTATTTTAGAGACTCATTCTTGTCATTAGACAACTTTTATATCAGACCTGGGCAAGTGTTGCTCTCTGAGCGCAGCCCGCTCACTGCCTTGCATCGATAACTGTTTAACAGGTAAAAAAATGAAGGCCGAGTCGCTCAGCCCTGTTTTAGATGATCTCAAGATAAAAGGGAGAAAGCAAACTCTTCAGCATATAGAACAATGATTGCCGAACGTTGTCTCTTTGGAGACGCTTACGTAATTAGCTGCTATTCCTCACCTCTTTCAGTCGGAGGGTGAATCACGCCTGTGGCGTTTAGACTTACAAGAGGTCAGTATCCATTGACGGACACAAACAGGCGATTCCACTGCAGTTTCGAAGTCATGCCTTAAATTTTCTGGGAATGTCCTCAGAAAACCTCTTAATTCTGGATGATTTTTGCATAAATGGTAAACAGAGAGAGAGAGAGAGGGAGAGAGAGAGAGACAAACAAAAGCTTACTAAACAAAAGCGTGTGGATCTCGTTAAAACACAGCTCCTGTCAAATACTTTTTTCCTTTGAGTGAACCATTTCCGAGATATTATTTGTTATTGTGTGAGTTTTGCAATACTGAAGTCTTTCTCAAATGGAAGTTCGTTATTCACATTTTTGTCTCTTGGCCGTGCAAAGAGAACGGAATTCAAAACCGTTATATAGCGACCAGCTTTAAAATATTTGACTGTCGCTCAAAGCCTCCGTATTCCCATATTCCCCTTGCACCTACAAGAAAATTAGCAATAATATTATTTCTGCAAATGTTTATCTCGACTAACGTGAAGAAAATAGAGGAATAAGAGTTCGTAAGAATAGTTAGTACAAGAGTAGAGAAAGTCATGTAAGTGCAACACAGCAGATCTTTTTCTAAGTTAACGCGTTTGGTCACATAACTTTAGAGCGCTTTCTATGGCATTAGATCACAGGCGGCGAAAACGAGTCTCACAAGACACGACTATGTCTGGCCATAAAATAAACCAGACATCTTTGCTAGAGCTTTTAATTTTAATCCTCTATTGCATGAATTATTTTGCTATACATGCCACTCTTCTAATTCGTGAAACAGTTTAGGTATCTCTGTCACAGGCACCTTAAAGGAAGTAATTCGAATGGACATGATTGTTAAGGACCAGGAGAAATAGACTGGCCGTCCATTCAAAGCAGAACGTCGTTAGATTAACCCGGCGACTTTGATCAAATGCTTCTGTAGTAAAGGATGGGGAAGGTCCACGGAAAATAACCAGTGGGATGAGTTACATTAGACTATGATTGCATGTATTTTTATTTTTAAAAAGAAATAAAAGAAACTGCAACAATACTGAAATAAATTGCTACATTTATGATGTAAGTAGCTACCAATAGCTTTATTTTATAGTTAATGTTGATATAATATAAAAATAACAATAAACACTGTTACAATATTCTAAAATTTTGGGTAAACATCTCTTGCCAAATGGGAACATTGTGCATTAGAGGGATAATGCAACTATCTTTTACGACCTTAGACTTTGCTAATGGGAATTTTTTAAATTTCAAGTTCTACGAAACACGTCTATCATCTTTGACATCCCGAGAACATCCTGCATTTTCTTTCTACTAGGAAGGAACAGCAAATGGAAACTCAGGGAGCACATATGGACATAAAAAGAAAGTAAAGGGTAGGAAATGCAATGTTCTCTGCAATACTATATGTATAAACGTGTATTCTAACCTCAAAGTTTTCCTATCTTGTACGAGCTATGCCGCTTAGACGGTATTCTTACGTGAGTACTCGTCATTTACATCCCAAATACTGCAGGACTTCATCCGATTCTAACCAGGTAATGATTTTTCCTCCAATTACACTGGTCGACAAGATTTTTTTCACAAGAAATCTGAATAGTGAATCTAGTGCATTTTTTCATCCTGAATTCAGATATGTAGTCAGAATTTTCCCATCAGGCATAGTTTTTCTGTGAAAGCTACTTTTCAAAATATGATTTTAGCGTTTTCTTTGACCTGTCATAGGAACCTTTACCTCATATGTAGCTATTTTACTCAAGCCGTATTTATTGAAATTATTTGTAATATCACGCTGAAGCACCACAAAACAAGACTGTGCAGGTTCATTCATGTTTAGACATGCTCAGACCTGTCTGGCATTTTGATGTGTCAGTATTGAGCTGACTGTGACATTGTTCACTAGTGAAATATTTCCTTCCTTTCTATTTAGAAGTGTATTGTGTATGTTGTGCATGTTGTATTTCAGTGCTTAATGTTTTCATCATGCCAAAAAAGTGTGTAAATCATGCAGATAATTTCTGCTATATTTGTGGTGAGCTGACCTTCAGGACTCAGAGGCGAAATATGACCCCACTTGTAAAGAAGTGTTATCATCTTTACTTTGGCTGTCAAGTTGGTGATTTTGATAAGAGCTGGGCCCCAAATACATGCTGTGTTTCGTGTGTTAGACTGCTGACTGGGTGGAAAAATGGTACACATCATATGCCATTTGCAATTCCCATGATTTGGAGGGAACCTAAGGATCATTCAACTGACTGTTATTTTTGTTTGACAAATATTAAAGGAATCACATCTAAAACAAAAATACAGTTAAGTATCCGAATTTGCAATCTGCATTGAGACATGTCTTACACAGTGAAGAGTTCCCCGTACCAGTATATGTAGATACAACCTTAAGTGATAACTCTGATTCTGACCTAACTGAAACTCAAAATGATTCAGATGAAAATAAAAATGATCTTACATATGAAGCCAGTAGCTGTTCATCAGAACCATACTTTCCCAATCAGCAAGACCTTAATGACCTGATTCGGGATTTAAATCTGTCTAAACTGCAAGCTGAAGTTTTAACTTCCAGACTCAAAGGGTGGAATTTACTCCAAAAAGATGTAAGAATAAGTAGTTATCGTAGCCGCCATAGTGTTTTCAAAGAATACTTCTCTGAAGAATATGGTGTTGTGTTTTGTAATAATATTTGTTCACTTATGGAAACTCTTGGGCATCAACACCGACCAGATGAGTGGCGATTGTTCATAGACTCCTCTAAAGTAAGTTTGAAGGCTGTGCTGCTACATATTGGCAATGAACTTCCATCAATACCAGTAGCGCATGCCGCTATGAAAGGGACATATCAAAATATGAAACTAATTTTAGAGAAAATACAATATGGAAAATATGAATGGAATATCTGTGGTGATTTAAAGGTCATTGCTTTATTGCTTGGTTTGCAACTTGGGTTCACCAAATTTTGCTGTTTTTTGTGCGAGTGGGACAGCAGAGATAAGAAGTCTCACTACGTTAGAAAGTCATGGCCAAAACGTGAATCTCTTCTCCCTGGCCAGAAAAATGTGGCCTGTGTCCCTTTAGTGAATCCTGAAAAGATATTTTTACCTCCATTGCATATTAAGTTAGGAGTTATGAAAAATTTCGTCAAAGCTATGGATAAACTTTCTGATGGATTCTTGTACTTGAAATCGAAATTCCCCAAAGTCAGTGATGCTAAATTGAAAGAAGGAGTTTTTATAGGACCACAAATCCGATCATTAATGGCTGATGAACATTTCGAGGGACTGTTAAATCCACTGGAGAGAGCAGCCTGGCAGTCTTTCAAAAGTTTATGTTGCAATTTTCCATAAAGCAGAAAACCATCGTGACATAGTGGCTTATTTTCTGCATTCTTATAAAGCTATGGGATGCAACATGTCTTTAAAAATTCACTTCTTGGACTCTCACTTGGACTTCTTCCCCGAAAACCTTGGAGCTGTCAGCGATGAACACGGTGAGCGTTTTTATCAGCAAATTTCTACGATAGAGAAGAGGTACCAAGGCAAGTGGAGTTCCAATATGCTGGCTGACTACTGTTGGACTAAAATGAGAGACGTTCCAGATGCAAAATATACCCGAAAATCACTATCTACCACTTTCTAGGTAAGTCAGAATCAGTAGTTATAATTTTGAGTTAGATAGCTAGTTACGGATTTTTTAGAATATTATAAAAATTCAAATGAATATCACACAAAACTCCTGCCCGATGCGGACAAACTGTAATTATATTTGAATTCAGCACGAAAAATACTTTCAGAATCTGTTATTTTAATTCTTGTGAAAGAGAAAAAGTTAATTTTTGTAGACCAGTGTTATTTTTCCACGCATCTGTTTATATTTATTTATACGGGTGTACACACTTCCAAAGCCGGCAGCCGACAACAGAATGTCCCACAACCTTTGCCATTTACATAAGAGTGGAATGGCTTCTGTGACGTCAAAGCGGTGAATGTGACCACATAAACTTACACAAGTTTGGGCTCGCCGAACTATTTTATGTCCTACTATTGGCTGGCAGGGATTTATGTGATGTGGAACGCTTCACACTTTGATGTGTCCATTGTAAAACCGGCTTTATGTGCTCGGTCATAAAGTGACGACATAGCTACTGCCAAGCATGGTAACGCATCTGCCGGATTGGGACGGGATTCAAAAGTAGTGTGCTGGTTTACATTCATTGTGCATACCCGCGTTATTAAACGGGCGTAGTGTTTGGTCGGCTGCTAACGTAACCTATGGCCATTCATGGATTTGTTTTTGTGTTGTACAGATCTGGAAGCAAGAGAATAATTAGTAACTAGATAAATGATAACCAGAACGGAGGTCAACCACATAAGGCACCTCTGGCACTAAAGACTGTTAAATGAAAGCACACGTCATTGTAGCAATAAGGATCGTTTTGTTCCAAGGCGATGCCAGAAGAGAGCAGAGCGTCCTACGGAAGACGGCTACTGATCCGAAGAACTTCAGCACTTCTATCTAAGGAAAAATGCCCTTCGCCGGACACAAAACTTGGTTGATGGTTGGTTCGCTTCTAATGACTGACTCTGAAGATTTACTTCATTTGTGTTCGGGCATCCCAGTAGAGTTTAACTGTATCTTTAGAGCTTTGATCCAGTTTTGTACATTTTGGTAGATCTCTATTCACTAATGAATTTGGTTGCGCAGAGCACAGCTACTACTCTCATAAATCATCATTTTACGGAGATGAGCTGCAAGGCAATCGTGGCCAGTATTAAGCCTGAAAGTTGTCGATTCTTTTCTTGGTTTAGATTTGTACTTCTCCCAAGTGTCTTGTATATTTTTCCAAGTGCTGTTGTTTGTTATATTTAGACTATTTTTGAGAAAATTTTCAGTGGCCGTCTCTTACTTAGATTCCTTGCTGTGTGTCCTATTATTGGGGATTTAAAAGACTACTGTGTTTTTTCGCCAGCAGATCTGCTTTCTCATTACCCAATATTCCTACATGTGAAGGTACCCATAAAGTGAATTATTTTCTGCAATTTGGTTAGTGTGTGCAGTATTAGTCTCTGAAGAATTTTGAGACATAGGAGGTTTGTTGGATGTTATTGCTTCAATTGCTAGTGTGGGATCGGAGAGGATTACAAAACTGTGTCGATGAAAAAATAATTGAGTCTGAGAACGAATATACGTAGAGATAGTACTGGTTCCAGGTTCTGAGTGTTGTCTACGTACCAGTAGGCATTCAATATGAGTCGTAAAACTTTCTTTTGGAATAGCTGTGCACGATGAATCTTGGACGAGCACCCTAAATTGGGCAGGCATATGTAGCAATATGTGAAGTAAAGGCTTCTTCAAAAACGAACTACACTGTATCCGCAGGAATGAGCAGTACCTTGATGATAAGTTCTTACAAATCTACGTAATATCGCTATTACGTGCTTATATTCTCTATCTGATTCTTTTATTTTCCATCTTCAGCTACTTCAACAATAAGTTGGGAAGCCTAGTCAGACTTGCCACGATCGGTACCCGAACCATGGATCTTCGGCATTCCATGTTGGTCCTGCACCATTGGATTATTACGGTGGGATGTCTGATAGCTTAGCATTATGAGTGTGCGCGTTAATCAGACATTTTAAAACACGAATGGGCAGCTTGACGTAAGTCACCGGCAATGTCAACGCGGCAAGCCGAAGGTCCACAGTTGACTTGCTCGTGACACTGAATTTTTAAATTTTACTCAACTTGTTTTTGTCTTGTGCCTTAGATGTTTAGGATATCATTCGACACAAAAGTTCGAATAAGTGAGCAGGATTTAAGGGCCCGTCGACGGCTAGGTCGTTAGGGCCCGCCAAAAGTTCGATTTCTCGATTTCACCACTGGGGTCCTTTGTAATAAAAATCAGGCTGATATCATCTCAGATCTCCAGGGGATTTTTTTTTTTTTTTTTTTTTTAACTTTGTGGACGTTCTTTTAACTGGTGTGATTCTTAGTTTGCCATTTTATATTGGGCGTGAAAGACTACTTAGCTCCGACCTCAGGAACCAGAGGCAAGAATGTTACCCTAAATCACGGAGGACGACAATTTGCGGGAAAGTTTCTCACTTCATCTAATCCTTTATTTGAACATTTTTTGTTACTTTCCAGTTTAACGACTTTGACAACATTATGTTGTGCATTTACTTAATAATACAGGTGTTAAATCCTTGCTTGTCCTGCTGCGGGCCTTTTGGGACGAGTATCTGGTAGCTTTAACGCTTTAAATCCCCTGGCTTATTTGCATATCTGCATAATGCGTTCCATTCATCTGACCTCACTTGTCTAATTAAACGATATTAAACTCGCCAGAATATTTAACTTTAGGTCTGCAAATAATATTTGATAGTGCTTTGTCAAATTAGGCAACATTTTATTAAAGGGAGCTATTATTGTTTATTATTATTATTATTATTATTATTATTATTATTATTATTATTATTATTATTATTATTATTATTATTATTATAAATATATAAATACGACACATTTATTATACTAATTTAACGGAGTGTTTACAGACGTGCGCGTGTGTGTCTGGGTTTTCTATGCTCTTATTGTGCCGAGTAAAAATGTACATCAAGTACAAGTGAGGAATTAACAGCAGTTCTGCAAGTTCCATAGTCATTTATTGTGTACGGCTTCTGCGTAATGCTTAAATTAACTTTTTGATTTTTAACGCATTTCTTGAAATGTACGTTGCAGTTTTCAGTTTAACGCATGAAGAAGTACCGAGTATTTTTCGAGTTAGGAGGCTACTTTTGTGCCAGTAATCTAGAAAATACTGCATGAACCACACATTCAATAGTAGAATTTCGTGGAATTAACTTAGTAAATTTCGTGGCCACCTAATTAATACAAAGTCATTTTAAAGTAAAGGTTCGCGTGTGCATATGTGTTTGTGTGTCAGAGAAAGTGGGGCAGATAACACAAAAATTAAAATTCTGTTGAATACTAAATTTAATATTAATTAATATTCCAGTTAAACGTTCAGTTGCTGTTTACCCAGAATTAATCTTTCCTAGAGTCTAAAGGTATGAATGTCAATGTGTGGGGAATTTAATGTATAGGTATAAAATAATACGAGTAATACAAAAGCAGTGAAAATCATTGCCGAGAACAACTGTTCCAAAGGCTATATACCGGGCGAGTCTTCTCATCCTGTGGATCGGTAACTAGGCAATCCTTCATTTTACATACTATGTGAAATGCAAGTACCGATACCGCAATCACCAGCTGATAGGGCTACAGTGGTACTATCGTTAACGTGCTCTAATAGCACATTGGTGTGGATAGGCATAGTGAAGGTCGGTCGGAAGTTCAAAGCACGCCTAAAATAAACGAAGCTTTTATTCATTTCTGTTTGTTTTGAGAACGTTCTGGCAACTCATATGTTCTTTCCGAATGCACTAGAAATTGGATTTGCATATAAATATGAAGTTCCAGCCGTTATCTAGTTTGTACGTATTGCATTTTGGAAGCTCTCAGAACAATCTATTGGCATTCTTGTGTGTGAAAGAATAGCTCTAAACCGTACAATACGATGTAATGATGCCTTATGTTTGTAAGTTAAAACTCAATTTTGTTTTGCATTTATTTGTGATGTTCATTAAAGTATGTTCTAACAACAATTTGTGTGGTAATTATTATTTATTTATGCTAACAAAATTACTGTTGGTGTTTTTAAACACAATGTGTGGGCAATGTTTGAGAGGTAGAATCGGAACTGATAAATTCAATGCCAGTATGAACCTGCCAGTATGATATATATATATATATATCATACTGGCAGGTTGTCACAGTAGCATAATGGTTAGAGCAGCATCACGTAGAGTGGAAGGTCTGTGGTTCATATCCCGGTTGTGTCATTGAACTTCTCAGTGTCAATTCTACCTCTCAAATAATTTGTGTTTTCACGAAATTCGCATAATTAAACTAGTTAAGTGAAACAACACTTCCATGCCAAACTATCAGTTCTCGTTAACTTTACTAAACATAAAAAGTAGCTTCAAGTGACAGTATTTGAACCTGAGAGCTCTAAAACTGACGACGACGTCGAGTTACTGGCAGGCTGAGGTTCAGCCCGATTGGTTTTTGCTGCGTACCTACCCCCAATAGGGTTTAACCGCAGGTAGGACTATTTTTTTATTTTTGGGATGGGTGTTTAAAGGTGGCTTTGTTTAGTTTTAGGTTAGTGATTGTTTATTAAGGAAGCTATTTTGCCCCTTGATAAGTGACTCACAGAAGGCAGCAATGTCTGCATTCTGCCGGAAGAAAAAAGTTTTTAGATTTATAATTTAGAATTTTGTTGGGGGTTTGAATTTTGAGCCGAACAACTCTTTGTAGGGACTATAGTTGGAGTTTAGCTTTTGCTGTTGTTGGATTAAATTAAAACTGAAGACCAACACGCACACTGTTGGCACACTGTGACCTCAGACACAACAGTGCAAAGCAGTCATTTCGGCTGAAATTGATATGACGCGATGGACTGGACAGTGCTTACGACATAGGCTGCAAAACGCCGGTACAACATAACTTCTCAATCCGCAGGTTGAGAAGTATCACCCAGTTTGCATATATAAACTGCCAAATATTCTTGTTCGTTTAAAATGTACCGTTTGAGCAAGAGCTTTGGAACACTTGGTCTGCTGTTTAAATATCTAATTGTTGTCACATCATCCTCTATTGTCAGCAAAATTAGCATTTTATTAACAATAGTTTCTGATTGAAAGGAGTTATGGCAAATACTTATGGTGCTAAGACGAAGCAGATAGGTTCCTGTGTTTTTGCATCAATATTGTATAATATAAAGAAAAATAAGCGTAATGGATGGAGAATTCTTATGACAGATTTTTGTGTTTATAATAAAGATTTCTTTAAATTTGGAAGCAAAATAGATTACTTCTACTTGCTCTTCCTGTGTTAATAATTGCGTAGATTCTACGCCGTAGAATATTTGTAGTGAATTCTGCGTGTGCTACTTAACCTTTTCTGGGCCTCAGAAATAGTGCTGCTGGCCAGATATCATTAAGAATGTTCGCTAATAGAGTCGCAAACATTGCGGTAGTCACATTAATTCTAAATAGGTACCCTCCAGTTTGAATGGTTGGGTTTGACATTTAAATCCTGTCATTGCAATTGTTGCTTGTGTTGTAAACACAAAATAAAACCCAAAGATTTCATTCTGCTTTCTGGATGTGTGGAAGTGTTTTTAATTAAAAGGTCTGGTGATAGGAGCGATAAATAAGCTGTTAGGAGAAGGTGGAATTCTTTGAAACCCATCTTGCTGTGCACGTAACACAATTACATAAAAAGAGTGAAGCCGCGTGTGGTAGCTTTTAATTAGAAAATCCTGACCGGCTCGTAAAGCGTATTTCTTATAGCTCGAAATGTAACGGCAAAGTTTTCTCATCTTGCGACAACTCCGTGCTGCAGAGTTTCTCCTTTTAAAAACAATTCTGGATTATTAAGTATTGCAATTCCTCACTCTTTCCCTCTCTCGTACTGTTTTTCTTTAAGTAACGCAAAGTTGTTCGATACTTTGAGCGTCTTCATTCGCTTGAAGATGTTAGGATTAATTTAGTGCTCTGAATTGTATATACAGGGCGATCTGCTGGTATGAAAGGAACGAAAACAAAGACATTGGGAAGTGTTTATGAAAATTATAAAACTGTAATTGCGATCATGAAGCTTTTTACACCTACCACCAATTCTTAAGCGAAGGCAAGTTCGACTTCATAGTTGGTAGCAGTGGTGTAAAGAACACCGGGACATTTTGATAAATGGTACCTTAATATTGCACTGTCCACTTAGGTGTGTTCCCCCCCCCCCCCCTCTCGCTCTCTCTCACAAGCCAATCACATAGTTTACAATGCTTGTTATTATAGACGAGTGATCTGTAATTACATCTCTTTGATGTTTTTAAAAAAACGACCCTGCAGCATCGGTAGGATATAAAGAGATAAAAGAGGTTATCATGTTTTTGTTGGAGAGCAGAATCTTATAGAAGTGTCCTTTTGTTCCATTTCAGTTAATGTAAACGTTTGGATGATCATAGTTCTGTTAGTAAATAACATGTATATTATTCCATTCCTGCTAATATAAATATTGTGACGTCGGCCGGCAACGATCATGAAAGAGAGTCAAGGTCAAGCTACCTCATACACTGCGCGACTAGTAAAAACGTTAACAATGGAGCGCGGCAGAACAAAGTACTTCCAGGTTGTTCCGCGAGACTTTCGATTGCCGGTTTGTGATATTGAGAAACTGTGGATTTTGAGAAAAATCCGTGCTATGTCATTGCGAGATATATACCTAAGCGAGGCGAGATGGCAAGAGAAGCCAATTTTTCATGATGGAGTAGTTAAGTGTTCAACGAGATACCTGTTAGCAGTTAGTGTGTGTACAGTTATTGTTGAGAGAATGTGTGCATCGTCAGAGACAGCATTGAGTCGTCGCGTCGGAATTGTTTGTTGTGTGGAGCAGTTTTAGTGATTGAGATCGTCGAAACCAGCAGTGTATGACACTGAGAGAGTAGAACTGAAAGAACTATGAGGCTATGAGTTATGTATCAAGGTTGCGATCAAGCTCTGAGTTGCAAGGTTTCGACGAATTGTAAGCTGTGTTAATGATAAAACCTGTTTTTGTGCCTTAGTTTTAGAAGGGAATTAAAGTAATAAAACATTAACTGGACTTTGTCATTTTGTCACACTGGTGGAATTTGTCATTTATCACAATTTGTAGGCTTTCTATTGGTTTATTTTTAGCATCCGGTAAAGTAAAACAGTCGTGAACTTGCATTTACCGGAGGTTTTTGCTCACTGTATTGTACTCCAATGAGGATAGCACCGACTTGCCAACAAATATAAGTAAATGAGGGGTTTGGGAATGAGGCAAAGAAATACGAAGAGAAAACTGAAAATGTCAGAAACAGGATCTTGAGGAAATGCAGACCAATGTCTAGAAGATGTGCAGGAGCTTGTCTTGAGTAGGGAATAGAACTATAAAATGCCTTAACGCATGCGGTTTGTGATGATGAATGAACGTGGACTCACATTAGCGTTTCTAGTGCCGCAGTTGAAACAAGATTTACGACACATAAAGCGAAATTACCTTAGAACAGTGAATTAAAAGAGCATATATTACCCCACAACTCATTTCATGAATGAATGCCCTTTCGAGCGAAACCTCGTTTTATGAATATGTAGTAATGGGAAGAGAATGGATCATGCATGTGTGCCAAATGTGATTCATCTCTTATGTATTGCGGTTATGATACCTAAATGCTGATATTTGAGATTTTTTGTGCTCCGTTTATGCCTTTAAGATCTAAGGTCATACTGATATTCACTTGTTTTGCTATTTGTGTAACTTAGGATTTGTTTACATTGTGTTTACTTTATAGACATTTTATTCTCACACATACATTTGCCCTCTCACGCATACAACTCTTGGGTGGATGGGGAATAATCTTGGCTAAAGAAAAATTCCTTTCTTCCAGCCGGACATTGAACCCAAGACCTATGGATTTATTATTCTAGTACTTTTGTTTATTCATCTGTAAGTAAACCTGCTGGCATCAATATGATCTCCCATCATGGATAGACGGAGGAACAGCGCTCGCGAAACTCGACCCAGAGATTAAAAATGCATATAATGATAAAATGTTTGAAGTTACATTATTACACTATTGAAGTTAAACAATAATTAGAAACAGTCTTTTTGCAAACTTGTTAAAAGTTCGCACGGCTAAAATGAGCTGGTATGCTTCAAGCACCAAGAGAGAGAGAGAGAGAGAGAGAGAGAGAGAGAGAGAGAGAGAGAGAGAGAGAGAGAGAAATAAAAACTGGAAAAAGTAGAAGCTATGTGTTTGAAGACTATGCTAATACTTTAACTATTTAAGACTGCCTCTGAGGTCTGATGGTTGCATGCTTGCTTCCAATAATTCCAGAAATCGGGTTCGATTCCCGGCTGTAGGATTATTCCCCATGCTCCCTAGAATCTGGAACTAGAGTGAATAATGTTATAAAAAAAGGGAAGAAAACAAATCTAAAGATGAACACAACAGTTATTTTTTATTTTTATTTTTTTGCAGTAAGGGAGTGAACTTCGTTGTCGATGAGCAGTAATTATACCAAAGGCAAAGTCACTGATATGACCTTAGATGTTAAGTGAAGCATTTATATGGTTCAAAAATAAATAATATAAATACATATTTAAGAAACTGGATAAGAAGTGCAATTCGGTGGCTTTGACCGATACGATTGCTAACTACTGAATATTGACATGGTTCCTGCTGGTTTTTGTGAATGGAGCGCTAGATTAATAGAAGGTATATCGTACAATCTGCACTCACAGAAATGAAAATAAATATATACCCATTTTTTAGCTGTATGTGATACTTGTGCTCTCCTTCCGCGCTCTTGGTCAAGGGCAATCTTTTTGTCAAAGAAGGCATGCTAAATAGCTTGCTACCCCAGCATTAGAGCAGTTCTCTGTGTATGGGAAAGGCTTAGATATCCACATGATTGCGGGTTTTTCTGATAAAGAAGTTAAAAAAGAAACATAATTTGTCAGATCACACAGACTATAGAAATTGGGAGAAGTATGCAAAACATATCCTAAATGTCTACTTAAGTATAAAGAGAAATCTCACATTTTAGTATAGGTACAAGGTGCCTGAAGCTGGTAAATAATGAAAACCTGACTGCAAGAACCAAAACAGGTAATGACCGGAACTAAAGTGAAGCAGAAATTGCCTTGTGATCGACACATGCCCCTGAGGGACTTACTGTCTCGCGGACCAATCATTTTAGGTAAACAATCTTCCGGGTCAGCGAAGATTAGTTAATTATACTCGATCCAGCCGTAGAATGAGTTCGGATATCAACGTTACACTGCAACACCAGTCTTGGCGCTAGTGAAAGCATATATTATTGCTTATTGGATGTATTCAAGTAATGCACGATGTGAATAAGCACAAAAGCATTTAAATATGAAGTTAAATATTTTAACTCTATTTATTGTCACGTGGTATTCGGTACTTCCCCGATCGCGTATTGCAGCGAAACGATATTCTGGCGCCCATCCTCTCACAGAACACGCGCGTGCAGTCATTATGGTGGAGTGTAATAGTGTAAAGAAACCCTAAAGCGACAAGCCTCTAAAAAGTGGTGAAAAGGCAATTATATTAAATGTGTTCTGCTGTATCTTTCAACGTTAAGTAACGAAATTGACGTCGGAGCAAGTGGTGTATCCGTGAACAGTATTTCCAGTGAGAGAACGGAAGTGAAATTAATTGGAACTGTAAAAAACCCCGAAAAAGAGAATGAAAAGTCAATTTAGTGTTTAGAGCAGATAGACGATTTGTAAGAAGTGCCATTCGCTTTAAGATACAATGTTTATTTTTAAATATAAACATGGACGACTCTTAAAATACCTTTGGACCTGAGCCGAGTGTGGTGCCTCTATCTGGCCATTCAGATTATCACACGTTTTTGCTCACAAAATTGTATTTTATAAAGTTTCGTCACCCACTTCCCGAATCAGTTATTTATTTTATTTAGTGTGAGTCATGTGCACTTCTAACGTCCAGTGTTGCTGCAGTGAAAGATAGCACGCTGTTGGAGTTAACGCAAAGAAAGCTTACCAATGAGGGATGTGCGAAATTTCGGTGAAGTCGGGTATTCTCGCTCGATTGAAGGCCACGTGTCACTTCCACTCCCCGCATTGTACATGCCGCTACCACTCTATACTCCCCTTCTACTCATTCACTGCGTTAGGCACACCTCGAGAGGTTGTTAGTAACCTGTCGCCCTGCAACAGGTGTAACGATGCGTTTACTAAGAGTCTTCTGCTCATCCTGCAGATTGGTAAGCTTTCCAAGAGTCCAATAGTAACATCAAGTCGCCCGGGTTAACCCAGGTGGAGGGTAAAGAGGCCATGGTACCTATCCGTTTAGTACGAGGTAAGCTTTCGTTGCGCCAGCTCTATAACCATAACGAGAAGTAAACATTTGTGAAAGAGGGCAGCTGAGAGCAGTGAACGGCAACACGTACATTGGCGGAGTGATACAACCAGGTTTGTTTATGTGAGAACCCGTTCAAAACTCGGAGGGACGGTAGATTACGAGTTCTCCAGCAGCCAAGCGAGAGAGGCGTTTTCAATCGCGGAGTTCATTTCTCCCTCGCCGTGAAGTGCTGACGAAAAGAAGGCCTAAGTTATCTAGTTTTTATGCTGATTATATTCAGAATGATTCATGATGTATGGGACATTTATATTATTACGTTTGCAATATATAAGGTACGTGCAGAATTTTTAAACAAAATAACGTACATCATTGTCTGCTTTCTTGCCTTGGTTTAAACTATTGTATGGAAACTTACTGCACCATTCTACGCCGACATGATGTTCTGTTTCTTCTTGTTCTTCTTCCTCTTCTTCTTCTTCTTCTTCTTCTTCTTCTTCTTCTTCTTCTTCTTCTTCTTCTTCTTCTTCTTCTTCTTCTTCTCCTCCTCATAGCATCATTATACTTTCTTCAATACAAAGATGGTGGATATTATCTGTTTCCTCCACAGAGAAACAAACAGCTTGATGCTCCTGTACAAAACATCAAGTACTGATTGTGCAAAATAAAAAGTTCACTTGAATATTAATCAACAGCCTATTTTAGCATAGGAAGTATTACATTTCCACAAAACTTCCAAATCTAGAATTCATCGGTTTTATGCCTTTTGAGTCCACCGAAAACAAAAACAAAAAAAGAAACTTTTTAGAACAACATGGTTGGATGGATTGGATAGGATATCGATTGGACATGATTTGAATATGGATTGGAGTGGATATGTATTGCTTTGGATATCTATGGATCGGATATGGAGTGCTTTGGATTGGATCGGATATGGATTTGTTTGGATTGGTTATGAATGGAATAGGATTAGGTATGGATGGATTGGGTTGAATATGGATGGGATTGGATTGGTTGTGTATTGTTTTGAATGTGTTGGATTGGATATGTATTGTTTTGGATATGGATTTTATTGTATATGTGTTGGATATGGAATGGATCGGTTATCGATTGGGTTGGATATGGATTGTACTGGTTATGGATTGGATTGGATATGGATTGGATTGAATATGGATGTAATTGAATTGGGTGTGATGGTATTGGATATGGATGGAATAGGATTGGACATGACTGGAATTGGATTTGATTGGATATATGTGGGTTATGGATGAGATTGGATTGGATATGGATTGGATTGTATGTGGATAGGATAGGGTTGGATATGAATGGGATTGGATTGGATATGGCTGGAATTGGATTAGACATGGATGGAAATGGTTTTGATATGAATGGGATTGGATTGAATGAGGTTGTATTGGACTGAATGGGACTGGGTGGGATATGGTTAGGATTAAATATGGTTGGAATTGGATTGGCCATGGTTGGAAATGGTTTGGATATGGGTTAGATTGGATATGCATGGGATTCGATTGGATATGAAAGGGATTGAATTGTATATGGTTGGGATTGTGTTGGACTGAATGGGATTGGATTGGTTGGGATTGGAATGTATATGAATGGGACTGGATATGAATTGGATTATAAATGGTTAGGATTGGACTAGATATGAATGGGATTGGGTTGGATATGAATGGGATTGGGTTGGAATGGATGGGATTGGATTTGATATGGATTGTATGGGATATGGATGGGATTAGATGGAATTGGATTGGATATGTGTTGGATTGGATATGTAGTGTTTTGAATATGGATTGGATAGGAATGGGATTGGATGGAATTGGATTGGGTAGAATTGAATTTGATATGTATGCAGTTGGATTGAAATGGATTGGATGGAATTGAATTGGATATTGATGGGATTGGACGGAATTGGATTGCGTATGGGTGGGATTTGATTTGATATGTATTGTATTGGATCTGGGTGGAATTGGATGGGATATGGATGCAATTGGATTGAAATGGATAGAATTAAATTGGATATGGATGACATTGTACGGAATTGGATTGGGTGTGGATTGGATTGAATATGGACAGGTTTGATTGGATATTGATGGCATTGTATTGGATATGGATTAGAGTGTATTGCCTTGGATACGTGTTGGATTGGGTATGTAGTGTTTTGGATATGGATTGGATGGAATTGGATGTAATTGGATTGGATTTGAATGGGATTAGATATGAATGAATATGGATAGTATTGGATTTTATGTGGATGGGATTGAATGGAATTGGATTGGTTATGGAGGGGACTGGGATTGGATTAAATGGGATTGGATTGGATAAGATATGGATAGAATGTATTGTATATGCATGGGAGATTGGATGGAATTGTGTTGGATGTGGTTTGAATTGGATTGGAAATGGATGGAATTGGATTGGATATGGATGGAATTGGATTGGACATAGTTGGGATTGTATGGGTATGGATGGTATTGGAATGGATATGGATGGTATTGGGTATACAGTGTTTTGGATATGAATTGGATAGAACATGATATGTATTGTTTTGGATATTTATTGAATTGTATGTTGATTAGATTAGTTATGGATTGGATATGGATGGAATGAATTGGAAGTGGGTAGGATTGGATATGGATGGGATAGGATTGTATATGGACAGGATTGGAATGGATTGTATGCAGATGGGACTGAATGGAATAAGAGGATGGGATTGCATTGTATAGGTATGGTGTTGTATTGGATACGGATATGGATAGGAGCGGTTTAGATATGAATGGGATCGAAGTGGAAGTGGTTGGGATTGGATTGGATATGGATGGGTTTGCATTGGATATGGATGTAATTAGATGGGATAGGATTGGATGCATTTGATGGGTTGGATTGGATGGTTTGGATTGGATGGTTAGAGAGAGAGAGAGAGAGAGAGAGAGAGAGAGAGAGAGCACAACTCGAAAAACAGAAGTGTTATAAGCACAAAACACATATTTGCTTTACATGAAATATATGTCTTGAACATTTTGAGAGTAGCCTTGAATTCCTCTTCTTTCTGGATTACTTTTGTATAACTGGTAAACAAAATCACATATTTATATATGAAATACACAGCTTTCGTTTAATTTTTTGCTGCATTAACCATCTCCGGATTTTTGTTTGTGATGTGATGCAAACAGAATAGAATTGAAACCCAGCATTTGCCGACCTTCGTAGCTGTGGTCACTAGAGCGCATGTCTTTGGCGCTCTGTCGCGCAGCGGGTCGCGGGTTCGAGTCCCGCCTCGGACATATGTGTGCGTGTGTCCTGTGCATATAAATGTGCGAAAGTATGAGATACAGAGTAAATTAGAGAGAGAGAAAGAGAGAGAGAGAGAGAGAGAGAGAGTGTGTGTGTGTGTGTATGTGTGTGAGTGTGAATTTAATAGAAATACATCATTCGGATGGCTAAAATGGTCCTTGACGACCAAAGTTAAAAAAAGAAAAAAAACGAGAAAAGAAAGAAAGGAAGAAAAAACAAAAGACAGCATGTAGCTACAACCTTCTAGCTCTTTTATCACATCGAAATGAATAATGATTCCGTTTCCCGTAACTTTTATGTCGTTTAAACTGAAATGGAAAGAGAACAATATTTTGTAGGAAGATATATTAAAATAAGCGCTAGTGGGTAAAGGAAGTTCATGTGACTAGTACATCAGCATTTTTTAAGTGATGAATAGCTGGCAATTTGAACCGTCTTCGTTTGCAAATAAGCTATATGTTTCACCTTAATTTGTATGCTAGTAGAGATATCGAACATATTTCTGAACATATTCGTATGTGTTTATTCTAATTTTCCTGGTTGTGTAGCTCATCAGAGATAGAGATGTTCATGCTTACAAAGACAATTGTACAGAAGAACCGGCATATCCCTACCTCACTGCTTTGATCCGAAGCTGTTTTTGGAGCCGGAATATTATGCGTAAACAAAACCACAGCGTTCACGTGCCGTTGATGCATTTCTCTGAAATATGCAAAGTTTGGAATCGAAATGCTGGTGCATAGAATTGTTTGAACATGCAGGGTTTTGCATGAATGTGCATTTACAAGCTCTCATCCTCTTTGAAAGGCTTGTCTGTAAAGACCTCCATCAGTGATGGAACCCATTTCTGTGGTTTGCCCATCCCTGCTCGTGCCTCTGACTTCACACCAGGTCAGCGCGTGGTTTGAGGTAAACCGCGAAAAATTCTCTTCAGTCTGCTATCGGCATGGCTTTGGTATAGGAAGCGGGTATTGGTAACTGATGATGTATTGCTACCGATCAATAAAAAAGCATGCCTAACCCAAAGAGAATGAGGTACAATGATTTACTGTAGTTACGGTATCCCGTAGAAAAAAAAAAAAAAAAAGATAGAGTCATGTCTGGATGCCAAATTCCTGTAAGTCCTACACAGCGTCTTCATTGATCATATGGGTCAGTAATATTAAGATTTGGAGCTAGTGACAACTTGTTGCCGCTATGCAACTGTATCGTGATTGTGTAAACAAGCCACTGTACCATGCTGGACAGATGAATTTGACGTTCCAGACATGACTCTTTTTTGGTCCACGGATGTACATCTTCACTTTGGGAACAAAAATCTATATTTTTAGCCAGAATTTGTTAAACTTAGGCTAATGATTGCCATAATAATGTAGAAATATTTATACTACCAACACTTAAAATATTTTAGGGTGGCCATATAGAAATTAAAACTGAAAATTTCCTATAGACATTTCAGACAGCAATTTGTTTCTCTGAACATGTACAATTATTTGAACCTCAAATATGTTAAGTAAATTGGCTCTTTAAGAAGTTATTAATTTTCAAATTCACTTTGTTTACCAATTTAATTTTTGTTTAAATAACGACAGAGTTTTTGTGATTTATGTGAAGACCATAGTTGTTGGTTCACATCTTTCACTATCTAATAAACTTCAAACTGATGTATGAATGAGGTGTGCAGCATAACTCTTAAGAGTATTTCCTTTGGATTGAAAAAGGTAAAAATGTTGAAAACCGTAATCTCGAGAAATATTGAAATTTCTACAATGTTTTGTGCCTAGGCTACTCTGATATACTACAAATTGTTAAATTAAACAAACTTCTTGTAGCAATTTGTATGCAAACGATACATTTTAGAAAAACTGGAAAAAGTTGAAACATATTGAAAAAATCGCCATTTCCAATGCGAAAACGTACCTTAATATCATCCTGAGTATCTTCTTCTGTACTCTTTTATTGCGCTTGCGCTGTTATTTTTTGTTGTAGTTCCCCGGGTCTTACAGTTATACTGGGTGGAAAGGAAGTCATTACATTAATTTAAACAAGTGGTAGATCTCGGTATTTGGAACACATTTTGTATCTTACGTTTTTGTCTCTGACCATTTCCTACGGAGATATTTTAGTTTTGTCAAAAACAAGCTGCCAACACTGCAGATTGTGTGGGTGTCACTTTTCCTAGCTCAGTACATAAACAACCACAGTAACGGTGCTTCTTCGGAACACAAACAAATACTCTGCCTTGTCCTTCTGTGTTTACTGTGCAAGTGTAGGCCAATCACAAGCGTTAGCTAACAAAACAGGCGAAAGCGAAAGTGTTTACATCCACAAACCAGCTTAATTCCCTGACCAACCTCAACGCAACATTGTCGACATGCTACACGTCTGAAGGACCTGAATGTAGTATCCCTTCACGTCTTTTAAGTGATTAATTATTTCGAAACTTTGTGTGATGTCTCATAACTACTACAGAAGCTATTTCAGAAATAAGTTACTCCCCGCATTTTACAAGTAACGAACTGTTATCTTCGTACATTCTTGTGGAATTACGCATCCAGTTTCGATCAAAAACCATTTATTCTTTTGAAATCGGCTGACCAAAGAACAAAATGCCATTCGACTTTTTTGTTTGTAATGCTTCCATGAAGCACATATTAGAAGGAATGTAATGACTTTCCTTCCATTCTGTATATTTAGTTATTTGTTCTTTCGTTTATGTTCGAAGAAATGGCGCTAGAGTTACCTTCTGTTGCTTCTGATGGTCACCAGCCGTAAAATGGCACTGTTCACCTTGGATTTATAGATTTTTGCTGCCAAATGGAAGTGCGTATCAAGTGGTTCTCACCTGTTAGGTGGCAAGGGAAGCCGCGTGAAAGTTGTGCTGGTGAGAACCAATATTTCAACCTTGGATCCTTTCGAATAGGAACTTCAAGGTTACCATAGAGCTCGGTTTAGTGTATACTGTAATGTAATGAAAGGCTACGTGCACACTGTTTACATAAAATCCTTTTGCTCGATCGTGCGGGTTTTTTTTTTTTTTTTTTTTTTCCAACTTAAAGGACCCTGGCACTGAAAAATGACCGAAAAATTATGAAATTCACGATTTTATGTTTATACATGCAAGTTTTCCCCAAACCTTCAATCGTCGGTTGGTAGTGAAATTTGTTCAAGATTTCCACATGTTTAAAGATTTAGAAATGTCATGTGCGCGACATTTTCTACTTTTCTGCTTAAATTTTCGGCAGCATTTGAACAAAATATGGGCCAAAAAGGACTCAAAAACAACCAAATTCAGTGGAAAGGAGTGGTTAAGTGCATATCCGCGCAAGGGGAAAGCTATGAATCCGTGAACAGACTACTAGACAGAAGAGGGAATGTGTGACAAACTGGTAATCTGACCCATGGTCATGTATACATGTGTGTAGAAAAATTGGTTTTCCTCGACTTTACAATTGTAACGCACTATCTGCTCCCTGCGCATTAAATTTTGTGCTATGCTCGGAGAATTTTTTGCAGCATGTGCTCCATTTGTGTGACTTCAACTTCAGTCTTTGGTTTCACAATTTGAAAATTTGTTTAGCGTAAATTAAATACACAAACAAGTTTTTAAAAAATATTTTCAATATCCACCAAAGCAAAGAAATGAATTATTTTAAAAGTAATTATTTTTTTCTTTCTGGTGTTTCTTGGTCAACTAGAGTTTATACAATAATAAAACTGTTTTGATATTTTAGTTTTTGATGCTCATGGAATATTTTGAATATTAAGGTATTTTCGCATTGTGAATAAATTGAATAATTAATTCCTTCAAAACTATAAACAGATCGTGCTAGAGCTTTGTGTGGTAGTTTTATAACATGAACACCCTTAAGTGTGCAAAGTATTGATTGCATACCTATAAAAATATAGAAGATTCAAATTTAAGTCCCATGGTCCCTTAAAAGGAGAGACACGCATTTGAAATTCAATTTTACAAATGCACAAAAAGCTTAAGATTGTCCATTTATATGAATAGTTTCAATTTTGTTTGGAACGGAGTATGTATTTTCGTTACTTGGCCGACCCTATTAAAGCAGGCTACTTTTAGTAGACATAGAAATACTTCGCAAACATGAAGTATAGGTACTACCCTGCAAAGAAATACTGACTGCAAAGTTAAGGTTTCTCGTAAGAACTTGGCGTGTCACGTTTTCATGGGGCCTCTACCCATATCGTTTATTTTACGAAAGCGTATTTTTCTTTCTGCTTCATTTTAACCAAGATAAACGTACGCAATAATAATTTCATTATCTACACACTTCTTTGTGAAGTACGAGAGGGGTATAGGAAATCGTCATATCTTAGTTTGCTGGCTTTCTAATTCCATTCTCTTTGCAAATTGTGACTTAACGCTTAATAAGATGCAGGATAAAGCATAAGCTATGCCAAATGTTGTCTATTTTAATAAAAATAGTTGGAATCGGATTTCAGAAAATAAACAGTTACGAAACATTTTCTATTTAAATGTTACTTTGGAGTGAGAGGATGTACTTTTAATATCTTCATGAGCTTTCCTTAGAAGATATGGAACTTAAATATAAAGTTTGATAACTATTCTATTTGTTTTCTGAGTTATACAGTTCTCTCTGTCTCTCTCTCACTCACTCACTCACTCACTCACTCACTCACTCACTCACTCACACACACACACACACACACACACACACACACACACACACACACACACTCGCACGAACGCACACAAAACGCTTTTGTTTGGGGAGTTCAGAGGACTTCAGAATGTATACTTCTGGTGACATCTCGGTAACATATTTCTAAGTGGAATTCTGTACTACCCGGAAAAGCAACGAGGCGTATTGACCTTCATTGTCAGAGCGCTGCATTCGCTTGTTGTCTTGTTTACTGGAACAGCCGAATACTAGAACTTGGCGTACAGAAATAGTGGAACACAAATTGAGCACTCGGGAGTTTCGTGTGTCTAATATGAAAAGGTAATTCATTTTATTATTGTATGCAACTATAATTGCACGAACACCAGGTGTGTCAATGGTCCCTTATTTTTTTGGAAGGTAGACCACCCGTCAAATGGCATGTGTGCTTTAGTTCAGTTTTGCGCCTGCTAAAACATATTGCTTGACATTCTTATATAGACGAATGCGCAGAATTTAGAGAAACAGCGGTTTAAGGGACAGAACGTTCTCCTCGCTAAAGTACACCTAAAAATATACGACTCGTTTACTGAGAGCGAATTTCAGATTTCCAGCCGATTTTACAAACTTTTTATTAGAGTATACGTAGCAACGCAATTCAGGAAACGCCTTTGATAAAATGGACCTATTATATGAGTACACTAACATCACCACCTAAAAGGATAATGTCGGATTCTTATATTTAGAGCTGGGATTAGTTGCAAGAAATTGAAGGTACGCTTCACCTACCATGGAACCGTACAGTCAAAACGCAGATATTAACTAATAGTTTATTTCAATGTTGGCGTAAGCTACGTCTCGTACATGTCAAATAACAACCATAACAGCTTCTGTCATCCAAATAATAATATTAAAACACCCAGCAAAGGACTAAAGTTGTCTTAAAATGTTAAATTACGTACCAAAAGTCGCGAAGTGGCTAACCATTAAACTACTCTGACAACCTGCCAGAATGACATTGAATTCTCCAACCATTCGTATTTTTCCCGGTAAACCACAAAGACAGTCTCACATCAGAGACAATTACCCTAATCGTGACTTACTCTCATATGTACTTTATTAAATTAAATACTTTATTAGATTAAATAACCTTCAGATGGTAATTATTATTTATTTATGCCAACAAACTTACTGTTGGTGTTTTTGAATATGGGGCAATGTTTTGGCATTGAATTTTTCAGTTCCAATTCTACCTCCTAAACATTGCCCACACACGGTTTGTGTGTTTAAAAACGCCAACAGTAAGCTTGTTGGCATAAAAAAATAATAAATACAGAATTTATTTCAGACTTTTTTGTAACATCAACCATTTTCGAAATATACTTTATTATTGTTTGAATGTTGCAGTACTTTATCATTCGTTGTCGAAGGTGCTATCGCTATGCAATTGTTTCTCGTTGTCATGGCATGATCAGTCTTTCAAGGTCAGCACATGGCTGACCGCTTTTAAACATCAAAGTATTGATTGATTTCCTTTATGCTCCTTGTACATATCTACAACGAAATGTGTAACTAACCATTTTTACTACGGTTTACTTCTATTGACATGAGGTAGATAGAACAATAAGCTTTAGTAAGAATACTGTGCAGGAGTTACACGAAAGCAAACAGTGGGTAGAGAAAGTCATGTGGATGTAGATATTTTTCATTCCTTTCAGTGCAACTAATGCATCCAGTTCCTCACGGAGCACACAAATACTATAAACGCAACGCAGAAACATTTTGAGAATGGATGTCTTGTTAACGTGTAAGGTGTTGGACGTGGCAGCTTTAAGGTGGCATTGTGGAAACGGTGGCGCCGGTCAGGATAGGGCGTGGTACAGGCGTCGCATACCTTGAACTCTTACAGCTGCGTCCATAGTAGCGGGGTGCACAACTCCTGGAACGTCGCTGCCGTCCTCTTCAAAGGGAACGTTTAAGTCAAGCTTCCTTTCCCTTAGAATAGGCACATTATTCCATTTCTGAATGATAGAGAGCATTGAAAGTAGATTAAAGAGAAGAAAAAATAGAATGCAGCATCGGACGTTTGTGGCAGAAATGGCCAGGACCAGTTCATATACACTCCATCATTACTGCATTTCCATGGCGAACTGAAATCGATTGAGTCCAATCCCATTCTCAGTATGAACCGCGTTTCCATGTTGAATTCAGTCCGGAATGAGATCGATTTGAATAAGCTAGGCTCAAGCATAAATAATTTAAGCTTTTGTGTTGGTCACTTGGTTTAGGTTGGCAAACCTGTAAAAATATTTTCTGCGTATTTTAAGTAGATTTTGAGGTTAGTGGATGTTTTTTTAGAAGAATCTATTGCGAGTTTATAGAAACAATAAAAGTGGCTTTGTTGTGTTTTATTACATTATTTTCCCTAAGAATATAAAATGACGAGCGTGCAACGTGTTACGAGTACAATAGAGGTTAGCATCTTTGGCGGATTCAAATCGATTTGTATACGGTAGATGTTCCCATGCAACAAAATTTCAATGCGATCCCATTTCTAAAGGGTTAGGACCCAAGGATTGGATTCGATCTGAATCCGCGTTTCCATGCAGCACTCAATCCGGAATGAGAACTCAAGTCGATTTGAATAAATGCAGTCTGAACTGCACCCAATTTTATATTTTTTGTAGTGTTTAACGCCCGCGTTTGCTACATACGGCTCCGCAGGCGGTGACACTGGTGATACATGCAATGAAGATGGAGCACCGGTGGAATGAGATTGCAAGGGAAACCGGAGAACCCGCTTCGTCCACCACGAATCCCACATACGGTTGCCTGGGATCAAACCCGGACCGCTTTGGTGAGAAGCGAGTGGTGTGACCACTCGGCTACGGCGCGGCCATTTTATATTTGGAGATACGCATATTTCAGATGAAGATATCCTAACGCAGGAGCCGGAATATATGGTCATTGTTTCATTGTACGAGTAATTTAATATTTATGCAATTCTAGCATTAAAACGGCTTATTGTGATGGGATGAATACTGCGAAATTGCCCTATTTTTGGCACTAGTGTCAGAAAATGTATGACGTCATCAACGGCACAGCATAATGTTCCGCAATGTGCCTGTAAGAAAACCTGAAAATGCCAGTAATGTGGTTTCAGTAGTCAAACTAACGCACTTTTAGTTTGTCCATTCACAAAACTTTTCATATTATTTTTCGTAAACATGTTTTGATTGAATTAATAAACTCTCAGCACTCTTGGGTTCATTCAGAATGTCAAGCAGAATACAATCCATATTTTCAATAGTTTTGTCATTACTTTCCAATTTCTTCTATAAGTGTTGAAACAAATGAAACATCTGTTTAGCAAACATTACGTCACACATCTGTAATCTATGATACTTTATAAGTTTTCATTTAGCAAATTTATTAATTATTTTTACATACCTTAGTGCTAAAATTGCATAAAACGTTATGTAACACGGTAGAATCTTTTCATTGTGACACTCGAAAAAATTAGCGCGCTCCCTTTCGCTCACGTGCTAAACATATATCTACTCGCGTCTCAGTCTGTCAGAGTACACAGTAGTTACATAAATATGTATATTTTCGATAGGTTTGGCATACACCGATGTTTTTAAATGCCCCATAGTCCGAAACCTAATGGATTGAGGTCCGAAGAACGGGGAGGCCATGCTACTGGACCTCCTCGACCAATCCATCATCCATTAAATGTTTAAGCATTGTCGTATGATGTGTACAAAATGGGGTGTTACCGCATCTTGCATAAACCACATGTATCGTCTTTCCGCTATTCTAGTTTTGACCAATCCCAACTCCTGTTGCAATATCGGGCACCTTTTAAACACTCTGTATATATAAACAGAACCATAACTCATGATTAAGATGTACCACCCGTACAACCAACACTACCGGAGAGCCGTGGACTACTATGAGTTAAAACTCCAAGAAATTAACGGACATTCAGGAACACCGTGCATGTGAGTGCGTGAGTGGTGTTTAAGGGCCCGTCGACAACTAGGTCATTAGGGCCCGAAGTCCAAAAATAAAACAAGCATATAGCTAATAAAACCTCACCCCTAAAAAGTTAAAAGTGAAAGCTAAAATAACTAAAAAGAGTTGTTAACTAAAAGCGAGAGATGAAACAGAGAAGAGTTAAAAGCTGGTAAAAGTGTCACTCAAAACGTAAGCTGATAAAGCGTGTTTGGGTAAGCTAAAACAAGTAAAAAGAAATACTAAAATTCCAAAACCGTCAAAATAAAATACACCTTACACGTGCTTCCCAAAATCAATGTTTGCAACAAACCACAGTACTGTAGCTACAGCTACTGGGTCGTTGCCTAAAACGGTGCACAGTGTAAAACCCAGGCCGAGGGACTGGCGCTCACGAGCGTAACGCGGACAGTGATAACATAGAGAGTGGGTTATGTGACATTTTCTTTTTCCTTAGTACAGTCATAGATATTGTTATGCATCTGCTAAAAAATGTACTAACTTAACAAGTTACGCAAAAGGAGAACACACTTAAAGTTTAACGTAATATTTGTGCCCTGAATTGGCAGTGCCTTCAGTGATTTAATCTGATTGGTTGTGTCAGGGCAAATGTGACCATTCAAAGTTCTGTTCAGTTAATACAAGTTTAGGAATAGGGATGAAAATTAAATGGTACGAGTAAATAACAATAACAATTCATTCCATTGGTATATGCACACATAGTATAACAATGCACCTATTTAGCAATCGCGAGGTTTTCTGTACCTGATCTCTACAGTTCCAGGAGATAAAGCTTATATTCGCCTTAGTAGGTAGTAGGTAGTAGTAGGTCTACATTCTTGGGACCGTCGGGCATCGAAATCCCGTCCGATAGTTGATCATGCTGAAATGAGGGTTCTCCTGAGTGAAAACAGGGATTCTCTTTCAGAGGAAAGTAAAAGTGAAAAGAAGAGAAAATGGGGTATTTCCTATTCTTTCCTTTGCTATTTTCTTTCTTTATGTGTCTCACTCTACTCCTCCAATAGATGGAAGAAAAGGAAAAAAAGTTTGTTCTCCTTTGACTGGTTTGGCCCTTATGAAGGAACAACTGAAGAAGGTAGTGATTATTATTATTCTTGCTGTTTAATGCTGACTTTTCGAATGCGGTTTTTATATTTTTATGCATATTTTATGATTCTCCCACTTTGAATAAAAAGATGAAGCTATTCGGAGAGGAATATCGACCGAATTCTTTTGTTTTTAGGCTCGTGTTGTTAATTAATCAAGCAGAACTGCCTAGAAGGCTGCGCACACAATTTCCTTTCCCACTGCATAGCTTTAACTTCTATGCTGAAAGCGAGGTCCTTGCCATGGTGAAGAGATCACGAACAAAATGAATTATTTACGCATATAATGCTGGAGCTCTGCCGCCGCCTGAAACGTGCCTTCGCTTTTCAATGCGAACTTGGAATAAATCTTAGCCAGTTAAAGTTTCGGCTCACTGTCGCCGCCGATGTTCGCCTTTTTCCTTTTTATTTCACAGGTTTCTCTGGGTCACTGCATCGCAGGATCAGTCCTGTCGAGGACGTTAATTGCACAGAGGCAACATAGGTATTTCTAGTCCTTTACTCCCCAAGTTGAGGCCAAGGCACCTTCATTTCCTAAGCCAAATTCACAGTTCCTATTTTCCCAAGCGGTAATGCTTGCCGACCCTATTCGTACCTATAGTTTCTTATAATTTGGTTTTGTCTGTATACAACGTACAAACATTGATCAAAAAAATTCTGATGTGTTTCACTCATGTAACTTCCTCTACTCTTGTACTAACCATTTTTACAAACTCTTATTCCTCTATGTTCTTGATATTAGTCGAGATAAACATTTGCAGAAATTGCCTTATTGCTGATTTTCTTCTGGGTGCAAGGGGAATATGGGAATACAGTAGGCTTTGAGCGATAGTCAAATCTTCTAAAGCCTTAAAATTCCATTCTTTGCCCGAGCGAACAATAAAAAGTGAATAACAACCTTCCATTTGAAAAGGGATTAAGTATTGCAAAAGTCACGCAAATAAGAACTATCTACGAATGGTTCGGTGTACAAAAAATTGCATTTGGACATATCTCTTACGGTTTACCAGTTATGTAAAAGTCACCAAGAGTAAACAGACTACTGAGCTATGACCAGAAAATTCAAAGTATACATTTCACTTGCCATAAAAAAATCTCAAATATACGGCATTTTAATCAAAATCGTTAGAGCCGCTTTTGAGAAAATGAAAATGTTCTAAAAATGTTCCATGCAAAGGATAATTTAGGGTGGAGGAACTTTCTTCAAAATCTTTGTGTTACGTCCTTGAAAGATTCCCAACTTTGATTTTTAACCTACTCTCTCTCTCTCTCTCTCTCTCTCTCTCACACACAAATACACACACACACACACACACACACACACACACACACACACACACACACACACACACACACACACACACACACAAGAGTCGGACTTTTCCTTAAACTGCTTTTTTTGGATTCGGGTGGCCTCATAACATATATTTCCTGTGAAATCTCGACATCGAATCTTTGAGTCGAAAAATGACCGAAAAATGCAATGCATAAAGTTTTACGTTGTAACTCGGTATTTAAAAGTACTTATGAGATTATAAGTCGTGTTTGGGATAGATATATCTCAAAATGAATTTGAGAACGCCTTGTGGCTTTCGGAGAAAATACGAGTCGCTGAGGGAATTAGACGTATTAGCATATTAACACCATGATAGCTCAGTTCGAGCATCGGCATAGAAAATCGATCTTTTTTAAGCCCCGGCGTTTTCTTTCGGCCCTTGCTAGTAATCTAGCCAAGGACATCACTAAACAGATGTTCTGCCGACTGTTTATGTATTCAGTCTAGTTGAAATTTATGCCATTGTTTTGGCCACCAGTCAACAGTATCACTTGGAAAGTACTTCATTTGTTTCATTATATTTTTGCTCTATTTATATTGTAACAATATTCACTTTTCAATTATTTTATTTTCTTTAATTCCCTTCCAATTATGGCCTCACTCAACACAAGTCAACAAGAACGATTCATTTCACTATTTTTTCGCCCACACAAACTTATTTACACATTTAGCATTTAAACTCTAGAGGTTACTCTCTGCCTTCTTGGCAACGTGACGCCAACGTGAGCATCTAATGTTTGGGATATTTTCTACATGGAAAGTCGACGTATCAATGTTCATAATACGTATGTTGCCTGTAATATCTAACGTCATTTTGGCGAATTTTAATCTTAGGAACAGTTACTCATCGTGATGTTCACTCGTTTGCAGTTGTTTTAGCTTTGGGTTTACATTACTTTTGATAATTCACCCACGCATTCACACGTTCCATCTCTAGGGCAGATTAGGGCATAATTGTGACAAGAAAAATTGCCGCCCTTTAGGCAGGAATAGAGCCTCGGAACGTCTAGATTCATCGCCAAACATGGTAACTACTATACAACAGAGGCATCTTTTAATTTTGTTGAGATATACAATGAGTGAAATATCTTACCAGTAATAAAAGGATTAAAGCTCTCTCATTAAAGCTATTATTATTATTATTTTTTTATTTATTTTTATTATTATTATTATTATTATTATTATTATTATTATTATTATTATTATTATTATTATTATTATTATTATTATTATTATTATTATTATTATTATTATTATTATTATTATTATTATTATTATTATTATTATTATTATTATTATTTTTTTTTTTTTTTTTTTTTTTTTTTTTTTGTGTGTGTAGAAAATGGTGCTCCGATATAGTTTTAAGAAATTTCAACATATTTTAAATAGTTTCGCAAAACGAGTAATTATTGTCAAAATGTTGAATTGAATGTAATACTTCGCTACCTTAGGTAAGTGGCACTATAGAATTATTACACACGGTATACATAACCCTGAAATTATTTCTATTTCTGGCATTATTCGTGTTGGTCTTAGGTGATCATCGTGTGTATTGCAGTACAAGAGGAAAATGTATTCCGCTTTTCATACCTATTGTTTGAAAAAGCACAAAAATAGCGTTACGATTAGTTTACGCTCAGGGCCTGTAAAGCAGAGCAATGAAGCAGAAAGAGAATATAAAACGTTTGTTTAGCATCCGTAATTGCGCAATCATCTCACAGGTTAAAAACTGGAGTAGTAGATAACAAATACTTTTAACGCCTTCCAGTGACAAACACGGGGGGAGTTGTTTCGAATCCTGTTTGTGTTCGAGTATCTGGTTATGGTTTCTGTAATGCCTTCATTTCAGCCAAGGACGGACGTTTGTGGTCTATGACTTAAATAGCGGGAATATAACTCTGTCATTTCATTGACTCGTAGCGATTTGTCTAAATATTAACACGCATTACTGAAGGCAAAGGATATGAGCTCTAAAAGAAAGCTGTTTTGTCCGGGTGAGTTTTGAAGTGTGGAACATTTCGTATCATTTTATCTTTGCTACGGCTTTAGAATTAAATTCCTGTTTTTTTTCCCCCCTTATAAGTTGATTACTGTAGCAAATACATTTTGTGGGCACAAATGATATTTATATCACCGGTTTTCACCATGATTTCACAGCGTGTTTAAACAACACCGTAAGCCGTGGCAAGCCTCTTTGGATGTGGTACTCAGTAGGTCCTCTTATCACTCGCCATTAAATGTTGTCTAATCTCTTGTTAATAAGAAAACACAAACTGTTCAAAGAAAATTGGGGAATACTACATTAAGGTTTTTTATATGTCCAAACCCCATTTTGCAAGAAGGGGGAAAAAGCTTACGCTAAAGTTTTCTCATTTTTCGAAGACGTTTTCACTAGCATCTCTTGATGTCAGCTTTCTCTTCAAGCGGTTTCAAGCCTGTCACTGAAGGGAGACGGAATTGTAAGAAAGCAACCCCCCTCAAAAATAGAATCGCCTTAATACAATAACACCGCAATCTGCGGCTTGTATTGCTGGTAAATTTAATTTTTGACATAGGTCCATTAAATCGAAACCTTCATAAATGAATATAGTCCTGTTAATGGGGGCAATTGCAAGTTCTTGGAAAGGCAATATTGAACCAGAGTTGGTATCTAATGCGAAACGAAACATCGCAAGAGAAAATGTTATGTAAAACTGATGATCTTTCTGCAGAATCTGCGGTCCATTCTTCGTTCATGTGCAGATCCTTTAGTGACCAGCGGACAACTGCTGAACTTAATATGGGCTTGGTTGTTATGTATGTTTTCTTAATTTAAAAATGCATATAAGAAGCGCCTTTTACAAGTTCTTAAAAAGCCCAGGATTTCAGCTTGGACAACGGTGCAATTATGAAGCTGTTGTGAAACTGCCTTTGTTCACCGAATCACAGCAAAACATATTGTGCAAATCTCCACCGAGGAGGGACGTAACACACAAAAGGCACGACCATCAGCCAGAGGAGAAAGGGCGTAAGAAATGGAAATTAAACCGATAGTCACCTTTGCAACATACCTGCTGTTATATCATTCATTTGTCATTATTTTTAAGTAAAAGCTCAGCCTTTCGCATATTTAGCTGTGTTATATGTTTATAGTACATAATCGTACAATAAGCTTTAAAATACAGTTTGTGAAGTGCAGTGCTGTCTTAAGAATTGCTCCGGTTTCTTTACTTTTCTTTCTTTACTTTTCTTAGTTTGTGTTTTTAGTAATTTTTCAACGATTAAGCAAATCGCGAGGTACTAGATATAGGTAGATATCTTGTAGGTACTCCCTTTTCCATCAGAAAATTGCCAGGACAATGCTAAACTGAATTAAAAGTGTTAAATGGAAATGGAATAAAAATAATTAATACCTAATTATGTATACATAATTAAATTAATATATAATTGTAAATTAATTAGGGTTTCACAGTGGATTGTTAAGGTCACAGTGTAGAGAGGTTAAAGGTAAGTTTAGGAACTACTATTTTCATCTTATCTATATCGTGACATATACCGAAATGGTACAATGAAGTACCGTGGTTACTTTTAGTTATACTTGTTTGTACAGTATTGATTATTAGGAGTCGAATTTCTGAGTATTCGTGGTCCTTACTGTCTTTTATGAACGAAGTCCATGTGTGCCGAATAAACATGTGACATTGATGCACTTTTAATTGTGAGTGGGAATACTCAAAATAATGTAGTAATGTCTATCGTGATTCTAAACTGTGTTCCATATCCATAACTTTTCCCTGTATCTCTTAACTGTCACGTGCATTAGTCACTTCTCATTGGCTCCTGTCATGGAATAAATTGTTGGATATAAAATAGTATCTTATTTAACATGATCGTTTGTATATTGGAAAAGAATGTGTCAGATTTACATTTTCGTAACGGAATGAATCAAATGTATTATCTAACAGAGTTAATGTCCTGGAATACATATAAATTCTTATCAACAAATAGGTACAAAGATCCTTCAGTTTAAACCTCCCTCAGGATGAGGAAAGCGCGTCCATCTACAATGTGACAAACCTACGTGGCGTATCGGAAACAATGTGAAATCACTCAATTTTTTACGTGAGCTTTTAGCAGAGGCACGAGTCAATGTACATACAGTGTTCTGATGTAATCATGTCGTTAGGACAGCAACGTGTCATACATCGGCAGGCGAGAGAGTTCATATATTTGTGTTGCATTCCTGACTGTACGCCAAGTTATTAGTATTTCACTGTTCTAGCACACAGATAACAAGCGTATGCAACGCTAATAACCAAGGTCAATACGCGTGGTCACTCTGCCAGGTTATATGTACTATCAAGTTCAAATTATTTATTAACATGTATACATGGCCTGGTGCCCGTATATGGAACCCGGCTTTCAGGGTACAGTTTTACATGTCAATATAAGTTATCTTGTTTATAATGTTTTTTTGTCCTTTTGACTTGTCCTGAACCCATAGTCACCGATTCTGTTTACGGAGAACAACTCGGGCGGCTAAGATAATTTTTTCTGATCTTTTTCACTGTTTCAACAATTATTCTTGCTTTTACATCCACATTTACATTTATATACGTATTCACAATTTACACTCGTGTATTCAAACACACGCACACACACACACACACACACACACACACACACACACACACACACACACACACACACACACACAGTGTTTATTTCGCTTTTATCGTTTGCCTGCATTCCACAGGGCTTTTACAGCGCCATTCAAAGGCGCGCAATGGCCAATCATGAAGAAGGATAGGCAGGGTGGAAGTTGTTGCAATACCAATTGGAACTAAACTTGTCAGGGCTTACAATACAAGGTTCAAAAATAGCCGGGCAAGGTAATAAGAAACGATGTAATGAGCGTAGAGATGCAGTGCTATATAGCATATACTGTTAATAGAGGACGTTCGTTTTCTGGCAGCACACAGTTACTGTGGATTTGATTTGAAACTCCTGCGGTGTAGGCCATATACCATAATGGTGGCCTATACCGGGTGGAAGGGAAGTCATTACATTAATTTAAACTAGTGGTAGATCACGGTATTTGGAACACATTTTGTATCTTAAGTTTTTGTCTCTGACCATTTCTTATGGAGATATGTTAGTTTTGTCAAAAATAAGCTGGCAACACAGCAGGTTGTGTGGGTGTCACTTTCCCTAGCTCAGTACATAAACAAACTTCCTAACGGTGCGGATTGAAAATATAAACACATACCGTGCCTTGTCCTTCTGTGTAAGCCAATCACAAGCGTTAGCTTCTAAAACACAAGGCGAAAGCGAAAGTGTTTACATCCACAAACCAACTCAATTCCCTGACCAACCTCAACGCAACGTTGTCGACATGTTACACTTCTGAAGGAGCTGAACACAGTATTCTTTCACGTCTTTTAAGTGATTAAGTATTTCGAAACCCTGTGTGATGTCTCATAATTACCACCCAAGGTATTTCAGAAATAAGTTACTCCACGCATTTTACAAGTAACGAACTGTTATCATCGTATATTCTTGTGGAATCACGCATCCAATTTGGATCAAAAGTCATTATTCTTTCGTAATCGGCTGACCAAAGAACAAAATATCATTTGACGTTTTTGTTTGTAATGCTTCTATGAAGCACATATTAGAAGGAATGTAATGACTTCGCTTCCATCGTGTATATTGGTTCAGCATTTGTAGTCACAGGCAATATCGGCTTCTGTTGAACTGGTTCTGTAATAAGCTCAATATCATAAAGCAGTGTAATAATTGATTGGACTGCGATTAGCAACAGTGATCCAAACGACAAAACGAAATAGTCAAATTATCAATTCATTGGTTTTGAACAAGTCTATTTTAGTTTAGCGAAGAAGACCAAGGTAATAGTCCCAGTGTGCTACCATCTAAAAGCAGTTTTAAGAATAGCTATTGCTCTGCTTTTATAGGGAGAAAGCTGATGAATTACTCTTTTACGAACAAAATTCATTTGCTAAAAATAAGTTTGTTCTCTCCTATTAGACGTACGGTAGTCACACTTTTGAGCATCACGTACATTTGATAACGGTCTAATGCGTTTGGCCTCCATAAAGGCTATTCAGCTGATCCAGCGACTAGAGCAGTGATGCAACACACCGATTAGCAGCCAATTCCATAAACACATTGTCATGAAAGACAACAAGCCCATTAGTTTTGCACATAATCTCAATGGCACAGAGCTTTATCATTGAAATCCCTAATGGTTATCACGTTAGGTTGCATTGGTCGCGGGCTTAAGTGTCACTAACGGTAACAGTAATCATTGTTTCATAAAGCCCGATAAAACATCGACAGCATCCGAATTTAATGGATACAGCCTCAGAATTATTCATCTGCAGCCATCTACCTCAGAAATATAAAGACATATATGTTGTGACGATACGATTAGAAATACCTACTCACATACAGGACCAACAGTCCGCATGCACCTGGTGTCGCCTTCAACTCAATTCTAGTTGGCAGCATGCTCCAAAGATGCTCACATGTGCTTGTCACCTGCCCCGCAATTCGTCATAACCTGCGATTCATGTACCACATTAGCGGATGACTAATACTTACTTTTTTGCCGTCAATTAGGAATTGCATGAGTTGCAATAAAACAAAGTAGATTTACCAAGAGTAGGCAGCGATGTGATGTTACTGTTCTTTTTCTGTATCCACTTCAGTATGGTATCATTACACTTGTATGATATTAATGGCATCCAGCTATGGGAAACTGACAGTGACTCCAATATTGACATCCTACAGAGATTTGAATCCAGAACTCTTCGTTGTCTAGCAAAAGCACCATGATATGTCTCCAACGCCACGCCACATAACGATCTGCACATTTCTATAATAAGAAGAAATCAGATCCCGCAGTCTTCGGTATCAGCAGCACTTAAGCAACCATCCGAACACTCTTTTCATCAGTCTATTAGACAACAGGACCACGATTGACGGCCTACGTTGCTGTAAAATTTTGGACTTACCATTTCGCTAATGTTCCAGACTTTACTTATAACTCATTTACCTAACGTTCTGATAAGAACAGATTACAAAACATTGCAGTTAATTAAAAAAACCTTTGGGGTGCTAATTCTCATGTAGCTCATTGCAACATAGCCGTCCTCGTGTTTATGTAGTTTTTTTTCGTATATTAGTTTATCATAACCATAAAAAAAAAAAAAACCTCCCACAACATCTATCCCCGTCGCAGTCTTCTGTCCTCCATTTAATCTAACTTTCCATCCCTGAACAATTTCTCCTGCCAGGCGAAAATTGTCAACTTCCCGGAGGTGGCGTCTGGTGAAAGTGACGGCCGTGGATTTGCTGACGTTGATCTTAAGACGCCACGCGACTAACCATGCTGTCAGCATGTCGGCGTAGCGCTGAAGACGTTGCACTGCAGTACCATGATGAGATGATGCTGTGGTAATTACAGTGTCGTCAGCAAAAGGTAGAGGTTGTAGCCCCGGAGAGGAGCAAGAATGTTTGTGAAGGTTAGGAATAGCAGGGGGATCCCTGCATTGATAGAATAGGGTTGGGAATGAGTGCTGGCCCTGGTGACAACGAAAGTGCGGTTTGAGAGAAAAGTGTATGAGATGAACTGGTAAGATGGGGTGTCATAATTGATGAGCCGATGTAGGGGATCTTCGTGACACGCTATGTTGAAGGCTGGGCAGATGTCTAAAAAGAGGGCTGCAACATGTGCCGAATGTTGAAGCCGAGCACTACCTCGTACACGTGGTGAAGAAGCTGGTGAGTGGCTGAATGTTGGCGATGGAAGCCAAACCTCTGGGTTCGAAGGATGTGCCTGTCGAGCATGCTCTGTAGGCGTTTCTGGATCAACTTTTCAAACAGCTTGCTGATGGCTGATAGTAGGCTGATGGGCCAGAATGTAGAACATTTTTCCCGGCTTCGGCAGGGTGATGATACGTGCGTGTTTCCATGCCTCCGGGAAGTGTGCAAGGCGAAGCAGGTTGTTGAATAGATGAACCAGCAGTGTAAAGCACTCAGCTGGGAGTGGTTTGAAGGCGGCGTAGGACAGGGTGTCGTTGCCCGTCGCTTTGAATGGCCGGAGAGAGGCTACTGTGCTGTTGACCTTCTCTACGGTGGACTTGCACACTTCCTGAGCGTCAAAGGGTACTGATAGGTAGTTACGTAGTTACTGCCTCTACTTCCTCTACAATCACGGCATCAAGAAGTTCCGCCGGATGGAAGGTGGAGGTTAGATGTTCAGCCATCAGCTCAACTTTCTCCCTCAGAGACTGGGCAACCCTTTGGATGACAGCGGATGTTTGGCGGATGGCAATATCCAACCAATCGGGTGGATGACGGTTACCATAGGTGATGGTGGGTGACGCTGGATCAAGTTCAACAAGGCCTCTTCATTCCAGGTATCTTGTTCGTTGATGCGTCTACCTGGTGGGATGTTGAGCAAATAGGTGTTTTGTGGCCCTCTGTTGGTGGTCACTTGGACACCCGTCCCTTCCGGGCTTCTGTGGCCGTTAATTGGAGGCGATGGTGCTGTTAATGTAGATGGCGGTGCCGCCAAAGTTATCTGGGTCGCTTGTGTAACAGATAATGCCTGGACTCTTGGCTTTCTGGTTGTCAGAAGAGCATTATCATATTAACTGCAATGAAGTTTTTTACTTCTTGCAGTTTGTCAGAAATGCTGTTGGCGTACCAAGAGCAGATCTTAATACCGAGAAGATCAGCCAGCACTTCACTCCTACCTGCCATACTGACTCACAAAAGTAACCACAGTATGGTTTGGGAAGCGATTGAAGAACAGCGCTGAGCGAGGGCCACCACCAGGACTGCTGCGAAGTTCGCTTGTATTTTCTTCATGAGGCTCAGACATTGTGTATTAGGAACTTATGGTTATACGTGGGGACGAGGTTGAGTTGTGGGTGGGCCAACAGGCGTCTCTTGGGTTGGTTGCCAGGGCGGCAGTGGTAGTGCTGTCCTGTAGCAGCAGTTGCAGCTTCTCCGTGCGTTCTGGACGAACTGGTGGTGGCGACAGCTGTGGGCGCAGCTCTGGTTTTACTTGGTGGAGCAGTTCTTGGGACAGCGGCGGCAGTGGTGAGTGGCTCTCCGGTGTGGTGTGGTTCTGCAGATGGACTGGAAGATACTTGAGGCTGAGTACCAGTCGCTTTGTGTGCTGCAGCGTAGTTCTTGTGCTGCAGTCGCTTTACTGGAGGAAAGCCTGGGTAGCGGGAACCCTTGAACGCTTCCTTGGGAAGGGCCAGCGAGCTACCAGCCTTAGGTGCTGCAACAAATCGGGTGCGCTGCCCCTTTTTATTGAGATGTAGTTCTGTTCTGACCTCCTGCCAGACAGGGCACTTGGCGTATCTGCAGGAGTGTTGGCCCCCACAGTTAAAACAAGTAGCTTTGGAACCCTGCACTCCAGGTAGTTGACAGTCCTAGCGTTTGTGGCCTGGTTCTCCGCAAAATGAGCACACTGGCTCTAGCCGACATCCTCCTGCATTATTATGCAGTAGTGTAGCTGCCGGTTAGATATCCATTACTGGCTGGTCTTGTACTGGAAGGCGTGAAACTGGATACATCCAGCCTCGCGAGGTCGTTGGAGACCAATTGAACAGCTGCTTGATTGAGAAATTTCCTGGTCTCGTGTAGGCGGCCACTGGGATTTGGTGTGCTGATAAAAAAGCTCTGCATGGACTCGAGCTTGGAAATAAAGACGAGAAAACAAAACTTATTTAAATATGCATTTGGTGCATATGGCATTAGCGCCATATTACATGGTGAATATGTGGATCGAAGTAGAGCATAGAGCTTTACGCTGTCAACCTTAATCCTCCATCAATTATCAACATCCATAATATCGGGGAAGGGTGCAGTAGCGTGCTTGCTTAAGAGTCAGTGATAGTGGATGCAATGTCGCATATCGCTTGGCCTAGCTAAGGTTTTTCTGAGGGATGCTTCCTTAATTTGAGAATACATATGGGGATTTCGGTCTCATTTAAGTATTAATTTCATATGTTTCGTCGTGTGGACGGAATATTGTAGAACACAAGGGGAGAGGGAGGCTAATACATACCTGTCATAATATGATTATATTTTATTTTGATAGCCTGGATGGGTGACTAGATGCCTTACAATATTGCAGATAAGAATGGAGCGATATTAGGTCGTGTTGAGTTCGAAACGATCATACTTATTCCGAAATTATGACGTGAAGAAATTCGAGCCATCTAGCGTTCTCCGATGCTCAAGGTGCACTTTTTATCTCTGGAAACCAAGGATGGGGCAGTTGCCTAATAAAAATCTGTGAGAGTAAAAGGAAAATATAAGCTTAAACTTTTGGATAATATAAGGCAATTAAAACTGAACAAGCAATAAGTAAAACAAAAATTATTGTCAGGAATACGATTATTAAAAGAATTTTATATGAATGAAAGTATTTCGTTTAATGTAAAGAATAAAGTGCACACAAATACTGAATGAAGATACTATACGTTCATGATTTAAAGAGATATGCCAGTTGTCTGTTAGATATGTAGGAGTAACATTCAAGTAAAAGGGAGAAAGAAACGTGTAATGACTTCATCAACAATTGTCTGTTATAACTGTGCTAAATTTATCTTTTTGTCAGAAGCTCAAAATGTAATATGCTGTTTGAATTCTTGCTTTCTATCATACTCTCAGAGTGCTGCGTAAACATATTGACAGGCATTTTAGTGTATTTTAAGACTAGTTTGTTATTTATGTGTATTGGCCTAAGCCAATTGAGACTGATGTTTAATGGATATGCCATATTTCATACCGTAGATTTATTCTTAGGTGTATTTTAGGATATGGAAGTTAATTTTTATGATAATATTGAACTTAGGTTATCATTGCATTATGTCACACAAAAAGTGATTGTTTCGGTAAGGTTAGTAATGTCGCTAGTCTGAGGACTATTTCAGGTCACCGTCACGACTCTCCCCTTTGAGGGGATCACGCATAGCATGATACATCATCGCTCCCGCTATTTCAACACGTAACTCCTTGCATGCTAACCTCACGTAGATATTAACAAGTGCATGTAACGTAATATTAACAATTTCAATACCCATAACCAGAAAGCCAGAACCCCTGTCACACCAGCACCACAAATCCCCCTGGCTGCATTCAGGACTTGCTCATGGCTGCAGCTTGGGAACCCGTCTTTTGACGCGCTCGTATACAGCTCATACCCGCAACTAACCGAGGTGCTTATGCGGATCAGGTTAACCTTCGCGTAAACACATAACACTCCCTAAAAAATAAAATCTCCATCGCACAAGTTTGTTCAACCACTTTACTAATCCTAACCATCCCAAGGACGCACTTCAGCATACCTTTCTAATTAAAAAAACTTTTTTTAGAGATACATGAGATGCTTTCCTAATCCTATCAGTTTCCTGAGCTACACCGCTCTGCTGTGATGATTACAACACATGTACTTGTTTTCATATTAAATTATAATTGTTGAATAAATTTCTCAATACATATAGTAAGCGTGTAGACTTTCTCAAAACTTTCAGTGATTTATCGTAGCAACCTACGCGTATTCCTACTTAACCGCACGTTCACTAAATCACTGTGTAATAGGTACATCCTTCCTCATCGAGTTTACGAGGGAGAACAAATGGCTTCTTCGCCTTGAGCAAAGTTATAAAGCGTCATGATTGTCAAACTTTATTAAACCTATGCTGTACGCCTTCTGATCGTCTGACGTGAGTTCTCCCTATCTTTCATTATTAAACTACTATAGAAACGAGAAACTGCAATTCACTATGTAGATTGTCATGATATTTACCTAAGTTTTAAAATCCTAGTCTTAAGTGCTCACATTTTGCTTGAAAGAAAAGGTATTATTAATATATGGCAAATGTGGTTAACAAGGTATGTTTGCTTTGGTTGAGTGTAATATTCGCCTGCCCCTGTGCATTTGATAATTACCTACTCTTGGTAATCACTAACAAAAATTAAACGCCTTCACTAAAAATCCCATGTTGGAATTTCGCCGTTTATAGGCCCCCCCAAAAATAAAATAGGAATGTTTAAAGAAAGGTTGCGCACGTGATCTGATTTTCGTTGCCTTTTATTTTTCTAAACATGGTAGTAACATTTTTTAATGCATGGGATATATGTATTTGAGATATTGCCATGGAGACTGATAAGGTATATCTTAAATTTTCTGTAAGTAGTTTGCGAGAACTTCTCTTTATTCTGATTGAATTTCGCATAAGCACAATATAACTACAAAACTAACGCAGATGAAACCTTACCACAGACAAATGTAGAGCCCATAAAATACGCAGTTTGTGTATATGCGTTTATTATCTGTTTGCAAAATGTTCAAGTTGCTTGTTTACATTTTTCGCAACGTAACTATGTCATCTAACGGAGTATGTTTGAAAATTTGCAATTACTCTTTGTAAATTAACGTCCTCCAATGCAGTGTCATCGGACGGTGAATGAATTAAATGGGTGAAATAATGATCAAATGAGCCCGAGGTCCATAGAGCTTTAAGTTACCCGACATTCGTTTTCTCAGGATAAGGAAAAACCTCGGTTTAAGAAAAGAACACCACATCCGCATAACTCACTAAGCGAGATTTGAATTCGCAAGCTCTTGAACGTGAGGCAGACACGCTGCCACCCTGCTACAAGGTGGGCTTCTTTTCCTTTGCAAGAACTCATACTGCCGCTCCTGGTTTTATTCGTCCATGCTTATAAAGAATCACCTACTGTTTAATTGCAAGTAATTTCGAGGCAAAATATGTCGCGAGTAACAAAACAAGAGTATATTCCATGAGGATTGTAATAAATGGCCCGTCGAAAAAGAATAATTAAATTTAAAAAAAAAAAACAAAAAACAAAAAAAAAAAAACCTACATCATATCTAGTGTTGCCTAGAATCAATTTTGATCTGGGCTGGTATGTCATCAGGTATTATCTATGCAGTTTTCTATTGTTGCTGAAGGCTCTTAGTGAAGCTGCATTACTTAGTCGGTCAAGCAGGATCCACAGGTTTCTTTGTCGGATTATTCCACCAATGGTTCCGTTTTGAACATAGGATTGAGCCGTTGTTCTATTTTGTTGTGTAAGTGGGCATTCCCAGACGGCATGCTCAGGGGATTCCTGCTCTCCAAATCGGCAAGAATCCACCTCGATAAGGCCAAAGCGCTTGCTTGAGGTATGTCTCATAAGGGCCATGGCCTGTGAGGTAGTAAATGACGCTTCTCGATGGTTCTAAGTATTTCATATCTTTATTTCTCCTATGTTTGGGAGTATGCTTTATGTTCTTCGTCCGGTTGCGCTGGCGTTCCAGTCTCCCTGCCACTCCGTTTGTAGAACCTCCATTATTTCCAGCTCATCCCTTACCGGTCCTCCAGCCAGCTATACCGCTTTTACTTCGTTTTGCTTTCGCAACCCGTATGTTGACCCGTGCCATCTGACCACCATGTCAAGCGGCAGAATATTTAGAATCACCAGCAACGCATCTGTAGGTGTGGTAGAGAATGTACCTGTCATGTATATAAGAAAACTTCTTTGTATTTCTCTTTGAGCGTTGCCTAGGTAAGCATTGTAGTACTTCTTTACCGCCTTGTATGGGATGGTTCCATGCTTGCGTGCAAATCTGGTAATTTTGTGCGTGATTTCTGTTACTTTGGATATACAGTCGGAGATTTTTTCCTGAAGAGAAGGCGTTCGCCGAGTGTGATGCCAAGATACCTGGCCTTCCTGCACCTGTTAATCCTTTGCGTGATTTCTGTTACTTTGGATATACAGTCGGAGATTTGTTCCCTGAAGAGAAGGCCTTTGTCGAGTGTGATGTCAAGGTATCTGGCCTTCCTGCGTCTGTTAATCCTTTGCCCCTCCAGGTATACGACGGAGTCTCTTTGAAGTCGTTCCTTCAGTAAGATGTATGTAATTTTGTGCGATGATAGTTGAAGCTTTATCTCCCTTGATAAGTAGGATAATGTCATCAGCATAGGCCGTATGGCCGTCTGTGTCCTGTGGTATTAAATGGCTGAGGAAGTATGTCAAAGTTTCTTCTGCTGAACTCGTGTGGGTGCCGTCAGATTTGTTTAGTGTACAAAGTGACTCCTTGCGCAGTTTCTCCTGTACAGTTCTGTAGGGTAAGTCCCACGGTTTCTCTTCCAGGCAGTCCTTAGATAGGGACGACCAGCCTTTTGGTCTTGTTCTGTGAGCTTTCATATACTTCCTTGCTTCTTCAGCATATTATCAGTCTGATTTCTCTTTCTTGTGGACAGACCGATTGGCGATAGGCTTTTCTTGTAATCTCGTAATTTAGTGATAAAGGGGCTCAAGGACACTTTGGGAACCATGTATTCAACACATTTAAATAATTTTTAAAGTATAAAAGAGCACTTTAGAGGTGGAGAAGTATGGTTTAGGCTTCATATTTGGTAATGTTAGAGTTGGTTTTCAATTTCCAATAATTTCATTAATCCGAGCGCAGCAGTTGTATATCGTATTAATGCTCGTTATTCTTCCAATGTGCTTATTTATCCAGGAGTAATTCAACAGCTTTTCTTTCATTTTAGTTTCTTTGCTAACTTTGAATAGTTTGAGAGCTCCTTTTCCACAAATCAACGATTTCATTGCGAGCTTGTTGACTTGGTGCTAAGGTGTGAAGCTCGCATTAGGGTGACCCAGGGTTCAAAAATTTAATTTAAGTTATTTAATGACGCTCTTTAACTGCTATGGTTCTCAGCGTCCAATCATAATTATATTGGACGTGACAGACCGCTTAATTTGGGTTTGAGGCTCCTGTATCAGGCTTGAAGTTATTTTACGTGCCAGAAATCTACGACATGGGACCACCTGCTTTACTTCCGTTCCGAAGGAAGCCATGGTAAAGATTTTTGCGCCTGAAATTACCCATGGCCCTTCTATCCTATCGATACGAACTGTGTTCTTTCCCCTTGGTAACCAACAAACGAAACGAAAAATTGGTATAGCTATTTAAATATTCATATTGTTAATATTTTACAAATAAATTACAATAAATATCACGCTAATAAAACTATTATGCAATATTTTTCGCAAATTCAACAATAACGTAGATATTTCACTTTATGAACTTTTAATCCATAAGAGGGGCTTCCCCCCAACGAAAAGTAGTTCAGGAGTACTCTGTCGGGCTGGGTGGCTCAGTTGGTTAGGCGCTGGTCTGCTGATCCCAAGATCACGGGCTCAAGCCGATGGTTTATAAGTTTGCTTAAAAGCGACAACCCCATATCAGTAGATTTACTGGGATATAAAAGAACTCCTATGGGACGAAATTTCGGCATACCAGCAGCTTGATATGATCCTGCGTCGCTGACAAACAAAATAGCGTAGTAATTTTAGAGATGGAGCCTAACGTTCGCGCATGATACGTGATAAGTTTTATAAAAATCGCTGAGTAATTTCTGAATGAACAATAATTTGCATTAGCGCCGGCTCATTAAGCTAATGTACATACCGTCCATTATCGCTGTAGAATCATCCTCTAACGAAATTATTCACTTAGCAATCACTGCTCGGGGTTAACAGCTGACAGTCACATATCAACACATGTAGGCGGAGTACTCCGTTGCAGTTTTTTCCTCGTTCTTTATTATATACCTATGCTTGTCAATTTTCTTGCTCTTTAAGCAGAAATAAATGTGACAGCAAAACTTAGTCACGCAGCTTTAGGAGGAAGAGATACGTATGTCGTGTTTGAGATGTTAACATTTAGAGGTACGTCGACAATGCATACGTACGTACGTACGCACGCACGCGTACACAGCAAATTTGATAAATGCGAGCTTGGCTTTAGGGTAGCCCAGTATTCATCATAATAGGTTCACGTTATTTATCCATAGCCGAACGTAATAGAAAACACTGTTTTAGTTATTTTATTGTACGTGTATTATAGATGGCATTTGGTTTTTATCGCCAAAGTCTTACCATGCCATGCACAAAATTTAATGGCGAGTAGCAGGAGGAGCTGGTCAACGCAAAATCCAATCAGGAGTCTACCACGCCTTGGGGTGTTGCATAGTTAAACACACTGGGAAATCATCCTGTAAAGTCTGTGATGTAAATATCATTTGTGCCCATAAAATGTATTTACACAATAGAAAAGAGAATAATGGTAGCCAGCTATCAGCCGCCATTAAATTTTGTCTGTCATACTTAGTTGCTCTTCACGTAACAATTAACTTGCTTTATACAGGTGTTTAAAAGTGTCTGATATTGCAACAGCAGTTGGGATCGGGCAAACCTAGAATAAACGTTCCTATAAACATAAGTCCGAAAACAAATATCTGTTGAGATATGAGCCATTTTACTTGTGTTGAGTTAATGGACGTCATCAAACGGATGGATTAGTCAAAGAGGAGACACTAGCGTGGCCTTCCCATTTGCCGACCCTCAGTCTATTGAATTTTTGGCTATGGGGTCATTTAAAGGCATTGATGTATGCCAAACCTATCGGCAATGTGCACACGTTACAAGAGCGTGTGACCAATGCATGTGCCCAAATCCGAAAGCAGCCAGGTGTAATTAAAAGAGCTCTGGATTTTTAGAGAAGAGGATTTGAAGCATGTGTGAAGATCCATGGTGACCACATGGAGCATCTCCTATAGTAGTATCGACATAACTTGCAGATGTTACCAGAGGACAATGATAGGAATCACCACAACTTATGTTTGGTGTTATGGGTGTTTACGCAACAATTGTTACGTTAATCGTTTGTGACAGTAGTGTTCACTAGTATCCGCTTGTTGAATGAAGTCCATTGTCTGGTGTAAATACTCAACACAGGTAGAATGACTCATAATTATTTCAACAGATATTTGTTTCCGGACAAATATTTATAGGAACATTTATTCTAGTTTTTTCCCAATCCTAGCTCCTGTTGCAATATCGCACACTTTTTGAAACACCTGGTATAGACTGCTGTTGTTTAAAATGTGTGTGGATGTCTTTGAAAATATGTGTGTGCTTTGATTTGAAAATCTAATTCGGTTTTTTCTCTTCGTCTTTTTTCCGAGCTGGTTGTTCAACACCGACATAAATCACGCGAAACAAATGTCTCTGGGCGGGACTGAGTTGTTGTGAGGCTCCTTACAAAATGCTGCATTTTTCTTGGCAGTAGCGGACTCTCCGGCTGATGTAATGACGTCACCCCTTCCAGATCAATACAACAGGATCACTTTGCTACAGCAAGCTCCCGCGGTGCTGTACAGCGTGTTCCCTAAGTCATAATGCGAAACAATTACATTGTTGCTTTATTGTTATGCTAAACACAGGTTGCAGTATACAACACTGGATGTTTTGAACGCTTCGCATTAATCGAATGATGCACGGGAATAAGTAATGGATTCCAGCAAAAATTACGCTCATCCGAGCGGCATTTCCTGTGTTCATGGAACTAGCTAGCCCGAGTGAAGCATCCTGAATAAATATTTCAGTTCGCACGTCAGTACATAGTAGCGAATATGTGCATATACAGGAAATACGCGTGTTGAAAGTGGTGCCTATAGATGTATAGTTCTGGAAATAACACATTCCAGTAGAAAATTCTATCTAACCATCTTGCTTAGGGCGCTTCAGCATACCTAAAATATATTCAACCAGCCTCCAAAGTTACTTATTTATCTTTAAGTACGTTAGAAAAATGATTGAAAAATAAATATAAATTGAGAAAAGTTACCAGTTTATTTTACTTTTTGTACCACTTATATTACAATCTCTGATCCAGTTTGTCTGCTCCTCGACAGCCACCTGATCCCAGGTGCTGACTTGTCAGCTTTAGAGAGTGTAATTTTCTATATAAGGAGGGTAAATAAGGAAAGAAGAACAGTGTCTATAAACATCCTGTGAAGTTCCCTTTATTTGATACCATTTTGTACAACATCTAGGAAAAAGCTCATTCAGACACGCAATTTGTGTGAAATACTATATTTTTTTTCGTGACGCTAAGGCGTTTTCGAAATATCCTGTGTTGTAAGTATACCTTCCTTAAGCGTCATCAAACGGACATACTGGAAATGCGATCCTTGCCCTCTCCTCTCGCTTCCCTTTTCTTTTCTTTCCTTTCCATCGGAAGAGCTTGTCACCACGAATAACCTCTTGAATCATTTTTGCTTAATTGGAAGCAATTCCTATGTAAAAACGTATCGTTAGAAACGTAGTGAGAATAGAGGAATATGATTTGTTTATAACACTGTGCTTGCAAAACCAAAACTTAATTTGAAATTATTTCTAGCTATAATGATAGTTTGGATGATTGCCATGAATTGAAACCACCTTTACATGCTATAAGAAATAATGCGTAGCTGGAGACAGTCTTGCATCAGGGTTTTAGAGTGATATTTGTTTCCTTAAATTTGAATTAAATAGCAATTAGCCTGACCTACTTATCTCAATTTTATTGCACATAAGGAGGAGGAAGAAACTCATTTTAAGAACAGCAGTAACTGGTGATATAGGGTTGTGTATGCAAACTTAACATTAAGTGAAGCATTATTGTATTTGCACTCCTGTCCTTAAAAGTTACACATTAAGTAGAAGAGCGCCTACTTAATAAGGTTTTTATAGCTCATAGATATGTAAATCCTTAAGGCTCGAGGAATAGAGCTCTACAGAAACAAGCTTTTGTAAACCCGAGCTTAATTTGCACAAGTGACTCATAAGAGATGTGAAAGCTGTACTGAGCGTCAGAGATTCTAGACAAAAAGAAACAGCAAGACATACGGATGCATAATTAGAGACATGGGCATCGTCCACGGCTGCGGCTCAAATAAAACAAAGCATTAAGATAAATAAATGCTAGGTTTGCGAAATGAATTTCTTTTGAACACCCAACAATTATCTCGAGTGCTTGTGTCAGATGAAAGACGCTTTGTTTAAAGACCTCTACCAAGGCTCGGCCTAGCATGAAGCGTCTAGTGATAATCTTCTACAGAGCAGCCCAAAAGAAAATGGCAAGCGAAAAAAGAAAATAAAAATAAAAGGCGACAGAGTGACATAAAGAATAAAGGTTTGTGACGCTATCAAGGAATTGAAATACGGCGCTAGTCAGGTAACTCAACAGTGGCGTGCACTCTGCTCTACAACTTCTATTCCTCTCGAGTGCAGAGAAGGAAGTGAATATTTATTGAATTAGCTGAGCAATAAAATTACGGTGTGAATGTGTGTGTATGTGTGTGAATCAGCAATTTCTTGATGTAACAGTAAGACTTTCTACGTTCATCCAAGGACGATGACGAAGTGCGCTTGAATGTAACGGTTTCATATGGTAAATATTCCAGAAAAAAAGAAATTGCGGAAGAATATTGCCGCGCAGCGGTGGCACTGATAAATTCTGACCACAGTTTCTAGGATGGTTAAATACTACATTTCAAGTAATAGTATGTAAATATATAACAGTACTGTTGCTTATAGTCGATCTACACGTTAAGAAGTCTCACGAGAAATGGGCAGCAGGCCTGAAGATATAGACTAAAATAGAACTTCATTTTAAACTAAACTAGAGAAGGTTTGGACATCACCGTACAATCTTACCCGTATAAGAAAACTCAGGCAATTCTGCTCTAATTCATTGGGCCCTTGAGTTGGATGAGCCGATTTGAAAGCAGCAGTCTCCCATGCTCCATAAGTCGTCCTGAATTTGACAAGCCTTGGGTGAGTTCTGTCTGTGACGAGCTCTCTAACTGGACAAACGGATACTTCAGCTTGTTGAAGAACTTCAGGAATGCTGTACATTGGCGAAAATTTTTAGATGTCGCTTCAACAATATTAAATGGCGAAGGCTTTGACCGAGCTGATATGAACACCTCTATCCAGTCTTTTAGGACTTCTGTGGGAGCTTTATGGTTTATAAGTTCCTTGTTTTTATCACATTCCAAGTAAGAATGGCCTCATTATAAATGTTACTTTTATGTATAGTGTCAAATCTTCTCTCTACTGTAACCAATTTAATGAACTAAACCTTTTATTTCCCTGTTTCATATGGACTGAGCTCATTCTTTCCCTGTACAGATTTTCTTCAATTAATCTCAATTAATGTAAACTAGATCGAGGAATAAGCATGCGTAAGAGTAGTTTGTACAAAAATAGAGAAAGTTATGTGAGTGCAACTCATGACGTTATGATGTTGATAATTTTCTCTGTTTTAGCACTCACTGGTGACGAACTCGATTAAACATACCAAGGAAATGCTGCATAACTTTATTGCATAACGATTATAGCATGACTCATTGTACCGCTATAAGCAGACCCAACTGTCTATTGTTTACTATGTTGTTTTCTAGTGCCTTGCATCTGGCAATGAAGCCATTAGCATTCGTGCTTTCCAATACTTTTGAACTGTAGTTTCTTCTGATCTTAATGCTTCACAGGTCTTCAAGTGTTCTTCATTCATTTCTGCTGGATCGTTACACAGGACACATATCGGTAAGGCTGAGATACCTATTCTGTAGAGATGACTTGCTAAGCAGTCATGATTTGTCAATAGTCGGAAGGCTGCAACAGCTGTTTTCCTTGGTCTCTGGGGGATTATATCTGGATTGGAAAGTAGTGTAATCCATTTTTTATCTTTGGCATTTGTTTCTATTTCTTGTAGGTATGAATGACAAAAATGTTTAATGATCAAGCGTTTTATTGAGGAATATGAGAAATTGAATTTAGACTTTTGTGTTATTGTTGTGGCTTTCTTTGCAAGTGAGTCTGCAGCTTCGTTCCCCATGACTCCATAGTGTGCTGGAATCCATTGGAGGTGAACAGTCTTATTAACTTTTTGGAGTTGTGTTAACATTTTGTAGCATTCTCTAATTTTTGTTGACTTCTTTGTAGTATTTGAACATATTCCCTGAATTGCAGCTTTAGAATCCGAAAGAATTACTGCCTTGTTAAATTTATTTAAGGGAAGATTTAATAATTGTCGGAGAGCAATGTGTATAGCCTCTATTTCTCCATCATAATTTGTTGTGTCTCTGCCAACAGAATGATAAAAGGAAAAATGTGAACACGTAACTCCAGCTCCAGTAAGGTTTTCCTTGGAGGATCCATCAGTATATATGTGCAGCCATTCTTCTGTGGGATACCTAGTATTGATTGTTTCCAGAGCTAGAAGTTTTTGTATTGTTTACTATTGCCTTCTGTATTCTCGGTTGCTAAAGCGCGAGAAGGAATCTGTGTATAACGAAGAAACAGGGGAGTAACAATGGAATGCCATAAAAGTGTTATTTCACGAGTGTTATAGGACTTTAAAGGTATTCTCTCCTGGAATGATGTAATAGTGTAGAAGTCTATGGTTAAGGTGGCTGCAAACAAATATTTCAATGATACGTCTGAACTGAATGCAGAATCCCCAGAGTGGTACTAGGTTATTGACCACCAGAGAAAAGCGCTGACCCAGCACGAAATTTTAATCTTGAGAAAGTCGTAATATCATCAGTGATGATATAAAGTTAGGTTAAGGTTGCATATTGTTATTGATGGCAGGCGTAGATGCTGCTTCTGATAACACAGGACTCTGAAATCCTGTTCATATAGGTACACATTAACCTAGGTATCGTTGCCTACACAATACCGTCATGTGTGAGTAAAGACATTGGACAAAATCTGACACAAGTATAATAGTTTTCCCTTTTTGGTGAAAGTGGGAAAAATGTAAATGACCTAGCTACTGTCTGTTTCCTAAATTTATTTGTTAACTTGATAAATGTTAACATTCATTGCATTTAACTGTTACCAGAATGGTTTAACAAAAACCCATACGGTGGCCATCTATAGGTCATCGAGAACAGTTTTTGGGTGTAGATTTGTCCTTTAGATTGGCATCCCAGAAATTGAAGCAAAATACTAATTAAACTCAGTCTATCAACATTTAACATACTGCTCTGGTAAATTTGCACTAGCAAACCATAAAACGTTGCCAGGAAAAATTTGAAAGTATTATTACATTTTATGAAGCTAGTTGACGTGAAGTCTTAAGAATGAAATCTTTACTGGATGATGAACTCTTCAGGTAGTACTATTTAATAACTCCACAATTAGTGTGATGTTTGACGCTACGTGTGCTTGATTAAGTAAGAGTACCCGATACCCTATTTGCCGTCACTGACATAGATTGCTGTCCATAATGCATCAGATGCTGTTAGAAACTTAACACTTTGCTTTTTCAGTTATTTTTGAGCGGTTGAACACTGGAATGTCAGCTCTGGCACTGCTCTAAACTAGAAAATTAGTGTTATTTTAGTTGCTGACGTTTGTGCCCTATACATTCTAACTCGCACTGAAAGTGCGAAAATAAACGCTTGGGTAGAATTCTGTGGGATTGTCTCATAAACTGGAAACTCTGTGATGTTTGTTTACGAGATTACCAGCCTGCTTCAATACCGGGTGCTAAGCTTTGCTTATCGGATCATTCTGTACTTTGCTGTACGCTCAATTTTCCTGCCAGAGGTTTGCCTCAATCGGTATAGCAGATTTGTCTATTTGAAACTCATGTCCCGGAGTAATAACAGCGTTCGATGAAATTAAACTTTTTTCTCACATAGCTTTTCATGCAGCGTTCCAATCTATATACAGTCATTTGACACGCGGAAATTTTCAGCGATAGCGCGTAAAGGACCAGTTGTCATATGTCTAGTACTTCTACGTTACACATCGAAACTCATGCTATAGTTAAATTGCTGCCGGGTAATCGGATAAATAATGCACAAATCTGCTTAATAACGCACATTATTTTGTGTATGCATCTATTTTGTTCAGAATAAATCCCTTTGTTTAATGTCTGGCGGGCGGATTAGAGTGACCTGCTTACTGCTGAGGATGCTGGACCATTTCTTTTCATTGCTTAATCTGGTAATGGGTTCAGTTCTTTCAAGTCTGAAGGAGGATATATTACCACATCTTCTCGCTAGTACACATCATTACAAAACTTGATCTGAAATTAAAACATTAAAGAAAATTCAAACTCTAAATATTTAAGAATTCACAAGACTAACCAGGAAAAATCATGTAAAAAGCCTGCTGACAAAGTAAGAAACAGACCTAGCATATTAAAAAGACTTTCAGGAAGGAACTGAGGTTTCTTGTTAATAGGCCCTAATGACCTAGTTGTCGATGAGCCCTTAAATAATACTCACTCACTCACTCTTGTTAATAAGAAACCTCATTTCCTTCCTGAAAGTCTTTTTAATATGCTAGGTCTGTTTCTTACTTTGTCAGCAGGCATAGAAACCTATAATACCTATTACCTATATTAAGTCTATCATTTTATATGGAAGTGAAAACTGATAACAACCGTCACGGAGTTAGAAGTAGTGCAAATTCAGGCAATGCGTTTAATTCATGGAGTTGTAAAAACTACAATTATTATAGCACTGGAAAGTGTAACCAATAATCTTCCTATGTCTTCTAAAATAAATAAATCAGCTCCAATTCGGTATGAAAAACGTATCAGATTGCCTACAGATAAGTATTGGAGAGAACATGAAAGAAAACGCAGACGTATTAAACCTACAAAAGGATTCATACAATACATAGATGAGATTCGAAACAGGTATGTTCCTGAAACGTGTACAGAAAATTTATGGCCAACAGTAAATCCACTAGAATACATCTAACATAACAGATAAAGAAAGAAGTAGTTAAGAAAGTTTTAAAACAAATTTCCTTCGAGACAATACAGAATATCCGCAAAAAGAATGGTTTCATATGTGTGTGTGGGTGGGGGAGGTGGGGGGGGGGGGTGCGTATAATACATACCTATGTACGTTCTGATATTAGTGTAACATTTTTACATTCTATGCTTCGTGTGATAAACTCAAAACTAACTTTGATGGTAAGATAGAAGCAGCTACTAATCAGAATGAGCTCATTCCAAAAAGCTATTATACTCTGCTATTCAAGCTCAGCAATCCAAGCAATGCCAAAGTATAAATACCTACGTCATCAATAATAACAGAGAATAAAGATGTACTTTAAAAGTTGGAAAGAGGGGGAAAGGAAATTAAACTGCAATGAATCCCATCTCACATTGGATTAAAAGGAAATGAAGAAAGCTGATAGTTTGGAAAAAGAAAGGAGGGGGGGGGGGACAAAATAAACTGCAAATATTCTGCATATAAAAAATTCAATTCGTAGATCAGTGCAGTTCAGAGTTTTTTAATGTTTACACAATCAAAAAGAAATAAAAGAAATAACTGATTTTTTTAATAAATGCTTTACGGCAGGAATCAATCGAGCATTGTTTGTCGTGAATTAAAATGAGAAAGGCACGCAGACAACTATAAAAACTAATCTGATGAAGGAATTGTGTCTAAGGCTATAAAATGTGTCCTTCGTAGACATTGGTTCCGAGAACAATCGTGCAGCTGCATAAAGAACGTGTGGCAACTACAAACCGAGTCCCCTGATACGTCAAAATGTACACAGAACTAAGATTTCGTGATTTTCGTAAAATGTCATCTCTGTGGGAATATATTGTTGTTCGTTCGAATGAACGCAAATACTAACAATTACGGTGAACAGAACGTTAAGAATTAAGATGCTAAGCCACCAGTCTTTTTATCAATATAATAAAGTATTCGTGTATGGCCCTACAGCAGGCTAAACCCTGTTCCTTATAACTTGCCCCTATGTATTCTTCCGCGCTCCATTTCTTTCGACTTTCCCCTGATTGGTCAGTGTATCCATTTGAATGGCGATGAATATGACAAACAAGCCATATGCAATGCAAGGTCCGAGAGTAAAAGCAGTATACCTAAACACTGCCATAATAGAAGCAAGTGCTTTCGTCATCCTTAGAGGCAGATTTAAAACGGGTTTTTCTGTCGGTTGATAAGAATGCACATGCGTTCTGTGTTGCAGAACAACCTATCCCAGGGCAGCAGCCAATGAGAGGGGACTAGTGCATGTGACAGTTACATATGAGACAAAGTTAAATGGAACGCACCTTTAGTACGCAAACAAATCGGAGTTCAGCTAGCAACCTCAGCGGGAGATTTTTCAGTTGCGTAAGAATTTCCGTCCTGGGTTGAACACTGGCTGCATGTGATGCCACTTCGTTCCCTTATTGCGAAAGGCAATGGCACACAATGGCGAACCGCGGTTGCCACCCGTGACATAAATTAACGGGATCCTATCGGGCTGAATCGTCTTTGTCCTATAGGTTTCTGTATCTATATAATTTTGTCCTGGATCTGTTCATTGCATCAGTTAACCTCTGATAAGCGTAATAATTTAACGCCAGTAAAACTAGATTATTTTACTCTACTTTTATATTGGCTTTAGAGTTTAAGGTTGTATGGGCAGCTTTGATTTTTCTTTTTTGGCGTTGGATTTTGTCTCGGTAGCTTTCGAACTTTGAAATCCTTTCTCCGTCTCATTTCCTTTCCTTTCTCCCTCTGCCTCTCTCTCTTTCTGTCTTTCTTTCTTTCTTTCTTTCTTTCTTTCTTTCTTTCTTTCTTTCTTTCTTTCTTTCTTTCTTTCTTTCTTTCTTTCTTTCTTTCTTTCTTTCTTTTTTTCTTTCTTTCTTTCTTTCTTTCTTTCTTTCTTTCTTTCTTTCTTTCTTTCTTTCTTTCTTTCTTTCTTTCACTCTGTCTCTCAGTTTCTCACAAGGGAGACCAGCAATCAGTCCTAACTAAAGAAAAATGCCAGCTCCAGTCGAGATCTGTGGGCTAAGGAGCCAGCATTCTGATCTCTCGACTACATAGATAGCCAAGCACCATCGTGTGAAGCTGGATAACAACTTTGCAGCAGGTTTTTAAAGCAATCGAATTCTTAATAAACCTAATGCTTATTTTTAATTGATTTAAAGACGTCTAGTTACACGCTTATCTTGTTAAATGAGGTGAAACATTTCCGACCTCCGAATAGTAAATGTTCGTTTGTGCACCAATGCACTATTTTTATGACCAATTGCACCATGTCTAATATAAGTGTGCTTTTAAGCAATGTTGCATTTATCATCAAGTGCTTCTCTTTTATTTGACGATGCGCTCGGATTGAAACGCGTTTTTCAACTGATAATCAAATGTCTATGTGCTGAAGTAGAAACTTCATTGCATTATAATAGCAGTAGTGCACTATAACACTGGAACATATTGTTTCACAACGTGCAGCATAGATACTTCGCGTCAACTGAATAACCTGCACACGGCGAGGAAGGAAAGTGGAGGGTGGAACAGTACAGGTTGGAAGCAGTGCAAGGTCAGCAATTCCCCATAATATACTCACACATCCAAACGAAAACACTGTACTGGGAAACTAATTGTGAGCTGGTCTGTGCCAGTAATTCATCAATCAAGATACGTCGTCACGTATGTTTGCTTTTCGAAGGACTTTGTGATTGCTCTTATTTTCTCGGATAAAAAGGCAAAGGGAAGCCATTCTTTTTCACGTTGCTCTTTTGTTTCACACATTACGTAGAAAGCCTACTCCAAAAAAACTGCTTATTCATGCGCAGTATTTAGCCATCAATGTATAACGAAAAAGAGATTTAAACCACATCACCCATCCATCGCCAAGTGAGAAGTTTCCACCAGCACATGGGCTTTAGGAATGTTTAGCAATTCAACGTTCCGATCGACCGCAGCATTTGCGGGAGGGTACGTTGTTTGCAGTCATTTGTGCGTAACACATTCAGTCAGGGTCCTTGATTTGTTTAATATACCGAAACTTGTTTGTTGTATGTTAATTTAAAAATAAACTTATTCGATCACAAGTGAATGCGTTTGTAAAGAAGGCTATAGCGCTAACTAACAAAATAAAGGCTTGTTTCATACCGCATGTGTAATTTCAGTGACAGTGCCCTAAAGGATCTCTGAGGCGGAGTGTAAATTTGCACATTCCCTACGAGTGTTCATTCTAGTTACATTTTTACTTTCTCTACTACGTATAGTATGCAGAGGAAGTATTGTATTCCACCCAAAAATTCCCTGTCGAGACTTTATCAGAAATATGTTTTGAAGCCTCCCGAACCCCCCCCCCCCCCCAAAAAAAAAAAAGCATTTTTAGGAAAAGGTACGCGCGCGCGTGTGTGTGGTCTGTCTGTATGTCTATCAGCCTGAGGACAGCATGACTCAAAAAAGAAAAGTCGGTTACAAACTACAGTTGGTATTTAAGTTTAGCATCGTTTAAGGATGCAACACGAAGATTTTGAAGAAAATTCCTCCACCCTCAACTACCCTTTACGTGGAAACTATTTAGAAAATTTTGATTTTCTCGAAAATGGCTCTTAACTATTTTGATTATAATGTCATATGTTTAAGATATTTTTATGTATATTTTGAATTTTCTGGCTAGAGCCCATGTAGTCCTGTTTACTCTGGATGACTGACATAACTGGTAAACTATAAGACACAGTTTGTACAGTATATGTACACATAAATTTTCTTGTAGAGTGAACCATTTCGGAGATATTCCTTATTATTTGTGTGAGTTATGGAAAATAAAAGTTTCGTCAAATGAAACATCATTATTTTTTATATGTCAGCTATGCAAAGAGAACGGAACTTGAAAGCTTTAAAAGATTTGACTATCGCTCTGCATTCCCATATTCCCTTGTTAATGAAATCCCGTTTGTATTTGTAGATACCCTTTAACTGCAATGGTTCTCAGCGTCCCCTGCATGGTGCGTGAAATACCGCTTAATTGTGCTAAAATGTCTCTTTAACAGGCTTGGGGTATTTTACGTGCCGTAAATCTACGACACGGGACTACCGGTACTACTTCCCTTCCGAAGGAAATCATGCTAGAAAAAATACATCAACCTCCGCCGGGTTTGAACCTGCGACCTCGGGAGCGAGTTTCCCCTAGACCATGGAGGTATAACCAAATTTAAAAGATACCAAATTTGGTTTTTAAGTTCAGCATCTTCTAAGAATGGCACATAAAGCTTTCAAGTTAATTTTCCCACCCCACCCTTTACATGGAATATTTTTCGGTAATGTTTAATTTCTCGAAAGTGGCTCTAACGATTTTGATTAAAATTGGGAAATAGCTGATTAAAATAGGGTTTTTATTAATTTATTTATATTGCTTAAAATAACTAGGAAATTGTAAAAGTTAAAAGAGCTTGATGCAGGAAAGATGTAATTTTTATTGTAATAAATTTATCACAAAAGGTTAGTGGCACCAACAATTTGTGAAATAGTCGCTGGTATATGTATAACTGTTGGCAAGGTTAAAGCCTACGTTGGTTTTGGATTAAGAGAGAATTTTCCTCCTAAGCCATTAAGAATAAGAAAAGCCACAAAATCCTTTGCAGGCAAAGGCCTCCTAACGGTAGTGTTAGATCAGTTTTACACACGGGGTGTTCTATTCCCTGTGTGCCTAGCTCAAACTTCCAGTCTTTTACATTGGTTACTGCGTACTACGTGTACTCTTTCTAAACCTGAAATAGTATCTTTACATTTGCCACAATTTTCTTCGATATACTACTCTTTTAGTTCTATCCGTTAGTTTTTTTTTTTTCCTCCAAAAATTAAAATTGTGATTTTTCACTCTCTTCTGTTCCTGGCTAGTTGTGTGCACTATGGTCCAATCATTTCCATGAAGTTCTCTGCCCATCTCCTTCTTGATCTTCCCCATAACCATTACCTCAGATAAATTAGTATGTACTGCCGATAGGTGAGACATCCAGGTCTGTGCGTTTATATTAAAGTAACTCCTTAATAATTGAAGACGTTTCTGGGCTGATATTTTTTGAGTAACTTAAAGTAGATAGGAAACGTAAGTTTTTATCAATCTCTGAAATCTCAAGGGAATCCAAATGAAGGGAGATAACCTTCCAATTGTTACACATCAGATTTTTTCTTTTTTGTTTTCATTCCGAACAGTTTGATTACATATCACCCACGCTACTCCTCGACTCTAAAGTTCGGGTAAATGATACGTTTTATACCTCTGTGGGGATTCGAAAGCGACAGTAGTTTCTGGTAGCCGAACTTGAAGCTCATTCAACAAAGTTTCATTCTTCCGGAAATTACCTGCCTCAGCGGAACACTTCAATTCTATGACATTTGTTCGCAAACTGCGCTTGGAACCACACGATAGTAGTACACTGCATAGTATTTTTGAGCACTGTTTGCACCAAACTGATAGAAGAGGAACAAAAGCTCGATGAGCGTGGGTTATGGACTGAAACATGTTAATTTTGGTACGAAAGAGAGCTGGTTAATTCTCTTTTTGATTAAAAATGATCTCTATAAGGACATTTAGAAAACTGTGTATTGATTTGCACCCTAACAGCAGGCATTCAATCACAGAATTGTTTCGAAATTGTTTCCAGTTGCTCTGACTCTTATTTGGATTCAAATTATCATTACCATCATCAGCAGCAACGAATGAACAAAATGTGTTTTGTGTTAATTTAAGATAGACAAAAATTGCACATATTTGTAAACAGTATGTTCTTACTATAAATTGTTTGAAAAGTGTACACACATACACAGACACACACACACACACACACACACACACACACACACACACACACACACACACACGCACGCACGCACACACAAGACGAGTCACCACCGGCTTCGTTTATGACACCTTCTTAGAAGATATAAAGTTAATTTGAAATGTGTATTTTTGTTTAATTTTACATTTAATTTGGCTCAAATTTCATGTCTGACCTATCTTATCAGGGAATTATATTACTATGTTACATTTTACAATTACTGCACACGGTTACCCATTAAAGGAAATGCTGCTCTTGCAGGGCAGCTAATTTCGACTTCTTTCGAACATCCTCGGATCATTTCGGAATAAATATACCCAATTATCTGCTCTAATTTTCCAACCATGTTGACAGGTGTGCCGTGCTCTGCGCTGTTGAGGTGACTCCAGATACAAAATCTAAGGGATTTAGATCAGGTGATCTTGGAGGCCAAGATGCAGATCCGCGTCGAACTATCCATCTTGCACCACATCTGCACAGTTGCAGCAAAAGGAGCCAATACCTCATAATGCCTGTATCACATACTTCGACGTTGCTCAAATGAAACTCTTTAAGTAAACCTACGCCAGAAGTGAAGTATACCCTTATATCTGGTTTTTTGGAAGAAAATGCACCGTAACGAGACAATTATCTGCTACCCCTAACCGCATATTCAATGAGGAATGTTGCTCATATGACACCTAATGAACACCTTATAGGTTTACATCAAAAATGAAAATTATGCTAACTGAAAATACAACCACAGTGTGGACCTCGTCTCTCATTTTAAAATTAATGTACCTGTAGTTAGCGCGCTGTGCTAACAACTTGATTACGACATAAGTACAAAAGAAATAAAGAAGAGATTATCTTAAAAGATTATTAAAATAAGAAACTGTCATTAGTATAGCATGCGTATCGTAGTGTTATAGACAAACTCGATTCCCTTATGTTTTGCTGCGTCTTCAGTTTTCTAAGTTGTTAAATCGTGACCATCTGGGCAATAATAATTGGAATATATCAGCGGCATTTGCTCTACCTTACATGTATTTTCTAAGGAGTAACAACAAATATTTTTTCACTCCATGGCATTCTCAACGGAAATCAAAGGCTTCCTCGCAAGTATGTTCTTTTGTTATCCAACTAGCTGAAATACCCGGCGTTGCCCATGGTTTGACAATTTTATCCTTATAGCTTTTAGACATAGGTTGGATACTATAAAAGCACAAAATAAATAAAAACATCAGGAAAACACTATGCAAAAGCACTGTTGAACAACCCCAAATACCACAGGAAGAAAATCAACTGAAGAAAGTTGTGTGAATGCAAGACGATGCGCTTTAATTTCAAACATATAGAAAAATGTATGAATTGTGTATAAGGGGGCGTAGAGAAAGAGGTGTGACTGTAAAACATTATGTTTATATTTCAGTTGTAGAAAGGCATATTAATTGTATGTCGAAGGCAAGTAGAGAAGGATGTGTGAGTGTGTTACGTATAAGAAAAGCGAGTAGAGAAAACTATGTGAATGTAATATGTTGCATTAACATGAATAGCACAAAACGGTCCCCCAGGCCACCCTCCAGTACTGCATCCTACCAATGACGCCTGTAGTGAGAAGAGGTGGGGGACGCAGCGGCTGGGCGGCAAGCCTTGGCCCTTCATGGGCAGTTGCACTAGGTTTTTTGGGGGAAAATGTTTAGATGCCAATTTTAGTTGTGATCGGTCAACCGTGTTGGAGTTTATTAACTTCATACATATCAACATCCATATTATAGGTACATATTACATGAATTGTAAGTTGAACAAGTAGAGAAGACAATGTGGATGTGTTGCGTAAAAGAAAAGTGTGTAGAGAAAATCGTGTGAATGTAATTCGTTGCATTTCTATCTCAATCATAGAAAATTGTATGAATTGTATGCTACAGCGCGAATAGAGAAAGAAATGTGATTGTGAAAAGTGGGTAGAGAAAACCGTGTGGATGTAATATATTGTATTTCTATTACAATCAATGAAAATTATATGAAGGGCGAGTAGAGAAGGAAAAAGAAAAGGGAGTAGAGAAAAAATGTGAATGTTACGTTGTATAGTAAAATGGATATCATAATCTTCTCCATGAAAAATACATATACCTACATGCTGAATTCCACAGTTATCGGTCAAGCTGTTTTGGAGATTAGTAATTTGAATAGGAAAAATAAAAATGCCGTTTTACGTTTTTCTGTGCAATTTTCCCAAATTCTTCACAAGAACCTTCCTGGGACTTAAACAGATATTTGAAGGGGGGAAAAAATAGCCGAATTGGTCCAACCGCTTCCTAGATTTGCCCTTAGCAAGACATTTAACCATTTATTTTTTGTTGTATATAAAGTTGTATTCGTATTTTAGTACGTAAGCTTTGTAAATCCTTTTTAATTTTTTAGTAATTTATGAATCGATATTAGAAGGCAGTAGAGCTAAATCCTCCAAACAAATGACATCCCGTAGGAAACTGAAGCAATGCACGTGATTATGTGATATCCTCGATGCACACATTATTATGGGAGCAGCCATGCAGCGTTCGTCCCTACTGACTGTTACTGAAGATGAGTGCTTTAGACAAGGGAAAACAATAGAAAACAATTTTTGAGCGGAAGCTGGGGGAACGCTGCAAAGAAAGTAAAGGAATGTTGTAGAGGCTGTAACACTTGAAACTAACTTGGGCTGTTCAAACTTCTCTAAAACGTTCCGCATTGATTGCTGCCTGTACCTGTAAAGGGAAGAGGGGTTGTTTCTTCTTCCCTTCAAAGTAAGTGAAATTTATTGTACTTTCACCATGTGTTGACAGGCTTGAAATGGGTTTGTGCCATCTTGCAATATATTGTGAGAATTCTGACAGTGATACTAGCTCGTAGCTTATCTGAATGTAATGTATAACCCTTGACGTCTTATCTCTTCTGCGGTTATAAAAGGTTTTTTAAAGAACCTGCAACATGGCGTTAGCGAGGATATTAAACTGCAGGTTGAGGATGACGTTAGAATATGCACATATATTGCTCTGTGCTAATTTGTTATTGGATTTTTTATTTTTGAGTTTGAAGTGTATTATTAGTTCTGCTCGCTTTCAGCTATATATTATAACTGTAAAAGGATTTTGAAAGACTTCAAGAGAAATATTTGAAGGCATAGAAATACACAAACTGTTGAGCGCAATAGCCAATAGGCGCTCAGTGACTTTCTATGTGGCGGTGCCGTGGCCAAGCTGTTAGAGCGCTTGCCTACCATCTAGGCGGCCCGGGTTCGATACCAGGGACCCACATGTGGCATTCGGGGTGGACTAAGCGGCGTTTGGGCGGGGTTTCTCCGGGTTCTCCGGTTTCCCCCGTCACTCATTTCACCAATTGCTCCATTATTACCTTTCCAATGATCCATTTTGCCTGCATTTCGCATTATCCTCTTGCTCACTCTTATACCTGGTGCTTGGCTTACCACCCGCTTCCAGGCCTTCACTCTGTCCGGTCCATGGTTCGTCTGCTCCCCGACAGGCGTCTTACATTGTAAGTCCTAGAGGTGGAAGTCCTACGTAAGGCCCACCTCGGTAGCGTGATGGTTAGCGTGTCTGCCTCACGTTCAAGAGGTCGCGAGTTCGAATCTCGCTTAGGGTAAGTTATCTGGGTAAGGTTTTTTTCCGAGGTTTTCCCTACCCTGAGAAGACGAATGTCGGGACCTCGGGCTCATTTGAGCATCATTTCACCCATTTCATTCATTCGTCCGATATGACACAATGTTGGAGGACGTTAATTAAAAAAAAAAAAAAAAAAAAAAAAAAAAAAAAAAAAAAAAAAAAACTACGTAAGGCTGCTCTAACCACAAGTTACCATGGTCAACTTGCCAGTATCACATTAAATTCCCCAACCGGTTCGTAATTTTCCGGTTAAACCACAAGGGAATCTCAGATCAGAGATACATACCCCAAGGGTGACTTACAATAGTAAGTACTTTGTCCCGAGTTTAAGTAGCCTAACCGGGAAATTACGAAAGGGCAAAAAAAGCCAACTTGGTTTAGAAATTCAAGCTGTTTGGCGCGCTTTATGTCATTTTTTTCGGGTTAGAAAGTATAGTATACCTACGTCTTAAATAAAATTCCAGATGCTTGTCTGCATTCGTTGTTAGCCTCAAACCAATAAATGAGAAGGTCATTTGTCTACTTTCGCCTGGTATGCGCAAATTGAGCAAACAAGGAGCAAAAACTAAAATGGTAACCATTTTTAACCCTATGTGCAATAATAAAAGCCTTAAAGTTCGAGTGTGATATGAATAGCGCCTATAGACTGCAAAAACCAGCGAAGTATATGGGTAGCTTAGGTTAGAATGGCCGCAAGGAATGCGAAAAGCCGACTTCCCAGTCTGATGAAATGGCGAGTTCACGAAAAAGCAATAATCCTCGCCAATTTAACGATACATGTGTAATGTGCTTTCTGAAATCAAAAGCAAGGAAATAAATATTGATGTCAGTACAGAATGTAGGAGACGTGAAGAAAATCACGCCAGCGGTACGTTTCTTCATGTTTTTTCTTCTCTTTGTCAGGTGCTTCAAGATACAAACTGCAGTGACGTAATTCTCCTAGTCCAGTCATGGGCCAATGAAGTAAAACCACAATCGTCTAATACATCCATATTCTAACAACCAAAAGAATTGCTCGTTCAATTCATAAAATGATGGTTTTATCATGATGGTATACAATGTTAGCCATGTATCAGACTAACATTAATACGTAACTCCTATTCGCTCCGTATCCTGTTTTTCTCGTTACTATGTCTTCGATCTGTGTCGCGTCACGTTTAGGAGTTTAATAATCTGTGTTTCTGTCAAGCCAAGCGCTATCCAAGAGAAAGCCCAACACATCTAATTTCGCTTGAAATTTATTTCGCCCAGATATTGCCTCAAAGGGCCTTAGAACTGCATAGTTTCAAATCAATGCTGGAAGCATTTCTTAGAAAAATAACATTTTATCCGAAAACACATAAATATTTGGAAACTTAACAGCTATTTTCCACAGTTTATATTTACCAACACAGAGAAAAAGAAACTAATGCAATGAACACACTAAGTTGAAAGCCAATAACACTCCATAGTAACATGGGGATAAATATATATATTATGGGAAAATAGCTCTCTGAAATAGCAGTGAGCATTTTATGTACACATTTGAATCTAAACACAAAGAGGAAGTATGCGACTGATACTTTTATTAAGCGTGTTGAAACTTAATTTTAAAAGCTTAAAAACGTAGCTTCCAGTAAACAAACCAGTATGACTGGTTTATGTTAATTTAAAGTGGACAAAATATATTCCAATACTACCGGGGGCAGCAACCCTGGTCACGTTTATGGCGTGGGGTTACAGTGCCTTGGATCCTGTAGGTCACTTCGTGCACATTGAAATATCGTCCATTGAATATTGAGGTACCAAATTTTCGACTTCTAAGGATAACAAAAATCCCAGAGGAAACCTTATAAGCGAATTTACCCAACCGAAATTCGAACTCAGGACCCGAGTGTGAAGTGTACTCACCAACTCCATATCTGGTCACTATACCATACTTATTGCATTAAACGCTGAGGTTTTTCATTTCTCTCTCAATTTTCATTCCCCCTCTCATTCCCCTTCCATCTTTAATCTTTCTCTTCCTTTGTCTATACTTACATTTGTCTGCCTCTCTCCCTGTTTACTCCTCCACTGCCCTCTCTCCCGTTTTACTCCCCCACTCTATCACACTTATCGCCTCTCCTTTGTGTGTAACGTAGTTGTAATGCATTTTGAAAAGCGGCAATAAAATCTCTTCTTTTGGAGAATTAAGAAAAAAAAATATAAGGTATAGCAGAACATAAATTTGTATCTGTTCCTGGTATTACTTTTAGATCGGAATTATAGCTGTTTACGTACAGCAACAATAATGGCGAAACATTAGTATAACTCCTTAAGTGTAAATTCTCTTCAGAAGAAAAGGTTATTTGAAATATTTGGATTTGTTCATTAATCCCCACATTATGCTCCCTACCTATTTAGACCCCTATTTCTAGGTTATTTTAAAAATTATTTTGTTGATTAACAATGCTGTCATTTGCCAGCATTATCAATTGCCATTGATATCAACGTCGGTGTGCCAGAGTTTCGTCCCGCATGAGATTTTTATATATGCCAGTAAATCTACCTACATGGAACTGTCGTTTAAGCACACTTAAAAACCATTGGTCTGGGCCGGATTTGAACCCACGACCTTGGGTCAGTAGACCAGCGTCTAAGCAACTGAGCCTCCCAGACCACCCCTATTTCTAGATGTGACCTAAGGGATGTTAGGTATAAGGATGTTAAAAGGAAAAACTCGTATGCGTATTAACACTTTAAACAACGCAAGTTTTGGTTTGAGTGCATCCTATTATACTACGTTTATATTAATTATTCGCCAGAAATGAAAAAAGAGACAAAGTATTTAGTTAAAGTTTTACATGCATACAATTAGCTTTTAAAACACTGGCAATCACACATCTTATAACTCGTGGAATTCGTATAAATGGAATACACATTTAAGTAAACTGGAAGTTGCAGTTATTAACAGTAGAATTTCCTATGTTGATCCAACTTCTCAGTTTTGATCGTAAACATTTAAGGAAACACATCACTTTCTTTAACTTACTTAAATATTATGTTTTGCACTTTCCATGTTTAACATTGACAGGGTTCTTGCTCCCACGTCGTAAACTCGTAAGATGTAATACCACTCATAAACATCTCAAGCCTCTCACAAATTGCCTTGCGTTTCTTTCTCAAAAGTAGGAGTGGTTTTAAGGAGTAGTAGGGACGTTTCCTTTTCCTTGCATTAGGCTTGTGTAAACCGAAAGAAAACTTTGATCAGGTTTCAGGAGTCAATGAGAAAAGGAGAAGCTGTAGAGCTGTGCAAACTCTTGCCCCCTTTCGAGGCCGACCCGACCTGGCCCTTCGTGACGTCAAAGCTACCCCAAGCGGGGCAAACCTTCAGCTGCGACCTACATTCGAATCTTATTCCCTGTCCTCCGATATTTCAAACGTATGCTTTTTTTACCCTCTTTGCCTAGAGCATTTGTATATGATTGTAGCGGTTTTCGTTTCAGGAACATCCGAAGAGTTAAAAATATAATTGCCTGAAAGTTAAGTACGACTTATACCTAGCTCTATTGGGCAATATTGGACTTTTTTGGACAAAGAATTACCGTTACAGTTTGCATTTTTTTACCCAGCAAAAAAAAAAAAAAAAAAAAAAAAAAAAAAAAAAATCAAAATTGTGTTTTTTATTTATTATTGTTCTTTGAAATCTGACGATTAAAATGATAGGTAACACCTTTTTAGTTTCACTTTATAGAATACTTTATTTTTATCGCGCACGAATGCATTAAGGTATACATTTATGTGTTCCCCACTTTTAGAGCAATTTCTCGAAAACTAGCATTTTTCACACTCAAGTACCTACCTTATTCTCGGCTCCCATAATAAGCACAGCAATAAAATTTTTACCACATATTCCCTAAATATTGCTTGGTATTTTAACACAGTGGTTTCTCAATAACACTATTTTACTCAAACATATGAAATACGACTAAAGAATTTCATATTTTTTATGCAGGACAACCTTTAACAAATGGTAAATAAATATCTTGGAAATCTGTTTAAATATGCTCATATTAAAGGTCTACAAGAATATTTGGCAACAATTTCAGCTTTCGGTACCTAGTAGTGTTTAAGAAAGAGGGGCATGTGTATCGGCATTTTAACATTGTCGATATAAACCCTCTTTATGTCCTTTAACCGAGCAGATCATATCGCACGGTGAATGAATCAAAAGAAATGAATGCTCAAATAAGTTAGGTGTTCAGGGTTCAGAATTGTTCGATATCTGTCTTCTCAGCAGAGGAAAAACTCCGGAAGAAATCTAATCCAGGCAACTCAATATCCAACCGAAATTCAAATTCAGTAAGATCAAGTATATGCCTATCCACACAACATAGTTGTTGTGCACATGGTATTTATGACAAAATGGAAACGAGTGGTGCAATAAAACCGCAAATATTGAATTGTGTGAATTCTGAAAATGTTACTTTAATTGCTGACATTTAAAAATTTATAAATAGTAATTTGTTGCATGTTCCTCTGTCCAACTTCGGAGCAAATACACATTTGAGTTAAAGTATAATCTCATTTTTGGTTAGGATCAGTTTTGAAGGAATTACGAGATTAAGTATGTGCATTATTCCTACTCTGTATGCGTTTGATATGACAATATATTTAACTTCCGGATTATGTTCCTTTGCACTGTTTGCTATAGAGTGTATTTCTTCACCTGCATATCAGAACTTCTGCTGGCTGCTTTCCTCTTTTTGTGCTATTTCAATTTATTACATACAACCTTATACATCTCGCTTTCCTGCTATTGCCATCCGAAAATTAGTTGAAAAGCGAAAGTATCTCATACTATTCCTCGGCATATTTCCGTGTATTTTAATTCATTATGTATTCAAAATGCCTTTCTATAAAGAAACCCATCATAGGAGAACCGTTTCTGCAAACACACAGTTGTCATAAATGATATAAACTAGTTTGGTGTTACAAATTATACATTTCTTATCCATGACAAAACATGAAGCGTTGAAGTCATGCTAATACTCGTAAATTACTTAGCGTGATTTTACATTTAAAGCTAAATAGGCATTCCTAGTTATAAATTTAGAATTTTTAATTCACATTCACCAAGTTCTATTAGATAAATTCAAACGTGAGGGTGTTACAAGGACCAATTTCTCCAAGTATTTGGGTTTGGAAAGAAGTAAATTTGAACTCAATGTGGGTTAAATCACGCAACCTGTGATAATAAATGGTTATTTCCTTATTCGCAAGAAAATTTCAAGCAGGTTTGTGTATCATTAGGAAATTTGCTTATCTGAGAATATTAATCTCATGATTAATATTCTCAGATAATTCTCGTATTAAACTGTACTTTCAAGCTAAACAGCCCCTGCGACTCTGTAATTTACATTGTTGTGAGTGCTGATGAATTTATGGAAGGACCATCTGATTATGCCTATTTGCTTTTTAGTAGGTCAACTTTGCAAGAAAAGGTGTCACATCAATGAAGGACTGTAATTGTATTTGGAAACTACATTGGAGATACTCTTGAGACATGTGTAATACAAGCTGTGGGTTACACATCAGCAAACGTTTAGCTAAACGGCAGCCACTTACTTTGAGGCCGGATCAAAGGCGATCTTGCGAGCATAACATGGGTCGATACCACTGGCGTTCAAGGTCTGGTATCACCGAATGAGATTAGTCCATTAGTATCCCGGTTTCTGTCAGATTACCATTTGTGTCTCAGCTGAGAGTGCTTGGGAAACTTGACTCGTCCAAACTTTGCCTGTGAGAGAGGCGACGACTTGACATCAGAGTGTAGCTTTTGCCGCCCTCTGTCTGTTGCCAGATCAGGGCTATGCCCTCTACTGGCCGTGAAGTGTTTTGTCTGGGTACGGTAATTGCGTGAGAATGTAGTTGTAGAGTTGGTTGTCGAAGAGTTATCTTCCCCCAGTGGGAGGTGTCTTCAACTTTGGGTGTCTTTTTTTTGTCGTAATGTCTGAATGTGGTTATGTTAGGGTTTGGTGTGGTTTAGTCTATTGGCCTAGAACGAGTCTCAGTCTGTTGTGTTTTTCACCCGGGTCTAGGTCATACTCGCCTAGGCCGCGTATCAGGACATTGAAGTAGTTGTGAAGGTTTTGGTAGAAGGTGCGTGCATGGGAGTGGATGTAGTCTTTTAAGGATGGGATATTAAGGCCACGGCGGATTACATAATTGGTTATGTACCAGGGTGAGTCTGTAGCTATTCGGAGGATGATTTGAAAATAAAAAAGAATGATTCTTAATGTTATACTAATTCTTAATATTAAATATAAAATATCAGCACGACTGGAACACTTCAAGGTGGTCTATGCTGTCTTGGCTACGTCACTGAGCTGGTATTGACGTCACCGAGCGCTTGTTGTACAGAGGACATATCATGCCCGTCCTCTTGTTAATTTTGTTTGCGGCGAAATGGACATGGTCCTTCCATTTCATTTTCATATCTAGCTACACTCTAAGATATTTAATTCAGGTTCTCCACTCTACCTCTTCGCCAAGACGTATTGGCGGAATTTCGGCCAAGGAGCGTCTGGAAAAAGTGATGGCCTGGTTCTTTTGTGGATGAACACGGAGGTTCCACCGTTGGAACCAGGTATTGAGGAGGTCGTCGTAGTGCCGGATTTTGCGGGCAGCCATGCGGTGTTGAGTTGTGTGGAGGTGACTGTTGTGCCGTCAGCAAACAAATACAGCGAGCATCGTGGCAGTGAAGGTAAGGTATTAATATATAAAAGGAAGAGCATGGGCCCGAGGTCGTTACCCTGGGGGACCACAGCTCTGATAGGACGGAGTCTGAAAGTTATCCCATCGTGGCATGAAGATCAAATTGCTCCGGCCTCACCACATTGTGCTGCTCTAGGATGGTTCGTAGCCTTATCTTCTCCATTAGCTTAATGATGGTCGGGTTTGCATATGGTGACTACCTTGGAATGCTTCCAAGCCTTAGGGAAGTAGCCGTGGTGGAGGATGGCGTTGAAAAGATTTGTGAGGGACATTACCCAAGGAGCCGGTAGTGCCTTTAGAGCCGCATTGGCCAGGTCGTCATACCCGGGATATTTTTAAGGTCGGAGAGAGCTTATGAGGTCTTGCACTTCTGCTGTGGAAGTGGGCACTTTTAGCGTTCCATCTTTCGATTGTTTGAAATAAGTTGGTTTGCCCGTATCAAAAATTAACATTTAAATATTAGCATACACTAATGCAGTTACAGAATTAAAGCTTTTGTTTTGAACTGTCAAGTGTCAAAAGGTTTTACGTGTGTGGGGGAAAGCGCCCATTATACCAGGACAGTTGTAGATTGTTCATGCACATGTCTCAAATCCGTGCCACATCAGTGAAGTGCTTTCGTAAAATAGGTTATGTACAAAAATTTTGAAGTATGTAGATACTGTTCTATGCATGAGACGTACAGATTGATTGTTGCATCCAGAATTTGGGGAGTTAAACGCGAATCGTTGGAAATGCCGGAATCAAGTTATGTTGAGACTTGAAATCGCAGTTAGAATTATACGATATTTAGGTGTACAACGTTATAATGGTTCTTCATAAGAATTTAAGCCGTGAGTATTAACTGTCGGCTAAAAGGGTTGTCGTTGATTTTTTATTTTTGTGTAGTGTTTAACGCCCACGTTTGCTACATACGGCACCGCAGGCGGTGACACCGATGATACATGGAATGAAGCCGGAACATCGGTGAAATCAGATGGTGGGTAAACCGGAGAGCCCGGAGAAAACCAGCCCCAGCGCCGCTATGAGAGAGAGAGAGAGAGAGAGAGAGAGAGAGAGAGAGAGAGAGAGAGAGAGAGAGAGAGAGAGAGAGAGAATAGCATAACTCAAAACCGAAAATCGATTAAAAGCCAAAGTTGGTATTTAAGTTTAATATCTTTCAAGAATTGGACACGAATATTTTGAAGAAAAATCTTCCACCCTAAAGTATCCTTTACATGGAAGAAGGGAGAATAACAGACGCGGAAGGGGACTTCCGCACTTCGACCTCAGAGATGTTACATGGAAAATATCTCAAAATTTTTTATATTCCCAAAAATTGTTAACGATTTTGATTAAAATAGCATATGTTTAAGATACTTTTATGGCAAATGAAATGTATATTTTGAATTTTCCGACCATAGCCCATGTAGTCTTGTTTACCTTTGATAACTTTTGAATCAAATCTTACTATACAAAAATGTAGATCTCGTTAAAACACACAATCTATGCATGTTTTTGTGAAGTGAACCATTTCGGAGATATTCCTTGTTATTTGTGTGAGTTCTGCACTTTTCTCAAATGGAAGTTATTCACTTTTTTATCTCTTGGCCATTCAATCTCCTTGCACCTACAAGAAAATTACCAATAAGATAATTTCTGCAAATGTTTATCTCGACTAACACGAAGATAGAATAATAAGAGTTTGTAAGAATAGTGCAAGAGCAGAAAAGGTCATGTGAATGCAGCACATCAGATTTTTCTTTTGCTTTTTCATTTAAATATAGTATTTCATATTTAGTGAAAACAAAAAGGAGAGTGTTTCGTTTTTATGTGTGAGCATAAATGCTTTGAAATCAAATAAGCCTTAGCAATTCGAAATTATATCACAATATGCGTAATAAATGTCGTGTTTTGTGGTAAAAATGCTCGGAATACGAACTCGGTAGGCCTCATTGCTACGCACTCGAGCGTATATTCAGTAGCTGGGATGCAATATGGAAGGCGACAGTAGAATGAAGCTAAAGGACGGGCCCTGAGACACTATTGTGAAGCAGCCGCAGGAACGATTTGGACTTCCACAAATGTGCCCTTCGAGAGTCTGGTCTTCCCTTCCCTCCCCAACCCACACCTTTGGCCCCCATAGGTCTAAAAGTTGACATCATTTTTGTATTCATGATATTCGCCCTTTTTCTTTCGGATTGTTATAGGGCGTTAATGATTATTACATACAATATTTAAGTACCTGGTTATGTAGGCACAGTTAGATTTTAATTAACACTCCAGAAAATCAAATTTATTTATGGTCCCAGACTGTCGTGTCAACAAATATGAAAGCGCGCAAGGATAGAGAGAGGAAGAGAAAAAAGATACTGAAGCAACGGACTAATAAATCACCGTTTGCCATAAAAACATAAGTGTCTGGTAATTTTTAACATACAATCTGTGTAGCGTTTAAAATAAACCTGTTTTCACTAAGCTTAGACGCATTATAGTGAAAAAACTTGACCAATTTAGTCATTTGCAGGGAATTACGTTAATACGGCATTGTGTGAATTATCACCTTAAAATGCATCCAATTTTTAGGCAATAACGCAGCTAAGGGTGCACGCGCGCGCACCAGTTTGTGTGTGTGTGTGTGTGTGTGTGTGTGTGTGTGTGTGTGTGTGTGTGTGTGTGTGTGTGTGTGTGTGTGTGTGTGTGTGTGTGTGTGTGTCAGAGAGAGAGAGAAAGGGAGAGAGAACAGCTTAACTTCAAAATGAAATAGAGGATAAATAATACAGTTGAACTGAAGTTTAGCATCTTCCAATTATACGACACGATTTACAACAAAATGCCCTCATACCATTGTCATTACCAGTCCTACATGTGCATGAGCTAATTGAAACCTTAATACGCTACCTTTAAATGGAAAAAAAGTCTGTTTTTTATTTTCTTAAAAGTGATTATCATTTTGTTTAAAATGGCATTTAAGATATTAGCTTGTGAAAAAGAATCTATACATTCAATTTTGTGGAAGTAAACTGTTCGGTATTGAAGGAGTCTCTTCCGGCTGGTTTCTCCCGTCACCAGTTTGAAGGGAATCTTCTGCTCGTCGTCACTTTGAAGGGTCGGTATGATGAATTCTTTTCTCGTATAAAAGATCCGGCTAACTCTTTCGATGAACTGCGATGACTCTTTCTCTCCTATCTCGGTCGTGGTACGGGTATGAAGTATGTTCACAATTTACAGCTAATAATTTTCCTTGAGACGCGACCCCCGTGAAAATTATATGTTACGTCGATGTATTAACTTTTAATCTTTCTAATGAGATAGTCTTCTTTGCTCTGGAGGCCACCATTGAAATAATATTAGTGTATTTATTATCACAATTTTATTCGTTAATATCTATAACATTTACAATGAAGACAAAAGATAATCGCACTAGGCCAACTGCAAACGATATGATGCAATCAAACAATGGGAAACAAAACACTCCAACACAACACCTACCATAACCAATAATACTGCATCAAATGCCCCTCATCACAGTATATGCAACTAATTCTATTTTGGGAAAATTGTTTTCAGCCATACAATGTTGCATGTACTGTGATGATCTCTCCACAACAATGTAATTGTACAACAATATAACAACTGTATTGAAAAACATGTCATCGTTGAATACAAAAATATTTTCTCTTGACAATGTTTCGATTTTTTTTGGCAACTTTCAGGGGTTCTATGCCCCTCCCCACTAAAATTTGTTTTATGATTTTTCTTATAATTGATTGTCTCGTCACTTTGCCATATAATTCAATTACGTCCGAAAAATCAACCGGTTTCGCCACGATCAGATTATTTCTTATGTGCGGTGGATAATGGCGAATAAGTGCTTCAATAACCTCCTGTTCACTCAACTGAGGTTGGAGTAGTTTCGATTTGTTCGCCAGTTTCAAAAAATACTCCATCATTGAAATACCACGTTTACTGTCATAATGTCCGGTAGCCAGTTCGACTTTAATCTGGTTTTGACGTCCCGGTCCCCAAAATCTATTTATAAAAAGGTTTCGAAACATACTATATGTTTCGTGAGACGCCAAAGTTAGTCTTAACCATTCCAATGCGTTTTTCTTAAGACAGCGTTTAACCACCATCATTCGTATCTCGTTCGGAATTCGTTTGATCCTAAAATAATCCTCCAGTTCTTTTATGAAAATTTTTGGATTGTCACCGGCTTCTTCGTCAAATGACGGAGGGGTTAGGTCATGGAACAAGTGACTAGCGTGACAATTATGGTTTTGACTAGGGGAGTGCATTGGCATAGCTAAATCATTCTCCTGAAAGTCCGCCATATTACTGTTATTGTCAAGTGCATCAGTATTGGTCATATTTTTGCATTCACTCACAAATTGATCATGATTGCCATTAACTCTATCAGCCTGTAGAGCAATCACAACTTGGGAAAGCCTTCCTGTAAATTCTTTTTCCTTTGTAACCGTTTCATTTATTCTATTTACACTTACATTGGCTTCCTCCTTTACTTTATTCAATTCTTCTCGCTGTGACTGCATCTCAGCGCTTATACCCTTTACAACATTTTCTAAACTATCAATTTTTACATCAATGTCATTTTGTTTTGACCTAATTCCATCTTGATACATTTTACAACTCTGTTCTACCACGACTATCTCTGTTCTCAATTCATCTCCTACCTTTGCAATTTTTGCATTCTGTTCTGCTAGTTTTTCATCAAATTCTTTACTTAATTCAGCTTTCATTTCTACCACTGTCTTCTCCTGTCCTAACTTAACTTCATTTATCAATTCTCCTAGCCTAGCTATTTCTACTGTGTTTGATTCCTGTCCTAATTTTATCACGCTTACTAACTCACCTAATTTTGCTATATCATTGTTACTTGATTCAATTCTTTCTGTACATTCCTTCTTACATAATTCAATTTCTTGTGACAATTTATTTATATTTCTGGCATTATCCTCCTTCAAATCTGCTACATTTCTAACACTATCCTCTCTTAGTTTTGCTACATCTGCTTTTAGTTCTGTTACATTTCTAACACTATCCTCTCCTAGTTTTGCTACATCTGCTTTTAGTTCTGTTACATTTCTAACAAAATCTGCTTTTAAATCTGTTTTTATATCTGCTGTATTTTTGTTCATCGCTTCCAATATTTCTTTCAATCCTATTTCAGATTCCTTACATACTACATTCTTTCTACCTTCTACTGATAACTTATCACTCACTTCCCTCTCTACACTATCATTATCTTTCTCAACTTTTTCCATCTTCTGTACAATTTTCTTATTGCGTAGTATCATAAATTAGTACTAGTCTTACTTGAATTCTGGAGCACAAGAAAAAGGATACTCCGTCAAAATGTCTTCTTTTCACTCTTTGTCCAGGTACATATTTTTACTCTATACGCCTGTATTCGAGCCGTCGCACGTCTGGGCGCCAGTATGAAGGAGTCTCTTCCGGCTGGTATCTCCCGTCACCAGTATGAAGGGAATCTTCTGCTCGTCGTCACTTTGAAGGGTCGGTATGATGAATTCTTTTCTCGTATAAAAGATCCGGCTAACTCTTTCGATGAACTGCGATGACCCTTTCTCTCCTATCTCGGTCGTGGTACGGGTATGAAGTATGTTCACAATTTACAGCTGATAATTTTCCTTGAGACGCGACCCCCGTGAAAATTATATGTTACGTCGATGTATTAACTTTTAATCTTTCTAATGAGATAGTCTTCTTTGCTCTGGAGGCCACCATTGAAATAATATTAGTGTATTTATTATCACAATTTTATTCGTTAATATCTATAACATTTACAATGAAGACAAAAGATAATCGCACTAGGCCAACTGCAAACGATATGATGCAATCAAACAATGGGAAACAAAACACTCCAACACAACACCTACCATAACCAATAATACTGCATCAGTATGAATGTTGCTTAATCTGTAAGCTTAAGGGATTGACAAGTATGTCCCACTAAACATGAAGATGTCTTTAAAATACATAATGTATTTTATAGGACTGTTTTGTGACTTCAGCCACTTCAGAGCTATCCGTTGGTTTTGGTTTAAATTTTTCAATTTTTGCCACATATAGGTAGTTAATTCTCGTGATGTCATGTAGAGTATGTAATCTCAAGGCCATTATATAGCAACCCGCTTTTAAGTATTTGAACATCGCTCCCGTTTCCTGGATCTATTTTGATCATACATACAAAGTGTTCAATAAATTCAAATCGTAAACGGTACAGTGCAGCTCTAAACGCCTCATGGTAATATAGAAAAGCATACTGAAGAAAATATAGCGATTCTGAAAATCAGATTTTCGAGCAAATATATACAGAATGCATAGCTGACGTCCTTGGTTTAGTTTAGTAATCAAACCTCAATTACCATTCTACTTAGTAGTTAAAACATCTCTGTACACTATATACTGCAAAATAGAAGAAAAAATCCAAAACTTGAATTTATAAACCCGGCTACTGATTTTATAGTAAAAATAGTCCATTAATGCTCTCAGAAACAATTTTTATTGAAGTTACAAGTAGTTAAATGCTTGCTGACTTCTGAATCAGCCCATAGATGCTAATCTCTTCTTGTCATTAAGGAAGAATGTCTGTCGTTGTATTACGTTAGCATTCTCGAAGCATTAGCAACCTAATTACAGGGATTAATGGTCGTTATTATCATGTAATTCTCGCTTTAAGATAACATCAGCACATTTTTAACGTATACTGCTCAAATCGCAGTTTATGTTAACAGCATATTTGCGCCCGAGGTTATATGCAATCCGCCTAGCTCTTCAGCGGTGCAGGTTCTCTAACCGTCAGGTGGATGCCTCCAACTTTGACAGCGAAGCTGGTTTTAATCTTTCAATTTCATCGAAATATTAATCTGATCGCAAATACTTTTTAATTCTTAAGACAGTTTTTTTAACCGCAAGGCAAACATGGGCGTATCATATTAGGCTTTAAGTTGTACCTGTTTTTTCATTTGTGTTTTATCTCGAGCATTCCTCTCTGTTGTGTCCGTGTGTGTTTTAATAAGATGAAACACAAACTAGTTTCCGTGCACATCTCGAATACGGTAACCGCTATTATGCGAAGAAGTATAGCTATTTAGAAAAATAAATTGCTGTTAATCGCTACGTTAAAAATGCTATAAACGTGTGCACTTAATTGAAAAGTGAAGTCTATTGATATTACTGTTATTGAGGGTGTATGGTGAGTAAGCGAGACATATTGTGGGATTTTCGGGCAACTAGCACGTGAAAGCCTACATTTTAATTTGTGTTCAACAGTATGTCGCTTGAATTCTAATGTTCATGTTCATTTTTAGCTGCACAACAGCTATAGGGGAGACAGCTAATGGGCAGTTCCCAAGAATTCAGTATGGCCGACGTTGTACTAAACTGCAGTCTGCAATTCACCAAAAATCAGTACTGCCAATCTACATAATAAAGATATAATTTCTAACATCAAATATCACAGGATTGAAGTAACATGCTTTCAAACGTTAATAATACTTGAACATCGTTACCACCCAACACATGATGAACTTCTCACCTTCGGCAAATCTATTTCTGCAATTACCTTTTGGATAAAATCACTTCCGAACGCTAAATATATGCACTACTTGTTGAAAACAAAAATAACAACAGCAACTATAGCTGCATATAATGCTCTAAAGCAAGTCAAAACAAAACCACGCAGACACAAACAATACAGTAGCGTCCACTGATTAATACCGCGTCAAAACAGAATCTTGTTTTAAAATCTATGTTTGGCTTCTCTGCAACGGGTTCAAAAACAAGCGCTTCTGTGGCAACATAACGGATGCAATAACACCAACTAAGGCCGCAGCTTTATCATGGTTATATTTTACTAATGCAACCTAACATATGGAATACCACCAAATATAACCAAACCGCACCATAATTAGGGAAACTGTCACAGTTGGTATTTCGGGTGTTCCAATAAGCTGTTTCCTCTATACATTTTATTCACGAGTGCACCATTTAACGTATCGCATCATAGTTTGTTTTGATGGTTAGGGAGATGTTTTTATGCACAGCATATTGTAAGAATAAATTGCCAAAATTATTACGCTTCATTCGAGAAATCTGGTACCTATTTTTTAAATTACAGTGTATTAACATCTATTTTGTTTCTAATACATTCGTTTACATATAGAAAATTGTACAGAAACAGTTATGAGAGATTTCTAAGTTATGAACACCATGATGTAACCATGAATAAATAAGTAGGACGTAACATATACTTCATAAAATATAACATAACGTTGTTTAACAAAAAATACAACAACAATTAACCATACATAATTCTAAAATGAAAACAAATAAATAGATAATATCGATGTTCATATGTCCAGTCAGTGTCATGTTAGTAACGCTAAGCACACTAAATCGACAGTACCAACATTTGGCCGATGTCGTTAAGGCCAGGATCATGAACGGGAGGGAGGTCTAGGGTTCACATCCCACTAGGAGATCCTCCCTGACAGGCTTTTTTTCCAAGTTTTCCGCAGTTCTCGTAACTGGCAAATACCGAGGAGATACCGTAAGCCTGGAGCTCTTCCTGAACTTCCTCTTCGCATTATTTATCATTTTATTGCATTTATTATCAGTAGGGCTCGTATTTCTAAGTTTAAGTCCTTAAGTTTAAGTCTCCTATCGCCTTAAAATATGTTGTTTAGGTTTTCCGTGTGGATAATTATTACTGACACAATAATAGTTTCTTTTTTTTTTTTTTTTCTTATTCGGGACTACACGCCTATGATTTAGATTTTATATGCAATTAAATACACCTCATCAATAACCATCGCAAGACACCCAGAATGCACATTACTGTCTTTTATTTGTATTTGTTAAGATAACTAAAAGCTTATCGAAATACGTGTCCGGAGTGAACATAGCGTATGCTTATATTGAAGAAAGAGGTTCGCTGCACAGCACATGACGTCATTGGAGTGTAGGTGATCGATGCTAATGTTGCAAAAGTTGGTGTGAATGTTTCTGTATATTTACTCTCTACAATGCTGAACAAATCAACTTAATGTCCTTATAGACAGAATTGCGTTTAATAATTCTCTACAGCTTCGAAGAACATAAACCCTCACTTGTTTCCTAGAAACGCTGCCAGTTATATCCAAATCCCCTTTGAGTTACCGGGGCGCGCAGTCCAAGGATAGAATAGTTATGTGAATGTGCCTTGATATACGAGAGGGAAGCAACAATATTGGGAGGCTATTATCTGAGGAACTAAAACAGTCGCAACCCCTCATTCAGCTATTTTAGGTCCTTAAAATGCATTAACTTAGCCCCCAGAAATTGTGAAACATAATACCTTGAAAATGGTTAATTGAATGGCAAGGAGAAGAAATAGGCTGAAACCTAAGTATCCGGGTCCTAATCATCACTGTCTAATCAATGCTGCTGCTGCTGCTGCTCCTACTCATGCTACTAATACTAAGAAGAAGAAGAAGAAGAAGAAGAAGAAGAAGAAGAAGAAGAAGAAGAAGAAGATCACAATGCGTTAAACACCAACAAAAACAGAGAGCTGATGCGACCATAATGAATGCTTCCTGGATAGCCCATCTTAATTTGAGGCGTTGAGCGCAACAGTGGCCCAACCACTAAATCTACATAATGGAGATAATGGAGTGTAAAGAATATCTGTGATTTGAAAGTTCTATATTCACTTTAATAACTAAGCAAGAGTCATGACATTTGGACATTTTAATCAATATAGCACCGACATTGTGATACATAGTTATATACATGCAGGATGGTTGGGCCACTGTTTCTATCCAGGAAGCCAGATTCAGTTCCATTCAATAACACACTTCTCATGCCATCGGTCAGTGGTTGTAGAAATGTGGTATAGGCCACTACTGATCTAGATTTTGATATGGGGAACATGTCTGTGCTAATAACTCTGAATTTCTGTGGGTTGGGCCACTGTTGCGCTCAACGCCTCATTTCTTTTGGGGGCCTTACTGTCTCGGAAGTTCTGTTCGGAATGAAGCTTCGAAGGTTTTTAGTATACCTTAAGGGTGCCCACCCAGTAAAGTAGTAAACCGCACTAGCCAGAAGATTCCGAGGAAACGGGCTCTAAAGTTATAAATGCAGCCCTACGAAGTGGCCGGTTTGTAGCGAACTCGTTTATCACATGGACGATCCACGTTCGATGCTATGTTGGGTAATTTTTACCTTCTCTACTACGTATAGTAGAGGAAGTATTGTATTCCGCTCAAAAATTCGATGTCGAAATTTCACTGGAAATATAGGTATGTTTAGAGGCCTCCCGAATTTAAAAAAAAAAAAAAAAAAAAAAAAAAAAAAGCATTTTTAGAAAATGGTCCGCACCAGTGTGTCTGTCAGTCTGTGGACAACATAACTCAAAAACGTAAAGTTGGTTAAAAACCAAAGTTGGGATTTAAGTATAATAGCTTTCAAGGATGCGACACGAAGATTTTGAAGAAAATTCCTCCACCCTAAACCGTCCTTTACATGGAAAATGTTTCTAAAGTTCTGATTTTCTCGAAAATGGCTCCAATGACTTTGATTAAAATGACATGTTTAAATTATTTTTATGACAATTTAAATATATATTTTGAATTTTCTGGCTATAACCCATGTAGGTTGTCTTGTTTACTCTGGATCATTTTTGCATAACTGGTAAACCGTAAGAGATAGACCAAATCTTACTATTCAAAAATTGCAGATCTTGCTAAAACACACAGTGTATGTACAAATAACTTTTCTTGTAGCGTGAACCATTTCGGAGATATTCCTTGTTATTTGTGTAAGGTTTGGAAAACTTTCGTCAAGTGGAAGATCATGATTCATTTTTTATGTTAGCTGTGCAAAGAGAATGGAATTAGAAAGCTTTAAAATATTTGCCTATAGTTCAAAGCCTACTGTATTCCCATATTCTCCTTGCACCTACAAGGAAATAAGCAATAAGATAATTTCTGCAAATTTTTATCTCAACTAACACGAAGAAGATTAGGAATAAGAGTTTGTAAGAATGGTTAGTACAAGAGTAGAGAAAGTCATGTGAGTGCAACACATCAGATTTCTGAAATTGTTTTAAACATTATAACAACTTGAGAGGCTAGAATTTGAGGTTAAAAGATGCGGTCGCTTATTAATAAAGCTTCCTTGCTGACAATTGATTACATCGTAATCTTCAAGTTCAATTTCTCATGAAGCAATGTTGATGGGCGAAGAAATTTACGAATGTACTGTGGACGTGTCGGTTGAAAAAATACTTCTTAACTGTTGGAGAACCTGCTCATGAAAATGAAAACTGTGACCAGGGGGTTTGAAGAAGACATTACAAAAGAAAGATGCAGTGGTTTAAAAAAGGAACATTTATCCCAATGGGAAGAACAAATAAAAAAGAAGGAAATCAATTTGATAAATTCGCAATAATCGGTTCCTGGACACGTCTTTTGTTGAAGCCCGAGAGAATTATTAACAAGTGACTACTCGGAATTTATAACAGCGGACTTAAGATGAAGTATGGCAACTTACAGATTTTGTTTTTAAAGTTTTCGACAGCTGTAATCATAAATTAAAAAAGTAAGCATGGAGTTCGTCAACGAAAAGTGGTGCTTGTATCTAAAATAAAAAATTGACAAAGATATTATTGTAAACATTTTGTATAACAAACTCTACTTGAAATCTTATTATAGTAGTAATTAAAGTTTTAATTTACCTTTATTGCAATGGATTTGAAATTAATTATTGAACTTTTTAAAAATAAAATATCTTTAATCGACATTTTAATTATCTGTAACAGTCTTTTATAAACACAAACTGTGTATGATTTAATTGGTAATATTTTAGATCATTAACTCTACGTAGAGGTTGTTATAATTAAAAAAAAAAAAAAAAAAGAAGTTACCCGGGTAGCATGGAACCTGAACCGCCCGCGTGGTAAGAGAGTTCGCTAAAAGCTCAGGCATTTTGGTGCTCTGGCTTGGAGTAAATATCGATCAGTATATAAGCTGCGCGTGAAACTTTGGAGCCCCTTTTCTCGGAATCTTCTGGCTAGTGCGCTTTACCACTATACTGGGTGGACATCCTTAAGGTATACTACTAATCTGCGAACTGAATTTCCGAGACCACAAGGCCCCCTTATATTGAGCATCTTACTTACGTCATAAATAAGAAATCCTTTCACTAACTCCTCATTTTCCGCATACGTTATGTTATTAACAAACCTCTGTGGCCCTGGTATCAGAAATGCATATCCAAAAGATTTTGTTGATATAGAAGTGCGGCAGTTTCATTTGGTATTTCAATATGAAACAACCTCCCCCTCCTACAGGCGTAAGGTATTCTGCCAGACAGGAAATGCATTCTGTGTTTTTCGTGAATCAACTTAAGCTAGACTACATATTAGGGGTGTACATAACTGCGTTTTTCGCAGATTCTGCGTGCTGGGTCATTTAGTCGAAAGGAGATTGTATCCCCGAACAGTCTCTCCCTCCCTACCCGCCAACTTTGCTCTGAGACCCCAAAAAACGGACACTTCGTCGCAATCTGAGTAACATGTAAGACTTACAGGATAGCAAATATTAGTATACACATACAAATTCTATATTATCAGTATTGTTAATTAAAATAAATATAACAGATCAATAAAACCGTTTTAAAGTATTTCGAAAATTATAAATAGGCAAATATTATGAGCTTTTAGCTGCACCAAAAGTATACCGTTAGAAGTGCTTAGTGTTAACAAAGAATTAGTTATCTTGGGTAACTGGAGAATAAAAATGTAAAATGTGTACTCATATTCAGTTGCATAGCCTATTGCTTGCTTTCTCTTAATACTGCGCAAAATTTACCTTCTACTTTCTCCTTAATTGTAATATTCTACAATGCTTAGATCAAATTTTCTATAGAGCAATAAGGTTAATTATACCCGTTTTCTTCGGAAGGTCATACGGAGTGTTCAGTCTAGGCAGAGCGCAAAATTCGTAATGAAGGTTTGCCAACTTGTTAGCGAGTCACAGTACAGTGAACAAGCTTGATATTGTTATACATGCTCACTTGTTCCATAAAACCTTATTTGTATCCAGCTCCGGCAAACTCACAATGCACGTTTTTCTACTCTCTCCTCCCTTTATGTTTGTTCAATGCTTAACTTTTATTTTTCGATGTTTGCCCAAAGTAAAGAATGATGAGCCGCCATCCCAAATATTAAGTAACTGACAACTTCATGAAAGGATAAATAATCGTAGCAATACGGAAACAGCGGCAAGAGCTTTTGTACGTAAATGTGTAATTGGAACGAACTCGCGTGGAATAATCCCAAAAGTTATTGAGCCGCGGATAGTTGAAGGCTAAAGTATTGTGACAAATGAGACGTCCAGTTACTTTTTTCTGTCAGTTTATTTCCCTTGTAGTACTGAAACACAAAAACACGGTTCTCTTTTTAATCGTTAAGACAATCTACAATTCCCTGTGACCTTGCAACTTACATATTATGTTCATGCCCTGTCGTAATCTTGACACACGTACTGCTCACAGTTCTCCTACCTTCTCAAACAGCTGCTTCCGACCCGACGATTTGTACAAAACTGTCTCTGACGATACATACATCCAAACTCTCAACACTGACTGTATAACTAACGTATAAAAAATTGACTCCTCTCCGTCCCGACTCGCTTATATAGACCAGGCGAAGCATCGTCGAATTCTTTGGAAAATAAACCATTTCTCGAAAGTTTTCATAAACAAGCTCGGCACGTGAACAACTTCTAGAACTGCCTGGAATTGCTTTGTTCTGTCGTGCTCGTAGTCGTGTTTTTTCACCGCTCCATTGTCGTCGGGACACGTATTTACAAACAGTAGTGTGAGGTAGCTTGATCTTGAGTGTCCCTTTGATGTGCGGCCGATGCCACAGTATTGTTTATAAGCGAAGTCCGGATTTCTAAACAAAATGTGTAACTTTCTCCACACTTTTAAGAACAACCAGAAAGGTTGTACTTCTTAAAACGCACATAGAGGAGCAGTTTTAACTATGTTTGTGCTTATTTATGCTCATATCGCAGGAAAACGTTTTTGCTTGCGTATTTTACGATATTTAATTAAAAAGAGCATATTTTATCCAAAACTGTAAATTTAAAATGAATATTTCACAGTTATCTGTGATTTATCAGTGATTCACTATTTTATAGGCTAAATACGTAAGAAAGAAATGTTAAGAGTATAGCTAGGTGTGAAATAATAGTGCAAGGAGAAAAAGCTTGCCGATATTGAGTAGTCAAGTTATCAGTCAGTTACTGTCTGAGATATCGCAATATCATAGACAAGGACAGTGATTCCCCAAGATCCAAGTAGTAGTGTGTCGTACAAGAATGTTTTTCATCAAAATACTTTAAATTTTAAAGCAGCTGAAAGTCCGAAATAATTCCTTGAGAGATTGACTAAATGTCAGTAACATTGTGGTCGAAAATACACGGGGTTGCAACATTACGTTTGACAGATTCGATCATGTACTACAGAAAAATTCCGTTTACAAATTATTGTGCCAAGTTTCTAGAAAGCTTTCTGGCGAAGAAACACAAACTGAACAGGAATTCACAGAAGAACTGTGGTGCCTTTCTCATGCGCCTGTGATGTCGAAAGAACATTTTCAATATAGAAATAATTTTTTACTGATAGACACAGGGTAACAGGGTAACACAGAAAAATCCCAGGATGACCTTCGTTATGTACTGTAACAGCTTTCAATAAGGTAAGAGCTCTGTGAAACTTGTATCATATTTGCGTATAATCATTTTTGCTTATCTTGATGCTTATTTTTATTTTATTTAGAAACCAGGGTTTTATTTATAAGTCATTACTCGTGCTACATTGTCCCGGATGGAGGCCCTCCGCTGTACAGCTCTTGAAATGTTCATACTGTAGATCCTATACTTTTCTATATACAAATTCCAATTCCCGTTGGTTCACACTGTGCTACGGCGGCAACCAGAATACAAATTAGCGAGCTTTCCTCGGGCTCAATTTGTCACAAGCCATTTACTATTTTCGCACATTAGGATAAAGTACTTTCACACTCCACATGTAACATTCAAAGAAGAGAACAAAAGCACGTTGATAGGTGTTGTGGGTGTGTGTGTGTGCGCGTGCGTGCGTGCGTGCGTGCGTGTGTGTGTGTGCGTGCGTGTGTGTGTGTGTGTGTGCGTGCGTGCGTGCGTGCGTGCGTGGGTGCGTGGGTGCGTGCGTGCGTGCGTGGGTGCGTGCGTGCGTGCGTGCGTGCGTGCGTGCGTGCGTGTGCGCGTGTGCGCGTGTGCGCGTGTGCGCGTGTGCGCGTGTGCGCGTGTGCGCGTGTGCGCGTGTGCGCGTGTGCGCGTGTGCGCGTGTGCGCGTGTGTGCGTGTGTGCGTGTGTGCGTGTGTGCGTGTGTGCGTGTGTGCGTGTGTGTGTGTGTGTGTGGATGTGTGTGTGTGTGTGTGTGTGTGTGTGTGTGTGTGTGTGTGTGTGTGTGTGTGTGTGTGTGTGTGTGTGTGTGTGTGTGTGTGTGTGTGTGTGAGAGGAAGAGAGAAAGAGAAAATTGGCTTTTTCGGCAGCTACTAACAGACATTTCTCGCGTGATCACGTCATCATCTATACGCAAGTTTTCATAATCTCCCAGCGCTATAGCTGCATATGCTAAGCCAAATTTTCGTTGATGTAGATGGATATACTCGTGATGGCGTATTTTGACTTTTGTGATCGATAGCATTCAAATAATCTGTTCTAAATAGCCAGTTTGGCTTAAAGTTTAGTATAGGGGAAAACTTCCACTCACTTTATGTCGCTTTTCATTAACATCTGCACCTTTTTCTTTTATTCATTTGCAGGATGAATATATGTGAACTCATAGCTCTGTTTTCATTTCTTCGGTGTTAACTCTTTACATTTACTTTCCCAAGTATTTTCTATTTTCAAATCATTGGACATGTTCGCTATTACATTTTCCACAATGAAAAAAAATTGCTAATTTTCTTGTAGTTGCAAGGGGAATATAGGAATACCGTAGACTTTAAGCGATACTCAAATCTGTTAATGCTGATCGCTATGTGATGGGCTTGAAATTCCGTTCTCTTTGTATGGTCAAGGGAAAAAATGAATAAGGACTTCCTATTTGATATAAGTGTATTGTAAAATTCAGACAGATAAAAAGGAATACTTTTCTCCGAAATGGTTTACTTCACAAATCGTTAGACGTGAATTGTGTATCTTAACAAGATCTACATTTTTGTGCAGTAAGGTTTTGTGTATGTCTTACAGTTTACCAGATATGCAAAAGTCACAAGGACATTCCCAGAAAATTCAAGATATAAATTTCATTTGTCATAAAAAATATCTCAAACATTGGTATGTTAATCAAAGTCGTTACAGCCATTTTTGAGAAAATCAAATTTTTCCAAAAATCTACCCACACGTATAGAGTTTTTTTTTTTTTTTTTTTTGGGGGGGGGGAGGGTTTCTTGAAAATCTTCTTGTACTTCGGAAGATACTGAACTTACATACCAGGTTAAATGTTTAAGCGGCATTTGGTTTTGAGTTACGCTGTTCACAGACGAGTCTTTCCTAAGAATTCATTTTCTCTTTCTTTCGCTCTCTTTTTAGATTCAGAGGCTCCTAAAACATGTGTTTCCTGTGAGATATGAATATCGAATTCTTGGGAGGAATGCAGTACTTGCCCTATTTACTATACATAGTATAGAAATTAATAAATCTAATTGCTAGCATTATTAATAAAATACAAGATAATATGGCGTTTCGGAACACATTATTTATTTACATTGTCCCCATTGTAACAAAAGATTTATGCAAATTACCGTCTAAAATGTACATATATATATAAATAATTCAGCAAATATCTCCATATAAGTCAGTTTCTATAAATACCCATCATGCAAAAAATAGTATGCAATATGTGTCAAGTACACTTGGAAATTGAAAAAAGTTTCATTTTTTCAAACTTTACCTGGATGCTGGAATAAGGCATTTACCGCACTAATACCGCAATATACTATTTATCTCATAATTTACTTAGCATTAATGCACTGTACGTTGCATTAAGCGTTTTCAGCTGGTGGAGTCGAAAATAACGCCTTATGGTAAACAAATAGTTGTTGAATAAATAAATGACAAATCTTCCGTATGAATTTTTAATGTTCTTAAGTGCACTGCATTTGTTTAAATAAACACAACGCCAATATTTTACATGGTTACGTAGTAAGTTAAGGGTTAACAAATATACTTCGAATTTAGTTTATAAATAAAATAATTTGTCATAGAACTTTCTCTACCCACTACGGTTTCACATAATCCCTTGTGTGTTATACCTATATTAAATGTTATTCTTATAGTCACACTATGTTGTTTACTACACTTTCTTCATCAGAAATAATCTTAAATTAAGTAATATGGACTTGGTTTCACGCATGATAGGGAAAACAACACATAACTCTCGCGTATCTTAGTAGTAGCAGAGCGAGTAGAAAGACTAAACGCTCTGGTAGTAGTAGTAAAGTTGCAAAAAATCCTTCTAAACGCTCTGGTAGTAGTAGTAAAGTTGTGGATTTTATTGAGTGCTCAAGATGTCCTTGCACTTCGACCTCTTGTGCAATCCCTATTCCCATCACAGGAATTAGAGTTCTTTGGTCTGTATAAACTTCAGAACTTCCTTTCCTGAGATGGAATGTTTACGTCTATCCAGTGTCGAGGCCCCAAAGAGCTGATATCTTTTCCTCCCTAGAGCCTCGCAATTCAATAGTAAATGACTGGCGGTTTCTTCTTGCTGTTTGCAGCTGGTATCACCTTGGAAGATACCTACAGTTCGCAAATGCTTCAAGAAGTATCCATGTCCACTTAGTATCCCTACTGCCTTCCTTATTCCACCTCTGCCTAATTGCAGGAGTATCCTAGTGAAGGTATCATCAGGTTCTTTAATTATGTATTTATATAGTTTAAAAGTGGAGTTGTCACTGTTCTTTTGGCCAGTTTGTCCGCTTTTTCAGTGCTCGCAATACCTTGATGACCCGGCACCCATCCCAACACTAGCGAGTTGTGTTGGGATGGGATTTGTAAGGTTTGAATACATTCGCACATCAATTTTGAATTAAATTAGTATGAGTGTAGCGCCTTTAAGGCAGCTTGACTATCAAAAAGGATGAGCAGGTGTTTACCTTGGTACTCCATTTCTGCTCATCTTTGTGCACAAGCAAGGATTGCACAAATCTCTGCTTGAAAGACAGTACTATATCTACCAAAACTGAAACTAAGTTCCGTCTTAAGGGATGTACCGAAAATTCCAGCTCCAGAGTGTTTTCCATCTCTCGAACCACTTGTAAACCATATCAGATGGTTATGGAATCTCTGGGATTTCCTTGCTAGACCATTCTTCCCGATTTCCTACGTGGACTTCGAATAAGTGGTCAAAGCAATAATCAGTTATCATCAGATCAGATCTCATTACCAAATCCGAGTTAGTCCACATTTTCCCGGTTTAGGGTATCTCCGAACCCATGGCTATCCCTTCTACGGTTGTCTGTATCAATTAACCTATTGGCAGTTAGAATTGCTTCTGTGTTTATGTAAAGATCTAATGATAGAAGCCCCAAAAGGGTTTCCAACGCAGCTGTTGGGGTACTTTTAAAGGCACACGTTATAATTAAACAAGTCTTTGAAGACTTTAGTTGCCACCGTTGATTGTTGTGTTCTTACACGACCAGACCAGGGAGCCATAGGTTACCCTTTCGCATATATTAAGTAAGGTTTTATTAGTTGCTGTAACCAAGAAGACTCCCGTAAGATGATTTATAGATGCCACATGGCAGTTGAGCCTGGAAAAACACATGACGGTGAATATCTCGAAAACGGCTAGTGCTAAGAAAAAATTAAGTTGTCTGTCTTAATAAACTGGACATCTTTTGTGCATTATGTTTTTGTCTAGCCGTCATTTAGTGCGGATTTCTCTTAAAGATCTGCTTGTTGCATACTTATGCAGTGTCTGACTCGAGTATAACATTTCTAATTTATCCAACTATTCATTTTTGAGTTAAGCCTGAGACGTCCACACCCCAAAAGCGGAGACTTTTTAAAAATACTTCTTTTTGAGGCTCAGAAGACGTAACACATTGCTTCCTCGTCTATCGTAGGTGTATAATTAATTAAGAACATTTACTGTCCGTTCTTTATAGATTTTGTCGTTCAAACGCCTATATCAAACACCATCATCCAGTTTAAATTGTGTAGGACATGTTTCTTTTTAGTTTTCTGTAATGTGCAAATTATTTTACTAATGGCCAGTATGAGAATGGCATGCCCTGATTCTTTGATTCGGGAACAACTATAGTAGTAGTAGCAGTAGTAGTAGGTGAAGGCTGTAAATGTGTTTACAACTATTGGATTCCAATTTATATTGGCATGTTTGTAACTGTAGGAAGCAAAAGATTATGGGCGTAATTAGATATTTACAAGACGGAATCTAATTAATTATAGTAGTACCCATCCCGTAACGACCATGTTCCAAGAAGTTGTAAAAATGTCCCTTAACCTTCTTCCACTGCTAATAACATAAACACAATAGAGAGGGTCCTTTCAATATACTCTTAACGAAGGGATCTGCGGTTGTCAAGTCGCTTAAGTACTATTGTACATTCAAGAGTGTCTAAAAGGCATGGGGATTCTATACCTAATGAAGTCGTGGTAATGTTTAGAACCCGAGACTTAAAGTACCTACGAGATTGGAAGTCTACATTGTGGCATGTTATCTCAAAATAAATATGAGAACTTGTTTGGTTTACGACAAAGTGTGAATAATTTGGGGAACTAGTGTTGTACAGGCATGTTGTCATAGTAGTTCACTTGGTTAGATCATTGGCGAAGTAAGTCGAAAATCTGTAATGTAAATCCCGGCTATTCCGTTGAATTTTTGTTTTATTCTATCTTTGATTGAAGCTATTTTCCTTGGGACGTTTTCAACCACTGCCTCATTTCAAGTCTTAAGTGATTTAAACATGAAGCAACGGAGCAAGCAATTGACACACTGCATTTGTTTTAGTTTAAATGATAATCGGCATAGAAATGTATGTAATGAAATTCCACACACACTTTTGATCAGATATGTTGTGTCATTGACCCCCACATCTGCCGAAAATTATGCGGAAGCACGTAAGGGATATTTCGACCTCGTGCTGATGAGACTGAGGGTGGAGCAACGTCTACTCTTCCTGTTAACAGACTACCTTGTTTGTTGCTGACGTTTCCGCCGAGATGTTAACCGTGACCAGAATGCCGATGATTTGAAGTACGTAGTTGACACCTCGTAAATCCTCTTAATCCCTTAGCACTTCCTGCAGTTGTTTTGCATTTGATGGTGCATCTTTGATTTTTTGAAAGCAATATTTTGGACAAAATCTCAATAAGATATTTTGTACAGGTACGAGTACCGTGAGGCTAGTTGCAAGAAAACTTGTAGGTATAAATGTCTGTTGTGTGTGATATCGCATATTTTTAACTAATTGCACCTTTAAGGGGACAAGGTAATTTGAACATACAGAAATTACACCTTTGTGAGTTAAAGAAGTTAAATTACCTACTCTTAAAGTTTTCTATGGTTTTTCCTGACATTTTTATGAATTAATCTGTAAACCATGACAATTATTTCAAGTGGTTATTTGCATTGATGACATGTGGCTGAGTCTATAAAGATTATTTTATACATCAGAAAAATAATACATTTACTCTTAAAACATGTGAATCCATGTACTTTGAGAGCTAAGGAGCTGAAATAAGCAGCACATACAACACATAGTTGAACTTTTTGAACCACAATAATATGTTTATGTTTGTTACTGATATTAAGAAAACAACAGCATTGCAAGTTTTTCACATTTTTACTTTTTTGACTTCGCAAATATTTGTTTTTAATTTCTAGTAAACTGATATGCATAACCAAACAGTTGAGGTTCCGAAGTCAGCTTATTATAGGTACTAAGAATCATGCAAAAGTGTAAATCTGTAATGCGAGTAGTTTGAGAGAAAAACGCTCATGAATTCATATATCTTAAGACTAAATTTTATTATTTATCTGCTGGATAAAATAATTTTTAAGACTCAACCACATAAGCTATCAATGCAAATAACCACTTGGAGTAATTGCCATGATTTATAGAATAATTCATAAATATTTCAGGAAAAACAATCGAGAGCTCTAAGAGAGTGGTAATTTAAGTCACTAAGGTGTAATTTCTGTATATTCAGACTACCTTGTCCCCTGAGGCTACATCACGTTGCATGCGTGACGTTTAAGGATACAGAAACCATTCCTCTTTAAACAGGAACAAATGTAAACCGTTAAGAGAAAGCTTGGCCGGGACTGTTTTATTTTTTAATACATAGCAGTATGTTTGTAATTTATTAAAATGGGCAAGCATATACGATGCATTTTGGGCAAACATTCCTCAGCAAGAAAATGTAGTTGCTGAATTTATTTGCTCAGCATAAGGATATTACTGGAAGTTAAACCATGAATGCGGCTATGAAGGAAGCATGCACGTGGTAATTGGAATGCCCGCAAACTTTCTGGTATTCGTTTTGTTTTATTTGTGTGCGTACGTTTCTACACTTAAGTTTTCTTTACATAATATTATTACTACACAGTTATACATTTGTCATGCTCTATCACAGTAAAACATGTGTTTTATTTGAGTACCAAATATTTAAATAGAATATATCCGCTTTGTGCATGAGTTATTTTCCCTTTACTTGTTCAGACAACCAAGCATTAGACAGGTTTGTTTTTGAGTCCCATGAATGCGTCATAATTCGGCGAAAAGTAGGGGGAGGCAAATTCTCTCTCCCCTCTTTCGCATAAGATTGGGCATCACTGTTCTATATTGTCACTCCCTTAGCCGCTGCCAGCACCTAGTAGTGCCGTAACTCCATGTTCCGAAAATTCTGTTAAGTAAATATTAAAATAACTGGCAATGGAAATGCGATTTTTGGATTCTGCACACTTCGGGGTGCAATATTTACTGTTTTTTGGACTCTGACATTAGAGGTGAAAGTGTGAAAAGTAATGCAAATTCTAGCGCAAATTATTATACTCGTATTTAGGAACGAGAAAAGGGATCTAGGCGGTGGAGAATATCTTGCGTTTTGTATTTTTGCTTCAAATTTTGTGAACAAGTCAACGAAACTTATTTACAGAAAGCTATAGCAATAACGTCTTTCAAAAGTCGTCTTTGATTTGAGACGATTCACAAGTAAAATAGATTAAGTAAAGGAGCTGAAAAGTTTTCATCATTTCAAGACATGATATTAAGAAAATTTGTCAGTTTCATTAAGAGAAGGCGGTAAGTAAGAAATGAGCGAAGGAAGTGGGGAGTGGAGGAATCTGCCGTACCTCATTAATGTGATGGCTGATAATGATGTTGACGGGAGTAAAATGCTTTCTGCCTTGCAGGAAAAAGGGTTTGTTGCTCTGAAAAAGTTGTTGAAAAAGTCGTCTCGGTAAAATACGACAGTAATGCTGTTGTGAACTGCTGCTTTTAAAGGAGTATGCACCTGCATATAACAAACAGTAAACGAACCGAAATTATGAGATAATTCTTCGTTAACTTCGTGGTGTATGCTTATCTAAAACAACGGTTCTGCATATGTCTATTAATTAGTCATTAGGGAATCATAGCAGAGTGAAACTGCAGTCTTGTTCTCGTTAGTACGGTAGTGAAAAGTTACCTAAAGACAGATATGTTGTTACACCGTGAGCTGATTGTCAAATTCCAGTTAAAAAGGGCTTATCACATTCATATATAAATCAGGGGCGGCGATCTTTGGCTTGACGTCCATTTACAATCTGTGTGAAGGCTCCACTGCAAAAAGGGAGAATGTTACCATTTTGTAAAAACTGAGATGAATTTAAATGGAGTAGAATAACATAACCTTTAATACACTCAAAAAAAGAGCGTCTCTCACAGGCAGAGGTTTTAAGTATTTGACTCCAACACTAAAAGGAATATCCAAGAAAAACACTGCAAGAAAGTGGAATATTGTTTTGTGTGCTTGCTGCACTGCATAAGCAGCACATTCCTTTGTTTTACAGCCATCAAATCACATTATTGTTGGCATCATTGCATTATAATTAACCGTTTCTTGTTTTAGTATCGGTGTTTACTGCTTCTTTATCATAATATAATAAAAAAAAATTGTAAAAGCTATTAATGGACTAAAAATGGCATTTTCAGAAGAAGGAGGAAGAGGAGGCGTTCATTTTAGCAGTGTGAACATTAACTCAAGTTTAAGGAAAAGAAGACTATGTTAGATGCAGTGATGTAATGAAGAAAATGAGGTTATCTGCTTCGGATTTATTACCAATTTTATGGGAAAAGTTCAGTGATTTGCAACATCTCAAGCAGTCTGTAGTACAGATTAAGAGAGTATTATAAAACAATACCTCGTAAGAAAAACTGGAAAATGAATATATGCAGTAAAAGTTCAGTTAGGCGAAAATCCCATTTCTTCCAATTTCTTGCAATTTCTTTTTGTGCATCAGTTGTCCAAAAATTATTTTGATAAGAGTGGTGAATGAAAGCTTCATATTGCTGTATATCAACAGAGGAATATGTATCATTCCCCCCTTCTCCATTGGACTCTTCATGTGCTGAGAGGTGTTGACGTGAGTGTTTCATATCTTGCGATTTGGCATACCTGTCATAAATAATTATTAAATCCTTAGCCCCGGAAAATTGTTCTTGCATTACGTTTATTTTTTGATTGTATGGAGTTTAAAAGATCACTAGAGAGTAAGTACGTCCAATAAAACCTCTGGCTAATAAATATCGTGACGAAATACAAGTAAACACTTTTACTTGCTGCTATCGTTAGTATTAAAACACCAGTCCTCAGATTTTGCGCATATGTTTTTCTCTCTTTGTGTGACAAGTGGTTCATGCCATTTTGATCTCACTTCTTTTCGTGCCTTTTGTATTACCTCGCAGAGTTCAAAACAGAAACAATTCTGATTTCTTGCATGCCTTACCCATAACACTTCTGTTGTAAGCACTTCATAATCTCTATAAAATCGAATTTATGTGGAGCCAAAAGCATATTTTCGTTTAATTATATCTATAGCGTTAAGCTCAGGTATTAGTATTCATAAGCTTCTGACGAAATATTAATTCGCCAAAGGATTACACTGAAAGCTATCTTGCTCCATGGGAGTGCTGCGCCATCATTTATATCATGCAATCCTCTTAACGTCAAGAGGTATATTAAAAGTTGAAAATCCAGCGCGGATAAAAATCCTTATGTAGCAATCTTGCTGGCATGGTGTAATGTAGTATTAATTTTAATAGCTCTGACCGTGTGCTGCGGAAATGAATACTAAGTGGATGTGTTTGTTATGAAGAGGAGTTGGCTATTAGCTTAGACAACAATGTAAAGCATATCCTTAGCCGTAACACGCACCTTCTGATTTCGTTTGCTTGGTTAATGCCAACTGTTCCCTTGGTTCATATTCATGTTATAAATATTGATATTATAAATTTCTTCTTCTTCTTTAGGTGATTACCCTCTCCTTATGTAGGACTTACAAGCCAGTGCCTAGGTTAGTTGCCTGTCGGGGAGCAAAGGAACCTATGCGCTTGAAATTCTAAAACATAAAACATGATAAAAGCCTACGCCAACCCTATGCGCTTGAATTTAAAGGTCTGTGAATAGTTAACTCCGCAGGCAAGCAGCTGCCCGCCCGCCGCAGGACCCTCCGTCGGCAGCGCGGATCACGGTCTAAAATATGAAGCTGTATAAATTTTGCAAAACTCACACAAATAACAAGGAACATCTCCGAAATGGTTCACTAAAAATGCATTTGGACATAACCTGTACAGTTTTTGTACAGTAAGATTTGGTCAATCTCTTGCGGTTTACCATTTATGCAAAAGTAATGAGTAAAGAGGACTACATAGGCTATAGCCAAAAATTCAAAATATACAATTCATTTCCCATAAACACATCTTAAAAACTGATATGGTATTTTAATCAAAATCGTTAGAGCCATTTTTGTGAGAATCAAAATTTTCAAAAAATCTTCCATGTGACAGGTGGTTTAGGCAGAGGATTTTTATAAAAATATTCGTGTCGCATCCTTTAAAGGTAGTGAATTTAAATGCCATCTTTAGTTTTTGGACACACACACCTCTTTTTCTAAATATGCTTTTTTTTTATTATTTTGTTTCCACACACCTCTTTTTCTAAATATGCTTTTTTTTTATTATTTTGTTTCAGGGGGCCTTATAACATTTATTTCCGGTGAAATCTCGAAATCGAAATTTTGAATCGAATACAATACTTCCCTACTGTACATAGTAGAGAAAGTAAAATGGATGTTTATACATGTGTAACCGCTAATCTCCAAAAGCACTCTACCGATCACTCAAATTCGACACGTGTATGTATTTTTTCATGGAGAAGGTTTTTAGGCTATCCATTTTACTATGCTACGTATTACATTCCATACATAGTTTCGTCTACTCGATTTTTCTGTTGCGTAAACATTCACATGTCCGTCTCTACTTGCCCTTCAAGAATTCATATAATGTTCTATGATTGAAATAGAAGTGCAACATGTTACATGCACGCGGTTTTCCCTACGCACTTTTTTTACGAAACTCTTCTCCTTCTCTAGTCCCTCTTCTACAAACAGTTTTATATATGTTTGAAATAGAAATGCAACGTATTACATCTACACGTTTTTCTCTTCACTCTTTTCTTAAAGCATATTCACATGCCCTTCTCTACTCGCTCTTCAACATACAATTTTCTGTAAGTTTGAAATACAAATCCAAGAGACTTTCTCTACTCACTCTTCTTTTACATAACATATTCACATGTCTGCTCTACTCCCTCTTCTATGCCATTTTTTTCTTGAAATAGATAAGCAACGTATTACATTCACGTGGTTCTTTCTAGTCGCTTTTCTTCCTGTAGTATTTGTGGCTGTTTAACAGTGCTTTCGATAGTGTTCTTCCCTGTTTTTATTTATGTACTTTTGTTTATTGTTTGTACTTTATAGTATCCTAAGCGTTTTAAGTAACTCTGTGTATTAAGTAACATTTTTTAAATGTCTCCAAAGAAACAAGGCTATTGGGCAAGTGCAGAATGTTTAGGGATAAACCGTCAAACCACAGGTAACGCCGGGTATTTCGCTTGGTGCTGGTATAAAATAAAAATGTAAGACACTTTTATATAATCTCGCGAATAAAACTAGTGCAGAAAGTATGTGAATTGTTTATATTTTACAATATTGAGGTGTTAGCATACACCTCTATAACCTAGCTTTGTCGCTCACTTTTATTTGTGGGACGAAAATTTTACTTTCACCACATACACCAAATTCACTGACCTGAAGTTTCAACTGAGAACGAATATGACGGTTGAATATTTTGAACAGGTTTCTTTTATATAAATTAGTAGGATACAATTACATAAATGTTACGAGATATTAAACAATAACATTTAACATTACTTGCAACCACCAGATTTGAATTCAATTCCAAGAACTCCTTAAAGCCACCGTCATACCGCAAGGGAACGGGTACTACCAGATAATACGATAATTCAATATGATGTGAACTATTTATTGCGTTGCGTGTGAACTACCGTCAGTGTTGCCATGTTTCAATACTAGCTGAATGGCAGATAGGAAGATAAAATTCTTTATTTGTTTACCCTCACCGTATGGAGGATTTACACTCCCTAGGACTTATAAGCCTGTGCCTTAGGTCAGATGCCTAAGGTCGGCCCAGCAGCAGGTATGAGAATGAGGACGAGAATATGTAATGCAGGCGAAATGGATGATTGAAAAGATGATGATGGAGCAGTTAGTGGAATGAGTAGCGGGGAAACCGCAGAACCCGAAGAAAATCCGCCGCTTCGTCTACCGCAAATACCGCATGCGGGACCCCGGGATCGAACCCGGGCCTCCTTGGGTTAGGCGAACGTTCTAACCGCCGCCAAGATAAAATTAATGAAATAAAGATAAATTTATAAAATATGCTCCCTATTAAGGACTTATGGACATCCTATCCAAATGTTGCTTTCAGTTCTGGCAATACACATGTATTCTGTTGCAAAACTGCAAATGTACGCTGCTTTAGTAACTGTGACAATTCATCTCAGCTGATTTAATTTGCGTGTCATCTTTTATCCATAATGTATCCCGGTCCATGTGGGAACGGCCAAAACTTACATTTTCAATATGTTGTCCCTCATTGCACTTTTCCGGTTAAGATTGTTTTTATTGTTGCATATATTTGGAATTAAGTCACTTTATTATTTATATCATTATTATAATTATAACAGATTTCACAAATTAGATGTCTAAGTGATATAACCGGTCTACACGGTCTTACATAGCACCATTTTGTTTCTTATTGGGTATTTTCATCGAATGTCATCCTGGTTACATTGTTGGGTATCATAAAATTGTATTTTACACCAATATAATTGAATTTATTGTTCTTAATCTGTAATTCATTTTTAGATTACTCATTGTTAGTTGATTATTTGCCCATACAGCGATTTTTATCCATCTACTTTTACAAGCATGTATTCCCTGATCAGTTTCAGGATTTTATTATGCATGGGAAGAACTGCATGCTCGTTTAACTCCCTGGATTGTGCCTGTACTGTCAATAAATTAAACAGCTGTTAAATTATAAAATATTTCTTTGTTTCAGGTAAGCGGCAAATAGCAGATCCTAAGACAACTGCAACCTTTACGTATGTACAGATTACATCACAGTCTTTATGTAACCACATCTATGATATAATTACGGTGTAACATTTTGTGAAACATTTAATAAAATTAACAAGTAGACATCTAAAGAGTTGCGCACAAGATTCACAAAATGCTACAGTAACGCCTGTTAGCTCCCAATAATAAAATCCTATATCAAATTTAAATATTGCCATTTCTATGTTAACGGAAGGGAATACCCCCAATTTATAAACAATCTAAGAGGTTGCTAATGCGTTGGATCTTAAAACGTGCCAATTTTAAGTGTAATATCAGTTATGATGTTAGATGTCATAAGTCAAAATAAATATTTGCTGTTTTGCATTTGAAAACACCGGTGTTTGATTATGCATTTTTATTGTTTATATATTAAATTGAAACGTCTTGAAGTTGGAAATTATTGTTTATGGCATAATTGAACCCCAGAGAAAACGATTAAAGCACACATTAGGAATTTATCATCTTGTTTCGCCTGTAACATGCGTGCTTACATTGTTGTAAGCAATGTTAAACGTCCTTCTTGGAGTGAAGATGTAATTAAATTAGAATATTGTAGGGTAAAATGGTTCATAATGTTTTCAAAGCGACTGACATAGAATACAAAAGTGACTTTTTGGCCTCACTATTGTGAGGGAGAAAAATAAAAATAAAAGGGAAAGAAAAAAAAAACCCTTATGTCGACATTTTAAAGGAAATAATTCTTTTGAGATCCCCGAACAAAAAAAAAAAAAAAAAAAAAAAAAAAAAAAAAAAAAAAAAAAAAAAAATAATAAGGTGTGTCTGTGAACATTGCTCTAGGATGACATGTTCGATAAATATCAAACTTTGTATTAAGTTCAGTATCTTCCAAAAATGCGCAGATTCAAGATTTAATAAAATCTACCACATAGATTACGCTTTAAAGAGAGAAAAATTGATACTTTGAATTTTTTCAAAAGTGGAACGTACGTTTTTTATTAAGTTGTCATAAGATATTTACTGACAAATAAAATGTGTATCTTCAATTTTGTGCGTATGGAATGTGAAGTGCTGTTCATTGGGAGGAATTTGGTATAGTTGTTGAACCATAACAGATAATGATAAATGTACTGCATAAACATGTGAAACCTCTTAAAATACATACTTCATTTTAAGTGCCTATTTTTGTGCCATCAACCGTTTCTGAGATATCTAATTTTATTTGTTTTAAATGTCGCTAGTCGTTTCTCTTATGTCAAGAGAAGTTTATTTTAAACGTCTATCAATTCAGTTTCATCTATCCTCCTTGTTTCTACAACAAAATGTGTAATGAAAGTATGCATTTAAAGATTTATCTCGATTAATGTGAAGTAGATGGAAAAATAAGCTTTTGGAAGAAAGGTTGATAGAAGCTATGTAGCAATAAACGATAATGGTAGAATAAGTAATGTTACTATTTGCTATGTTATCAGTAGTACACTTTGTGAAGCAGTATACCAGTAGAGGGGAGCCACAGAAATAGCTTTCCAGTTTTCTCTCTTTCTCTCTATTTTCCGGGACACTTAACTTCTCTGGGAATAATTTACCAATCACAGTGTTTATCTGCAGTTGCCTTTAATAACTGATGGTAATGTGCCGTCTGCTCTGTCTCTGAAACCGTTGCAAATGAAATATGTATGTGCCCCTTAACATATAAAGGGAAAATTGAAACTGTATAATGTTGTTTGAAAAGCATGTTACTATTTCCTTGTAGATAGCTACGCAGGAAACTATTTATCATACTTCTGTAATTTTAAACTCACAAGCAAACCTGCAATTCTGTAGCAAATTAAACAGAACCTATAGTAATGAAAGGGACAGTCTGTCATATAGACCTTCTACTGCAAAAAATAAATATTAATTACAAGCTGCATTTTTAATACATTTATTTTAGTTCACATGAACAACTAGATCTTGAGCGACCATGTAAACTACGTTACATTGATTTTCAGCACAAAGTATCGAAATAACAAACCAACAAATCTGATGTGTTGCACTCACATGACTTCCTCTACTCTTGTACTAACCATTCTTACAAACTCTTATTCCTATATCTCCTTCGTGTTAGTTGAGATAAGCATTTGCAGAAATTATCTTATTATTTCCTTGTGCTGCAAGGGGAATATGAGAATACAATAGGCTTTGTGCGATAGTCAGATCTTTTAAAGCTTTGAGATTCCGTCCTCTTTGCACGGTTAACATATAAAAAATGAACAACGATGTTGCATTAGACGAAAGTTTGTTTTCCGAAGCCGACACAAATAATAAATAAATTGTGTGTTTTAACAAGATCTGCATTTTTTGTATAGTAAGGTTTGGCTATCTCTTACAGTTTACGAGTTATTCAAAAGCCATCCAGAGTAAACAGGACTACATAGAATATAGGTAGAAAACTCAAGATATACATTTCATTTGTCACATAAATATCTCAAACATATGGCATTTTAATGAAAATCATTACAGCCATTTTCAAGAAAATCATAATTTTCAAAAAAAATTTCAATGTAAAGGGTAGCTTAGGGTGGAGCAGTTATCTTCAAAATCTTCGTGTCGCATCTTTGAAAGTAATTAAACTTAAATACCAACTTCGGTTTTAACCGACTCTTCGTTTTTGAATTATGCTGTTCACAGACACACACACACGCACGCGCGCGCCCCCTTTTCTAAAAATGCCTCTTTTTTTTTATTCGGGGTCTCAAAACATATATTTCCGGTGAAATTTCGACATCGAATTTTTAGGTAGAATAGAATACTTCCCCTAGTTACAGTAGAGAAAGTAAAACGAGGAAGAAAAAGAGAAGGGGAGTGCTTCATCATATTTGGAAATGAAGCTAGAGCGGAATAATTCATTGTTGCTTGGACATCTCTACTTGTACCTTTCAAGCACCTGTTTTATGTAGAAATGGAATGAAAACAATTTCTCATTACATTAAATGGACAATGCTATGTGTTAAAACAGTGTTATTGCGGTAATACATTCACTTGGAACTCAAAATTTATGAGGAAAGAAACCGGAAGAAATTGCTTTAATAGCAAGTTCTTCATTATTATCTGGTAGGTATATTATTTCAGGAATTAAAGTCCTTCTGCAAATCACAGGGTTTGGAAATTTTTTCATGGCCTACGCAATACATTACCATTCGATACATGCTAGCACCAGTTATGAGATCAATTTTGGTTCAAGGAAAAATCATGTACTTAGATTCTCGCAAAACTATTCATTTTGAACTACTTAGTTCAAAGAAGTATGGTGAAAGACGATTTGGTAAAGGCTGCTTGCGACAACGTAATGGCTAGGCTTAGGAAACAGGAAATGTATCGAGTCGAAATATTTCTTACCGACAGACAAAGTATTAGATATTTGTTAATAACCCAGAACACAGAACATGAATTTGACGTATTGAATTTGTCTAAAAGTCTAATTAAAAAAATAAATAAATAAAAAGTGGAAAAACAATACACAGAGTTGATGGTATGGAAAGGCACTACAAAATAACCACTTATGCTTTGCTGCACTAACTGTAGCGAGAACAGTGCCATATTAATTGAAAAATTTACATCAGTTCTTCCGCATGTAAAAATGAACATAAATGGCTAGAAAATGGTGAATGAATGATGAATGTTGGAAGAAGACGAAATAAATAAATTACGGATTGGAACGCCTATCATGTGTTGAAGAAAATTATTTTGGATGGTGTCTTCTTAAAATATTTGGCTCATATTGCTCATATGTTCTTTACATACTGGAAGTTTGGAGAGATATCACAGTCTTCGTCTCAGATATGCTCCAAAAAGAATACATTTTCCATGTAACAGCCTCCAACTTCCATCAATACATGCAATCAGCACGGTCTTTAGTGTTCACACTATGTCGGAATCACAATCAGAATGGTTTATATCTTCAAAATCATATCTTTTAGGCTCGAACTGATAACGGATACTACGTTCACTTATTTTCAAAGCAGATGTTGGACTGCTGTTTATCACCTATTTGGTATTAACGCGTGAACCTTGTTTGTCATTTAAAACATCACGTCTTGCCTGAGTTCAGTGGAATAACTGACTTCACGAGTCACATCAACAACTGCGAGTAACTTGAGAACCACTCACCTTGGGGCGGTGAAACTGCCTGCGTTGCTATCTATTATTGAGAAATAAATTGATGTGCCGAATGAAATATTCATTTTTCTGTTTTGTTGCTCTTTAACCATTTTCCCACATAAAATGCATTTTCTTTGGATTCAGGGAGTTTGAAAACGTGTATTTCAGGTGAAATTTCGGTGTCGAATATTTCCTTTACTTACTGTGTGTAAGTGGCAGAGAAAATAAGACTGTGTGAACAGTGAAATACAAGAGGCATTTTCCTAAACTCCCGATAGTAAGAACCATTGAGTAGAGTTGAATGCGTTTACAGAGAAGACGCGAGGTTCTCTGTGAACACTGGTTGTGAATATTGTTCTCGCGTTTTGTGAAAGCTCTGTTTTCTAAGAAGGACTGCTATGACAGCAACAGGGATGAATAGAAAGGCAATAAGGAATAAAGCAGCAGAAGTGAAACGGAATCCTCGACTGAAGGGACATCCGTAGGCAAAGCGCTCGTTCGTTCATTCTTTCCCTTGAGCGAATAAGACTAGTACTACGGCGTGTGACTTGACATCTTGACGTGACGTTAAACTCAGTTCTCCAATGAATCGATACGAAACGGCCGTGTAGTGAATGTGGAATCAATACCCACATTTGAAACAGGCAGTGCATACCCATCTGTTGTTTTACGTTACGCTTAAAGGTGACGCTCTAGGAATATCTACAATGAGTAGTTTGTGGAAGTTAAAGATAAAAGGGGATATCTAAACTATATGATAGAAACCACATCTCCACTTGCATGATTCCGTTCATCTCTCCTTCTCCTTTCACAGTGTCTGTATTCAAATATTGCTTCTAAAACTGCTAATAAAGTACTTTTCTATGGTGCTGGTACAAACAACTTCAAATTGTTTCCTATTAAATGTTTTGTTATTTTTTATTATTTTTTTTTTATTTATTATTATTTTTTATTTTTATTTAAAGGGTAAGATTTGTGATTCACTAACCGAGCGGAATGGCTTATGCGGTTTCCTCACTGGCCCGCATTCGGAGATCGCAGGTTCGATCCCAGCGTCTGGCCCACCTGATCCATGGGTTTTATGGAGGTTTCTCCGGATTGGGAGGCGAATGCTGGATAGGTTCATTACATCCCCCGTATTTTCTGTCCCTCCATTTCACTTCACTTCTCATTTCCTTTCCCCTTCATCTGACTGGTCTCTTTCAGGGTAGTAAGTGTCGACGGGGGTCTCGGCGTTGTATGGCGGGCAAAAAGGATGCTCTCTGGTCACCTGCACCCCCTGTGAGATGTGTAAGACCGCGGGTGGGTGAGGTGCCAGGGGAGTTTCAATTTGGAAACGGTAGGAACACTGCCCTCTGCTCTGTCGTGACTCCTTGGGTCGGCCTCCCTCTTGCCTCATTCTCTCCAAGATGCCCCGCAAGAGACATAAGCACAAATTGCCTTCAAGGTCGACGTGCTGAATCTCCTTCGCGACGTCCCATCCTATCCTATCCTGTGTTTCACAACCAAGAGACTTAACAAGCTATGTCTATTAATGCCACGAAATATCTGGTCAGGAAGCAGTAATCGGCAATTAAGTTAAGCGCCACTTAGATATATGGGCTGTTGGCAACCCTCTGTCGCTCAGTTGTACTGACGTTAGTACACAGACCTCAACCATTTCTGTTTACATATACCATATTTAGATGACTATTTGGTGTACCAATTAGAAAATTTAATCTAAAATGTGAATTGTCACATTCACAGGACTTTTTTTGTACATTGTTCTTACAAAAGCTTACCTTCCTATTTCATGGTTTCTTTACACCGTTTTACGACATAAAGCATACAGGATCTAAAAAAATAGTCCGATTAATGTACTATTGTGTAACGGATAAACCAGCACAGACTTGCCTATGAGAAATTTTTCGAATACGTCCATAAGTGTGAATGTGTGCGCGCGCATGTGATCTCCCAAAGGAAAAGTCCGATAAATACCAAACTTGGTATTATAGTTCAGTATCTTCTGAAGAGCCGGCTGTGTAATGCCGTTCAGAAAAAGGCACGCGCGCTCACACGCACACAAATACCACGCATGCACATGCAGAGCCCTTTTTACTTTCTCTGCTACGTACAGTAGTGAGAGGAAGTATAGTATTCCACCCAAAAATTAGATGTTGAGATTTCACCGGAAATACCTATATGTTTTAAGATCCTGAATAGAAAAAAAAAAAAAAAAAAAAAAAAAACCACACACATTTTTAGAAGAAGGTCCGTGTGTTTGTGTGTCTGTGTGTGTGTGGGGGGGGGGTGTCTGTGGACAGCATAACTCAAAAACGAAAAGTCGATTAAAAGCCAAAGTTGGTATTTCGGTTTAACATCTTTAAGGATGCGACACGAAGATTTTGGAGAAAACTGCTCTACCCTAAACAAGCTTTTACACGGCAAGCTTTTCAAAAATTTTGATTTTCTCGAAAATGGCTCTAATGGCTCTCTTTCTATGTTTAGGACATTTTTGTGACAAATTAAATTTATATTTTGAATGTTCTGGCTATAGCCCATGAGTCCTGTTTACTCTGGATGACTTTTGCAAAACTGGTAAACCGTAAGAGATAGACCACATCTTGCTGCACAAAAAATGTAGATTGTGTTAAAATCGACAATTTATGTCCTTTTTTGTGTAGAGTGAACCATTTCCGAAATATTCCTTGTTATTTGTATGAGTTTTGGAATACTTAAACTTTCGTTAAATGGAAGATCATTATTAATTTTTTATTTATTAGCTGTGCAAACGGAGCGGAATCTCAAAGATTTAAACGATTTGACTATCGCTCAAAGCCTACTGTATTCCCATATTCCAATTGTACCTACAAGAAAATCAGCAATAAGATAATTTCTGCATGTGTTTACCTCAACTAACACGAAGAAGATAAGAATTTGTAAGAATGGTTAGTACAAGGGTAGAGAATGTCATGTGAGTGCAACACATTACATTTTTTCTAAAAATACTTTTTGGTTTCAGGAGTTCAAAACGTATTTCCAGCCGCGCCGTGATAGAATAGTTAGACCACCCGCCTCTCACCACAGCGGCCCGGATTCGATCCCAGGCGAGACCGCATGTGGGATTTGTGACGGACAAATCGGCGCAGGGGCGGGTTTTCTCGGTTTCCCCCGCCACATCACATTCAACCGGTGGCACATGTAGTAAAAACGGGTGTTACACATCAGAGAAAAAGAAAAGAAAAGCATTTCCGTTGAAATTTCGACATAGAATTTTTGGGTTAAATACAATACTTCCCCTACTTATTACACGAGTAGAGAAACTGGTAAACGAAAATGGGAAGAGAGAGCATGTGAAGGTGGCACGTCCGATTTTGCTATGTTAGTAAATAAAAGACGCTTCTTTGCGTAGACGTAAAAAAAGCAACCTGATTAATAAAAAGTTGCTGATATGTATTCCGTTCCCGTTCTCATGATTATAATAGTGTTTAATCGCCGCCGGTGTAAGGAAACTGGATCTGTCGGTGTCCCCATATTTTTGTGATAGACCTCATGCTGTTTTGCCGAGTTGAGTAGCTCGGACAGCGAGCAAAGTGACGCAATAAGAAGTGGTGGGGGAGGTTGATGGAAAAGCGGTGTACCTGTCAACTTTTTCTTCATTACTCCCACAGTTTCACGTAATGAGTGGCAGCAGTGCGGATAACTATGCACTCACCGACTAGACTCCGCCTTTATCCAACTTCTGGTGTGCCGGTTTTAACGCCAGTTTTATGCTATATGAGCACCGTTTAGCTACGTCTTTAAAACCTCAACTCTTTCATTAAAGTGGATGTCCCGAAGTCTCAAGACAATTTCCGATAAATATTCTCTCGTGATTACTTAGATAATACTCAGATAAGATTGTGCAACCAGTCACGGACGTAGCAATTCTAAACTGGCTATAAAGGCAAAAAATAACTACATGCATGGTTTCCAGGAAAAGAGTAGAAACACATCATTAAACGCTTATAAGAATAACCACCGTGGATTTACCACGCTATGGTATGGACATTTCTGGAAAACTCCATGGCCACGGTTTTGCGCCAGTTGCTTGAAAAGATTACCTATATTATTTTTGCGTCATAGATTTCAAGATCTATGCCATGTCTGCGCCACTCGTAAAATTACGATAAGCATTTCTTTGGTGACTTCTAAAATGTTCTTTGGTATGGTAATGCATAATTTTCCGTGGACTGTCAGTTACACTGTCTGGTGTGGTTTAAAGTTATGCTGACGTTGTAATTCATTTAAAATTGTATTACACGACTTTTTTCATTTAAAAAAATAAACTTTGGGGTAACTTAAACGGCAGGCAAACTGCTGCAGGATACAATGCGAGCATTATATTGTTGAACGCATGATTATGTTTTAACATTTTAGATTTAGTGCCTTTCTTCTTATAAGGAGGTTTGTGAATTCCATTTATTTTAAGATAGGTATCATTCCCGAAAATTCTCTTTGCTTCTCGCAAACGCATTTGGTCGGAAAAATGTAATATGTACATTTACACACGTAAGTTTGCCTTTGTTGAAGTGCGTGATGAATGATTTGAGCGAACTGTTCATGTAGCTCACTAATTGGTTTGCGCTTACATATGTTACGGACCTTAAAATTAAAATTATTTTGTTGTTTAACGAGCTGTCAATTGACAGGATCACATCACCTTCGCTGGTGTGCTGGAGTTTGGCTTGGTGGGCGAAGCGGCGTCAGGATGGGTTTTATCGGGGTTTTCCGCTTTCCCCCGCCACTCCTTTCACCAATTGCTCCATTATCACCTTTCCAATCATCGATTTTGCCTACATTTCATATCATCCTTTTCTTCATTATCATACCTGGTGTTTGGCTGACCACCCACTTCCAGGTCTTCACTCTGTCCGGTCCCTATGTTCCTGTGCTCCCCGACAGGCGTTTGATCCTAGGCATAGGCTTGTAAGTCCTAGGGGGCGCAAGTCCCACATAAGGGTAGGGTAATCAGGTAAAGAAAAAAGAGTTCTTTCACATGCCAGTAAATCTACTGCTATGGAGCTGTCGTTTTTAAGCACACTTAAAAACCATCGGTCTGGGCCGGGTTTGAATCCGTGAGCTTGGGATCAGTAGGCCGGCGTCTAACCAACCGAGCCACCCAGACCGACGGTACGGACCTTGTGGCATATCATACTTCTTTCATTATTTTCATGATTTTGAATTCCATCTTCAGTTTCAAAAGTCAGTCTTTCGTAATTATTTTAGCACCACGCGATTTCTTTGTACATCGTTTGAACACGTCCATCGGAAAATATATAAGCTTTCCTGAATTTGTGGCCGTCCTTAAGACCGTTTGCCCGATTGGAACCTTCTCTTAAAATCTCTATGTTGAGTCTGCCGTGCAAACAAGCGCCTAGTCGCAGGTAATGGCTGCGGAACCCCAGCACAAACTATACTAGACATCAGATCGGTCAGAGCATCATTCAGTGACATCTGTGGACTGGTCCAAAAAAAATCTTTTGCCATCCTATACATTAAATTACTAACAGTTAGTAAGAAAGGAAAATAGAGAGCAAGAAAGCATTGTGGCGCAAAAATACTGCACCTTAGATACTTAAAAAATTCACAGCGGCGCCTTCCGTCTGACCGCTGCGTCCCCCACCTCTGTCCACCACAGGCGTCATGAGTGAGCTGTAGTACAGGAGGTAGAATGTGGTCAGCGCCCCGGTCCCGCCCGGCCGATTATGCCGCCTTCTCGACCAGGGACCGCTGCTTCTCAATCAAGTAGCTCCTCAGGGACCTAACGAGGCTGAGTGCCGGAAATCGAACCCGGGTCCCGCGCTTGTTAAGCAGCAGCGCTACCACCGAGCTAACGGGACACCCGCTTTGTAGATATACCTCCGGTGGCTTCAGGACCATAAAACTGGATCTCTTCCATCACGCCAACTAGGGGCAGGGGATAGAAAAATGTTTTGTGTGCGGAAACGTCCGAAGGCTATTCATACTTGCTTCTTCAGTCTAGCACTGATTGGACAGAAGCTGCCGAATTTTCTCCCATTTTTGCCATAACAACGGACATAGAGAGGTGAGTATCTGCGTCTCTTTTCAACATCTCTTCTCTTTCGGCCGGAGACAAGATAAACCACACAGGTTATATTTTGTGCTTACTTCACACACAGAGAAGAGGGGGGGGGGCTTTTTCAAAAAATATTCTTTAGGTGGCTTTAGTGTACTTCAGAATGTGTATTTTGGCTTACATCTAGATTTCGAATATTTGGGTAAAATAAAACTACGTTGTGAAAGAAGTAAAAATAATATATAAAGGAGTGCGTTTTCTTTTTATGTGCACTGGCTTCAGAAATGTTCCAAAGTAGGAGCGGGCCGGTCGAAGTCTAATGCATGTAAATCCGGGCTGTGACAATAAGATATGCAGTACCTAGGTACGGAGGATTATACGAGCAGCGGCTGTCAGCACGTGGCGGACGGGACGTGTGCCTTGGAGCGACTCGCACACACACACGCTCCCTTTCCCTGCGGTGGAACAATACACAGCACCACTCTCCTATATTAAACCATTCTCTCGGGATCCAGCTCTTCACGGAATAACAAGGATTCCTGCACTTGTGTCACAGAATGCGGTAGGTTCGTTTGAGCTCTTTGTTCCAGAACGCATTTCCGGCCAGTTTCGCCATGAAAAGAGGGACAATACCTACTGGGCGAGTCAACCCAAGTCGCCAACAATACTGCGAGTTAAGTTGCATAGGTGCCGAATAAAGCACAAACTGACCTCTTATTCATGAAAAGGAAAATAAACTTAACCGGAACCGAAGCTGTCAGTCTAATGGGTTTTTTCTTCTTATGCTGCTCCCTTTCATTTTTGGTGGGACGAGGACAGGATTTTCGCCCTATCGACAGCAGAGAATATAACACAAAAAGATCTGATGTGTTGCACTCACATGACTTTTTCCACTCTTGCACAAACTATTCTTACAAACACTTATTTCCCTCTTTGCTTCATGTTAATCGAGATAAACATGTGTACAGATAATCTTATGGCTAATTTTCTTGTAGGTGGAAGGACAATATGGCAGACTTTAAACAATAGTCAGATGTTTTAAGAATGGTCGCTATATGATGACTTTGAAATTCCGTTCTCTTTGCATGACTAAGAGATAAAAAATGAACATTGACCTTCCATTTGAGAATGTGTTTAAGTATTGAAAAATGCTGACAAATAATAAAAAATGTCTCCGAAATGTTTGACTTCACAAAAAAAAGATCATAACAGAATTTGTGGGTTTTAGCGAGAGCTACATTTTTTCTATAGCAAGGTTTGGTCTATCTGTTACGGTTTGCCAGTTATACAAAAACCATCAACAGTAAACAGGACTACAAGGACTACAGCCAGGAAATTTAAAATACACATTTCATTTGCCATAAAAATATCTTAAACATATGCCATTTTAATCAAAACCTTTAGAACCATTTTTGAGAAAATCAAAATTTTCAAAAAAGTTTTCGCATAAAGGTTAGTTTAGCGTGGAGGAATTTTCTTCAAAATCTTCATATCGCATTCTAGAAATATACCAAACTTAAATATCAACTTTGGCTTTTAATTGACTTTTCATTTTTGAGTTATACTGTTCGCAAACAGGCGCGCGCGCGCACACACACACACACACACACACACACACACACACACACACACACACACACACACACACCTTCTTAATGGTTTATTTTAATTCAGGGAGCCTCAAAACATATGAGGAGCATCGTCTCAAAACGCAATAAGTCCACAAATAACTATTTTACAGCAAAGCCGAAAATATAATAACTCCCAAAGTAAACAATACTTTTGAAATACAGTTATGTCGTTGCGATCTAAAAAATGAACGTGTAACATGACAATAGGTATCAAAAATCACAGCAATAATGCGAGGCTGTAATTGCGGTTAAAATATTAAAAATTCTTTACTTACCTTGTTTTGTAATGAATAAATGGGAAAGCTTTTTGAACGTTCTGTCATACAATGATAATTTCAATAAATTGGTTTATTGCAGTTTTTTAACTCTTACATGCCATTGTAATTCACAATTACACATTTCCGTCCTTAAGGTGTTGGCTAGGACACGGTGATGCTTTTTTGACTGAAACAATTTTGAAAGCAATTTAATATAATAATGATGCATATTAGAAGCACACAGGCAGAAAATCCTTGTTAATGGTCATGTGTTAATAATAATGTGTTGTAACACCGCTATATTTGAGAAAACGTAAAGAGAAAAGTTATACCGTGCTATGAGTGCACTTAGAACTTCTAACACTTGTGATTGGTAGTTATCAAGGTGAAACAAAGCTAATTTAATGATAAACTTTGAGACAGCTCTCAAATTGAATTACAGCCATGTTCTTCTTCTTCGTCGTCGTCGTCGTCGTCGTCTTCTTCTTCTTCTTCCATACAACCAGTCTTCATTCTCACTTCCCTCCTCCATTTGTGGTGCTTCATCTTCGTGCTGAATTAACGTTGCTTGCATGATATTGCAGTTAACTAGACTCAGACAATCTAAATACTGACTTCGTTAGGAAATTTACTTAAATAACCTAACGTGTAATGTACTTTTATTCCCTTTGATGTATTCAGGTAGGAACTAACGGAAGCTAAATGAAAGAAACAAAGCTTGTATTTGTAGTAGCATTACTTCAAATTGCTGTTGCTATTGAATAATTGCTTGCATTCATGCAATACAATTCTTGGAACTTGTGTATATAGTAACTGCATTGGTACATATGCCGCCATTATTTTAATAGCTGTCATTCTGTTAATTTGTATGCGAGTCATGTACAGATATGCTTTGTGTAATATAGTAATTGAGTAATAATTGGTTTCGTGATTAAATGCAGCACTTGTAAACTGCAGTATTTTCATAACACTACTGGTTAATAGATGCGTTGAACTCGACCTCTATCACATCTCTACTAAGAGCATGCTCTAACAGCATGCGTGCACATGTTGGTCCCAAAGCCACTGCGAGTTGTTTCATACTTCATTGGGATTTTTGGCAGTATTAATAGGCATGACCCTTTAATGGCTATTAATTTTAAACTATCTTTGGCAATTGAAAACTCTCAATTACTGCATTAGAACAGAATAAAGGACAACAAGTAGTGAGCTATGAGTTTGTAATTATAGCTTTATTAATTGGTAAGTCAGGTTTTCTACATACTTCATATTATCGGGGATTATGTTCGAAAGAATTCCTGCTTCCTTCTTTGTAATGTTTATATTGTTTTGTATTATCACATAAGCTGTCATCTTGAGTTACATCTGTCACCGACGTGTTATCCTTGGCATCAGGCAGTCTCTTTATGCTTTTCATGCATAATGTAGCTAGTTTCGCAAACAATTAGAACCTTTAAACCCAACTAATAAAAGATATTCCACTTGCTTGTCAATATGTTTTATGTCCACTTCATTTGAAATATTTTATTTAGTTATTAGCCTGAAACATAACATACGGGACCTTTTTGTTACGGTTTATTTTCCTAACGTCATTGAGTCAAGCTGTTCATGGAGTGAGTGAGTGAGTGAGTGAGTGAGTGAGTGAGTGAGTGAGTGAGTGAGTGAGTGAGTGGAGTTTAAGAGCCCGTCGACAGCTAGGTCATATGGGCCCAAGTCGAACGTTAAAATCTAAAACGCTCACAAGCTTATCTGTTTAAAAGGTGAAAGCTGAAACATAAAATTGAGATGGTAAACATCTTAACTGTGACTAAATTAATCGGAATTAAGATGAAAATGCATTACAGCATTTAACACAATGTTTGCGCTTCGATTAGTAAAATAATAAACCATTTATACCATTCATTAAGAAACTAGATGGATCCAAATATTTGACACAATTGTTTTTCAGCGAAACGGTTCTTTATTGACAATAATTGTGCTGGACATATTTGCTACACTCATCGTGTAGAATCCCTGGTAACATATGGCCGAAGCAGTACCTTCCAGACGGTATAGACTTATAATGTATAAGGATTACGAGTAAAAAGCTTAGCCACTCTTCAAGGGGACAAAAATATTATTTGACAATATCTTAGAGATTCAGACTTCTTTATCAGATGCAGATAATAGAGACTTGCACATTCTGACCATGGTTTCAATGAAAATAGTGAAGAGAAGAGAAGTACGAGTAGCATCAGTTCTTCGATTGTTTTCAAAAGGCTCGAGCTATTAATCTTCGGCCCAGTAGCGTTTGCAAGTCATGCAATCATTTCGCGGCCCAAGTAAGTGGATGTTTGATTACGTTCTATTGGAACTTAGAATGCGTCGCGACGTAACTTTTTTGAAGTATTTCTTGGCAAAGAGCCCAGTGAGTTTAGGCGCCAGGGAACTTCGGAATCACTTGTTCCGCCAGTATTCAATTTCATTAAAAAGCAAGCCAAACAACCAACTTTCCCCCTTTCTTTCTTACTTGTTAGTGACTCAGCGTTGTCGTCTACGAGGACTCACTTGGTAGCATTTGGGAAATGGGACGCACTGCTGGATTCAATTAGTCTTGATGTGCATCATCTCTCTTTAGTATGAAGTTATGGTCATGTAAAGTTGGGAATTTTTAATGTAAACATGAAATTCTTAGCGAAGGCAGCTACTATTTTTTTAAATCAGCACATTTCACTTGGTGAAAATTTTAGTACCATTACTTTACACTGCGTCCTTCTCACATCTCTTTCTGAGGTTCTATTCGTATTACAATGCCCTCTTTCCCACGCCAATTTGCTACTTTTCTTTATTATGCCAGACATCTTAATTTAAGTTTCCTTCCTTTCTCCCGTGGCATCCATTATTTCTACTACTCTGGCCCATAAAAGATGCCATTCTTTTCTAATACTCAACCGTGACCGTTTCGAAGTAGTCGTGTTCTCTTTATTATTTGCACCGAGTCTTCTGCATTTACTTCTTTTGTGCTTTTATTTATCTAGTTGCTTTAATTAACATACCTTTATAACTGCATTAATTTCTTCACTGCTGTTTCATTGTGAACTTTCCTTATATTTTAATGTTTGTTGGGTGTACTCATTTTTACTTCCTCCACCAGGTACACAGTAGGTGGAGAAGGTGTTAAGATTCCACCTAAAAATTCGATATCGAGACTTCTCTGGAAATACAAGTTTTGAGGTACATGGGTTCAGATAAAGCATTTTTTAGAAAAATATCCTTGTGTGTGCGTGTATGTCTGTGTGAACAGCATAACTCAGAAAAGAAAAGTCGGTTGGTATTTAAGTACAGCATCTTCCAAGGATGCGACTCGAGAGAGTTTCAAGAAAATCCCCCTCCACGGACTATCCTTTACATGGAACACTTTTCGAAACTTTTTAGGTTATCAAACATTTTGGTTAAAATGCTATATGTTTAAGAATGAGAAAGGAAATACAGGTATATCTTGGATTTTTTGGGAATGTCTGAAGAAATTCTCTGGATGACTGCATAATTGGTAAAGCGTAAGAGGTAGACAAGATCCTACTGCACAAGAAGGTAGATCCGTTAACATACAGAATTTACCTTATTTATTTTTTTGTTTATTTATTGTTTTTATTCAAATGGGAAATCATTCATTTTTTGTCTCTTGAACATCCAAAGAGAAAAAGATTCAACACCATCTTATAGCTTACTAGAACAATTTTCTGTGTTCTACTACATTAGATCTATTCAATATCGTGCACATAAACAAAGTCGGTCTATTCGCTGTAAGCAGTGGTTGATGGCTTTTTTTACCCACAAGATTAAGAGTTGTTCACACTTCCAAGTTGCACAACCACGTTTTAGCTCCAGGTTCTGACATCAGCAAAATCTGTCAGTGTTTTGTATTGTTCGTCATTAATTTCATTCTTGAGTTAACTTTATCCTCCATTTAAGAGATAGAGTATTCTGGCGCATCAAAATAATATGTAATTTCAAATTAATGTTTATTACTATTTTTGACATTTTCCTATATCATCAGAACATCTGTAATTTCACGAGTGCTACGGAACATTGGACGCTGAAGTTAAAAAAAAGGCGTACGGAATAGGGGAGGCAGGTGTAGTTTTACCAAGTGTTGCTGTGGTCTGATGTCCCAACCCCTTGCCGGAACCTCGCTAATGAAGCTTCTAGTTTGGATGAAATACATATTAACCCATGGAATACTGAAGACGGACGTATTATCCCTTCCCGTATCGTCTAATTAAGCTGCACTCTGGCTGTCCCCGTTTGACGGATTACAGATCCCCAGTAGTGTGGTCATACACGACAGCTTCGCCAGCAAGTCTAGAACATGTGAGCCATCTTTCTTCAGTGGCTTATGTACATAATTTCCTGCTAATAGATAAACTGGCATTCAATTATAATTATCAACTTTTTATTGGAAAGGAAAAGAAAAGGGATTCGTGTCTAAGTGAAACATGATAGTCTTCCTTTTAATCGTAAAATGTTACGTTATGTTTAGTACCAACATAAAAACTACATTGCTATTCTTCAAATTGTCCGTTGCACATTTCTTCTAATATTATTAAGAATTTTAAGACATTGATATATGAAAATGAGATATAAGGGATTAAAATACCAAAGCTAAGAGCAGTTTTAGGCTAGAGCAGGAGTCGGCAAATTGATCGTCGCTATTGCAGGAAGGTCGACCTCACGGAACGCAACCCGGCATGCACATAACGCACTGTTCGAAGGAGGGAATTTCGGAAATCGCAGTGGCGGAGTAAGTAATTTTAACGCACGTTTGGTTTTAATGCATATACACAGACTGAGAAGATTAACATTAATTGCTCATCTTATTCTTCACTTTATCTAGAGCTTTACAGTTTCGCATATGTATATCTAATGTAGATACTGATGTCAACAGGGCGTGCAGGGTTTTATCTGTTAATCGCGATCTGCTTTAAGATGTTAAAAATGCTCACACACATACATGTTGGGCAACACATAGCACTAACATGTACAGCAAATGAACGGAGAGACATGTTGGCATATATAATTCTCTAAATAAATCTAAACCAGCCTTACTTTGTAATTGCGATTTTACTGTATGAATGTTTACATGAAAGAATTTATGAAAAGTTGGAAATCATGCGTCATTGCTTTGAAGTCATGAGACCTTTTGTCTTTGAGTTCGTTTTTAACTTCCCTAACTATCCAACTACATATAGTACATATATAGAAATGTTCTTTTGCAATTTCGTAGTTTCGAAAGTGCCATGTTATATCGATACGGTTTACAATGCTGCGTGTTTACATTTGAACGCGTGTTATTTGACAGAGCTAAGGTTGACGCTGGCCGAAGTATTGCTTGCCCCGAGTGTGTTATTACGTCATATCATCAGCCGGTGGAGATTCCTGTGCTAAAGGAAATGCCTACGAAAACAGCAAACATACGGACAAAAATCGTATTGGTCTTTATTATTCGTTTCTTGAAGAATTGGTAGAGAAAGTCGTGTAAATAAAACAGTTTTTATTGATAGGTATACTGACATGTATTTTCCTTATTCTTTCTTTTGTAAAATGCGTGCTTTAAGCGATAAGCTTGATCACTATGCATAAGAATGCTTTATTTAATCTGAACCAGCGATATTGAAAATGTTGATATTGTGTAACTGAACTGTTTTTTCCTAGTCTGATAGAATGTTTGGTCCAATCTAAGAGATTACAACGTTACTGGTTATACTAGCTTTCGAATTTCCGGCACAGTACACTTATCTTTTTACGCTGTTCGAACTGAAGCCTGCACACGCTCCATGTTGCAGTATTAAGCAGGCGGCTGAAAGGCGCAACAATCGCTCTCTTGACTCTCACAATCGAACTCTCACGCGTTTTGCCCCTTTCTCCAGAGTAAATTGAGACTTCCTTGTGTGGTTTACCGGGAATAATGCGAGTGAGTTGGAGAATTTAATGTCATCGGCACGTTGGCCATGGTAGTTTAGTGGTTAGAGCAGCCGGACTATAACCGGTAGATCCTTGGTTCAAATCCCGGCCATGGGATTCAATTTTTCAGTCTCACTCTGCCCTTTTCAATTATGTCCTACACACGGCTCTTGTGTGAAAAGACATTAATTACATAAACTCTCTTTTCACTACAAACTGATTTCGAGATGAGCGGAGTAGAATTATGATGGCCGCTTTCGTTTTATTCATTGTTTAATTAAACTAAGAAACATCAACTTGGAAGTGAATATGAGTGTGACCGTTTGTTATGTAGAGTAGGAGAGTAAAAGCTAAGAAAGAGAGGACTTGCAGACGCAACTCCTGTTCCTAGCATGTTCTTGCTAAGCGTGTTCAGATTGACCAATTGAAAAGATACGTACCTCACTTTTCACCCATCAGCAATTGTTTCAGTCAGGATATTGTTCAGACAGACGCTTGGCTAAGTATTCTCTACCACCACTCGCCGCACAAAACCATTCGTTACGTCTGATTCTCCAACCTTTAAAAATAGGACAAACGAGATGGAATGAGAGACGGGAAAAATCGTGATGTATGATAACCCATCTCAGTCCTGCTTAGTAAAAAAACAGAGAACAAAAACCCTCACTTGGTAAACTGCAGAAAAAATTAGTGTTGTACACATTACATTATTTACTCAAGTAGCTCTTCTACGAACTATTTTTAAAACGCCTATTCTTCCCACTACTTTGTTAATCGAGATATAAAAAATATGTAAAATATGTAATAGAAGTTTAAGTATAGGGTAAGAAAAATACTGTACGCTAAAGCGATTGTCATATTGTTGAAAAGCCGATCTCTAAGTTATGTCTCTGAAATCCCTTGGGTTTGCATGACCACGAGTAAAAACGAATAAACTTAGCTCTTACAAAAAGTATTCGAAACTTCAAACCAATAACAAAGAATAGCTCAGAATAGGTTAACGCCACCGAACTTCTTCACATATACTGTTTTAATGGGATGTACTATTTTAATTTAGTAAGACTGTATCTATCTCTTGTGGTTTATCAGTTATTCAAATGCCATTTAGAATAAAGAGAACTCACAGACTTATATAGTAGAAAATTCAAGATACACATTTTAGAAATACCTTGAGGCAGTATATCTCAGTAAGCCCTCTACAACAATTGATTTCTTTATGTCCTTTGTATCTAGAATATATAATATAGGAAGCATTTTTCTTCTTCTTCTTCTTCTTCTTCTTCTTCTTCTTCTTCTTCTTCTTCTTCTTCTTCTTACAATTAATTAATGGTGGAAGTGTTTGAACTTGACTTTTGTCTGTAAATACGAATAAGTATATTTAAAAGTGTGATTATCGACGAAGTGATACTCGTGAAGTTTGAACTACACCATGAACGTTCTGCATAGTATTTGAACATTAATCGGAAGAATTAGATGTAAATTGATTTGTATAATGACGCATCCGCCATAATTTAGCGGATTATTTAGCGACGTGAAAAGTGTGAAGATTACTGTTTGAGAAGCGTTTATTAATACCAATAAGAGTAATCAAAGCAACTTCTAACTTTATATAAAATTGGTTCATCCGTACCGCGCCCAGGATATATAGAATTTAAAAAGATTCTACACACTCGCCGGTTGCAGCTAGGCCAGAGAATATAATAGCATAATATTACAACACCAATGAGTGATAGTAAGAAATATTAATTGCTACAACCTTAAAGACATGTTATTTATGTTAAAATCGTTAGACATTTTTGAGAAAATAAAAAATAACCTTTCTTCACATAAAGAGTAGTTTGGGGTAATGAAATTTACTTGAAAATCTTCATATCGCATCCTTGGAAGATTCTGAAGGTAGATACCATGTTTGGTATTTAACCGACTTTTCTTTTTAGAGTTCGTGGTCACGCCGATTGAAACGCGCGCGCAAAACTTTTTCTAAAAATGATCTTTCTTTCTTTCTTTACTGCGTTTTCAGTAAAATCTCGGTATCTAATAATTGGGTGGAATTTATATTACCTCTACTTGTTGTAAACAAGTAGTAGAAGAGAAAGTAAAAATGCAATTCCATGGAACTGTTACTGCTTGCAGTTTGTTGAGCAGAAATAAAACTTGGAAGAATCCAGAAGACTAAGAGAGACTATTTCCTCAGGCGCATTCAATTCTCGATATGGCTCTGCAATAACTCTATCTTAATGCCGATACTTTTCGCAGCAATTTGCTCGTAGTTATTAGTAGTCGCATGTTCCTCATGAGACCGCTCGGAATGTGGTCGGAGCGTGCTCAGTTTGTGTACGTTGCTCTCAGTAGCAACTACTGGTAGTGCATTCTTTCCAAATTCATGTTATTTAGCTTCCAACTACATGCCTTAGTTAATTACCGCCATTTATAAGACTAATAGGAGTATGAAAAATTGAGACAAGTTAGTAATATAGTTGAGTAGAGAAAATGTTGTTAGTAATGAAGAACAGGAGGAATTCCCAACGAAATGTATCTTTTGCACCAAATGTGAATAACACTGACTTCAGTCACACCCTTTGAATAATACTGAATTAACCCTGTCAGTCCCAGTGATTTCATGTGCAGTCATTCATATGTTACAAACCTTCCAAATATTTTTTTATGTTATATTCTTGTTATACTTGCTTTAGCCGTTAAAACATACACATTTGAGATGCTTTCAGGTGTAAAATATTATAGTTTTACAATTTTCATAGTACTGTTTTAAGTAGAAATAAGGAAAATCCATGCAATGAGGCAATCCCTTATGGACATAATAATAATAATAATAATAATAATAATAATAATAATAATAATAATAATAATAATAATAATAATAATAATAATGAAATTATTAGTATTACTATTTTTTACGGATTCCACTAGATTTGTAGTACTGCATGCACTTACATAGTTTTACATTGTTTCGTGATTAATTTTATCTACATATGTTTCTTTTTTAATTTGTTTGTTGTGAGACGAGAACTTCAATTTATTTACTGCTATAATAATAAGACTAGACTGTAATCTAAGACCAATGTGTTTAAGTATATTTTGTATGTCTAGATAACTTAAAACTTGTAAATTTAAATTGTTTCTTGAAAACATTGTGTACAAGAATCTGGGTGCGTTTCTGCGAAAGAGATATAAAAAGGGACAAACATCGTTTGTGATCTTTTGGCTAAAAGCGACAGCTCCATGTCAGTAGATTTACTGGCGTGTAAAAGAACTCCTGTGGGATGAAATTCCAGCACACCGGCTACGCTGATTGATCCTGGCAATTGACAGCGTCGTTAAACAACAAAATATGTACACACACACACGCGCGCTCTCTCACACTTGGGCATACACCGTACGCGCCACACACCCACACACTGCACTAATTACACTATGTACACTGTTTTACACTTTTCCTTCCACTAACTCTTGCTTTGGTTTCCTTTACTTTATTTCCTGCTTTTACTTTCTGTACTATGTATAGTAAATAGAGAAAGTATTGTAATCCATCCAAAAAAAATCGATGTGGAAATTTCACCGGAAATGTCTTGAGGCTCCCTGAATTAAAAAAAAAAAAACAAAAAAAAAACATTTTTTTAGGATAAGGACCGCGCGCGTGTCTGTCTGTCTGTGGACAGCATAACTCAAAAACGTCGGTTAAAAACTAAAGTTAGTATTTAAGTTTAATGTCACAAAGAGTTTGAAGACAATTCCTCCATCCTAAACTACTCTTTACATAGAAAATGTTTATTTTCTCGAAAATGAATTTAACGATTTTGATTAAAATACCATATGCGTAAGATAGTTTTATGACAAATGAAATGTATATTTTGAATTTTTTGGCTATAGCCTACGTAAGCCTGTTTACTCTGGATGACTTTTGAATAACTCGTAAACCGTAAGAGATAGACCGAAATTAAAAATTATTTTCTTATTTAACGACGCTGTCAATTGCCAGGATCACATCAGCGTCGCCGGTGTGCCGGAATTTTGTCCCTTTGAGTTCTTTTACATACCAGTAAATCAACTGACATGGAGTTGTCGTTTTTAAGCACACTTAAAAACCATCGGCCTTGGCCGGATTTGAACCCGCGACCTTGGGATCAGTAAGCCAGCGTCTAACCAACTGAGCCACCCAGACCGACGGAGATAGACCTAATCTATGTATACAAAAAATGTAGATTTCGTTACATCAAACAATGTTTGTCCAAATGATTTTTTTTATTTTAATTTATTTTTTCGGGGTAACCATTTTGGAGATATTTCTTGTTATTTGTGCGAATTTTGGAATACTTAAAACTTTTGTCGAATGGAAGACCTCTATTCAGTTTTTTATATGTTAGCCGTGCAATGGAAACGAAGTCTCAAAGCTTTAAAAGATTTGACCACGGCTCAAAACCTACTATATTTCCATATTCCCCTTGCACCTACAAGGAAATAAGCAATAAGATAACTTCTGCAATTATGTTTACCTATGTCAACTAATATGAAGAAGATAGAGGAACAAGAGTTTGTAAGAATGGTTAGTGCATGCAAGAGTAGAGAAAGCATATGAGTGCAACACATCAGATTTTTATTTTTACAGCATTCTCACTTGTATCATCATCATCCATACTGATTACACAAAAAATGCATTAATGTCTAGAACAAATCAAATTGAAGTCAACAGTGCAAAAGTCAATTGTCTCGCGAAATTACACAACTCCTTTAGAGACCAAAACCTTATAGGTGCCATCTGTACACAGTCATCAAAACTAGTTAAAGTTGCCGTGAGCCCGTTTAGAGTTAAATTGGCGTTGGTACATAGATTATTTAGATGATCAAAACACACTTTGCCCATTTAGAATTTCCACTCTACATTTGTCAAAGTACGGTAAATCATCCAAGGTTTTAAGCTTGAAGCTGTATAAGAATTTGCCTGAGAATTTTAAACAAATTGGAGATCATGCAAAGGAAGATTTCTTATGCTTATGATAGCAAAGATATGTTCAGTGTTGCAGAGTGATGCGAATTTCATGTCGATTTTGATTTAACTTTTAAGTTATATTTTCGATTATTGCATATGTTGAATTAGAGTCGTCACCAGTCTTATCCTTGGGTGTTACGGAGCAAATAAGATATGTATAATGGATGTACACTTACATTTTATTGTTGAGAGGGGAATTGGCTCGTCATTTTGAAAACTGTAAAAGAAAAATACATGTTGGAGAGAAACCGATGGCTTAAGTGACTTTTCCTGCCTTTGTAAGCTCCATTGCATATTTTAATTCTTAGCTTAGCTTCGGGCTCCCAATCGTGAACTACGTCAGAAGCCTGTATACCACCAATACAGAATGAGTTACAGCCTTCAGTCCACGCCTATGCTCCAGGCTTTCTTCGTTGCCGCTCTTCTCCAAAGTTTGTTTCCTTGACTCCCAAATAGATAGCGTATTCCGTTCAATATCACAGTGCCTTTTCTTCTACCTCCATTATTTACACAAGTAAATCTACCCCCAGAAGCCTGAATAAATTTGATTCCATTTCGAGCTCTGGACGTAACCATAGGAAAAGCTGAAAACGGTAGTGAAGGTGTGTGGGACCCTCTAGTAGTTCTCTGGCTACTTATGTGTATCTGCTAAAGTGTTATTTTTGTTATAACAATAATAGTAATTAATTTTCTAGATTTTCGATTATTTTTTATTTCCAGATATATAAGATCAGAAATACAGGACGTTCTTTTTGTGGCCCGTCCGTATCGCGTGTTTGTGCGCTCTCTGCTACACCGTTCTAAAATTCCCGGTTACATACCAATGAGTACTAATAAGCAGTATAAAGAGTATTAACCTTATTATAAGTGGTGTTGAAAGCTTTGTCCATCTGCATTGAGACTTCTTGGCTTTCCTCGTCGTCATGAGGTGTAATTTAGGAACAAATGTCACTCTGTAGGCTTTCAATTTCAAACGTTTAGCAGTGTACGAACAGTTTTCTGAAACATCCACTTGCTGTGAACACGTAGCAATTATTGACTAGAAATCTGACAGTATCTCTATTTGGAGCAGAATACCAGGAAATGTCTCCTAAAATAGTCTATACATCTGTCTACATGATTCTATTTTTACGCGCATCGTATATAAAATTCCTTGTTTAAGCGTGAATTTTTCGATAAGCAATTCAGTGGACAAGGACAGCAATAATAATAATAATAATAATAATAATAATAATAATAATAATAATAATAATAATAATAATAATAATAATAATAATAATAATAATAATAATAATAATAATAATAATAATAATAATAATAATAATAATAATAATAATAATAATAATAATAATAATCTGACTGCCTCCGTAGTGCAGTGGTAGCTCGCCTGCCTCTGGCATGGGTTCGATCCCCGGTACCGGCGTAGGGGCCAATTGAGGAGCCACTTGATAAAGAAGTAGCGACCCTAGGTCGCGAAGTTCGCATAACCGGCCGGGAAGGCTCGGATCGCTGGCCACGTGCCACCCTTCTTCTGCACCCCACTCATGACGCCTGTAGTGAGCTAACGTAGTTTTTTTTTTTTTTTTTTTTTTTTTTTTTAATGAACGTCCTCCAACATTGTGTCATATCGGACGAATGAATGAAATGGAATGGGTAAAATTATGCTCAAATGAGCCCGAGGTCCATGGAGCTATAAGTTACCCGATATTCATCTTCTCAGGGTAGGAAAAACCTCGGAAAAATCCTTACCCGGATAACTTACCCTAAGCGAGATTCGAACTCGCGACCTCTTGACACGCTAACCATCACGCTATCGAGGCGGGCGAGCTAACGTAGCGGATATAGCGGCCGGGCGGTAAGTGGTTCACATGTAACTCAGATATTTGAATAGGCTTTGACTTTTAAGATGCACAATAAACTGTAGCAGCAGGAACAGAAGGCAGTAACTGACAGTTTTTGTCTCAGAGTGAATATTCCGTAGCTTTGAGCGGGTCATTCACCGTTAGTGAGTTGGTTCCGTTCGTGGTGTCAGGTTAACGTCTCAGCCTGATGGTTTGGGGGACCTGCATTTTAGTCTTAAGTTTTCTACAAAGGTACGTTGTGTGTGTGTGTGTGTGTGTGTGTGTGTGTGTGTGTGTGTGTGTGTGTGTGTGTGTGTGTGTGTGTGTTGTGTGTGTGTGTGCGTGCGTGCGTGTGTGCGTGTGTTTCTGGAAGGTTGCAAAACTTGATGGAAAAGACAGGAATCGTATAACTACGACGTTAAAAATGGTATTAAAATGGATATTAAGTTAAGAAAACTTGCTGGACAGAATCACTGTGAAATAAATGACAGTATCCCGTTTCTCCATATGTAGTTCACTTGCTTGGATAGAAGCAAGATAGTTAAATATCGTGAAACTTGCCCACCTTGACAACGTCGTCTGAGGAGTATACCAGATTAGTTGATACGCGTGGCAGCTAGTTGAAGCTTGCTACGTTAATGAATAGCACGTGCGAGTTCCCTTGAGGAATGTAGGTACCGCAACAGATATGAGTTACCCCTGGTTGTATATATACCTGAGGACAGGGGAAACTCTCCCCTTGACCAAGATGTGAGCCTAACTCAAAATGAGGCACTTGGGTATACGATAGAGAACTTAGTGATTTATTATGAATGGAATGAGTAACGCACAGAGCTGCTAGAAATATGATGTAATGGGATTAATAATTAACTGTTGCCTTAAAGTTTGCAAAGGAACAAATGTGTAAACGGTTCAAGTCTAACGTGTAGCTTATGTTTTATATATTATTGAACTTCTATGCCTACATCAGTGAATTCTTAACCTAAGAGAAGTTTAACATCGACCTTTGATAAATTGGTAAACACCTATATTTTTTACAATTTGTCTGTGTATAAATTATTGGAAAGGCTTAAAACTTTGTTTATAGAATGTCGTCTATTTTATCCGCACGAGTAATTCATCAGAGGCAGTAAGAGATATAAAAGGTCTTCAGTTAGGAGGTTGGGGGAACTGCAAATTTTCCAGCACCGTCTACATAGCTAGCCACTGATTCCTGTCGTTTGTTTATGGTTGCAACGGTGACCGACAACTGCTGTGAACATCTAGTGCTACTGAATTACCAAGCTAGATGATTCCGCGGTAACGTGTGAGGCCTGCATTCAGGAAGTCGTGAGTTCCATTTCTGTGGCCGACCTTCCTGTCCCATGGGGTTTTTTCAAGGGACTTCCCGTGTCAGCAGGCAAATGCTGGGAAGGATAATAAAATCCCTCGAATTTCCCGCCCCTCATTCATTTCATTTAACTTTCCAGCGATGGGCGATTTTGGCGCTGTTGTGTGGGGACTTTGCGAACTATAACTGCTGTTCTCGGTGGATGGGTGGCGTTGTAGCCGCCTGACCAGTAGCTGCTTGGCGAACCCAGGCGCAGGAATTTTTACACGCCAGTAAATCTCGAGATGAATCTCCGGCACAAGTTAGAGACACTCACGCTGTCTCATGCTACTCGTACGAGTTCCAACCACCCGTAGAGAGCTCTCATTTCATCTCTTTCTTCCAGTCTTGACATACAATAGCCTCAACATTTGGCTGAGTATGAAATCCCCTCCGTCCACACTCTACTGAGTTCTCTAGTAAACAACTGCTTAATGGTTTTTGTGTGAGTAATTAGGGACAAGTTATAACATTGTTTCTATTTCCTACATTTTTTATAAAAGTTCAGATATTCGACATGTCATAGGAGATATATTAAAAACTATTTTATCTTTTAAAATACGTATTTGCTAGTGAGCGGAGCTCATTCTTGGAGGCCGTTTTTGACTGGAAGCTGGTTAGTTATGTTGTTTGTAGCTAAAAAATTACCATTTAAGTTGTCAGTGAAAGGGCCATATTGAACTTGCAATGTTTGCGAAGTAGAGCTTGCATTGTCATTAGAAGACCTTTTATTTTCTCACCTTGCTCATTCCCTTCCTTCCGCTTGCTTTTAACAAATACATATCCAAGGAGAGGAAATAGGTTGGCATCTTACTGTATCTGTGACGTTCATTTACTGAGCATGCGCTTCCAAAGGGATGTTATGGAAATCGTCGTTTGGTTGTGCACTCTGTGACATGAGGACAAGTATGTTGTACAAACGCAGACATATCCTGGTGACAAACTCCTCTTCGTTAATTCGAACGATGGTATGGAATTTTACGGATCGGTGACACCGCACCTGCATATTATGTTGATAGTGTTCTGAATAAAGCACCAGAATTTGAAGCGTCGTTTGCATTTCACCCTGGGTTGGCATTATGATTGTTATTGTTGTCGTTGCTTGTGTGTGTGTGTGTGCGCGCGCGCGCCTGTGTGTTTAGTACAGAAAGGTATGATATGAAGGAATAGAAATACTAAAATATGCATTCTATTTGTCTCCATTATGTAAGATTGCGATCCTTTAGCAAGTTTAGCATTTGGTAAGTCAAATAGTTTGAGAAAATATAGGAACCCGAAAAAACAGATCTACTTCTTGCTAATCGAGATAGACATGGATTTATTACAGGAAACCGAAGCGACAGTCATTGTCGAAAACAGATCAGTGGCTGCTGGATACCACATTTTTTTTCTTGACATTGCGAGAAACTGGCATCATTTCAAAAAGTATGGAGTATTTAAAATGCAATGTAGATAGCAATCCGTTATACAAAATTACTTCCGAAGAAGAGAACTTACAGGCTATTCGCAGACAAATCAAGATACAGGTTTTATTTTTGATTTAAATATTCGGAATATATGATATTTTAGCCAACTCTTTAAATTCATTTTTGGAAACACAGAATAAGGAAACATTTTTTATGCAAAGGGAAGTTTGGCGTAGGGAGTCTCCATGAAAATAGCATCCATCCAGCATCCGAGAGCAGGTCGTACACCCTGCACAGCACCTAGCCGCTTAGTACGGTGTTGCTTCATAGGAAGATAACTAACCCCACGGCGCAATGGTCCTTTTCGGGCTTATACCTACCCCAGGCGCTGCGTCTCCTACCTCTGCCCATCACAGGCGTCATGAGTGCAGTACTGGAGAGTGCGACGAGATCAGCACCCTGGTCCCTCCCGGCAGGTTATGTGGTCGTGGCAAACAGAGGCTCAATTGACCCCTGAGGGACCTAATGAGGCTGAGTGCACCCCGGACCAGAGCTTCCGACGGGCCAGAGCTTTACCGGGAATCGCGCCCGGGTCTCCCACTTGGTAAGCAGCAGTACTTCCACCGCGTTGAGGAGACGATCATGATAGCAAGATACTGAACTTAAATAACAGTTTGATATTTATCCGACATTTCGTTTATGAGTTCACACACGCGCGGGTGCGATCACCTTTTTTAACTGTTTTCTTTGGGATCAGGGTTGTAAAATAATTGCCGGTGAAATCTCGATTTCGAAGTTGTAGGTGGAATGCAATACTTTCTCTACTTACTATGTACGTAGCAGGGAAACTAAAAATACCGCAAAAGGATAGAATAAAAAAAAAAAAAAAAAAGACTCGAAGCACAGAAATTTATGGGGAAATAAGGTTCCTTTGGGTAAACGTGCTAAAGGTAAGAGATAGTATTGTCTAACGTCAGACGATCTAAAAGCAGTCAGTAGGTGAACGGCATCATTCCCTTGGAAACTGGGTAATGCGTTGGCTAGGTAGAACATGAATTGATCCCGCAGCTTTCCTCGCGTGGCGTGTAAGGTTGTAAACATATTTTCCTCTGCTCTCTGAATGGCCTTAGAAAGGTGTGAGAAAGAGGTGTGTTCGCTGAAATACATTTCACGAACCACACTTCCGACAAGCACATCTCGCTCTGAAGGTAGCCATTTACAGGGCTGGTGGTTCCGTTCCCCGTGGTTATGTAATGTCAGAATTAAACATACATGGATATGGCAGGCAAGGTTCCTTTGCGTAACAAATTACGGTGTTGAACCCTTTAACTATAATCTCATCATTGTATGATTCGAACGGTGAGAAATTTCTCCTCCCGGGGCTGCGTTGAGCAGAGGTTAAGAAGGTGAAAAGACCAACTTATGGGCGTTAGCAACCAGTCACACCTTCTCTTTGCGGAGTATATCATGTATGCAGTTTTCGATTATAAATTGTGATTCAGAAACTGCACCGTAAACGTATTACTGTAGATCTTTGAACTGTGTTGATGTTCGAGAAGAATGTTTTGAATCTTTGTTTAGCATCAGTTTGTAATTAGAATAACTTTTTCAGTTTATATATATATACATCCTTTAAAATACCTGTAAAAGTTATGAATTGCTTTTGTACATTAAGGTTCAACCATTGTACGTAGATAACACGACTAACAAGAAAGCAACCGCGTAGGCACACGAGAATAAAAACTATTGGAAAGGTATTTGTTATTGTTTAGTATAATTTGTCTGCATAAAAACACTTTCTTTTGATAAAGTAAAAGAAAATAATATCCCTTCCAGTGTATGAGATCAGATTACTTTCCCTCCACAAAAAGCAGGTATCCACCGATTATTCTCTCTGGACAATTTGTAACGGGCATGATAAAGGCAATTTGAACTTTCAGCGTTTCATTTAGGATTGCGATCCAAAATACGGATCAAGAATTCAATGTTCTTTGGAACCGTGGACTGATATCTTTAATTCCAATTTTGAATTTCATGCATGTGCTGACAATGCGGGATGCTCATTACAGCATTCATTAGGTTAACCACAATCCCAATTGATGATGAATTAAGACGCGCATTCAGAGGATCCTTGATTTAATTGACTCGAATACAAAAATATCATTTTAATGACATACGGGGTTTTGCAGGATGGTGGCTGAGAATGAGGTTGGAGTTGAAGGGAGGTATGCTCCTCAACGGCTGCCAGTCAGTGCGCAACTGTCGTTGGTTGGTGGGTTTTAATTGGGTGGTTTTAATTTTGAATTTACAAATCCAAGCATCTCTTGGAAGGATTGCATGGAAGCTCAGCTTTAGCTGGTGGTGGGTTAGCTCCGTGTTACCGGATAGGCCCGTAGTCCATGCGGAGAAGCCGATGACGCACAATCTGCGTGCTCTGGGGTTATAATCCCCAAGAGACTTAACCAGGGTGCTCCGATGTGGTGGCAATGAGCCATAAAATTTTGTAGCCCGGCGCCTTATTTCATCCTCCAGATACGGAAGAGAAGAGGCCTCGTGCAGTAGTCTCGAGGGGAATCTGCGGTATACAGAATACATTATCCGAAGACCTCTATTCTGTAGACGCAGCAGATGGGAATCTACGACGATACCCCAGATCTCGCAGGCGTACAATAGGACAGGGATTATGACTGCCCAAAAATGGTGTAGCTGCAAGGTATAGGTCGCGCGTTACTTCTTGACGAATGAAAATTTTATATGAAAGGTTGAATGCGAGTCTCTACTCAGCTTTTGCGGGAACGAGAGAGAGGAGGTACAGTCTGCAGTGAGATGACGCGCATGCTTCTGAGCTGAAGTAGTACAACACTACAAATCAATTTATGACACTTGCAGTAATGTCAGCCACACGTATTATACACTATACCTCTATAACTGTTTCCACTTAACTTTCTTGCATTTATTCTATTCCCGACATCTCTCCCTCGTCTGAATTGCTATTTTCGTTGCATGCATACATACATCCGTACCGCACAAAACTTCTGCAGTCGACTGTATACACAAACGCGACAGAGGAAAACAGAGGTGTCTGTTATCGTAGCATAAACATTTGCTGACCTGTTTATTAAGGGTAGGCTCACTCATTGGATTTCTGCTCAAGGTCATTCGTCAAGAACGAACGCGCAACCTATAGCAGGCATCCCGGACCTTAACATGGGATACAGTGAGGCTGTTGCCGCGCTGACCCGAAGCGCCAGGTTCCGAAAGTCAGACTTTTATCTAGCTTCACTCCCAGGTAGGTGATGGTTCGTATTCGTCCATTCTACTCTTCTGAGATAGGTGAATGTGGGGAAGTTTGTAGGAAAGCGGCGCTTAGTGAAGAGAATGGCGTGGCGTTTCTCGGGTTTATGGATAATCGCCAACGGCTGCACTATTCTTGAAGAAGGCGGAGGTGTGTTTGAATATGGAGGAAGGTTCTGCAAGGGTTTTTATTTTGTAGAATACATCAGCACGTCGTCAGCATACTGGACTATGTTGACGTGCTACTCGGTTGTAATGTCGGCCACATAAACACTAAAAAGCGTGCGGGACAAAATAGAATCTTCGGGAACTCCGCCTCGAATTGCCTTCGTGTAGATCTGTTTCCCGCATCTGAGACCACAAAAGATCTGTGTTTCAGAAATTAGTGTAGTAGGGGTATTATGTGTGAGGGTAGCTCCAGTTGGATGAGTTTGTGCAGGAGACCCGCATAGCAGGTCTAAAGATACAGCTGCAGTGTAAGCCTTGTCCTGGTATCCCAGAGTGGCAGTCTTCACTACGCCCAGCAACTGCTGAGACGCGTTGAGTGACCAAACGTTATACAAGATTTCATAGTATATATGTATATGACGAGTACCTGTAGATCTCACACCATTCTTCTTCTTCTTCTTCTTCTTCTTCTTCTTCTTCTTCTTCTTCTTCTTCTTCTTCTTCCTCGCCATTTCAGACATCTCAATATTATGATTTGAGCACCAGCTTGGTAGCTTACATTTCAATAAATGTTCAATTCGGGTTGATTTCTAGTTCCCCTCTTGTAATACCGCTGAGACAGACAATAGTTTATGCCAAGTACATATTTCAGGTATGCTCAACCTTCAGAAAAAATTGAAACAATGAGCGTGGGAAGCTGCACCTGAAACAGAATGGTGATGCTGTTGCTGTGCATCTCATTGTTCGTGATGTTACCAAACAATGGTAATACGGTAACTCCAAAAAGAATGCAAAAATACACTTCTCTTTCGAAAGTCCCAAGTTCCCTCTTTGTCTGACAGTTTCCTTGCAGGCCAAGTTTTCTTTTTCTTTCTTTCTTTTTTTTTTTTTTTTTTCTTTTTCCCCTAAGCATTAGCAGCGAGCGTATTTTAAAATCCACTGTCGATTTTGCGGTTTTCTTTCCTTTATCAGAAAGGCTGCTGTTACCGAGTGCAGTTCCAAGTTTTCCCACAGAAAATCTGTCAATTTCATTTTCATTTTGCCTTGTGGCAATCCTGCCACAATGCAATGGTGCTTCCGAATGTGCGAAATATCCAAAAATAAAATAGTTTTTGACTGCCTTTGTTGTCTAGTGGTTAGTGTCTTCAAATCCAAAGGTCCTGGGTTCCACTCCCTGCTGGTGCTTGGGCATTTTTCTTTAGCCTGGATTATTCTGCAGCCTCCCTAGGATCTGGAAGTATGGTTGGGGAATGTGTGAATGTGTGTGTGCGCGCGCGTGTGTGTGTGAATTTAATGTAATAATTCAAAGTAATGCCAACCCGAAGATTAAAACTTGTTATTGTACAGTTATGTACTCTCTTGCCAATATGTTAAGAAGAGCAGATATAAAATATCAGTTTATTTTAGGTAATCCCACAAGAGGCTACCACTTTATCTGATGAAACTCGTAACCATAAATGGGATTTACTATTAAGATTATTCCCGAATGAAGCGTAACAGATTACATAAATGATAGTTTTTGCCTTGTGTTGTTTAAAATCAAGTCCTCACATAATGTCAGCTGTCAGGTCATGGCACACGTATTAAATTTATGAACAATCGTATTTGTTACGGTATACTAATCAAGGCAATCAATAGTGCAATTGAGAAAATTATTAACCTCAAATAAAACAAATTTTTCACCTATGAATGTGCATTGATTAAAGACACGGTTGTGTGCATGTCATAGCCCATTGATCACTGCACCCTGTTACTACACAGTACGGTTCAGTAACGAGGTAACCTTTTGTCCGATAAAATTGCATCCTTCCAAGCATATAATAAAATAAACGACCGTAATTGATGAATATCCCAGGTTTTGCTAAACGTTATTGGCCAACATCAAACTGGCGTATGAATGGAATATTCTCCTAAATCCCTTGGAGACATTTTCAAATATAAAGAATAATATAAATATAAAGAACTGTTTCCTTAGCTTGAAATAGGACTATAAAAAGTGGGTCTTCTGTGTTCTTTCAGATGGTAATGATGATGTACACCTAAAGGCACTCAACTATTTGGTCATCAGCGTCCTTATAAAATGGATCATGGTAAAAGCCAGAGACAAAGTTAAAAAAGATCCATGTTTTATATAATATTTGTGGCTTGATGAGAGGCTGTTCCTGAAAGTATTCCTGACCTATTATTCATCCATGTCTATATAAGCATTGACAGAGAATTGGGAGTCCCCAGAGGTATATCCACGACATGCTAAGTGATGAAAGTACGACAGTCGAGTTTGTCGTCAGACCGGACTTTCTGCTGCTGGCAATTACGACATTTGTAACAAATAGCGTGCTTCTTCTTTACCCCTGCTTTTGTCGTTCGTGTTCCTCCTACTTGACTTTTCGCTTTGTGAGATTTTGTCTTCCGGTAATCTCTCACAGTCCTCCTCTTAAGTGCTCTCTACCCATTATTTTAACTTCTTGTGTTTTGTGGATTTCCTACATTAAACATTACTTGAGGTCGCCTGATAGTTGAGGTTGCCAGTTATTAATCTGCTTATGTATCTCTCACCTACCATAATTTTAAAAGCAGATTCGTGCTCGGATTACATTTATCAACAGAGGTTTACATTATCCAGCCATAAATACATATGTGAGAAAGTAATGCATTTTGAAGTGCAAAATCATTTAATTTGTTGTATACTAGAGATTTGATTTTAAGCTATAAATAATGACTTAAAGGTAGAATGTTTACAACCGTTCTATTTAATAGCGCCCCAAAGGCGTACACAGAGGCGCCTCCTGTCCTCTTTGCCGACGGTAATTCGGCAAAAGAGACATGCTGTGGAGCAAGGTTTAGCATAGAATGACATAATTAGCTGCACTTATACATAATATATTTTCTTTGCCCTGCGCCATGGTGCTGTGGCTTGGACGTGGAACTTTGATTCCAGACAACAGAATGCGCCCGGTTTCGATCCGGTGCCCACTCAGCATCGTGAGAAAAGTGTGAGCTGCGATAGACAGCGGTCCTGACTTCATGAACATGCCCTCCTGCTGAGGGATGTACGATTCTGGCCACATCATCTTCTCGTATGGGTTAATGATTGTACAACGCGTGGGCAAGTGTCTGTGAGGGCGGCAGTAGGGTTGGCTGGCCAGCCCAGACACTTCGCTGGCTGTAGCGCCTCAGGAGTTAATTGTTAAAATTGGTTGTGTTGATATTGTAGTTGAAAGCGAAGAAATCACAGGTACATAACTCTACCTGCGCTTCTTCTGAGCTATTGGTATGAAGTAATTTAGATTACCCATACCTATATGAGGAAATATGACGGTTTATGTTGTAGTGCGTACTTGTTCAAACATGCGTAAGTCAGCGCTTTTTGGTGCACGCACAATACTTTTGCCTCATGCTTGAGATAATTTAAAAAGTAATAAGGCCTCAACTGCCAGAAAGCGTTACTTAGTAACACTGAAATACCTCACTGTTTAAACGGGCTGGGTACGAAATATAAGTTGTACTGCCTCGAACTTGAGTGCGAATACTTCCACTTTCTGAAAATATTTCTCCTCGTTGCACGCCTTGTTTATTTGAACCCACTTTTATACGAATTGCTTTTAAAATTAAAGAGACACGACCCTTATTTTCCAATCTCTTCTGCATATCACCGCTTCCTAAACTTCATTTTCAAACCTCAGATTCATGTTCGTAGTGTAATTTTCGCCCACAAAAATCCCACATTTCCTGACTCCTTAACATCTCGATTATCACCTCCATTGAATTTTTTCCATATAATTGGACCCATCAACATGTGTTACTTTTTGATGATGTACACATAAAAATATGAGAAAGGTATAACAATACCCAGTGCCTTTCTTTTTTAAGGAATATTTTACCGAGTTAGCTTTCGGCATTATTCTTATGGCAAACTGTTTTCTATCCAAGCGAGTTTTATTTCCCAGTGATTTGCAGGGCCTCTCAAAGCCTAAAATCCAAGGTTCAGAGCTATTTTGCACCGTGCTTCGTGGCGACTCGGTTAAGCTTGGCTCAACTCGTGCGCTGCAGAGCGAAGAATCAAAAAAGCCTGTGTTGATCGACGGTTAACTTATCAGTGTAATAGATGCATAAGTGCAATACAACTACCTAATAATGGAGCAACCTGCTCCAGAGAAAGCAAACAATGCCGAAAGTCAATGTAAATCAGTGTGGGAACTTCCTTATGTTTTTGAAAGCTGAGACCCTAGAGCCAAATACCTCATTTGCGGTACAATAATTACATGAGTGAGAAAATCATAGTGAAAGACACTATAACAGAGTGCACATATGGTGAAATCATGCAGGGCGATAGAGAGGAAGAATTAGGTTGCTGTGTCTTGAAGAAGAGCATTCTTTGTCCAAAAATAAGACACACTTGGTATTAAAACAAAATTAACCAGTTTAACACTGCACGCCGCACATAAACATTACGCAGTGAAGAAAAAATAGCGCTGAAGGCGAGGAAGAGGGAAACGGCAAAGTGAGCGAAAGAGAGAAGCGTAAGGAAAGAGCGAGTGAAAATTTGCAGCTATGTCAATGTTTCGTAATCGCATTTTGCACCTTGCACCGTGCAATGCATCGGTGCATGCATCCTGAGAGAACCTGCTTTAATCAAATGCGACACTGCTCCGAATGTGTTAGCTCGTTCATTTTGGCAACACTTTGGTTTTAAACTTTGTTAAAATTCAAAAGTGAGTCAGTCACATCTGGAAAATTACATCGTCAACGACGCACATCAATCTGGTGTATTCACTTGTTCTGTATAATTAGTAATGAATGAACAATGCATTGTCGTCTATGCTATGATAAACGCAGATGTTCTTTGTCGCAACTTGAATAACCACTCAAACACTAAGCGATCTGCAGATAATCGATATGCTGATAATGGTAATCATTCTCCGTTGCTTCGCGGAAAATACTGAATAAATCCTTTTCCTGTAGCCAAGAAGCGAGATATTGATTTATCGCAAATATGAAAGCCAGGGTTTGACTGCATTGCTGTATTATATGAACTGCTATTATCAGCGCTGTTAACAATCTAAGACATTGAACGTTAAATCATTTTATATTACAATAAGATATAGAACACCTAGCTGTATCAAAGAGGATCTTCGACAAACAGAAACTGGTCCAGAACCAGGTACTAGCAAGATTGAGTAAAAAAGCTAGTGATGGAAGAACTCGACAGCGAGATAGACCAAATCTTACTGTACAAAAAATGTAGATCTTGCTAAAACACACAAATTATGTCCAAGTAATAGTTTTTTGTAGAGTGAAACATTTCGGAGATATTCCTCGTTATATATGTGAGTTTTGGAATACTTGAAATTTCGTCAAATGGAACATCGCTATTCATTTTTTATATCTTAGCCGTGCTAAGAAAACGGAGTTTTAAAGCTTTTGACTATCGCTCAAAGCCGAGTGTATTCCCATATTTCCCTTGTAAGGAAATACCTAAGCAATTAGATAATTTCTGAAAATGTTTCTCTCAACTAACACGAAGATGATGTTTATTTTGTATTATCCATATTGCCCCCGCAAGAAATTCAAATTTCCCTACATTTTTTCAGTTGTAAAACTAAAGGGGTGAATCGAATACCTTTTGTGAGTTAAGTGTAGATATTTTTTATTTATGCCAGCAAACTTACTGCTGGAGTTTTTAAACACACAAGCCGTGTATGGGCGGAAGATCCGTGGTTCAAATTTCGGCTATGACATTGAATTTTTCAATCCTGATTCCACCTCTTAAGTGTAGATATATTTATGTTATACAAATTGTAGAGCTTCGTTAAACTTGTATGTGCTATACTATGTGTTAATACTCGCAAGCACCTTTGTGAATTTAAAGAAAAATGTTAGAATTTAAAAAAACTATTCATATTACCCCTTTCTACCTTAAACAAAAGCTTACTAGTTGATTTTCCTTCTTTGCACAAGAGTTGAAGCCCAGACGCCGCTTCGTCCGCCACATAGGGTACCTGGGATCGAACCTGGGCCACCTTGGTGTTAGACGAACGGTCTAACCCAGCGCTGTCCACAGGCGGCGCCCGTGATGTACTTTTCTGATGCCCTTTATAAGCAATTGTTTACTCTGACGACTTTTAATATTAGTTAAAATTTCAAAACAAGACTATTTCCTTCTGAATATCTTCCCAGTATATTCCCATGAAGTATGTTTTTGTGCATCTAAAGCTGTATTCATTACTTCCCTAATCAGTGTTTTTCCCTGTTTCTTTTCAAAAGAGGGGTTCTTGCCCTAGCGGTGATTGTGATGGCGCCCGCACCTCCTTAGGCAAGAATTAAATGTGCCCGAGTGGTGCCCCACTGGTCTAACCGCTAGGCCACGGTGCCGCCCTGGTACTTCCAGTAGTTGTAAATAAGTTCTTAAGCTTGCTGACTTAGCTAATCTCATAGTTGCCTTGTTTTATTTGGGATGATATAAGTAGGAGCCCAAATGGTTATTTTGCTTTCATGTCTGTCACAGCAAGTTTGCTCCTACACAGATAAGCTAACTGTTCCACCCAAATAATTCTCAGCTTTTCCATTGCGCTTTGAATACCTCCTTGGATGTCGCTGAGCACTTGATGCCACTCAGACTCGATCGATCTTGTTAGATCTCCGTATAGCGTCTAAGGATTTATATAGACTACACTCCCATGCATTCATTTTCATCGCAGTGTTACGAGCCTGTCACTAACGCAATTCAGCCAAAGAAGTAAGCTTTTTCTGAATAATAAATGCTGTCTGCAGCCTTGGAAAGGAGTTACGAATTCGTATTAAATGAAGCTCCAGCTACAGCTTCAAAATTAAATTTCCGAATAAAAAGTTCAGTCTGCTGACAAAGCCTTACTGAAGCGCTGTTTTTTTTAAAAAAAGATGTCTGATAGTTGCACACAAATGGCTTTATCTACTCACGGTTCTGCAAAATATTCCTATCTTTTTTTTTTTTTTTTTTTTTTTTTTTTTTGTTTGTTAATACAGGTAAACCTTCATTACTCATATTTGCATGCATGAAGAAAGAAAAAAAGTAGAGGACTGACCCCGTAGCTCAGTCGGTGGATCACCTGCCTGCTGTTTAAGCAATGTTGAGTTCGATTTCCGGCTGGGGAGGGGGACATTTTCTCTAGCCAAGAGTATTCCCTACACTCCCCAAAATCAGAAAGTAAGAATTAGAGTGTGAATGTGCACGTGATCTAACATACTAGATATCCAAAACCCACTGTATACGAGATAACACCATTGCCTATAGGATATGTTCCAAAAGTTAAAGGCCGCCAATATGACCATTTAAGTTTAAGGCGGGTATAAACGGAACAATAAAAGCCAAAGAATAGCGATTTCTAGTAAAGAAAAGTATGAAGTACTTAAAAATTCATATCAATAAGAAAGAATGTCTCAGAAATAGTTAACGTCACAAATAATTTTGACATAAATTGTTTGCTTTAACAAAATCTACGTTTGATGTACCTACCAGGGAAGTCATTAATTTAAACATTTACATTAATTTAAACCAGTGGTAGATCTCGGCATTTGGAGCACATTTTGTATCTTACGTTTTTGTCTCTGACCATTTCCTACGGAGATATTTTAGTTTTGTAGAAAACAACCTGGCAACACTGATTGTGTGGGTAGTCACTTTCCCTAGATCAGTAGATAAACAAACAGCGCAACGGTGCGTCTTGAGAACATAAACACATACCGTGCATTGTCCTTCCGTGTTTACCGTGCGAGTGTAGGCCAATCACAGCCGTTAGCTCCCAAAACACTACACGAAAACGAAAGTGTCAGACCTGTTCACATCCGCAAACCAGGTCAATTCCCTGACCAACCTTAACGCAACGTTGTCGACTTACCTCACGTCTGAAAAAACAGCTCGGAGTATTCCTTCACGTCTTTTAAGTGATTAATTATTTCGTAACCCTGTGTGATGTCCCATAATTACTACCGAAGCTATGTCAGAAATAAGTTACTCTACGCATCTTGCAAGTAACAAACTTATGTTCGTTCATTCTTGTGGAATTACGTATCCAGTTTTGATGAAAAACTATTTATTTTTCCGAAATCGGCTGATCGAAGAACATAATGTCATTAGACTTTTTTGTTTGTAATGCTTCTATGAAGCACATATTAGAAGGAATGTAATAACTTCCCTTCCAGCTTGCATAGTAAGAGATTTTGTCTATTGCGGTTTACCATTTATACTAAGGGCATTCATAAGGAAGAGGACTTCATAAGCTTTTCCAAAGCATTCAAGGTCTACGTTTCATTTGTCGTCAAAAGGATTTAAAGATATGGTATTGTAATAAAAATCATTAGAAACATGTTTGAGAATGTAAAAGGTAACGAAACCGTTTCCGTGTAGAGGGTATTTTGGGGTGGTGAATTTTGTTCAAAATCTTCGTGTGGCTTTCCTGGAAGGTCCTGAACTTAATTACTAACTTTGCTGTTTAACCCGCATTTCTTTTTTCTGATGTTGATCAGAGAAAACACACACACACAAACACACACACACACACACACACACACACACACACACACACACACACACACACACAAACACACCAGCCACCCACCCACACAGATACACACACAGACACACCACAAGGACTTTATCCCCAAAAATCTCTCTCTACTCTGTGCTAACCGTTCTTAAAAAGTCTTATTCCTATATCTTCTTCGTGTTAGTTGAGATAAACATTTGCAGGAGGGGAATATGGGAATACAGTAGACTTTAAGCGAGTCAAATCTTTTAAATCTTCCAAACTCCATTCTCCTTGCACGGTTAACATATAAAAAATGAAGAGCCGGTCGATTTGCATTCTTACAGTGTTTTACTACACTTTTGTCATTGCCAGGATTTTATCAACGGCGCCAGTGTGGTGGAATTGTCCGGCAGCTCTTTTACATCCTAGTAAATCTACTGACGTGGAGCTATCGCTTTTAAGCACTGTTTTAAACAATCGGTCTGGGCCGTATTTGAACCCGCGACCTGAGATTAGTAGGCCGGGGCGTAACTAACTAAACCACACGCCGACGAGCATGAGGATTACACCTGATGAATTTTGGACGGGCGGCTTAAACCTCGCCTTCAAAGTTACAACTGCTCCAGCAATGTATTTAGATCCAAATCTAATTGCAAATTTGTTCCTTGCTATATTTTAGGAATTTTTCTGCCTTCCCTGAAGAATAAATTAAGCATTGCGTTTTGAATGCATTTTAAATATTCTTGTTTTCTCAGTAATACCTCAGTGCAGGCTATCCCTTAATCTTCACTTATTGTGTGCTAGACTTAAAGGGGTCCAATTCTGTATCATATATACGCATATGTTTCACGTTTTTGTATCACTTTCCAACCTTTTGAAAGTTTTGCTAATCTCTCTTATCGTTGTTATGAACAAAACCTCTCAAATATTTATATTCAAACTAATGCAAAATAAAGGATGTCAAATTCAAACTATAGTAGCCGCAAAATTAAAAGGTGGCTGATAGTTGACTATTACTATTTTTTTTTCTGTTGTGCAAGTAAATTTTGTGGTGTGAAAGATATTATATTTATATTACCAGCTGTACAGCCTGATTTCACAGCATGTTTAACTACACAATACTGCAAGGCGTAGCAAGCCTATGAGTGGATTTTGTGTTCAGCGAGCCGCCATTAAATTTTGCGATAGCTATACTGCAGTAATTTTAACAAAAGCTGCTGGATAGGGAGCTGGAACAAGTATATAAACTGAAATACATAAAAGTAATCGAGGTCAACGTAACAAGCTCTTACTTCAGATACAGGTTCCTGGCCTGGAGATAAGCATTTGGCTAAATTAATTGCTAATAACTTCACACACATTAATTGACCTATAAGTTTTTTAAAAACAAATGCAATTCAAATGTATAGCAGTATCATTTTTCTTTTTCAGCTGCAGTTTTGTAATTTATTTATTTTTTATTTACTTTTTTATTTGTGGACGCTCTTCAACTGCCATGGTTCTCAGGGTTCAGTTCTATATTGCGCGTGACATACCGCTCAATTTTGTTCGGATACATTGTTATCCGGCTTGACGTTCTTTAACGTGCCGTAAATTTACGACTTCACTTCCCTCCGAAGAAAGCCATTCTAAGGATTTTGCACCCGAAAAATATACATCGCCCTCCGTCGGGTTTGAACCCGTGACTTCGGGAACCAAGAGGCTAGTATGTTACCCTTAGACGACGGAGGATGGCTATTTGGTAATTGTGTCATGAATTTCGCAACAGCGAAGACTGTCAGGCTCAAGGATCATATTGTTTTTCATAACAATCACTACTTATTTTAGTAGAGTTATTCTCATATAAAAAAACAACACAATTGATGATAAAATTAATGTTTGTACGATGGAAATAAGCATAATCAATAATGAAGTGTAGAATACCAAATCAATTAATAGAGATTTTCGTTATTTGCTGCGCATGTTCAATAAATTACAGATATATCGTCTAAATAAGGAGACATAAGATGCAATTAAAGCAATACAAATAGAACAATTCTGTGTTTTTCAAATATGAACTTATAGGTAATCGTAAAGTGAATGTGCATTTCTAATGTAGCTGAAAACTACTAACACATGTTTCTTTCTTCTTCCAGGTAAGTCAGTAAAATCTCTCGCCCAGTTTGGAAGCAGTGGTGTATAATATAGTGCGGTAAGCTTAGATTATAAAACTACAGGATATTGTATGTATAAGTTGCACACAAAAACTAATCTTATACAGATTATTTGGATGTTTAGTTTCCGTATAGTGTAAAATTTGTTATAATTGACAGAAATGCTTTAATTGTTTTTAAGCTGCCGAGTTAATGGAATGTGAAGTTGAAATGGAACGTATATTTGTAACGTGCATTTAATGAGGAAAAAATGTAGGGTAGAGGGAAAATTATATACTTTTGAACAAACTAATTTGCTTACACCAATTAACAATCGACATACCATAGGATGGATGAGGTTGCTCTTAACTACTTTTTTTAAGCTTCCGACATATTTGTAAACATAGAGCAAAGTTATGTTAGCTCAGAGGACTAATGTCAACTCCCCGAGCTGACATAACGTAGTATTTTTATAAATACGTGGAAAATTTAAAAAATAAAATATTGGCATTCGCCCAATAGACCCATCTTACGATATTTACATAGTGCATAATTAAATGTGAATGCCATGTATTTTAAGTATAAGTTTACGGTTTAGGATGCCGTTTTAAAAGGCAAACAAATTTAATAAGTAGCAGAAAATGGGCCTGAGAACATACGTAGTTGCAAAATACTGTGTAGTCATTTAATTGGCTACATCAGCGGCTGTTAGAGGTGTTATAATATTTCATACGATTAGTCCTCAGGCCACACAGTGCACCTTGCCATCTGTCCAATTTTCAGTGCACTATAGCTACACCGCAACACCTTGGAGTTGATAAAATACCAATATAATGCATGTTCTCTAAAACAGCTGCCTGTCGGACAGTCAACACACCAAAAAATTAACGGCGTAGTCGCTCAGATCGTCATGGAAACCTTTAGCGGAGTAATAAAAGTCAGATAGCAGTGAACAGTTATACGAAGTTTAACGATCTTAAACATTCTGATTATAAAACAAGGAATAAAGCCAACATTGTTTTTTGTTAGTCGTAACCAGTCTTTAAATGCAATATATTCCTTCTTATACTACTGCCGAGCTTTTGCTGACAGCGGCTCCGATGCAATATTTCCGGCTCGGATTTGGTTGATATGGTTTATAGCGTGCGTTTCAGGCGGCTGTGAGAATGTCAACAAATGAATGACTATACCTTTTATATTTATACAGTACTTATATTATACTTATCTATTTAATTTAACATAAACTAGAGAGCAAAAAACGTTTGTATGCACCCTGTACGTAAAAGCTTTACCGAACTAAGCCAGTATTTAAGTACTTAATTGATCCACTAAAGAGCAATTCCGCGTGTGACTGACATTTACACTACATTTTCTTCTTAAAATGTCTGTCTGATGGTCAATATAGGTGTAAAAATGTTATTTTAACGACATACGATGACAGAGAATACATTGGCGGTTGTGATAGAAAAGATAAAAACCTTAAAAAATTGAAACAATTATTTAATAATGAGCGCTAAACTTTTCGTGATTAACTGACATTTTTGTCAACTGCAGGTCCAACTTTCAAACGTTTGTCCTCCGTTTTCTCTGAAAGTTTTCGTATATGATTTGTTCTGAAAAATCACTTGTGAGAGGAACTTCTATGCTCTAAAATGACCTGAAAAAAGGTTTGGTATGTTATTCTCATCTGGAGATATTTATTCAAAGGTCAGCGTGACTAGCTGATATCAACTGCATATTTGTCATGTGATACATAATCAGACACCAAAGCAAAAGATTATTGCTGAATTTCACCAATATCTTCTTGCCTATACCAGGCAACAGCAGTAAATATTGAGATTTGTGTGTCGTTCCAGTGGGCAGCTTGAAATTCATTTTGCGCCTAGCATGTGTAGTTCTCAGAGAAGTCGATCTGTATCACAGCTACACTAATTGCAACATTTTCCCGAGCCTTCTTAAAGGCCCCGGATTGCTGTCTTTTTACATAAACGTGATTTACGAAACGTGGCAGGCAATTGGTCAGTTCTTAAATGCAGTCTTTTACAGATCCCTTTTTAACTTCTAATTCCGTTCTTCCATTACGTGAACTCCACAGTTTCCATTCGCATGGAGAATTAGCGAGTTCATCCGAAATGTCTGCTCCACTCAATCCCGGGCAGTTGGAGCATCCTCCTTGCATACACTTACTCGATTTCTGATCACAAACCACTTGTGCTATGAACTTACGAAATTCAGTCTCGGTGAGTACGTGATTTTTACACAATGCTTTGAGAAGAAACTTCGTATTTTAATGTATAATGCATGTGCACACATTATGTGGGATCTGACTTTGAAGACGCACGTGAGCAGGGCGTAATTCAGCGAATTTTGTCAACCCCACGGACATTTCTTCTCGGTCTTCTAGAAAGAGTGCGTGTGCTTCTTTTAATGTTACCACTAGATACCTAATGCGAACTTCTTTTGTTTCTCCTTGAACATGGATTTCAATGAAATCATCTCCTCCAGGAGCTTGGTAAGATATTGAATCATCCTGACAGAACTTGATGATTGCACTTTTAAGTTCCTCTGATAGTTGTTTTCCTGATACCGGAACAGAATGATTTAGTTTTACAACATGTAATCCCTCTTCAACTGCTAACTTACAAATCATTTCTTTTCTTTTGCATGGAGATTGCGGCAATGCTTCCTCAACACGTTTTCTGCACTTTCCAAAATGCTGTCTGCTTTTGAAAGCAGCTGATGTTGATGGAGTATCCTTATCAATCCCTTCGTGGTCTCTTATCTTCTGTCTTGCCCGCTGTGCTTGCTTATGTCTCCTAATTCAGACTTGAGGTTAATGACTTGAAGCTTTCCCGGCGTTGATTATTGATGATAGTTTCTCGGGCTAACAGCCAGGTCAGATTAGGGTAACTACCCAAGCTTTCAGCGACTAACTCTGCCGTCATCCTCAGGGGAACTGAATCTAGGCTACTGATGTTGCGATATTTATACCTAGAGCGCGGCCGATAAGAACCGCCCACTTTTTTTACCATTGGCCGAGCTCCGGCCGATGGAGGCACGTGCGGAACCAATCAGGTGATTGCCGATGCTTCTCTGCACTGTGGAGGAGAGAGATGCTGAATGACTGGTGTCCATGCTTTGCTGATTTGAAGGCCTTCATCCCTGTTGAAGTTGTTTTTATTCGCTTTAATGTATAGAGCTTCTTTAATCACCCTATCGTAGTACCTAGAGGACTTTTCAAGAATTTTTGTAGAGGCGAATTTGATTTTATGATCTGTATTATATGTGTGCTCAGCCACTGCGGATTTTTCTGGGTATCCTAGTCTAATACAACGTTGATGTTCTTTGATGCGATCTTCTACAGTTCTACCTGTTTGTCCTATGTAAACTTTGCCGCAACTGCATGGGATTTCATAAATGCCTGGTGCACGAAGACCTAAATTATCTTTAGCAGAGCCTAAAAACTGTTTTATTTTGGTTGGAGGTTTGAATACGGTTTTTATTTGATATTTCATGAGCAATCTTCTAGGTATAAATATCGCAACATCAGTAGCCTAGATTCAGTTCCCCTGAGGATGGCGGCAGAGTTAGTCGCTGAAAGCTTGGTAGTTACCCTAATCTGACCTGGCTGTTAGCCCGAGAAACTATCATCAATAATCAGACTTGAGGTGTTCTCTTCCTTGTTTTGTTTGTTTCAGTATTGCTCTTCCTTTCCTCATAGTCACTTTTATTTTTTCCTTCCATTGTGCATAACTGCCTTGCTCCTTCAGACATTGTATTCACGTTGTCTTTGGGCTGGTATTTTGGCCATGGAGTCAGAAACGGACTGATACGTCTATCCTGAGCGAAGTCTCATAAGCACTGTACGCGTATGACGACCACGGGGTGCCCGCACTAACTGTTCGTTAGTCACATGTTTTGTGGGAAAACGAATGACTATAGAAGAAAACTTTCTGATACTTTTTTATTTGTTATATTGTAATGACGCAGAATCAAAAAGGATATATTTTTTCAGTCTATTACTTTTCCCTGCAGAGGACTTTATCCTTATTTACCGTGACTAACTGACATTGACACACAGTAATAATTAAACAGGCTCTAAGGATTATTTATAAATGTCGAAAATTATTAGTCATATACACGTTTCGAAGACGAAGAGTCATTGTGTGATGTACAGAACAAAAAAATTAAAACAGTTGCACATAGCTCCTGAAATATTGATATGAAAATCACTGTTATTCACGCTTATTTTTAATGTTTTGGAAATATGTGAGTAAGAAGTGAAATTTGAACCCGTATTCACGTCAAAAACATTTATTTTTTACTTCATAAGATACTTTGGAGTATCTAGCATCATCTTTCCTCAGTAAAAAAAAGTGAAACATTGATTTCAAATTTTAACACTCGGTATGACATTCGCGGAATTGCTCTAAAGCCTTATCTTGCGTGCTTGAACCACTAATAACTATAAACTATTGCGAATGCAGTAATCAGCAACATTAGTTTCCCGGTAATACATGAGTCACTGAATAATTTAGTGGCAACAATGTTTGTATGTGGCGCTATCAGCGGCAAATGATGCAAGCTGGTAAGAATGAGGAAGAAAAGCATATGATTATCAGCAGGGCCCACGTGCTAAAAGCCTTAAAAGTATTTTTATGTGAAAAAACATTCTAAAAATACAGTTGAACCTCCTTTATACGTAACCCAGTTCTGCGTAATTCGCATGCATACGTACATTTTTGTAGGTTCCGGCAAAATGTAAATTAGAAACGTGTTAATAAAACATTTGTATGAAATGCATTTATACGTAATTCGCAATTATACCTACGTATTAATTTTCAGTGAAATACAACGTTTTACGTAATTATAATGATCACATGTCATTCGTTGTCTTAAAAGAAACTCGAAGCGTATTTTCCTTATATCTGGTGACAAAGAACTAACCCGAGCGGGGGGCTGTCGGCACGACAATGTTGTCGCAACAAACGAGAAATAAACATAGACCTTTTCGATATCTGGTGTTTACTGTTGAACATCGGTTTTGTCTTTCAGTTCTCAGTTGCTTTTGATCAGCAATGGAGAACAAAAAGGAAATGTTACACACTAGATCACAAACTAAAAGTCTTACGAGAGGTGGAACTCAATTCACACAAAACCAAAACCACATTTGCTGAGACTTACGAATTGTTTATACCACGCTACGTGTATCCATCAGTAACAAAATGAGGTGTATGTAATTAATGCAAGGAAACTGAAACAAACCAAATTAACTGATTGCTTTAAAGGAGACCAAGTTCAAAATGTTTTCTTCGTTTTCTTCATGCATATCTTTGCAACATTTTACACACGTAGGCCCACTGTATTGCTTTTTGTTAAAAAATAGGGTGCATTATCAAAATATCAGATGTAAGTAATTCTGAGTTACAAGCAATCTTCCTTTTTCCCCTTGATATACGTATAAATCTATTTATACTGTATTTGGTAAACATTTAAAAATAACTAACAAAAAAAACTTCTTTAAACTATACCAACACCTAACATAACAAAGTTAACTCACCAATTGCGCCTAATCATCACTGATTGGAATGCAGTGAACGATTAACGTCTTCTACAACTTTTCCATCAGAAATCCATGCCTTTTTTCACGAAATAATGCCTTATATTTGGAGAACGATCATTCCACGTCGCACGATGTTAATCTCTCATATTTGAAACGGGACATACCACTAACATTCACACCATCAACTTCACTTTGCTAAATGTTTTGTAACCTGTATTTTTGTCAAACAAATCCAATTATTTCTTTAAGACTTCGGCTTTCGAATAGGAAAGAGCGTCCAGCTGTCTTGCAACGCGCTCTTTTAACTGCACTACTCAATAAATCCCCGGAAGTCTCTGTTTCGTTATGAATCAAGAATCCCAAATTGGCGGATATGAAAGTCATGTCACATTTTAAATTGCTGTCTTTTACTATATTTTGAACATCAATTTAAGCATCGTCTGGGTCCAGTTCACTACAGATACAAATGCTTCAAAATTGTCAGCGTAATACATTACTGCACATAGCCAAGTGCCCCAATACGTGGTATTGGGTTTAGGAAGCAGTGGGAGATGAGGATTTCTTTCTTTGAAAACGTCGACTCTAGTTGCTGATTTTACAAAAATGTTTTCCCGTTTGACACTAACTGGTGCACTTCCAGATAAAATGTTCGGATTTTGTAACACAGTCTGTGTAGAGCAGGCCTGTCAAACATCACTCCGAGGGTGTAAAGAGAGGAGTCCACCCCTCCTTAACTGCAGTAGCACGCGCCAGTAGAACCGGTTTTCGCTTTGTTTTTCTCGTTCTCCGATTTGAAGGGAGGGGAAATAGGCGAATATTTTCACACTTGGCGAGTGCTGTTTGACACGTCTGGTGTAGAGCATGTATGATATATGTCTCGTAAATCATTTTAGGATAACACAAAGAGCTTCACCAGCCTTCATATATGGCGCACCATCGGTTATGAAAAGCAAAACATCGTCGTACTTCACACCATTTGAGCATAACATTTACAAAGCTTCATAGAACAGTCTAGCAATTGACACGTGATTTGTTGTTTTGATTGTTTAGAAGCTAGCAAGAAGTGTTGTTTGCAAATTTTTTCATCATTTTCCAACACACCGACTAGGTACAACATTTCCCTCTTTTCTAACGCCAGCAGAATTGCTAGTTTCGTCAATGCTCACCTAGATCTCATTTTCACACACTCACCTATTGTATATTAATGTTTCGTCATAGCAGTTCGGGAAATAATAATTGGCAAAATAATACCCTACCGTCAGTGGTAAAACTGTTTTCAAACTCCAACACGTATTTCTGTAAACGTTCAAGCACACTTGATTTCACTTACGGCATCATAAATAAAAATAATTCACACACCTAATATTACAAACGCTTACTACTTAAACTGGATCTCGACTGAAATGGAATTAGATATGCAGTTACAAACTTAGGGCTACACATCGGGGATTCACAGAGTTTATCAAGGTCGTTCCCTGCTCCTTTTACCGTGTGAAAGATAAAGCATAAGGTAGGTGGGCGGGAAATGTTTTGAGACGATAATATAGCAGCGTATGTTGCAACATTTATGTGCTAATGCAGTTCTTGCATAATTTCTTTCTTGATTGCGAAAGAATTATTAAAATATATATTTATGATAAAAAGAGCAGAAATATTTAATTAAAGTTGCGGAAAGGTGTACAGAATATGGATTTATTACAATAATTTCGGGAATATTTATTTACTGTTTTTAATATGTATTTTATGTGAAATAAAATTTTGAATTTATACTTCTGGACTCTCAATCGGGATATAAACTTTGTTTTAGGAATGTACTTCTTAGGGAGAATTTTTTTTTTCCATACAAATCTGGGCCTGGTTATCTCTAAGTTTGAAGACTAATCTTATAAGATATTTGTAGTAAGTTTAATTTGTCGACTTTCATATGTTCTGCTCTAAAATGTTTAGTGAATACCAACAAAAATGCTTCATTAAAATTCGTATTGCAAGTGGCAAGATTGCTCGACAATGCCATAGGGCATTACTTAAAAGCTTGTGGTAGAGATACTTTACCATATCGTACCGTGGCTAGGTGGGTGCATGCATTTTGCAGGAGTAGGGAAGAAATTCATAAAAAATGCGAAGCTGACAGAATACAATCAGCATATGTGTGCATGTGCACACTGTTAGGGTACTGCTGGAAAAACATCGCTGTTGGACTTGTATTGATTTGGAAAAGTTGGAATTGCTCGTTGTACGATTCTTCATAATAGGTACTTAAAAAGAAGGTAAACACGAGGAAAATGTGCGCGTGATGGGTTCCATAGAATCTTGAAGATGAAAACATGTGGCAGCGATTGGAAACAGTGGGATTGCACTTACTTTGAACACAATGAACCTGAAGGCGACTGTTTCATTCCAGGTATCATAACTTTAGATGAAGTGTGGGTTCGATGCTACCAATCAAAATTGAAGTGACAATCAAATGAGTGATGACACAGTGATTCCCCACGGTGTTTCATGTTTCAGCAAGAACGCGATTCACTTAGTTCATAGTTGCTTATGATTTGATGGTGTTCTTGTATAACTCATTCAGTTCCTCCGTGAATGTGCATGGGAATTACAGTTACTTTCTGCAACACCATTTACGACCGACTATGCGTCGTAAACGTCCAAATCCCCTGAATTCTCATTCTGTTGTACTATATGACGGCGCTGCTCCTCTAGTTAATTTATTTCGCAGCTGGAACTAGGAAATTTTGGAACATCTTCCGACCTCTCCAGATGTGAGCCCGTGTGATGTTTACCTTTTCCCGAAATTGAAATTAAAGGAGTTCACTTTAGAACCAGACAAGCAATTATAGCAACAGTGGAGCAGTAAGTTCGAAGATTAGAAGAAGACTGTGGATGACATTCGCCGTATTCCTGAACTGTGAAGGTGGGTTATTCATGTTGGATGATATCTCTTCTGAGCACAGCAACAATGTGACTGTTCCAAAAAATGTTTTCTTGCTTCCTAATTCAAATGTTGCCACTAATTAATTATTGAATGAGTCGTGTAGATTGGCAACGAATACAAAGAATGATTCTGCCAACCACTTTAGGGTAGGTAACTCATTTGTTATACATGTCCTGGATGATGTGGTAAGAGTGTTTAAATTCATTATGTTTATTTAGTATTCCTAAGCTCAGTTTAAAGCTGGATCAGGGTGTATTTCTGCCAGAATGTAGCTCGCAGGCACGTTTTTTTATTTCATTTATAGTCGTTGGGCTTTCATCTCAGGATTTATGGATTTGTTCGCTATATCTCCTCTTTGACGTTATTGGGGCCTCGGGCTTTTAAACCCAAGAGGCGAATAAATGATTGAGACACGAACAGTTAGATTGTGCCTTTGCTGTGTTTGACGATAAAGCTGTATTGTACTCTATTCTGATTATTCAGCTCGGTATCTCTTAATATTCACTGTAACAACACGGTTCCTATCTCCCTCAGTGCTTTGTGCTTTGTGTCAACAGCGTAATGAACTGCCGTTTTATACTCTCTGTATTAAACTGTTATGCACACATAGTAATATATTACCTCACATATTGGAAACACAATTAAAATATACTTGCTCTGTGTATAAAGGGACATCGTAGCTCGAGATGCCTCCTATTACATACTAATGCGTTAAATTAAATTTTCAACAGGCTCATCTGTTCCTCGATGAAGCTTTTTAAGTGAAAAATGTAATGTGTTACTTTTATGTGATTTTTTTCTACTTAGTACTGTTTATTTTTATACAACTTCTACAATGACGAATATTTATTTTTTTTTTACTTCATCTTACTCCAGATAGCACCATGCAAAAATAGTTTCATTACACATTTTTTATAGTTAAGTACTTCTTCTTCTTCATCTGATTACCCTCCCCTGATGTAGGACTTACACCCCCTTGGAATTACAAGCCAGTGCCTGGGGTCTAACGCCTGTCGGGAAGCACAGGAACCTATGGATCAGAGTGAAGACCTGAAAGCGGATGGTCAGCCAAGCACCAAGTATGAGAGTGAGGAAGAGGATGATATGAAATGCAGGCGAAATCGATGAATGGAAAGGTGATAATGGAGCAATTTTTGAATGAGTGGCGGAGGAAACGAGAGAACCCGTAGAAAATTCGCCCTGACGCCGCTTCATTCAACATGAATACCACATGCGGGTCCCTGGGATCGAACCCGGGCCGCCTAGGTGGTAAGCGAACATCCTAACCGCTCGGTCACGGCGCCGCCCAAATTACAACTGAACTGTCACAACCCATACTTAACTGTACTAGGCACACGGTTCACGCCCCGTAAACTTGTAACCGTCTGAGTGCTCTGGGCAGAGATGAGCCCGGTTCACGGTGGAACTTTCCCGAAGATGAAGCTTCTGGGCTCCTAAAAGGAAATCTCTCGAGTAGTAACACCGACCATTATTTTGCTCGCCTATTTTCTGTTCACTGGACGGGTCATTTACGCAGGTGGGCGCTCGTGTCCATACCCTGCTGTTAATAATTAACTGCTGGCATGGTGACAATATGTTTAGGACCCCACGTTTAATCGGCCACTACTTCGGATACATTGAACTTGCTTTCAAATGACCATAATACACAATCCTATAGGTAGGTACAGAAAACGAATTTAGTAAAATGCAAGGGTATCATGTTATTTTAACGGGGCCTTCGTAGCTTCCCCTTCTTTTCCTCTATTTATCCCTCTCCAATTACAGCAGTATTCATGTTACTAGATGGACACAGTTATAGCCAATGAGAGGTCGGCATGAAAGGAAATTATTTCTGATGACTCGCTAAATCGTTACATGTTAAGATACAACTGCTGTATGCTTCACCCCCTGTGCATCCGTGTGTATCAGAAGCTAAACCTGGTGAGATTATCGGTGTATGGCAAGCTGATAATAAGACTTCGACAAATTTTGGAAGCTGTGCAAATGCACAGAAATGTAATTAAACCTTAATACCGCCCAAGAAATGCGCTTTATTAAATAGGTAGTAGAAGAAAACCTTTCATTCAAAAGCAGAAACAGTATTATAATATAATGTAATAGACAAACATGTTTAGAGCTATTGCGATACGAATTTTAATTCCAGAATAAGTATAGAAAGAATTTGTAGAAGGATTTAACATTTTTATATGTTTCAATATAACATTGCATTATGTTTACTTTAAATCTTATACGTTTTTATGATTCTAAGGACAAAGTTAAGGTTTTTCTTATGAGACAATCATTTACGTAACTCAATAAATGTTGCTTATTTCAAGCAATATTTGCACCCTTTCCATAATAGGCATTAATAATTTGGAGACAGTCTAACGAAAATTAAAACGTGTCTTTTCTATGAGGCCAGGCGAATCTGCCCTTTTCCCATTTCCTTGTTCCCATTACAGCGCCACACCTCTAAGCCGTGCTTTGTGTTTTTGTGGGGTCTAAGCCGCGTATTGTACTTCAACTGCCAGCAGGTCATTGGTCAGTAGTTATGCCTCATCCCTTGCGACCTCGTAAGACGATAAGAAATTGAGAGATGCTGCCAAACAGTGCATTTTACTGAATTCGTTTTGTGTACAAGGGAAAACAGAATATGTAATCGATAGTCAGATGTTCAAAAGCTACTAGCCAAATCTGCCTCTGGAACTCCATATTCTTTCCGTGCTATCGCGAGAAACAGCTGAATAGCGGCAACACTCTGAGAAAAGTAACTTAACGTTGAGACATTAAAACCAATAATGACTTGTTTCAGAAACAGCGGCTTCCACAAAAAGCTATTTTAAATTAACTGAGTTCTACAAATTGTTCTCTGTGTAGCCTTTTTATTAAGTTAAGTTATGTAACATTATATCAAATTATTTGTGGATAGAGAGGATTTCACAGACTATTTCCAGAGAATACAAGCTACATATTTTGTTTTTAATGTAAATACCTTAAATAGATTGTATTTTAATCAAAATCGTTATAACCGTTTTCTGAAGAAATCGGAAATAAAAAATAAAAATAGAACTTCCATGTAAAGGTTAGTTAGGAATGGGGTGGGGGGAGTGTTTCTTGAAAATCTGTGCCGCACCTTTGGGAGCTACTGAACTTAAATACAAAGTTAGGTATATCTTTGTTTTTAAGTTAAACTGTTCAAACACACGCACGCGCACACACACATAGTCGGAAATTCGTCCAATAATGTTTTTATATTCAGGGACCTTCAAAAATTATTTTCAGTGAAATTTCGAAATTGAATTCTTGGTGGAGTTGCTACAATACCTCCTCTAGTTGTAGGTAAATGGTAGAGAACGTAAAGTATGTATATACAGTTGATTCAAAACGAAGTTTGATATGCTGAGTGGGATACAAAAGTTTCAAAAACGGACCCATGGTTACTGTGTGAGGCCTCAAGTTGGACAACACTTCGGATATGGTAATGGGCATGAAGAGGCCTGCATTAACCCAAATAGGGCATTGCATCGTGCATTAAATTAATTGATTACATGGGCTTAGTGTGGTCTTGCATAGACCGACGCTCATGGTCAAATACGTGTATTGTGTGCGCAGCATGTCTTCCCACACAACATAGCACTATTAGGTGTTGTCGTTGTTGCTTAGAATCGCTCGTTTAAAACAAGTATACGTATTAACTACAATTTACATTACATTTAGATTAGTATATCGTACAGTTTATTTTGTATGTACTATTATTATAGGACAAATTTAGATCGCGTTAAAACCCACAATAGTATATACTTTTGTGGCATTAACCATATCTGAGTTATTCGATGCAGATTTCTATATTAGGGATTGGGAATATGATACAGGTAGTTTTTTCGGGGATGGAGAATCCCGAAGAGAAGTTTTACCTAAATGTCCGTGTTAGCACGCGCCTCTGTGAAAAGCATAACTCAAAATAAAAAATTCTGTGAAAGTTCAGGATCTTTCTAGGATATAACACGAAAATGTTCACATTTGAGGTGTTTAATTTTCCTAAAAATGGCACACGCAATGTATATTAAAATGCCATAGATTTAAAATATGTACCTGACAAATAAAATGTATATCATTTTTGGGTGGAATGCACTCCTTTCTCTACTTTAGGAAAGTGGTGAGGAATGTAAAAAGGAAATATTTTCACGTTGACCTTATAATACCCCTCCCTCACCATGTTCCTGTGGTATGACTCCATAACCCAGTATTAAAGAGCATCCGTTCTTTTTAGATTGATGAGTCATGCTTAGGGTAACAGCTGGCCTTTCATTCTATTTGTTTGGAAGGAACTTCAAGACACTCGGTCAGGAAATGAACATACATAATGCAGCATTGTTTTCCGTGTACGTGAACTGTACTTCCTTTAGCAGGTGTTTCCAAATATATGTCATATAGATAAGATCTTGCTCTACTCTCGATTCGGAACAATTTGTATGAAAAGTGTATAGACTTTGGGTTGGTGTATATTTGAAATTATTTGCAAACTTCAAAATCATGCTAGTTGTACCTGTAACACGAGTTCTGAAAAGGCTGAGTAATAATAGAGCACCCAAAGGAGTATTAGATAACATTAAAAGATTTTTATATCATCCAAAATTGGTGTCATACTGACACTGCTATCGGGAGATAAAATGGTAGACACAAAATTTAATGGCGGCTGATACCTGACCACTACTATTCTCTTTCCTGTTGTGCAAATACATTATATGGGCACAAATGAGAAGTATATCACCGGCTTTACAGCGTGACTTCACAGCATGTTTAACTGTAACATCACAAGGCCTGGCAAGCCTTGAATTTTGTATTGAGTAGCTCCTGCTATCCGCCATAAAATTTTGTACCAGCTAAAATAATCGATATCTTACATTCGCATGATTTTCTCTACCCATCGTTTATTCTTATAACTTTTCTACAAGTTATTCTTACGAACGCTCATTTTACAACATATTAATCGAGATAAATGTTTGCAAAATGATTTTAACTACACATTTCATTGCAGATAGATGGGAAATACAGAATACAAGTGATAGTCAGATCTTCAAAAAGCATTTTTTATATTGACTTTGAAATTCCATTGGTATTCTTGGCGTGACATACGAAACAAAAGAATAGTGACCAAATGCTTAAGCCAATAACAAAGAATGACTCGGAGATGGTTAATGCTACAAAAATATATAACATTGTAGGTTTTAACGTGATCAACATTTGTCTTATAATAATATTTTGTCTATAATGGTTTGCCAGTTATACAATATGATACCAAATTAGGTTCAGCGGATCTCGGGATGTCACTGCATATATTGTTGCTATCATCTCCATAGTGAATTTACGATGTTGCAGTATACTTTCTCTGCCTACCATTGGTATATGCTAGAGAAACCCAAAATAATCTGGTAATCGGAAGAAAACCAGCAAGGTACACCTACTAAGTGTGGACGAGATAACCAGCAAGCACAGAGTTTCAATTACCTGGGCAGTGCATTAATCACTACTGTGTTGTTGTTATGAAGTCAGACAGTGAATAGGAATTGCAAGGAAAACATTTAAATCAAAACCAAGCATTTTCTACGGTGCTTTGAAGAGAATGGCAAGAATTGGTTGGGTGTTTTGTGCGGTTGTGCACTATGTAGTGAGAAAATGGTACGTCACAAAGTAAAGAAAAACTACGGGAAATATTTGAGATGCGAATGTGGAGAACATAAAAGCCTGCGAAATGGGCAAAATAAGTAATGAAACAGTTTCAGAAAGACTGATGATAAAAAAAAAAAAAAAAAAAAAAAAAAAAAAAAAAAGAAAGAAAAGAAAAAAAAAATAGTGAAACTGGTCAGGAAGAGGGGGAGAAAAGAAATTGAGTGGTAAGGGAAGTTTCTGTAGGAGAAGAAACTTCTCACTAAAGAGATAAGTTGGAATACTGAATGCCAACAAGTTTCGCTGCAAAAGAAAGATACCAGATAATAGATCATATTGCGGTATATTATTGAGATGCCAAGAGGAAAAATGGAGGATTCTAGGTTTGTAGCAGAGGCTTTGTCATTGGGCAAAAGTTGTGATTGATTGTAGCGTAGATTTATTTTGCATATATATTGTCAGTAGCGGTCCTCACCTTAGCGCGATGGTAGTCCTGCTTTTTACTAAGCGGGGAACCCGGGTTTGATTCTTGGCACCGGCGTGGACATTTTCTCCATCTGGGAGACCTGGTCCGGGGTGCAGTTGGCCCAGTTGGGCTATTGTACCACGGGATGGCGATTATTGTCAATAGCAGTCGGGGAGTTAATGTATATATCTGTGTGTGTGCGTGCGTGCGTGTGTTTGTGTTTTCGGAAAGTATAGGTGGACTTTAAAATCGCAACTCTATTTGTGTTACTCCAAAACGGCTATGTTTCTATTTATCCGTGTACCTTTCTTCCCTACCTTGTTTCCTTGTTTGTCTGTCTTTGTATACAATATAACATTTCAGTAGGTCATAAAAAAAGAAGAAAGAAAAAAAAAAAAAAAAAAAAAAAGGAAAAGGAAAACGAAAGAGGCTAGTCATTCAAATCCACAAGATGTGGCATATCAACCCAAACAAGTAGAAAAAGAGAGACCTGTCTTTGAGGATCTTCACGATTTTCACACACTTTTTCCATATAAGAAGCCAATTAATGTGAAAGATTGTTGTATAACAATTTGAGCTTAAGTAGGGAGCGTGCTCATTTACATGATGCATTCTATAATAACAAGAACATTTCTTTAGATGTGTTCTTTTTCTATTTGCTAAATTACTCATCAGTTTGGGATTGCAATTTTTGTGTGATTTAAGTTAGAACATGATGTTTAAGACGGTTTTAAAAATCTTTAACACTAGGCATCAGTAGTAAAGGTAGCTGTAGTGTTGAAGACAGCAAGGGCAGATTCTTCACAGTTGAAGCTTTGGCAAGCCTTGCTTTAATCTTTAACGCTATCTTATCTGAATGTTTCGGCATTGTTTGTCAGGAAGCATTAGCGATTTCAAGTAAGTAACTACAAGTCATACTCTCGACATTTCGTGAATTTCTGTCTTTACAGGAAATTGGAAAATGGAAGGAGATTAAAAGAACAGTCGTGATGAAGCTCACGTAGTAGAGAGTAGTAGTTCAACAAGAATTTCCTAAGGCGGTTATCGTTCCGCTCATTCACCCTTCATTTATATGCATCGGAATGAATTTGCAGTAAAAGTATACCTACTTCATACAGGAATCCTAGTAATCAGCCTACAAACTCAGGCATTTGAGAGCACCGGTTTTTACAGAAATTTAGCTTTCATTACTCAAACATGCGAGGTTGCTAATTAGCACTTAGCTGGAGTCGTGTTTAGGAAGCCAAGCACTTTTTAGGTTTGTTTGATGGTAACGTCAGTGTTCTAATGATTTACGGTAGTACATAAATAAACATAATAAAATACACGCGAAGATGCTGAAACGTGTTAAGCTTAATATACGTTTTGTAAAATTCATATTTGCTTTTTCTAGCACTTAGCTTAATAGATGAAGGAAGTATGCACTCTAGCCATAAATCAGAGATTAAAATCCATGTTTTAAGGTCTACTGAACAAAATATATTTTTGAAAAGTGTCGGTATGTGTCTCTGTGAACAGCATAATTCAAAATTCAAAGTCGAATATGTACCAGATTCCATAATTGCGACAGACATGTTTAGATACGCTGGCAAAGATTTTCAAGAAAAACTCCTCGCCGTAAAATGATTTTTTTTCTTTTCTTTTGGTTAGCGGTTGCAGTTTCTATAATATACTACGCCATATGTTTCATTTTCCTGTTCGTAACAGCGTCATCAGACGGTTATACTTTGTCTGCGAATCTTCTTTCTCTTTCCGTTCAAAGAAGCTCGTTAGCAAGGCTAAACTTTTAAATGCTGCTCGCAAATGTAATTAAGTGATGATTATTGCTTAGTTCGAAATCATTTTATTACGAAGTAAAAACTTGTATCATCAACATAGGTTCGAACCACTTTTTATATGAATACTCTAATCTAATGTTTAACGGGTATATTTTGTGAATTTATAATGGATAGAAAGAAATTTAGATGAGGTAGAATAGTAGAATTCTTTCTACTTTTACGACCGTTTACCTGTAGGATATAGACTCAAAGGGCTATACAACTGCAGGGAAAACCTCGCGTACTGCGATCTATCGAGATCTATTGCACCAGCCCCTCCCAGAAGAAAGCAATGAAGTGAAGAAATCGAAGTATACAGGCCACAGAGATGTGCGGAAGTCTCCAACAGTTCCCGCCCTCTAGTGTTTCCTTCGGGCAGGATTCCGCCTACCTGGCACTGCCGCGCACCACAAAACATAAAAGCACCCCTAAAAGATGAAAAGGAAATGAGGGAAGAGAGATGAGAAACCACCCCAGCATTCTACTACCGGAGAACACCACGAAAAACCCAAGGCCATAGGATCGAACCTGAGACCTCCCGAAATGTGATCCTCACACATTACCGCGGAGCCAACTTGCTCGGTTACCGCTTGTGTAAGTTAGGTAGAGGAGGCATTCTTTTTACAGAAAGATGTTGGAGAGTTAAAGAAACTTAATACACTTCCTATTTTGATTGATGTATTTACAATAAATTCAAAATACGAGACATTATTGTTATCCAATTTTACAAGAACGCCCGTCCCTTTAAATCTCAATAAATCATTCGACAAAGCTGGCTAGTTTTAGCACATGCCTTGTGAGCCGCTTCTTTCTACTGAAAATGAAAAAATTCACAAAAATGAAAAATTCCATATGGAATACATCGTCAGCTATAGCCAGTGGCCGCACCGTAGCCGAGTGGTTAAGCCATTCGCTTCTCACCAAAGCGGCCCGGGTTCAATTCCAAGCAACCGCATGTAGGATTTATGGTAGACGAAGCGGCGCTGGGACGGGTTTCCTCCGGGTTCTCCGGTTTCCCCGCCATCTCATTCCACCGGTGCTCCATCTTCATTCCACATATCAGTGTCACCACCTGCGGTGCCGTAGTAGTAAAACCGGGCGTTAAACATTACAAAAACAAAGCAATAGCCAGTGACACCAAATTGAGGTTTCATTCCTTTGTATTGTATATCTTGTTTGTTCATTTTATGTTATGTAGGGATGGGAACCCACAGCATTCGTCCTTAAAGTATGTATGTTGATGATTCTCCAGTATAGTTTCGAAGGCGCCATTTATGCACGATACAGATTTCATATATCTTAAGCGGGTGGAAATAATCTTAGAACTGTATTTTACAGGGAATTTCATTCATTTATAAAGCAGCATGGTTTTTGTTTGTTCTCCTTTAACCGCATTCTTTTTGTGCGCTTTCTGATAGAACATAAACCATAATATAGTGCAGAGTTGAAATTTATATTAATGATTAGGAAACAAACCTTCATACAGAGAAGGAAAAGTTGCGGAGTTTGGACCATAGCAAGTGGGAGCAGGTCAGTCTGTTTCATAATCACAATACACAGGAGGCCAGGTACAGTCGACGCACAAACGTTGTTGATAACGTTGGTGCATAACTTATATCCAATGCTGTCACCATGTATAGTAGAATATTCACTCCCAAATTCTTGTACAAGTTCAGCAATATGTGAATATTATATGAATATATGTGATTTCCATTTTGCAGATACTTTACAGTTTGGAACTAGTGAACATGTTCGAGAGACACTATGCACTGTAGACAATGAGTTTTGTGCTATCACTGTACTGGAGCAATGGCGTCTCGCTGCGACCGTAGGGTATGCAATCTATGAGCGATAGCTATATAAAGGTTCAAGCCTAGTAATGATTATAAAATATGATGTTTCGAGTATTAAACCATCGAATCCTTTATAATGCAGCTTAAATCAGAGAGGATTTTTTATAATTTATACTGCCTGTGCTTGAAGATGGGTTGACCTTGTCCCAAAAGATAATGTAAATCAGTCGAATGTCCACCAAATTTAACCTGGGAACATTAGCAGGTTCTTGAACAATGCATTTACTAAGCAGCTTAAAGTTTTATTATATATGTTCTCAGAACAAGTGAAGGAAATCTTATCTCGGTGGCTGTATGAAGATGGTAGTCATAAAGAGCATATTTATTTACTCAGTCACTGTTTCACTGAGATAGTGTGGCAGTGCTGATTCACATGCACTGCTGTTAAACAGTTAGCCATAAAATTTGGTTGTTGGCGTGCCCTTATAATTTTCCTCTGTTTTCACTGCAATTACTATATTTGCTTTTCAGATTACATCAACCTTGCCTCGATGGTTTATTGTTAACAGGATGTGGTCTATGTGTGTACCGCAGGACTATTCTATGCAACAAGAAAGGCTTTGACAGTCATTTGTAATTGTGCTTTCAATACCGTCAATCTACACAATCCGCAGTTAAAGGGCGTATTAGCATCATTACAGATAACCATAACAACATAGTAAGTCTCTTTACATAATACTCTTCATATTTCGCATAAACATACATGCAAAACAAGGGACTTTAACTGTGCATGGAACTGTGCAATGAAGAGTGAGTTCTGGATATCATTCTGTATATACCACTTTTTTATGCTATAATAAACGGACCGGTGGCGCACTGTTAGACCCATTGTTGCCGCCCTCCGCTACAGCTTTCTTGTTTGGCGAGGTGAGGAAAGAAATCCAAAGAAGCACAGAAAACACTTATCAGAGCTTTCTGGTTAATGAAATTTCTGAAAAGCCGACTGTTTTGTCCTTTATGAATAAACAAATCTGAAATCTGTTAGTCAGGCAGCTGGCAAGGAGCTGCAAAAGGCAAAATGAACCAATTCAATCGAGTGGATGTTAAACGACTGAGAGTTTCAGAAACGAGCCAGCGTGATATTCATTTCGAGCATGTTAAAAGTAAGGGAACAATATGACTATCCGCAATGCTACGGAAGACAGAGTAGCTGAATTGGCATTTAATTCAGTATATTGCAGTTGACTAACTCGGTTAATAGCCGGTATTGGAGCTCAGAAATCTGGTTCAGTGCAGGAAACCTCATTGCATAGCGAAGAAATCAGAGTAACGATGTGAGGTAAAGGTGTACGGGATAATTGGTCTGCTTTCGCAATTATCGTAAATGCAGAATCTTACTGGAATGGGATACATCATTCTTTGAACAACTGACTCTGCTACCGTGCATCCACGTATACAGTAGCAGTGTCAGTAAAACTCATTCGGCTATATTCGGTACGTGACAGGCATCTGGTAACAGAAAAGCTCTGTGGTTTTCAAATTTTTACTAAAATCCCGGCAAGATGCTGGAAGTAACGGGTGATTCAACAGACTCCAAATCGACTGCGCTGTGTTTAGCCTGTACGCGTCCTCGGTGCTCGCCGCCGACTGCCGCTGTTATAGCTAACGGCACACCATACACCAATTTTTTCGTCATGAAGGGGTATTGCATGAACAATATTAGATTTCTCAGAGCTCCAATAACGATTATTTTGTGTACACATATCCATGAAGGTGAAACCAAGCTTCGTCCGTGGAAAAATATTAAATATGGGTCAATTTCGCCATTGTATACACTATTGAGAGTCCACTCACAAAATGTTGTCCTAATTACAAGATCACCTGTTGAACGTGTGCCACAGTTATTTTATTTGGTTTTAAATACAGCAATTTAGTAGCTCTTTCTACAGAGCCATAAGAATTGTCTGCCTGTTGTGAAAGACGCCTAAGCGCTTTTTAGAGGGAGTTCTCCAAACGATGGTCGATATCGTCTAATGTTTCTTTGCTAAGAACCATACGCCGTTTTTAGATTTCTGAGCTTGAACACTTCCTGTGGCCTGAAATTTGTTGTAAAGTTTATGGATTGTTGTACGGCCTGGAACTTTTACACCTGGAAATCTTTTTGCAAATCGCACTTTCACTTGACGAGCTGATTGAGTTAACACGTATGAATCATAAATAAATGCCTACACGCTGTGCAGTAGAAAACAATGCTGAGTCATAGTACACCTTGTGACTAAGTACAGAATAAAATAACAAAGCACACTGGTAATAATTCAGCCCCACGATATCACCGACAGCTGTATACTGCACTTTCAGAACAGAGAAAAATAAGTCTACCCCCGACCTGTGTACAGCAACCGTTGTTATCGTGTTTTGTGCGCGCGGTTTGGATGTGTTTGGGTCTCTGTAGAATAAAGCATTGATGGGCAAAATTATTCTCATTTCCTATTTCGCGATTTTGCTGTATCCTTTCGTACATTTGGTTTTAATGAAGTTTATCTTACTCAATCGGAACAAGAGAGAAGAGAAACGCTCTCAGAGGTATTGAGTTTGTACCATTGTGCTTATGCACAGAAGTGAGCAACTGCGTTCCCTTGTTTCGTAATCCTGAAGTCATCCCGCTCTGTGAGATCGATTGGTGGCTCGGCTGCAGATGATACGGCGACAGAGATGGAAGACTCCGCATCTGTGCCCAAATAACTGGAAACTGTAATTTCCTGTGTCATGGCAAATTATTAGCCCAACTAAGATGTTTCTTAAAATTATACTGAGATCTAGAGTACAAGTAATTGGTTACGTAGCCTTTCTGATCAGCAAAACTTCAGATACTGCTGAACCTAAGGAGGGCTGCAATATTTAGCTCACAGTAAGAGAAACTTCAGGGAAAACCCTCAAATAACAGAATAAAGCCATTCGCACTAACAAATAAATGCCATCACCAAAGAAACAGGCATACAGAGAGAAATGGGGCGAGGAGGAAAGGTATGTCCAATACTATATGATGGTTAAAAGATCAAAACCAAATCTCCCCGGTAAACTTGAATTGTGAAATATGGAAGAATCCTCAGTTTAATACGAGAGCAAAACCGTCTTAATGGATGTTCCAATTTTAGTTGTTTTGGAAGTATATGTCTATCAGAGTGTGGAATAGCTCCACTCTTCTTCCATTTGATGTAGGACATCGTTTCAGGAACTGCTAAAGAGCCCATCGACGCAAGAGATGGCGAAGCTTTGGCTTCGGGACTGCGAATAGCTAGTCGTTAAAGGAGATAATGGAAGGCTTGCCTTCTTTACACATTCTGGTTGACAACATAATGCCTTCCACAGAGGAAATGAAATCTAAGAGAATTGTTCCAGAAGCGAAGAAATTTCGCATGCAATTGACTACTTCAGTAAACATCCAACTGTAGCTCAATACTTTTTATTTTAGTATTGTATTTACATACAGTTTAAATAAAAGTCCCGAACACTCAGGTATTTAATTAGTTTTATGTGTTTGGAAGGAAATATGTCGAGTTAACTAAATGCAATGAATTAAACATATATTGGTAATTTTGTAGTCTTCCTAAGTGTGGCCAACTTGTTTATTTCAAATTAACATTCTAATTTTATTTACAAAACGAATAGTAGATTGAACGTACGTTTTAAGAGTATCGGTCTTTTCATCACTCTAGAATTATTTTAACATCTAGAGTATGCGCTCCACTTCAAATATTCTTCCGTTAGTCCCTCAAATTGATAAGTTCGAGGATGTCGAACAGTTGATCTTCAGCCGGTTCATCGATCTTACTGTAAGCACGAGGCCGCAAGTGGCAGGAAAATGCATTGCTATGGAATTCGCGCCTTATTTTATAATTTGTTCGTAAAGTACGACCCGGAGAGCTAGTACGAGTTCAGGACAAACTGTGTAGGAGCACATCAGCAAGATAATGTGACGCCGGTTGGGGCTGCAAGCCTCAAAGACTCGAGGTCAAGTTATCTGACACCAGTGCTTGTGAATATCTAACCCGACGACTGAGCGCAACAGAACAAAGGGTTTCCAAAGTGTTCGCGAAGCTTCTGATTGCCGACTTATTTGTGAGAGTTTCGAGAAAAATCTGTTCTGCGTCATTCTGGCTTATATAAGCAAGCGGGACGGCGAGAGAAGCGAGTTGTTTTTGTGATGGAGTCGTGACACTCCACTCGTCGAGAGAAATACTAATGTGTGTCGTCAAATGCAGTTTGCAATATTCAACCGTCATGTCGGGGTTATTGTAGTGGGAAGCAGTTTCAGTGAGTCTGATCGTCGAAGCCAGCCGTTGCAAAGAGAGAACTGAAAGACAGAAAAATGTGTTTTAATATTACAGGACGACAGAACAACTGTGAGTTGCAAATTCAGGAAGAACTGTAGACTGTGTTAACGATACAACGAACTGTCTTTTTATGCTTCAAATTTAACAGCCAAATAAAGTGACAGAGAAATGGCAATTAGTTTGACATTTTGTCACACTAGTGTCAGGAGTGAGATTTGTACATTTTCAATTTGTTGCAATGGAACATTTTGGAAAGCCCTTGAGCATTATAATTTTGGAAAAGAATTGCGGTGGCCGCTCTCGAGCAATGCATATTCCCATACAATCCGCAGTGCTTTCTCGCAGGTCTGGCTCTAAACGCTAGTCTCATCAGTGAACGGTACACCACGGCCATATACGTTAGCCGTAACATCCAGCACCATCGCCTTAACCTTACAACCACTGATGGCTTGGAAGGCACAGGTATACAAGTGGCAACCAACAGAGGTCCACTTAACCTCTACTCCGTCTACATTCCACCAAGTAGACGTATCAGCGAAAGAGACCTGGATGCCGTATTCCTACAAGGCTCGACCACCATAGCCATGGGCGATTACAATGCCAAGAGCCCATACTGGAACTCTACCATCAGAAACCACAGAGGCATGGTACTGGAAAGTTACCTCGAAAGAAGAGGCCTTGTTGCACTTGCTCCAGCTTCCCCAACCATCTCCCATGGTGACCGTCGTCCACCTGACTGGCTTGACATCGCCATTCTCCAAAACATCCGACATCACCCAAAAATCTTCTCGGTCCCTGAACTCTCATCGGACCACTATCCGGTCATTCTACTCTTCAGAGACCGGCCATCACACAAAGTCCCTCCAAGTACCATAAACCCCCGGAGGACAAACTGGACCAAGTACAGTGCACTAATGGCCGAACAACCAGCCATCTTCCAACCTTGCGACAGCATAATGGATGCAGATCATCTTGCATCCACCATCACATCAGCTATGGCTACAGCCATGACAGAGGCTACCCCTCCTCGCTCCAAATTTTCAATTGGCCAAAAACCTCTCCCTCGCGAGCTTCGTCAGCTCATCTCGGCGAAGAATAGGGCTCGCCGCAAATTCCAACTCACGCGCAGCCCCGTGGACAAAAGAGAGTGGAACAGACTACAGTCCATTCTCAAAATGGAGCTAAATGACCACAGCAATGAAGAATGGGAACGACGCCTGAGCACTCTAGACACGGAAGATTCTTCCCTCTGGAGAATGGCAAAGGCCATACTACGAGTTCCCACTTCTGATCCACCTCTTACTGATGGCAGAAGACTTGCCCAGTCCACTAGGGAGAAGGTCGATATGATGGCTGAACACCTAGCCTCAACATTCCATCCAGCGGAACCTCTCGACGCTGAAATTGCTGAAGAAATTCAGGCCAGGGTTCAAAACTACTTAGCAACTCCTCCTGACAATGAAGAAGTAAGCCTCACCACTGTAGAGGAACTTAAGAACATTGTAGCCTCTGTCCGGCCATACAAAGCTGCGGGAAACGATACCCTTCCCTATGCAGCCTTCAAAGTACTCCCAGAAGAATGGATGGCTCTACTCGCCCACCTGTTTAACAGCTTGCTTCGTCTTGCACACTTCCCGGCTGCATGGAAACATGCGCATATCATCACACTGCCTAAGCCGGGAAAGGATGCCAAAGACCCAGGCAACTACAGACCCATCAGCTTACTGCCAGCCATCAGCAAACTATTTGAGAAGGTCATACAGCACCGCCTACAGAATATGCTCGACAGGCACAACATCCTTCGCCCCGAGCAATTCGGATTTCGGCGCAATCATTCCACCACCCATCAATTGCTTCGACTTGTGGACCAGGTGGTAACCGGCTTTAACAACCGGCATTACGTTGCAGCCCTCTTTTTGGACATCTCCCGTGCCTTTGATTCTGTATGGCATGAAGGCCTAATCCATCGGCTTATAAATTACGACACCCCGAAATATCTGGTCCATCTTATACACAGCTTCTTGACCAACAGAACCTTTGTTGTGACAAAGGAAAGCATAAACTCTCACACATTCTTCATCAATGCAGGAGTACCCCAAGGCAGTGTCCTGGGCCCCCTGCTATTTTTAATATATATAAACACTCTCCCAACTCTCCAGGGCTGCAACCTGTATCTCTTTGCCGACGACACTGCAATTACCACAGCATCGTCAAATCATGGTATTGCAGTACAGAGACTACAACGTTATGCCAATATGCTGACAGCATGGTTTGCTGCATGGCGGCTCAAAATCAACGCCAATAAGTCCAAAGCCGTCACTTTCTCCAGACGCCACCCCCAGGATGTTGATGACCTTCGTCTGGCAGGCGAAAGAGTGTCATGGTCCACAGAAGCAACATATCTGGGAGTACTCCTAGATATGCGTCTAACATGGAAAGCGCACATCTCAGCTTTAGCTAACAAAGTGAATAGGAGAATGGCTTTGTTGTACCCACTGTACAACAAAAAGTCCCCCATGTCCTTGAGGAACAAGATCCTCATATACAAGCAAGTCATCAGGCCTGCATTAACTTACGCCTGCCAAGTCTGGGGCGCTACAGCGAAGACAAACCTCTACCAGCTACAGGTACTTCAAAATAGATACCTCAGGACATCAGTAGCAGCCGAGTGGTACATCCCCAATGAAAATATCCACACTGACTTATCATTCCCGACACTCATTGAGCGTATCAAGGACCTTGCAAACAAGTTCTATGCACAACTTCCCAACAGCTTCAATCAGCTCATACGTGGACTTGGGGAGTACGACTTAGACCCCGGCGAAACTTACAAACGCCCCAGACTAATACTGACAAATCCTTGACTACTGCATAGACTCTCATCATCCCCAATATCATCAGTATAACCCCCCCCCCCAAAAAAAAAAAAAAAATCCTAGACAAAAATCCCACCGCTGAACCACCATCTTTTTAAAACACCATCTTATGCCAGTAAGGGATTCTATCCCGGAATGGCGAGAGTCAGAGGGCGCCTCCCATAGGGAGGATAACCCCTCAGTGACCCCGCTACAACGGACAAAATACTGGTCTCTAGTAGCTGAATACCTATTGCGAAAAGAGAAAGCAAAGGCATAAATTTAACTTCACAATTCTTGCACTGTATCCCATATGCTGATTTTTCTTTAAAATGCATACCTATCCATTGTTGTTTCCCAGATCAGCGTTGCGGAACATAATGCATGACCCCACACTTGTTCCGTTACATCCTATTTCATGTAGCTGTCGGCGTTATTTCAGAAACGAGTGCAATCAGCGTTAGCGATGAAGTCACGTGAATGAAAATGGCATTTGCCTAAGGAGCGAAAGCAAGTTTTTTTATGGCAAATGGAAACATTGGGGTGGCGGTTCGTTCTCACGGTATCTTTGGAAATATGTGTCTCCATTCAGGTTGGCTGTGGAGGGAAATTGCTGTTGATTGAAGCACTTCCCTTCTTACTGTGGTGCTTTAAGGACAGGAACTTCGTGTGCACATACTGGACATCGTCTTTAGTGCAGGGAAAAATAACAGGAAATCGATTTATCGATTCAAAAATCCCTCGTGCAGAGAAGAGCAGTTTCTTTTTCCCCCTCACATAGAAAATCTTGAGAATATTCTTTCCCAAGCGTGGGTATCTGGCATCAAATGCTATAAATAGTCCATTGGTAGCTGTTTGTGAAAATAAAGATATGATAAAAATATCTAAAAAGCACCCCACGCTTTTTTACAATAAAATGTATTATTTATTAATATAAATTAGTTTTTATTTCAAGCTTTCGACGGGCCTTTAAACTCCATTCACTCACTCAACAACATTTCATACCACGTAACTGTAAAACCCCACTCAGGTTGTTATGTAAAAGGCCAACTGCACGTGGATATAGATAGTATTGGTATATTTAAATGACGAGAGCATATTGTTAAATAAAGAATGCTAACAAATGCTAAGAGGATATTCTACAGGTACAGGAGTTTTAAAATTGCTTCCTAAAATGTCTTAAATAGCCTATAAGAACGCGGATACAAAAGGTTGAGGTAACTGCCTGGGCGGTCGAGTGGTCAGCCCTTCTCAATCCTAGGTTCAATTTTTTTGGGGGTAGGGAGTCAGGGGGCTTTTATTTAATTTTTCCTATCCCTCACGACAACTGGTTGCGGAACACTAAAAGGTAGTATGCGACACCCAAGCCACTAGGTATCTCCGTCACGCTAAGACCACGTAGTCAAAGCGGCGTAAAATATTGTAAAATAAGAGGGGCAAAATCTTAACCGGTGTATTTTATCTCACATAGTTCTAGCATTATGCACAACTTTCACTCCTTATGTATTGTAATATTTTCTATTACGTTATGGGCGATTGTCAGTCTGACAGTGAAACTATGCAGAAAATACAAGACACGGCGCCGATTTGCTTCACCCGGATGTGTGTATGTGCAGATGAGCGTACAGTAGCTCGACTCACCTCTTGCGTTATGCATTGGATAATAAATCAAACGCCGAAGCTAGCGATGATCTAAGCTGGAATGCTAATACTACGTTTTAACGATGTAACCAGGACGCAAATGATGCATTCATTTCTGGTGATCCCAGCTTTAAGGCACAATGTATGTATCGACCTGCTTGGCAACAAATGGAGACATGTTTAATCCTCTCCGTCATAGATTATGGATTCTGGGCATGAAGCTCAAACGTCTAACAGTATGGCATAAATGATATTTTTGAAATATATAATCGTAGCTTTATACTGCTTCATGTTTACTTTTTAATTTTTCTACTACGTTTAGTAAAGTAGACAAAGTATTGTATTCCACCCAAAAATTCGATGTCGAGATTTCACCGGAAATATTTGTTTTGAGGCACCCTGAGTCCAAAAAACAGCATTTTAGAAAAAGGTCCGTGTGTGTATGTGCGCGCGCGCGCATGTGTGTGCGTGTGTGCGTGTGTGTGTCAGTCTGTGGACAGCGTAACTCAAAAACTAAAAGTCAGTTAAAAACCAAAGTTGGCATTTAAGATTAATGTATTTCAAGGATGCGATACGAAAATTTTGAAGAAAATTGCTTCACCCTAAACTACTCTTTACATGGAAAATTTTTTCGAAAATTTTGATTTTCTTGAAAATGGCTCCAACGATTTTGATTAAAATGCCATACGTTTGTGATATTTTTAAGACAAATGAAATGTGTATCTTGAACTTTCTGTTTATAGCCCATGAAGTCCTATTTATTCTGGATGACTTTTGCATAACTGGTAAACCGTAAGAGATAGAGCAAATCTTACTGTACAAAAAATGTAGATGTTGCTAAAACACAGAATTTATGTCGAAATAAATTTGTTTGTAGAGTGAACCAGTTCGGAGATATTCCTCGTTATTTGTGCAAGGTTTGGAGAACTTACACTGAAATGGAAAATCGCTATTAATTTTTTTACATGTTAAGCGTGCAAAGAGAACGGAATTGAAAAGCTTTAAAAGATTTGACTATCGCTCGAAGCCTACTGTATTCCCATACTCCAGTTAACTGTGTAAGAAAACGAGCTATGAGATAATTTCTGCAAATGTTCATTTCAACTAACACGAAAAAGATAGAAGAATAAGTGTTTGTAAGAATGGTTATTACAAGAGTAGAGAAATTCATGTGAGTGCAACACATCAGATTTTTCTTGAAATAATATATACAATGAATTCGAAGGATAGCGTTTTATAACAATTTTTCGAAACTCTCTTTAAATAAAGAAAACTCGGTATTTAAAAGAAAAAATGAAGTAACATATAGAACAGCTCATACATAAGTATTATAATATATGGGTGACGATAGCATACAATTGAAGCGTATACTTTTAGCTTCAACTTCCATAGGTAGAACACACAAAAAATATTACCACAATTGATCACTCACTGCGACAAAATGACGTTTTGCTATCTATGTTGCGCAGTGGTTCGTACCTACAACCAAAATAGTGATGTTTACGGTAAGATATAAAGAGATGTTTAGTTCAAATCGGTTTAAAAAAGTGACACATGCTTTAAGGCTTCTACAATAAAATACCAGGCCATCATATTCCTACCATAAGAAGTGAATGTTTGGATTTTGTCCGCCCTGATTGGAAAATCGCACATTGTGCAGTGGCACCAGCAACTCTTACATAATCTTCAAGGACAATTACAGTTATAAAAAGGAAACATTGAAGGCATCCTTCATCCGCAAACAAGGGTACTTAAGACATGGGTTCTGAATGGAGTTCCGTGCTTCAAATTCCACTATTCTGCTTGAGTGTCCGCGATACGCTCGTGAGCGCCAGTCCCTTGGCCTGGGTACTACATTGCACTCAATTCTAGACAATGATCCTAGCAAATTTAGCATGCTTTATTCTGCGATTTTTAAGTTTCAGCATGTGAATTTTTATATTTGTATTTGATCTTTTGTTTTAGCGTTTTATTTCTGCTGTTTTAGCATTCACCTTTTACCGTTTTAACTGTTTTCGCAGCCACTTTTTAATGCTTTAACTGTTTTAGTCTTCATTTTAAATGTTGTAACTGTTTTTCCATTCACTGTGTTATGTTTTAAGTGTCTTAGATTCACCTTTTAATGCTTTCATGTTTTAACTCTCAGTTGTTATTTCTAGCTGTTTGAGTGTTTTACGATTTTTATGTTTGGACTTAGAGCTCAAATGACCTCTTCGACGGGCCCTTAAACCCCACTCTCTTTCTCACTCACTCATATTCCGCCAGGACGATCCTCCCATATTAAAATTTTATCCAGGCTTTCCTCAGTCCTCATAATTGGCAAATACGGGGTATGTACCCTAAACTTCGTCTTCCCAAATTTCCTTTCCCATTTATCATTTCATTTCATTATAAGTGTACACCGCCTGTGGTGTCGTATGCAGTAAGAACGGGTCTTCAGCACCACTAAACAACAAAGAAAACATGTTCCCTATCTGATTATTCAAGCGAAAATGGGGCAGTGACGAAATGTACAGTTCGATGGACATTGTATGGTGTGCCTCAGATTCTGGAAATGTATTTTCAAGAAATGTTCCTTATGCTAGCAGAAGCGCGGAACTTGTGTCTGTGATTGGCGACGTAGCTACAACAATTTCCCAAAGGATATTGCGAGTGCCGTATCTTCTTCCTCGAAGAATTTTACGTGTAATCAATATGTGACATGCCCTGGCTTCTTTAGCGCACTAAAATCTTTTCATCGCAGAATTAAATTCCAGAGAATATCCAAAGCTCTGTGGATGCCTTAAAGCACAGTTGAGTGTTCTTGTGCTCCTTATGTACTTAGGAAACGACTGAACCGAAAGAGCCAAATCTGTCTTGAAGCACAAAGAAGTTGAGATAATGTGCATTCACCCAATTTCACGTCGTTCTTCTTTCAACAGAATTTTGCTCCATGCTAGAGATCAGTCTTGCAGAATCTTACAGACTCGGCGTCTCAGAACGTGCTCTCTTATAGACTGCAGCTAACTATGGTAATAGTGTGTTACCTGGTGTATTCTAATGCACCTTGAACTGGACGACAGTATACATAAACTAGTAGGACAGCCGTGAAGCTGACTCTGCCTTTTTATTGTAAAACTATGGATATGTAGAAGAACGAAAAGATACAGAGCCTGAAACTAATGTATCGCGCATTGTTATTAAATGTTCTAGCTCAATTCAAATTGTACTGAATATGATCACATACAATGCACGCTACCTCTTGACATAACTAGACTTTAGTATTCTATCTTTAGGCCGGAATTCTCCAGATTTGTACTTTGTTACACAAAATATTGTCTCGGCCATGCACTAATTAACAACATTTATGGAATGTCCTACCTACATGGACGTAACAGGGGGGACGGGTGTGTCAGAAACTGTTATCAGTGAACATGCATGATTAAAGATGGAACATGACGGACGAGGAATATACCAAGATGAAGAGATCATTTCACTTTTAGCGCATTTTAATAACATGTATAATTTAGCTTTATACCGATGAATGTTACATGGTCAACAGCCAAGTAGTTAAAACGGCAGTCACGGGGCTGTCCTCTGTGGTCTAGGAGTAACATGCTAGATTCTAGTTCTCGAAGTAGTGGGTTCACTACTACCGGAGGGCGATGAATTTTTTCCGGCGTAAAAATCCTAGCATGACTTCCTTCGGAAAGGATGTAAAGCCGGCGGTCCCATGGCATAGATTTCGGCATCTAAATGAACCTCAAGCCTGATAAAGAGACCTCTGACTAAAATTAAGCTATTTTTCTTGACCAGTATGCCTCCATAGATATAAACTAAATTTAAAAAATACCTTACAGTCTCGGGGAGAAGCAGTGACTACCCTTACACATACTTACACTTCTATGGCTCATCACTAAGAGTGATCCACCCAAATGCAACTTTAATATTCCCTCCAAACTCCGCCCCTACTTCCTGTTCCATCCCGTCAGGAAGTATTCTAGAAGGTTCTAATACCGCTAGGTTTAGAAACAGTCTTCCTGACCAGCATTACCATACTTACTAGCGGAAGGGTACACCTAAACCTGGCATGCCAACCCTGACTCCCATGTGCGCCCCAGAACATGGTATGCAATGAAACGGGTTTGACGAGGCTTAAGACACAATAATTGTTGCACTTATTTAATGTCGCTCCCAGTTGTCAGTCATATCCAACCTCATTGTTATAACTAAGTTTTGTCTGACAATCCGTTACACTGACTGACTTGAGATTGCGCTGAACTTAAGCCAAGATTGACACTGTAATCATGATCATGTCTCACCCAGACCAGCAACATTGCTGGTGAACAGTGGTGGATTTGTTGCGGATATTGGTTCCAAGGGGTGGAACAACTACGTGTATCATAATTCCTCTGTAACAAAACTGTTAAATATTGTTTGTCCTAATTACAATATAACTATTTCGAAAGTAATTGTTAAAAAGATTGTGGTCACAAGTACAATTTAAAATTTGTTTATTTTTACAATTGTATCTCCATTACGTCCCGTGTTCCAAGGGATTCTGAAGACGGATTTAATACTTGTAGAAAATATAGCGCGAAACAAGCAGGAGAAAATTCTATACACTCGGGTACTAAGATATTTGGTGATATGAGCAAGCATTTAGTCCAGGGCCGGGCAACTGGTGCTCAGAGAGCGCAGCCTGCTCAAGGCCTTGCACCGATAATAGTATATTTTAGCACATAAAAAATGAAAGTCGCTCAAGGTATCCCGGGAGTCGCCCAGAGCTGAGTTGCTCATTGTAAGAACAACATATCTTCTATTGTGACTTTTCGACAAGAAAGAAATAAGAAAAAATTCAGCCGTTTGCCACTAAGCTTAACCATAAACATACACTGTACTACTTGTACACCAGTCGGGCAAACTACTTTCTTGTCTGTTGAAGGTATGCACACACGTAATGGAAGTGTGGTATAGTAATGGAATTGCATGTATATATGCAGCAAGATCTAGAAGAGCAGAGAGAAAAGTTAAATCATTAACAGGAAAACGAACCCAAACAAAAGTACAGTGCATTACAACACGTAGGGCATGTGATTTAAAAAATACAAAAATAACACCCATTGCTACACTAATGCCATAGTGTGAGCATGTGTATTAGGATTAACTGTCCTCTAATACGAACACGTACAATATTATACTGCAGTAAGTGTATCTTTGTAGAATATGTAGTCTTCCACTTCATCTCGTATTTTCATTTCCGTGTTTCTGTGAAGTTCTTACCACAGGTGTATTGCATACTATTTTTTCGACGATAGTGAATAATACAAGCATTTACGTGAAAATAAAATATATTGCCGTAAGCGCTAGTGTTGCGAACTGGTATAGTGTTGACCAAGCCAGACAAAAATGAAGATGAGATGGCTGCTTGCATCGTAGGAGCTATGCTCAAATGTTGCACGAATTAATTCATAAAAATGTTAACAAATAAAGGAAATTAAAGACAATAAGATTTAAATGGTAAATCTGAAGTATCAAATATAATTATATCCCATGTCTACAACAATAAATATTCATATAAATATTTGGAGGATTAAACATTTTATTGTCTGTGTAAAAACGCAAAACGTAAGACGTGCAGGAACTTCCCGTGGACGATAGCATTAACGGGAAGTGGATTAGAAACACTATCGTCGGATGTAGGATAAGATATGTTAAATAATACAGAGTGATAAACGGCTGCATTGTTTCCTCCCACGTTACTTGCCAAGACTCACAATAGAACGCGTGCATTAATAAACTTTTCCTCATATATTCGAATATATTAAGTTTGGACATTTATTTTTCTTTCTTTTGTATGGTGCCACCTCCTTTCAAAACCTTTACCTAGCCTATATGCATGGATATAATGCATGTCATAACATTTCAACACTTCAAAATAAGGCAGTAAAGCAGAAAAGCTTACCAAGGAGTATTCAGTTGATATTATAACATTCACTGACGTAAAATGTCAAGTAATAAATAAATAAAAATAAAGAGAAAAAGCGTACCGTAGTACACAAACTCTATCACTCTTTTCCATATAAAAGCGATTAGAATAAAAAAAAAAAAAAAAAAAAAAAAAATAGACTTAGTGCAATGAATGTAGGGACCATAATTGATACTTTTAAATTTATTATTACCTTTATACCTCGCCTTTAACTGCAGTGGACATATAGCCGGCATTTCATCATTGGAACATATTCCCTGTCGGCAATGGTATTAAATCTTATACAGCGGTTTTTCTGTGGCATTTATTCATTAGATCACACCTACATTACACTCTCAGTCATACTTCCAGAGTCTTGATCAGACTCTTGATCACCCCCCTATCCGGGAATTGAACACGGGTCCCCTCGCGCAGTAGCATGTACCCTAACGACTGTACAGCCCTTGAATTCTTTATTTTCATTGTTTTCCGCTTAAGTCTGTATATGATAAGTAGATGTGTTATACGTTTAGGTACTAAATCTTATTTTGAATTCTGTGATTGTGTTCTCCCTTTTTGTGTGTACATGACACCAGAAATTTAGGCTTCTTACAAGCTATGACCACTTCCAGGCTGAATTAATAGACTCAAGACAGCAATAAGAACAGGGCAGAACCTACTTTGCTCCTACCACAGCTGTTTTCCGAAACCCTGGAGTACAAACATATTTTGAAGCAACGTGTCCGTTGACAGATGTCTAGAACTGGTATTGTACAATGTTGAAAACAGAATATCACAATGGTGCGTCATCCCTTACTGATGAGAGAGAACAAGGAACTTGCCCTCTTTGAAGTTTACGGTGTAATGAGAGTAGGTAAATATCGCCATGTGCTGTGAGCATCGACACAGAGAGCCGAAAAGCCGTGGTTTGAGTCCCACCTTGACACTGTATTCCCAATTTACTGCGTACACATAACTATTGTGAAATAACAGTATTCATATTTGTAAAATTGCAACCAGCGGAGGAAATAACTCAGGGTTTGATTCAGAACATCATAGATTTACTAATAAGCTCAATTACTAAACATTAGGGTGGCTACAATATTATCAAAGTTCCCTGTTTTTGACTGAACCTTAATGTACAGAAGAGCAACTCATTCCCGTGCAAGGGATATGAAATAAAATATAGGAGTAAAATAAATTAAATTTAATTCAATTTTATTACTTTCTACAATCAAGGTTTACTGCTCAGCCCATTCATTGATTAGAACTCTCGAGTTACCAGTCGTGTAATATTTATGAAATTCTTCGAGCTTTCAGCCACACTAAACCCCATGGTCGTCATCAGAAAATGAACAATTCCATAAATATTTCACGGCTGGTAACACGAGAAGCTCTAATCAATAAAATCATCGCTGTGAAAGCTTCAAATCTGTTTCAGCTTAAAAATATTTCTCATCTCGGTTTCCGGTTCATTCTGTTGATATTGATCGTGAATAATCATCTTCTTCTTCATCTGGAGGACTTACACTCCCTAGGACGTGTGCCTAGGGGCAGATGCCTGTCGGAGGACAGGATGAAGACCTGGAAGCGGGTGGTCAACCCAGCACCAACTATAAGAGTGAGAAAGAGGACGATAGAAATGCAGGTTAAATGGATGAATGGAAAGGTGATGATAGAGCAGTTGGTGGAATGAATTACAGGGGAAACAGAACCCGGAGAAAATCCACCCAGACGCCGCTTCGTCCACCACGAATACCACATGTGGGTCCCTGGAAACGAACCCGGGTATAGGTTATACCTTTGGTATAGGTGAACGGCGATAGGCTCGGCGGATCTTGGTTACTCAGAAAAATATAATTGCAAATGTTACAAATGTATTACACCACCATTTTGAAAAGTCGCCATTACAATAATTATACACTGGAGAGGTTGAGACATGTTTTAACCGTTGTGAAGCCGTTGAGGACATTCATAGTAATTGCGTTACACTTGTACAACTCCCGTCATAACTATTTGCAATGGTAGATAATAGATTGTGGAACTCGTCCACAATAAAATACGTTCATTTTAATTCCTCTAAGTTTTTGCTGCTAAAGGCGGATTAAGAGTTCCTTTTTCTTTCTTTGTGTAGGTTGAGTAGAATATCATACCAGTGTAAAGCTTGATTCGCAACGCATATTACGGAAGGCATTACAGTAATTTACAGTGTTGTTACACGGTGTCTAGTACTAACTTGGCTGTGTATTACTTTACACAATGTCTGACTTTCGTAGTCTGTGATGCACATAAATGTTACTTCACAAGCTTTTCCTGTTTTATGACATCATCTAATGTTTATTTACATCTTAAGCTCACCTTTTGAGTGTCTATTAAGGAATTATTCTCAATAACTTGGTAAAACTACCATACTTACATTCTGGTTAATTTGGTACAAAATAGCAATTCAGAGAAGGAAAATGCATATAATAGTATTTTCACTTCTCAAAACGAGGAGCTACTCGTAATTGCTGGGAAGCGGCCGCTGATGTAGCAAATTCTGCTTATACTACCAGAGTACTTTCAATATTGTGACAAAAAGACAATGTGACAAATTCCACTGACAAATGACAAATTCCACTGACAAATGACAAGTCTAGTTACTTTATCACTTTATTTCTGTTCTAAAACTGAATCATCAAACGCGGTCTCTTTTTTATCGTTAATACAATCTTCATTTCATCGTGATCTTGCAACTCGGACCTGTTCTGTCCTCTCTTAACCTTGGCTCACACTTCACTGTCTTTCAGTTCTACTTCTACTTCTCTCTCTGTCTAGCAAACAGCTGGCTTCGACAATACAAACACTAAAAGCAGCTTCACACAGTAAACAGTTCCGATGCGACATTATGTCCAAAACTCTCTCTCTGACGATACCATTCAAATTCTCTCAACACTGACTGTGCACAACACACACGTAAAAGGTAACTGCTAACTCAGTTCTCAACTCTGCAAAACTGTTCTACCACTAGCTCCTCACTCGCTTATGTAGCCGAAACGAAGTTCGGAAAACTCTCTGGAAAGTATACTTTTTCTCGAGAAATTTCTCGTAAAAAGCGGCAGTCGAACGTTTCTCGAACAATCTGGAATCGCTTTGTTCTGCCACGCTCATACTCTGTGTTCTGATAGTTCCATTGTCGCCAGGTCGCATATTTACAAGTAGTAGTATGAGATAGCTTGACCTTGAGCGGCTTTGAGGCGCGGCCGCTATCTGAAAATATTTTTTCTGGATTAAAGAAAAGTATTTTCGTGGTTTTTAAACCATTAACTTCAGTAAACTTGTTGAAACGTTAATATCGTTTGCAGGCGATAAGTCGTTTTCCTAATGCATACATATTTTAACTTTCATCCCAACCCTCACTTCGGCATAATGAAACAAACAAGCAAGCAAAAGCAATAGCATTTGATTAGCTGGAGGTACAAGGCACGGGAATGATAATTACCTTTATAACAATGTAGCAATAAGGAAACCATAAAAAAGTAAGGAATTTGGTACATGGAATGGCAGTATGATAATAAATTATCTTGTCAGTGCAACCATTAGACACATTCACAGAGGTGGATGTTGATGATACAAAAGCTTGTAGGTTTTGTGCCAAAAGAAATGACAACAACTGAAACGTTGCCTTCTCTACCACTTGCTTATAGTAGGTAGAACGGTTGTCGCATTCTACCCAAAAATTCAGTATCGAGTTACCTCGGAAATACATGCTTTGAAGATTCCCGAATAAATTTAAAAAAAAAAAAAAAAAAAAAAACGTTTTTACAAAACAGGTACTGCTTGGGTGAAGGAGAGAGAGATGGACAGTGAAATTTTAAGTTTAAAAATAAATTAATACTAAACTTGGTATTTAAGTTCAGAAATACGAATTTCAAGAGAATTCCCAGCTTAAACTATCGAAAGCATTTCATTTTTTATTTTCACAAAAATATTTTAAGTTAAAATACCTACCACACTTTTAAAGTTACTTGCATGACTAATAAAACCAATATCTTGAATTTTCTGCCAATAACCTGTGAAGACCTCTTCATCCTGGCGTATTTTGTATAATTTCGGATAATTTGTATAGCACAAGAAATAGCCGAAGTTTACTCATGCAATTAACGCAGATCTCGTTGAAATTCACAGTTTTTGTCGAATGTATGTATTTATGGCATTAATGTTTCTGAGCTATTCGTTATTGTTTGCATTTATCCATTACTTTTAAGGTTTTTTGAAATGCTAAACTCGCTCTTCTTTTGTTTCCTCCATTGTAATGTAAAGAACAATATTTTTAAGCCAACATAAAGCGACTCCCTATTTGGAGATACTAACGGTTGCTTCAGCTCCCTGTATTGCTTGTGTGATATAAGCATTTTTGCAACATTTATCTCGATTAACACAAATATATAGAAAAGTCTACTTTTGCAAAAATAATTTGTGGAAGTATAAAAATAAACCACAGTAAAGAGAGAAAAATGTGAATGTCACCCAACTTTTTTTAATATTTATATTCTGTAGAATTGCAGTAAGGATTTCTTTAGAATTTCTCAAACTTCTGTTATGTGGTGGTTAATGGAATTTGACTGCTTTGTTTTCCACTGCTTGAATTAGGGTTTCTTTCATAATGTTTTGATTATGGAACATAATTAAGGGCAAACGCCTTTGCATGAAATTTTAATTGAATTTAATGACTATAATTACGCAGTGTAGGTTCACCTTTAAAACAGCACGTGAAGTGGAGTTGCCTGAACGCAGGAAAGTAAGCTAGCACATTTTGAAAATAAGTTCAGCCTATGACCCAGAGTTTTAAAATGAGTGGAAGGTTTCCAAGTAATTGAATGAATTGCAGGAGGGTTCCGTAATTATGCACGTGTGAATTGTTAGCATTTGGTGTTCGCCTTGGTGTAGATGCCCTTAGACAGCTAACAAGCGCCAAGCCGTGCCTAGAATGTGAAACCTACGGTGAATTCTGACAAGGATGTCGCCACATCACTTTAATGTAACATGACTTGATAACCTGAGCTCATTTTCAGGATAAAATATGCATCCATGCATTATTCTGTGTACGCTTCTTCAGGGAAATGTTTATTAACAATTTTATGAGAAAGAATAACGAAGGTTATTGTTGTAAAGCATGAAATGTTGCTAATTTTAAAATGAAGGCTGAATATTTTCAAATAACTCCGTTTATTAAAATATGGTTTCAAGCTTTGTACCCACAGTTGTTAATTTTTATCGTTGCATGTTAGTTGAGATAAGCGTTCGCAGAAATATGTATATTATTTGTTAGGTACAAAGGGTATACAGGAGATTAGAGCAATACCTTTGTATGCATCACAATAAACAAAGGAATGCTGGCTTAGCACTTAAAATGTGTGCTAAAGAATTGGAAAATTAAACGAATCACGTATCTCGGAAGTAGCTGATTGCCCCCCCCACCCCCACCCCCGCCTAAAGTATATTTTAAAATCATCTAAACATACATTTTCGCTACAGTAAGATTTTGTCTTTCTCTTGCGGTTTACTGGTTGTACAAAATGAATGTAGAGGAGTTCACAGGCAGAAAATTTTGCAGAAAATTCAACACAATTGTATTTGTAATAAACACATCTTAATCAAAGTTGCTGGAGCCATTTTTGAGAAAATCAACAATAACGAAAATCTTTCCATATAAGAGGTAGTTTGGGATAGGGATTTTCTTGGAGATCTTTTGTATCGCATCTTTGGAAGGTGCGAGTACTGAAATACCAAGTTTGATATTAATCTACTTTTAGTTTTCTTTCTTTTTAAGGTTTAGCGTCCTTTAATCTATTAGATTATATCGAACAAGAAATGAAATGGGTGAGCCCAAGGTCCACAGAGCTTAAAGTTACGCCGCATTCATCTTTCCAGGATAAGGGAAAACCTCGGAGAAAACCTTATCCGGCTAACTCACTCTAACCAAGATTCGCACTCGGGAGCTGTTAAATGTGAAGCAGAAACTCTACCCCACATAAAAAAGCCTGCCACGAGTTTTCTTTTTTGAGTTATGATGTCATAAGCGCACGTGGACACACATTTCTTCTTTCTGAAGAGATATTTTTGTTATTCAGAAAGTCTCACAACGTGTATTTCCTGTTAAATCTATGTATCAATTTTTGGATGGAATGTAACACTTCGTCCACTTAATATATGGGTAAGCAATAGTGAAAGAAATAAAAACTGTCAGTGGATGCAAATATAGGACTTTTTTCAGTTAAGGAAGGGTTCCGATAAGGATAATTTTCCCTCCATAATGGATTTATAACTATTCTGCGTGTACTGAATACATAAAATGATGCCCTTTTCTAAATTGATATCTGCAGCCCACAACACAGCCCGCACGCTTTATGTGGAGATATGCCTTAATGTTGCTAGCGTTACGGCGCCACTAAATGAAGAGTGGAGGAAGGTAGAACAGCATTATGGTAGAGGTCAGTGCTAGCCACTGGCAGTAAAAATAAGTAGCATATCGTGCCAGGCAGCCATTGTGGCCACCATCTTAGCGCGCATTCTGTCAGGTCTTTCAGAAGTTTCTCCGCAGTAATGGAAAGAAGAGTAGTCACAACAGCGCGCAAGGTCAGTAAGCTGGGCCAGCATACACCGAAAATAATTACAGTGCCTTGGGGTACTGCAGTGACCGACAAATGGTTGAAAATGAAAGTAACATGATTCACGTTCCTCGGGCAGAGCCGCGTGAGTTTCTCGTGCCATTGGTGAACACGAGACTCGCCTCAAGCGTTTCTCTGCATGCCGCTGTAAATCAATGCTAGCATGCAGTCGTCTTCAAATGCGGCTACCAGTAAGGATTGCTTTTATTTATTTCCATTCGTCTTGTGGTCCCAATTTCAACAGATTCGAATTACTTGTGAAATTCTGAAATTCTTACTCCAAAAAAACGTGAAAACTTAAAGACGTTAACTTGTGAAAAGAGCATAACTGAGTATTGATAATTAATTTTACAGCACATTAATTGGGTAATGTAGTTCTTGCTTCTTGTACTGCGAGCTAAAATTCCCCATTGAGTCACAGGCTGCCTGATGCGTTTTTTCCGACTCCTTAGAATCCGAACTCATTGTTATATTCACGTTATTCATTATCTATCTGCAACAACACGGCATCCGGCATCATGCAGAAAGTATTTTATTGTACAGAAATCTATAGTGAAAATGGGAAATAGCAGAGCATACATTAAAAAAAATCAGATGTGTTGCACTCACATGACTTTCTCTACTCCGGTACTAACCATTCTTACACACTCTTACTCCAATATCTTCTTCGTGTTAGTTGAGATAAACATTTGCATAAATTATCTTATTGTTTTTCTTCTTGTAGGCATAAGGAGAATATGGGATTACAGTAGGCTTTGAGCGATAGTCAAATCTTTTAAAGCTTTAAGATTTCGTTCTCTTTGTACGGTCAACATACATATAAAAATGAATAACGATGTTCCACTTGACAGAGGTATAAGTTCTCCAAAACGTACACAATTAACAAGCAATATCTTCGAAAAGGTTCTTTCTAAAAAAAAAAAAAAAAAAAAAAATCAGACATAAATTGTGTGTTTTAGCAAGATCTACATTTCTATATAGTAAGATTTGGTCTATCTATTACGGTTTACCCGGTTATGCAAAAGTCATCCAGAGTAAATAGGACTTCATGGGCTAAAGCCAGAAAATTCAAGAGATACATTTCATTTGTCATAAAAATATCTCAAACCTGTGGCAGGCATTTTAATCAAAATATTTAGAGCCATTTTCAAGAAAATAAAAATTTTCCATGTAAAGGGTAGTTAGGGTGGAGCAATTTCCTTCAAAATCTTCGTGTCGCATCCTTGAAAGACATTAAACTTAAATACCAACTTTGGTTTTTAACCGACTTTTCGTTTTTGAGTTATGCTGTCCACTGACTGACAGACACACACCGACCTTTTTCTAAAAATGCGTTTTTTTTTTATTCAGGGTGCCCCAAAACAAATATTCCCGGTGAAATCTCGACATCGGATTTTTAAGTGGAATGCAATACTTCCTCTACTTACTGGTAGAGAAGGTAAAAAAGGACCGACATATTCCCATGCTTAGCTTCTCTGATTAATTTACGTTCGACCAGCAGTGGACACTTTGTCTACCGTAGTTTATGGAGTTTATCCTGAAGGGCTGCCAACATTTGAGCACACTCCGAGATAGAAATTACATAGAATGAGAGCCGCAGTGAAACAATAGGACTACTTATTGTCTGTATATGAGCTGTATTAATGATGCGTATTACTGACCACCTTACAAAGGAGGAGAGCGGAGCTTTTCCCCGGACTAATAGCCATTCTCCACTTCTCACTCCAACGGCCGACGGCGTCGAGTTGTTGAACGGGAGGGAGGCAATAGAAAAAAAAAAAGCTACTTTCTTACTGCTGGTCCTATTTATACTGGAGCCGATGTCACGTGACCTTTCGAGATCTTTCCATGCGCACATGTGCAGTGACTCAGCAAGAGTCAACGAGAGACTTCTCGGCCCCTTTTGTTGTTATCGCGCCGCCACGGCCACACACATGCAAACATCCGCTCCAGGCCGCCAGGCCCCTTCTCGTCCGTATATTGTACGACCAATGTCACAATAGTTTCAGTTCAAGAGGTCAAGAAAATTCAAGAAAATGCTCATGTGATTTCCTTAAAAATAAGAGTCACATATTCAAAATGCTACATTATAAAGTAAAGTACCGCCAACATTAAGGTAGTTAAAATAAGTCATTTATAATAGTTATTTGTGAGGCAAGGGTTAAAAAGAAGATTTTATTTTGTGAGTAGGTCTGAACCTACGAACGAAATAAAATCCTTTTAACCCGTGCATAATACACTATTTTAGGCGGTGCTAAATATTTATGGATATATTATGGATTACATATGGTATTGTTTTACCTTTTTCATGGTTATGATGGTCAACTGGCTACGATGTGCAGATTTTGCCTTTCTTAAGGTATTGACAACATGACTTACAAAACCACAACATTCAACATAAGCGTGGCAGTGGACAAAATAAAACGATGTCGAATTGGTTTCTTGATTTTTTGGGTACCAATTTTAATTTCACTCTCTCCACTGCTTGTAAAATTTCATCAGGTTCAGCACAGTCCATGTTCACATTCAAATGACTCGCCATTTTATACAAACATTCTATAACTACTTGGCCTACTTGAATGAGGCCATTGTCACATTCGTAAGAACCCAAAGTTGGTATTACCGGAGTGTTAAAATCTTTTGAGCACTGAGTGCAAGAATTTCAAATTTTAACAGTGTCATAAACTGCTAAAAGGCCGACTTTTATTATCAACTGTCTAAAAAGAGCTTAAGAAACACTAGACTCAAACATTTCATTATAGAACAGATGAATAATTGTAATTTGTATTGTAATAATATTTGTAAAATGGAAATTATATTGCAAAATAGATAATATACCTACTTGAATTATAACCCACCAAAACTGTGATTACTTAAAACCGGATATATCCTCTGAAAATAATGATTAGAAAATACGAGCAATTAGTATTTTTCAAAAGTGAAATTTCTACAAAAGGTATAAAATAGAAAAGGGGTAGGTAATTGTTATGCTCAAAACCTATTGATTCTGTTTATTGTTAAACAAATAAAAAGCCCCACCTTGGTGGTGAAAGGTTAGGCTGTCTGATCATATTCCGGAGTGCCAGTAATCGAATCTCCATTGATAGAAATGACACGGTTTTCGCCGGAATTTTATCGTATCCTCGGAAAATAAACGGCAACTCGTGTCTCTATGGAACTCCACTCTCATTGGAGCATACATTTCGTTCATCCATCGTTATGAGTGCTTGGTTACATTGTTTTAAAATAACAATGAATAAACAGTGTATATCGTATTGCCACTCAATGAGATGGTGTTCTTATTCTGAATAGCTTTTAAATCAAATGCCTAAAGTTCCGAATATTGGAACGTCATAATTTGTTTCCCTTTATTTACTATTTTGGGGCTTTAAAGAACATTTGAAGGCAGAAACTTCAGGTTTTGCTACTCTATCGATCCCATTCCGACGTCTTCACCTTTTCCAGCGTTTCACAACCTTGATCGCATCATAATAGAAGGCGGTGTCTCTCGTGTCGAAGAACTCACGATTGCCATGAGATGACCTCATCTGAGAGAGAGAGAGAGAGAGAGAGAGAGAGATGGCCGCCACAAAGGTGTATTTTCAATTGTGAGTCCAAATACATAATATTAATCTGACCACCCAATAAGTTGAATAAAGGTAATGATGAAACAATTGGCTAATATACTCATATATAGAATTAGTTGCTAAATGGGAACATATCAGAGGGTGCTTGGTGACCTAATACAGAGTAAAAGAAAAAACAATCTGTTAACATAAGTCCGCAAATAATTTGAAATGTAATGGTAGTTATGGTGATAAAATGAAATTAGTTTTATTTATGGACGCTCTGTCACTGCTATGGTTCTCAGCATAGGCGTGAAAGACTGCTTTAAATGTACTCAGTAACCTCTTTATCACAGGTGAGGTTCTTTTGTGTGCCATCTAGGACATGGTACCACCGGCTTTATTTCCCTTTCGATTGAAGCCATGCTAAAGATTTTTACTTCCGAAAAAAGCCATTGTCCTCCGCCCGATTTGAACCCGGGACCTCGAGAGCTAAAGGATAATATCTTTTTAAATTATGGTATATTTCTGTACATAGCACTTAGGAACATATTTATTCTTTATTGTGAAATCTATAACCCCCAGAGCTTGATCCAGTAACTTATTAGGACGTTTTTTACTGTCTGATGTACAAATTTTCCGTATTACTTAGCGGCGCGCTAAGCAGTAAGTAAAAGTAGTCTAGAAATCCAATAAATCCCCCGAAAATAAAGAAATACTGGGAGTCTATAGGGACCATAGCAGACTACTACACTATGTTTTGTTTTCTTTTGTCTTCTATCCTTTGCTACCACAATCCACAGTTACGCTTGCGTTATTACATAACTGGGGAGATTTTACTCTGTTGGTTCTGTATTCCTCACTGTCTCACCCCCTTCTCTTTCTGTTACATGTTTTCTCCTCTTCTCTCTCTCTCTCTCTCTCTCTCTCTCTCTCTCTTTCTCTCACGCTGTCTTTGCATTCTCTCACTCCACTCCCCCCCCCCCCTCTCCTGTGTGTAATATACATGTCATTTGACCTTTAGAAAACCGGCAATAAAACTACTTGTGGTATGTTAACAACAATTAAAAGGTGTGACGGTATGTAAGCGCATGTAGCTTACTTATGGTTGCAATGCGGTTGGAGCAATCGGTTTCTCGCGGTGAGCAGTTTACATACCCTAGTAGCAGGTACTACAGAAACTTCAGATAACTTCTTAAGGGTACCCACAGGTGAAATTTGTAAATCTTGCATCTTTGTCTAAATGTATTCAAAATTTTGCTGCGTGTTGCTGTACCACAATTATTATATTATAAACAAATGTGTTTCAAATATAATGCAAATGTCTATTAGTTTTTGAGAAAAAGCATTTACTTTATTTTTATTATGTACCTGTTTGCATTATTTTATTAATATGGTGTGGCAAGAGATGCAGAAATCGTAATTTTGAAAAGTATAAAGATTACCATATTATTTAAATATCTACTAATACACAAAACTGTATATGCGTTTTTTTCACTCGTTTCTTTAAAAAAAAAAACACCTTTAAATATACTTTTGGTAACATTTTAAGCTCAGTGATCGAATTAAATCTTTCATATCTTTGAGTAATTTAAAAGTGTAGCAAAAGTCATGTACCAATTTTAAGGTTATTCTCTCCGAGTAGTTAGACATTTTAAGGTAAAGCTTTTTTCGAGCATAAAAATTCCTTTCTGTTTTTTAACATTTTGACCACTTTTCACCTCTGGATATCCTTAAACCTTATTCTATCGGACATTTTTGAAATAGCAAAACTTTTGAGGAGCTTAACGCTTATGATCTTTCGTTAAATTAAGAACAGGAAACGACAAGTGGGAAATTTGATTTTTTGGATATTACGTGCGATTACAACCTCCCCTTGGTAAGTAATTAAGACGACATATAACCCATTTTCTAAAGTGAGGCCTAAGGTATGTTATGCACCAAATTTTATAACAATGGATTCAGCTATTCTTGTGTAAGAAGTTCCCTCTCGTATACACAGAAATAAATTGAAATGATATTTTGGTTTCAAGGTAATCCTTCATACAGTCGTATGCATTATTAATCCGAAATCTAAAATTGTCTTAAAATTTTTCCAGCTTTATACGTCGATCTCCATGCAGTATGCTAATGTTTTAGATATACTAAGCTTCGCAGAAATGGAAATGGAAATCTCCTGTTCAAATTCCAAACAATGAAGCGACAGTGCTACCTTTTTAGGAATAATAATTTATTAATAGTATACACTCTGCTGTTGCAAAAGTTTGAGGTTTCTGTTTTGTAGGTTTGCATTCACAAATTATATACAGTAGTGTGGAAATTCACACATTAGCAAATATTCCCAATCCCGCGATTGGGTATTTTATAATGTACTTATACATATAGTTCGTGCATAAAATATGTAGGAACAACAAATTTCAACTTGTGAAACAACTTTTTATGTTTTATTCAGCTGAGGAGTGCAAGCCAAAACGGACAAAAACAGAACTAGTACTGAAATAAAACTTCCGCAACATGCGATGCTCTCTGCATTTACTTTGTTCTAGACCCCAACGTTGTTAAGGCTAAGAATAGGCAGGGTTGCATACGTTTGGGGACAAGTGGGGTGGTATAAGATCCTGGACGGTTTCAAATGGAAATACAAGGCGGAAATAGGATGTTGGAGAAGCCCCATGGAGAATAGGGATCGAGCAGGAGGCAGCACAGAAGGGCTTCTTTTTAAAGGAAGCCAGGAAGCTCAAACGCTGTTGCGTCAGAGAATTAATTTGAATTTTAGAGCTATTAGTACGTACACCCAACAAATTTGAAAGAGTCGATGGAGTAAAATGATTCGAAAAGCAAGATAGAAAAGCAGTTTTTCGAGATAATTGTCACAATATATAGTTCCACGCCCAGTAAACGCTGTCCTAAAATTGGAAGCAGGATTTTCCGTGCACTCGTATCGATGACTATGGCATTTGAAAGAAATGTGAATTGAATAATTAGTTTTCGATGTTTTCGACAGCTTGCGTTGTGAAATACGTGAACAGTATGCTACAGATATAAGTTAGGTTCCTACGGTAGCTCTTTGGTAGAACGCCAGCTTCTAAAACTGAAGTATGTAGGTTCAAATACTGACGGTTGTTTCTTTTTTCTTTTCTTTTTCTCCGGATTCTATGTAAAACGAAGAAGCTTCTTCCATATTTGCAATTTTTACAACATTCGAAAAGTGTACAATAGAATTGTTGAGTTTACTGAGGCTTACAGGTATAAACCAATTAATATTCATTTATAATCGAATAGCAGATTATAACCAAATGTAAGCAAAACACTGCTTTCACGTGTATCCTGTGATTCATGTTATTTTGAATGACGGAATTGTTATCTACCTGTTAGGGTGCTATTTAACGCTAAAGTAGAGTGTGATCTTAAGCTACTTCCATTACTACTGCCATCAGCATAAGTTTTGTTCATAGCTTTTGTTTGTCAAGAGCAAAAAGTCAACATGATCATTATGTAGTTTAATTTTATGCACATTTTAACATAATTTAGTTGTAATAGTTGCTAAAAAAAGAGATCACTCCAGCAGCAGTTGCTACACTTAAATTAGTAAACGTATCGTCTGACATAACTTATATTGCATAAATGTTTTATGCTAAAAGTGTACATTTCTTTTACCTTGATCCTCCTTCAAAGTATATACACAAGTATTTCTTTATAGTGAAACTTCCTTTCTTAAATTAAGTTTCTATCATTGCAGAAACTATCCTATAGAACAATAGTGTTAACATATCTATGTAGAACGTAGAAGTCAAAAAACGGTCGGTTCGCCTACTGCATTGGTAGATAACGAGTCCTGACCCCATGTGCTTCCTCACTTCACTGGTTCGGGATGATCAAACAATGCATACGCGACTCTTTCTTTCGAAACTTGACCCCAGTTTCTTGTACGAGGGATTGTACATAGTTATTCGTATCGGTAATAGGGTGGCATATTGTAAACACCTTTGGAACATGTGAGAGTTGGGCTTGCACTATTACATTTTTGTATTTCCGTCATGATCAATATACGAACTTCAATAAACACTGTCAGGGTCCACCTTTACTATTGCACTATCGTATCCGCCTCTGTGCTGGTTCATGTTTATAGTATGTGCCTCTACCACTCGCTCCGTGCTGCCCCTTGCACGCTGCCGATTACTGGTGTAAATAAACTAGTTAACGTTTTATATAAAATTGAAAAAACTGAAATACGAGTTATGATGAAGTACATACTTCCTTTAACATTTCAAACAGAAATACCAAAGGAGCTAGATTGGACATTAAAGGATTCTCTCTACTGTTTTCGGTGGTTAAGAAATTAACTATTTTTTAAACTGTGGTAGCACACACCTTCAAGATGATAAATGTTCAGGGTGTCTCAAAACCGTTACACCTACAAATTGTGTCAAAAATTCTCACTGTCGTACGCAATGATCGCCTATTGAAGATAAGTCAGTCGGCTGACTTCGCAAAAATATCGATAGGCCGTGTACGCTGCATTTTACGCCAGGTAAAATGTGAGAAAATTTTCAGGTCGATAGGTTCCGCTGTTTTTTAACAATGGAGCAAAAACATTATTCGAATGAACCTTTCCAAAGGGTGTTCAGACTTGTTTTAACACAATTTCAGCGAGTTTTTCTCACTTTTCATAACAGTAGATGAAACACGAATGCATTACTTCACGCCAGAGAGTAGGGAGCAATCAAAACAGTGGCTCCTAACAGGAAAAGACACCAAAAGGAGCAAAGCTTGCCATCCACAGGAAAAGTCACGGCGCAGTTTGCTGAAACACTCAGTCTAGTACTCCTAGACTACCTCCAAAAGGACAGATCTATCATCGGGCAGTATTGCGCTTCACTTGTGCACCAATTTCTTGTTCAGGCTAAACGTGTACACCTGGTGAAAAGCCAGTTCTACTTTATCATGATTGTGCATGTTCACACAGCTGAAGTTTGTTGGTGCAAAATTCTATGACCTTCACTTCCAGGCGCTTCTAACGTTCACCCTATTTGCTGGATTTGGCTCTCAGCGATTACTTTCTGTTTCCAAACTTGAGAAAATTTGATGGTTCTCATAAAATGATGAAATTGGCGCTTATACATATTTATTTTGCACAGTGAGCAAGTCATGCTTCACCGAGCTGTTAACATTTCGAAAGTTGTTTGACAAAATGTGTTGATTTACAATGTGATATGTTGACAAAGAAAAACTAAATGGAAATATCACTCTTGAACCTTGTTCTTTTGATTAAGCCGAGAACTCTTAGAACGCCCCTCGTAAATCTGGTAATTTTTCTTTCGCATGGTTTGTGCGTGGGTTAATGTTGGAAGAGTATGATATCTTGTCTTGAAGGTCTATTGTGACACGTTAATCAGGGGAGAGAAGTTCAATGCGCGTTCGAGATACTCGTCATGGCTGCTTAAGGAAGCAGCATAGATAGCAGAAGCCGAATGTCCGTGATTCGTTACCCAACCATTGCACTTTCCAAGTCTTATTTATGGTGAACAAGTTATGTATATCTGGTTCCTAGCTTGCGTTTACAAACTATGAACACCTAAATAGCAATTATTGAACTAAGGCTTGCGTCACATCATCAGTAGTATTAGCCTCCATGTCTTAGCAATGCTGTTAAGCAGTAGACAGTGAATGTTTGCAGTAGCAATATATTCCAACCTTGCTATTAACAAATAGTGCACAAAAAGACGCTTTAAAAGAGATAACACTCATATTGCCTAGGTTTTCTTATTATTGTGAACAGAAAATGCGGAAAACTGAGACGTGTGTACCTCAATTTCACAATGCAAAAAGTTCATTTTTAGTTTCTCTGTTTATATATCGCGACAAATGACAGGTCCAGTTACTTTTTCATCACGTATTCTCTCTGTCACACAAACTACTGCTTCCTACAATACACTCACACTCACTAAAATACGCTTAAATCTCTACTTAAAAACATACTGCTCCTCTGTTCGCTTTTATATTCCAGGCGAAGTACTGGCGAATTTTCTAGAAAATACACCTTTTCTGGAAACTTCTCATAAGCCGGCATTCGAAACTTCTCATAAGCCGGCATTCGAAACTTCTCGAACCTTATAGAATCGCGCTGTTTTGCAGTCCGCTCTATTGTCACCTTGTTTACTCTCTGGTAGTGGGGTGAGACAGTCGATCTCGACCCTCTTTGGCACTCGGCTGCCTATCGGCGTCATACAACTTAAGGCAGAGGAAGTAATTATTTCTACCCAACAAATTCACATGAAACCTAGACCAGAAACACACTGATGGTTGCTGGGGAAAAAAAAAAAAAAAACCTCTACAGAAATGAGAGAGAGAGAGACAGACAGAGAGAGAGAGAGAGAGAGAGAGAGACTGAGCGGAAGAAGAACTTCAAAATGCAAAAGCGAAATGCCGGATAAATATAAAATGTCATACTTAGGTTACTGCTACTGAAAACTACTGAAGGAAAACGGTAAGTTTATATTATTTCCATTGGCAGACAGGCATATTGGTACATTGTCAAACATCAGCGACTTCCAAGAATAAAAAATGCCTCACTGATATTTCACATTGCATCAATATGCCTGTCAATTCAGCCCGTGCAACCAAAGAAATCGTTTCACTCCACGTGGAGCTAACAATACCAGAGAGCATTCCGAACAGAAAAGACAACCGCATATTAACCTTTCGAGTAGCACAGTAATATGATTATTAACGAATAAATCCCTCCTCTTACGCGACCTTACCATATAGTGCCTATTTATGTCAATCCAAGCTGCGATTAATTGTTCTTACACAGAATAGCCGTGTGTAGCACAAGGTTGGAAACGGTAGAGTGAGGCTGAAAAATTCAATGTCATTGGGAGGAGTAGAATGAGACTGAAAAATTCAATGCCATAGGAAATGGTAGAATGAGACTGAAAATTCAATATGTCGGAAAGAGTAGAATGAGACTGAAACATTCAATGCCATTGGAAACGGTAGAATGAGACTAAAAAATTCAGTGCTATTGGAAAGAGTAAAATGAGACTGAACAATTGAATGCCATTGGAAACGGTAGAATGAGACTGAAACATTCAATGCCATTGGAAACGGTAGAATGAGACTAAAAAATTCAGTGCCATTGGAAAGAGTAGAATGAGACCGAACAATTCAATGCCATTGGAAACGGTAGAATAGACTGAAAAATGTATTGCCACCGGATGTTTCGTGGTTCAAAACCCGACTATGATATTGAATTTTTCATTCTCATTCTACCCTTTCCAACAATCCAAGTTGCTAGAAACAGTTGAGCAACATCGTATAGTATAGCACCCTCTATTTGTACTCACATGTCTCAGCCAACACACGCAATAAATACCTACAATTAAATGCTTTCTCTACGAAAGATTGTTGTCGATCTGAGTGGCTCACTTGATTAGACGCTGGCCTACTGATCCCAATGTTGCGGGTTCAAATCCGGCCCAGATAAATGGTTTTTAAGTGTGCTTAAAAACGACGCTCCATGTCAGTAGATTTACAGGCATCTAAAAGAACTCCTGCGGGACGAAATTCCGGCACAGCTGCGACACTGTTATGATCCTGGCAATTGACAACAAAATAATTTAACTTATAAAAGATTGTTGTATTTTTAAGGCCCGTCGCGTTTCTCGACCTCCAGTAGAAAAGCGACTGTAACTTAAACTCTGTTCTGCACGGTACAGCTTCAACTACTAGTTTACCGTGCTCCGTTGGGGACAGTTTAAAGTCACGCTTTTCATGATCCTGCACCTGCTAACCCTTTAACACGCTACGCCTATATTGGATCAATAGTCCAGAGAATGCTTCTTAAACGTACCTAGTGTCTTACTTTGCTTCGTTTACTCAGATAACAAACAGCATTATTACTTTCTCTGCTGGTAAGTAGAGGAAGTATTGTATTCAACCCAATTTTGATGTTGAGATTTCACCGGAAATATATGTTTTGAGACCCCCTGAATAAAAAAAAAAGCAACTGGAAATCTTTCTGCAAACAGCACTTTCACTTGGCGAGCTGAGTTAACACATACGATCATAAATAAATAGACGTTGTGCAGTGGAAAACAAATGCTGAGCCATAATACACTTTGTGACTAAGTACGTTATCACGTCAGCTCAATACTGCACTTTCAGAAAACAGAAAAACAAGTCAACCGTATGAACTTGTGTACAACAGCTGCGCTATCGTGTTTCTGAGTGCGCAGTGGAAAACCACAGCGCAGCGGTTCGGATGTTTTTGGGTCTCTCTGTATAAATGCTTAAAAGCGCCAGCACTGTGTTTATTCGCGAAATCCAAAATTGTATCATTTCTAAAATAATATAACCAAAGTCAATTACCACACATTCAGAGGACTAACTGCTCCATCCAGAATACAGAGATGTCCTTCGGAAAAAAAGGAGAAATCAAGCTTAATCGCAAAGGGCGACTACTGCGCTTTTCAAATGGGAAGGACATACGGTTGACACAGCCTGGAACAATTAAAACAAAATATCCGCCAGGAAATTAACAGTATTTTTCAACGTGAGCTACGGCGTGTGTTGGATAGTTTCCTAAGAGGTACCAAAAAGGTATGCACAACGACGGTGGTCAGTTTCAGCATCTCCTTTAATAACATTGGTAAGTAAAGCCTTTAAAAGTAGTTTTAAAAATGTTGTATGGTTTCATCCACGCTGTTATATGACAGTAGCAGTCGGCAACGAGCATCGAGGACGCGTATAGGCAAAACAGCGCAGCCGGTTCGGAGTCTTTTGGATCGCCCATTACAAGCAATACAACCGTGCGCAAGGAGCACTCAAAATGGGCACAAAGTCGAATTGTGCCAGGAGAATCAACAGTATTTAGCCACCATGCCAGGTAGCATGAAAAGTTCAAATGTACACACACACGCACACACACACGCTCACAATATATATAGCTCTATTGAAAAAGTCAATATGCATTCATTACGAATTATCCTGCAAAATCTCCGTGTACACGTAGAAACACAGAGACGAAGCAGACAAATTGCATGCAACTGGTGTTTAATCGGCTTTAGCAAAGTAGTGTCGCTTCCTTTAATACAATTTCGTAACTCCAGGAAGAACCGGATAGATCAATAAAGGTCACGCAAAGCTATCCAGTATAATCTTCTCCCTCCCCCTAATCTCGCTGTTTTCCTCTATTCTAAGCGTGCCCAATTGCGAGGATAAACACATCAGTCATATAGCGCTAACAGCAGGAAGGAAGGCCAATCATTGTCATCATCCTCATTATCATGTAATAGCTTGACAACGTTGCCAGCTGTTGAGCACTTTGTAATGATAGTGAACACGTGGCTCGTTTTCTCCATACTTATTTAGCGTTTCCCTCAAACTGTCCGAAGAGCAGTTCTTGATAATAGTGCAATTTCTCACCGGTTCTTGTGGATTTTATGGGACTAGGAGGTAGAAATGTTTGAATTATGTGCAGATTTTGTAGAAGCACCTATATAATCACGAGATAGACAATAAGAGATAAAGAAGCCTCTTCATTTGCCGACTGAACCTGCGAAATTAATTTTCAGAGGGTTCTTTGAGCCCTTGATGTTGCAGTGAGACACAGATTGGCCTCGCTTCAGGTGCTGACCTTAGCATCCATTCACCGTCACACGGATCAACAAGGTGCACTTGCCGTGAATGTTGCTTCTGCCTGAAGAGTTTATTAAACAAGGCTCGAATCTTATGCAAGAAAGCTGCGTCACCAGACTCACCAACCACTGCATTTGCATTAGTTTCGAATATTGATCTGAATCAAGAATCTGATTATGGCTTTCTTTCTGAGATTTGTGTAACACTGAGAGATTATAGGTATTTGGGGTCACCATTATTTCACTAAATCCATTCCATAATGGCTGTCAGGGAGGTAACGTGTATGAAGCTTTTATCAATCTCTTACTGTTTACCGTTTACGCTGGTCATCCAGAATGAAGACTTCAAAGGAACATTCAGTATACATTTATTTGTCACGTAAACATCTCAAACATATAGTACTATTTTGATCGGCTGTTTAGCCCGGTAGTAGCCTGCTGCTTACCAAGCGCGAGACTCGGGTTCGATTCCCGGTATCGGCATGGGGATTTTCTCCCCTTGGGAGACCTGGTCCGGGATGCACTCCATCCTCGTTAGGACCCTGAGGGGCCAATTGAGGACTATTTGATTGACAAGTCGCGATCCCTGGTTGCAAAATCCGCGTAATGAATTGGAAGGGACCGGGGCGATGATCATGTCCCTTCCCCAGTACTGCACCCCACTCATAATGCCTGTGATATGTAGAGGTGGGGGATGCAGCGGTTGGACGGTAGGCCCGGAAAGGGCTGTTGCACCTCGGGATTATTATATAGTACTATTTTAATCAAAGCCATTAGAACTATTTTTGAGAAAATTTTCACACATTTTTCCATCTTAAGTATAGCTTGGGTAGGATTTTCTTGAAAATCTCCGTGTCACATCCTTGGTAGATGCAGAAATCAAAGACCAAGTTAGGTAATTATTATTTATTTATGCCAACAAGCTTACTGCTAGTGTTTTTCAGTCTTGATTCCACCTCTTAAACCAAGGTAGGTATTTAACCGACCATTACTTTTTGTAAAAATGGTTTGCTTTTGTTGTTTTTCGGATACAGGGTATGTGTATTTGCAATCAAATTTTTGAGTGAGATGCAATACCTTTTCAACCTGCTATGTTCGTGGTACAGAAAGTAATTAACATGTCTTCTCCGTAAATTTTACTGCTAGTACTTTGAAAGTGGAAATTTATTAATTTATTGCAGAGATGTGTACAGGCATTGCATTCTATGATGGCTCGATGTAAAGAAAGACAGTGTCGCTACCTCCTCAGCGGGCTTACCAAGAACAATGTAATGCTTTTCGTTCTAAGGTGCACAAGTTGGATGCCCCAATAAAGTGCTGGATAGGATTGAAGCCTCGCCAAATTATCTATGCAGCTGCATTCGAAATGTATTGATGTTCCTTAATTAGGGATCCTAAAGATGTATACTTTGCGAAAGTTAGTGCTAGGTTCAGAATTGTGTTGGCTCAATAATAATAATAATAATAATAATAATAATAATAATAATAATAATAATAATAATAATAATAATAATAATAATAATAATAATGTTTTAGTTTCCTTTACGGTGGTTTGAATATCACTGTTTGCTGTTTAACTGTATAATTTGAATATTTTATGTGCACTAACAGCAATGTCTTACGCTCAGCAACATTTAGAAGTAATATTTAACCTTCTTGAAACTTAAAGTTGTGATATTTCATAAGTAATATTTAGATGTATATTTATTAAATATATATTACGTACTTACCTCTTTTATTAAGTTAAGTTATATTTAAGAGGTCCACTCATGACTTGATATGTTAAGCAGTGCTCCCGTCATTTTTCCTGAAGTCGAAATCCCTAAACATTTTGCCCTAGTGAAAAACAATCATATTGAATAGCTCAATAAGAGAATAATCTAACAGTATTAAGAGAAGATAAGACGCAGATAACGATATTGAACTAATGCTGCATTAAACAAATTGCACGTAACAACCGCATTAAAAGATAGCCTCATATTGCAGGTGTAATCGCTTGGTGCGATTTCTATCTTTGGCACGCTTAATAAATTAATAGGAGCTTAGTGGAGGCCTTCAGGCCTTACCGAGCCATGGGAAACCAGGGGTCCTGTCGTTTCTAGATTAAACCCCAGTTTCACCTTAGTGTGTGTGTATGTACTCATGTTGCTATAATTAATATCACAGCTCATTTCCCCTATTCCTGCCTCTATCAACAGAAATCAACCGAATACTCCCGACCCTACCAACTATTTTTAAAAACACTTCTGGTCTGCCCAATTACTGCATTATAGAAACAACCAATAAACAAAAATTTAGGGCAGGTGAGTTGGAAATATGGTTAATAGTATATTCTTCGAACATACGCATTGAGGGTAACCGAATATCTGGTTTTGTTTATATCGAGCACCCACGGTGACGATTGTTCAAGCCATTGAATCACATCGTTTATAAATTATATTTAAATCTAGTGTACCCAACGTTATGCGAAAGAGGGGAGGATGGATTTGCCTCTTCTCACTTTTCGTCGAGTTATGAGGCATTCATGGGACTAAAAGTAAACTTCTCTAATGCTTGGTTTCCTGAATGAGTGAAAGAGAAATGCCTCATGCACAAAACGAAAGAGGTGGGGTATTACCTTATAAGAGACTAGGTTGGTTCCATGACTTAAACTCAATGTACAGGGCTCTCAGGTTCCAATTGTGGTCGTGGGCTCTACTCCCAATGCTGCGGGAACTAATTGCCTAACAACGTAATTATTTGGCCGAACTCTCCTCTTTCCTTTGTGAAATAATCCCAAAAGTTTACAGCAATGACCTGGTGCTTTAGAGTACTCTACACAATACGGCGAAATACACTCAATTTTAGGTCGTTTGACTGTGGCAACAGTGTTGTATGAACATGTCCTGTTGGTGACATTTACCATTCATCATGCAGCAGAGCCGCGTCTTGTTTAAGTTACTATCAATAGTCAATTGTATAAGTAATTGCATCTGGCATGTTGTTCTCTGTTTTCTAATTGCCCCTTGATCTTAAGTAAATAACTATTTAAGTACTCAATGGCTTCAGGAAATGTGAGACCGGAACAGGCTTAAGCCTAACCCGTGAAGGAAGAACAAGAAGAAGAAGAAGAAGAAGAAGAAGAAGAAGAAGAAGAAGAAGAAGAAGAAGGAGAAGAAGGAGGAGGAGGAGGAGAAGAAGAAGAAGTACTCAATTAACAACTTAAGTCAGAATTATATTTTGATGATGGCAAACAAGGAAGTGAAAGTAAAATTCTACTCACAGAATGAAATGTGTGAGGGAAACTATAAATAATGCAGTGATGCACTAATGGGTTCGGCGGCGGCATAGGTTCTAGCCAAATAAATCAAAGAATGATAGAAAATAAATTAAATAGGGTATGAATTATGGCCTGGCATGAGAATAAAGGTATCTACCAGGTTTTCAGGAGTTGAGATTGGTCAAAACTGGAATAAATATCCCCATAAACATATGTCCAGAAACAAATACCTGTTGAGATATGAGCCAGTTTACTTGTGTTGCGTTTGGTGGAGCAGTCATGTAGTGGAGGCATCAGTATCGCTTTGCATTTTACCCAAGAGATTAACAGGTCCTGTGTATCATCGATTTCTGCGCGATGAGTTACCCGTGCTTTTGGAGGGCATTGTGCTTGTAAAAAGACAACGCATGTGGTTTATGCAAGACGGGGCACCACCCTATTTTCTACACATCATGCGATAATAGTTAAAAACCAAACATTTAATGGGCGATGGAAGGTCGAGGAGGTTCAGTAACATGGCCTCCACGTTCGCTGGGCCTCAATTCATTGGATTTCAGGCTATGGGGACATTTAAAGACATTGGTGTATGCCAAACCCATCGACAATGTGCTTAAGTTACAAGAGCGTGTGACCAATGCATGTGCCCAAATCCGAGAGCAGACAAGTAGGTTCGAAAGAGTTCGGGATTCTTGGAGAAGAAGAGCTGAATCGTGTGTAAGAAAGTATGGTAACCAAATGTAGGATGTCCTGGAGTAATATCGACATAACATGCAGATGTTAGCACAGGACAGAATGACAGATCTCATCAGAACTCCGTTTTGATGTATGTGGATGTGTACCCAAAAATTGTTCTGTTAAACGTTAATGACTGCAGTGTTCACTAGATTTCGCTTGTTTGATGAAGTCCATTGTCTGGCGTAAATACTCAACAGGCTCATACCTCAACAGGCATTTGTTTTCGGACATATGTTTACAGGAACGTGTATTCTAGTTTTGACCAATCCCAACTTCTGTTACAATATGAGACACTTTTTCTAAACGCCCGGTATAATACAAATGTGCGTTTCAAGTATGCTTTCGTTAGTGTTCAATTATACCTATAGGTACCACGTTAATTTGGAATGAAGTCTTAAAAATTTAAAGAACTGACAGCGAGTGACATCCGTTTTTCGCTCTAATCGTTCATAACATTTTGTTTTAGTCCTTTACTTAATGTCACTTTGACAACTGGATATTATCGCGACATCATGGAATTACACAGTGATGACGAGTTACAGTATGTTGCAATAACATAACATGCACAGAGTGAAGAATTACATGTTACAGCAACACAAAAGAAACTACATATTTTATAGTGGGAATTTAGTTAGTTTACAGATTCCAAGAGTAATATCCTGGTACAGTAGTTGGTGATTGTCGAGCGCCTCAAATAGATCTGTAGGAATGCTGTATTGTTTTCTTGCTGTAACGCATTCGTGCACTTGGTTAGGGTATATCAAGCAGTTAGTTGGACGTTGCAGGTTTCACAATTTAGTGGTGGTTCCTTTAGTAGCAAGGTGGGAATGTGTTGATTTTGCATGGGCCATTCCCAATCTGCTTATTAAGTGGTAGTGATTTGGCATGGAAGGGAAAAGTAGAGTCCTTTCATACCGTTTGAATTGGGGGCATTGCCGGCGTGAAAGGAAAAGCGTTAATTACGTAAATGTGGATTTGGAATATAATTTCAATTACGTTATGCTTCCAACGGAGCTAATGTTCGGAAGAACTGTTACCATCTCTGCACTCTTTAAAGTAGTCGATATTGCATAACTTAATGCAAAGCACCGCGGTTTTCCAGGTTTGAATCACTTCTATGACAATTGTTGGAGAGTTGCTATTCTGAGGTAGAGAATATTCTCAATCTTTAAATTAGATTTGGAATTCCACTTTATGAAGAGTATCTAACTTAGCGCTAATACTCGAGCCGTTTCGCATGTTCAACCCGGAAAGGATCATCCAATTTCCTTCGTTGCTTCCATTATCAGTCCCTAGCAGTAATCTCATCCTTCCCAACAGCTATTATGTAAGTTTCTTCATATTATCTACCCATCTCATTGCCTTCCTACGCTTGCCAATACTGCGCTCTTCTGCATTTGCATTAAAACACTCGGCGCTCTCAGCAGAGTTCGGGAAAAGGCTTCTGAAGTTATGTGCACGGAATTAATAGGCATTAAACATTTATATAATGTCTATAGCCTGCAATATGGAGGCAGTTCAACATTGATGTTTGAAAGTGAATGAATGCTGTTGCAGAATCTTGGAAAACGTTCTTTGTAATGTGTATTCATAGGTTTCATACTTTCATATGCTTTTTTGGGTAACAGCATTATTATTATTATTATTATTATTATTATTATTATTATTATTATTATTATTATTATTATTATTATTATTATTATTATTCATCGTTGGGTGGGTAAGGTAACTGTGGTTTACCGTAATTTACATGTAAGAGTAAAATACGTTATGTGGAAGTAAACTGTTTTCTACAAAGAGTTAAAAGCTAACGTTTGTTGACCATCTAAACATCTACTTATTTGAATAATATTCTTACATACAAAAAAGTCTATTTAGCCATGCTTCATGATTCTTTTTTTATGTACTTCACGTTATCACTTGAGATAAGCCTTTGCAGAAATTGTTTCATAAGGTGTTCGAAAAATAAGCTTCAGGTAAATAGTTGCAATTTTTTTTTTTTTTTTTTTTTTTTTTTTAACAGAATGGAGGTAAAAATTCATTATTTTTGCTGTATTTAGCGTCATGGAATACACACAGTAAATGTTAAGGTTTTGAATCATAATCTCTGAACCTATGATATCGACCGGAACAAGTTTCATCTCCGCGCAGCAGAAATGCAGAGAACATTCGACAATGAGCCAATAAAATTTTATTTGTGTTTAAAAGGACGTTATGCCATATTTCGCAGATAGGTTGCGTAAAGCCAATGACCATAACGACAAAGTGCAAATTATGATTTGCGATAAACTTGTAAATTGCCCAGTTGGATGACTGGAATTTGATTTAAAAAAGAAAAATCTGAACTGTGTTTATGACGCAGGAAACGTTTAATCGGGCCCCCGCCTTTTCTTGATATACGATTACCTGCCAAAGTAATGATATTTTCAGCCAGGATATTTATGGGCTGCACTTCGAAAGTAATTTACATACTTGAGCGTTGTGGTGTGACTACGTGGATAGGTTAGTAATAAACACATTATGCAACGTAATCCCGAGATAGCCACAAGTACCTAATGGCGGTAAGCACTGATGCAGAAATGAACGTAAATGGGGCAAAATACCGGTTATACGCCGTTGCGCACATCTTCTGCTGACTCCAACAGATGTTATCTGTGTTAAATTTTATCTGAGGCAGTGTGCAGTTTTAAATCCTCTCAGCACATATGCTGACATATTATGTGCTTCCTGACAACGTGAATGTTGCACAACATCTGTTGATTTTGGGAGCCTTTGATTTATGGCAAAAATACAGTGCAGTTTGTTTATGAGTTTGTTTATTATTGTAAACGTGATCTACTTAAGCAAGGTGGAACCAGATATAAATCACGTATCGACTTGTCTGTGCAATATATCTTGTATAGCAAAACGCCAATGATGTTTATATAGCTATTATCATAAAAAGTTGCACCTAAAGTGGTTCGGTTTTATTTTCATTTCTATACCTACTAGATGCAGTGTATTGCATTTTAAATATCCAATGTGCAGATAGTAATCAGAGCTCAGGTTACCAGCCCTGTAATATCTATGAAATTGTTCGAGCTTTGGGTCATATTAAACTCTATAGCAGCGTTTCTCAAACTATGGGTCTCGACCCACTGATGGGTCGCCGAACGACCCGTCAGGTCTACAAAACATTTTAAATTTAAGAGACATTCTGTAAAAGTTATCTACATTCCATCACGCAGTGAACATGGCAGTACAAAACTTATCTGCTTTCAGTGAACGCGAGACTGTAATCAGAGGTAACGCAGCACACTTGCAACAATGGGAAATATGAGTGTAGCGCGGTGTATTTATATTATGACAAAGTCAGTAACAGTTTAGTCAGTTTGAAATTGAATGGGGAATAAAAATTTACTGGCAAAGTAGCAGTGCCAAACTGCCAATTCATTCTGTCTTCCGACAGCCTTCGTTCAAGATTAAGTGTATTTCCGTCTTAATAGTTAACGATGGATGCATGGCTTAAATCACAAACATTAAAAAGAAAAGTATACGCGAGTGAAGTTAAAGATCCCGTGAGTGTGAGTGATAGTGCTTCGAGCTCTGACATAAGTAGGCCTACTAGTTCGGCGATTGACACGAAAAGAAAGAAGCGATATCAGCGTAAATATAACGTGAACTATTTGAGGTTGGGGTTTTTGTGGTGTGGTGATAAAGATGAACAAAAACCACAGTGTGTATTGTGTTACGAAGTTCTGTCAAATGCGTCAATGAAACCAAATAAATTACGAAGACATTTAGAAACAAAACATCCAGAAGTTAAAAATAAAAGTGAAGAATATTTCGCTCGCGCACTAATGCAGTTTAAACGGGAAAAAGCTGTTGTATCTGTGTTGTTGTTGTGTTTAACGCCCGCTTTTACTACTACGGCACCGCAGGCGGTGATACTGATGATACGTGGAATGAAGATGGAGCAGCGGTGGAATGAGATGGCGGGGGAAACCGGAGCACCCGGAGAAAACCCGCCCTGACGCCGCTTCGTCCACCACGAATACCACTTTTTTCCCTGGGATCGAACCCGGGCCGCCTAGGTGGTAGGCGAGCGCGCTAACTGCTCGGCCACGGCGCCGCCGCTGTTGTATCTAAATGACCATCACTTAATTCAAAGGCTTTGGCATCATCATATTCGGCTAGTTTGCATATTTCTAAAGCTGGAAAATGTCATTCTGTAGGTCAGAATCTGATCCTTCCTGTGGTTAAGGCTATTGTTAAAGTTATGCTCGGTGAAAAATAAGCAGATTTAGTTCCCATGCCTAACGAGGCAGTACATCGTCGTATCAATGAATTGGCCAGTAACGTAGAAAATCAACTGATCATGAGAATAGGAGGCAGTAAATTGTTTGGAATACAAATTGACAAATCAGTTGACATCGTTATTCATCTCATCTCATTTATTTCATTTGGTTTGAATATCAGCCTGCCGTCAATGAAGAATTTCTTTTTTTGTGAAAGCTTGCCCACGCATACAACAGCAGAGTGTATTTTCAAAGTTCTTGATTCCTATGTCACTAAGCACAGCATTGATTGGAAAAGACGTGTCGGTGTAACTTCCGATGGGCGTCGAGCGATGTGTGGACGGCGCAGTGGTGTTCTTGTGCGCGTTCTTAAAGTGGTTTCACGTGTGATTTGGATACACTGCTTTCTTCACAGGGAAGCATTGTCTACTAAGACCATGCTGGGTGATATGAAAACAGTTTTTGATAGCGCAGTTAAAGTGATCAACTTCATAAAATCTCGGCCTTTGAGTGCTATACTTTTTTCTGTGTTTTGCGACGAAATGGGTAGCGAACATAAGCACCTTCTACTTCACACAGAAGTGCGCTGGCTTTCGAGAGATGAAGTTCTTGTAAGACTTTTTAGAGCTTAGGCAAGAAGTTTTTCTATTCTTGAATGTTTATAAGAATGAGTATGTGACTTTGTTTTTAGACAAAAATTGGCTGGTTACATGGGTTTACGTGGCAGACATATTTTCCGAACTAAATGAACTCAATTTGTCCCTTCAAGGTCCAGTCATCGCTGTATTCAAAGCTTATGATAAAGTCAAATCGTTCCAGAAAAAGATCAATCTATGGTTAAGGTATGACAAAAGTAATGATTTTTCCTCTTTTGGGACATTAGATTCTTGTCTAAGTGAAAATGTTATTTCCTTACGTCTGATTTTTGTGATTGCATAGTATCCCATCTCTCTGGTCTCAATAATGAAATTGAAAGTTATTTTTCAGCAAATTACAGTGAACTCAAATGCATTCGAGACCTTCTTCTTCTTCTTCTTCTTCTTCTTCTTCTTCTTCTTCTTCTTCTTCTTCTTCTTCTTCTTCTTCTTCTTCTTCTTCTTCCAACGACGCTACAGCCCAAAGCGGGCCTGGGCCTTCTCCATCCGAGACCTGCAATCATCTCTATCCAGAGCTATGTGTTGCCAATTTTTGCATTTTAGGAGCTGTTAACTGTGCTCTTTCACTGAATCTATCCACCTTTTCCTAGGTTTACCTATCGGTCGCTTTCCAAACGTCACTCCTGTCATCACTTTTTTAGATATATGTCATTTATCCATTCTTTGTACATACCCTTCCCACTGTAGCCTTTTTAATTTGGTCACAATGGACAGTTCTGCCTCTTTGAGGAGGTCATATATTTCCTTGTTGTCTAACATTCTCTATATTACATTCTCATTTATAGGTCCGTAAATTCTTCAAGACCTTTCTTTCAAATGTGTTAATCATGGATTCGAGACCCATTCCTAAATTCAGATCCTGAAAGTTAAAATTTGCCACTAAAACTAAGAGAACAGTTGTGTGATATTAGTTGTGATTCTGGTACTAAAACTCAATTTTTACACTCGGATATAACTACATTTTGGATATCAACAAACCGTGAATATCCTGAACTTTCGAAGGAGGCATTAAAGAAAACTTCATCTCTGTGTGAAAAGAGATTTTCCACTTTAGTTCAAGTGAAAAACAAGTACAGAAATAGACTTGATGCACGTTCTGATTTACGACTCAAGTTAACTGCAATTGAACCCAACATGCACTAGCTTTTGTGGACACGACAGACCCATCCATCGCATTAGTTCGGCGAGTACAAAATCTGCTAACACTTGAATTAGAATATGATGGTATTTTTAATTAACATGCATATAGGCATACTATATTTACTTTTTCATGAGTGGTTAGTATGTACTAATTTAAGTTATGGGTCGCGTGAAGTTTAATATCCTTCAAGGTGGGTCGCGGACTTAAACAGTTTGAGAACCGCTGCTCTATAGCCATTATCGGGAAACGAAAATGGCCATGAGTTTGAGATGGCCGTAGATTAATTATTCATTTCCTGATAATGGCTATAGAGATTAATGTGGCCGTAAGCTCGAGATATTTCACGGCTGGTAAACTGAGAAGCTTTAATTAATAATAATCGCCTTGAAAGCTTCCAATGCAGGTAGTTAACTTTAACCAGGCAAGTAAATCGCGATTTTTTTCCATACCTTTATTTGTCAAGGTTGCACCCCAAATGCATCAGAGCCATGATGTTAACACTATGCTTTTGTAAGAATATTTGTTCATGAGTGGGTAGAGAAAGTCATATGAATTTAACATGTGTGCTCATTATAAGGGAAGTGAATTTCAGAGACATTACATACCGATGGATCAGAATGTTGCTTGATTTATCCGTCCTGGAGTATTCTGTGGACAATGCTCAGAAATTTGTGGAGCAAATCACAGATTTATACCTGTTGTAATTGAAAGAACTTCTTCAAATGATTTCTTAAATTGAATTTCAAAACTATTGCTTAAGCCTACTGTATTCCCGTTTAACTTTCAGTGTATGGTATAAGCCATTTCTGCCAATTTTTATCTCGGTTATTTCATACATAGAGGCGTTAAATTATCATATACGAATTATCACCAGGTCATTATTTTTTTTAGTCGGTGTCGCCAACTGTATGCCATACATCGCTGAAAGAGAATTTCTTACACATTACAATTTGACAACTGTGTTTTAACAATTATTCGTTTAATAATTAATGTATATTTCAGGAACAAAGGTTATTTGTTTGTGTTAAAAATATAATGAGATTTAATTGAGATTATGAACTGGTTTTCTGTCGTAACAAGAGAAGATCGAAATTCATGTCTTGGGTTTCGTTTTCCCCAGTTGGCAGTACTGAGTAAGTCGGACTACACTAATTGAAATGAATACATTTAAGTTACTTTTTATTTAAGTGAATATTTTCTGGTCAAATATTTGCTATATAGTATTTAAATTCATATCTTATTTATGAAATAGTCCACATAAATATTCGATGGTATGGTCTTCCCTCCTCGGATTTATCGGTTAGTTCAGCCGTCTTATATTATTTGTGATAAATATGAAGCAGATAGAAGAATAAACTTTTGCAAAACAACTCGTACAGTATATGCCATTCTCATGAGTAGGGAAAATCGAGTGTGTGTGTGTGTGTGCGTGCGTGCGTGCGCGCGCGCGCGTGCGTGCGTGTGTGTGTGTCTACGTACGTATAAGGTTTTTTACTTAGGAAATACACTGCCAATGGATGTGCTTTCTCTGATTTAAACCCACTGTTCCTGAATACGTATCAGTCATAGTCATTGTAGTGAACATCGTTTTTAAGTTAGTTGAAAAATTTGTACTTCGTCATTTTTGGGAATATTCTTGTTTACTTGGGAAAAAATCAACTTATTGGCTGTTGCCGCTATATTGCCAAGAAAATTGTTACATCCGTTGTTGATGTGTTTTTCATCGGTTTGGACGTAAGGCTCCAGGTGGTGCTCTCAAACCAAAGGTGACTGAATCTTTAGATCTTTTCTGCAGTAGTTGAATTTGCTGGAACAGAATCCGTAGTACCACGAAATATAGATGAGACAAACTGATAGCCGCATACATACGTGGTCACGAAGAAAGCATTCCGAATTGTTAAATAACACCTATTCAAGCATACCCAGGAGATGATAATTATTGACCATAGCGTCAGGTACAGTTGCGTACAAAATGTAATGTCGACCCGCCCAAGCGCAGCAGCCGTTTTTGCTCCGTAATTGCCAATGTGCCATTTAATCCCGCCACTGGTCATGTTTCTTTATCTGAAGGCAGAATATGGACAAGGTTGGCACCGTTTCACATTTCAGTTTAACTGATTTACCGATGTTGGTAGGCCAGTCAGCCCCGCAGTGTGCCTTTAATATCAGTTTAGATCACTGGTTCATAAACCACGAAGGATGTGATCAATTTACGGATCGATGCACAACATAGAGAAATAGAAAAGCGAAACGTGACTTAATAAATAGAAAAGCCAATAATAATTTTGATACATGTTTTCTGGTGTTGGCAGTGCATAAATCTCATTCAATTTTCTTAGAAAGTTTTAACTGCAAATAAAGTAGAAATTGTCCACTATATGGTCTTAAAATATTTTCTGGTTTAATTTTTATTCTTAAAATATTGAACCGTAACCTGTCTTCACTTATGTTACAAGCGCAATATTGAATGTAAAATTTTTAACTTTGTCTTTAATTACAGATTAAGAGCTGGAAGAATTTTCTTATACATACAGTTGAATTTAATTTGTTTTCTAAATGTTTATCCGAATCAGTGTTAGCGAAAATAGTTGATTTAAATTTTTATTCTGTTCAGAACCTAAAATGTGAAGCACCATATTCAGATTGACAATTTGTTAAGGACATTGACATTTAGGTCAAAAAGTGGATTTTTTTTTTTTTATTTTGCGCACAATATTAATCTACATAGGTTATTTTTAAAATTGATTTGTTTGTTAACGGCGCTATCAACAGCCTGGATCATATGAGGGATGCAGATGGAAACCCATACTTTTCCACTTTAATGAAAATTGAGATATTTGTATTGGATTTAATGGCTTGCATTCTTCTATTAATACGAGTATACATATTGATACAGTGCAAGAAGTGACATTTTGGCAGTGTAATTCACACTTGTAATGCGCGTTTTACATGCAAATGCCTGCCGTAGTAAGAATGGTTTACCTGGTTTACTCAAAAACATCAGAAGTGGAAAAGTCTGGATTTGCATCTATAGGCACCAGTCATAGCACCGCCGGTGTGCCGAAATTTTGTCCTTTATTAGTTCTTTTACATTTCAGTGAATCAACTGACATGGGGCTGTCGTTTTTAAGCACAGTTAAAAACCATCCTGGACCGGGTTTGAACCTTGACCTCGGGATCAGTAGAGCCACCCAGACCGGCTAATGTACCTACATAGTTTGTAGAACATGCCCGTGTAAGGTTTATGTGTGTTTACGGTATTTAAGTGAGGAATATAGAGAATATAGACCAGGGATACTTTGAAGTTGGATGTGTTGCAAAAAGCAATCTACTTTTGCAGTTAGTGCATGTGCGAACTATAGTGCTCTAAACAGCCCCTTGAAAACTTTTGTTTCATATGTATGAAATTCTTTAATTATATGCCTACGCATACCTAAAAAATAAAAGGAACATAATTGTTCCTGAAGTGTCTCACAATTGTTTAGGAGAAAAGTGGACAAAATATGTGAACATTTATACAAATATTCTGGTTTATGAGAATATTAACGAAGTAGCAATTATTAATAGTGATTGTAGTCTCTCAATCAGATACAGATGTTTTATAAGTGATAGATATAAGTTTCGTTGTGATAGATTGTATAGTTTTTATGAAGCATCAATGTATGTTGTATTGAAATTCAGCATGGAAATTGCCACTTTATCTCTGTAATGTTTTTATTTATTTCAGCGGTCTTGTTTCAGTCACATGCTGTACCTTTATGTTAAAATTAATATAGTACTAGTTGTATTGTGTGCTTAAAATCCACTCATTGTACACTACTCTTAAATATGTGTATGACGAAAATACTAGTAATACATTTAAGAACCCTAGCGTGGAAAGTCTCGACAACACTAATGTAAAAATATCTCTAGTCTTATGCTTTTCTGTATCTCGAGAGTGGTATTCAAAAATGTGCATTTTTCTAATTATATAGGTATCAAATTATGCAGTTTTAAATTCAGGTGACTTTCATTATCATATGCGAATTATCGCCTGGTCATTCTTTTGTTTAGTCCATGTCGCCAGCTGTATCCCATAAATCGTTGAAAAACAATTTATTACACATTACAGTCGATTAACAATCAAAATAGCACTCCATTTCAATTTGTTAGTTGTGTTTTTAATAATTGTTCTTTTAATAATTAATGTATTTTTCCAGAGGAAAGGTTGTTTGTTGATGTTAAAAATAAAGTTACATTTATTTGAGTTTATGTACTGATTTACTGATACTATAGTAATAAGAGAAGAGTAAAATGCATGTAATTCATGGGTTTCGTCTTCATCGGTTGACAGTGTCGAGCAAGTCGAACTCACTAATCGAAATAAGTATATTTTAGGCCTTTTTTTCACAGAGTTCAACAGTTTTTTCGGTCAAATGTTTGTGATATAGTATTAAATTCATGTTTTATTTATGAAAGAGTCCACATAAATAGCATTCGATGTCTGGCCTTCCCAGATAAATTCTGTCGCTTCGCTCGAGAATTCATCAGATAGATCAGACGCCTTATATTACTTGTGCTAATACATCTCTTTCGGTCTTTGGAGCTCACAATCGATGGGAGAATGTGCCTTCAAATAGTATCACATTTGCATAAACTCTGAATTCTGAGACCTTTGTGAAAACCTAACCTACTTTCATTAGTAATGAAAACCCATTATTTTCCGCGGCGTTCTTTACAGTATACAGACAGTACCTATATTACGGAATAATTAATCCCCACACACGAAGTAAGAAATTGTATCCAGTTGCCCATGGGCGTCGGAAAGGGGAAGAAAGGGGGACCCGCGGTTCCCTTGGAACTTATGATGTTAATGTAGAGTTAATTAATGACTGTTTAGACTATTATTTTAGCAATAATTAATACGGTTATCCGCAACATATAACTTTTGACAACAAAATAATTAATATTGTTTGATTGGAAACTTCCAACATGCTGCCCCTCCCCCCCCCCCCCCCCCGGAAAAACGTCTGCCGACGCCCATGAAGTTGCCTATTAATACGGGAAGGTGAACTGGTAGCCAAAAGACTGCTCTCGTTTGCGCAGCGGTTGTAATTTTTATAAATGAAATGAATATGTTATATCGGTGTCAAGATAATCGATATGTCACATGCTTGTTGTGAATTGCATCAATATCTTATCATATCTCGATATAAACTTTCTTGTTCCACTTACTGGTGTGTGCACAGTCATGTGCGGTTAAGTTGATTATCGACATATTGACATAGCATCTTGCACAAGTACATGAAAATGCAGCAGATCAGCGCCATATTTAGCATTCGCCAATATGTCATAGTTGTTGTGGCACTTGAAGTGGCAGCTGTTGTAACCTGATTTTCTCTCCTCCACCTTGTGACGCTTAGCGGGTCACGGAGACCAGAAGTTTCAGGTTCGGATACCGATGTGGGGCCTATGCACCAAGGTAGGCGAAAATTGTTGCGAAATGACAATTTCATGTGCGCCATATGTAGTAGTAGATTCGAACAGAATGATACATTATCTGCTCCAAATGAATTTGCTGGATCCGCAGCCGTTTTGTGATGGATTAAAAAAAAAGTAAATTGCCAGAATCATAATGCCATCGGTGTGCCGGAATGTCGTCCTGCAGATCTACTGACATGGGGCTGTAGTTTTTGGGCACTTAAGAACCATCGGTCTGGGTTGGGATCAAACCCGCGACCTTGGCATTAGTAGGCCAGCGTCTGACCAACTGAGCCACCCAAGCAGACATTTTTATAATGAATAATGGTTAACTATTCCCACTGCGTATTTAAATACTGGTAAGAGGGAAAAATATGTCCTAGATCTATTCTCCTCTTTATCTCTTGACCATCATTTCTATCAGTATCAGACTTGGAACCCAGATTTATAAAGTTATCCCAATTGCAATCACATCATCGTCTGTCACGTTATTTCTTTGTGGTGCCAGATTTTTACGGGATTGTCTCATCACTTTAGTTTTATTCGTATTGATGTTGATCTTCGCTCTCGATTTAATTGCTTTAAAGGCTTCTTTGGCAAATACCAAGGATCTAGAAATTATTATGACATCCTCTTCATATGCCTTAATCTGTGTTGATTTATAAGCGAGTTTTACAGATATTGTATGCCAGCCCACTCACCCGTCCTCATCCCTTGTGAGTTTTAATCGTGAGGAAAGTTAAAAGATATGGGGTTCAGATCAAACTTGCACACAAGCCAGAATTTAAACACATTCGAAATGAAGTTTGGTTTTATTTCTGAAGATGAACTGCGACGTGTCAGTGGATTTTTCATCAGTTGTGCATGCAGTCGAAGACATACTGCCAGCACCTGAGGTACGAATAGGAATATGAGAGATATGGATTGGGTTGGACAATGAAGCTAGGCTTATTGTACCCATGTCCCCAAGCGGACACCTCCGGAGGAAGATGCCAGATCCAGACTAACGGTACAGACATTGACAGAGGTCCCTAAGGTTTCCCAAGTTTAACGACATCTCGAAATGTTTAGGTCTTCCGGGGCCATCTTAGGGGAACCTAGGCGCGGGGTCCAACGGTCCCAGATGCCGTCCGCTTTTCCACCCGGATTCCATGGACAACGAGGGACGGAAAGAGTTCCTGTGCGCATATCATCTCTGCCAAGCTCCACCTAACGCCTTCGCTGACATTTGTGACCCTGAAAAGCCAACGGGATGAAGGATTAATGAAATGATTAATGAAACGAAATGGAAGGACAGGAAATTCGGGCATGTAATTATCCTTCCCCCCCCCCCCGAAAAAAAAACATGAGTCAGGAAGGTCGGCCACGGGAATCGAACCCACGACCTCCCGAATGCGAGCCTCACACGATACCGTTGAGCCATCTCGCTCGTACCTGAGATATGTACCTATCTTATTACAATATACTTTATTTCATATCTGACTGCGCTCAGAGCCATAGTCATGCACGATCAGCACCTACTCTTCTGGTATTGGGCTCCGAAATGTTCGGTGCGCTTACCAAAAATAGCTACATTTACTATTTTTAGAAATGAGTTAATTAAAAATTACGTCTTGGTAAGCACTGCAGGGGTTAGCCTTAGAACACGTCCTACACCTTCTTCGAATGTTTTTCTTTTGTTAGTTAGAGGACAACCGAAAACTAATTTGGAAATTGTTAACGAACGTAATTGTACCAAAAAGTCGAGTCAATTTTGCTGAGATATGACGCGTTCTTTCCAGTGAGAGAATTTGCCTGTTACGTTACTTTCAGTTACGCTTTGAAGCCTTACTTGAATGAAGACGAGCATTGTTAACGAGCCGAGACCTTATCAGGCAAGGAGACCGGTTGCATGCAGCGTTTCCAATAAATGACAATATACATCGGTATTCCTTTGTCCTACCGTGTTGTGCTGAGGTGAGCAATTTTTCCTTGCAAGCTTTTGTTTAGTGCACGAGCTGGGAGAGCAATATCGGCTGAAGAAGACAGACTTATAAAGAGGCTGCTATATCAATATTCTTACTTTTCTCTGCTTCAACTGAAACGAAAAATTTCGTGCATTGTACTTAAATGCTAAAGGTTAAAATCTGCGATCATTGGAACTTAGAAGGTAATGGTGTGCTGCTGTCACTTATGGAAAGCAAAGTTTATTTCTCATTATCTGAGAAATGTTATTACTGCATTTACAAGACTTGCTCTCTAAACAGGATGCAGAGTAGTTTTAATGAGTTTCGTACTCATAAGGAGAAGAACAAGTACAAGAATTGAATGCAGATAACCGGATTTTCGGGTTAAGTAAAACAAATTATAAATATGCATTATTCGATACTAGCAGAACCCGCAGCTCTGCCCGTGTTATTGCATTAAGTGCGGAGATTATACAGTGTGTTGCTTCCGCTTTAACTGTCCTTCACTTCCACTTCCTCTTCTCGCCACTCTCACTCCTACTCATTCTTTCCCCCTCTGTCGCTTTCTCTCTCCCTCTCTGTGCAATGTGCGTACCATGTGATGTTCTGAAAGCCGGCAGTAAAATAGCACTTTGTTACTGTCATTTAAATGTAACTTGCGCCGACATTTATGACATCAACATGCGAGGGCTGTCTCAGAAGTACCTGACCTGACGTATAGATAGCTTTTGTTTCAAGCAAATGACTATTGTAGGAAGTACCAGCCTTGTAAAGGTTTAGTTTCAAGTTGCTGCGTTGTTTAGTATTTGTTTGGCAGCTATCAATAGTGAATGTTCTCAGCTAATTTGTAAACATGGATAAAACTGGTCATCGTTATGTAATACAATACTTTCATTTGAAAAATCTTAGTGAAACTAATATTAAAGCTGAGCTAGATTCTACTGTGGGGGGACTGTGCTCCTTCGTTTAAAACAGTAAAGTATTGGACTGCAGTGCTCAGACAAGGCAGTTCAGATGCCAAGACGAACATCACAGAGGTCGAACAAATGAGGTGGCTACACCAGAAATTGTAAAGAAAGTCCACAAAATGGTATTGGGTGACTGTCGACTGAAAGTGCGCAAGCTAGCAGACGTTTCAGGCAATTTCAAAAAGTACTATAGATCGCATACTAACTGGAAGTTTGGACATGAGAAAGCCGTGGGCAAGATGGGGCAGACAAGGTCATGACGTCAGTTTTTTGGAATGCACGCGTGATGATTTTCATTTATCTCCAAAAAGGTAAGGCAATCAATGGCGAGTATTGTGTGGAATTATTGCAGTGTTTGAGTAACAAAATCAAGGGGGAAAATGTGAAGATATAGCTTGTAGGTAAACGATTTGCCAACAATGAAGAGGTGGAGTCTGCAGTTGATGGCTGGTTTGCAGAGCTCGATGGTTCACTGTAAATAGAGTATCGGAGCTATTGAGCATCGCTGTATCGAGCTAGAAGGAGACTATCTAGAGAAATAAAAATGTTTTTCCCAAAATATTTGCGCTTTCTTTGTTAGGTCGGGTACTTCTGGGACATCTCTCTTATCTTCGATGAGCTTAGTATTTCGCAGACGTTACTTGAATATCATGCTAGCGTACAGAGTAATTAATTGAGTTTACTTAGGAAATTCGCGCAGTTGGTACCCATCCGACAAACTTGCGCCATAGTGTAAAAATTACGGAGGATTGGTAGGAGGTAAGGGTTGAGCCATTACAGCGTTGTCGGTCTCCGAGATCACCCTCACTAAGCTGTTTCCGTTTAGTGCTTCGTGGTATGGGGGACTGGGGGCGTGGCGTTTGTGCGTGCGTACAATTTAATTCGTGTCATTAGGAGAAAGGAATGGCAGGGGAGGGGCAACAGAAGGAAAACACCATAAAAATCTTGCACTTTACCTCCTTAGGGACATCTGGCCAAACAGCATCCAATGCGTTTCTAAATGGTAACTGGTGACCATATTAGTAAATACAAGAAATATTTAGAGACGAAGCTTCACTTATCTTTGGTTTAAGTTGTGAATATTACAGACAAGTATTATACCAAATATAAGTGAGACTTTGTTTCCAAATATTTATTATACATATTTGATGTATATTGCCTCGCTGTCAATAGCTTCAGTTTGTTTTTAAAATTATATATTTAACAGGAAAATCACGTACAGAAAAGTTATTTATTCATACTAATTGACTACATGGATGTCCACGAATTTGCCCCTTAACCGCCAGAATTGTCTCTTATAGACGTATTTATGAAGCCGGTGTCCTAAGCATCAAAATTGCCATATTAGAACCCTTGAAAGTTATCCAATCGCCAATTAATTTTCCTCCAGAATATTCCACCGCCTTAAATACTAACTAAATTTGTCAAAGCTTATCAAATAAACATGCTAGAAATTTATAAAAAGAAATTTGTGTTATAAAGCAATAAAACATATTCTTTAAAAATACAAATTTATAAAAAAGGTATTGTGTTACTTTTTATATTTGGCAATGTTTCACTAATCTCTCAAAAGTGTTCAAAACCATTCTAGCCACGTTAAAATCTCTATAACTTCTCTATATCATCTGAATTAATTACTTATATAACAATTTCGAGCATTTAGTACTAAAGCATCTCAACCTTAAAAGTAATGGGGTGATAAATACGAAACTTGGTATGTTTCAGTTTTATAGTGCACTGAAACACAAGTGAGAATTTAAAAAGAATGTATCAGTAAATGGGGTAAAACATCAAAGCTCTGTATTAAGTTCTGTAAAATAGTTAACATGTTCTGTTATTCCTCTATTGATTACTGTTTTTGTTACTGTTTGAGTTGACAGTTACATTTACTCTCTCACTTATATTTTGTAATATATTCTGTCATGTATATGCGTGGTAATATGATCAGTGAATATGTAATTTCATTTGAAAGGTTTTTGAGTTATTGTTCACCTGGAATCTTCCTCAGCTTTCGAAAAAAATGTAAACTTTCACAGTGCGACATATATTCTTAATTTGAGCAATAGTGTAACGTACAGCTCAACGAGTATAACAAGCAATATGTATATACGAACTTCACATCGGAAGGCAAGAAAGTTAAAGGCGGACAACAGTTTGGGTGGAAGCCTAGAAATATGGTAGCATGTTATGACTAATTTGGGTTAAGGACGACCAAATTGATGCCGAGCAAAGTGGGTTGTTGCTTGTGATGTATAAACCTGGAGGAACTAATAATAGAGGAAAGTTAGGCATTGGCGCCTCTTAAAAAACAGCACGCCCACCTTGTTGCATGTTATCACCTGTATCGCTCAGTCTTTGTAGGTTTATTGTAAGTGTTAAACAAGCAAGTGTGGCAATGAGAGACTGGGCTAATGGTGAAAGTAGTGACATCACTAACCGGCCGGTCGAACTGGAACACAAGGATTCTCTGAGAGTCATCAGGTGTTACATGGATGCACATGGTGGACCCTCTGCACCATCGCATGTACACCTGCTCTTGTTCTTTATTTGCACTTGTCATTGTGATGTCTAATCCACCCATATAGATATAAAACTCTTAACATCTCAAGCCTAAGTATATTGTTGACGTGCTAGGAATAGAGGACACCACTAAAGTTGACAAAACAAATCAAGAAGCATTTGCTAAATGACCACCAATAAAGTGATGGAATTATAAATTATAGGTTATGAACAGTATACAGGTGGCAATAACCACAATGAGTAACGGCTGATTCTATTAATAACTTAGTGCAAATGCATGCAGCTTTAGTACAGGGAGGCCCATAGCTTTCAATGCGCAGTGACAAGGTAACGCCCACAAGAAATCTTTTAAAGCCCACTCCTGTGGTGTCTTGGTGTCTGCATCACATTCAGGAGATCTCGAGTTCCATCTCTATTAGGGTGAGTAAATTGTATACGTTTTCTTTTTCTTCCTCTGAGGTTTTCTGTTATGAGAAGACGAATGTCAGTTTCTTGACTGGGGATCAAGGACTTACAAGCCGGTACCTAGGGTCAGATGCCTCTCGGGGAGCAGAGGAATCTTGCACCGGACAGAGTGAAAGAGTGAAGACCTAGAAACGAGTGGTCAGCCAAGCACCAGGTATGAGAGTGAGGAAGAGGATGGTACGAAATGTAAGCGAAATTTATGAATGGAAAGGTGATGATGGAGAAATTGGTAGAGCCGCCCAGACGACACTTCGTCCACCACGAATACTACATGCGGGTCCCTGGGATCGAATCCGGACCGCCTTAGTGAAAAGCGAACGGTCTAACCGTTCGGCCACAGCACCGACCTAAAGACAAAATCTTACTATACAAAAATATAGATCTCATTAAAGCACACAATTCATATAAAATGGTTTTGTGGAGCTAACTAATCCTTGTCATGGTTTGAATTTTCAAAGAGCTATACTTTTCTCAAATAGGAATACCGTATTCGTTCCTTTTTTTTTTTTTTTTTTTTTTTTTTTTTTTTTTTTTTTTTTTTTAAGTTCTTGTCCATGCAAAGAAAACGAAATTTCAAAACTATCACATAACGACTAGCTTTTAAAAGATCTGACTTTTGCTGTATTCCATTATTCCCCTGATATTTGCAAGGAAGTATGCAATATGGCAATTTCTGCAAATGTTTATGTGAATTAACATGAAAAATAGAAGAAGAATGAGCGTCTGTAACATTAGTTTGCAGAAGAGCAGAGAGAGCACTGTGAGTTTAACACATATTTCTTTAGGTTGAACGGTAATTATGTTATACTTTGTTGTAAACGGTGTAGGGGTATGTTTTAGACGTGGCTAAACGCTGTAAATTGCGCTGTGGTTTACGCTTGGGTTCACTTTTGTATTTATAAGACCACAGGAGTCTCAGTACGTATCTCTCTGACTTCGATATAGTAAGCATCGAGGGACAGTGCGTGATTAAGAACAGTGCCCGCTTGCATTATCAGCAGTATCTTGTTTATTTCAAGTAGGAAACAGAGACGTTAGCCCCACCATGAATTTGCGTGACGTCACTCGCGCAGGTCCTAGCAAGTTCATTTGCCACGTCTAAAATACGTCACTACTTGTTCTCTCGGGCATAATTGATGATGGAACTGAGGGGAAGAGTAGGACGTACATCTCTTTCTTCCTGTGGGTGTATCGGTCTTCCTAAAAGAAAACGATATAATGTGCTCTGGATAATATATCCGTGGCAATAAAAATGAGCTGGATTTCGAAGCGTAAAGTTGTCTAAGTTCTGCTCCAAAATAACCCTGATGTACAAATAAGTACCATAGCATGTGGCCGTGTGTACGCATAAAAGCATAATCATAACGTTTCCTCCTGATTCGAGTTCTTTTGCATTAAGTGGAGGTTCTTCGTTTCAGTATGGGGAAAATATTATCCCCTCCTTTCTTTTCTACTATGCACAATACGTCTACAAACCTTGTAATTACTGCACATTTCGGTGACCTTAAAGGAAATTACTTCCATAACCCAGGTAACATTATATATCAGTTTCCATAGTATTATTATTTACAGGTTCCAGAACAGCATCTCTGGTAGTGATCAGAGTTTCACGGGTGATCAGCCGTGTTAAATTTAAGCATCTCTAGTAATTATCTTTCGCAGAGTTTAATGACGTATTTAAATCTGACTGGAATATTTCTAGTGTGGCTTGGCCTCTTTAGAATCAGTGACGTTTCCAAGGTCCCTCAAGTATACCTAACTGTAATATTGTATTATCACGTACTCTCAAGATCTGAGCGTTACTTTTGGACACAGTAATTAAACTACTCAAACGATCGTGCTAGAACAAAGTTGGCAAACTGGCTATTTTCTGGAACGGTTCCATTGCCGCAATAGCGATTACGTTATTGTTTCCCCTTACCACTATACCTTGTTCCACTCTTAGAAGACAGTATGGAGTTAACTGGGATATATCTGTCTCTATCTAGCGCATACAAGTTGCCATTAGCCTCGTCCTTTTCTACCTTCGCGCTGTTGCCAGATTCCTAATAGCATGGTATAAGTATTCATTTGTTATAAATTTCAGGTTTGAACACATTATCCTACGCAGAATTTTTTTCTCTATTAGTTTATATCCTTTTTAGAGTCATTATACATTTCTATAGGCCCATATTTCTTCAAAAAACATTTTTTTTTCAATAGAAGTCCGATATTTGCTGTTTCTATACTCATCACGCACTAACTAATAAACTAACTGCTAGAATGCATCTATATTTTGTTCTTAGGTAGAGTAAACTATAGTGCTACTACCTGCCCACTTTTAATTATCTATGTTTACTCAGTTAAGTGTTACAATTTTTTAAATTAAATGTTTTCGGAAAATTTTATACCTGTGCATTGCAAAAGTTGCGCGCAGTGTGAAACTTTTTTGTTGTTGAGTTTACATCAGGGAACCAGCGAGAACAAATGTTGACGAGGGTTGGAGAAAGTTTTTCAAATAAACCAAAAGGCTGTAACTTCTTTCTTTCATCGAGTAGAGAAAACAAAAGGTATTCATCTATTCAGCGTATTCTCGCGCCAGGCCTGACACAGAAGATAGTATAAGGAGCAGCACTAGCATTAGTTCGAAAGAAGTCGGTGTGTAACTGTGTGGAATCTATGAGCTATTATCGCGTTATTTGTTTAATAGTTTCGTAAATATTTGTAGTTATGGAGGGGCAAGCTAGGAAGAGACGATATGTTGATAAATTAAGAAGTGAGGAACGCCAACTATGAAGGTGTTAGATTATTTATCAAGTAAAATGCGTGTAAGTAAGGCAGTAAAAGAAACAATTAAGGCTATCGGCTGTTCAGAAGCAGTAGTGTATAGGACTAAAAAGTAAGTAATGAAACGACCTCTAAGAACGCCATCGAAAAAGAAAGCAAAAGGGCGGGACAAAAAGAAGTATATAGTGAATAGTGCAATATGGAGTGCGGCGAATTGTTCATTCTTTACTGTTTGCAAATATTCAACCCACGCTGAATATAATTTTGTCACGGTTCAACAGTGATGAGACCGTACCAAATTTCTCAAGGGCCACTCTTAGTCGGTTCTTACATGATTTGGGGTCCGAATATGAAAGAAGGGGTAGCAAGTGCATATTAATAGAAAGAGATGATATCGATATCATCAGATGGCGACATAGATATCTATGTAAAAGACATAAAAACGTTTAGGGACCAAGGGAAATCAATTGTTTATGCAGACGAGTCATTTGTAAATTTAGGTCATACAGTAACAAAGGCATGGAGGGATACCAAAGTTAAAAGTGCCCATCTCGTCAAGCAGCAATTGAAGGACTAAGTGCAGGACTCCGGCCACCTCGGGATCGCGCGCGGAGAAAGATTCGCAACTAGTACATGTTGCAACACTGCGCTCCATTTAACGTGTACTGTCTTCTAAGGGTGGAACGCGCTTTAGTTTCGCTCAACTCCGCGGCCGAATCACACTGGAATCTCTGCCTGAGCCTTTTCTGTCATCTATTTCTCAATGTTAAATGTACTCGTATAGCCGAACGGATTTTAACTGCTCGTTATTTTTTAAAGGGCGGCCCCACACCTGCCGCCCCCGATGACGATCTTCCGCTACATCGTCTACCCATGTACATACTCTTAGTGACTAATAGCATGTAATGGGAGGTGCTCTTGTTCATAAAGGAAAACTATTACAAGACTTAAGTCTGATTGGTCGGGTTCCGCTTGAGCACCCGAAATAGAAAATAGGAAATAGAAATGGAGAGACGGGATGTAATTATCCTTCCCAGCATTTCCCTGGTGACCTGGGAAAACACCCGAAAAACCCCATAGGTCAGGAATTTCGGCTGCGGGAATCGAACTCACGACCTCTCGAATGCGAATATTGACCTTAAAGTATTAGAAGTTTTGTGGTTTATATGTGTTTCATAGTTCTTTACATGAGTTGAGCAGTTCCATTCAGTGCTTTAAGATTTGATTTGCATTTTGAATTGTTATATGAATATGAAAAAGTGATTTTTATTTTGGATCGGACATTGCACATTATAGTAGTGAAGTCTGCACTGTAGAGTTTCCTTACATACAAATAAATAGAAAGATAGAAATAAGTACAGTGGGACACAGGATTCTCACCAGATAATAGCGTAGCTAAACATTCTTTTTGTTCATTAATCCTAATTGTAATCTTAACTGCAATGAAGCAAACAACTGTGCAAAAGAAAACCACGTTTTACTCACGTCTGCGTTTTTCATTCGTGATTGTCAGCATCTTTCGTTGCAGTCTAAAAAGAAAGAAGTGGGCGGAGAATCGAGGAAATTAATGAGACTGTGTTAACAGCAAAATCTCATTACAATCGGAATGGAAAGTGCATCTCCTGCTGCAGGGGAATAACATTATATCAAGGTAAATGCAACGCGTTATTGTGTTTACCAGACCTATTGTTTTATTTTGTACAGTAACAGGTTGTTGCACACAGTAAAAGAGGTAATGACCGTTTAATCACAGTTATAAATCTTTTTGGGAAGGAATGTGTTTTGTATATCCATTCCGTCGACACGTTTATACATAACCACGCTCATTGCTGTATTTCATTAATTATATTTGTGTATTTACTCACTCCTATTAATTTAGAAGAGTAAATAGTGCAATTAAATCAACACCGTGGAATAATTAAATGGGATGAAAACGCCAAAAAGGAAATTTTAAACATGTAAGCTAATATCAGCAAAGCCAACCATTTAAAAGTTTAATTAAATGGCGATTTACAGCAGTTGGTGAATTGTGAGCTAGCGTCTGCTAGTCAGAACGACACCCAGTAGTGAAAATTCCAACCCCTTCAGCTGCTGGGTTGCAAGCATAGGGGGGACCTGAGCACCTGGTATCTCTGAGCATTATCAGGGGAGTGAGAGGAGAGAAGGTGGTTACGTAGAGCTGGAGGCTGTTTGGAACCCCAAAATATGCATACAGGGCGATGTGCAGGTAGATGAATGAGCAGCAGCAACAAGCAGTAAGGTCACTATATCTATCCTTATTCATTTAGGTATTTTATACAAAGAATAATGCTGAATAACATATTACCATTTGCTATAAATACATTGCACTGCTTTCGAGAAATAAAACCAGGCGAACACTGCTTTTCACCCAAACATGGCCACCTAACGCTACCAGGTTTTACTTTCTCTACTACGTATAGCAAGTAGAGGAAGTGTGTATTGGACCCAAAATTTCGCTGTCCAGATTTAACCGGAAATATATGCTTTGAGGGCCCCTGAATTCAAAAAAGCATTTTAGAAAAAGGTTCGTGTGTGTGTTTGTGTGTGTGCGCGCGCGCATGTATGTGTCTGTGAATAGGATAACTCAAAAACAAAAAGACAGTTAAAATCCAAAGTTGGTGTTTAAGTTAAATATTTTTCAAGGATACCTACGACACAAGATTCTGAAGAAAATTCTTCTACACTAAACTACCCTTAACTTGTCAGCCGTAAAATATTTATTCCAGTAAATGTCCAGGAATCCCGATTCCTGATTCAGTGCTTTAGGATAGCTACTTTATGGGTAATCTTTTTATCATAAAATAGTTATACCTTAATATAAACCTAATTAAATATTGTTGCAACGTAAGATTCCTGATAAGACGATATGGTACATCGCAAATAATAAGTCTTGTGCATCTGGATCAGTGAGGTAGAAAAATGGCAATTGCATTGAAGAAAATACTTGTAAAGTAATCTTGATACTTTGTGTGGCGTGGTTTAGGTACCTACGCATGAAATTAGCCGATTTCTTATCGTATTGAAGCAGTAGGTCTACGTAATTATCCCTCAAAAAAGTTTCGTGCTAAGATATTCATGATTAACAGTGGCGGTAGCACCGCATTTGTTAGACTAATTGCCTGTTAGCATTAAAGAAGAAAACGCGACCTCTTCTGTATTTTTATATCCTTTAAATAAAAGTGTTAGGCATTGAAAGCCTTATTTACAGCAATTAAAATGTCGTGGCAGTATGTCGTTGAGAACCACTAGAATCGACGTTTGAGTGTTGCCTTCACCACGTATTCCGTACTCTCAATTTGCATTTTAGCATTGTTGTGATTAAGAGAGCTATGCTGAATATTTCTTCCTTATTCAATATCCTGCATCAAAATAAGAGTCGGCGCGGGGGGGGGGGAGGTGGGGGGGGAGAAGAACGCAGTAATGATAAAGAAACTGAAAAGGTGCAAAGTGCCTTCGGATTTTACGGAATGGGATTTACCGTTTCAGAGAGATCTATATCTCTGGCACAAACTGTCATTTGAGATATTAGTATATCTAGATTAAATTCTAAAATTGAATTTACTACTACAAATCAGTATCTGAACAATAATATTGTTTAGGAAATCGGTCAGCGTAAATCTCTGGAAATGAAAGAACGAAAGCGTCCCTCAAAATGTCTAACCGACAATTTCCCTTGAGAATAATTCGAAAAGGAGACCTTATTCGGTAACTGGTCCCCTCCGAGATCTAACTCTGGACCTCCTCAGTGTGACAGGGATAGCACTATCTCTGTTTATGTGCATTAAAATGCCACATTTTTACTTTCTCTACTACATATAATACCTAAGTAGAGGAAGTATTATATTCGACCCAAAATTTCGATGTCGAGATTTCATCGAAAATATGTTTTGAGTCACCCTGAATCCAAAAAAAAAAAAAAAAAAAAAAAAAAAAAAAAAAAAAAAAAAAAAAAGCATTTTTAGAAAAAGGTCCACGCGCGCGTATGTGTGTGTGTGAGAGAGAAAGAGAGAGAGAGAGCAGCATAACTCAAAAATGCAAAGTTGATTAAAAACCAAACTTGGTGTTTAAGTCCAGTATCTTTCAAAAATGCGACACCAAGATATTGAGCAAAATTCCTCCACCCTAAACTGCCCTTTATATGGAAAAGTTTTAGAAAATTTTGATTTTCTAAAAAATGATTAATGATTTCGATTACTATGTCATGAGTTTAAGATATTTTATGGCAAATGAAATGTATATTTTGAATTTTTACTTTACTCTTTGTGTTTTGCATAACTGGTAAACAGTAAGAGTAGACCAAATCTTACTACACAAAAAATGTAAATCTTGTTAAAAAGTTATGTGCAAACGCGTTTTTTATATTTTTTGTGGAGTGAACCATTTCGGAGATATTCCTGTAATTTGTGTGAGTTTTCCAATACTTACACCCTTCTCAAATGGAAGGTCGTCATTCACTTCTTTATCTCTTGACCGTGCAAAGGGAACTGAATTTCAAAGCCTTCACCATAGCGACCAGTTTTAAAATATTTGACTATCGCTCAAAGTCTACCGTACTCCCCTATTCCCCTTGCACTTACAAGCAAATATGTAATAAGATAATTTATGCAAATGTTTATCTCGACTAATATGAAGTTAGAGGAATAAGAATTTCAAAGAATGGTTGGTACAAGAGTACAGGTCATGTGAGTGCAACACATCAGATTTTTTGGACTGGTATTTCAACGCATTTTGAAACGGGTGGAAATAAAGCGCGCAGTTTTTCTTCTACTCTTTAATAGAAATGACTTCATGTAACTCACAGCTGTTGTCCAGCCTGTAAAATTATCAAATATGCCTGCTATTTTCTGCAGCTAGTGACTCCAGGGAAGTTTCGTTATACTGAAGTAAATGTGTTATTGTTATGTGTATTCAATCAGTTCTCTATTGACAGACAAAGAAACGAGTAAAACTAAAATGCAGTGGCTAGTGAGCATGTTTTTGCCATAATAAAGTATTAAAAGTTAATCAAAGATGTGTTTTGTTTGTTGCAGGTATGTACAACAGCCAGCCGTTATTGACTATTCGTTTTTTATGTGGAGATGACATCCCTCACAGAAGTCCTACAGACCGCCGACAGATGTCACTTCAACAGAATGCATTGCATTTGCAGGTAGATTAGTCTCGCTGATCTCTGTTTATATTGAACATACGTCAACGCTTTTACGCTCATCTCATTTATGCACAAGGTTTATGCTCTGTCTGATTGGTCTGTTTTCCTTTTGCTTATTTGTTCGAGATGAAGCTAAATAATGAAGACAGGTGTCAGCAGGGCGTGAGCATAAAAACTCAGGGCACAAGTTCTTCAGGTAGCAAACAAGGGCCTATCTGCGGGCGTTGTCACGTCATCTCTGGGACTTATCAGATATTTAGGAGATTCTATTGCGTGATAAGGGTTTTCGTGCCAGCGCTCAAGGTTAGCATGTAAAGGCTTCGAATTCGAATCTCCTTTACCAGCAGCTTGCAAGTTGCGTGTACTATTTCTATGTATGTATGTATCTATCACGGTAGCAGGACTCAAATAGGAGCACGAAAGCTGTCAAAATATAAAAGTAGATAATAACTTAGAAAAAATGACGCCATTTGACTGTCCTAACACATTTTTCTGGGATAGTTTAGCTCTGTACAGCTTTTAAGGGAATTTGTGCATGTATTTTGCCTATGATAGCTAGCAGTCTCGATCAAAGTTGTTCTAAGCACTCAACGGTAGTTGTCCCAAGAGATTTCATTTAATTGGTTTCGTCCATAATCTGTAGCACTGACTAATTTCAGGAATTGATCGCATATGATATGAAGTGCCTTTAGTCAGAGAGAGAGAGAGAGAGAGAGAGAGAGAGAGAGATTCAGGAGATTTTTGTAGCATTGGTTGCAACATCAATAGTTTTATCCAAAATATATTTGAAGCGTGTAAACCCAATAGTCTGCTAAGTGCCAAAAGGTTGTTTAGGAGTTATATTAAAAAGTGGATCCCAGGAGTCTTAATTTTCAACTTTAATATTGAATACAGTGCACACTAAATAGAAAGACAGGTTTAAGTAGATTGTTATGCTTTAATTAATGATATTACATGTCACATTAGTATGATTTGTTAAAGTCAGAAATACTGAACATAGCTATGTGTCTATATCTAAACTAAATATCTATACCTATAGTACCTGAACTAAACTAACTACTGTGACACATAGTCATGCCTTGTGTGAATTGACAATGTTGCATAGATGGGTTGTAATGCAAAACCTGGTTTATTTCAAAGATGGCACAGCAGGTGTTTGGGTTACACTCTTCAATTGATTTTTGTCACGGTTAAAATGTATTATTCCCCGTCAGAAACGAAGGCGGTAGATGACACTAGCCACACAGATAATTGCAAGGAGGGGGAAGAGGGGTGCTTGCAAGCACATGGCGGTTTTGCGCGAATAGGGTGTCACTTATTTGGTTATTAAACATTAATATACTGTATAATACGAATGTTACCTAATGCTTCAATGCTGAATTCTCCCTTAGAGTCAGAATCCTGAAACTTTCTTCATAAAGGAGTGGTTTATAGCTCGAAGTTATAAAATTTCTCTTTAACAGCAAGCAAATTTAAGCAAACACATTCTGAAAGAGATAAGCGCCGACTGGTCAGGACACACCTGACTATGACGTTTAACTGCTCAACTGCCTTCTGTCTGATAGAGACTCGATCACTGGTTAGTAGATTACTGCAATAATTGATGAAAGTGAACTACTCTCCTGTACATTTTAAAAGTCAAGCCTTGAGTGGGTTAAAATTGTATTATGCTGAAAACATAACATGGACACTACTGAAGTTGGTAATTGTGTTTAGTTTCTTGGTAACATTTTTACTTTCTCTACTACTTAAGTAGAGAGCATGTCGCATAACAAGGTACAAATAGTTAAAAGACGAATGGTGGTACTTTGTGTTCCTAGTAAAAATAAGCCTTTGTGTTTGCTATGTCAAAAGAAAATGTAGTACGTAACGCAATCACAAAATTAATACATCATGCTTCTACTCTATGTACTTCATGTAAATGGTCTGTCTGCGATGCTCAGTTGGTATGGCGCTAGTCTGGTGATCATAAGGTCGCGGGTTCAGACCGATAGATTTCTAAGCGCATCCCCATGTCAGTAAATTTATTGGCATGTTAAAGAACTCCTGCAGGATGAAATTCCCCTGGGTACGGGAATCCACAAATCCCCTGGCTGCACTTGCTAACTAGTATGTAATTTGTCTGTTTTAAACATGGCAAATACTTATCATTTTCATAGATACCGAAATGCACTATCTTTAAGTTATTTTAACAAACTGTATTCAAGATATGTTTAGTTAGCGATTTTATGTAATTTGTAATTGCTGTTTTTAGTCCAATTGTTTCGGTCTTGCCTCTTCAGACAATCCGAAAATAGTTGCTTTAACGACTCCCCTAAGGAAATAGTCGTGAGATGTTAGATCATGAAATTCTAATTCCGTTACATTTCGTTGCGGTCTTAGATTCCCTCGCGCATATGCTGAAAGAGGACAAATAAGACCTTCGGATTGAATATATCTTGCATCCTTCACAAGCTCATAAAAATATAAGGTGTAGTTGTAGCATCGCGTGATCGCTCTTCCTTTGTTGAGGCAGCTACAGCCTTGTATAATTAACAGCCAAGGCGTTGAGCCTTAAAGCCGCTTGCAGACAGTCTTAGCATGTTTCAATTATTGCGAGGCGAATTGCCAATGCACCCTCCAGGCTCAGAGGGAAAATAACTCACAGGGGAAGAATGGCAGAGGAGCGTTATGAGTGTTAATAAACAGTAAAAGCGTCATCGAAGGAAAATTGCAAAAAGAGGGTAAGTTTGAAGCTTGTCTGGAATTTCAATTAGAATAACATTACGAGTGATTTACGGCGTCTGGTAGGTAGCTGGAGTTTCTCCAGACATGTGTAACAGCGCCTCTAACAGTTTATCGCTAATTATTATCAATTTGCATTCAGTCAGCGAGGGCAATGAATTAGCGACTCATTGCAAAATCTCCTCGGCTCCGTCCTTCAGAATCGACTTGTGCCGCGGGCTACTAATAGCGCAGAGCTAATGCGGGAAATTGTAGTTATGTGACTACTAGATCACTTCATTTCTGTGCGTCACCTTCCCTTCTGACGACGTGCAAAGAATTTCGCCACACTTTCTATAAGACATATTTTGCGCAATGATCAGCCAATGTTGTAACCACATAGGATGCTGAATTTTCATTCCAGGGAATCGAAAGCTAAGGGATACAAGACGGAGCACTTCAGTTACTTTTGAGAAATTTGATTCAAAGTATTTATAAATTCCACAATTTTAAAGTGAACTTTGTAATACGTAAAAAGCTGTATTCAGAAGAGCATTCAGTATTATGAGGTGGTTCTCATAAGTTCGTGTTCCTTTTTTTCTTTTCTGTTTTTTCTGCATTTGTTTAAGTGGTATAGCTCACCTTTGGCTACAGACAGGCATGAGACTATTCGAAACAGTAATAACACCAATCGCTACGTATGCGATTGAAATAATATGGCAGTAGTTGACGGTAAGCGACATAAAAAAAGCTTGAAAAATTTAAATCAAAATTCCTAAAGAAAACCATTGGAGCAGGGAAGAATGCACCAAGCAGAATGGTATATGTGCTCAACAAAGAAACCTTCTTCCTGGAAAACATAAGATACAAGGTGTTTCTACTAGCAACAAGAACTTACATCTAGGAGAAAGCAAAAAGAAAGTGAGATAGACCCCAACTTCTTCGGAACAGCCTCCACGGTGAACCGGGAGTGGACCAAGAGCAATCAAAAGCAGACATATGCTCCTGTTAGAGAACTGCGGGAGGGCTTGTCATCTACGTAACCGATCAATGCTGACCTAGAGTTTCGTCTTCCTGAAGCTTTTGGTCCGCGAGGTATCACACTCTTCACTGGCTGGTTCAATCATAGGGTAATTTCTCAATGACCATAATATTATAGTACTTATAAAAATGTTTATTTAGTTTAAACTGAACAGCTAGTCTGTGTAAAAATAGTCTTTTACACTGCTGCAACAAAACTAATAAGTCTGCACCAGTTATAACCTGAGGCTATTAAGCAATGTTCATCAGCTATATTATTTTTTGAAGAGGGTGAGGCGGGAAGCGTTGGCAGGCTAAGGACAGCCCGAGGTGTGTCATGCGTATAGCTGTCCTTGTTAGAGCTTAACCAATGAAATGATTGGATGTGGGGTTTGCAGGATGGCGGGTATAATTCAGATTGGAGGTAGCAAGTTCTGCAGGTCAGGATGCAACGGTCCCTATGCACCGCTTGTGTTATAATTGTACCTGGTGTTATAACCGTATCCAAATAATAATGGGGCTTTGGAACAGAAGCATCTTTTGGTAGGATTGTATGGGGGGGTCAGGTTTTGCTGCTGGTGGGTCTGCCCCAGATGTGCCCGCATGCCATGCGGGGAAGCCGGTAACGTCTCAAGCGGCGTACTCTGGGATTATAATCCCCAAAGGACCTAACCAGGACGCTCCGACAGGGTGGGATAATCCTAGCTCTTGCTTTACTTTGTTTCTACTTTATGTGGAAAAGAACGGAAGGACTTGTAAAGGACAGCAAAGGCAAATAGCTCTTTGCCTGTTTTGTCGAATGTCGATATACTAAAAGACATACTTTCCCTCCTTCCACCCTTCGTTATCTTATCAGAACTGGTTCTGAAATGTCGATATCTGGACGAAATAGGCATAAATCTAACTATTGAGCACATTTTTTGCCTGCTTTTACATTTTCAGGCCATTGCACTTGTGCATGAACAGTTCAAAGAACAAATTGTCGAGCAAATAGCAGACATCATGTTTGTCAGGCTTCTAAAGCTTTTAATGTTGCAAGGCTTTTTAGGCAATTTTTCAAATCCCAGACCAGATTTTACATTTAAAACTGTCCATTATTTTTTCCTCAAAAGTTGTTGTAGACTAATAAGTCTGAAATTTGCGCAGGGTAAATAAATTGTATATCTTGAAATGTCTTAAATAGGTGGCATGATTTTCTTTATTCTCATATGATCTAATAATGATCAACACATACAGAACTCATGGAAATGTATGTTTCACAGCAGAAGTTATTTAATCAGTTTCATATTATTTTATGCCTTTATTTCAGAGCTGCTTGAGTCACTTCAGTGCCACTCTTTCGCTTAAAGTTTGTCCCGCGGATGCTCATTTACATACTAATACATCTGCCAAATAGGTACGCTTAAATAGACCGGGACGGAACCTGCAGCGTTAGACTCAAAAAGCCAGCGTTCAAATACCTGCATCATCCCAGGCAACATGAACCAGCAGTACCGATAACAAACGTTCTGAATGTAAACGATTCACGAGGACTGCCAATCCGCAGCATTCTATGTGGTTGGGGCAGCTGCCAATTCGCAGCATAAACTGAGAATTTAACCGAAATATTGACACCAATTAGTGTCAGTTCAGTAGAAGAGACACTAGAATATGCCGAGGGTGCAAGCTAAAGCCCAGCGTGCTTTATTGGCTCTCGTTACGTAGTTGTCCTTTATTGGAACTTCATCGTGGTTATCGAGGTTACCTTCATCTCTGTAATGCAGCATCATGCTTCGTTTCAGACAAGGTTTGGAAATGGGCCTTTTATTGAGAAATTACAACCCAATATGGGAAAAAAGGCTTTAATGCGAAGAATCTGTGAAGTATAACTAAAATATAAAATTGTACCTTTTTTTTTTCCCCCGTGCATTATTGAAATGCCAAAGAACTTGGGTCTCAAATTCTATCTTTGATGTGGTAATTTAAATACTGTCGTTAACTCAGGAGAATGTCTTTGTCCTTGAACGCGCAATCGCGCTGTCGAGTGGGGAGCTCCTTGGTTCGATGTAAATAGAGTAACACCAGCAGTTCAAAATTATGTCTGCAATGCAGTTGAACTGTAAGCAGTGCTAGTGTTGCTACAATATTATATCGTATGGCTTCTAAAGCCTCCAAGAAACATAATTCGTTAGTGATATTATTGAAAGTATGATCATAATTGCTTTGTTTGATTTGGTAATGCAATGTATTAGCGATGCCCTTACGCGTAATATTTATTGTACCGGGAAAGAATAAGTCAGTTTTGAAGCAGGGTGTAAAACGTCAGAGCGAGAGGAATAAACAACAGCCCGTTATTTCAGGTTGACTTGTGTCAACCACAAGGTCATGGCTAAACTTCTGACACAAATACAGTCGTCGTTTTCATGTTTTTCACCAGAAGATAAGTCTTTAAACTTAATTTTCATGCTCGGCCCGAATTTAACAGATTCACTTTCCAGAATATTCCCTTTGTGTTCGGGCTCTGTCTAAACCCGGTGGACAGTATTAAGCTATAAGAGCATTGGCACGGAGAGCTGAAGATCTGTTTATTTCAATTCTTCATCATATGCAACGAATCCTGAAGGTGCTTTCTGTCACTTCTTTACGCGGCCATCATCCGCACTCCATAACTTTCACTACCCCAGCGATTTTGTATGTTCAGTAATGGGCGCATTTGAAACTTTGGCGGTAGAGCTGTTTTAGCGCCAGCATTTACTTCTATGTGAGGTTTGAACGCAATTGTATTATTACTAGCCAATGGGTTGCCGGCTCAAAAGGGTTGAATTGGTGGAGTTCCCACATGTCTCAAAATATATGGTTCATTATTGTGAAAACGGGAAGAGATCTACTGATCGTCAAAGGAAGCGCTGGACAGAAAATTCGGCCGTGACGTTGTGACAGATCATAGGGGTTAATATTTGAAAGGAAGACGAAGAAGAACAATAAGATATTTGACTCTTCATCCAAGGAAGGCTAGTACCTGCTTCATTTAGTTAATGAAGTATACACTGATTCAACGTACTTAAGTGCGGAACAAAACTCGCCAAATGTGATAAAAGACGAAACGTAAATAATCTGAGAAGAGATTAGGCAGATCAGTGAAGCACTGATTCGATTACCTTGTTGGGCGTATCTTGTATAGCTGCAAGCCTCAACCTCAGGCTTTTGCTTGTCTCCTCCCAGCCCACCATTTGCTTTGCAGGGCGACAGGGGCGGGTTCAACATGTCATTAACGGTTTTTGTTTACTTCCCTCCCAACATAATAACTAAGCACATTTGGTGTAATACCAAACAGCTCAGGTTTTGTCCGTTTTCAAAAGCTTTTGTTCTATTGGCGACTCGAAAAGAAAAGTTCTAAACAGCAGGACGTTTATGTGCATATCAGACCAGCCGTAACCCGAGCAGCGTGCATTTGTAACACGCCCTTTCTGAAGTTATTTGCCATAAAATGCTGAGGTTGTTAAGTTTCTAACATGTTTTCATTTAAAAGAATAAAAATTCTAAGCACAAAGCTTCGATAATGGTTAGTTATAGCTCTGCGGTTAGACGCGGATTTTTGTTTTCCTTCTTCTTTCTTTGTATTCAAGTCATAAACTGCGTTGAGTTTTTGCATTTTGTTGCATTGATGAGTTCCCTCCCTCTTTGTATAGGTATATGCTCATCTTAGCAAATAGTTTACACACAGTGCTCCTGATTTGCTATCAACTCTTAGTTTTACCAAGGTGTTTTGACACGGGAAGATTGAAATTAACCGGAGAATAAGCCTACTGGTTTTTCTTCGTTGAAATACGAGACGCCTGAAAAGATTGTGATCAACTGATCATTACTTTCTGAAAATCGTATTAACATAACATTAGCCGTTCATTAAAGCCTTTTTATGCTGGCATTTGCTTGCAATTCTAAATACATACTTAATAGAAACAACAGCAGAATTTCTTACGATGTGTAAAACAAACTCCCCCCCCCGAAGAAGTCACTGATTTTAGAGGTTGTTGCAAAGGCAGCAGAAGCCAGTTTATGTTTGATTTCTCATGCTGAACAATATCCGAGTTTCCACCATGTGCAATCGAAAATGTTGCATTGCAAATTTTGCAGTGAACGTTTTAATTAAGTTTTGTCTCTTCGAGGGAAGGATATTTTTCATTTAAGTTGGAAGAGAAGGTGCATCATAATAGCTTAAGTTGACCAAATAGTAACACATCAACTGCCAACACTAGGCTAGGCAAACGTTCTCTGTTTTCACTGTTCACAAAGCGCGCTAAATATTGACAATAAGTGAGATAAGCGCCGACTCAGCATTTCTAACAACAGGAAATGGCAGCAATATGTAGTTAAGTTTTTAATTTAGGAAGACGATGTCGAAAAAATACGGGACACACAAGAAGGGAACAGATTACCGGAGAACCGTATTATGTTGTATGGAATCATATACTCATGTCTGGAAATGTAGTTTGGGGTAGTCTGAGTGGTCAACGTTTGTTCAGATTGTTTTGGGGTTGGGGGAGTTCTCACTCGCTCCTGTTGGCAGGCTGAAAACAGCCCGAGGTGTGTCATTCGTGTATCTGCCCTTTATAGGGCTTAACCACTTTTATGACGGGATGCGGGATTTTGCAGGTTGGCGGGTGAGAATACTGTTGAGGGTAGATGGAAGGTAGCAAATTATGCTCCTCAACGACTGCTAGCCAGGATGCAACTTTCGTTGGCCACCGCTGGTATGTATAACCAAATATTGATGTTCAAAATTTTGAATTTTGAATCCAGACATCTCTTGGAAGGATTGTATGGAAGCTCAGCTTTCGCTGCTGATGGGTTAGCCCCGCTGTTAACGGGAGTTAACGGTTAATGGTTATGCAGCTTATTAGTCATCACCACAAGATGGTTGGACTATCTACGCCCTGCTCACGAGTAACATCACGAGTCCATGGTTCACATCCTAATATCATCACCTGTTCCAAGACCAAGATCTTAATCTCTCGACTATTTTGTTAGGCATATTATAAGTGTACAATGTCAAATAAAAAACCGTATCTTACAGATCAACACAGCAGAACAGCAATTTTTGCAGATGACATGGCCATTCTTGCCTCACATGAAAATCTGTTGAGGGGAGGTTAAAGAAGCCAGACGTTTCGCGATGTTTTCACATGCTTTTGCGTGAACTTTTTCGCTCGTTGTTAAATTATTAGCAATAATTGGAACTGTGCAAAAAATTATAGATCAATGTAGAGTAATTTCACAAAGATCGGGGAGAATTAAATGAAATTAATTAATTTATCATTCGAGTTAACTGTGCAACTTTGGGTAGGTCAGCTAGTATTACTGTATAAAGGTTTTGTACCTCATACAATTCTTATGGTGTCATTGCCATTTAAAGATTTATTTTTTCCTCAAAATTATACCACGAAACAAGTATATGATTTTTCATTCATTACAACACATAGTTTATAGTGTTTAGTGAGAACAAATTTTACTATTCATTCTAAAAAAGGAAAATAAATCACATTCACGTAGCTGTACCTTACGAAGGGAAGACAATATGGCTTCATCAGCCCAGAGTACCATATTTCCAAAGTTTTCCTGAAAAAAAAAATTACGCATGCCCACAATGCATCACTGGCTATCATGCGTCAATCATTTTGATTCGCTACAGTGTGGGCAGAAGTAGCTAAGTGTGGCTTCTTTCTGTTTTGGTACACGAGCAAGCAACTATAACAAATAGCCCATTCAACAAAAGCTCTAACAATTTTCCTTTTAACCTCCGGGCACAGGTGCCTGGATTGAATGGCAAGAGTGTGGCGTCATCTCTTTTTCAGTCCAAGTGGGAGTGTTGGTTACTGGGTGTTCCTGAACTGTCAGATGAGCTTAACCTGGAAATGCAGGTCGTTGCGTGCCTTGCCCTATTACTTGGTAGCCAATGGGCTGTTTGCGTATTTCTCACATAATATATCCCATCATGGATAGGTTAATAATTCGTTCAGGGCTCAGTGGTACCGACAAAATACTGTGGTCCAAAGAAGGGTAATATGCCAATAAGTCCAAATAGCCTCTCACGACAATGTGGATGTAAAGGATGTGTTTGACATCAACAACTCTGAGATAGATAATATATAGCTTTAACATAACAACAAGGCTAGGTCTCTTAGAGAACATTAGCTCTTGTGCTAGCAATGTTGGGATCAATGTTACCAGATGTACTTTTTTGCTAATGGGGTACGTCTGCACCCCTTTGAGTTTCACCAAATAAGAAAATCAGTGTCGTCCGTCAATATATCCCGTTACAAATTCCAACCAGAATCTTCCTTGCATTCTTTCTTGCCCTGATATCTATTACGTTACCAGCGAAGGGTAACTTGGAGGGGGGGGGGGGTCGTAAGCGCCATGTTTCCCCTCAATAACGCAACTGCGCTAAACAGAAAATATGTTAAATTAGAGTTGCCTAAACGCCTAACCTGTAACGTAATGATTCGTTATTGTTTACCATCATTAACTTCAAGGCTGACTCATTGCATTCTTTGGGCAAACTGTTTGGTATTCCGCTATTTTAGGACTAAATGCTTAATTCTGATTTGGTCGCTTCTTTTGAACCCACTGCATTCTTTAAAATCCATTTTTTACACGTTCTTCTGTTTTCAATCATTGTCCATATTTTGGTACGAATGTGAATGTTAATACAACAATAGTTATATAAATTTTATCTCCTTGTGTTGCACAGGTTTTGTTGTGTCATGGTTTCACTAAATCTCTTCATTTTTACTTTCTCTAATACGTATAGTAAATTAGAAGTATTGTATTCCACCCAAAAATTCGATGTCAAGATTTCACCGGAAATATGTTTTGAGGACCCCTGAATCCAGAAACAGCATGTTTAGAAAAAGGTCTGCGCGCGCGCGCGCGCGCGTGTGTGTGCGTGCGTGCGTGCGTGCGTGTGTGTGTGTGTGAGAGAGAGAACAGCTCAGGACCAAAACTCAAAAACGAAAAGTTGGTTAAAAACCAAAGTTGGTATTTAAGTTTACTGTCTTTCAAGGATGCGACATGAAGATTTTGAAGAAAATTGCTTCACCCTAAACTACCCTTTACATGGAAAATTTTTCGAAAACTTTGATTTTCTTGAAAATGGCCCTTACGAATTTGATTAAAGTGGCATATATTTAAGATATTTTTATGACAAATCAAAATGTATATTTTGAATTTTCTGGCTATAGCCTATGTAGTCCTATTTACATTGGATGACTTTTGAATAACTCGTAAACTGTAAGAGATAGACACAATCTTAGTATAAAAAATTGTAGATCTCGCTAACACACAGATTTATTTTTTTTTTTATTTTTTTTTTTTTTTTTTTTTTTTTAATGAACCATTTCGGAGATATTCCTTGTTATTTGTGTCAGTTTCATAAAATAAACTAAAGTCAAATGCAACATCGTTGTTCATTTTTTATATGTTAACCGTGCAAAGAGAAAGGAACCTCAAAGCTTTAAAAGATTTTACTACCTCTCAAAGGCTATTTTATTTCCATATTCCCCTTGCGCCTACAAGAAGATAAACAATAAGATAATTTGTACTAATGTTTATCTCTGTTAACACGAAGAAGACACACTAGTAACAGTTTGTAAGAATGGTTAGTACAAGAGTAGAGAAAGTCATACGAGTGCAACACATCAGATTTTTCTTCTCAGTCTTTATTTCTATATTTTATCATGCGGTCTAAATAATTAAATACGTTACTTTCGTTAATAATACTATTAATATAAATATTATTATTTTACCTCTGAATATGAATATACTTGACCAAACTATTAAATAGAATCCCTGCTTCTCTTCCAATAACTACGTTGTCAATGTAAAGTTGAACCTCAAGCGCCGTCTTCAATGATGACACCTCGAGTGCCACTTGTGTATTTTGTGGATCGAATTCCATACTCACGAATAATGCTTCCTTGCTTGGTTGGTATTATTCAATTTAATTTACCTGCACATCTAATTTCACACATTGCAAGCAACAGTTCCTTCATTGTATTTTACATATGAACGAAGGGTATTTGGAAATCATATCTGTGCAGTGACAGCTGTGATGTCTGAGGATTGATCAAGGATCAAAGCATGAACCAAATACCTAGTCATATTCAGACAATAATATTCCTGCAGAGTGAGTTTGTGGCTAAGACGATATAGCAGCGAAATAATGTAGCGTTAACAGAGTAAATTCACAGTGGTTTAGATCCCCTTAAACAGCCATTAGATAGCACAGATGCTGGAATTATGTTTTCCCCATGGGGTTGTTTTACGTGGCAATAAATCTCCTGATATGGGCGCTATCACATTTACTCTCTCTTTACTGTCGTTTCGTGCATGAGCGTTCGATCATTTTAAATGGTAGTAGAGAGTGTAACACCGCAGACATTGTTGATATCTATTGAAATGTGTGCCTTCTTAAGATTTTTAATTTTTATTCAACAAGAATTTTTTTCCAGCCCATATATTTGTTTGGTTCTGAACTGTTATTAACTTAAACATAGTGTTAGGATAGTTATGAATGTTTCGAAATTCTTCGGTTTTCATTTAATGTCAAATAATTTTGCTGCTAACATAACCCAGACTTGTTCTTAGGCTTCAGAGGATTGGGATAGAGGGGGTCATGTTCGCTTATATTTTCTATAGGGACACACATGTGGCACTCGTGGTGGACGAAGGGCGTTTGGGCGGGTTTTATCCCGTTCTTCGCTTTCCCCCGCCACTCATTCTACCGATTGCTCCATCATCACCTTTCCATTCATCGGTTTCGTCTGCATTTCATACTCTTCCTCACTCTCATACCTGGTGTTTGGCTGAACACCCGCTTCCAGGTCTTCACTCTGTCCGGTCCACAGGTTCCTCTGCTGCCCGACAGACGTCTGACTCTAGGCACTGGGTTGTAGGTCCTAGGGGGTGTAAGTCCTACATAAGGGGAGGGTAATTAGGAAAAGAAGAAGTATTCTGAGAAAAATACGCTTAAAGTTAAATTTCTTGTTTTGCATTAGAGAACACTTCTAGCTTGCCCGTATTAATAAAAATACCCAAAATGTTGTTACTCAGAATAACAGACAGTAAAGCTGATTTATTTTATAGGTGGTTAGTATTTGTTATTATTCTTGTACTACTTGACAAAGCGACGAGGCATATTGACCTGGTAGTCGAGCGTTACGATCGCTTCTTATCGTGTTTATTAGAACAGCGAAATAATAGTAACTTGGCGTATAGTCAATGACAAAACACAAATAGATGATCTCTCGCGCCTGCACATAAATGAGACGTTTCCGTCCTGAAGACGATTACATCTGAGCAGTGTCATCAGATACAGTGTTTCTCGCCGTGCTTGTGCCATAAGCTCGCGTAAACAGCAGGGCAGTTTCACATTCTTTCCGATACGCCAAGGTCACGTTCCAAGTTAAACCTCACACATTATATCACAGTACGCGTAGTCGGTAGGCCCGAAAAATAATACGCAGCTTCAAAATACCAGTCAGGTAATTGAAGACATTGTTGGACTATACCATTTTAAGGCGAGGAAGGAAGAAAATGTGTTGTGGATGTAATTTTAAACTTAAAATATGTCCTGGAATTTTCTACGATAAACCGTTTCTATGGATGGGATAGAGGTTGAAGACCTGTCATTTCTTCAATTTCCTACCTGCGACCAAGCTCTTCAGTGTCACATGAAAGCAATATTTGTGGAAGCAAGCTTGTTAGTATATCACTAAATCGCATAAAATACGTTTATCTTTAAAAAAAAAAAAAAAAAAAAAAAAAAAAAAAAAAAAAAAAAAGGCAGGTCCATTTCGTATTTATATCGCATTTTGATACTCATTTAGCATTTTAGGTGGATTTTACATTTTATCGCATATTCAAAACACGTTTAAAGTGAATTAATTGATCATTAACAATGTAAATATGCAAGTATAGCCTTTTTATATGCAATTCGCACTTTATCGCTAATGCGAAAGATCATCACTTCTACTCATCGATAGTTCGGAAAGGATTCTTTACTTTGGTGCTACTATAACCCGCTCTTTGAGCAAATTAAGGTAGTATACAAACATTTTCTGTGAATACGACCTAACATATTGTGACGCCGGCCGCGGCTCCCCGTCATAGGCGCTCAAGGTAAAGCTACTTCATAGCACTGAATGTGAATACGCCGCTGACAATAATGGAGCGCGGCAGAACAAAGCGTTTCGAGAAGGTTCGCAAGGCTTCTGGCTACCAGCTTATTTGTGGCAGCTTCGAGCAAAAGGTCAATTTCAAGAACGATCCGTGCTACCTCATTCTCATCTATAAAAGTTGAAACGACGAGAGAAGCGAGTAGTTCTTTTAAGAGGAGTGAATTGAGTATTGACCGGTACAGCTGTGTGTGTGCGTGCGTGTGCGCGAGTGTGCGTGTGTGTACAGTCATCGTGAGAGAGTTCTAGTTGTCGACAGATACGGTTTGGAACATTGATACGTCGCGTCGAATTTAGTCTCAATGAGAAGCAGTGATATTAGAGTGACTGTATCGTCAAGCACAGCAGTTTGTGAGGCAGAGAAGTGAAAGACAAATTTTGTGCGTCAAGGTTACGAGAGGAAAGAACAGTTGTGAGTTGGAGCATTACGAAGAATTTTAGATTGTGTTAATGACGATAAAACAGAACGGTGTGTGGAAGAAAAATAAAGTGACAGAAAAGTTAATTGAACTGTGCTGTCATTTGTCACAATGGTGTCAGAGGTGGGATTTGTCAAATTGTCACTTTGTCACAGTATATTATGCACCAGGTAACATAGAATTAGTTCAACCATTATACAATCATACATTGTAAATTCGATGTTTATTTCTGGGTAGCTCATTTTGATTGTCAATGTAAGATATAAGTTAAGCAAAATTGAAGTTATCCGAGACATTACCTTCAAGCAAAAGAGGTATATTATGTAATTAAGTAAAATGTTCGTGAGAAAATGGCATAGGAATGTTTTATTCAACATATCGTTGAATATTTTCGTAGTATACTGTGTTCGGTTGTTGCTTGTATTTGTGTGATGTTCCGGTTTATCTTAGTATTCTAGTTAAACTGTTCAGCTTTACGACCATAATTGAAAAAGAAAACAACCCTTTAACCACGTGAATTTTGAATTAAAAATGTTGTATACTATCTACCGTCAGTCTTTAAGGTCACATCCCCATACCATACCACCTTGGTTCGTCACTATGGTAGCCGAAAAATTTAAAGGTGGCTACTAGTTGACTATTACTATTAATTTTCGTGTAGTACATATAAATGTTGTGGACGCAAATGATCTTTACTTATATCACCGTCTTTACGGCGTGATTTCACAGCGTGTTTAACTACACAATACTGCAAGACGTGGCAAGCCTATGATTAGATTTTCTGATCAGCCACCCGCCATTAAAGTTTGTGACAACTGTAACGAACAAAGGGAGCAATGCATATCAGCTGACCTCTTCCTCTGTGACGTCAGTGGCATTAGGGGCTATCCAGTCTGTGTGCTTACATTATGTGTGGATAGATGCCACAGAATTCTCTTTTACTATCTATTTTTCCTTTATGCTATTGTTTTAGAGTTAAGCAGGAACTATGGTTCGTGGTATTAAATATCCAGTATTTACCTTGGCGACTGATGGAAACAGCGAAGAACCCCTCAGTCTGGATGACCCCGGGAGTGAAACCCAGGACCTCCCGAATACACGTTACCGCGGAATCATCTCGCTCCGTAAAATATACGTTTAAAAGAAAAATCCAAGGAATGTAGAATATACCACAAAACCTGTTAAAGCATGTACATCAGTACCTGTTGCTTAAGTAGAGTTAGAATAAAGGATACCTTTATTTGGTGAATTTAAGTTTATTGGTATACAACTTACAGTAAAGGAAAGGAACACGGCTAAACGTTTAGCAAATGGTGATAAGTAAGAATGTTTTTGAGGTGTTGAAAGCAAAAATGCGAATATGACGATTTGAACTCCAAGTCATAATACATTAGAATCACGGGTAAGAGGAAAGTTGAAGCTGTCGAGAAAGATGGAAATTGCTGGTAGTAGATTGGCCCTACATTTTTGCAAGGAGTTTCCACGTAATGTTTTACAAGATTTCTCTTGTTTATGTTTGCTTGCCAGAAGACTTTTGTTTACTTGAAGTTTTTCATTCGCATCGCTTTCGAAAGAGATGTGGGAACTCCGAAATGGCTTGCAGGATGCATTTTCATTCCCGGAAATGTGTAGGGCTAAGTTGAAAATAAGGCGTATGACAAATGGCACAGCTATGAAGAGTTTTTGTAACATCTGGAGGGAGTTGACTTGTTCTACTCTCTTTGCCTACGTCATTTCTTTTGGACGTCGGCCCACCCACTATAGTGCACGGAACGTTATGTAACACAGCATTATCATTGATGCAGGAAAAGGGCTCCAGCACAGTTATTCGCGGATCGTTTCTCGACCATGAATACAATAAACTAAATAGACAATAGCATTTGATATGTTATAAACGAATTCCAGCGACAATGGCCCAAGGACTTTCAGTAATATCAGAATGTGTATAATTCAGTCACTGTATTAAAATATATTTCCTAATATTTGGGTAAAAATTATATCCCTGTGTCCCCATGTGACTTACGAGCTTCATTTTTTAATGCCCTTCAAAAGAAGAATCCCTTAAACCACTTGAATCAGACCCACCTAGAGTGAGACAACCCGCAGATTTCCTTCTTTCGCCACCCACCCCTCCCCACAGAATAAAAGTTGCTGTTATGCTTGTTCATCATCATCCTCACCATGGCATAAGTGTTGTGCCTTGTTACGTCTTCAAGGAAACTGATCTACCCATCTCTCCCTATCCGTCTGCCGATAGTTCTGCCTATTGGTTTCTAATTTCGTATTATTTTTGGCGTTCCAGCTTCATTCTGTTTACATGATCTTGCCGTCTTTCTCTGTATCCAGTTATTATGACGCTGGCGGCGGTGCACAAGGGACAAAGGGTCAAGCTCACACTACTCACTCGAGTGAACACGTGACATCAGAGTGGCAACACAAATGTTTTTCCAGATTATTCGAGAAGTGTCCGACAGCCGTCGTATTTGTAGAAGTTCGAGAAAGCTCCGCGTTACGTCATCCTCACTATATAAGGAGGCGAAGTAACAAGCAGAGAAGTTAGTTACAGACATGAGTCGTCGGCGAGTTAGTTTTTAGTGTGTGTGTGTGTGCGTGCGTGCGAACGTGCGCGCGTGTGCGAACGTGCGCGCGTGTGCGTGCGCGCGCGTGTGTGGGCGTGTGCGTGCGCGCGCGTGTGCGTGTGTGGTGTGTGTGTGTCTGTGTGTGTGGTGTGTGTGCGGTCTGTGTGTGTGCGGTGTGTGTGTGTGGTGTGTGTGCGGTCTGTGTGTGTGTGTGTGTGTGTGTGTGTGTGTGTGTGTGTGTGTGTGTGTGTGTGTGTGTGTGTGTGTGTGTGTGTGTGTGTGTGTGTGTGTGTGTTAGCTGCGCGTATACGGTCGCGTCGAAAGGAAGATAACGAACCACTTAATGAGTGTCGAGTGATTGCATCATCAAATTCAGATGTTTGAGATACAGAGAAAGTGAAGAAAGAAAGGAGTGGGTCAAGGTTACGAGAAGAAAGCAAATGTGTGTTGTAATATAACGAAGGACTGAAGACTGTGTTAACGTCAGTGTAAGAGAGCTGTGTTATTGTATATTCAGTTTCGGAAGAAAATAAAATGAGTCAAAGTAATTGGACTGGACTTTTGCCATTTTGTCACAGGGGTGTCAGAAATGGGATTTGTCAAATTGTCATTTTGTTACGTTATTATTTCAGGACCCCCAACTCTCTTCTAACGCCATCATTTTATCCAAGAGGCTGCAATCAGCCACATATCTTAAAAATGTCATCTCGGCAACCTCTATCTTTTTCTGTTTTGAGGCAGTCAACAACCAACTCTCACACCCATAAATCAAAGTTGGAAGAGCCATCACTTTACAAAATGTTTCAACGTTTTCGCTTTATTACACTTTTAGTTATTACACCACATATTATTTGGAATTTAATTTATATTGTATATATCTATAATCAGTATATGATACCTTATATCTAAAGTAGTCAAAATCATTTTCCTCTTGGATAATTTTGTTGCTTTACAAACATTTTTGTTCTTATGTGGTTTATACCTCTGATAGCTATTACATTTGTTTTCTAGTATCAAATATCGAGGTTATATTCACTTGAGATGACATGTACTGCATGTATAGCACGTAGATACGACTTTGCAATTTGCTGCTATGCTTCATTTGCATACTTCTTTCTTTGCCTAGCTATAAGTAATGATTGTTGCATAAATACGGATAGGCTGTAGAAAGCTTATAAAGCAATAGGTTGCCGTAGCACGAAACAGAGATATTTGGTGAACATCTCTTGTGGTCGAGTGGATGGCTCTGCGATCTGATGTGACGCGGAGATCGATAGCATTATACTATACATGTCTGACTCTCTCATTCCGTTTACTTTGCCTATGGTTTCGCTTACAGTTTACACTAGAAATGCAGCGTGTTTATGAGCATTGTACGTTCATAAAACACAAGTGTCTATGATTATGTACGCTCTATTTCCGTTTATGCGTTTTAGAAGTACCTTGGTTTGTGAGCTTCCTAAAGCAACTTTGTAGACATTACGCAATAACTGTTCATGAAATGTGGAAACAAACGAAATAACTGAATTTATCCGATGCCTCAACACCCATATTGTTTACATGGTGAGCGCTATTTGGAGTGCTTCCATGGCATTCGATGTGAATAAGCTGTTTGTTAGCCAATATTCCCTAATACCTCTCTGCAATCGCCATTTCTACGCCAAACATTTACTCAAATGGATGCGTTTGCTGCTTTATTTTCTTTGACTTAGAAACAAAGTTATTTAAACTATCATAAGTCCTTAAATTAGGTTCTTTTTATCCAAAACGCTTCGTAATCCTTTTAAGATCCTTTTTCGCTTTCTTAATGTCTTATGTCTTCATTTATTTGTGTACTTTGTTATAAAATATTACAGGGTAATTAATTTGACGACTGCAGCTGATATCGGTGAGAAGGTTATAAATTGTTTTCATGCTACTCAAAAGACCCGATCTGCCAACAGTAAACAAATGCTTTGTAGTATATGGAACTTCAGCTCTTGTATTATTAATGCACATGTTGCAAATGATTATATATATATATAGTAAAAATCATACATTGAATAAGATATAAGGAACTTTATTTACCTCAACTATTATCATTTTAAGCTTGAAATTGAATTTTACGTACTTATTTTATTGACACTCTTTTAACTACTATGCCTCGGAGTCTCATTCTACCAGGTGGTAGGTACTACTTCGGCCATACTTAATTAGGGATTCTACATGATGAGTGTAACACATATGTTCAATGCAGTTATTGTCAATAAAGAACCGTCTCGCCGGAAAAAAATAATCTGGGTATCAAATATTTGCAGATGTCTAGCTCCTGACGAATGGATATAAATGATCTATTACTTCACTAACTGTCGCGCAAATACTATGTGAACAATGCTGTAATGCCTTTTTACCTTCATTTGAATGAATTTAGTTACTATTTAATATTAACATGTTATGCAAAGTTGAATTTCTAAGAGAGATTCGGCAACGTCACGTTAACATTAAATTGTGACTAAATTCATTCGAATTAAGGTAGAAATGCATTACACCATTGTTCCCACAATGTTTCCTCGACAGTTAATGAAATAATAAACCATTTATATCCATTAGTCAAGGAGCTAGATGGCTGCAAATATTACTCAGATTTTTTCTCTTTTTTCCGGCGAAGCGGTTCTTTATTGACAATAATTGTGTTGCACATACTTGTTACTCATCATGTAGAATTCCTAGTTAACGTATGACCGAAGTACACAGTAACTTCCACCCGGTACATTGGCGTGAAATTTGTTAAATTTTGCTCCGAGTCCTCTTTATCACGATTGAGGTTCTTCTAGATGCCGTAAATCTACGACACGGTACCAACTTCCCTTTCGGACGAAGCCATGCAAAGGATTTCTACGCCCGAAAAAATCCATCGCCCTCCACCGGGTTTGAACCGCGACCTAGGGAACCAGAGACTACCATGTTACCCGTAGACCACGGAGGGCACTATTGCTGAGCTCAGCTTCAATGTACCGAGCGAGATAGCTTCGCGATAACGTGTGAGGTCCACATTCGGGAGGTCGTGGGTTCAAGTGCCACGACCGACCTTCCTGACCTATTGGTTTTTCGGGTTTTTTCCCGGGTCACTAGGCGAATACTAGGAAGGATAATTACTGTCCCCGAATTTCATGCTCCATTTTATCTCACTTCTTCTTTCACTTCCTCTTTCATCTGCTAGATTGTTTCAGGGTTCTTAGGGTCTACGGGAATTTCGGTATGCATGTCAGATGCTTGCTCTCTATAAATCCTTGTTCTCTGGATCGGTTGAGGTCTCCAAGCCCGCGATTGCGGGGGGGGGGGGGGGGGGGGGGAGCCAATGTTGGATCCTGCCTACTGCTTTCGTCAATAAAATACCCCATTTCATCCTTCATTGAGCTTAGAATTATCTGTTTGAGGATGTACGATCCTAACCTCTGCTTTATTAAAATCTGATTTTGTTTGAAAATATATACCTGTAGACTTGAATTAAAGTAATACCAGTCCACGAATTGTTTCTTATACGGATAGTCTTGTATCGTAACTATCTAAAAAGAGTCAAGGCACTTAGGCATTTCAGGTGACAAAAGAAACCAAAGTATGCTTCCAAAGCAGATGCTTATGTCTTTAAAAGGTTCCATTGCTTGGTTTCTTCGTCACCGAGGTATTTTTGTGTCTGTAATTTCAGATATATGTATGAGTTACTTTAACCGTAATGTTAGATCTTGGACTGCGATAAGGGAAAAGCTGCAAAGGACTCGTAGCCGTTTCCGTGTTCATTCACCAAGTAACCTTCAACCAAGCATGTTCCAGAAAGCGTTTATTTTATTATGTGGAAAGCACTTGCGTGCGAGTTGAGCTAAAATAGAGGAGCAGAGGAACTACAAACATGCTGCAGTAGACTGATCGATTATCGATTTGGTAAAGCAGGCATTACAAAATGGGCGTTCATTATCCTTACCCTCTACAAGACAATCTACTTTATTAGTTATGAAGTGTCACAACCATTCATAAGCGCTTTAGTCAAGATATTTGATGTAACTTCATGATAATGTGATCTATGGAACCATGGAATTATTCTTACAGATGGTAAGAATTAGAATTGCGTGTTTTGTTTTCAATTTTAAATGAACAAGCTTTTTCACTTGCCGATGTATACACTTTATTACAGTTTTAGTAGTAATTCCTAAACTACTAAAAGGCTCAGAAGGATGTGCAAGGCTCGGGTGTTGTAATTTACATAACATCGGATTAATAATAGAAGTTGCATATAAAGGTGACGACCTTTCGTTAAGAATATGTGCGCATAAAAATGGAAAAGAAATTAATAATATTGGTAGTCACTATATAAAGCAAAATGATGGTAGCAAAACGATGCACCTTAGAAATTTCACAACTTATTTGTAAGGATACCAATTCGCTACCCGAGATTACAGGGGTAGAGCTGGCGCTGTATCGTTACGTCTGTTACAGGGCAACAGTATATCTGTTATCTAGCAACGTCTTGAAGTGTGCATATCGCAGTGAATGAGTAGAGGGAGAGTAGACCGTGACAGCGGCAGGTGAGAGCAAGACGGGGTGCAAGTGGCAAGAGGCCTTCAATCGAGCGAGATAACTGATTTTCTGCGAGTAGCAGTTTTGCGCAAATCTCGTTGCGAAACTTTCGTTGCACCAGCTTTCTAAATTGAAAGGACCATGTAATCCATAATTGCAATTTCGTAAACGCCCCGGTATTCTTAATAACGGACGGAAAATTCCCTGCTATTCAGGCAAAAGGATCTGAAATATCGAAGGAACCTCCGATTTCCTTAACCTCCCCCCAACTCAACCAAGCCATAGAAATGCTGCATGGCCTATTAGTAAATTTTAGCGGAGCAGCAATCGTCGCTCGGAATGGTCGAGTAATTTATCAAATAATTACAGCAGGTAACATTTAAAACGGTGTACCTTTTCTTTGGCCCCGTAGTTATTTAACAGCATAAACACTGGATAGTTTACACATAAGACAGATATTTAACATACTCATATAACAAAGTAGAGATGAGGCGGGTGAATATGAAGATTCCGCACTCCCAGGCCATCAAAGAAAATAATCAATTGACTGATTTCTAATATTAGCTGAATTCAATTTTCTCGCGTTATGCAATTATTTAGCATGTCCTGATAATCAACTTGATTACAAGATACAAAGGAAGTAAAGCAAAAGTTTCTCAGTTGAAGATTATTAAAACATTTTAGCGTGACATTCCTTGCGTATGGTACAGCTCGATTGGGAAAAAGACAAAAGAAATCACGGTGCGCCAGAACGGGAAAATGTGCGAGGTGTGCGGGGAGGAGTCGGCGTTAATTCAATTCGTAACGCAAATCATGCAATTTGTTGGGGACAACAGAATAAACGAATGGATCTGCTGGTAAATTGTCGTGGTAAAACACTATCTTCTTCCCCAAATGGGGACATGTCTGCTTCAACTTCCTGTTGAATCGGACCAATAACTCCGTGTCGCGAAAAAAGCGGTCAGCTTCCTAGAACAGGTGCATAAATAGGGGTGTTGTGTGGTGGTGGTGGTAGTGATGGTGGGGAAATATCCGGTTTATGAAAATTGGGGTCTTGGAAAAAATCTTATTTACTTTGCGGGTAAGGTTGCTTTTCAGTACTCATTAAAATTGTTAAAGTAGGGCATAAACCTAAATTTTACTGAAAAGTGCCTTGATTAAAAATACTCATTCCCATCACACTTGTCCCAGGCTTTGGACTGGCAAAATGATATATCCATAATTTTGTTATACCACTTAATATTTCTCTTTACTTTCAGTATGCATAACCATTGCGAAGCGAATATGGCTTTCCCTTATTAGTAGAAATTAGTTCCAACAAATCTATTTGATCACTCACAATGAAACAGTCCTCCCTTGCGACATGCAGTGTGCGATGCAATGACCGCTTTTTTCATATCTCCGATTTCCCTTTAATCTGAACCGCTATCTCTAACAATGCTCTGACCGTTTATTTCGCTGACAGCTTTTTTCATACATTCCAACAACTCACTTTAGTATAGTCCTGTAAACATTTTTTCCTTTTTCCAAGAGTTCAATTAGTCTGACACACTTCGCATCCCAAAAATAGTCCCCTTCACGTTTCCACCCGATGGGACCGTCTTTGCCTTATTTGGAGCATATTCACCGAAAGCAATCCATTGTTTTGATTGTTGCTTGGTTTCTGTAGTATAATTAAGAATGAGGCCTCATCGATACTGACAACTCGACTCAAGACATCCTAAGAATTTCGCTTAAATAGCTTCAAAGACAGCTTCGAAGTTGAAAGCCGAAATTACCTGTTGTCCAATGTGAGCAAACACGACACCCTCGGGCAAACAACTCTTTTATCTTCAATTTATGATGCAAAATATGAATTGCCGTTGCCGACAACACAGTTATAGACTCTGCCACTTCGCGAACTTGCGTTCGACGATTAGGAAGAATATCATGGACTTCTTCAATGTTCATATCTGCCGTGGTCCTGGGCGCTCATCAGAGAAGAATGTTTGACCACGATTGAAGTCGTTGAACCAATGTTGTCATGGATGGCGAAAGGTCCCCATAAACAGCATCCAATTTCGCTTTGATCTCCTTTCAAGTTTTCCCTGCAAAAAAAGAAAAGAAAAAAAAAAAAAAAAAAAGAAAAAAAAAAGAAAAAGAAAAAAAGAAAGAAAGAAAAAGCGAATCACTGAAGGATATTGCATTTTTTCTATTTTAGCGAAAACAGGTTGAACGACTACATAAAGCAATACCAAATTTGTTTTGGCGACGTATAACAAATGACAGTACACGATGTTAACACAAACTTGTCTTGTCTTGTCATCTATGTTGAGCACGGATACTTATGTACGCAGTTACACCGAGAATAGTATCGCGAATATCCGATTTTTCCTGGCCTTAAGAGTTTCAATCAAACTAGTTTAGTTGTATCATATCCAATCCCAAATCAAAGCACTAAAACAAAGAGGAAAAATCTTATTTATCTGAACCCATGCTAGTTGAACAATTATGTGATACCACTCAGCTACCTCGGTCCTTTAAGGTCACTGACCTTTAAATTCCATTCCAATATTATTCTTCACAGACCTGGGTATGATGCGGTTGTAAGTCTGTAGGTTTTAACGTTCGATCAAAAGCCATAGGCTACACGCTGCAGTTCTCTGATGAACGCGACTGTACTTCACGACAGAATTGAAATAATTTAAAATAAATGTGCAACGTCCATTTTAGGAATAATGTTTGTTTTAATATTGTCGCAGTCGTTTGTATATCCAGTTGCATAGATCCACCACTTTGTTAGACTGGTTTTGACATTTTGGCACTCAACCATGAGATGTATAAGTGAAAATAGATAAAATTGGCTGCAATTAGAGGATCTAATACTCCGAAAAGTACTCCGCACCGAAGAAGCTTGAAACCACCCGCTTCTTTTCCTTCTTGAGCTGTAGTTTAACTATATGTTGTTTTTCATTTTAAATATTTTTGCTTTATTTTGCCCAGTTCTGTTTCTTCTTCCGTTCATTAATAAGTCAGTGGTTACATGATGTAGTGAATCATGTTTTACAAGTATTACAGGAGGAGGAAACAGCTGCACAAGTTTTCCTTAAAGCTTCGGTGAAACTGAAGCCTCTCTTCCAGTTGATCGAGAGAGTTGACAGCCACTTTCTCAAATTGTTTTATAGCAAGCATGGTGCATACCTGTTGATGCTTGCAACTAGACAGGAAGAGCCAAATTTCTCTGTCTGGCGCCAAGTTTGCAAATATGTTATGATGTCGCATCTTCATTTACTAGGTTACGTAAATAATACATATGTAACGGTGAGACCAAGTACTGGTGGTTTAGTTTGATGCTCATTAGAAGTACGCAGTATGGCAAACATATGGAAAACAGTTTACGTTATTCGTGCCGGGTGGAAGGTACTGCTTTGGCCATACGTTAACCAGGGATTCTACATGATGAGTGTGACAAATATGTCTAATACAATTATTGTCAATAAAGAACCATTTCGCCGAAAAAGATAACTTGTGTAAAATATTTGGAGCAATCTAGCTTCTCGACGAATGGATATAAATGGTTTATTATTCCACTAACTGGCGCGCAAACATTGTGTGAACAATGCTGCAATGCATTTCTACCTTAACTCGAATGAATTTAGTCACAATTTAATGTTAAAATGTCATGCAAATTTAATTTTTAACAGAAATCTGGCAATATTACGTTAACATTAAATTGTGATTAAATGCATTCGAATTGAAATAAAAAGGCATTACAGCAATCTTCACACAATGTTTGCGCGACGGTTAGTGAAATAATAAAGCATTTATATCCATTCGTCAGGAAGGTAGATTGCTCCAAATATTCCAAATACTTGACACATTTTTTTCGCCGAAAGGGTTCTTTATTGACAATAACTGTATTGGTCATATTTGTCACATTCATAATGTGGAGTTCCTAGTTAACGTATGGTCGAAGCAGTACCTTCCTCCCGGTATATTAATAGAAGACAGCTAGTGAAGTTTTGATATGCAGCACATTATGTAATATTCACAAACGTGACTTTAGGGGTTTTGACAGCAGTATTAATCACTTGGCAATTCCACTTGAAACTGTAATTGTAGTTTCCCGTTATGCAGTAATACTGCATCTGTTTTGACATCCATTTTAATTTCTATGGCATACCTAGTTAATATTTTTAATGCATGTATTGTTGGATAAAGGAGGCTGGAATGGAATTAATACGCATTGGTGTTGAAAAATCGTGAACAGGAATACATTTTCATTGCGTTCTATTCCTTTTTCCGTACTTCGCTTCAGAAACTACGCTGCAGGTTTGAATTTTATATATTATTTTAAACTACAAGGGTAATTGACTGCAGTCACCAAAGATTAAGGCAGGAGATTAACTTGGTTATATGTCATGTTAAACTAGGTGTGTTGGTTGCTATTCACTGAGTTGTAACAAAGGAAGGGCGGCCACCAAGATTAGATATGCTGCACTGTTTTGTGTGTCTTGTTCGAGAAACCAGAGAGAGTCGTGAAAGAACGTTGCAGTAGAATGGAAAACAAATGGCCTCAGTGTTCCAGGAACGTATGAGGAGAGCCATAGATCAGTTGGAGAAACATGGGCTGCAATCGTGCAAGGGCAAGGAATCGCATCCAAGCTCTGAACTACCTCGGGTTAAGCAAGCAGCAACTTGGGGTTGCTAACCAAACCAATACTTTACAGCAGATTTTCTTTTACTCCTGTGTAGATGTGTTTACTTCATGAACTTCCACACACAACACCATACTGTCCTCCGATATTTGTATTCGATACTAAAATAAACAGTAATCAAGAATTGCTCTACAGCTCTATTCCTCGTTAGTATAAAGTAGCAATATTAGTACTTCCTCTTATGAATGCAGATACTACTTATTCTGCAGATGGAAGGACTCCTATAGCCTTCCATATAAAAATTACCGTGTTAATCGTATGCAAATATCTAGGCACATCATACTATTTCAATGAGTATACAAGTGTTATACCTAGTTTGTGATTATAGGGAACGATTAATGATAGAGATGCGTCGTGTCAGATTCAGAAAAGGTACACATCATTTGCGCTTCTTTGTAACAGGCTATAAACGCAAACTTTCAACAAGCCACGTAGCTGTTACATGGGATGGCTCCTGCAGTCAAAACAAACTGAGGGTACTGTGACCACATGTTTCTGCAAAACCTTTGTCATTGCCTTCCTTTCTGTCTTTTGCGAATACACATCGCTTTGTTGTCTATTTATCCAGTTTCCAGTAGACCAGTGTGCCATATGCATCCAAATGTTGAGAAACCGTAGTAAGTGTATAAAAGGTGCTCTTGTTTGGGGGGAAGGGGAATCTGCAACTTAGATATGTGACAATTAATCTCTCCAAGCTACAAGATCATTAGGACCCCCTACTACTACCTCCCTCAAGCGGGAAGGTCATTAGAGAATAATGGGAACCTTATTTCTTTCAAGCGGCATATCTTTGTAATTCTTATAAATTTCGCGATAAGTTACCTCCAAGTTACGGACTGACTCATTTGGCAGGACCCTTGATTCCTGATGGTTAATAAGATTCAAATCTCAGAGCAGCAAAGCTGTTCGGAGCGTTCTCGTAGCGGGCAGACCGGTGCGGATTGTCTCAACCTGTTACTCTAAGGAGCTTGAGTTTCTTGTCCGTGCTCCTGCTTTGAGGAATATGCGAGCAAAAACAACTACTGATGACACCCGCTTCATTTAATGTGATGGTCCAAGTTGGGGGAACGACTACCATACCTACTACTCTCTGCATAGAAGTGTAGAAATAGGGCAAGGTACTATTTATCCGTCTTCGAATATATGTAGGTAGGAATTAGTATGGGGAAAAAAGCGCTCTGTGCATATTAGTGTAGCCACTGCCGAAGTTTGCTTCCCGCAGAGGAGTCAGACGGCGTTCGTTCAACCTTGCCACTTGTTTACTGGCTTCTCTGTCACGATATCCGTAGTAAGAGGACGAATTTTGAATGACTGGCGCGATATTCAGCGTCAAAACCGAATTTTGGACAACTGGCACGATATCCGGCGTCGCAGAGCGAAGTTTTGACAGCAGTCGAAGAAATTCGTAATCAAGCTAGCACGAATACTACTTAATTTATTGCTAACCTATAGTAAGTAGAGGAACTATTGCACTTCATTTCATCGGAAATACATGCTTTGAGTCTCTCTGTTAAATGGTCGGATAAATGCGAAACGTAGTGTTTAAGTTTAGTATCGTCCAAGGATGCAATACGAAGTTTTTCAATAATTTCCCTCCACCCCAACTACCCTTTACCTGGAACATTTTTCGAAAATGTCGATTTACTCAAATGATTTTGATTAAAATACCATATTTTAACCTATTTTCATGACAAATAAAGACTATATCTTGAATTTGCCACGTTGCTTCTGAAGTCCTCTTTGTTCTATCTGAAACACTGTTGTACAATTAGTAAACCGTAAGAGATGGACACCTTGGTTTCCCGTCCCTAGTGCGAACATTTAACGACACTGGTAGGAACTGCCATCAAGCTGCTAGCAAAAAGGAATAACTGAGGTTTCCTGTCTAATGCAACTTAAGATAGAGATTTACATAATCCAAACATGATCCAAATGACATCAGTTCCATTTTATGCCTAAGAGCCAATTTGTAGGGGCGACCAACCATATCGCACGCACCCCCATCAAAAGACAACAGGGATATAAGGAGGAAGATTCTGTCGTACTGATCTCCAATGTGCGGTAGTAAGGGGTATTAGCGCATTCAATTGAGGAAGACCGGAGATATAGATACGAAAATGGTAAAACAATTTTTCTCCTTCGAGGATTTTGGAACAGACGAGTAAAATAGCCCCGGGGCTTTCAAACTCCGAACTTTACCCTTCAGTGAAACAGACTTATACCATTTGTAAGCCAAAGAACCATTCAGTGCAATAGCAAGCGATGTATATATACATCAGTAGTACTAGAGTCCTTCCTCAATTAGAGAAGGGCTAATTTAAAAGTTTAAACCCTAGTTACAACAACTCTTTGTACACTGTTTTGCATTTTCTGTACCCTCTTAAACGTAAACGTATTGTGACGCTGTGCTTGACGCATATTGGACGGTCGGAGGCCAGGCTGCTTCACACCAGACGCCGGACCGGCGAGAAGAAAAGGCGTTCAAGGTCAGGCTGCCGCGCTTGTGTACAAGTAGGTAACAATGTAAGCAGCAGAAGCAAAAGGGACTTTCCTAGCGCCTTCCCGAGACTCCTAGCTGAGTTATTCTCGGTGCGCGCGCGCGTGTGTGTGTCTAGAGAAATATCGGTGACATCATCCCCCATATATAAGGACGCGAGGCAGCAATAGAGTGAGTTTAGTTTTACAGTTAAAGCTACGGTCATGAGTCTGTCACTATGCCAATCTGGGTGTGTGTGGTCATGAAGGTTACGTTGGTGCGTCGAAAGAAGATTAACGACGGTCGAGTGATTGTAACGCCGTAGTTTAGTGTGTGAGAGAGAGAGAGAGAGAGAGAGAGAAAATGAAGAAAGACATTGAAAGGACAGCGAGGTTATGGGAGGAACAGGTATGAGCTGTGATAGCCAGAGGGACTGTAGACAGTATTGACCACGAGAAGAAAACTGTATTGGTAGTAAAACTTCAGAAGATAATAAAGTAATAGAAGAGTGACAGGACTGGATTTTGTCATTTTGTTACAGTATCGTTCTCACTCCTTCCATTCGGTATACGTAGGGTAGTAAGATTAACAAAACAAAACAAACAAAACAAAAAAAAAAAAACGCGTTTTCTTAAAATAGGAGAGATATTCGGAATATGTGACATGTCGCTTTTGGGAATTATGAAACAGCAGGAACATTTCTGGTTGCTCGGAAAACTGGGGGAAGTGAGGCTGTTAACAGTGATTGTCAAGCACTTAATAACGTAGTGCTGTGTTGTCGTGCTTACCACTCCATTAATTAACGAATGCCCCTAAGTAGCCACAGCATAATCTATCTTGAGGAGATGTGGACACATGTCGCAAATGACCTACGGACGCACTCACATCGTCAGGGACTACCAGCACTCCTGTTTTGTTGGGGAATTGATTTCCTCTGCATGGCATAGGGGCAATCGATGCTAACGTGGCTTTTGTTGGACGTTCCCCCTCCGTCTTGCTCCGGTTAGTGACATTGTTGCTGGGCAGGACTATTTCAAGCGTTTTTCGCTACATAACTACTCAATATAAACGGGTTTCTTGAACAATGCAGGTTACAAGAACTTAATTGTACACTCCTATCAAGCAGAGTACTTCACGATAAAGTAAGCAAAATGTTTAATATAATTTTGCTGTATGAAGGTTCATGGGCATAAATTTAAATTTAATAATGCTTATATTGTGAAAACGTTAAAAATTAGCAGTAACTGCTGCTCTTTTTGAGATTACTGCAATAAAGTATTCCATGTTCCTTTTCCCCCAGAAATTAATATTAAAAATCTGATTGTGTACTCATATGCCATTCTCTGTTCACTCTTGTGTAACGTTTCTTTAAAATACTTATTCTTCTGTCTACTTCACGTTAGTTGAGAGACCTTTGTAAAAATGTTAGGTTTGTATTCCTCTAACATATTTCGGCACACTCTTAAAAGAAACGTATTATTCTAGCTCCTACGATTGTGTATATATTCCTTTTAGGGAATCTAGTAACCCTCTTGTTGTAGACTGAAAGTGAGAAATGGTTGTATATCGCTCCCAAATGACCTTGTCGACGGCCCTTAGACCCATTCACTCACTCACTCACTCACTCACTCACTCATTCACTCACTCACGCACTCAATGTATTTGAAATATTAAAATTAGTATTATCTCACTAGGGCTAAATTGTACATTTCATGGCCCATTTTCAATAAATGGCTATGACGTATTCTAGATGTATATGATGTTTTATGCTCATGCTGGTCCATGTTGAGTAATATATTTCTTTTAGAAGTGGAGGTACAATTCTAGAAGCTTCTTTTGTGCTTGTTTGCATATAATATTGGAACATTTTGCAGCAATAATGTTACCTCAGCCATTGCAGCTTCAGATTAGCAAGGCGTTATTCAAACCTGTAGAAAATGTTATACTACGACAAGGTGCTTGAGAACATTATTATATGTTGAAAAGGAACGATTTTTCAGATGTTTAAACTACAGGTAGACAGCTTCAAGCGGTGTGACGTATTGGAACGAAGAGCAGTCCATGTGACGTCAGGCGAGAGCCGTGTAATACCATGTTGCCTAGATAAACGGCGCTGTGAGTACAGAACTGGATTTAGTCTGGTGTAGTGTTCTCAACGACAAGAACACGACCAGTGCGAGTAAAACAGAGCAACCGATGTTTCTGTCTGGTTCGTTACGAAATTATGTAAGTCTAATTCCTGAAAGTACCCTTGTCAGATGACAACCTAACATGAAGTCTTTGATTACAAATTTCCCAGACATTACGTTCCTAACATTGATAAACTAGTTAAAGAAGAAAAACGAAATAGAAAATGCCGGAAAGTGTCCACGTAATTTTGTTCTGTATGTCTCTCTTCTGATTTGCAGAAAAAATAGCATGTTCTGTTTTATTTACTTTATAACACACATAAACTATTAGAATTATTATACATTTTCTCATAGCATAGAGCCGAAATGTAACTTTATAATCTGGGACTAATATTACAACATCTAAGACCTTAGTTGTGTTATTAACACCAGACATGCTTCCTGTTTTCTCCTATATAGCGTTTCACTCTTAGAAGACAGTATGGAGTTAAATGGGACATCTCTGTCTCTATCTAGCGCATACAAGTTGCCATTAGCCGCGTCCTTTTCTACCCTCGCTCTGTTGCCACATTCCTAATAGCATGGTATAAATATTCATTTGTTATAAATTTCAGGTTTGAACACATTATCCTATGCAGAATTTTTTTCTCTATCAGGTTATATCCTTTTCAGAGTCATTATACATTTCTATAGGTCCAAATTTCTTCAGAAAACGTTTTTTTCAATAGAAGTCCGATATTTGCTGTTTCTACACTCATCACGCACTAACTAACAAACTAACTGCTAGAATGCATCTATATTTTTTTCTTAAGTAGAGTAAACTATAGTGCTACTACCTGCCTACTTTGAATTCTCTATGTTTACCCAGTTAAGGGTTATAATTTTTTAAATTAAATGTTTTCGGAAAATTTTATATCTGTGCACTGCAAAAGTTACGCAGTGTGAAACTTTTTTGTTAGTGAGTTTACATCAGGCAACCAGCGAGAACAAATGTTGAGGAAGGTTGGAGAAAGTTTTTAAAATAAACCAAAAGGCAGTAACCTCTTTCTTTTATCCAATAAGGCAAACAAAAGGTATTCATCTATTCAGCGTCAGGCGTGACACAAGATAGTATAAGGAGCAGCACTAACATTAGTTCGAAAGAAGCCGTGTGTGTAACTGTGAGCTGTTATTGCGTTATTTGTTTAATATTTTTGTAAATATTTGTAGTTATGGAGGGGGAAGCTAGGAAGAGACGATATGTTGGTAAATTAAGAAGTAAGGAACGCCAAATAATTATGAATGTGTTAGATTATTTTTGAAGCAAAATGCTTGGCAGTAAAGGCAGTAAAAGAAACAGCTAAGGCTGTTGAGTGTTCAGAAGCAGTAGTGTGTATGATTAAAAAGGAACTAATGGAAGGACCTCTAAGAACGCCATCGAAAAAGAAAGCAAAAGGGGCGGGACTACACAAAACGCTAGGTTAACGCAATATGATTGAATAGTGCAAGGTGGAGTGCGGCGAATTGTTCATTCTTTACAGTTTGCAAATATTCCACCCTTGCTGAATATAATTTTGTCACAGTTCAACAGTGATGAGACCCTACCAAATTTCTCAAGGGCCACTCTGATTTGGGGTTCGAATATGAAAGAAAGGGTAACAAGTGCATATTAATAGAAAGAGACGATATCGATATCATCAGATGGCGACATAAATATCTAAAAGACGTAAAAGGTTTAGGGACCAGGGGAAATCAATTGTTTATACAGACGAGTCATTTGTAAATTTAGGTCATACAGTAACAAAGGCGTGCAGGGATACCAAAGTTAAAAGTGTCCGTCTCGTCAAGCAGCAATTGAAGGACTAAGTACAGGACTCAGGCCACCTCGAGTCGCTCGCGGAGGGAGATTCGCAACTAGTACATGTTGCAACACTGCGCTCCATTTAACGTGTACTGTCTTTTAAGGGTGAGACGCGCTTTATATTGGTGTATCCCGCATCTCTTCTCCTGCAGCAGCAGTACAGATCGCGGTGACATCACACGCTGAGCTGGTCTTCAGTGCCAGCATGTTCAGCGGTGTCAGCTGACGTCACGCCGGCACTCATTAATTTAAGCGATGACTGCAGACTGCTTTGTTTTCAATAATTTCAAGGTGGAAAGAACCAGGAACGTATATTATACTTAAAATTTTGCCAACTGGGTTTCCTGCAACTGCCAATCCAACTCACAGCCCTCTGCTGTGAACAGTGCCCGAGATGTATCTTTAAACTGAATAAGTTTACTACACATGAAGAGTTTTTCAATAAGGACAGTAAAACGAAGAATCTTGGAGGCCATGTAGATTGAAAGAAAAGAAAAATGTTTTGTGACTTTAAAAAACTGGAGGGAAATTTACAGTAAGGTCAGTGTGTCACCTTCAAGTGAACAGTGCATGCATACTTCAAATTTAAGCATCATTTAACGTACTATTATTATGGATAAGGTAAATATCCGATGTTATTCGATATTAATTAATATGTCCTTGATTTCTTCTCTCAATTCTTACACGACTGGAATGGATGTTCTTCACGCTATAAATTAAGTGAATGAGTGTTCCTTTTTGCCACTTGGAAATCTGTCTACACTAATCGCTTTACGTAGTGCTGCAGTAAGACGGCCTGATAATGGCAAGAAGTATTATACGGAGACGGGGCTTATAAGCCTCTCTCGGTGTAATAATCTGGAAACATTAATCTTTACTTCATTCAGAATGGCTAATGTTTTGCAACAATATACCAGCTTTATTGAAGTATATCTTCCAACCCTCGCGTCACCGCTTTGTTCTATCCCTAATAAGAGCTGTCGCTTCAGTTTGCATGAACAAATATTAGCTTAAAGTGTTTCATTTGGCTTCGCCCTGCATTATTGCGCTGGTACTACATTCCCAAAGACGTGTGAAAACATTAAGTGGTTATTATCGTAATGCATAGTACAAAGCGTTTATCCTGAGATATCGCTCTAATGGTTCGTAGCCATCGGAGTAAAATTTCACCTATTTAGGAGCATCTCAAACCTGTAAGAAAGTGTAAGCACTGCTCTTGATGGAGAACTGGTGAATTGCGAGTAGGACAAATGGCATAAGTACGAGAGAAAGATCTGTTAAACACGTGTAATCCAAAAATTATACAACAGTAGGTGTAACCGAAGAACATATATTTTCGATTTTGGACGAATAATTAATACGAGAGTTAATAATGGGCTACTGCCTTGAAGCCAGTAATCCCATGTTTACAGTGTATTGCATACCTATTATTTTTTCAACCACAGTGAATAATAGAACTGCTTACGTGAAAATAAAATTAATCACTGTCAGCTGTTAAAAACCAGTATGAAGTTGGATCCGCCAGCCTCTACTGCACTAGTATCGATTTGTCACTCCTGGTAGTGTAGACCAAACCAGTCAACAACTGAAGGTGAGATGGCTGCTTGCGCCAGAAGTTATATTTAAGTGCTGCATTAATGAATCCGTAAGTAAATAAGGGAAAGTAATATCTTTAGATTTAAACAGTAAGTTTCAGCTATCAAATATGACTATATTGCATGTCTGCAATAATAAGTATATAATATTGTAATAGGTGAAGGATTAAATAATAATAATAATAATAATAATAATAATAATAATAATAATAATAATAATAATAATAATAATAATAATAATAATAATAATAATAATAATAATAATAATAATAATAATAATAATGTTAAAAAATCATCTTCACTCCATGGATTAGACACATTGTCTGCACATTTCACAGCAAGTCTCTCCATTTCTTCCACGGTCTACCCACGTCTCTTCTCCCTGCTGGTTTATAATTTAGAACTATTTTTGGAAGTCTACCATAGTCCATCCTCTCCATATGTAACAGCCAATTATTTCTATAGTGCTTTATTTCTTCATTTATAGATTTCGCTTTTGGCTCTGTTCTTATTACATCACTATTTGTGGTCTACGAGTAGTTTTGTAATCCTTTAGTTCTCAAGAATTTCATTTCAGATCCCTGTATCTCACTTTCTATCTTCTTTGTTACAACCCAGACTTCACGCCCATGTAAAAGCACTCGCTTTGCCATTGTTATTGTTTATAAAAGTAATTCTTGTATCCTTTCTTGTTTTACCTACATTAACATTTTATGTTAACATTTGCGGTAAAAATGCACAACGCACAAGGTGCAGGAATTTCAACAATGGTAATGCGAGGGAAAATGGATAAAGGCACGCTATCGTCGAAAAAGCATTGCGTATGTTTCTATCAATTTCAATTTAATCAAAATTAACGTTTAAAGAAATGCTTTCTTTATAGATTTTCTTGTTTATGCATGAGGGATGGCGGGGAAAGAAAAAATCGGGTGTTACATCCAATTATTCTTTTTTCTGCACAGTCTTCAACATAGTTTTTCTTCAAAGGTCTTTCTGCTATCTACTTTTGTTAATGCTTTTATTACACATTTCGTTACAGGTACGAGTAAAATAGGATTAGGTTGAATCGATTGCATGGTCACCATAAAGAAACGAATGGCAACGTAGCATTTCAAAAACGTATGAGGTATTTGAAAATTAAAAGCAAAAAGCAATTAATATTTTGGACGTGATTAACGTCACAAGAATAAATTTGACATAAATTGTCTTTTAACGAGATTCATATATATTTTTGTGCAGTTCCTTTTTGTTGGTTTACTAGCTATAAAAAGGTATCCAATATGGGTTCAGAAAACTCAAGATACACATATTGTTGTCGTACAAATCTTTTAACATACAGTTCTTTAAACACAATAGTTACAGCTATTTTTTTTAAAAATAAAGTTGTAACAAAAAGAGCGTTCATGTTTAAGGGCAGTATGTGGTGAAAAACTTCTACCTCATCCCTGGAAGATGACAAATGTCGGGTTTATCCGCAATTTCGTTTCTGAGTTATGCTATTCACAGACATCCGCGCGCGCGTAATCCCCCACCCCCCACAAACACACACACACACACACACACACACACACACACACACACACACACACACACACACACACATACGGGTGGAATTTGGGGCTTCACAACATATATTTACAGTGAAAACTTGATAACGAATTTCTGAATGGAAAACTGCATGTTCTCTGTTAAGAGAGAATGAAAGAATTAAACATCTGTGTTCCGTTTAGCAAGAAGTGCCTCGTTAGGTTATCTTGGCTATTTTCCACATTTATATCGTGATGGGCTAGTAACCGTGTTGCAACTTTTGTCCCTTACCGTTCAGCTGTGGGCATTTTCACTAAGTTTTTGAGGGCATTTTGATACCATTTCCGTTCTATTTTTACGCACTAGCCAATGACAAATAAAATAATGATTCAAGGCTGTAAATAAATATGTCTATTGCTATGGTTGTCTTCAAATATGTTCCCTTTTACGTGTTTTATGTCAAACTAAATATTTCATAGATTTCATAAACCAATTTACAGAGTGCTCATTTTCCAACAATAACTATGCCTGAACGTTCTTACGTACGTATACGTTTACATCTCTTGTGCTCTTCATGTTCGTCAATGATTGTAGATCATTATTAGCTAAAATAACAACAATCTGAGACGTCCCTACTTCCTGCAGCTGAGCAAAGTCTGGGGTGTAAAGAGATTGCCAGGTGGAACATTTCAAGACAGAGATTTGAGGACACGTGTTTCCTGGTCTCCCCTCTTCCATTGATTCAATTATATCTCGCATCATGCCACTCTCGTCCGAAAAAAATTATCCGCAACACAATTAGAGAATCCAGTCGTTTTAATTAGCACTCAAGTTTTCACACCTGCCGTTCAGTGGCGTGCTTGCCTTTTCTAAATGCCATGCCTTCACGACTGGACACTGAATCTCACTCAGGAGGTTTGCCTCCCAGACGGATGATATCCCGTTGGTCCTAACTGCTTCGAGAGGCTGGCAAATTTAAATTCTGCTGTCCAGCTGCCTATTAGAAGCTTAGTGTGTGGTTCAAATCTGTTCACATTCACTTCAACATTTTCGGCATGGCGGTACACTTTCTGTGTCCTCGTGTAAAACATCTGGAAGAGCAACATCTTAAATCGACACGATGGCAAATTGAAAAATGTTGACATTAGAGACAGAGAAAGGAAGCAGGGGATAGCCTTTTTTTTTTTTTTTTTTTTTTTTACACGTGTTTTGTCTCGTGACTGTTCCCACTGTTAGGTTTGATGTTCGACTGTACGGATTGCACTTGAGATATTAAGGTTTTTGAACAAATTTTCTAGTGGGTATTTGTAGCTTATGACATACCTTGTCACATGTATTTATAATTTTTGGCACATTGTATAAGATCAGCAAGTTTCTTGGATGATGATTTTCCTGAATATTCTCCCACCCAAACATCTCTTTACATGGGGGGATGTGTTATATTTCATAACTTTCTGTATCCACTCTTGTAAAAATTGTTCTTAAAAAGCGCATCTGTCGTTCTACTTCATCTCAATAGGCGTAAAGATTTGTAAAAATCGTTTGAGGCCGTTTTGAGAAAATGAAAACTTTCAGAAGAATTATCCATGTGAAGGGTATTTTGAAGTGGGAGGATTTTTATCGTGCAGCATCAACCTACTCATCTTGAATACTAAGTTTTGTATTTATCCGAGCTTTCGTTTTCGGGTTTTGCTTACGACGGTATGAATTCTCCATATGCAACAGTTTTGGTCGTATTATTTCGTTTTGTATTGACTATTTCATACATAGAAGCGTTAAATTTTCATATGTATATTATCATGTGGTCGTTCTTTTGTTTTGTACAAATGATTACTAGATCATTCTTCTGTTTCGAACTGCAGTGATCGTAATGAATATATTTTAGATTATTTTTTGTGGAATTTAACTTCTGGTCAGATCTCTGATATATAGTACCTCGTCATATTTTTAATGAAATAGTCCAGATGAATGTCATTCGGCGTCTGACCTTTCCAGATAAAATCTCTTGCTGCGCTCAAGAACTTATCGGTTAAGTCAGACATCTTGTGATAATGCTTGTAATAATCTATTTCTAACTCGCTTATCCTGACATTTTGGGACTAAATGCCTGAATTTAGAAATTTGGGAGTGAGCAGAAAGATATCAGAAATAGTATTCGTCAATTTTCCTCCCATTTCCGTGAGTATATTGGTGCAAGGGAATTTAGTGCGTTAACACGAATACCGCAGGACTACATAGAATTAAAGTTCTAAGTGTCAAAGAGACTGAACGCAAAAATAACTATTAGAATATTTCGGATATATTTCGATGTCTAAAGCGTACTTTAAACAAATTAAATGCGTACTTCGAATTAAAAAGGATCCAAAAATATGTCGTTTACGACAAATAGAAACTTATAATACAGCCTACAACTGACTGGTGAAATATATGCCTATGAATCTTACATACCTATCTATTTAAACGTGTTCTTTGGACAATGGAATTCATTTTATGTATTTAGTTTGTCTTTATATGAAATATGTTCTGTTAATGTCTAAATCATCAGCATTGCGTCTGACATGGTTTTCCAGGGGTTTAATAAAAGATTGCTCTTGCATAATGTCATTTTATTCCAGCACACACATGAAGTAGGTTTTGAGTACAGCAACCAACTAACAAGAAGCTATTTTCTCTTTTGGAGCTCAATGCCTTCGTGGACTAGGACTTTTTCCTTAATAGAAACAATAAGAAGTAAACGGGCAGGAAACAGAGCAAAGCCATCGGAATAGATACGAACAAAGGTTATCGGATGTAATGGGAACCAAAAAACGTATCTTGCTTTAATAGGAGTCGTGTACTTTCTTGGACGTGAGGAGCGAAATCACTGGCTTTGTTGAGACAGCAGAGCTCATGTAAAGGACAGAGATAATCTAATTTTGTGGGGAAGCGGTTTACCTAGTCTTGCAGTAGAGAATTAGCTACAGACCGAAATTACGGCATCACCGTTGGTTGTATGAGTACCATAGCCGTTTGAGGTAACGATGCTTTGGTCACCTTAGTGCATGTTCCATTAGTGGACCACACATGCATCCAACACAGTTACCTTGTCGAGTGTGGATGTAGAGTGCTCGAAATGTCAGAGTGGCTCGAACAGTTCGTGCCGTTTGGAAGTGTCCTTTTCCAGAGTAATCCACAGTTGTACAGCCTTTTGAGCTGATTAAACCCCATATATTAACTTATCCAATAGTGACGGTTTTGAATTCATGTTGATGACTGCTGTAGCATAGACATAGGCGAGTGCCTATAATATTTCTTTGTATTGATACCTTGGACACTGTTCACTGTAGTTTTGTGTATGCTGCTCCTGTAGCTATTTTAACCTAGTAACGAACATATCGATGGGAAAGCTCTTTTTAGTCGTTATCGTCATATGTGCACCAGTTTGGTTTCTTTGCCCATGATGACGGCCATATGCCCAGGGATCTATTGTCTGTGCTCTAAAAGTATCTGAATTGGCCCTATCTTTGAATTTTATTTTGATTATGGAAGGTAAATGGATTTCAGTTTGTACACCATGTGAGGCCCATGTATCTAAGAACTTTGTAAAGGTATTACGACCTCCGCTTACTTGGTCCAATGCAAGTCAGGCAACTGCTACCAACACAAGATTTATGTAGCTTGGCATATTTGTTTAACCGCGCATTAGCTGCCAAGAGAACTGAGCATTATGGTTACATGCCATTCCGATTACTGTATTTCAGTGGTGTTTATGAACGGAGGCAGAGAACGCAGAAACCTTGTGGTCAGTCTCGGCTATTAACTGTCGAGAGAGATCACAGCAGCCTACAACTCATTTTGCGCCTTTGCGCAAAATTAATGCAGTTCAGACTACAATACTTGTTTAAACGCATGCAGTTTCATGACACCACTGGTGTTTTTCTCCAACACTTTAACAATTCATGTGTTTAGCTCAAAATGTGCTGTGGAGTTGCAACATATTTACTGAAATTCTTTGAAGATTTCCCTAAATGCCGAAAATGCAAGGATTTGCTAAAAGTTACACTATGAATTACTTTACTGTTGGGTTAATAGTCTAAAAATTCACTGGTTCAGTTTCGAATATGATTTTAGCAAATACTCTGAGGTAGGAAATACTCCAATTCACGAGAAACCGTCAGTGAGCTAACAAAAATATTTGATTTCTGTGTAAGTCTGGCTCGTTGATATAAGGATAACGTGCAGCTTTTTATTCTGGAAGCCCTTGATCTCTATACAATGAGTTAATCGACTGCAAAAAATGTTTTTAAAAAGGCGCCACCTTTCTTGCAGAACAGTTTGAAAACGTTAGCTCCATGTGCTACATGAATTGAAAACCATTTGGGAGACCTGGTTCATCGAACACATAAGTTGCAATTCGATTTTGTATTGTTACTTTAAATTCGGGGATGATTAGTAAGGTACAGAAGTAAACTAGGTTAAGTAAATCTTATAGTATTTTACAGCCGTTTAGAATGTCAGTGTTTGGTGTTATAAGAATCGTGTCTGTGAGAAATATTTAGCATAATATTCTGCTATCCCAATGACAGGTTTTGCGAAGGTACTCGTAAATTGAGTGTTTTCTATTTGTCTTCAGTATTTTCAACAATCACTGTTTTTTTTCTTTTCCTTTTCTATGTGTGTGACTATAGAACAGTTACTTCAACGGCTTGAATGGCAAAGGAACTGAAAATTCGCTTTTGGAACATTTTGAGATCTTCTGAAATCGTTGATCTCTAGCCTCCTTGTCACAAATCGGCATCGCATGACTTAGTGGAGAATACGAGTTACTCTTGTTGGCATGCGGGTGGTAAAACCAGGGTACATAGTGGCAGGACCAACGCATGGCTCGAGCAACTAGGCTGCACATCGTTTGTTAACTGTTAAGTTAAAGTTTAATTTTTGGTTTTTATGAAATATATTTAATTGGGATGATTGGAAGATATAATAAACTCTTCTTTGTATTTAATAATTTAGTTATATGATCCATATTTGATGATTGAAAGATTAAATTACCTTAGGGATAACAGCCTAATTATTTTTGAGTGTTCATATCGAAAAAGGTGATTGTGACCTCGATGTTGATTTAAGATGCTTGTCCAAAATTAGATTGTAATTTGTTGTCTCATAATAATTATCATTATTAATGTTACACTTAGAATTGTAGCTGAAAAGCGTATGCATAACATTGTTCTAAGACCTGTGCGGAAAGAGAGAAAGAAGCAAAAGCAGACTATAAATCGAGAATTGTTTTCCCTCTTAATACTATATGATAATCCGAATTGATACGTGTGCCTAATACAGAGGTAATTATTATGTTTCAAAAGTGATACTTTGTAGGTTTCAAATGCAAAAATGAAACTGACTGAAAAAACCGGCAAATATTTAAAATGGCCCATTAATTGTCCTATATATTCATTTATAGCTTTTTGAAAATTACATGGCAAATATCCCCCCCCCCCTTTCCTTTTCTTTTTCTCGTTGTAGGTCAACATTTCTTTCAAGTCAACAAGGGAGGAACTGTAAGAATTAATTCAGGATATTCTGTAAATAATTTGAGATAGTTCTGTTGTGTTCAACACATAAGCGATAGCTTACGATTGGCACAAAAGCCTTTCATTCGAGCAGGATACACCCACAGCTTACAGTGCACAAAACGGAATGGCAGATGTTCAGAACATCATCTCGTCTGATTGATCTGATGGTTGTATTATCCAACATGTCTTCTTTTGAAAATATTTAAAAGACCACAAGTTCTTTTATTTGTGTTTGATAACTTCAAGTAGGTAGGCATGTATAAATAATTTCCCTAACAATCTTAAAAAATTAAATGTAAAAATTTTGGATAATATATGCGTATTTCAATGCATGTATGCGTTTTTTAGACATATTTTATTATTTTGAAACGGTGGTTTGTGTTCTTTCTAAATATGTCACTCAGCGTGCCGCTATCCTGTGTTGTTGATGACTTTTTAACCCTTCGCCCTCCTTATGAAGGTGCATCATGGTAAATAATTTAGCAACTCGTGGATGCTTCCAACATTGCCAACGGCTATCTTCGAGTACGAGGATGGGTCATTATGTGTGAATAGCTGAAAGAGATTCAGTGGACAACTTTGGAACTTCTCGTTGCAGAACAAACTTATCCCCCATGCGACTATCATTTGTTCGGACCGCATAGAGGGATGGAGGACAGCGATTCGAATACTACCTAGAAGTGAAGGAGTTCGTACCCAACTAGCTGCGCAAACTTCCCTCTTCCTTTTTCGAGGAAGGAATGGAAAATTGTCAATTCGTTGGGGGGGGGGGGGTTGATTTTCAAATCAGGAGACCATGTAGGAAAATCTCATATGTTATACTTACATAATGGCTCTCTTTATTAATTGTTCACCCTATTGTTAGAAAAACTCATTCTTCTATCTACCACAAGCTACAGGTTAATCGAAGTGTAGGCGGCGCCGTGGCCGAGCGGTTAGCGCGCTCGCCTACCACCTAGGCGGCCCGGGTTCGATCCCAGGGACCCGCATGTGGTATTCGTGGTGGACGAAGCGGCGTCAGGGCGGGTTTGCTCCGGGTGCTCCGGTTTCCCCCGCCATCTCATTCCACTGGTGCTCCATCTTCATTCCATGTATCATCAGTGTCACCGCCTGCGGTGCCGTAGTAGTAAAAGCGGGCGTTAAACACTACAAACAAAAATCGAAGTGTATTTGTAGAAGTGGTTTTACTATAGGTTTCCTTTATCTATAATGGAATACTGGAATATAGTAGCCACAAGCGATAGTTAAATGTTTTAAGAGCTTTATCACCATGTGATGGCGAAATTTCGTTCCCTTTGCATGACCTCGAGATAGAGAGAGAGAGAGAGAGAGAGAGAGGGGGGGGGGGAGGGGAGAACAACTATTTCTTGTCTGAGAAAAGTATGGTTTCGAAAATTCAAATCATTAACAAGAAATATCTCGGAAATGGTTAGTTTCATAAAATAATGATGGTGATAATAATACTAATAATAACAACAATTATTATAAAAGCAACACTAACAACAAGGACAATCATAATGACACATGAACGTGTGCTTTAAACAGATCTATATTTTTGTGCCTTCATCTACCTCTTACGGTTACAATTATGCAGAAGAGAACTTCAGAGGCTGTTTCCAGAAAAGTCAACATATGCATTTCATTTATCATGAAAATATCGTACGTTAAAGCCATTTTTGAAAATCAAAATTTTTGAAAAATGTTGTGCCTGAAGATTAGTGGGATGAGATGCTTTTTTCCCCCTTTCTTTTTTGAAAATCTTCGTTTCATTTCCTTGGATGATGGAAAGCCTAGTTTAGTATGTAACCGACTTCGCGTTTTTTAGTTGCCGTAGTCACAGACATTCCTGTGAAATTTCGTAACAGAATTTTTAGCTGGAGTGCAAATACTTCCTCTACTTAATTTTAAGGTGGAATACCTCTATATAAGTGTTATAAGAATAGAGAAAGTAAAAATTATATATTATGTTGATATATTTAATTGCTGCAATTGTTTTATAAAGAAAATATATATCAAGACCGACAACGCTTATTATGTTCTGCGGAATGGTAAACTGATTGCTGATTGGTTTTCAAATAGGAACCCCTGTCCAGAAAGGCACGCTTTGGACGTTGGAGAGAACGAACGGTTTTGATAATTTAACAGTCGTTTTTATATCTTAGTACGGAAGTTGTGCAGCTTTTTAGCCATCTGTGTACAGGGACGACTGACCGGAGCCTAATAACATTCCTGAGCATGCGCTAAATTCTTCCATAGAGTCCTTGGTGCGTATCCCACTATACTGTCTGTGTAGTTTTCAGTAACAGCAGTGCGACATGTATCAGTACACAGCTGCGGAAATGGCCAACTTAAGCTCCAGCACATTTTGATGTAAATGTGCGGGATCACCTCAATGTCGCATACACAAATCGATGGACTGGTAGAGGTGGACCAGTTCCATGGCCAGCACAGTCGCCAGATCTGACACCTATGGACTATTTTCTCTGGAGCTGTATGAAGAGTATGGTGTATGGCACTCCTGTAACGTCAGCGGAGTACCTTTTGGCTCGAGTCCACGGAATGATTGAAAATCTTCAAAGATCCGCACGTATTGGTTCACCGCCGCAGATATAGGCTTTGCAGTGACGTGGGACGTACTCAGTTCGAAGTCCATTTGTAAAGTAGACAGCTCGATGTTGGCTTTATTGACGGAAGGTGAACGTACACCCATCTCACACTTCGATGCGCTACAGCGTCCGAACCGTATATTTCCGGACAGGGGTTCCTATTTTAAAATCGATAAGTTTGCCGTCCCGCACAATATACTAGCCGTTGTCGGTGTTTTTTGGGACAGCCTGTATATAGGTTTAAAAAAAAGAACACATTAGTGACACATTAAATATTACCTTAGTATTTGCTGTGTATTTTTAAAAGGTGACCGACCCTTCTACGTTTTCTACATTGATATCTTAAATCTATAAATGTACATGCAGGTATTTAAATGACACCGCAGTCGTAATCTAGAACGTATAATAAAGGGTAAAGTTACAGAAGGAGTCTCTGGTAAGACAGTAAAAACCTTTATTCAAACATTAGCCCCTAATGATGCTGAATGCAGCTTGGAACTTTGTTACACCTGAATAATGAATTATTTCATGTCCATTTTCAATGTTTGTTGCATAATAATAATATAAATAATAATAATAATAATAATAATAATAATAATAATAATAATAATAATAATAATAATAATAATAATAATGATGATGATGATGATGATGATGATGATGATGATGATGATGATGATGATGATGATGATAATAATAATAATAATAATAATAATAATAATAATAATAATAATGCTTAATGTTTTATTCTTGCCAATTATTGGCAAGAATTATTTTGTGGGTGGGTGTGGGTGTGTGTCTGTGAGGCTGTGGTCAGTATAACTCAAAAACTAAAAGTCTGTTAAAAACCAAAGTTGGTATTTAAGGTTAATGTGTTTCAAGAATGCGACACGAATATTTTGGAGAAAATTACTCCACATTAAACTACCCTTTACATGTAAAGTGTATCGTAAATTTTGATTTTCTTCAAAATGGCTCTAACGATTTTGATTAAAATGACATATGTTTAAGATATTTTTATGGCAAATGAAATGTATATTTTGAATTTTCCGGCTATAGCCTATGTACTTGACTTTTGAATAACTCCTAAACGTAAGAGATAGACCAAATGTTATTGTACGAAAATGTAGATCTAGTTAAAACAATCTATGTCCCTTTTTTTTTTAAAGAGTGAACCATTTCGGAGATATTCCTTGGTGGTTTTTTTTTTTTTTTTTTTTTTTTTTTTTTTTTTTTTTGTCAGTTTCGGAAAACAAACTTTCATCACACGCAACATCGTTCGTTTTTTATACGTTAGCCCTGTAAAGAGAATGGAATCTCAAAGGTTTAAAAGATTTGACTATCGCTGAAAGCCTGCTGTATTCCCTTGTTCCCCTTGCACCACAAGGAAATAAAGTAGTAAGATAATTTCTGCAAATGTTTATCTCGAGTAACACGAAGAAAATATAGGAATAGGAGTTTGTAAGAATGTTTTGTACAAGAGTAAAGAAAGTTATGTGAGTGCAACCCACCAGACTTTTCAGAAAGTGGCTAGCATTTGGGGGATGCAATTCAAATTATTTATATGGTGTTCCTGTTAATCATTTGTCTATGGTTTTTCTAGCAAATTTCTCGTTTTGCAATGTGAAATGCTGTATACGACCTTCAATGAATAGACGTCTGTTGCAAATAGAGGCAGAAGATAATCATATGTTTAGTTATGCAGTTCAGTCATGTAGGAACAGTCAATTGTGTGTGACGCACTGACTGTATGTACGCCTTTATTTCCGTTGCACTTTCGGTTAGGGCATCGGTCGGTTTAGTTTTTGCCAGTCTTAGAGAATGCAACGCCGCTCTCTACACATCCGTTATCCAGAGATGTATCGACTTTGTGGCAACGTTATGTAATCTACATAAAAGCTAGGTAAGTTGTTTTCGTATTTTCCCCAAACAAGCGACCTTATTTCGAAAATGCATTTTGCCGAACAGCATTAAGCTGATCACTTTCTCTTGCTCTTTGCCATTTCCCTCCCGCTCTGGGATCACCTTAGTGGTCTGGTTAAGGCAATAGCTTGGTGATACGAGTAGGTATATGATTAAGAAACTATGACAGACACAAAATTTAATGGCGGTGGATATTTGACCACTTTCCTGTTGTGCAAATACATTTTATGGGCGCAAATGATATTAAAGGGTGATTTCACAGCGTGTTAAACTGCACAATACCGCAAGGTGCGACAAGTCTTTGGATGTTATGTCGACCAGTACCTTCTGCCACTCGGCATTAAATTTTATGTCAGCCTTAAGCATATTACGCTGTTGGAAAGTATGTCATCACCCTAATTTAACCCATAAAAACTTAACCGAGTGCATTTTAATTTTATTATACTTATTCAATTTTTTTATTTTTCCTTCCAAAATTGTAGCCGAATCTTCTGAAACGTTTATAGGAAACTAAAGAACACGAAGGAGAAACATCCAACAAATAGTACCGCAGATCTAGGGTTTTAAATTTGTTGTTTTGGCTGGTATAACAATCACAACTTGCTCATGTTATGAATTAAGCATAACAGGGTACTATAGTTGTCTCGAAAATCTTAAATTTGCAAACTGCTGTTATGCTTTGCTTTTAGACCCTGTAGCAAAGAGAACATGTAAGGGGAATTAGACTCAAAGGGCTACTTTTTATCTGCTCCCAATTAACTAGCCAACTTCTGCAATTATAATCGACATCACCCAAAATGTATTTTGTAGCTATAATTTTATCGGGCTAAAACAATCTCAGTTCACCGAAAAATGAAACCTTCAGAAAATAAGACTATTTTTAGTACAAAAATTATTTCCATAAAACTGTTGATCACATGTTTTTTATTAGTTCCTGTGTAGTATTATTAGAAAAAATTGTGAAAACTAGGTAGGTATTATTCCTTTTGAGGAGAGTTTTTGTGTAAAAGGTTAATAAATATTGTCATATTTTATGTAAAAAAGCATTATTGAGATACAAAGTGCAATATATGAAGAATTCAGTTCTTATACTTGTATGCAATAATTATTGTGTGATATCGTAAATAGAAAATTTAAATTTGGCTCCTGCAGTTCTATAGTAATTAAGGGTTATTCTATCCCAATTGAATGGTAACACACACTTAACTCACTTTAACCGACGGCTTTTCTGATTTATCCGTACACATGTATCAAATATAGTACGTGTAATGGCATTCCTTTTGTACCCTTTGCCCTCTTCTGGACGTCGGGCCATAAGATTTGCTAGTAATTATTTAAACAATTTCTTGTTTTGATATTAAATATTTTATACAGTGGAAAACATGTTTCAGTGTTGAAGCTATCAAAATTGAAATTAAAATGGAGAATGTACCGAAAGTTCTAAACGTGAAAGAGAAATCTAGCTTTAAATGTTGATTAATAAATTGACTATATGTATTTGGTTCTTATAGTTTTACATGACTCCAGCTATGGAATTAGGGTATATTAAATTTCAGTACGAAAATTAAATATTAATATTAAAATATCAGTCCTCAAGTATAAACACAAACAGATTTTTATAGTTTCAAACTAAGCATATGTGCGTTATTTGAGGTTTTTTGTCAGTTGATATGCAACACACTATTCATAATTCGTGGGCCTCGCTGGCTTCGGAGGCGAATATCATGGTTCATGCATAAACGTTCTGCTAATGCTGGAAACGTAGAACTGTGTGCATTCAGACATCCAGGAAATTGGAGACCGATTAAGAAACTACAAGAAAGGATGTTATAATAGGAGTGCGACCGGCAATAAATATTTCCTCTATCACCAAAGCTCACCTGTTCCCTCTGTTTGCCTAATGCTAGCGGTCACGAATGAACGATATCGTGAAGATTTGGCTCCAATGACCTGCGCTCGTGGTCTTGTGAACCTTTCATAGTTTTTGTGTAATCAATTTGGTATATAGTAGATCTTTTTGTACATTTACTTGTTTTTGTTAGGCATTAAGTGTAAGAAATACATTCCGAAATATTCTGAACATCTTCCCCTTATAAATGTGTGTGTTGGTGAGTAAAATGTTTTCTATTTGAAATCAAACAATGGAAGGAGTGATGCGGACCTGCGAGCAAAAGGTGATCTATCGAGCACCCTGTAAGATAAAGTTGTGCAAACTCATAATTATATTTGCCAAGAAGCCATGGAATACATGCAAAGCCCATGGGAGCAGCGTAGTCCATTAGCATAGTAGTGTTTAAACAAGAAGTGACTTGTGACAGTTCATTCATATCAGGGAAATGGAAGAACAGCGTTATGTAGTTGGATTAGAAAGCTAGTTAGCGGTATGAAATTACATGCTATGGAGTATGATATGGCAACCTGCTACTCCTGAAAGTTGCCACGGAAACCTCTTCTTCTTTAAGTGTCACAAGTCGCTTTTTTTGTTCATAGTAATCTATAGCTTGAGAAAGAATGTACCTGGCTGTAAAGGGGCAATTCCATCACGTATAGACAGGCAGTTTGAGAAAGTTGTACATGATGTGACGCCCTGTATAGCATGACGTGATGCCTGTATAGCATGCAGCGATCGGCGCTGTCCCTTTACAGATAATATTGGAAACGTCCTATAGTGAGTCTATTTGATAAAGGCACACGCTTGAAGCACTTTGAAGACGCACTCAGCGGGTGGACTGGAGAATGCACACACACGAGAGCATAATATGAAATACATAACCCTAGCGCAACAGCCCTGACGGGCCAAAGCTTACCGCACGACCGCTGCTTCCCCCACCTCTGACCACTTCAGGAGTCATGAGTGGGGTAGAGCGCTGGAGGGTGAGACGTGGTCAGCGCCCTGAGCCCTCCCGGCCCGTTATTCAGCCTTCGCAACCTGAGGTTACTTCTTTATCAATCAGTTCCTCAATTGACCCCTCTGGGAAATAAGGAGGCGCCCTGCCAGACCTCCCAGCAGGGAAAAAAAACCCTCGCCGGTACCGGCGCTCGAACCCAGGTCCTGCGTGCCAGAGGCAGACGCGTATCACTGTGCTATCGGAGGCGGCCACATGAAAATATGTACCAAATATTATTTACTTCAATAAGCAACGAAATAATGAAAATGTAGCAAATAATCGTGCCGTATTAATTGGTGTTGCATTCTATCCACTCTTGTCTTTTTCCCCACTTTCTTTTCTTCCCAATTTGGTGTTAGCTGTTTGTTCATAAAGCCGGCATTTTGACAACGTTTCTCTTATGTATGTGCCCAAAGGACTCCATAAAAATCACTTTTTCTCCACCTGAAATGTTGTTTCGCCTTTGCTTTTTGTTTATTCATTGATGATTCTTGGATATCTTTTCATTTTTCCGTAGCTCTTAACTGCGGTAACATTTAATATGGAATGTGTACATTACACGCTCGGGTTACCAAAGTGATTTAACTGATGAAAGCAGATTGATACGGCTTAGTCTGCACTATCATTGCCTTTAGTTACTATCTACTGCACGGTTATGTATTTAATACTGTTGAAGCAACAAGCTGACGTACTTCGTATATACTCGTTTCTCATTTAAAAATAAGAAATAATGTATAATGGGTTGCTAGGTGAACTGGGATCGGGCAAGCGTAAACCTCTTCCGTTTCCATTGAACAAGTAATATACCTGATCCTTCTGTTCGCTCATGTTTTGCAGTAGTTTATCAGCTAGCTTATAAATTCTCCTGACTTCGATTTTTGTTATTTTTAGGCAGTCTTAATGTATATTTCGAGAGGTTATAATACACACCTGCTTTTACGCTATAGTGAAGCTTAATAAAAAAATGGCATGTTTGGGGAAACCACCGGAATGAAGACGTGGGACAGCTCATCCGTAAAATATTCTGCTGCAAAATTAGTGAAGCGGCAGTAACAAAGAAATATAAGTAAGCTAATTCAGTTTTCTGTTTTTCAGAGCCCCGGATTTGTCATTTTTGGTAAGATTTGTTGCTTATATACAAGCTTTTAGGGGTATAAATGCAACCATTTCGATAAATGTTACCTTATTAGTCTCCACTTAGTTGCTTTTTCTCTTCATCTAACAGTTTTCTCACAAACCAGTCACATAGTAGCTTGCATGGTTGTAACAGCGCCGCGATTTGAACAGCGCCTGTGAGATAGACTATGCGTTTTGATCCACGCCTCAATACACGACCCACTGGCCTAGATAATGTAAGGTCATTGGTCTTCCAGAAAGCATTCGAACTCAGTTCCGAGAGGGCATTCGTTACCACGTTACAGCATTCGTTCCGGCCACCATTCGTCGTGTTTTCTGTGACATGCCTATTTGAAGGTACTAACCAACCTGAGAACATACTATCATTAATAAGTAAAATTATAGGTCCACAAATAAATAAATATTGTTGTAGGTAACATTGCTCATTACTAGGGCGAGGCATTTCCGTATCTTTCCGGTACCAGGAGATTATTGCAGGTTGCGATCACACGGACTTCAGGGCAAGAGCAGGTATCGGCTGTGTTACGTACAGCCGGTCCAGGATGCGTACAGTTGTTGTGAATGAAGAACAATCTCTGGATTAATGGTGCAATTAAAAGAAATATTTAAGTATGTTTCAAGTGCGGGATTCTAATTATAAATTGTTGAGTTAGATTCACAGCATTTCACTACAGATGTAGAAAACATACGATGTAAGTGTATTACACAAGTTTTGTTTTTGAGACACTGAAAATGTATATTTTTCATATTTTTCATATATTGCCACAGGTTACGAAAATAATGTTATATATAAATTTATGAACAATATACGCAAATAATTCAATTAGTCACATACAATTCAATTCTGTTATTGTACTATCCCTTTTACGTATGGTAATGTGCAATATAATGACTACTCTGGTTGCAACAGGCTACGAAAATAATGTTTTTGTGCAAATTTCTGAATGATAGGTATACGTAAATAATTCAATCTGTGACATATAATTCAAATTTTTATGGTATTGTCGCTTTTACGTATCTCAATGTGCAATTTAATGGCCACCCGTAACCCTACATATAATTTCAAATTAACTGCTCAGCTACAGGTACACGTTTACTTCCTACGCCACTGTACATCGTTTCATTAATTACACATATTGCTTCGTATAGGTTGTCACTGACCGGCATTTTGTGTGCTACGGTCCATGTGTACTAAACCTAAAGAGGCAGATACGAAATGACTCGTTCTGCTCATTACACTGCCCTCAAATTACCAATATAAATATTTGCACGAACACCTCTAACAGCCTGTACCTATAACTTGCACTGTTGCTGACAGCAGTATTAAGAACAACATTTCTTCGGTCTAGCTAAAATAATGGTAGTTATAATAATAATAATAATAATAATAATAATAATAATAATAATAATAATAATAATAATAATAATAATAATAATAATAATAATAATAATAATAATAATAATAATAATAATAATAATAATAATAATAATAATAATAATAATAATAATAATAATAATAATAATAATAATAATAATAATAATAATAATAATAATAATAATAATAATAATAATAATAATAATAATAATAATAATAATAATAATAATAATAATAATAATAATAATAATAATAATAGTGATTATTGCAGTTAGATTGTGTAGTTCGATGTACCTACAAAGATGTATTGATCGTCCATTGTCTAAACTAAAGGATGCAAGCCTTAATCGCATTGCATTCGGTGCTTGCTCATGACCTCTCATTGCGCGAGTGAGCATGGACGGCCCCGCCTCTCAGAGCACCTCTGTTGAATAACCGGTGTAGGCGAAGATAATAAGAGTCAAAATTACACTTCCGAAAAATTACTCCTCTGCCGTGCTAGTAATGTTTGTTTTCTTTGACTTCCAAGGCACAGACTGATTCACCGAAGGTCTGCATACACCCTCCTCTCATTGGTCCAGCGTGCACTGATAGTATCAGCTTTATTCCTGCAGGTGCTAGACCGGTTTTATCCACAGGAAAATCCATTGAAGCAATGAGTGCGATATCGAAGCAGAAACTGAGTAGTAATGGGTGATGTAGTCAGGGCCAGATCTACATGAACGAAGCTGTGACGAAAAATATACAATATCTTACAAGTGCTGAAAATGTTAAGCCGGTGTCCCACGGTCCAACATTTTTTAACAAACTTTTGGTATCCAATGGAAAGAAACTGTCACACTATGATGCATTTTGGTACAAAACAAAAGACAGTGCATGTAGCAAGCGTGAAATATGAACATGGCGGACGTAAATAATAGTTTATCGATTGCCTTATTAAGTATGGGTTTGGGATAAATTTCCACTAGTCTCAGTAGGAAGAAAAGTTGTATTAGAAGTAAAAGACGTTGGTGGACACGGTCATGGTTAGAAAGAAGAGAACATGGCGCTGTTCTAGGTATATTGTGTCTACTAGAAAACGAATTGAGGTTAGAGCATCCGGAAAACTCGCAATTTTCTGCGAATTACAAGAGCCACGAGCCCTACATACCGAACAGCTGACTAGCTTTGCATGCCCAGTTCGCCATATTCCTACGTTACTGACGCGGATTGACTAGTTTTAAGTTGTTGGATGAAAAAATTAGCTACATCTCAATCGCGCTGGATACAAACAGTTTGGATACAGAAAACAGGACAGAATATGTCAGTATAACACGTAACAGGAACAGGACAGAAATTGTATGTAACAAGATTGTATCAAACTCTGGGTGTCTCTCCATGCACTTTTGTTGTGTAGTGCTTTGACCAGAAAGTTAGACCATGGGACATTGCCAATTTGTTTTATTTGTAACAATAGGTAGGTATATTCAGAAAAGAGTTTAACCGAGAGGTCATTTGAAGTTCATCTACCGCTTAACTACAGTAAGTAGAGGAAGTATTGCATTTCATTCAAAATTTCGATACCGAGGATTGGCCGGAAATACGTATTTTGAGACTCCCTTAAGAGAAAAAAGGCATTTTTAGAAAAATACGCGCGCGCACACGCGCGTGTGTGTGAACACATATAAGTTCAACAAACGAAGAGTCAGTTAAATACTAAACTTGGTATTTGAGTTCAGCATCTTTTATTTGTTACTCATTTAAAGTTCTCTCAAAGCCAACCATTACAATTGGAAGCAGCAGTGCATGACGAATTATTATTTTATATATTTCGGCTTACAATCCTGTATCTAAAACAGTCCTGCAGCTTCAGTTATAGTAGTTAATTTATTACTGTAAATTTTAAAGTGGTGTAATATTTTTACATTATCAAGTGTGGACGTTTATGGCAGAATACAAAATCCAAGGTAACTGTCGACTTGTAGAGGATATGGGAACTGTAGAAGCTATTGTTCGGGAAGGGGGGATCTTACCTAGGACTGTTTGGAAATTATTGTTTTAAACGATAAATACCGTATTGGTGTTTCCTTTGGCATTATAAAAACATTTCCTTGCTCATTCCTCATTCGTAAAGCTATCCCGGCGTTAACAGATTTTTGCATTTTCTACGATAGGTATACGTATAGTGAATGCAGGGGATAATGCATTCAAATAACAAATTAAATATCAATAATGCATCTGAAATACATGTTTTGAACTCCCCTGAATCCAGAAAAAATATCCGCCCACAGGTGTATTTTTACTGTGTGTGTGTGTTTGTATTTGTTTTTATGTGTGTGTGTGTCTGTGTGTGTGCGCGCGCAAAAAAGTAAGTACACAAAAAGTAATACAAATAACGAAATTTGTTCAGTGCACTCCAAACACAGGAAAAAATTTTCGTAATTTTTTTATTCTGTCAAAAATGACTAACGATTTTTATAAAATTATTGCATGTTTAAAGTATTTCCTTGTCTACTAAACATATACTTTGAAATTTTCGAAATCAGCCTGTGAAGTGCTTTTCATTTTGAATTAATCTTTTAACCTCAAAACTTGTATTCCCGGTGAATTCTCGATATTGAGTTTGGGTGGATTGCATGCAATACTTCTTCTGCTTGCTATAGCTAAGTCGGTAGAGGAAAAGTAACAAAAACAAACAAAGCGAAACAAGAAAAACAGCCTTCAAATAAAACAGCTAGTGGCAATATTGGTGTGTAGGAGCGAAGCATGCCAGAGAAACCAAATGTTTAAGTCAACTCTTCAGATTTGGTTGTGGGCTTTTCTGACATTTTCAGTGCCAAACACGACGATATTGCTCTTTCCCTTCTTGAGGGGGTAAGCAGATTCCTAGCCTAGTCTTCATACGTCTCTCCAGCGTTTCTTGGATCTTCTCTGATTCAAGGTCTGAGTGATATCCTGCTTTTGATTATCCTCATTTATCCATTCCTAATGAGTGGGTTTCCAAGTTCTTTATTTTAAATGTGTAAGCTGTAGTTTCAGTTCCTCTCTAATCATTTTATTGTCATTTTTATTGTTCACTTTTAGAAGAAATTTAATTTCAGCGATCCCTAATATTTCATCTTTCTGATATGCAAAAGGATATGAGCTTACCTTTCTTAAATCTGAAATGACTGTTTAATTCCTCTTCTGTTGTATTATAGTCCTCTTTTAACTTTTATGCTCACAGACGAGGCTTCGACTCCAGGAGGGGGAAAAACTGTGTTATTAAACTCTTGAAATGTTGATTTTATTCGTATTAATTATGAAACACAACACATTGCGGAGAGTAGGCAATGAATTTATTGAAGGAAAAATTTCATCGACATATGGAATCCTGTAAACTTATATTTTGGTTTGCAACACTTGAAGCCTTCACGGCGAGCTTTATTAATTATGACTTAACGAATGATCAGTCGTATTAAATTTAAAAATGTCGAGCTTTTGGCCATACGAAATTCCATGACCATCATAAGCAACTGATGAGCTTCAGTTCAATTCCTGATGAAGGCCATGAGTTTGAGATAGCCATTTGTTCATTCAGTTTCTGATGATGATCATGGAGTTGTATTTGGCCGAAAGCCCTACACATTTAAATTGGCTGATCATCGTGAAGCCATAATTAATATATTTTGGTTTCCTTCCCAGATTTGCTAATAGTCCCCAGTTGATTGTTTAGTATGAGCTTGTTTATTTTATTTTGAATTTCCAGTATAACCAATGTTATATTCTGAATATTTTTTGTCTGGCATGACGTATAATTTCGTATTGTTTTCAAATATGAATAAATATTTACTTTTAAAGCCTATTTTTTTTTTTCAACTTTACAAATTATTTTCAAAACTTTTTGAGGGCTCAAATGACCTACTTGTCGACGACTCCCACACTCATACACTCAAAATTTTGTGTTGTTCCTCATAGTCAAAGCATGTGTGAGCAGTACTTAACATATCCTTGAAGAAGGCAAAAGCTTTCAAGCAGTCGTTCCGACGTGTTAGGTAAAACTACACGGAAGGATTCCCTTTGTCCTTCGAACGCGAATACCAAGCACACAACTTAAAGTATGAAAGGACAAAAGTCCATTTTACGCGTGTGTGCAGAGCTGCATTCAGTGGCTATCCTGTAGATGAAGTTCCATTTTACATAATGTGCCCAAACAACTTGGGCATTCAATGATGTCAGTGCAAGAAAAAGGAAAACGTAAGGGTTGTCTCAAACGGGATGAGGCAGATAATAGTTTGACTGTGGTTGCCTAACAGTTATAATAAATGCACTTCTCTTGTTCTAAAAATACCCAGGAACGACGCATTAGTGCGATATCTTCACGCCCTGATGGTTACTCACTTTTGCATAACTGGTTAGGAACAGCTGTTTTAGCTGACGTTAGAAACCGGTTTTCTTTTTAAGGATGATATTGCTGTGTTTGGGTTTCACTTGTGTACGCAAATTACCTGTCGAGTGCACGAGGCTGTTATCCCCACCAGCTGAAGAACCGTTAGGCATCAAAATGTGTCATAGGTGCATCCACCTTAATAGCTTGTCAACTATTACAGAGAACATACCAAAATTGCGCTTTTGCCGCATTACACAATATGTGTGTGGAACTTCTAGCATTCATTATCATTTCGTTTTCTTATACAACGTGAGATTACATGAAACTAACATCTAGCCAGATTCAGATTTCATAAATTGTTGCTATGGCAAGAAAACTTGGAAACCGTCACTCCTATACATCACTCCGGTAAACAGATTCAGATCTAACCTCAACTTAAGTGTAAGGTCTATAAAATGCGTTGCACAACAGCACCACAATAATGACTTGACTGCCTCTGTAGTTGAGTGATTAACGTTCTGGCCTTTCAAATCAAAGGTTTCGGGTTCTAGTCCCAGTGGGATGAGGACTTTTTCTTTAACCAGAACAATTTCCTATCCTGCGCAGAATCTGAAAGTATGGGTGTATAAGTTAAACGCGAGTGTGTTTAAAACCAATAAAATACTAAAAAAACATTACTTCTTTGATACACGTTTTTATATCAAGCTTGAACTGCGTCAGGAGTGGAACGTAGACAAATTCCAACAGCTAAAACAAGTAAGCGACGGAACGATTAAAAAAAATATGTTTCGTTCACTTCTCTGTTTCTCTATAGTACAACTCTTCTACAAGCTATTGCATCGGATTGCAATGGCCTACCTTTTGTTCCAGTAGCAGTACAAATAATTAAATATGGAAGTAACGTAATAAGCTCTTCCAGCAGCAATTGTATTTTCAAATTAACTGGAACAACACAATAACAAAAATAGCAAAAATTAGGACCTGCTGTAACACTTCCGTTTTCTACACCGACACTATCCACCAGTGCCAAGGACGTATAGTCAGCTACCGGTCATTTAGTTTCCTGGCAAGGTGCTTTTGTTCACTAAACTGACTGGCTTTTGTCCACGTCAAGCTAGCAGGTAACTGTGCCAAGTTAAGCTTCATAGTTTGTAGAAAACCTAGTTCAGAATGAGTCATCTCGGAAGCACCCAGGTCATCCACTGAAACAGCGGGTAACAAGGCAATTCCATCTAAAAGAAAAGTAAACTGAATGGTACAGAGGCATTTTCGTGTTGACTGCAATGCGATGTGGAAACATTTCTTTACTTTCTTCTTCGGCAGGTTTGATCTTCATTGACGTCAGATTAAATCTTCCTTAAATAACAGGAACATACAGTCTGTTCATGCTCGGCACATTAATCCTTTTACTTTGGCTTAGATTCTTGAAGTTAAAATGCCAGAATGTGTCTTAAAACGAGGAGCAACTAAAGTTCGTGAATTAAACTATGTGAGGTAGTATCTAGACACTTGTTGGAAAGGAGTAGCAGATATACTTTGTCGAACAAGGCCCTCGCCTTGTGGTTTCTGCGCAGGAGTCTACCAGGCGTCTGCAAGATATTTGCGCCATTTGCTGGATAAGACTTTTTCTCAGAATATCAACCGTGGATATATCTAAGCTCTGTGGACCTCGGGTTCATTTGAGCAACAGCTTCGTTTATTTGTGGTTCGACGTTAAACTCAGTAGAAAAGTGTTATTTTAAGCATGAATTCATATTTTGTGGAACATAAGGAATAATTCTACATGCGTGTGAAAGCTGTAACGTGTTTGCTTGTTCAAGATTTGAAGTTGTTTTATGCCAGACAGCAACATGTCGACATCAATTCTTGCGTAGGATGACCCACAAAGAATGTGAAAAACACATGCTCCTGGGAGAGGCAGTTTCAGAATTTGCAAGGCGAGGGTATTCTACTTCAAGCCAAATAAACCTGGTGGCGATGATGAGGCAATGATGGAATGGTATAAGATATTGCAAGCACTGCATGTAGAACTTTCCTGATAATTGTTTGGATCGTTATCACTAACGCTGTGCTCCAGTGTACTAACTTAGTACTATGTATAATATTAACTTTTGAAGATAAGCAAAGCAAATGTGTAACCTTTCCTGTCTTTATCTTAACAGAGAAACTGTTAGGTTTCTTCCAATGAAAATTTCAACTAGTTCAATTAGAATTGGTTATTTGTTGGAAATTAAAGTTACTTCTGACTAGGAACGTTTTTAGCAGGGCGTTGTGTAAAATTGTTCCTCAATAATCAGAGCCACCACTTCCATTCATATGGCGATGGTCATTTTAGTTCGTTTATATGTCACAGGCTAGTACAATATTGGACAGCTGAATCTCACGTGGAAATGTCACTACCTATTACTAGGGCTCGGTTTTTTAGACGGAGTAAACCTTTATTTTAGACTTCTTGTGTGCTTAAACAGTTTTTTTAAAGGTTTTGCATCATGGATCAGTACAGCTACCATTAATTTACGTTTTTCTTAGTTTTATGAGATTTATTTACGAACTTTTTTCACAAAGGTTTATCTGTCAAAGATAATAATCGAAACCACACGGAGAATAGGTTTTACTGTATCTCTTGTAGGTTATTTTTTGGCATTGCAGTAGATAATTTAATGTGAATACAAATTTTCTAGCGTAATGTCCTATTTTCACGTAAGTCATTATTATGTGAAGAAAAAGTTCTTTAAACGGAAGATGACGTTATTGAAGCGTACGGTATAGGTGCCAGTGCAACAGGTTCTGTCTACTTTTCACTCTGTAATAGTGAATTTATGACTCATATCTTTGAAACATCGGCCGCTTTCACAATCTTCTGCAGCTTGAACGGATATGCAAATCATAGTGATACAGGTATTTCTTTTCTGGGTAGATCGGCAATGATTTTCAGGGTATCATTGAATGACACGCTTGACGTTTCCAACCGAAGAATAACTATTGATATTAACCTAAAATGTATCTTACGATATACAAGGGTTACATTTAACGGTACTAACCTGCACTAACTCCGCCATAGTGGCTGTGGAAATGATTTTATGAGTTTCCATGGAAAAATAACATTCTTAATTTCAAGAAGGCAAAACAACTGTTTAGATTATTCTAGGTAACAACCCCTCTGAAGTTGACAACTGTTTCAGGAAGTTTGAAAGTGTATATATATATGCCGATGTTTTGCAAACGACCTGCAATATTGTGAGTCGCCTTCAGAGATATAGGCATATGTTAGATTGTTTAAACGATTTACCTACCAAGACACGTGAATCACGTGAGATGGTTTAATGCGCTTTCGGGTATCATACCATGGTGGTGACTAGCGGAGGAATATCGCCGTTGAAATTCGTAGACTTGTTCGATTACTGGCCGCGGCATCGCATTTTTCAAGTCTAATTCAACTCTCCAAGCCTGTACACGTCCAATGTGCAACCTAACATAGATACAATTATTTTACCGTCATCTCTCAGAATAAGCAATAAAGGAAAGCGTATTCACTGGTGGGGCCCAAATGACCTTGTTGATAGGCCCTGAAACCCCGCTCACTCACTCATTCACACACTCACTTGCACATTCGCTCACTCATTCTCGTCTCACTCACTCATTCTCTCTCACTCACTCACACGCTCACGCACCCATCCACCCTCTCATTCACCCACTATCCAGTGATTTTGGTGAAATGTGATTGTAAACACTAGTTCATTTATTTTCTTTTGGCTCCGTTTACAAGCAGTCTTCAAGTCATATTGGCCTTGACTTTTGGAGTTATCCCATTTTACATGTTGATTCTTAGATTGCAGAGACAATATTATTTTTCTTTACAGGTTAAACTAACATAACTTTATTCCTTCGAATAAAATATAATTACCCATTTTTCATGAAATGAATGAGATATTGCTATTGTTACATTGAGGATTACTGCTGTTGAAGGACTCCAAATCAGTGTGGAACTTTCAATTAAGACAGAAGATTTGAAAGGGCGTTTGGTTATTTTTGCTGTTCCATAGTCTACATCAGTAGACCGTCACCTGGAGTTTCTTGTAACTTATTCCTCTTAGCAGAAGATAGAGATTTGTTTCTTATTAAGGAAGTAAGTTAAAGGTCTCAAATAATTACACACTTCCTGCTGTAAGGAACTTTGCAATAGAGCAATATCTGAACAACATGCACCTCTTGTTGGAATTTAATATCGACATGCAGGGGAAGATAACATCTTTCTGGCGTAGCGAAACACGGGAAAGCGAGAGAGAACAGAGTAAAGCAGCGCATAGTTGTATGCTTGCCGACTGCGTCTCTGAAGAGATTTACAATACTGGGAGAGATAAGAGCTTGCACTTGTTTCTCCTAAGAGCGACTATGTTAATTGCGAGCTGTGCGTACTCCCTTGTGTAATTGGGGCGGAGATGCGAGGGTGTATGTTAAACTGCAGCCGAATCGTGTCTAAGGGCCCCGGTTTCTCCCACTCGACCGACAACCTGGGATAAGGATAAGGATTCATCAGCGCAAGTATCTTCCAAATGTGATGACTTGGAATAAATTTAAGGCAAGAAAAATTCTATTGCATTAATTTAACACGCGCTCAAATCAACTCTTGATGGCAGAAACGCTCTACAAATGAACAAGGGTTAGGGTAGAGCACAAAGCTGTGCCAACAGGTTATCCACGCACCTTCCCCTTCATTGGGAATTACTTGAAAGATCCCTAGATAAACACTCTTGGCTGAAAGCTCTCTTTAAATTACAAATGAACCTAATTTAAATATTTATTTTCCTAAATCAATAACAGTCTACCGCGTTTTTATTCTACTTCATACCTAAAGTAAGTAGTGGAAGTATGTACTGCATTCTACATAAAAATTCGATATCGAGATTTCTCTGGGAGTTCCATTGCGTTTTTATTTACGGATGCTCTTTAACTGCTATGGCTCTCAGCGTCCCATTGGGCGTGAAAGATCGCTTAATTTAGCCCAGAGGCCTCTTTATTAGGCTTGAGAATCTACGACAGGGATCACGGGCTTTATTTCCCTTCCAAAGGAAGTCATACTAAGGATTTTTACTCCTGAAAACATCCACCGTCCTCCCCCGGGTTTGAATCTGTGACGTCGGGAACCAGAGGCTAGCATATTACCCGTAGACCAAGGAGAATGACTCTCTGAGAATTCAGTTTTTGAGATTCCTTCAGTATAAAAGAAGTATTTTTGGGGAAAAGGTTTCGTGTGTGCACCTGTGAACAACATAGCTCAAGAAAGAAAACTCGGCGAAATGACAATCTTGCTACATAAGTTCAGCGTCTTTCAAGGATGCGACACATCTCCAAGAAAATCCCCCGTCCGAAACGACTTCCTACATGAACAACTTTTGGTCATTTTTTTATTCTGTCAAAATGCCAATTTTGGTATGTAAGTTCAGCGTCTTCCAGGAAAACTTCCTATCTGAAACGACATTCTATATAAATAAGCTTTCGCTATTTTTATGCTCCCAAATGTCTCTGGCGGTTTTGATAAAATGCCATATGCTTAAGATGTTTGCAAATGAAGTATATATCTTGAATTTTGTGTGAATCTGTGAGATTCTCTTCATTCTAAAATATTTTTATAACTTGTGAACTGTAAGAGATGGACAAAAACTTACTGTACAAATATACTATGTTAAATAACACAATTTGTAATTATTATTCTAGCCAGTTCGTGTTTGGGTTATTCTGTCTTCTATATTGTATATTTGTAACTCTTTCCTGATTTCTGTGCTGTTTTGATCTATAAGTGTATAGCCTGCTACTGAACGTAAGAATTTCATTTCGGCTGTCTCTATTTCGGCAGTTAATGTGCATAAATACCCCATGGCAGCGCTAACTCGCCCATCGCCAATACTTCTGATCCTGAAACACTGGATTGAATGGAACTTAAAATGAAATGGAGGGACGGGAAATTCGGGGAATGTCAGTATTCTTCCTAACATTCGTCTGGTGAGCCGGGAAACTCTCGAGAAAAAAAACCATGGTTCAGGAAGTTCGGCCGCGGGAATCGAACACACGATCTTCCGAATGCGAGCTTCACACGTTGCCAAAGAGTCACCTCGCTCGGTAACGTAATAGCACGCGACCTCAATTTATGCAAGGGATCCACAAGGGAAGACCAAGGAAGACCAAGGAAGGCCCTTCAAGAATCAGCGTTGTCGGCTTACGGCTTTTGCCAAGAATTGTATTGTTTAAGAGATCTTCCAAGAAATAGGAATAGATTTAGTAACACTCTTCCGTTAGTCGGAAACGTTTTCCCCAGAGATTCCTGGCAATCTAATGTGGAATGAAGTAAGGAACAGAAGGTCTTCTATTGGTGAAATTAATTGTTCAATTTTTAACTCTTAGGTTGTTAAATTATGATGCAGAACTTAAGTCTGTCTGCTCTGTTTGCACAGTGTTCTTCTCCCGTAAGATAGTAATTTATTTTGGGAACAATCATTTACAGTAAGTAAATTCCCTGGTGAATAATACTGCCAGAAATTCCGTTAGGTTTCATTTCTTACATTTGAGAAAGACTAAGTTTCACACACCTATTATACATTCCGTAAAGGCAAGTGGCAAGAGACGAGCATTATGCAGCAGTAAATCCTGTTTCGTATTCAAGTATATGCGTGCTATAAGTTGCGAAAAATTTAAGCCTTTAGTCCACTTTATTCGGGTTGTTGAAAGATTCACACAAAGCAAACTCTCTCAACTGTTACGAAAGGTGCACCAGGCATTTAAGCATGTATATACAGGATTCAACATCAGCGCAACTGTTCCAATTGTTCTGAAGTTCAGCGGATAGCAGTGCAAGTACCCAAGAGAAACAGACGCACGTTCTCAGCTATTCTTAAGCATCTGTTTATGACTCGGGTGTACTCTATGAGTGGCATGGCTGTTAACTCCAGAGCAGAAGCTTCTTCAAATGAACAATCTTGAATTTCCAAACTTCCTCCATGTTCCATACATCCGTGATTCTGATACTTTGATGTTTCTCAGTAACATTGCTAAAAAGGGAATTTTATGGAGGCCTGTAACGCTCTTGAAAGGGGAATGAGACACAAAAACCATGTTGCTTCCTAAATGAAGGATATGACCTGTAAAACATTATTTCTAAAGATCATTGTACCATTATCGAGAGGAAGAATGGCATTCCATCCAGAAATTAATATTGAAATTTCACCGGACGTATGCTTTTTGAGGCTACCTAAAAATAAGTAAATAAATAGATAAGAAGAGGAACCTCTTTATGCGTCCGTGTCTCTGTGAAGGGCATAACTGGAAAAAGAAAAGAAAAAAACTCTAGGGTTACCAGTCGTCCGGAAACTCCCAGACATGTCCTACATTTTAACCATTTGTCCGGTGTCCAGGGAGAATTTTTGAAAAGTGCCTAATATCCTATATTTTCAGAAGCAAGTAGTGATCGTTAGAAAATGAAATTAACTGGGAACTGCGAAAACAGAAAAATAATGTGTCATTAGCTACAACTGCAATTCGCTATGGTAACGTGGCTCACACCGGCTGCAGTCATGTATAGTTACATTGGGCGAGAGGTTGGCAACGCACCATTTGCACTCCGAGGTAAAAATATTGATATTCCGTGGAGGCAAAGGAACACAGCACTAATGTTGAAATAGCAGTTCCAAATGCTTATGCATACTGTTTTCAATTGGTAAGACACTATTGCTTTTTACTCGTGGTTATGCAAGGGGCATGGAATTTAAAAACTAATAAGCGGTAATAGCACCGACTACTTCTCGATACTGACTTCGAGAAAATTGCGCAAATACGTGTGAAAATTCTCAAAACATTAAAATCAGTATACAATTGTAGTTTCCACTTTCTTTAAAAGGGAATCCTAAGAAGGATCTTTGGGCCCACGAAAGAGAGAGATGGTAACTAGAGAATAAAAATCAGCAAAGCATTAAAGGGGTTAATACATAACCAAAATATTGTAAACTTCACTAGTGCTTGGACAGGTTAAGAGAATGGAAGATCAAAGGCTGGTGAAAGGAATATCTAAATGGAAACCCTTGGGAACTAGAGCAGCTGTAGATCGAAAATCCTTTGGGAAGATGTTATGAACTATTTGAGGATATTAAGAATTCAAACTGAGCTGAATGACTGGAAAAGAAGGCCAAGACATTTAACTTTGAAGTCATAGTGCACTAAGAAGAATCATGTAAATAAGTCGAAGTTTAAATGGATGTGGGCGGGTTTCTACAAACAGCTCAAGAAATTTGAAAATTGTGTTTTCTGGAAATCTTGCGTGCATATGTTTTTGTCACATTAAAATGCTTCCCATTACGTCAGTTATGTTTATTTTCAGGTCGATGGAGATAGCTAAAATGTTATCTTAAGATGAAGTATAATTTTAGATTTACATTGAAACATGATCAAGTTTTAGAAAATTAATGTGCATATATTTGATATTTTCTTAAAGAAAAGCGTTTGTTGCACAACAGATAATCTTGAATTGTAAATAGCAACATGACAATAATTTAAAAGTTTGAAGTGTCCAAATTTTCATTATAATTATGAAGAATGTCACAGAGTTGATGTTAAAATTTGAAAACTAGGAATTTGTAGGCGTGTCCGGGTGGTTAGACCGCTCGCCTCTCACCAAGGACTCAATTCTAGGGGCCGCATATGGGTTTGGTCGCGGACAAAGCGGCGGCAGGGCGAGTTTACTCGATTCTCCGGTTTCCTCCGCCATTCATTTCCCCAACTGCTTCATCATCACGTTTCCTTTTCGTCCTTTTCGCCCTCATTTCATAGCGTCTACTTCTTCATTCTCGCCCGTAACCCATCCTGGCTACTCTCTATGATCCAGTTTGTCTGCTGCTCGAAAGGCATCTCACCTTAGATGCCCAATTTAAGTCTTGTGGATGTAAGACCTGCATATGAGGAGACTAAACAGAGAAACAAGAATCAACTTTGTTCTTAGTAAGTATTTGAAAATTAACTTTATACTATGATTTTACTAAAACAAATCTTAAATAAAAAAGTCAGGTGACTTTTATACATATTAACAATAACTGCAGTATCGAATATTCTTAAATGCCCTAAAAATTGAAACTAAGGTGACACTATTTTGCTTATGAAAAGTACAATTTTCTACAATAACTCGAATATTAGCTTTAAAAATGCAGATGTATAGGTGAACAGTTATAAGTAGAATATATAATTTTCTCTTTTATAAAATATACTTTTACAAACATTGCCAAACAACTTTCAATTTTAATAATATTATTTTGTAATGTTTTATGTATTCGCATGCAGCCTGAGGCCTGGAAATAATTAAGTACATAACACAACGTATTCTTTTTATTTAGAAAGGCTCTGGCGCTTGTAAATACAACACGCGAGGCCCACAGACATTGATGATAATATAGTACACTGCTGTAATTTTCTCTTTTTGCTCTCTTTTGCACAGTGTCTACACAAACGTTTAAACATTTCATAATATGTGTGAACAGCATCTTTGCTCCCAGCAGAAAAATAATATTTTCTCTGCTGATGTAAAACAATGCAGCTGTTGGGAATCGTCGTGTGTAGTTTGCTAATATTTATGAACATAAACGTTCCTTTCTAAATAGAACTTATCAAGCAAAGAGAGAAAAATATTGTAGGACATATATAACTAAGCAGAAAGTTGTGGAAATAGACGCAAACACATCTCGTTTAAGGAGACCAGCATGTGAAAAATGTGGAATATTCAGAAAAGGACAGATTTTATGCAGCTAAATGTTACTCCTCTTAAGAGAAACGTTGCGTTACCAACAAGCGCAGGAATATGCTTTAGAAGCCAAAAGATCTCTCTACTCTTACAAGCAGTTTATTTTCCCTTTCTTAAGTTAGCGTTATTGCTCAAATCGCTACTTGTTAAAAAAGAGTTAGTTTTAATTATGATGATAATAATAGTAATAATAATAATAATAATAATAATAATAATAATAATAATAATAATAATAATAATAATAATAATAATAATAATAATAATAGTAATAGTAATAATAATAATAATAATAATAATAATAATAATAATAATAATAATAATAATAATAATAATAATATAGTTTAAAAAGCTTAAATGGAGTCCATTGTCCTTGCCACTCGTGCTAATTATTTAAAAAGCGCAGAAAATCAATATATATATATATAAGGTTTGAAGCTTTCACGGCGACGATTATTAATACGAGTTTCTCGGTTACCAGCCGTGTAATATCTATGAAATTGTTCGAGCTTTGGCCATATTAATCTCCGTAGCCATATTCCATCAATAAATGGCATATATGGAAAGACAGGGTGTCTACAAAATTCCTTGCCGAAGTGGGAAAAGATATATAATCCAGACAGGTCATACGACTGAAGAGAGATATGCGTAACACAAACGCAATCTACGACTACTGTCCTGTCCTATGGCACCACAGCCCTTTGAGTGTAGCCTTGGCCTACCGCCCGACCTCTGGAGCTTCACCCTCTGCCTACTACAGGCGTCACGAGCGGGGTCCACTGGTGGATAGTGGGACATGGTCAGCGCCCCGAGCCCTCCCTGGTTTCTCTGTATTATCAGCCCGAAACCTGGTGTGAGAGCGAGGAAGTGGATGATATGAAATGACGGCAAAGGTAATGATGGAGTAATGATGGCGGGAGAAATCGGAGAACCCGGAGAAAACCTGCCCCTACGCAGACGTGTCCACCACACATCCCACATGCGGACGCGTGGGATCGAACCCGGGTCGCTTTGGTGAGAGTCAGGCGGTCTAACCGCTCGGCCAAATCTACGACTACTACAACCAGAAAAATCAGCAATAGCAGAGCTTGGTCTCGACAATGATCACATAATGTTATTTGATGAGCTCGGAGTTTTACACCGACATTACGACAGAATCATAAAAGAAGCAATTGAAATGAAATTAGATCTAAATAATTGCAATAGGGACAACGGCCTACGCCTGAGTACAGCTTTCACAGGGATACCTAAAAGAAGACCGTGATTTAGAGATGGCCGTTTATTTCTTATGCAGTTCCCGATGAAGGCCATGAGTTTGAGATGACCATTTATTGATTATTCATTTCCTGAAGATGGACATGGAGTTTAATATGGCCGAAAGCTTGAACAATTTCATAGTAAGCCGAGAAGCTCTTATTAATAAGTATATACTTTAAATTTGTTTTCTGAAGTAATTTGTATTTTGTTTGCAAATCAAATGATGGCGTTTACATTATGAATGATATCACTTCCACCTTCCGGGCTTTAATAGAAATCAATTGTCTCTGGCTGATACTCATTTTATAGTTTCTGATGACAAATGAATTAATTCGTTGTTTAAACGAATCAGCTGTATTACACCGTCTCCGTGAAACTGCGGATTTGCAGGATGTTCTACAAAATACAAGAAAACGGCTCTTCTAATGGCTTTAATGCTCTAATGCCTTACTTGTGTAACTTAACAAGCTAAGCTCCTTGTTCGTGGAAATAGCGCTGCTGTCTTCTAACCTGCGGGGCTCGAGTAAGAATATCTGTTGGGTTGAATGCGTTTATTCTCATCCAATGTTTCAGTCATTTGTTTTCTCTTTTTCTGATCAGTTCCCAGCACTTTTGTTCCCTTACACACTCTTATTGTAACTGTTAAGTTGACCCGCTTTCTTCTTCTTCTTCTTCTTCTACTTCTTCTTCTTCTTCATTATTTCCAGTTTTGAAAATGTTTATATTTGGATTTCCTCACATCGTGCACTCCAGTTTTCCATACTATACAATGCAACAGATGCACAAAGCACTTCACTAAGCTTCTTAGCCCTTCTTCAAAGACGCTTAGAACATTCTTCTTTTTATATCAAAAGTCCCATTTGTCATGCCCGCCCTCTAATTTCTTGGCAACAATTATATTATATCTCAAGCATGCGAAACTGGTCACTTGCTCTAGCTTTAGAACTACTATTCATGGACTAAATGTTTCATTATAAGTTGGCAAGATTCTGACCGCTGTTACGTAAGATGTAATCTATATTCTTCTATATTAAATAAAAAAGTAGCTTTTTGTGTGAGAGAGTATATACTTATCTAGGGAATCTCAAAAATCACTTTATCATTTTTACAAGTTTTTCACAATTGAGTTCTTTCTGACGGACATGGGCTATAAAACACCTTATAATTTCATTTCAGAAATTACTAAAAGATTAAGTTATTACGAAGGCCTTGTACTTGAACATTATGTCGCTATTATTAAATGACGAAGGGGCCAGCATTCCAGCACAGATAGATTACAAAGGTTTAAATTTTCACCTACTGTAAGCATTTAGACAAATTACTCGTCCATTCGAACCAATGATTACTTGCGCCTGAGCATGCTCATAGATTATACCGCATTTCCAAACTAAAAGACTTGGGAGGTAGTTTAAAGAAAACCGATTTTCTCCAATGCTTTACATCCTTCGCATGACATAAGAGATAAAGGATAGGATTCATCTTAAAAATCTTCTAGATCAATGTGCAATAATTTCATAAAGAACGGGCGGGGGTTAACAAAATTAATCACATTATCATTCCTGTTTAAAAATTCTATCACGCAACATCGGGCTATTATGGTGCTTATAAGGTTACTATGCACAAAGTTTAGCACAAGAAATCCTTGCCTTAAATAATTTTCCATTAGGATGATTATTACGACTTAAATATTTTTTGCGTTTTAATTTAATAAGGGCGGAAGAAGAGTGTGACCAAAAGTACTCCCTATCCTCCTAGATCCCGGAAGTATGAATGGAGTGTAAATGTGTGTCTGATTTATAATGTATAAAACCAAAGAAAACCCGGAAATCTAGTGGTGTGTACGAGTTAACACTATTACCGATATGCAGTATAAATGGGAGAATAAGTTAAAATAAATTATAAGCATTTCAAATTCATTAACGATAGTTTGGTTTTTCCTCTGCTGTTAGGTAACGAATTCTAATATACAAATATTTGTTAGTACTGGTGATTTGTACTTATTTGTCATTAATACTAGCACGAATTATTAAAAAAATAAAAATAATGTAACCCCCTCCCCGTTTTCACTATGTTTATCATCCGTCTATTAGAGAACGTGAACAGAAAGCTAAGGCAATGGCACACACAAAAGCTCCTGGAAAGTAAATCGGGAGGGTGCTCCTCTATCTACCATTGTATTTTATGGGTTTTATTTACTTTTATGAGGCTGCGAAATTATAACGATCGGTAGTTATTTTAAGTAATGAATATTAACAGCTTTTGAGTATCGGTGAATAGCGTCATACATTGGTGTATTTGGAATTTCGTAGTACTTAAGTAAAGGTCAAGCGAGACACGTGCACAAAAAGCGAATTTCGTAAAATGCAAGAGTATCATGATTATTTGCCGAGGCCTTCCCCTTGTTTCCCTCTCTTTACCCCTCTCCAGTGACAGCAGTATTCATGCTGCTGGCTGAACATAATTATAACCCTTGGCATGTCGGCATGAAAGAGAAGTATTGATTATATCTGATGGCTTACTAAATCGTTATTCATTGCAACTGCTGCTAGTTTCACACCATGCTGTACACATCAGAAGCTACACGTAGCCATATTATTGGTCTAATGGCAAGGTGGTAGCAGTTCAACAAATTTCAGAAGCTGTGCAAATTCACAGAAATTAATTAAATTTTAATGCCATCTAGGAAAGGCAGGTGTATAGGTATTAGAAGATCACCATTTATTCCAAAGCAGAAGCTGTATTATAATATCTATAACTTAATAGATAAACATGTTTAGAGTTACTTCAATACACATTTTAGTTAATTTTCAGTGTAATATTGATTATGTTTACACGCGTTTTTAAGATTCTAAGGATAAAGTTAAAGCTTTTCTTATGGTTCAGAATAGCTTCACCCAGTAAATGCTGCTTATTTCAAGCAACATTTGCAACCTTATTGCAAAGCTCTCAGCAATTCATTGGTCAGTACTTATACCTCATTCCCTGCGAAACACCGTAAGAAGATAAGAAACTGAGAGATGGTCCCAAACTGTGCAGATTACTAAATTCGTTTTGTGTACAATTGAACTCCCACGAGGAGGACGTGAGATATTCGATATTAAAGCCACAAGAAACCACGAATATGGAACTTGTTTCTTTAGACATCTTAAATAAAGCGAGTGTCTTGACACTAACGGATTTGGGTGGAACGTGTTCGGAGAATGTCTTTTCATATAGAAAGATATATTCTATTCAAGCGGGTTGGCTCAAGTAGTAGCGTTTGTGGACCGCATTCAGAAGGTCGTGGATTCGAGTCCCGTGGCCGACCTCCCTGTCCCAGGGGTTTTGTCGAGGGATTTCTCAGGTCGCTCAGCGAATGCTGGGAAAGATAATTGCATCCCACGATTTTCTTGTCCCTCCCTTTCACCTTACATCTCATTTCACTTCACCTTTCATCCTGATGGACTATTTCAGGCTTCTAAGTGCCAGCGGCGATTTCAGCATGCATGAGAGAGAATTTACTCTTTGTGAATCCTTGTCCTCCGGATCGGGGAGGTCTCTGGTTCCTGGGCCCCCCAGCGGATATGTAAACCCGCAGAGGGGAGGGATGTCGGTTGTACGAGCTGCCACCGGGAAGTTTCAATCTGTAGTTAGGGACCCTGCCCTCTGCTGTAATCTTTCGGGTCCGACCATCCTTAGTATCTCTCACCTTATCCCTCCCTCCCAGGGAGCGCCCCGTCAGGAGCGTAGGCACAAAGGTCTATAGGCCGAGGTGGTAAGTCCCCCCTCCGAACTTTGTTGTAGACACTTGGTTTCCTTTATAATGTTAAAACTCACTATGGTACTAACTTCCGCCACTTTTAATCATCCACTTATGGTTTGTGGTTACCGAAAACTTCCAAGACATAACTATGCTTATCCATTTTCTCTCATACTGTCTCTATCCGTTCTAAACCAATGTTGCGGAATCCCATTGTAAGAATCCTTCTAAAGAACCTCCACGGAAGTGTTTGTTGTAATACTTCCCCTTACCTACACCGCTTGATAACCCTTTGAGGCTTTTCCACTAAATTGGTTCGGGCAATCTTATTTAATTAGCTTTCGCTGGAAGTGCTTTGTGTCCGTGGTTCATTGTCTGTGATAACCCTATTGCAGAGACGAGCCGTGGTCAAGCCAGGAATACACTGAGCGATTCTTACTTGTCGTATCTAATTGAACAGGTTCCGCTGGTGAGTTTGACCTTTGCTAATGCAACATATACAAGTAACAAAGATTTATGACCAGCGGCAACTTGTATTTTCCAACCGCCCCACCTTCATATGTTAGTCATTAAATCATACCCAAGGCCTATATCATCTTTGTTACCAATAGCAAATTTCCTTCAGGTTAACTTATGTATATGAATGTGTACATTGTTTTGCGATAATTACAAGTAAATCGGTCGTAACACAAGAAGAGAACGATTTTTCGCTGATGTATAATTGTGACGTAGTGGAAAATGTAAATGAAGTTCTTCGTAATATATTCTTTGGGTATAGGCATAGATTATACAATAGAGGGGGACACTTCACCCACTCGATCTACATAGATTTATTGTGTATACAGACCCCCAAGAGGAAAGATGAAATGAAGGAATCACAAGAGGCTACATGCCTCAGACCGGCCACAGGGACGCATGAAATTTTCTATTAGTTCCTATCCTTGCGTAAATGGTACACAGAGTGATTGCCTCTGTTTTAATACAAGATATTCGCCATTGACGTGGCCCATAGCCATTAATAAAAGGTACTAGCTGACTTGAAATGAAGTCACCTATAAACATTATAGCCCTATTTTTCCCGAGAATTAGTTGCTTATAGCTCGGTTGCATAACTATCGCTGATTGAAGATCAGATTTAATCTAAGGTCAGATCATGAACTGAGACCTTGTTGGATTGTATAAAACTAATTTAAGATCATCGAGGCTCAGTTCAATTTTGATCTTAGTTTGTATTATAACGTTTGGCAATGTAAAAAAGCTAAAAATGTCAGCTTCGGACGCAGGGTGAAGTACAAAAGAAAAATGGCGCACAAGAAACGAGAGATCGTCAAATTGTATCTGTGAAGAAAAAGACTGGTGGATATTGCAATTGAAAAGTATAAACATAGACCAACGTAGTTTCAATTTCTCAGAAAGAAAGTGCATGGAAGGAAGTCGCTGACAATGTTAATTCAAAGTTAATTATGTATTTACCTTCTTAATCTCTTTTTATTTGTATAATTTACCAATAGTTGGATCAAAGCACATTTAAGTCCAACACATTTCACTTAAATTTGAATAACACAATTGCAAATTGCTTTCACTCTTTTATGTTTCTATAAGTAAGCCTCAAACACACTAACTTCACATTTTGCCATTTGTGAAACATTTTATAGGTTAGAAGTAATCAGTTTTTGCTTCTTCTGTGAAATTTTGTTTTTAGGACGTAATACGATTTGAAACAATGCTCCTATATCCAGATAACTTCAAAAAATGTATTATTTGTCATTTTATTTAAAGCTGTACTGTTTATTTGCTCTTTCTGCAGTTCTGCAGATTCACTCAACTTAACCGGAAGAATTCACCAGCCAGAATTTATCTGACATTAAAATGCCATGAAATTAGATCCAGGCTTATACAATCAAAATTCTAAGTTCAGCTTGACTGAAGAACATTCTCAGGTGGTTAACTCATATTAATTTTTAGGCAACCGGACCTAAATCATCTTGTGGTGAAATGGGGATATAAAATGTTATGTAATAGACAGTAAAATAATGTTCGTAGTTGCTTAGTTAAACGCATAGAAAGAAGATGTTAAGTATAAACTGGAGAGGGTCGGTATGGATCCCTGAAAACAGGAGGAGAGTCGATGTTAGCATCTGTGACACTTCGAAAGCACAGATTATCTTATTGTTTTGTTGTGTATGACAACAGCTGTTTTGAAGGAAATGGAACGTTGTGTTAATATAAATATAATTATGATTCATGCTTGGTGAGGAGTGTTTTAGGTTTGTTTGAAAGTTCGCAGTGAATGTCCAGCCAGAAGAGGGTCGTGTGGTGCCTGAACAAGAATATTCAGCTAAGTAGCGAAGACAGTTCTGCGAAGAGAATGCATTCTCCCTCACTAATGGAACAATAACCAACACTTTATAAAGGCGTTTAGTTTTTACTATTCGCCAAGGAAGTCAAACTACCCTCGCTTAGGGCGTACATGCATCTAACCTTAGCATTTAGGACTTCTAGCTGGCTTCCTTTTCAATCTCTCTTTGCAGAATTACTATGTATGATTCAACAAGGCAAGCTGGAACATATTCGGCATCTATCTATATTGCTTCTCAGAGCATGTTAAAAACAAAGATAAGCTTTTTATAGGCTACTAATTATTCCCTCATATAATAACTTTATCATTTCCTTTAAACACATCGTATCAAAGAGATTACTAAATCTTCATCGCTGTTAACGCTATCTAGATATTTATTACTCCTTGTTAATTCCATTTTCTCTAGTTTATTAAATTGTTATAAAATGTGTAATAAATATTCATTAAGATCGTACTGTGTAATGGGAGGTAGCTGTTGTTGCTGCTTGGAGAAACGCCAGAATAGTTAATTCTTTCCTCTCACAGCCATGCCGCCAACAAATTTCATCTTGTGGGCCTATGGGTACAGCGGATACCTCACATCGGAGAAAGCTCGGTTGTGTGAGTAATACGAGACTATAGTATCTGGAAAAAGAATCGAAAACTTCATTCGCCACAACCGAGTTTTTGAACTTCGGGATCTCATGCATCATTAACAAAATGTAGGTTACATTCAGAAATTCAGGATTCAATCCTGGATGTAACCAAGTTGTTACGAAAGTGCTTTCCTAAGAGAATCAAGCATTCGTGATTCATTCATCATCTATAAGGAACTAAGATACAAAGTAACAAACGGAGAGAGCTAGAAAATGCATATCCTTATTATCCATTATTTTAAAACCAAGCGTGTGATTGATGCTTAAATGTCCACAGTTACAGGGTTATACCGTCAACGCATCTAGAATAAAAAATGTGACCCAGAGTTCTCTATGAGTGGGAAAAGGAGAAAATCAAATTGCCTTGGCTACGTTTTAGTAGGAATAAAAAATAAAGAACTGCATCAAAGTAACGCATTTCATGAAATACCCTGCTTCAACTCATAGATTTTGTTACCACAATTTCTGTACACCTTATATGAAGTTTTTCATTTTGAAGTATTCGAAGATAGGAAGCTAATGAACCGCGGGAAACCAACGCTATCCGAAAGCAGGTGGTTTAAAAATTGGTCCCCATGCAGCACATTAATCTACCGTGGGTTTCGAGATTTCGATCTTTAGACAGCTTCCACAAGAGTGCCCATAAGGTCGAGAAAGGCAAGAACGATCTGTCGTTTTAATGCTCTGGTCTATAATTATAAGAAAAGAATCGTTTTGGCGTAAAGAAGGGGTTGCTCTACGAACAAAACTTTGAGACTTAACACGCATAAAAAATGTTCGTTTCTGGTTGATTTATTGCCCTAATTTCCTCTCGGTATAGCCTTATCTTGTTTCTTTATTTGGAAAGAGAAACCAATAGAAAGCAACGCTTAATTAACACCAGTCTTCTCACGTGATATTAAGCTGTAATTCCCTCTTATGTAAACGGTCCATTATGTCAGCTCCTCGAGGATTCTGGTTTCGATTCGAGTTAGAAGCACATTAGTTAAAATTTACAGCCTCACATAACTCATCATTATCAGGCAGGGTCATCACCAAATGATGGTAATTTATACTAGAGCGTACCCATTTATCACACCTATGTTTCCCGCAGCTTGTATTGTGTATTTCGGGAGATAATTTCTTAGATTGTATTGATCTTTTGTTGCAACATATATGAACCTTTATTTTTTCCCATTTTAAGACACCAAAAATTAAATTCAACGTCTATAAGTTGAAATGTAGAAAAAAATAAATAGGATTTTAGTCATAAGGTAAACAAAATAAATGAGCATCATGTCTGAATTCAGCCACTGTTTTATTGTTCGGTCAGTAATAACTCTTGAAGACATTAAATTTTGTGTGTTGGAGGAATATAAATGATGAGCCGTCACGTTAGAGCCCATATTTTAATGCCTGCACCTCTCATTAGTAATCCCGTCAGAGTTGGTTTTGGGAAACATCGTGAATATAAATTTTCCTCGTACTTTACCTCTTCACTCACTAGAGTCTGCTTCCTGATTGGTTCTTTATTGAAAATTCCACCATAAACCCAATCACATTTATTTTCAACTATTTTTAACATGCTACATCAAAATGGATTTTGTGATCAATTTGTACTTTGTCTACTATTACTACATTGAGAAGGCTTCTTTTTACATTACATTAGCAAAATATGAGATATAGAGGCCTTGGAAGCCATTGTTTTATGTTTAGTAAAATAAATTGCAACGCTTGATGAAAGGAATGTAATGTATTTGAAATCTAGAAAAGATAAGTAAATTATAGTTTATCAAGTGCATCTGTATTCTAAATATGTTATAAATAAATATAAAAGAGAAAAAAAGAAGATAAAGAGTGAGTGAGTGAGTGAGTTGGTGAGTGAGTGAGTGAGTGAGTGAGTGAGGTTTAACGGCCCGTCGACAATGGAGTCATTTGTGCCCGAAGAAGATAAACAGGTCGAAGGTATATGAGAATTAAATCTTTTAACTATATATAGGTAACTGTAGCTTTACCGTTGCCAGCTGGTATGCTGAGCTAGAAACGGGCACAATAAGCACTAAAAAGGCAAGGAATTGAGATCCTGCATTAGAAATATAAGAAGAATCTTACCCCATATAGATCTGCTGAATCATTCCACAGAACATTCAAAAGAAACATATAAAGAGCTTGTTCCAACATAGAGGAAGTATTCTACCTAAATATTGTATATTGAGATTGCATCGGAAATGCATGTTTAGAGACCTCTGCATAAAAGACGCCGTTTTACAAAACAGATCCGCATGTGTGTCTGTCTTTGTGTCTGTTAACAGCATATTTCGAAAACGAAATCATTTAAATAAGAAACTTAGTATGTAAGTTCAGGACTTTCCAGGGTTACTACACGAAGAGTTTGAAGAAAATCCTCCACCCCAAACTACAATTTTGTTAAAATATCATATGTATATTGAATGTTCTGGGAATAGGCTGTGAAGACCTTTATATTCGTACTGGCCTGGGTGACTCGCGGAATGGCTTGAGCGACCTTCTTTTTTTTACTGCTACAAGGTCGTGGGCGGGCTTTGCTCAGAGAACATCAGTTGTCCAGCCCTAATCTAGTGAAAAGCACTTCGGTGATATACTTTACAGTTTAGAAGATACTTGGAGTGTTAGTCCAAGTGCCTCATTGTATAGATTGTTATGATGAGAAATAGTCCATAGCAGATGCTTCAGCGTGTAAGAAAGAATTTCAACATTTCTAGCATACAAAATACTCGCAAATTACTATGTTGTACGCAGTCTTAACAAAATCATTAAGCGTTTCCCCCCTATTGTTTTCTCTAACTTAAGTGAAGCTGTATATAATACTTTTCCTTTTGAAATTCTCCATCCAGTGAATTTATCAGCTAAAGATATGTCAGTCATATCCTATCTCTAGTGGGCTTCTATCTACAGAATTTTCGCAATTAGGAATGATCTGGTCGACGGAAATGTTTAAATTCCTTGCCAGGAATGTCTCTTGATTTCAATTTATTGTTAGAGAGAGGTTTAAAAGGACGAGTTTGATAATGGCATTCCTATTGAGAAGAGAGACGAGCCTTTACCATGGCTGGCAATTGGAGATTTCGATACCAGCTTCAGGAATGCAATTGAAGTCTAATCCAATCACCGGGGTCCGTCGAAGCGTTTAATTAGCGTTCCGGCCGGACTTGTCTGCAGAAGGAATGGGTGGTCGGAATATCATTATCGCTTATTTATTATGCCAGTTGGCATGCTTCCTTCCTGACGCTTCCTGCTGTGTGCCGCAAGAGAGCCCTAGCACAGTTACAATACCACAAGCAAGAGTTATTGTTAAACCAACCTGCCATTAAAAATTAATCATCTTTATCAAATAGATTACATACAACTGGGAGCGAAGATACTGAGCAGTATGACCTCTGCAGTTAAAGGCCAAAAATATGCTTCTAAGACAAAAGTTGCTTGTGATTTTCATGAACCATGGGTAAAAGATGACTTGTGCTCTATTTTCTTCGGCCTCGGAGACATCCGAAGTTGAGAATTCCTCAGGTCTGAATGAAAATTCCATTTTCCAATTATGCAGAGCATATGGATCGCGTTTGAGCAACTAGAACTGAGGCGGAGGTCTTGGCGAAGAAGGAGGTAGTTAGATCATAGATCAGATCCTATTTGAGTTTACACTATTAGCATAGTTCAATTTTCAAAAGGATCTGGAAATATCATGCAAGCTTAGCAAACAAATTGAAACTAGTGGACCTTTTTGGTTGAATCCCAGTAAGAAGTTATTCTTAGACCATTCCGTCAAGCTGTGGAAAAATTTAAGAAAATGTTTGCTATTGATACGAAACAGCCGATTTGTTTATTTTCTACATAATATTCCTTCTTAGCCAGGGAACAGTAACAGTTAAGCATGTTTCAAAATGCTTAAATATGGCATCTCTGTAATTCCGGGGTGCTATTTATAAATTTTCTGAATGGAAAATCACATAGGTTGGGTTTAATGGTTAATTTGTGCTAATATAGGTTATTAACAAATGGTAAAATAAATCTCATTTTTTCAATGTCTCTACTAGACATGTCAAATACTCTAGAATTGGACTTGTTTTATTCACTAGTGATTCTATATAAGTTGCACCTGCATCAGATGACCGTTTTTATATTAGTCAACCTTCGCTGAAGAGGCTAATAGATGTGTAGGAAGATGCATAGACAATATACCTACGGAATTTGTTTTACACCGTCAAATGTTGGAGATTATACCTTACTACTTTGTGTATAGATAGCAAAATAAATATAATTGCCTAAGTCATTTTGATCTTTTGACTCGGTTTCACCCTAGTTATTTTGATCATGATCTTTTGGAAATAATTCAGATCAGATTTCCAAATGTTAATTGTTCCTCTTGATCTGAATACATACATAATTGCATTTGGTTTGCAAATTAAAAACACTTAAAGTGTCCACATTTACATGATTAATGTTTATATCTCTTACGCAAACTGTTCTGACAAGAGTATTTTATTTACTTTATGTCATTCGAAGTAAAGGTTTTCAGAAATTATTTCATTACAAATGTGATAAATACAAGGATATATAGAAAGCTTAAGCGAAAGTAAAATCTTTAAAGTGCAGTGCCCTATATCTTGGCTTTGACATTTCATTCTCTTTGCATGAAATAACGAGAAATAAATTAATAGTACCTAACATGTAAAAGATGCAGAAGTATTAAAATATTCAAACCAATATTACGGGAATGGTTAAGGTCACTAACGTATATTGCATGTTTTAACAAGATCTATGTGCTATGTTTGTAAGGTTTTGTCACTCATTACTTATGATTTACCAGAAATGCGAATGATTCAACATTAATTCAGAATGAAAGGACTTCACAGGCTACTCGAAGAAAATCTTATGTATAAATGTGCATATATCTTATGGTATTTTAATCAAAATCGTTAGTTATTTTTGACTAAACTAACAAGAAGTTTACAATATATGTAAAGTGTAGTTTGAAATGCAGATATTTTCTTGAAAATCTTACAGTCGTACCTTTGGAAAATGCTGAATTTCAGAATTAAGTTTTATTCTTATCCAACTTTTCATTTGACTAGGCTGTTCACAATCCATGCACCTTCACCCCCCCCCCCTCCACAAGAAAACAAAAAAACATTTTCGTGTGAGAAGGTCTATAATCGATGAAACATGGAAATAAATTTTGGATGAAATGCAATTATATTGTTCTACCAATTAGAACAATTTCGTCAAGATTTTAATGAAGCCTCAGGTATGGGAAACAACTATAAGATAATGTTTCGAATACAGTTTCTGGAGAATTTAAATCATAGAAAAAATTATACCAATAATTATATTCCTGCAGATTGCGATTTTAACAAGCAGGTTATTCATATATGGAATTGATAATAAACTACTTTGGAGTGTGCTGGTACTGCTTACATGACACAGCGAAATTCCCTCTTTTACTATACCTACGGGCGAAACAATCTCCTGCCTAGTGCAGTTTATTCAGCGCTTCTTTCCTTTACCTGAGATTGTGGATCAATTCCAGCGCAGAACGATAGTTATGTGTAGTAATGCAACTATTCATCTCAGTAGATATATTACGATGACATTTCGGCATACCAGCCATTCCGAATAGTTGCCAGCTACGTTAAGTAAACGTCATAAATTAAGCGCCTTAAAGTCTGTACCTAGGACATTTTGGCAATCCACGATGACTGTATGAGAGCTGCTGTGTAGGTAATCCAATTGTAAAAATCTTGCGAAGTTAGCAGCTGGAGAATCCCATCCTGAGGATGCTGAAGAGAGATTTTGCACTACACATGCAAAGCTCTGGTATAAGATTAAGCACCTCAGAGTTGCCCTGGTTTAAACGCTTGCTTAGAAATCTTTCACTTTTTCCTGTTTAGGAAGACTATTCCACTCTTACGTGACTTGGTTGAAGTCAACCAATCTTGACATAACAATTTCAAATTTCAACCAATGACAGCCTTCATTCGCCTTCATTATCAGCTCCTCTGAATTTTAAGTATCACCTCCATTGACATCTTACGTAATTTGACGCAATGTGGCTGATTCTCGCTTCGGTGAATCATCTAATGCTGAACTAGATTAAATAACTCGAAGAAGGACCGTCTTTGTAGCTCTGTTGGTAGCGCGCTTGTCTCTGGCGCGGAGGACCACCGGGTTCGATCCCCGGTACCATCATGGGGATTTTCCCCCGCTGGGAAGTGTGATACGGGATGCACTCAGCCTCATTAGGTCCCAGGGGACCAATTGAGAAGCTACTTGATGGAGAAATAGCGGCCTCAGGTCGAGAAGGCCGCATAACTGGCCGGGAGGGCTCGGGCCGCTGAACATCGTCCCACCCTCCAGTGCTGCACCCCGCCAATGACGGGTTGGCAGAGGTGGAGGACGCAGCAGCTGGGCGTCAAGCCTCGGTCCTTCATAGGCTGTTGCGCTGGGGTTTAGTTTAGTTTTAATTGGAAGAAGAAAACCTCCGAACACACGATACAACAGGAAATATGTTTGGAATCAGTTTGACAAATTTTGTATTCAACGAAATTAGAAATTAACAGCAGATATTCCAACTCGTGACATTGCCATCTTAAAAGATAGGAGTATGAATATGATAATCTTATAGGCCGTGCCAATGGACACTGATATACCTATGTATGCCTGATACATGTTTCTTTTAAGAGGTTAGTACTTACAAAACAGTATTTAAATGACGTTTCATAGGTTATATCATCCTTTAATTCGTGAAATAGTCTTAATAAATGCAACTCCTGATAATCAAATTATCTAGCTAAATAGACAATCACAGTGGCATTACTTATGATAAAGTGTTTAAGAAGTCTAGCAACATTCGCTATTGCAGATATTGTATGTAAGAAACACTGCACCTCAATTCGGGTATTGGGTGTTTCAAAAGGGCTTAAAGGCAAGTTTGAATGCAGCTGTGTGCTTACTTATATATCATTCGTATTTCAGAGCAACACAGAGAATTTACGGGTTTGACTGGTGGTGCACCAGAAGATTAATTTCAAAAAGCTGACGCTGATGAGATGAAGCATTGTTATTTTCTGGAACTATGTAGTACCTTTGACTTACTTCTGTAAATGAAATCCTTATACATTGCTGCAGTAGGTGTTGCAGCTCTTGACTCGGGATGTAATCCACTAACTGAGAAAGGCTCCTTATGTGACAGGATATGTTGGTGTTTCCATGGTAGGATAGCAAATTGATACCTGTATGAGGTTTAAAACTGAATAAATCGTAAAAGAAGCTTTAAAACCTTGAAGCTAAGCAATTTATCTTGCAGTGAGAAACGTTTACACACATGTGTTCAACAAACTGTGGAAAGCAAGCCTTCCAGCTTGACATTTTACTCTGTATCGTGCTGTGTTTTAAAGGAATCGTTATAGAAGCTTCTAGCTTGCCTACTGCAGTAATTAAATAATTCATAATACTTTTGGGGTTATTTGAAATCGGTTTCCTTTGAAAAATGTAGTATAAGCTCCGATTATTCTAATTTTTGGAGCTCCCTACTCCCCATAAGGGCAAACCTTTACACAGTTTAGCTTTAGTCCAAAGGAAATATAGCTTCTGGAAACCGCGAATTCACAACTAATGGTAATTTAATCAACGAGCATTGTTTGCAAGTACCTACAAAAGCAATAAGCAATTCTGCTTGACTACTTTTCTTTTGCTCTCCCATTCTAAGCTATTTATTTCATAGTTTGGAGCATCTAAACAAGCATTCTCCAGAAATACATTGTTTAGGATTACAAAACCAGCTCATCACCATGGTTTATTCACTGCTGCAGAATAAACCCAGAAAAGTCTCAGTGAAACAGTGACTGCTACCACCCATTAAATCTATTCTTTACTCCAGGAACAATCCAAAGTAGATATTGCAAGAATATCAGCGATAAATTAAACTTACTTTCTCTAGAGCTTACTTAAACTATCTTAAGTATGGTATTCAATCTAAAAATTCTATTTTAATCGAAAAGTACGGTTTTGCGTTTTCTGCCACCTAATCCTCCCCCTCCCACCCGCTCCCAATCACTCCCTATATCTGCATGTGTATGATCAGCACATCTGAAAAATGTTACGTCGGACACAGCAAAATTTGAGTTATTTATACCATCTTTCAAGGCTAAAATCAAGGGTTTTGATTAACTTCCTTGTTATTTTTTATTTGCTCAAAAACAATTATAAGATTTCACTAAAATATTTTATGTTTAATATATAGTACTTATTAAGCTCCGGTCGGGTTGCAAACGGTTGAGAGCTATTTTACTGTATTCGTTTGCACTTTATATTTGTTTACAGTAGAGGAGGTAGGGAAGGGGCAGATCACATACCGCTACAGTAACCTGTTTGTAAGGTGACGCAACTGTGCTGCCCCTACCCAAAGTGTACTACGTCACAAAACCTGCCTGCGAGCATAACTTAAATGGCGACCACATGCATCCGGGATCGTAGCTTAGTCCTGACAAATACAATTAACGCTTGAGTTTTCTACACAGCCCTCGAAGTACTCTTCGTTCTCAATCAATGCTATAAATTAGAAGTCCGTGGGATAAATTCTTCCAACACGTACAGCCATGGAAAAAATGATTGAGCGCATTAGAAGAGCAGAATATTTGCAAGTCCCACGTGATGTTGGAGCGCGGTTTATTTCCAACATGCAGCTGAGTTTCATGTGTTCCATGTTTGTGTGTCTGTCCGACATACAAATAGACTGTGTCTTGAATCATCACTCGAATCTGTATTTGTTCCTGATAAAGAAAGGGACGGTGTAGCAAACTACCTATTTGTGTGTTGGAACGGATACTATCACCAAACTCGGCTGTATGTTGAAAATATCGACTTGTGTAAACCGCATGCAATACGACATGGGACTTGAAAATATTCCGCTCTCCTAATGCGCTCAATTATTTTTTCCATGCCTGTATCTACGTAATGAATCTGACAATTGTTTAAAATACCTCCAAAAACGTGTAGCATTAGCAGCTTCCAAGATATTTCTGTTATTCCTCCAAGTTTTCCAATAATATAAGAAATGCATTTTGCAAATGACATGTCCTTTCTTCCTCTTCTCATCTGGCCGTGTAAGGCGTATTATGCAATATTAAAGTTTGCGTGTTCGCCCGAGCCTTCTCTATGAAGATGTTGACATAATTTCTGAGAATGTTTTCCATGATTAATAGCACCTTTTTAAAAATGCACTTCATGATTATTAGTCTTGCTCAAACCAGTATTACAATACTGCCAGATTTATGTTACATCTCGAATGTGGTTGTATGGAATTGAGAAGTACTTAAATGTTTTAAATAAACATTAAACATGTAAGCTGCATTGTCTCTTTTATCTTCTCCCACCGTTATCAATAATATGTATGGCAGTACTTTATACAACCTGGTTACAAAAGGCTTCTCGAGACCGGTTGAATATACAAAGGTAAATAAAGCATGTAAATTAAATATAATATACTCTTGTCAAGTTATCAGCTTGTTTCAATATAGGATACGTTACGCACATTCCAGATTTACTGATGTACCGGCCAAATACGTTGCATAATAGTACATAATAAATTATTTTCAGTTCTTCTCTGATCCCCATTTACTGTCTCTTGTCTTGCTAGTGTACCAATAAGAGCCTCAAGAAACAAAATTCGTATCATTAGAAGCTCAAGTCAGAAGAAAACCAGGAAAGCTCCTTAAAACTGGAGCTTACTTGTTTTATTGTTATCATTATTATTATTATTATTATTATTATTATTATTATTATTATTATTATTATTATTATTATTATTATTATTATTATTATTATTATTATTATTATTATCATCATCATCATCATCATCATCATCATCATCATCATCATCATTTTATGTTTCACGAAAATTTCAATTCAAACCACTTCTCTGAAGACTAAGTGGTCTGTGGTTTCGGAAACAATCCTTCTATACATGAATATTCAGCTGGAAAAAATGGAGAAAGAAAGAAAGAAAAAGCACTGCAGTTCCAAACAGCTCCTCTGTTTCACAGGACGAATAATAATACGTCTAAAGTAAAAGCGTCTGAATATTAACAATTTTAATTCATTTATTATTTTAGCTGTCACCGAGGTGCTTCCAGTTCGTAAACGCTGAATGAAAAATGTGGAGATTAGGCCTTGGAACAGTTGAATAAAGAAAGAGAAGAAGAAAGCACGGAAAAGAATCGCCGACATCGAAGATACATAGTTCGAGTATTTTCACCTTTTAAGCTAATCATTTTGAAGTGTTAAATGATGGTTCCTTTGTTTACCATGAGCTCATCCAGTGTATCATGTATCCCGTGGTTGGCATTATAATGTATACGTTTTGTCTTTCCCCGCTCGCAAACGTAGAAGCCATAGGCGCCGTTCGTTCACGTTCCAAAAACGAGCGGGGAAAGTTAAAGAATACACACTGTTGTTAATGTCATTAACATGCTATATAAAGATTTTAATGCTGTCTCACTATTAAATGCCTGTAAAAGTAGTATTACTTAATTGAAACCAGTTTAAGAATATATCTCGGGAATAACAGGCAGTAGATGAGAGAAATAAGCTGGTATGCGAATGCTTTGTAGAAACGCCATCACAGTGGGTGGAGAAACTGATGTAACTGTTCCACGCCGACGTTTTTTTCTGGAAAATAACTTGTATCCAGGTGACATCAACCAGTATACTCGTTTGAATAGGTGCTAGATTGTTGCTGCTTAATTACCGTCGTTTTAACTTCCAAAGGCACTAATGTGACATCTAAGTCGTTTATTCGAATGTGTTTCTGCAAAACAGAGAGATGACACGAAAATTTGTTTCTGCGAGTCGTTTCTTTTAAGATAATGTTGTCATCTAAGTATACATTTAATAGATCAGCACTTTAATTCGTACATATACACAGTTATAGATATACCTATAAGAAAATGGATCTTCAATATACATTACTTTATTCACGATAAATGTTTGGTCTCCAGTTAAGTAATATGGGATTAGTTCCATATAATATTTAGAAATCAGAATCAATAGTTTGTCATGAGTTGAAGAAACGTACCCATAGAAAGGAGAACAAAATGAATTACACGGTTTCAAGGTTATTCCATCAGAAGCCCCTTACTACTCAGAATAGCTAACAATCTTAAATGTCTCAGAAATGGAATATGGCATGGATACATGCAAAATTACTGGTTTTAAGCTCCGCGGAGGGACCTCAAAAGTTTATGTTAAGCGGAATCGTAATATTCAATATTTTGGAGCTTACCGTAAGTAAGCGCCAGAGAAAGTAAAAGGCAAATATGCTGCTTTGATCCCATAAGGAAACTGACGTCCACGAAGTTTTCCTCTCATTTTGGAAAACCAAGTAGAGTAGCAAGCCTAGACAATAAGTGGTTATTTTCGTACTTTATTATTGACAACTGAGGCCCTGCTTTGTCGTTCTTAAGTGTCATTCTAATGTCTTTTATGCGGAACGTTTGCATTAATGGATAATAAACGAGAGAACGTAGCTAATACTTTTGTTTGCTTTGTTTTCTGGACGTTCCTTTTTATGTAAACAAAGTAAGATTAGAAATTATAGGGACAAAATCCTTATGCTTGCAGTTTATTTTCCGTCTTCCAGCCGTTTCGCATAATGATATTAACCAATTTCACTCTGCATATTTATCATCATCATCATCATCATCATCATCATCATCATCATCATCATCATTATTATTATTATTATTATTATTATTATTATTATTATTATTATTATTATTATGTCATTTTTACAATGTATTTTAGTACTTCTTCTGGCAACCAAATGTTTCATGTTTCATATAAATGTGCACAGATTAAACAAAATATAATACAAATATAAATAAATATAAAATTTATAACTCAAGTATTAGAAGGACAACCTTATAATAAACAGAAGTAGGCTGCTTAAAACCATGTATAAAAATAAAATTTTAGCTGTAAGATGGAGTTTTGGAGGATCCACTCGGATATCAAGAAGAGAAAAGATTAGTAGAAAAATATTATAAGACAAAAGATGGATGTAAAACCAAATGTCCTGTAAGACATTTCGACTAAACAGTTAATATGCTGTGAACATGTAATGTGAATGCAGGAAGATAGAATATCAAAAAATTGCTTATGAAAGGATTCCAACAAGAAGAAAAAGGGACCGACCTAAAGTAACATGGAAACATGAAATTTTGGTTTCAATGAGAGATAGGCACTTAACAGAAGGACAAGTGATGAATAGAGAAGAATGGTTTTTGGTAATCAGAGATCATATTTATTTAATGAGTACTAGTTTATTTATAATAAATAAATAAACATATATTTATTTAAAACAATGAAATTCGACGTAAATAAGAAAAAAAAAATAGTCTATGTTTCAAGAACTGAAAGTTTTCGTAAATTCGCTTCTGATAAAAGATCATTTTCAGTCCTTGAAACGTAATTTAATTATTATTACATTCTTGGAATTATTCCTGTAATGCTATAAAGTTTCCGCTTGGTTGAATTTGTGCCCCATAAATTGACTACTGAATAAAGATTTGTTTTTGAATCCCAGTCTAAAATGTGTGACATCAGTATTTTAGACTCTAGTTTAAATAGCTTGTTAGTCTATTAATTTTTTTTTTTTTTTTTTTTTTTCAAAACTGGGTGGTATATCTGCAAAATGTTCGGTGTAAATTAGTGTTCATCGGAATTGTAATGAATTTCGCGCACGTCAATTGTTGCTTCGTGGGAAAAAAAAAGAAAAAGAAAAGAAAAAGAAAAAAAAACGCAACTCCAGAATTCTCAACTGAAAGTGCGCGCAATTTAGAAATTCACAAAATATGTATCGATAAACGCTTACAATTTTTTAAAAAAGTGATGTGTTGCACTCACATAACTTTTTCTACTCTTGCACTTAACTATTCTTACAAACACCTATACCTCTATCTATTTCTTGTTAGTTGAGATAAACATTTTCAGAAATTATCTTATTGCTTATTTCCTTGTAGGTACAAGGGAAATATGGGAATACAGTAGGCTTTGAGCGATAGTAAAATCTTTTAAAGCTTTGACATTCCGTTCTCTTTGCACAGCTAAGATATAAAAACTGAATAACGATCTTCCATTTATGGAAGGTGTAAGTATTGCAAAACTCACACAAATAACAATGAATATCTCGCAAATAACAAGTGGTTCACTTAAAAAAAAGATGATATAATAATAATAATAATAATAATAATAATAATAATAATAATAATAATAATAATAATAATAATAATAATAATAACAATAATAATAATAATAATTTGCACATAAATTGTAAGTTTTAATGGGATCTACATTTTTTATAGTAAGATTTGCTCTGTCTTACGGTTTATCAGTTATCAAAATTCATCCAGAGTAAACAGGACTACATAGTCTGTAGCCAGAAAGTTCAAAATATGCATTTCATTTGCTATAAAATATCTTAAACATATGGCATTTTAATAAAAATGGTTATTGACATTTTCGAGAACATCAAAGTTTTCGAAAAATATTCTGTTTAATGGGTAATTTGGGGTGGAGGAATTTCCTCCAAAAATCTTCGTGAAGCATCCTTGAAAGATATTTAATTTAAACACCAACTTTGGTTTTTAACCGACTTTTCGTTTTGGAGTTATGCTACACACACACACACACACACACACACACACACACACACGCACGCACACACACACACAGAGGCGCGCACTTGCGGACCTTTTTCTAAAAATGCCTTTTTTTTTTTTTGGATTCAGGGGTCCACAAAACATGTATTTTCGGTGAAATCTCGACACCGATTTTTTTTCGATATTTCCACTACTTAGCGTAGGTATGTAGTTGAGAAAGTAAACATCGAGTATGGTGTTCCTTTTCTTCTTCTTCCTCTCCTCTCTTTTTTTATTGTCTTTAGTTGTTCCTTTTTTCACTATAAGCATTTTGAAGCTTTAAATTAAAATAATTACGAACTAATTATCTTGAAATATTACCCATTTCACCAGTTAAGTTGAAGTTTTGTTTCATGCCGCTTGCGTACTCCACTTGCACGGTGAAAAGCCATTGAAATAATTGTGGTAGAGGTTGAACTTTAATGTTTTTTGTTGCCGTTCCACTTAAGAGACCTCTCACGAGAAAGCTCACCAAGGGCTGTGCTTTTCGGTAAATCCGATGCTCAACTTTAATGTACTTTGGTTTTACACCCATTGAAATGACAGATAACCCTTTCTTGAAGGAGTGGGTAGAGACTTCGTAAAAGCATAACCGTAGAAGTTTTACAGAATAAAATCATTGTTCAAATTACTTTCTACTTGAGTAAGTTAGATGTTCGTAAATCGTAACGCAAAGTCACATTTGGGATCGTTATGTTCATTCACATCATGTACCTAATCCAGCCTTCTAAACTCAACTCATAAAACACAAACCAGTGCAGAATTCACATGTATCATTGTGTAGTGCGTGCCGCCATCTTCAGTACGTTAAGTTAACATTTTTATTTTCGTTTCTACCTTTTGAAATTACCTATGTATTTACTCGTAAGGAACTGCAACACTTAATTTCATATTTGTATAATATCGTAGGTATTCTTAAGCAAATGACAGCTACGCATTTTGATAGTTTTACTTCAGAGATGAATTAGCAGAATGTTTTTATGCATTAAGTTTGAGGTTATAAAGTACTAACGCACATTTTCTTCCTTTGCAGGTAAGTCTGAGCTAGTATCAGGAAGGCTGAAAGAGAAGTAATGGTTTAATGGTTTTTACTTGCTAATGGAGAGAATGAAAAGAATACTAAGGTAAGTATCGCTATATATTGTAAGGAATGAACATATGATTATCGCTTGGAGACTATTATTCAGAACATTCTGTTCTGGTTCTCGGCGCCTCATTCTATATTGGGTGTGAAAGGTCGCTTAATTTTTGCTCAGAGGCCTCTTTATTAGTTTTGAGATCCTTTTAAGTGTCGTAAATCATGGCTTTATTTCTATGCCAATGGAAGCCATGGTAAGGATTTCTAAGCCCGAAAAAATTGCATTGTATTCCGCCAGGTTTGAAACCCCCGACTTGACGAAGCAGAGGCTTACAGGTAAGCCCTAGATAACAGGAGGACATTCAGAACAATATACCACAGCCCCCTAGGAATGTTTGAGGACTTAGATGTTGGTTTTCTCTAGAAATTAAGAACTACTCTTCAGTTTTTATAAATAGCGAAGAAAGGTTTTTTAGAACTGCTGGAATAGGTGCTTCCATCCGGATGTCAAGAAAGGAAGGAATCGAAATTTATTTCAGAAATGTACATTCGGAAATAACGGGGATGTAAAACCATACAGTATACCTAGCTTTTTGGTTTTAGACCAATATACACTCATATCACTGTATACCTTGTATAGCATGAAGGTACGTAGATAAGCGTCTGAAAAGCATGCTATACCCCATCCGGCCTTAGGTCTGCACCTTATATCCCTCCGCGATAACCTAGTATTCGTATTAACTGCGACTAACACAAACGCGTTGTCTCGTGCTTTGTGTTTATGATGCAATAGAACAATATTTACTCGAGAGTTTTAGGAATAGCGCTGCTATTGCGTTACATTCAAGTAGTCTTTACCAAGGTTATCATTAGGCTGAGGATTTCTTAAGCGCTAATGCCAAAGCGAACGGAAATTAGGTTGCACTGTAACCGGACTTTAGGCAGTGCCGTCAGAGCTTCCACCCCTACCCCCAGCTCCTGTACAGTCTATGCGCATATACATTGCGCCTTGTTCTGCTGTCTTCAAGTGCCGATTCCATGTCGCTTTCTCTGGCCAAAGTACGTGTTTATATGTAGAAATACAATATGTCTAAATCAAAGAGAAAATACAGGAATATATTACAGAATTCGATTCACAGTATTATACTACTAATGGTAATATCATAGAATGCAAACTCTGCCATTCAGAAATAGGGCGGAACAAACGCTTTAACAATGTAGAACATTGTGGTAGCAAATGACATTGCCAACAGGTGCATTTGGTGTGTTCTAATGAACCGGGTGAAATTATGCCCTCTACCTCATATGCAAGCACACAATCTAGCCTTTTTGCAGATTTATGCCACACGATGACACGGGCTAATATCCCATTTACCAAGTTAACACAATCCATATTTTAAAAGTTTCATGGAGAAGTACACAAAAAGGGCCTACTAAATGCAGCAACAGTACGAAAGGGGTACTTAAAAGATGCGTATGGAAAGGTATTTGATTATATAAGTGGTTCTGTGGCTGATAATCCTATTTGCGACGTAAAGCGTATTTTTTTCACGATATTAGGAATATTTTTACTCCAAATCGTAAGAGACTCGCCTTCAAGATGTGTATGGTGATTTACTCCAATAGTTGCATGCACAGGAGCAACTAACTTATGGAATATTTTATCACTAAAGATACGAGCTATTATGTTGAAAATGTATAGAACGCATATTAAAATGTATAAATGCATTGTATATTAAAACGATAATTGTGTTCACATTGTCCCAAAATTGTATTCTAAATATAGTAAACATAGAATAAATATTGCACACAGTAGGTCCGTGTTTATTTATTTATTTTGTTCTTTAACGACGCTATCAATTGCCAGGATCACATCAGCGTCGCCGGTGTGCCGGAATTTTGTCCCGCAGGAGTTCTTTAACATGCTAGTAAATCTACTGACATGGAGCTGTCGTTTTTAAGCACACTTAAAAACCATCGGTCTGGGCCGGATTTGAACCCGCGACCTAGGCCAGCGTCTAACCAACTGAGCCACCCAGACCGACTAGGTCCGCGTAGTATACATTGTTTGCATATTGCCGTATATTGCATACGGTAATAGGAAATATGTAAACATAGGAAGTATATGCTTTACAGTCAATAGGCCCAAATGACCTCGTCGACGGGCCCTTAAACCCTACTCACTCACTCACCGTACAGTCAATAGCATTGTCATGTTGTAGTTGTTTATTCAACCGACTGTGTGCTTGTAGTGGTCACCTGATCCCGCCCCCCCCCCTCCCCCCTTCCCTATCTGTGACTCACAGCCACGACAGTTTGCATTTTGCGCGACTAACCTACTGCTATGTGTGTAGACAACCTGAAAGAAACTGCTTGTAAAATTCGCAGCCTAGTTATCAGACATCTTGAAAACGCACAGGTAATTGTCAATATTTAAGGTATTATATTTTGTGGCGTGCTTTAGTTTCGGCGTATCGCGGGTTAGTTTTTGACGGCTTGTGTTAACATCAAATCGGGACCTAATAGTGGAGCGATTATCAACACATATTGTATATGACAAGCAAGTGATTAGAATTTCAAAATGCTTGTGCATCCTTGAACCTAGCAGTGCCCTCTGAACTTTGAGTTAGACTCACGTAAATAGAGGGCTTTTGTGGAGCGGGAAGAACAGACTATAACCCTTCTCTAAGGGTCATTATCCCCATTGTGCTACGAGGGCGCTGCATAAACATTTGAACGGGGGTGAATGACTGACCTGCATGAAGGTGGATTCATGTCGCCATATTACTACTTGTATGAGACATCATGCTACTATCGATGACATGGATGTGGAAGCAGTAGACGGAAGACAGTATGATACATGAAAGTCATACTGTAGACATACCGTGTCAGCACCGCGTGACACAGTACTAAATCGTTCTTAAACCTGACAGGTAGCATTTTACAGTGCAGTACGTATTAGCATGATTTATTGTACAATTTATGCAGCAACCATACATTCAAGCAAACTAAAAAGCGAATATTTGATTTACTTGGTTGCGTTCTTGCTATCGTAGTTAGATTCACTATCTAATGTGAACATTAAATTTAAAAAAAAAAAAAAAAAAAAAAAAAAAAAAAAAAAAAAAAAAAAAAAAAAACACTAATCTGATCCGTATAAACGAATGCCGGACAAAGGAGGTCTTACTGTATCCTAAATCCACCGAATAAACCTCTCACCAATCAGCCAATCGTTTTCAACGTCTCTACTCCTATACCCGTTTTTTTCGGGTGGAGGAAAAATCCATTTATGACTCCCACTATGTTGGAGGGCACAGTGGGGTGTGTCGGCTCAAAGCTGGCAAAAAACGGGGAGATGGTGTGCAGAACTACTGCAACTATTATTTCCCAGTACCAAGCGCACTGCTGCTGCCTCAGAAAGGCAAATAAAGCTCTTTGACCGAGTGGGATGGCTCAGGCGATAGCGTTTGATACCCGCATTCCGGAGGTCGAGGGGTCTATCCCCGTGACCGATCTTCCTGACCTAAGGATTTTTTGGAGGTTTCCCCGGGTCACCAGGCGACTGCTGGGAAGTATTTCCATATCCTCCGAATTTCCTGTCCTCTCATTTTGATGTATTAATAATTTAATTTCACCCTTCATCCCATTAGGTTTATTTCAGGGTTGCAAGCGTCAGCGAGCGTCACGAATGCGGCACGGCAGGGGGAACAGGTGCGCTAAGGAAATCTCGTCCCCAAGATTGGAAGACGGGCCACCGGTTTCCGGATCCCCATGGTATGGTACAAGCCCGATGGGAGGGAGGGGGGAGTTAAGTTAACCTCCGCTGGATGCTACTTACTGGGAAAATGTAGTCACCCTGCCACCTGATCAGTCTTGGCAACGTTCCGGCCGCCCTTAGGATCCATTCGCCTCATCCATGCTCCCAGGGGCATAGGCACAAAACTCACCTTTCGGTCTAGCTGCTGAGTCCCCCTCCGTAAGTTGTCATTGAGTCAAAGGTCAGTTTTATATATTTTATCGTACAAGAGCACAAAAGTTGTAATGTTTAACGACTTTTGGCCACATTTCGCGTCGGTCTTTCATTACACATAAGAATGGAAGTAACTACCCAAATAAGATTTAAAATTTAATTTGTATAATGGTTTACTGTAGTATTTTCCCCGAATGTACGACTGCGATAGATAGTGTTAGACAAAATGCCCTCTTCAGGAACCTCGAACTTGCGCTAAGTGCGTATTTATTTACAGACGAGAAAGGAATGCCCCATATGTATCCTAAATATGCGATACTCCATTTAAATGTATACTAGATGTACATTAGCATAATTAATCTGAAAAGTTTTTGAAGTTTTATGATAACTGATAGTATCTGTGTTATTTTGATTCAGAGATTTGCATTAATATGGTTGAGCGATTATTTTAAGCGAATAACATCCGCTGTAACGGGGCTTTTTGTCGATGCCGTGTGGTGTATTGAAGCTTTTCATTAAAATTGCTAATAGAGTTGCTATAGCCAACATTATTCATTTCCCAACTCATGAAACGTAAATTTCGCTGTGGCGTGCACTGTAGCAGATTGGGCGCATGACTTGCATTTCCTCTCGCAGTCATTGTACGTGACGTTGACCCCTCCTTCACCAGTGCAGTTATTTTCATGTAGCACCCTGACCTCTTGGTAGCAAGTCTCAAAATGGATCGATTGCACAAACCCTGCAGTACTGCAACACAGAATGAGTACCTAATTCCTAATACGGTGTCATATATTCCAATGGTATTCAACCTTTTTTCTCCACGTGGCCCCAAAGACAATTTTGCATTTCAGCCTATACCCCTAGGCATTGCCCTAGAGTTATCCTTAATTCAAATTATACATAACCATACCTAAAATAGACTATAATAATACAGGAAAACTTGCCTAAAACAGAATGCGGTCGTTCCAGTAATATTTTTCCGTTTTCACGGATTTCCGTCTTACAAAGGGTTGTACATATTTTATTAAAATATAGTACAAAAATACAATCGTATATAATTAAACTGAAGGAATAATTTAAAATAAAATTCAGTTAATAAAAAATAGGTTCATTTGTATGGTTTGCTGTATTTTCAACTTACATGTCAAACATAACTGCAGTTTCTCCATTAGTTTCTTTTCCCCCACATATCTGTCAAAGTGCACTGTTGCCACTTCTTCACAAGAGAGCGCTCTATGATCTCCTTTGCATCCTGCCTCAGTTCCAGGAGTTCTAGAACATTCTTGGAAGCTGCAAATTCCTGAAGGTCAATCGCAACATATAATGTTTAAATCTAGAAGTGCGTATTTTTGGCTCCCATTCCTTGGCTTCGTCGTCATGGTCTTCGTCATTCCATCTATGACTTCACAACTGCCGTTTCCAGCAGCAATATCTGCTGCACTTTGAATGTCTTCAGTCGTGGCAAGTTCGGTATCAAAGCACGTGGCTCCATTTCGAGATTTATTTTCCGGTTGTCCAGGTTTCCGGTATCAGGGCGTCCAGTTTAGTCAGGCTTTACTGTATTTATAACGTATTTAATACTACACAAAGAAGCATGAAATACGTACCGCTAAGAAGACTTCGCGCACCCCAGTTTGAATATCACTGACATTTTTCCCGGTATTGTGTTTTTAATTTTTTATAGTCGTTATGTTCTGTTTAAAGCTGAGCCCCAGTGTACCCCACATGCTGGTGCATTACAATACTTTTTTGAAGTTAAATACGGGACAATTGTAGTTGAATGTAAGGTCACCATGAGTCTTGAAAAACAAAAACATTTGGTAGGTACCTGAAAGAATATCAGTACAAAGAAAAATTATCAGTAATTTACATATTACAGAGCAAGAGTACCCTTTTTTCCATGAAAAACCCGCTACTCAAAGTGTAACATTTTTTAGGTTAAAGTTCAAAGAACTACAGCGCTTTTCGCATCGCAGTTTGCAATACCGCAAGTGGGTATACAGGCCAACCATATACAGCAGCGTGCAAGTTTTGCCAATATAATATAGGCGCAATGCCGAGACACTTTTTTCTATCTTTTTTCTTTCCATCTCCCCCCCCCCTCCGCCTCCCTCTCCCCCCTTCCCCCTCCCCCTCCCCTTCCCCCTCCCCTTCCCCCCCAAGTGATGTATTCGCAGCTTTGGAGTGTTAAAAACAGAATTTTCCAACTAAAAACTGATGGAAATTCATTTATGGTTTAAAGCACATGGAAAGGTCGAAGAAATGTCTCTTTCATAGCAAACGATTAACTTAACAACACATTTATAAAAAATCGTTGAAAAGTATATCACAGCTCAATAATTCTGTATCTAAGTTACGATATTACATATAGTTGTGTTTTTAATAATGGATGGCTAACATAAACCATAAAATATTTAAAATAGCAATTGAATGTTTTGTCTTTTTTTTTATTTCACACATGCAGTACATAGGCTAAAGCTGGAAGAGAATTTAAAGCTATAACCCGAATATGAACCATGGAATTGCCACTGCTCTAACCAACAGAAGTATTGCACCATGGCAACCTCCCGGTTCTGCATTATATTCGGAACTGACTTACATTTTCCCCCGCGTTCTCAAACTCATTTGTAAGATAACATACACCCAATGGTAACTTACAATCTAGTAACCACAAGTTCCGGGATTTATACTTAACAAAGTAAATTTTCTTTGTTATGTGAATATCTTAAATATAATCAATATTGACAGAGCCAGTTTAGAAAAAAGAAACAAATAAGCGAAGCTTGTAAAGCAGGCTTGAGCAACTGTTCGCGAATTGGCCAGGTCTGATCTAAAGAATCAGGGATTTTCTTGAAAATCTTAATGCGCATCATTGGAACATACCGGAACTTAATGCCAAGTTTGGTAGTTATTTGACATTTCGCTTTTGAATTAAGTTGTTCACCCTCGCGCGGACCTTTCTTTTAACTCCTTGTTTTGAACTCCTAAAGGCCTAAAAATATGTATTTTCTTTTAAATCCAGACATCTAATTTTTGAGTGGAATGCAATACATCCCCTACCTGCTAAGTACATGCATGGTAGAGAAACTAAAAAGAATAAGCTTGTTTAAATATAAATCAGAAGCATAACCTAAGCCTTGAAATGCTTAGAATTTTTTAAGTTTTGTTTCGGATTGGTGTTTTTATGAATATCACCGCAAAACTTAAAGTGCTAGTTCTTTTAATTTACAGCATTTTGTATCTGAAAGCCTATTAGGCAGTAGTGACCTCCCGAGTGTTAATTGACCATGAACATCTTAATTCTCGGTAAAACGGATTTCCTGTGGTTTTAAAAATACTATGCTCGCTCTCATAAGTTCGCTACAGCATACGGATGTTTCATAATAGAAGGTTTAGAAACTGATTAACTAAGCTAATGAGCACATTTGTCTCTTGCAATAACAAAATAATGTTTAAATATCATCAAATGTGAACTAATAAAATCGCCAATGATAGGTTCACACCTTTCTCTAATGTTATACACATTGTTTAATTGTGCTTTTCATAGACACAGATTGATATTTTTTTCCTAAAAACGCTTGTTTTTAGTTTGGGGAACCTCAAAACGTACATTTCCGGTAAAGTATCGATATGGAATTCTTTAGTATAATGCAGTGCCTTCCCTGGCTTCTAAGTACGTGATAGAGAAAGTAAAAAGTATCAATGAAGTTATTACTTATTGGTAACAGTTGTTAAAATCCTACTCGTTCAACTCAGCTGCCATCAACATGGAACTCTTATCTTATCCCTTGCTCCTCCGATGCTTCGCGATGGTATCGGAAATCTGTTTCAACAAGTCGTTCATTTTCTAACACCATATCTACCATCAATGAAATTCTTGTCATTACAGTTTTTTACATGTTTGTTTGCCAATTGCCCTGAAAATCATATAAATACATTATTCCAACTAACCATACTAAACTGGAACGCTAACAAAATCGAAGCCATTCGAGAGACCTTGGAATCCATCTCCAGACACAATGTTACAGTAGCCTGCAAAATGAGACTCATTTAGTACACGAAGAAAGGATTTCTGTATCTGGCTATGCATTGTATGGATCCATTCGTAACGCTCCAGACCCTGAAGGCCCTGAAATGGCCATCATCATTCGGAAATACACACTCCAACACTGTTCTATTAGCTCAATTAACCACCTTGAAAGCTGTGCAGTTAAAGATTCACATGTCGTTTCTCTAAAGCTTCATTAATTTCAGCAGATAAATCACCATGAGGCACCCTAAACGACTAGGATATGAATATTTTTACGCTTTACTGTGCCATAATGTAGCGCTTATACGCCATTGTAATGGACCTCATATCCACCACTTCATAATGACACTGTTGTCCACCAATCAAAGATGCACAAGTTCATAACGACACTGCTGACCCAGGAATCAAATGTGCACCAGTTCATAATAATGACACTGCGAATTGCCCGCTCAAAGGTGCACCTGTTCACTGCTAACCGCCAATCAAAAGATCCGTATATAGCGATCAATACTTGGATGTCTGCGCACATTCCCACGCAGCTGAAAGCGTACACGGAATAAAGCTACTCTGTTTTAGTGGTAATGTTGCAAATAACATGTTAATAAATTCAATTTGTGTTCTCGTTTTTGAAACCCTACTCTTTTAAAGGTTATAGCATATATACTGTCTGTATCATTGTGTCAAGACCAACATGACAATGAAAGTTGGAGGCGCTGCTGTCGATTCCCGTATGTGAAATTGAGTAACAAATAGTTAAAAAGTGGGACACCAGTAACAACACGCAGCGTAGAATATTATAAACATTTTATAAATGTTTTAAACTTGGTGGAGCATAAATAGTCGTGTGAAACTTGAGTATAATGTCAATTAAGATGCTCGTATGAATATTAGAGAACTCGCTATGCTCGTTTCATAAAACGTACTCGCATCATAATTACTGCCATTATGCTCTCGTTGTATAATATACTAATTTCCGACACAGAACCAACTCTCCTTGCAGGAGATCTAAATAGCATCAAGCATGGGGATGTCGCTGGACATCTCCAAATGGAAGAATATACCAGACACTCCCACCATGGCTGCTCTACCTGAAATGGGCTCCTATCATTGCCATTGTAGTCCTGATCTCGTTCGATGACAATCCGATTCTATGATCGCAAACTAGGAAGCTTTCTAGTACATAATAGATAATGATTTAGGACCTGCACTCAATCTGAAAACTGCAAGTGACGCAAATGCAGCAGTTCTTGATTTCGCCAATATCACAACTTCTGCTATAGACAGCGCCAGAGCTCCAGCAATAACTTAACAATGCAGAAACTCCTACTATGAAACTTACCCCCGAGTATCAGAACCCTCTTGAAAGAAAATAACAGAACTCATTTGGCTTTGATAAACTACCGGACAATGATCACTGCTCAGTCGTTCGATGACAATCCTATTCTAGGATTGCAAACTAGGGAACTTTCCAGCAAACAATAGAGGACGACATAGACCTACACGCAATTTAAAAACTGCCAGTGACGCAGATGCAACACTTTTTTACTTCGCAAATATAACGTCTGCTATGGACCTCGTCACAGCTCCAGCAAGACCGCATCAAACCACGAAACTTCTGCCTCGAATATCAGAACCCTGTTGAAAGAAATTAACGAAACTAGTCGGCTTTGGTGAAAGCACAAAAAATCTGGCAGCTTCATCGCTTGAACCAACTTCAAGAGACGTGAAAAAAACGATGCATGAGTATCGGCACTCAACCTACCAAAGACGTCTTTCCAGTATCGCACCGGAAGACTGGTCCTCATGGGAAGAACTGAGAGTCGTAAAAGAGTCAACAATTACTCCCTCTAAGAACAAGATGGAAAACACTGCATACCCATTGTGAGAAAAGCGAAATATTTGCAAACACTCGACAAAGTGCGTGTAGCTCTGATCCAGTGGCTAACGAAGAATTTAACCACGAAACTGTTTTTCCTAGTTCTTACGCAACAACATTAACATCGGCTTACTTCACATATTTTGTAATTCAGGAACTGCCAATAAGAAAATCTCCTTGACATGACCTCATTCTAAAATCGTTTCAATGTTATTTTGATGCTATGTATATTGATAATGATATGTAGACGCACAAGCGCTAATTCGATCAATAAGTAATTTAAAACAATTATATTTAATATTATATTGCATATGTATGCCACATATTTTTGTTACTTGGAGCTTTACAGTTCACAAGGCTTCGAAAAGCAAACCAAACGCCTTTTCCTGTCTAACCCAGTTTACTTTTGAAATACTCAAAAGAAAACAATTCTTGTTTCATAGTCATGGAAGTTTACTTCCATGTCTTAAATTGCGAATTTAGGCTGACCAATTTAGTTCATTCCTGGCCGGGAGGACTAGGGGGCGCTGACCACGTCCCAACCTCCAGTACTGAACCCTACTAATGACACCTGTAGTGGGCAGAGGTGGGGGACGCAGCGGCAGGGCGGCAAGCCTTGGCCCTTTATGGACTGTTGCGCTAGGGAAAAAAACTAGTTAATTCAGAATTAACTCATTTAGTCTGAAATTTCGAAAAGCCCTGTGAAACGTAATGTGATTGTACGCATACGTTGCTTGCTTATTTATCAAACATGTGCCTGCACACTTACTGTTTAAAAAACAACAGGGCTGCGTTTGCACCGTTGGAAATTGCGAATCTGAACTAGGCAATTTGGTTAATGCAGAATTGACTCTGTTATTTACTGAGTGCTGGGTACAGCTGATGGCCTGACCGGAGAGATACAGAATGCAGTAAATTCCTGTTAACGAAGAAAGATAGCGCGCCGGCATGGCGAGCCGGACGGCGTATGCGATGTTGTTTTGTTCCTTTAGAACCAGCATGCGGTAGTAAACGAAAGATATTACAGATGAAGTCCTGTGGGATATCAACCGCATTTAGTTTCAGGACATAGGAGTTCGGCATTGTAGACAGGTTTATAGTTAACGACAAAAGGACAGAGCAAATCCCGGGGCATTTTACAGTGTCGATTTCAGGGAACAGCCACTCTATTACGATCGTCTGAGGATTTATTGTATGTGGCTGTTCCCGTACCCAAGGTTTTTTTTGCCCCCCAAGTCAGTACAGTTAGCAAGCTTTATTGCTTCCAAACGCACTCATAGTTACAGATGCGGACAGAACCAGATTAATACGGCCACATTCTGCTACTTGAATCATGTCATTCCCTTCGAGTTTAACAATTGGAGTAACTTGTTTGTTTGAGCCCGTTCTTACTTCATACGATACTACAGGTAGTGAACACTGGTACTACATGCCATGAAATGATAATGGGGAAAGGAAATTTGGAATACAAGTGCCCTAACACTATGTTTTAGGGAAGGAACCTCCCCTATATTTGCCAGTTATAAGACTGCAGAAAATCAGGGGAAAAAGCTTCTTTTTTTTCTTCCTTCTTTACTTACCTGATTCCCCTCCCCTTATTAGGACTTCCGCCCCCTAAGACTTAGAAGCCAGTGCCTCGAGTCAGACGCCTGACGGCAACCACAGGAACGTATGGATCAGACAAAGTGAAGACCTCTAAGCGGGTGGTCAGCCAAGCACAAGGTATCATAATGAGGAAGAGGTTGATATGAAATGCAGCCGAAACGGTGATAATGGACGAATTGGTGGAATTAGTGAGGAAACCGGAGAACCCGGAGAAAACCCGCCCTGACGCCGCTTCGTCCACCACAAATAACACATGCGGGTCCCTGAGATCGAATCCGGGCTGCTCGACCACGGCGCCGCCGGGGAAAAACTCAATCAGGGAGAAAAGCCCTGGCGGGATTTGAACAGCGGACTTCCCGTTCACGAGTGAGTGCCTTAACGACCACGGCTAACGTTTTTGGAAAGGGTGGAGGAACTACACGTTGGAGGTATATAGTGAGTGTAAAAAGAGATCGTACACATAGGAAATTAATTAAATTCCCTGGAGGAATAACAATGGGATGTCGGTATAAATATCTAAATACCTTAATCATGTTCAGTAATGCACTAAGCTACCATGGCCAAACTGCGAGTATGACATTAAATTCCCCAACCGATTCGTACTTTAGAGCAGCCGCTCGATAAGCGGAAGATCCGTGGTTTAAATCCCGGCTATGGCTATGAAGAAGAAGAAGAAGAAGAAGAAGAAGAAAAAAAACTTTGGCTTCGCCGTTCCCACTTATGAGGCTACCCCCTTTTTGTTCGTTTTCTCCCTGTATTTAGTAATATTTATCTGAACGCATTACAATAGTTTATTATTATTATTATTATTATTATTATTATTATTATTATTATTATTATTATTATTATTATTATTATTATTATTATTATTATATTAAATGCCTTTTCTTTTCATTAAATAATCTTTTTAAAGTAGGTATAAATTTTGGTATCAAAATAAATTTCATTATCAGGTGTCAGGAGTGGGATTCGTCGAATTGCCCTTTTGTCACAATATTATTCCACGTTACAATTTTAAATAGGCTTTAAAACAAACTTAAATTGAGAAAGTTAAGGCCCCAAACACGATGATGAATCAGAAGAGAGAATTTGAGTTATTCAGTACATAAGTGTGTCTCATGGCAAAGCCTTATTTTATGCAAGATTTTACGCAACAGCATTTCCAAAGCATGGGAGCATACGTATTATTTTAAACTTAGCTTTGAGTTCTGACGACAGAAATGGACGGCTTGAGAAGTATGAGAGTATCCAGAATGGAGCCTATAAGAAATGCTTGTATAAGGGTAGAAACTTATGCAGAAGCAAGTGTTGTTCACAGATTAGAAACAAGGACTCTCAAATGGTATGGCCATGTTCAGAGAATTACAGAAGAGAGATTACCAAAGAAAATTATTAACTGGTCGGCTTCTGGTCAGGTAAAACGAGGAAGGGCACGCCTTACTTGGAAGGATAGTATAGATGAAGCCATGAGGAAAAGAGGAGTGGAAGAGGGTCAGTGGAATGATAGGATATTCCTATTTGAGAACTTGTACAGGACTGCAAGGCAAGCGCTGAAAAGAACGAGCCTGATAAAAAAAAAAAAAAAAAAAAAAAAAAAAAAAAAAAAAAAAAGACAGCTCACAATGACGAACGCAAAAATAAAATTACAATGAAAATGCAATGCTTGTATTGGCTTGAGCTGAAGTGGTAGCGGTGGTGGTGAGAATGACTTCTATTACACTCAATGTAATGCTCATTAAAGCCTATTTCAAAATGTGCCTTGAAACCTTGTAATTGTAACAGCAGATGCTAAAATGTTTGTCGTCTTTTTATATATTAGTTTAACTGGATACTCTCCCCCTCCCCCATAAGAAAAGTCCGAAGAAAAGAACTTTAGAAGAAATCTTAATGTATTGGATTATAAAATACTGTGAAGGCGGCCGCGCCCCTCAAAGGCGCTCAAGGTCAAGCTATCTCACACCACTGCTAGTAAATACGCAATACCATGGCAATGAAGGGTAAGAACAAAGTGTTTGCAGTCTCTTTGAGAAACGGATCGTCGGCTGGGCTTCTTTACGAAGACGTGCATTTCGAGAAAAATCGTGCTGCGTCATTCTCGCTAAATAAGCGAATACAATGTTGAGAGACGTGAGTCGTTAAGTATTATTTATTCCAACAAACTTATTGTTGGTGTTTTAAAACACACAAGCTGTGTGTGGGCAATGTTTGAGAGGTAGAATTAGAACTGAAAAATTCAATGCCACAGCTGGGATCTGAACTACAGACCCTCCGCTTACTAGACGGATGCTCTAACCATTAAGATACTGTGACAACCTGCCAGAATGACATTGAATTCTCCAACCAATTCGTATTTTTCTCTCGGTAAACCACAAAGCCAGTCTTACATCAGAGACAATTACCCCAATGGTAACTTACTGTCATAAGTACTTTATGTCCCAGGATTAAATAACCTTCACATGGTAATTGTTATTTATTTATGCCAGCAAACTTATTGTTGGTATCTTTAAACATTACCACAACTGGGATCTGAACCACAGACCCTCCACTTACTAGGCCGGTGCTCTAACCATTAAGCTACTGTGACAACCTTCCAGAATGACATTGAATTATCCAACCAATTCGTATTTTTCTCCCAGTAGCAGTTTGTTGTAAGTGTATGTGTACAGTCAGTGCTGATAAAGTTTGAGTATCATCAGAGATAGTTGTAAACAATTACTCGTTGCGTCGGAGTTTACTGTCGTGTGAAACAGGTTTTAGTTAAGAATATTTTAGTGGGTGTGAGTGCTCGTCCGAAGCAGTTTGTGAGACAGACGGAGTAGAACTTAAAGACAATGAAATAAATATTAAATTTACGAGGGGACAGAACAGCTGTGAGTTGCAAGGTCACGACGAATTGCAGATTGTGTTAACAACGAAAAGAGAAGACTGGGTTTTTGTGATTCAACTTTTTAGGAAATAAAATCACAAATTAACTGAAAGTGAAATTTTGTCACCCTAGTGTCAAAAGTTGGGTTTGTCGCATTGTCTTTGTCACAGTGCACTATTTTGTTTTCCTGAATATTGAAAATAGAGTGAACAAGGGATATACGAACATGATTTTAATTGGATGATTTAAATAAGCACATGATTAGATAAATGTACTTTTCTCTTTAAATACATCTGGTCTCTGTGGTACGGTAAATACTCATTTAAGGACTATAAAATGAAAGGCTACATGATCCTTTGCATCCTACACTTTACAAGCAATAATATTATTTTTATTGAGTACTAGAGCTTAATACGTCCATAAATCGCTGTAATTCCACAGTAGTTTAAGGGTGTGGTAGACCCCACGCGAGCTTTTCCTACTCACGCAATCTCCACGGGAGCGTAGACTATTTATGATCAATTAAAATGTTAGCCTTTGATTCCCACAAGGTCTCCTCCACTTGAGCAGTGCAATAGAAAACCACCTGAAATTCTCGGAAACGTGCTAAAATTTCCATTGCAGATCATCATAAAGCAATTTGCAAGTAATTAAAGTATCGGATATAAACTGGTTCTTTTTTTTTTCGTGCAAGCGTGTCTTTTTGCTTTGCATTTTATAATTATGGAGCAAATGCTAGGCTTCTAATCTGGTTATTCAAATCGATCGTTTAGTAGAACCGTAATTTCAGAGAAAGAAATATGATCCATACCTGGTATTGAAATCTTGGCTTCGTAAATTTAGTGCTTTGGATGATCTGATAGTAATAGTTTGCGAGCGCCTTAAGACTGCTGAAAATTCCTTTCGTCGATGCGTTATCGGGCTCCAATTTGACCGAGGCGTTTATTGAAGGATACCTATTAATTACCAGGCATCAAAATGTCTTGGAGGTAAGATAAATTATTCTGGGCAAGCTTTTTGTAATCTGTTTTAATTTTTGGTGCGTAAAACAATTTACATCTCATAATTCGTAATGTCCTCAGTACCAACAAAGTTTAAACTGGAATTAACAGCATTCTGTTCGTTTTGATGGACAGCTATGACCTTTGAGAATTAATAGTTTTTTTACACTAATCGTGTGTAGAACAAGTTAGAAAAGGTAGTATCAGACTGAAAAATTCAATGCCATAGCCGGGATTTGAACCATGAATCTTCCGGCCTCCGTTCGACTACTCCAACCACTAAACTATCATGGCAACATGACACTAAACTGTCCAACTCGCTCGTATTTTTCCACGTAAACCATAGAGATCTCAAATTCATTTGAGACAATGTACTCTAACGGCGAGTTACAATGCTTTGAGTACTCAAATCCCGGGCTTCATAGTTTAACCAACCATAAGGTCTATAAATGGTAAATGAAAATTATAGCAGACACAAAATTTAATGGCGGTTGGCAGGAGGAGCTGGTCAACACAGCATCCAATCAGAGAATTGCCACGCCTAGCGGTGTTGTATACCTAGTTAAACATATTATGAAATCACGCTGAAAGCCGATATGTATGTCGCTTAGTATGTTGTGGGAGTTGGCAAACTAAATTGGTTTTCAAATAGGAACCCTGTTCGGAAATGCACGGTTTGCACGCTGGAGAGCGTCGAAGTTTGAACAATTGTGCGGAACGGTTGTGACAATTTCTTAACATTCGTGTTAGTATCTTAATACAGAGGGTATGCAATCCTTTAGCCATCTGTGTGCTGGGATGAGTGACCGGAGCGTAATAGCATTCCTGCGCATGCGCTAAATTCTTCCATAGAGTCCTTGGTGCGCATTCTAGTGTATTACTTGTTTAGTTTCCGTTACAGTAATGTTTTTAACAGCAATGCGACATGCAACAGTACACAGCTGCTGAAATGGCCGACTTGAACTTATGCACACTTTGATGTAAATGTGCGGAATCACTTCAACGTCGCATATTAGTCTATCGATTGCCAGAGGTGGACCAGTTCAATGAACAGCGCGCTCGCCTCATCTGCCACCTCTCGGCTATTTTCTGTGGAGTTAACGTCAGCGGATGACCTTATGGCTCGAGTATACGGAACGATTGAAAACCTTTAAAGACAATCGTACGTATTGGGTCACGTGCTTGAGACTCAGCACCGCCGATAGAGGCTCTGCAATGACGTAGGAGGCACAGTTCGAAGCCCATCTGTAATGCAGACAGCTCGATGTTGGATTTATTCACGAAATGTGAACGTACGTCCATCTCATTTCGATGCGCTACAGCGTCCAAACCGTGCATTTCCGGACACTGGTTCCTATTTGAAAACCGATTATTTTGCCATCCTGCGCAACATATTAAGCGTTGTCGGTGTTTTGGGGGACACCCTGCATATATATCATTTGTACCCACAACATTTATTTGTGCAACATGAATAATTGATCATGATATGGTCAGCTATCAGCCGCCAATAAAACTTGTGTCTGCCATAATTGTTCTTTCACACTAGCCGTGTTTAGGACACGGTTGGGACAGGTAGTGTTGTGCTGGAATGTTGTGGTTAGAGCGTCCGGACGGAAACCGGAAGATACGAGTATGTAGTTCAAATCCCGGTTATGTGAGTGAGTGAGTGAGTGAGTGAATATGGTTTACACGTCCGTCGACAATGAGGTTGCTTGGGCCCGGCTATGGAATTACATTTTTCAGTCTGTTTCTACCCTTTCCAATTTTGCTCTTTGTTCACTTCAGATTTCTGCAAAGAGCAATGTTTACAGGTCTCTAAACTACCAGGCTTCTTCAATTATAGTGTACCCGTGCACTTAGAAAAAATACAGCTATCTGGAAATAAAAAGATAAGCTCCCTCTCATGGTCGGCGCAGATTCTGTCTCTCATAAGTTACACTCGAACATGCAATGAATAACGGAAGAAGAACCGGTAGGTATGTGTAAATAAAAGGAGTCAGCGATTGAGCTTAATTCATTGGTTTCTCCCTCATTGTTTCTAATAATGTGAGCAGCATGTGGTTAGTCTTTGGAATTCCATATTGTACAACTGTATAAACTGTGGTGAATGGAATTTGGTTCAGCGTTTTGAATATGCCTCTGTTTATGTTACGCTGGGCGAAATTGAGCTACCCTTTTCAATTGTCAGGTTTACTGTAATACGTTATCCATTTTATCACTCGTGACATATCTGGCGACAGACCCGTCACCTGGGGGATAAGTTGATGATGAGTGATATTCACCCATACTGCCTGTGTCAATTCGTGACGTACTGTTCTATGTGATTTGCTGGTCATCGTTGTTTAGCTGTACACAATGGTGTGTAGTTCTTATGAAAGTGCCTCTGTGCCTCTCATGTAGGTCTCAACGATGACCTTGCTACCCATATAGAAATTTGAAACCCTGGTGCATTCTATTCAGTAACTAAGATTATGTATATGTTATAGATATGGTATTACGTTCAAGCTTGGTTAAATACTTCAAAAAATTGTTTGGATAATTATTTGTTTATTTCGTAGCATTTAACGACAGGGTTGTCTTAAATAAAATTATTGCTGACTGCCTCTGTAGTCCGGTGGTTACCATGCTAACTTCCAAATCCAGAGGTCTCGGATTCGATTCCTGGCTGGAGGGTGGGAATATTTCTTTAGACCGGGTCATTCCCCATTCTCTCTAGTGTCTGGAGTGTGAGTGAGAGTGTAAATAGGTACGTGTCGAATTTAACGTTTATAATGGAAAACGTGCTGTAAACATACCCAAAGTTACACGAATAGTAAACGAGTGAACGTCAATGCTGATGAGCAATTGTTCCAAACGAAAAGCCATCGATATGACGTCATATGTTAAAGGTGTCATAGAAATGGAGCTAAAAATAATGCTTATACGGATCCCTAAGAGTTACAAGGACTTTATGTTTACCTTTTTAGGATATGGAAGACTCTGAAGGAAGTGTTACACGTTTAACTGGATGACGGGCATATTAAAACGGAATATGCCGCAGTAATCCACGTTGCAGAATAGCAGGAAAATAAAAGTAGTACTAATAACATAAAAAGCTAAGTATACGTCTTCTAAATTTGAAATTCTATCACCTAATTGTTTAAAAACTTTTTTTTTTGTACCACACACCTTTCGTTAGATAACTTCAATTCTGGATAATTTTATTTTTGATTGAGGTTTATATCTGGCTTTTACACATGAATTGTTTTTAAGGGCGCTGATGACCATGTAGTAGAGCGCCCTTAAACCTACATCTCCACCTTCACTTCTGGAAAGTTTAATCACAGACAAAACACTATAAGTGTACATTGCCGCAAATTATAACAGCTTTGCTTTTTCGTATGTTAATTTGTATTACGCAGCTATAGTATAAAAAAAATCTCAAAGTGAAGTATTTGCTATGTCTTGGTTACATGTGGAGAGGTCTGCTGTGGTTTCTATTGGAATAGAGATTAGATTCCAGCCACTTACTTACTAAAGCCTTAAGCTATGTCTTTCCTTATGTTCAAGAATTCACTCTGAGAAGTCCAACGGGAGGAAGTTTACTTGGATTTTGCTGTCCACAAAAAGTTTACATTTTGTGCAAATCAGCCTGTTTAAATAAATAGGATACTTCAAGTTTGGACAGGTTTTTACTAAAGTAGTTTACAAACAAATACAGTTCTTTAACACTTGAACTACTTGACGAATAAAATATTTAGTAAATTCCCAAACAGTTTAAATTGTCCTAAAACATTTTAAGAACTGCGTACATTCTACCCTCAGACCTATATTGAGTGGGATTTTATGTTTCGACAATATTTAAGCGCATTTTAAAATGAAAATACAGATCCCAAGTAATTTAATATTAGAGTATTTTAGCAATGTTGCCTGCCATATTATGTAGGTACTTGAAATAGAAAGGAAATATTGTTCCCATCCAAAAATTCGAACATTTTGAGACTCCCTGAATAAAAAAGCTATTACCTTTTAGGAAAAGGTCTGTGTGTATGTATGTGTGTGTGTGTGTGTGTGTGCGTGCGTGCGTGCGTGCGTGTGCGCGCGCCCGCGCGCGCGCAAACAGCATGGCTCAAAACGAAAAAGCATTTAAATAAAAAAAAAAATTAAATAAAAAAATACGACACCTGGTGTGTAAGAAATACTCCATCTTTCAAAGATATGGTATCAAGATTTTCAAGAATACTCCCCTCACCCCAAACCTTTAACTGGACAATTTTTTGAATATATTTTCTCAGAAATGGTTCTAACGCATTTAATTAAAATAATATATGATTAAGCTATCTTGAATTTTCTGACTGTAGCCTTCATTTGGCAGGGATTTTGTGTAATTTTGTATAACTGGTAAAAGTAAAGCGGTTCATAAAAACGTGCTACGCACGCTCAGACACGCAAACACGCACACACAAATTAGACATCTTCAAAATATCCGATTTATTCCACATCGTCCTTTTTTTTTTTTTTTTTTTTTTTTTTCAGAGATAGCCGTAATTAATGGTTGGAATTTTTCCATATTTCATTCTTTTAAGGTCTGTCGATATTCAATTTTTTCGGATTGTATAGAAAGAGTATGAACATTCAGCAGTATATAACGTCCAGTTTTTTAACACTTCGCTGACGCTATTTCCTTTGTATCTGTAACATATATAGTACCTATAGCTATTTCTGCAAAGGTTTATCTCATTAAAATGTATGGTCTGTGTACCCATTAATAAACGACCGGTGGTAGAGAAAGTCACGTGAATGTAACAAGAATTTTTATATAAATGAATGAAACTCTTTGCAGGATTAGTTTATGTATAATAAACGTTCCGAATTTCTTTCAGATCGCCTTTATGTTTCCGGAATTGCTAGTGTTTTTACAAATGAGAAAGAAGTTAGTTGCTGGTTAGCACCACCTTGGTCCTCTTCAAGCCAAGCCCGACTACAACTTGCTGTTCTTGCCAATATGTTAATAACATCAATTATCCTAATTGATAGTTCAACGTTATGCTCCGATGGCAGGTTGCTCGCTTAGTTGTGAGCCTGAATGGCTCTAGTTAACATCTCTAGCATTAATCAGAATAATTAATTATTCTCCAGCACAGCATTCACTTTACCATACTTGCTCCCTTAGCTGTAGTAAAGCAGTCATTGTGAGCAATTCCATTCCGAGCTAAACGGAACAACGTTTAACCTCTGGCAGTACATACCTATTAAGGCATCACACAATAACACTTAAATATTGTCTCTTGTCATATTTTCTCATCAACAATCTTATTTAATCCTCGCACTGAATGCTTAATTTAGCAGTAACGTATTGTAGATATACCAATTTTGCCTAAAAGGAAACATCGTAAACAAATCTAACATGAAAAATATATGAGAATTGTAGTGTGAACATCACTGAATCCATTACAACTATAATCATAACTTATGCACTACACATTGTACAGTAATTTGGGTAGCATATTTGTGAAGCTCAGGCTTAAAGGTGCACGTGGCATCCATGTAAATTAATACACAGAAAAAATATTTTCGATATATAATTTCACTTAGATGTAGGTACTTATTTGAAGAACACTCTGTTTTAATGAGTTTAAACTTTGGTGAACCCAGAAAACAGTATTTCTGACAATATGAGTGGATTTGTTTTTAAAAATACCAATTTTATAGTGAAAATAGCATTTTAATTTTAACAAATTAGCTCGATTTTGTAATACATAACATTATAGTTTCTCAATTATATGTAAAATATGGCAAAACTGCTCCACTCATTTTAAAGTTCATATGGTTAAGACATTTTTATGACGAATGAAACGTAAATTTTGCGTTTTCTGGCTATAGTCCACGTAGACCTGTTTACTCTTGATGATTTTTGCATAACTGGTAAACCGTAAGAGATAGACCAAATCTTACCATGCAGAAATTACCCATTTTGGAGGTATTCCATGTTATTTGTCAGAATTTTACAATGCTTATAAACGTTCTCAAATGGATGGTCGTTATTAACTTTTTATCCCTCGGTCATGCAAAGAGAACGGAATTTCAGTCTTCTACCACTCTGAAACATTTGACCATATCTTAAAGCCTACTGTATTCCCCTTGAACCTACAAGAAAATCAGCAATAACATAATTTCTACAAATGTTTATCTCGACTAACATGAAGTAGATGTGAAAATAGTTTGTGCAAGAGTAGAGAAAGTCATGTTAGTGCAACACATCAGATTTTTGCTTTCTCCACTACGTATAGTATATTATAGGAAGTACTGTATTTCGTTTATGGTTCCATTACTACCAAAAAGCCGACTTACACAATGCGAACAGTCGTACGGTGTTTTCTATCTCCATGTTGCTTAATTTGAGGTTATTTATAACAAAACTATCAATAATGCAAAGTGAACAAATGTAGGTGAGATCGTGTAGAGAATTTTATGTGAGTGTTACACATAAGTAGGGCTCGGATTCTTAGTTTTTTAACTATTTTACTCCATGTTAGTTAACTGCAGTGGTTTAATATTATTATCTGTTTCGTGATCATCGGAGCCAAATACTTGAATGTTATAAAACCTAAAAATGGCTAAATCAGACTTTAAAACCTAAAAGAGTCTAAATCTCCTATTTATTTTGAAATGAAAAAAAGAAACTATTTGAAAATGGGAAAATGAAATGTTTATGAAATTATGAATAGACTTTGACTGTTACATCTTTGCTACGGCTTTTCGCTTATGTATGCTTATAGGAGTATTGAGAACAATGCAAGAGGCAACTGACTTGTATTTAGCTGTGTGGGACCAAGCTCTGTATTGTTGCAAGCAAGCAATGTGGGGATTGTTGTCGAGGGGAAAGGGGCAATAGCAGAACCCGCCATAAACTCAAACCAATCAGTTTAAAAACAGTGTCCGTTGTGTTCAGTCGACTATCGTGTTATGTTAATGCATACAATTACTACATCGTTAGAAGTCAATTTTGCTTAGATTAGGCAGGTAATTTAAGGAGCTAGTGTCATGCTTAAAGTCAGCTCATCTCAAAGGTGGTTGATTCGTGAGTGAATAAGTAACGATCTGAACTTCACCACAGATGGCAAATTAATATTTTGCCAAATCTGCAAAAAGCGAAAGAAACCATGCCCACAAACACAAAAGCTTGAACAAATATGAACACCTTCTATACTACACAGATAAAGTCGCATTAAGCGGCTAGGTGCTGTGCAGATAAACATACCGTACAGGATAACCTGTGCAACCTGTTCTCGAATGCTGGAATGCAGGTAAGGATTAAGCACCAGTTATAATGCACATAGCGTATAAACTATAATTTTATTTATTTATTTTTCAGGTGCCCTCTGGCCAAAAATGGCATTTTGAGCAGCACAAAGGATCTACAGGTCATATCAGCAACATTGCTATAAAAAAGAGGACAATTAATAATAAAATTAATAAACAATAATATATAAACTATTTCAGGAGGTTAAAGAACTAAAAAAAAAAAAAAAAAACTTTCCTAAGATACAAAAATAACTAAAACGTTAATTTTAAGAACCTAAAAATCCGGGACCTACACATAAGGTATTTGTAGTTATTTCCTATTTCTGCGTATCGCTTGGCAGCGAACCTCTATTTTTTATTACATCCTTCTAGTAATCAGTTCTTAAGTTGTATTATATTTGTACTTATAGCTACGATAACAAAACTTCCTTTTATCTAATGAGCAAAGCTGAAGTCGATTGAAATTAAGAATAAATAAAAATACGTCGTAGAATGCAGTGTGCATTTTCTTATTCTTTTTCCTGAATAGAAACCAATGGTGAGGTAATCCTAAACACAAAACTTGGTCGTAAAACATAAGAGTCTTAGCAGTTCTTGCAGTCTGATTTTAGTGTGCCTTTCCGGATTGCTGCGCTCTCCCTTTTCGAACCAGAATACCAAAGACCACACGTTTTCCACCCTATTGCCTAGTAAATCGTGTGAGTGCTTTTATAGTTCTCTCCGTTTTTCCTAGACCACTCTCTCCAAAGTAGCAAACGAGATTTATGCTCTTTTTCCCGGATTCTTGCAACAACGGTTTTCTCCTCTGCATCGTTTACACCAAGATTTAAGATCGTTAAGTCGTTAACGGATAACGCAGTCTGAAGCGGAAAAAATGGATGTCTACAATCACACGGTTTCTCTACCCACTATAATTTACTTTCTTGTAGGAACGGCTAAAGGGCTTGAATTCTATCTCCTGTTAATCCTGATAAATGTTTCGTTTTGTTTGTTTTATTTTCATGCAGTTTCTTTAGTCATTGGGGGCTTTTGGTTCGAAAACAATTAATAGTGTTATTATTGAACTGTAGTTTTAATTGGCAGTGGTTTATAATAACTGTTGCCACTAAACACACATTTACACTTCCAGAATCTGCGGTGCATGGGGAATGACTTGGTTGAAGAAAAGGTTCCAGTTCCAGCCCAGTATCGAACGTGGATACTCGGTTGGAAAGGAAGAACGCTGACCACAGAAGCAGTTGCATTTTGCTGTGAGACTACCGTAGGCTATTATAAGTAAACGTAGGCTACGGTAGTTCTCCTAATAGAATTGGCCAGTTAAGAACCTACCCGCATTACCTGTAGCTTAGGTGTGTTGCATACCTATCGGGCGTTACCTCATATCGACACGTAGTTTACAAAACTTTTTTGATCATGTTTTAGTAGATTCCTCTAGAAACCGGAAGCTTTGAACTTTGAACCTTCTCAAAACTAAGAGAGGGCACACACAGGGCCGCTTAATTTACGAAACATTAGTGTATTCAAAAACATATGGAAGCTCCTCTAAGTATACGACAGTTCAAATCGAAGACGCTGATAGTGATCACGAGTAATGTTATTTAGTACCGAAAAGTACAATTTTTATTTTGATCACAGTGACTAAAGTCATGAACAGTTTTTGGAGATCATTATATTAGATTTCTGAATTCGATGTATTTTGTATTATGTTTCTTTCCCTACCAATATACCCCTACTATTTACTACGTCATTTCTGTACTGTACCAAAACTAGCGAACCATAGCTTTGGTAGAGTGCAACTCTAACTATAGACAAATACTTAAGCTGTTTATGCGTGTGCTAGACCATGTCTCAGTCATTATCAGCGATCTCGCCAGACTTTGCGTCACTGTGCATCCCACACACCTGTTGGAAATAGCAAATTTGTTCCATCATTTCTGGCATTTTATTTTATGTTGCAGGACAGTTACTTTTAAAGTATGTTACTTCTATCCGCAGATAGGCGTACATTATGCTGTCCCGTAGCCTTGTGATATCGGTGCTGTCTATGGCGTCAGGGTACTCGCTTTGGATACCTGGTACCGACATGGCCTTTTTGTTTGTTAGGAGTCATTATACGGGATACACTCAGCCACGTGAGGTTCTTTGGGACCAATTGAGAACTTATTTAACGAAAAGGTCCTACAAACTTCACCAAAAGTTTCTGAGAGTATAAGGGATGGGTCATACAAACTATACATCTTATCCATTACTACATTCACGCATTATACAAAGTTAGGCCTAGTGCACTGTGCCCCTCTTGACAGGAATTTGCGTATAAGTTATGCTGTAGAGTACGGTCGTGTAGCCGTGGTGATGTGTAAATCATCCACTGTTTTTTGTTTCATAATCTGAGCATGTGCCTTTCTAATAGTCTATCTACACTTCATCTAAGTTCTTTACAGGAATACCTCCCTTTTCCCCTTCAGTCCCCTAAGCCCATGAGGTTGTGAACATACAGTATGTGATGTGAAGTAGCTTAGTCCCGACCGTCCTTTGTTGTGCGCCGCGCCCGACGTAACACTATATTATACTTCCTTTTCTGTATTTAATTTAAGGTGTTTTCAAGACTGCTTTCTTTATTCTAGATATTAATTTCTATATTTCTTCTGTTTCTACCCTTAAGCGTATCTCAAAATAACCGAATCGCTTTGTAGGTTTCCCGGAATACGTGTATCACAGGAGAGATGAAATACATTCTGGTGTCTCATTGGAGTGGGACATCTTGATGTAAAACGCTTGTAATATGTCGAAAGTAAGAACAATTGCTAGCAAGAAGAGACTCCGGAATGCCTCCCGTATGACAATGGTGGAAGAAAGCTAAAGGAAATATGGACAGGGAAAAAAAAAATAAGGCAACCAGCTTGTATGCTTGCACTGAGGATGACAAGAAAAATGGAAACAATTTTGATTTACGTTTAGTGAACACAAGCAGAGGGAGGCGTATTTACGCTTAGATCCTCAATAATAATGGGCTGTGATGTAATTAATAATTTTTCCATCAAACTGATAAAAATTTTAACAACCTCCTCTGACTGGGGAAAACTGGGGGGAAAAAAGAGATAGTTCGCTTTAAGCTGAAGTTATTTACGATGAATTAGCTTGAACGTGACATTGCATGTCTGGATGGAGTTAAAATGGACCGATCAATACAATCGCTGCTTCTTAACTGAGAGGTTTTTCATAAGCCAGTCTCGTATGCCACTTTATCAGACTATATTCATAGCAAGGTTGCGAACTGAAAAACCTCATGTGTTGTACTCGCGTATCTTTCTCTACTCTTGTACTAACCATACTTACAAACTCTTATTCCTCTATCTTCTTCATGTCGAGATAAACATTTGCAGAAATTATCTTACTGCTGATTTTCGTATAAATGCAAGGGGATATGGGAATGCAGTAAGTATTGTGCGACAGTAAAAATTGTTAAAGCTTTGAGGTTCCGTTCTCTTTGCACGGCTAGGATATAAAAAAACGAATAACGATATGCCATATGGCGAAAATTTATTCCAAAACGCACATAAATAACAAGGAATATCTCCGAAGTGATTCACTCTTCAAATGTGTGTGCGCGTGTGTGTGTGTGTGTGTGTGTGTGTGTGTGTGTGTGTGTGTGTGTGTGTGTGTGTGTGTGTTTGGAAATAAATTGTGTTTTAGCAAGATCTACATTTTGGTATAGTAAGATTTGGTCTATCATATACGCTTTACCAGTTATAGAAAAGTCATCCAGAGTAAACAGAACTACATGGGCTATAGCCATAAAATTCAAAATATACATTTCGTTTGTCAAAAAAATATCAACATGTGGTTTTTTTAATCAAAATGGCGACAGCCATTGTCGAGTAAATCAAAATGTTCCATGTAAAGGGTAGTTTAGGGGAATGAATTTCCTTAAAAATGTTAATGTCGCACCCTTAAAATATATTAAACTTCAATACCAACTTTGATTTTTAACCGACTTTTCATACTTTGGTTATGCTGTGCATAGACTGGCAGACACTAAGCGCGCGCGGGCGTACCTTTTCCTATTTTTTTTTTCAGGGGGTCTCAAAACATATTTTCGGTGAAATATCGACATCGAATTTTTTATTGGAATAGAATACTTCGTCTACTTACTATACGTAGCAGAGAAGTAAACATATAGGAACGTTCCGATGATTTGCATTTGGATAAAGGCCTGATACGAGTGCTTTCATGAATGTGATATAATGGTATGTGCAGATGAATGCATTTCTACCATTATCGAGAGCAAAATCACACTCGTGTGTTTCAAGCTTGGGAAGTGCATGTTCAGCACAGAATATATTATGCTAAAGATTCCCATAAAGAAACAGGTTGAACAACATTCTCAAAGATAATAAATAACCGCCCGTTAGCGGAGTTAAACGTTGAAATAAAATACATTGTACTAAGAAAGCCCATCCAGCACGATACTAATTAGAATTGAAGGTACAGCTATTTTTCTGTACAAGACGTTCTATTCCTTTCTCTCTGTCATAGTGCTATAAAGAAATATTACACTGGACATTTTTCTTCACCTCTTGTTAATTTTACGTATGGTAAACAGAAACTTGTTTCATTGGTTCAGAGATATCCCAAGTTGTTGACTGAAAGTGACAAACATTTTTACTTTCTCCAATACTTAACTATGCAGAGAAAGAGTTGCATTGATTTCACCGGAGGCTCCCTGACGTGTGCTGTGTCTGTCCGTGAGTAACCTAACTCAAAAACGAAAAGTCGTTAAATACCAAACTTGGTATTTCGTAAGAGATAGGGATAGAGAAAACTATGCTACAAAGAATATAAACCTTGTTATTGCGCACCATTATGTCACATGTTTCTGTGTCAACTATTTCCGCTATATTCTTTGTTATTTGTTTGGATTTTCAAATATAAGGTAAAGTATCCAATTAAGAGAGAGTCTCCTAATAAGAGACACCGGTGTATCCCGGTAACGCCGTGCTGCTGTCTGCAGGAAATAGTTGTAACAATGCGTTTGTTTTGATAGCACATTGTTGTTTGTGTGGTGCCGGTAACAAAAGCTGTATCAAGCTGAGGAGAAAATTCATTGCGCGCGTTGGAAATTTTATTGTCATATTCTTTGAAGCCGTAAACCTGTACGTTGGCGCTTTCTTAAGTACAATAATTAAATTACTTGTTGGTTGGTTAGTTATGAAGACCCAGCGAGTGAGTTTAGTAATCTCTACAATAACATTTTTTAATATAAGCAGCCACTAATTTTTTATGTATCCTGGATACTACTAAGAGGCACCACGTGGTCCCAAATAAAAGACAGTAGGTGGTGCAGTGATGATGCAGGTGGTAAACGTTTATTCTGCACTGAATTATATTCTGAGGATACGTGAGCGGAAACTTGGACACGATGTGTGACATCGAAGGGCACATGGAGAATGTGGCAGTGAAGAAGAGTCTTTTATATTCCTTTTAGTTCCAAGAACAATTGCTGAGTCATTATTTGGAGCAAAAATGATTGATTAGTTGAAAAATAATAAAATAATACTTTTCAACAATGCCTTTCTTCTTTCCTTACGCAATCATCCTCCATTAGCGCAGTTTTTTTGTTTATCAACATAAGTAAAAAGGTTGATAATGGTTGATTTGGACCCATTTTAAAATCCTCGCTTTTCTTACCTTTCATTTCAAAGGAATGTTTGTATGTAACAGATAGTTATCAATCGTTCAGGATATAAAATCTGAAAGTAGATACCTACTTTTAGGAATGCAAAGCATAATCCAGAGATGAAAAAATATTAGTACTGGTAGATCTGATAGCCGAATTGTGAAAAAGTATCTCTTATTTGGGTACTTAAATACTTTTTGTGTAACTGGTAAACGATAAGAAATAAAGGTGTATTACTCAGAAAATGTAATATTTCAAATCACTCACTCCCTCCCCTCGTCTTCCCATCAAGCCAATTACAAGATATCCGTTATTATTGGTTTGATTTTTCAACACTCAGTCATTTTTATTCAGCTGTTTCTCATGATGTCATGGAAACAATATGAAATTTGAGGCCCAATAAATAGCGACTCGCCTTTAAATATGCTACTATCGTTTGGATTTCGTGTATTCCACTTGCACCTGCAACGAAATGTGTAATGAAATATTTCTACAAAGCTTTATTTCGATTAACATGAAGCAAATAGGAAAATAAGCTTTCATAACAATAATCTGTAAAAGCCATATAAAAATGAACAGTGGGGGGTGGAGAAAGTAATAAGAATTTAACATACCCGATCATCAATTAAGGTGCTCTTTCTGATATGCTCTGAGGTAAACATTCATCTTCTTCCCTTTCTTGGAGGGGGGGGGGGTATTGAATTTCCCTTATAACACCCAGGTATACAGGGATGATGAATGACTCTGTGGATAAGGGGTTAAGGAGGTAGCTGAAGGGGTAGCTTGGTTTTTATTGTCAAATACATATAACAAAATTTATAGCAATGAGGGGGAAATTGTAATAATATACATAGTATGTCTAGTTCGTACCAATTCTTTTTTATCTGATTCCCCACACCCCCCCCCCCCACCCCCGGCCATATGTTGGACTTACATGCCAGTGCCTAGGGTCAGATGCCTGTCGGGGAGCAGAGGAACCTAGGGACCGGACAGAGTGAAGACCTGGAAACGGGTGGTCAGCCATGCACCAGGTATGATAATGAAGAGGATGCAGGTATGAAATGCAGGCGCCAATCAAAAGATCCACATATAGCAATCAATATTTTCTGCGCATATTCACATTCAGCTGAAAGCGAAACGTATGTTCAATCGAATAAATCACTTGTATATAAAATAAAGGTACTCTGTTTATTTAATTAGTGTTAGTATTTTAAATAACATTCTAATAAACTCTAATTGTCTTGTAGTTTTTCAACTCCACCTTTTTAAAGGTTATAATCATAGTCTGTGTCTCATTGTGTCAAGGCCACCATAAGAATAAAATCAATAATTTCGAAATTGAAGGCTTAACTATCGATTCTCGTATGTGCAAGTACAATCGAATAACAAATATGTGATTAAAATATCGGACACCGATGACCATAACAAATAGCGTAAAATGTTAAAACGTTTTACGAGTGTTTTAAACTTAGACACATGGTCGAACATAAATAGTCGTATGAAACGAGAGTATAATGACAATTGCGATCCTTGCTACCGCTTGTTTCATAAAATATCTCGCATCTTAATTGCTGCTATAATGCTCTCGTCGCATAATATACTATAAAATATTTCCTATCTTCATTTTAAAATAAGAAAGGGAAGAATTTTTCATTCAAGCTGGTAAGTGATGAAATAATTAAAGTTATCAGTTTTATAACTAATTTGCGCTATGGCACAAGGATGTACATACTCGTATACACCATTCAGGAATACATGTTTTGAGGCCCTAGTAGGACAAATTATAAATGGAATTCACTGTTACTATCAATCCCCAGAATTTTAGATTCCAAAAAGTTTAAATTAGGTTGTACCAGTATACTAGAGCTTCATGTTCCAGTTCAGAATTTACAGGATTTTGAGAAGATATTTATATTTATAAATCACACTGTGCTTAAAATACTATCTTTAAGTAGTAAAAGGCTAAATTAGCTGTAACTTTAATATGTATTTGAGAGTATTGAGTTGAATACGACTGCAATTAATATGGCACTGAAAACACAGCCTCAGTATACTCAGTTAGCATTAGTATGGTACTGAAAAGCGAATAATTTAATTTAGAGCACTGTATGCGCGAAAGTTTTCAGTACTTTGCACTCCTAGTATAACACTGAACAATGAAGAGGCTACTTTGAAAGATTCTCATTGTAAACTCTCTTCTGTTTCCCGTTAAAATGCGCTTGAATGTGGAGAAACTGCGTTCCACTTCACATGAAGTAGGAGGTGGGAACTTCATTTCGGCTATTTCCTTAGGGTTCTTGCACTTCTTCTCCACAGAGAACCCAACCGATTGTTGCTGTGGCCTTGACATCTGACAGCGTATTACAACTGGGTTTTATAGCCTATGGCTATGCTAATTGTTGGAATTCCCTATAATGAAAGATGGAACAGTACACACAACCCAATAATGCTAATGCTTTTAACACATTGTTGCAACATGTAGAAGTCACAGGTTTCAGAAATTTCGTGTGCCTCTGACTACCACGCTCAACAATAGCCTTTTTTTAGTAAAATTATATAAATTGATGGCAGACCCTTTAATTCCCGTTCATAATTGTAAGTGTTATGTCGGAATATTACACTAGAATTGATAAGCTCGTAATTATTTAATATTTTTCTGGTTTGAATGGCTTTCCTCCGCTTTGAAAATATTTTATGTAAATGTACTCCATTTGCTTAAATAACCGAATTATGTAGTTTTAGGTTCTATCACGAAAAATCTTTTGTTGAACTCACATGACTTTCGCTGCTCTTGTACTAAACATTCTTACAAACTCTTGTTCCTCTATGTTTAAGATAAACATTAGCCGAAATTATCTTATTATGTTCTTGCAGGTACAAGGGGAATATGGGAATACAGTAGGCTTTGAGCGATACTGAAATCTTTTAAAGCTTTGAAATCCCGTTCTCTTTGCACGACTATGATAAAAAATGAATAACGATCTTCCGAAACTTACACTAATAACAAGGAATATCTCCGAAATGGTTCACTGTACAAAAATTTTATGTGGACATAAATTGTGTTTTAGCAAGACATTTTTTGTATAGTAGGATCTGGTCTACCTTGCAATACCAGCTACGTAAAAGAGTAAACAGGATTACAGAACCTATAGCCAGAAAATTCAAAATATACATTTAATTTGGCATAAAGTATCTTAAACATGTGGCTTTTTAATCAAAATATAGCCATTTTCGAGAAAATCAAAGTTTTTCATGTAAAGAGTAGTTTAGTGGGAATGAATTTTCTTCAAAATCTTCGTGCCGCATTCTTAAAAGATATTAAGCTTAAATACCAACTTTGGTTTTTAACTTACTTTCCTTTTTGAGTTGTGGTACACACAGACATGCACACACACGGACCTTTTTCTAATTTTTTTTTTCAGGGTACCTCAAATAATATACATATTTCCGGTGAAATCTCGACATCAAATTTTTGGGTGGAATATAATACTTTACTTTCTATACGTAATAGAGACAGTAAAAATAGGTCTTGCTAGGTCCTAACGTAAAGTAAGTTTAATTTAGGCTCTGTAAAATTGGTTACTAGTTGTACAAAAACCCTCCAGAATTAAAAGTACTTCAGGCTATTCTCAGAAAATTCAAAGTGTAGATGAAGTAAGTCATATGACTTATCACTATGAGCATTAGTGTTATTATGCCCCATGTCGGCGTGCCTTTCTTCAGTTACAGTGTAAAATTCGTGGGTCACTGTAGATAACCATCTTGAATTCTTAGTTTAACTAACCACTCCTGTGAAATTCTGTACAATCTTTTTTTCTTTGAATATCTTAAAATATCGGTGATTTTTCTTCAAAGGAAAACGAACCGTGGTGCAGTCCAGAATTTGTGACACGATACACACACATAGGAGAAAACCAGCGCTTGAGGTGCCATCGTTAACGTAATGAGCGCGTAGGTACATAACATACGCGACCTTTTAAACATATTCTGGTATTGTCGGTTCACCTTCCAGCAAAGAAATGGAACGACGTTGGTTTGCATTACTGAATTTCTTTGCTTAACTTTATACTGACATATAAAATTAAATTTAGGAAGACTTTCCCTTAAAAGACTGCGGCTCGCATAGTATGATATTAAAATGCAGCAAGACATATTTTCATTTGCCACGTGGTGTATCTTGTTGCCTTAATGCTTTGAGGTTGTTTACTAGGCACTGTAAATCCAGAAAGGTAACAAAAAGTGTTTCCTGCCCCTCTAATTAGTGAGGTAGCCGTCGGGCAGTTGGTGAAGTAGATCCTTTCAATCTTGTTTAAATTGATGATGGTATGTTACTAGGAGTTACCAAATCCAAATCATTCTTTAGCCCTTGCTGTAGCAAGCCTGGCGTATAACCTAATTATCCACTCAGCGTGCTGTATAAATTGCACATACGTAGGGCGTGTAAGGGAAAAAAGGGAAAGTTCACTTTATGAGGCCCTCGGTTACCCTGCCACGGTTGGCCCTGCAGAGCAGATTGCTTTCACAGCCAAAACAAACTTAAAAGAAGGAACTGAAAACGTTTCTACTATTTTCTAAGATTTTATTAACATATAATGCTTTTATTGTGCTCTAGATCCAATTTCTTATCAGTTTTGCTGCTTGTTGACGAAGGACAAACGGGTTTATTTTCTTTGATTCGACATTTGTTTCGCATTTGTACTTTCCCTACTTTTTATCTGAAGTAAACAAAAGGTACAGAACTGTCCATAGGATGGAGCGCCAGTTTGCAAGAAGACTGTTCTCCATGTTATTGCTCAGTTTAGGGATAACGAAGTTCTGTAACATTCTCTAGTAGGGCTGCCCGTTTACTGTAACAGTCTTTCTTATTCTATTATTATCTTCTTCGAATAAATATGGGCCAATAATGAATCATGAACTAAAGCCATGCCACACAGTAACTTCTAAATAATGAAGACCTTTTTGAGTTAAAGTCTGATCTGACGCAGAATAATGAATAGGTATGGCACATATCGTGTCATTAACAGGCGCCTCCCAACAATGTGGTCTCCGCGATCTCCGGATCTCAATCCGGCCGACTTTTGGTGGCGGGATCACCTTAAACAACGAGTTTTCCTGACACGTCCAACACCCCCTGCAGCTGAAAGATGCCATCTCGGAAGAAATTGCCAGTAATCCAAAACAACTGTAAGATACTGTCCAAATACAAACCTACAAACCGGCCATCCCGCATTCGCGTGCCGATTTACGGAAACCACGAAAAAACCCATGGTGAGAGCGGCCAGCCTGACGGGAATCGAACCAGGGACGCCGCGAATGTGACGAAAACGTTAATCAGTTTTGTTTAACTTTCCTTGTTGTGGAGCTGTTAATCAGTAATAAATATTAGTTGCCACCTCACACTAGTAAATCATTTGCCCCAAAAGTTTACTGCTGGATTACTTTTCGAGTTCAATACTGTGCACTTGAGGTCTAAGAGTCATTAGTCGAAAGCTTGGAGGTCTTCAAACAGATCCTGACAGTCTTAGTTAATCGCTCATCAAACAATTATATACAACGATCAACACTGAGAAAGTTTCCGTTTAATATTCATAGCAGTAGTTTAAACGCGCGTCAACTACTTAGACTTCGCGTCGAGAAAGTCGGACAGTAAAAGAATGACTTGGCGACTTTTTACGTGGAATAGATCATCGCGTACCATTAATTCGCTGCTTCGGCTCTTCCAGTCTTTAATAGGTCTTCCTGTTTTTAGCACCGAACACTAAAAACTAAATTTTAGCTTTTTTAATTTAATTTTTTATTATTTATTTATTTATTTATTTATTTATTTATTTATTTTTGTGTCAAGAGAGAATATATATGTATATATTACACAGTGTATCTAACGAAAGCGCCAGAGAGTGAAGCCGAAATTCTGATACTACAAAGTAATAACAAATTAATCAATAAAGCAACAATTAAAGGAAATAAGAAATAATAGAAAAATAAAAATATTACGAATATACGTTCAAATAGATATACATATTACGGGCTTTTTAACTCATCAGAGAAAAGGGTCTTTGCGAGCCCACATGTTTTGACCGGTTTCAGAAGGCTAATCGATTTCCCCGTCCCGATTGCAAAAGGGTCGTTGGTTGGTTTGTGGGTTTAAGGGCGCTCAACTTCTACGTCATCAGCGCCCTTAAAAGATTCATGGCACTAGCCAGATATAGATTTCACTCTAAAATAAAAATACTAGCAACAAGAAAAATATACACAAAAAGTAAAAAAACAGTGGCAATAGCCAGATATGAAACAAGGTGTTAAATATGTCCAAAAGCATAAACAGATAACCAAAATTTTAAATCCTCAAATTGATATTGCACTCCGCTAAAAACTTAAAAACTCTATCAACCGCTGTTTTGTCGTCCGATAAGACATCTGCAAGTCTGCAGAAGGGTCGTTAAAATCATTAGCGACAATGCCTACGTGACTGCAGGTAGATGCAGCAGGAAATTAGCGCGTACTTTCTCATGTGACATAAGGCCAGCATTACTCTTGTTAAAATTCCAGGAAATGCTAGGCTCATACACTGGATGGTTAGCTAGCCTGAATTCTAGAAATTAGGAAATGGTCGGAAAGGGCTGGCGAACTATCCGAAAAGAGATAGATCGGGCGGTGAGACAGTTGTGTCTTTTTGTAGCGCGGTAAGAATCATCTGCCAACCACGTGCAGGACTATAAGCTTGCATGTATTCAACGGTGTACAGGTCATAATCAGTATTATTATGTTACATCGGTCGGCAATTTCTCCGGAATTTAAGAATTCATTAAACCTGATATACACTACGAACTTAAGTCTTCAATTCGTAAACACTCGCCCATACCCAGAGTAAGAGAAGCGCGTTGCTCGAGCTAGTCCCGGTATAACAATGAGCGGAGATATTGTGAATTGAATATCCACTGGCGCACAGAACACCACATCGTCGGGAAGCAGAGGATTGCTTCGAAAGTACACATCGTCGGCAGAACGGCAAGTTGCTGCAAACTGACTGCGACGTGGGACCACTTGCTTCAAATTGACGCAACAACGTCAAGAGGGTACTGTATCCAGGAATACATAGTAGTAAGTAGGCATATAGTAAAAACTATATTTAAAAATAAGGTATTATTATTTGAAACTGTGGCAGAAATAACTGCAGAGACCTTGAGGAAGAGAGTAATGAAGCAGCAGTTTATTTGAAAGGTCTTCCACGCAAAGAACCGGAGCAATAACAGAAACCGAGTTCTGTGTATACAGTATAATAATGACAAGACGTGTCCAAGGAAATGGTCTGAGTTTTTGTTTAGTTTGGACGTGTATGCGGCATTGCAGCTTCCACAAGATCAATAAGCACTTGTGCCGCCACTAATTTCCTCCGACTGACTGGGGCGTTACGTAAAACTTGGCAGCGTAGCTCTTTTGTCTTCAAGTTCGTAATCATAAATTTCCACGCTAGGACATCGCCGACCGAGAATGCTCAATCGTACATGGGAGAGGAACAGCTCTATGGCTAATTGTTTTATTGGCGTAATGTCACGAGGTCAATGATGTCAGTCGACTTGTGGGATACGTTTCTGGCACTGAATGGAAATTTTCTCACAATCGTTAAAAACGTTTTCCTCGGGATTTATCAGCAAACACATTGTGTTCTTTGCCGATGTTCTTTATTGGGCGTTTTGTAGCATCTTCTCGGCTTTATAAAGTAATGAAAGCCATTTCTAGGTCCGTTTGCTACTGCAGAGCGTCGTTTTGTCCGTTCGTAATGAAACAGCTCCCACACTGTAGTGTGGTGTTGAGGTTTTATCTACTTAGTGTTCCCGAATCGTCATCGACCTTGTTCGAATGGGCAAGCCAAATGACATCTGAGATAGCAAAATATCTCTACTGTTTTAACATCGCAACGCTAGTTGCTTAAGTTTCATTTATTTTATTTAAACGCATTTTGGCATTATCAAAACTCGCCGTGTACAGACAACTGTATATATTGTGACAAAACGACAAAAGTTCAGTCCAATTACTTTTCTATCACTTTATATTTCTTTTAAACTTTTGCACAAAAACACAGTTATCTTCCACTGACGTTAACACAGTATATAGGCTTTCGTAATATAACTTACAACTGTTTTCTTCTCTTAGCCTTGACTCAGTCTTTTCACTGTCTTTCTTCACTTTCTCTGTTCTCATACACTACACTCCGACGATACTATCACTCAACACACACTACAACTTCTTCACTTCGACGCAACATATCTTTCACGACGACAGTATCACGCACACAGCTGTCTCGCACTCACTGACACACTGACCAACTCAAAAACTGTCTCATGCGCTCCGCAAGCTTTTATACCGGTAATGACATAGCGAGATCTTTTTCGAATGTCTAAAAATAATCCGGCTGCCGGACACTCCTCGAATGCTTTGGAAAACCCTTTGTATTGGCGCTTGATTGTTGTTAGTCACGTGTTCGCTCGCGTGAGTGGTGTGGGGAAGCTTGACCCTAAGCGCCCTTGATACGTCCCGAAACTGGTATATATGGTGTGAATTAGCTTGGTCCGACTGTCCTTTGTTGTGCGCTGCGGTCGGCGTATATGAAATAAATATATATCGACGGGCTTCCCAAGGAGAGAAGACCTTTTGCTAGGCAAATATTTTTAAGAAAACAGAGCCTACCAGCCATGGTTTGGATGGGTTTCGTTTAAAACCTGTATTTGAAACCTGTTTTATTTTTTTCAGATATTAAGATGCCAAATGAAATACATATCTAAAATTTTTGGTGAATAATGAATAACTTGTGAAGTCATTTGCTATTATTGTTGTTGTTATTATTATTACTATTATTATTTATTTATTTATTTATTTATTTATTTATTTATTGTTGTTAATCCTAGCGCAACAACCCTTTGCGGGACAAGGCTTACTGCTCTGCTGCTGCGTCCCCCACCTCTGATCACTATAGGCGTCGTGAGTGGGGCGCAGAACTGGAGGATGGGACCTGGTCAGCGCGAGTTCTCCCGGCTGGTTTTGCGGCCTTCGCGACTTGGAATCGCTACTTCTTTATCAAGTAGATCCGCAATTGGTCCATCAGAGACCTAACGAGACTAAGTGCACCCCATGTCATACCTCCCAACGGGAGAAAAATTCCCACACCGGTACCGGGGATCGAACCGGTCCCTCCGCACCAAAGGCAGACGCGCTACCATTGCGCTTGAGTTTTTGAATGATTTAGACCATCAACTTTTACCTCTGAGCTCATAACATCGTGGAAGGTAGGTATATATAAAACATTCGGGAACCATTAGCCTACTGCATCCACTTATGTACATGTTACAAGATGCATAGTTACAACAATTATACCAACTTTTACCAGGGCCAAAAGGAACAAGTTAGGAAATTAAATGGCGTAAGAATATGTATGAAAATAATGACACTGTATAGAGAAAGCCCTATTAGGCGATTGTGGTTTTACTTCATGGGGTCATGACTGGACTAGGAGAATGACGTCACTGCAGTTTGTGCCGTAAACTGCTCAGATTTTTTAGCTATGGTAGCCTTTATTCCCAATTTTTAGAGTTGAATCCCATAATTTCTATATCCCGGTTCAAAATGCATAACGCATTTCTAAATAAGGAAAGGAAGAAGGAACTAAATATTTAAAGAACACAGTTCCTTACGTCTTTCTTTACTGCGCGTCTCTTTTTAAGTTGACAATGTTCTTTTTAGCTTAAAATGAAATACAGCTACTAAAGCAGCACTTTGTAGGAACCTTTTCATGTGTAACAAAACTTTGAGCAAGCAAATGTCTTCATGCAGTAAGAAACAGAGCTCTAAAAGTGAACAAAAATCCGTCAGCCTATCACAAAGGAAGAGCACGAAAATATTAATATCATGTTTTAATACTTGTTTCCGAGAACTTGTGCAATCATTTCAATTGACGCTCTGAGAAAACAAATGAGAGTGGAAGTCCAAGATCACAGGACGTAATATCAAAAGGCATTGCTGACAATGAATGTTGGGCTTTCGTTTGCACAAAGAGATAAAAGTGTCACAGCAGCAGCACAAATGAAGACTTGCAGACTACAGTCATAGAAGAATAAAGCAACAAGTGAGAAAATTAAAAGAAAGAAACGTCAGACTAGAGGAGTAGTTAACATGAAAATGCGCCAGAGAAAGACGTTGTACATATATGTTAAGAAAAAGGAACAGAAAAGCCTAGGTTAATGGGTGGCTGATAAGCACTGCGGTACCAATGCAAGTCAACGAACAATCGACTCTAATATGATGGAAACTACAACAGGCGAACCAAAGAAAAGTAAGGTATTTTGAAGGTAAAAGTTGCTCCAACGCAAGAGACGTCATAAAGATTCTACTGATACTAAACTGTATTTTAATTGCATATTCGTCCTATTCTTCCAAAGCAATTATACAGGAGAATATTTATCTATTGTGTAGCGTACCAGCATCCGTTTTCTTTGGTTGTTGTTGTTATTGTTATTATTATTATTATTATTATTATTATTATTATTATTATTATTATTATTATTATTATTATTATTATTATTATTATTATTATTATTATTATTATTATTATTATTATTATTATTATTATTATTATTATTATTTAATGTTTAGGACGCTTGCGCGAGAGTAACCTCTTTTTTTTGAGGGGCTTTAGGAACGCATTGGAAGTGGATCGTACAAGGCCAGTAAGAAAATCAGGATTGCCAACTGTCGATGATACTGTATTATTTTATTTGCCATACACTAATAAAATATCTAGCTTATGTGTTTTAAGATTTGCATACATGCCCACTTGACTTGCATTGGTACCGCATATTTATCAGCCACCCATTCACCCTGATTACCCTTCTCTAGGATTTACAAGCCAGTGCCTAGGGTCAGATACCTGTCCGGAACCTATGGACCGGACAGAGCGAAGACCTGGAGGCGGGTGGTCAGCCAAGCACCAGGTATGAGGCTGAGGAAGAAAATAATATGAAATGCAGGTGGAATGGATGATTTGAAAGGTCATGATGGGGCAATTGGTGGAATGAGTGGCGGGGGAAGCCGGAGAACGCGGAGAAAACCCGCCCAGACGCCGCTTCGTGCACCACGAATATTTTTAGTAGAATTTTGTGGCCTCTCGGTCCCCCAACTTAAGCCTCTGCGATTTCTATCTCTGGGGTAACCTAAAGCATAAATTGTAGAAGACAAACCCACACACCCTGGGAGAATTAAAACAGAATATCCCCAGGAAATTGCCAGCATTTCTCAACGTGAGCTTTGGCGAATGATGGATAATTTCCTAAAGAGGTGCCAAAATGTATGGACAACGACGGTGGCCAGTTTCAGCATCTCGTTTAATAACATAGGTAAGTAGTTTCAAACACGTGTGTTTTCATCCGCGCTGTTCTATGACAGCGGCAGTAGGCGACGAGCGCCGAGGACGCGTATAGATAAAATACCGCAGCCGGTTCAGAGTCTTTTGGATCATCCGTTGTACAGATGGTATGGATTGTTTATAGAAGAGGCAGTATAGAAAGCGATGTAAATGTGTTACCTAAGATGAGTAGAGAAAACAGTGTGTATGGAATACGTAGCATTTCTATTTCAAACATACATGAACTGTAGAAGAGGGAATAAAAAATATCTTTTTGTGTAAAATAGCGTTTTCTCAGGAAATACACTTATATAGATGAACTTAAAAAGCAAAATCTCATCTGAATACAAAATTTGATCCAAATCGTTAGAGTCGTTTCCGAGATACGGGAAACAAGAATTGCTCGTTCAAAGATAAGAGTACCTGGGCGACCGAGCTTCGCTCGGATTTTCTTTTCCTTTCCTTTTTTAATCGTGCTTTTTTTTCTTAAGAAGATACTTATTTAGCTAAACTTGAAAAGCAAAATGTTAGCTAGATATAAATTTTGTAACGGGGTTGGGAAACCACTTGTAACAGTCACTGTGGTTACAGTGTACGTTGGGTGCCACTTTTGTGACGGATTCTTTTCTGTCACATGAAATGCCTTGCTAGCTCATCCGGTGCAGTAGCTGCCTCTCCGCTGTGCGCCGCTGCGTTGATCTTGATTGGGATTAGGTAGGCATGAGTAGGATATTTGTCAGGCGCGAGGTTAGATGACAAACACAGCACAGACGTTTACTAATTTTATTCTCCACCACGTCATTGCCTCGAAGTGCCGACCTGACCGAGTTTCTGGTATTTCGTTGTACGATTGCTATTTACTTCACCTTACGCTAATCACTGTCGCCTTTCACACATCGACGTTTTTTGCGCGAAACTATACATATTCGCGATACAGGTTCACCCTCGTGGCGACCTCGCAGCAAACAGAATCAGTCCCGTTCCGTTTCCCCGCACTTTCTCTCTAGTCCCGTTATGGGGGAGGGGTGTATTTTCCCCAGCTGTGTCCTTGGACTTCAGGCAAAACGTGCCTCGGCGCGAGATGACAAAAGATTTTTGTCCTCTGGCCTTCAGAAATGTGCTCAGGTCAACATACTTTCAAGAGGCAGCTTCTTTACACCATACAAAATTATACTTAAACCTAAAAGTCTCATATTTACATCCTAATTCTAAAATTACAAATATATACATAGAAGTTCCCGTCTCAATTTTCATCCTAATTGTTGGAGGCCTTTCCGTGACGACACCTTTAATATCCTGGCCCGTTAACAGAGAAATTATGGCCAAAATAAGGTTCCACTAATTGTGACTTACGCGTAGACTAAGATAGGTTTTCTGAAAGCTCTTGACAAGACCTTTAATATCCTGGCTTGTTTGTTGAAATTGGCCCATTAACAGAGAAATTGTGGCCAAAATAAGGTTTCGACTAATTGTTTTTTAAGAATGACACCTATATAGATAAACTCAATAAGCAAAATCCTGTCCGAATACAAAATTTGATCGAAATCGTTAGAGTAATTTCCAAGTTGCGCGGAATGTAAATAAGAATTGCTCGTTTAAATACGAGTATGTAAGATAAGTTGAAATGTGTGCTGCATCCGTAGTATAACATGTTGCGATGGTGTCACCATGAAGGCATTAGTAACTTACTGTTATCTTCATTTCTTTCCAGCGAATATTTACTGCCACTAACTCACTAGTTATAACTAATTACATTAATGTGAGCAACGTATGTGATATTAATATTGTGACTTTGTCCGCCCTTCAACTGTTACTTCACTAAGTTCTCTTTGTCACTTCACTGATATGATCTAGCTCAGTTCACACTGTCATGGCCACTTAGTTCTTGCAATGTAGCAGCTTAATGAAACACGTGCGACGCAGGCTCTTTTCTGATGATTCACCCGCTTGGAAGTCGATCTTGAAAATTCTCCAATCCCTCGCAGTAGGAGCGTCGTAACTGACGTCATAACAATACTTGTAGAATAACAATAAGTGATGTCACATCAGAAACGCAGTCGCCAACACTCTGACATACATAGCTGCTGGAATTTTTCATAGTGCTCTGGAATGTTCTGGAGGTGGGGAATAGAAAATTCCAGAACAATCTCTCGGATAACACTTCTGCAACACTTCGGATTTATCTCTTGTCCGGCCAGTCGATCGGCCGATCGGCCAGTGGGCGTTTCTATCAATAGGCCCATTGCTGCATTTCATAGTTCCGCTCCGCGATATGAAACACGCCGACTAAAAGACTTAGCTAACTCGGGGATGACGCCGAACGCGGTATACGACATCGAAAGATTAGCTTAGGTTGGGAGATTTTCTTGAACTTCTTCGGCTCAGATATCTGGAAGATGAACATAAATACAAAGCTTGGTACGTATCCGACCTTTTTTTCCAATTATGCGATGTTTTACAACATTTTTGTTGCGTTCAGAAGACCTCAAAAAGTGTATTTCAGATAAAGTGTCGAAAGTGGAACTTTTGGATAGAATATCTCTGCCTATTATAGGTAGGTGATACTTACTGAAAGTAAAAAGTTACTGTGGATATTCAAATGTAAGAAACATTTTATGTCAGACTAATGAAATGGGCAGTGGAAACATTCCAGTTTCTCATCAGTAAAAACTTTGTGAGTGCAGAAGCGTGTTGAGGGATGGGGGGGGGGGGGGGTCAACTGAATCGGCATGTAACTTATAAGCATCCCCGTTAAATGTTCCCTATAAAATGTTAATTTTATTGCTCTTCAGTCAATCATGGTAATGCTGTGGAAATAAATCCTGGGCTTTCATAATTATTCCGTAGTGTAAAATATTAATTAACAGATTCGTGAGTTTATATACCAGTGGCACAAATTTCTAGTGATCTCCTTTCCTATGGTAAAAGATAGAGGCTTAGAAGAAAAGAAGAAGAAAAAAACCACCACCAAAAAAACACAAAAATAAAAACAATCATTATGATCTCCGTAGGACTATTCGTAAATAGCATTTAATAAATGTTAAACTTAATTGATAACTCGTTTTTTAATTAACATATTTAGCATTGTTCTGGATCACTTCCATGTATCTTCGGGTTGTAGTACGTTGTTACTCATTTTTATTTTGCAAGAGTTTATGTTCAAGATCGCATGAACAATTATAGTGTGAAAGTGCGCCAAAAAGTGAACTGGGTAATCAAAATAGTGTTTTAAGACCAAAAATGAACATAATTACAGGCTCATTGTGTGGTTCTATCTTAGCTGATAAATGCAATGAACCATGATGGGGAAGTTATGTTCAGTGGATGGAGGATGAAAGGTAATTCAACTTCAATTCAACAGGAGAAGCTACTGCTAAAATATTTTAATATTCACTCAGTAGTGGCAGGGCTATTTACACTTGTTCTCATACATCGAGGAACTAGTCTTTTCCGTGTGTGGAACAACCCAAAACCACAGCAAAATGGTGTTGGAAGATTCTGAGAAAGAAATGGCTAGCTCTGATGGATATTATTCATCCAGCGGAAGCTATTATTGACCTTTGATGAATATTCATCCTGAAATGACACGGCAAATCGAAAATACTTAAGTTTTTAAAGAATGAAGACATTGAGGTTTAGGTTTTTATCATACTACAATGTTATTGCATAATTTTAACTATTATTTACGCAGTAATTAAAATACGCATGTACGATTCATAAACAAATTATGATTTTACTATTGTTTACTGCATTATTGGTAATAATTTTATCATAATAAGGCTATTTGTGTAATATATTAAAAGTAAAGTAAACCCCAGCGCAACAGCCCATGAAGGGCCAAGACTTGCGGCCCAGTCGCTGAGTCCCTCACCTCTGCCCACTATAGGTTCATTGTTGGGGTGCAGTACTGGAGGGTGAGACGTGGTCAGGGCCCCGGGCCCTCCGGGCTGGTTATACAGCCTTCTCGACCTGGGGCTGCTACTTCTCCATCAAGTAGTTCCTCAGTTGGCTGAGTGCACCCCGTTCCAGACCCTCCAGCGGGGGAAAATCCCCATGCTGGTACCGAGGATCGCACCCGGGTCCTCCGCGCTAGAGGCAAACGCGCTGCCAACTGCGCTACGGAGGCATCTTTGTATAATATATTAATGTATACTATATATATTAAAAGTGGCTTTGGTCTTTCTCATTCTGAATATTTCGTTTCACTTACGATGCTGACGAATGTAAAACGCTTCCAGAGTTGCCACCTGCTAAGCATTTAAAGGCAGAAAAAAGTAAGAAATATGAACAATTGGAAAAGTGAAAAATGTAAACGTCAAAGAAACTGATTGAGAGCAAAAGCATGTTAAGAACAGAAACCCCACAGTGTACACCCTTGTGACTGGGTTGCAGTCATTAAAGATTCCTGCAAGAAGAAGCCATTTTCAGTTGTTAAAATGAAGCAAGCAGACTTTATACATCTGACAACTATGCAGATACACGGCGTAAAGGACAAACATGATGGATCTCTGTTCCAATGTTCAGAAGCGACAGCTTTTTGCCTTGATGAAGGGATGCCTTCTCATTTAAAAGTGAAATATCAATAAACTGATTTAGACGAATTCAGAGCTGTAAATATCACTAGAAAATGACAAGCACATCAGGAACTGAATCCATTCCAGCTATCAAGAAAATACCTAAAACCCATTCCAATTTGCAAGAAAAACCTAAGAGATTTGGGATCATTAATGTCGTATGTCTCAGATTTTTCGAAGGGATACTTCAGGAGTCTGAGTGAAACAAAGGAAGAAAATTAAGAAAATGACACAGATGTGATAGATTGGTTATATTGTTTCAGATATTGTCACTATCATTCTAAGTTATGTTACATGTTCATGTTCATATTTTGTAAACTACCTCTTCTTTCCGTATGAGACAGGCCAAAGCCGAATGTTATGTTACCCAGTCATAAAATATTTTTATCAATAATGTGTAACTTCTTTCACAAAATAATAATCCACACATATATATTAAGACATTGGAGAAATAAACTAAAGTTGGATACCCTCCCCCCCCCCCAAAAAAAAAAAATGGCACGTTATTCTTGAAGTTATTCAAACTTTTACAACCCTCTCCTCACAAGTTTACTTTTGTGGCTTTGGATTATATTATTCTCACCCCTTCATTTGTATATTTATTCTGTTTTCTTAGTTCCAGAGAGCATTTTATTGCAAGAACACCCGAAACAGTTTCTGTGATAAGCAGGAAGACCGGCGGACAAGGTATCACACATATTACGTAAATGTTTAAACATGATTAAGCGCAAGAAGCAATTGCATTAAAATTGCATGGTTGAGAGAAGGCTGCAAGTTAAATGCATGGCAGTTAGGGTTGCTGGAACAGCATTTTCATTGTAATAGCCCCCGTCGCCCAATAAAACAAACGTTTACTTAAGCCCTGATGTCTCAAGCGGATTGTGGTTTCCTTGATATACGCACAGTGAAAGCTTGATTCAACTCGCTTCATTAATATGATTCCAAATTTTGCAGCGTCCATTTCGTTGGCCACGAGACAAGGGTAAACATACATCTACTGAAAAGTCTGATGTGTTGTACTCACATGACTTTCTCTGCTCTTGTACTAGCTATTCTTACAAACTCTTATTCCTGTATGTTCCTCATGTTAGTCGAGATAAACATTTGCAGAAATTATCTTATTGCTCATGTAGGGGCAAGGGAAATAAGACAATACAGTAGGCTTTGAGCGATAGTCAAATCTTTTAAAGCTTTGAAATTCCATCTTCATTGCATGGCTAAGATATAAAAAATCAATAACGATCTTCTATTTGTGGAAAGTACAGGTATTGCAAAAGCCACACAAATAGGAAGAAATATCTCCGAAATGGTCCACTCCACAAAAAAATTCATGCAGAGACAGTATTTTAACGAGATCTACATTTTTGTGTAGTAAGATTTGGTCTATCTCTTAGGGTTTAGCAGTTATGCAAAAGTCATCAGAAGTAAACAGGACTATGGCCAGAAAACTTAAAAAAAAAAAAAAAAAAAAAAAAAAAAAAAAAAAAAATACTTCATTTGACGTAAAAATAAGTTAAACGTATAGCATTTTAATCAAAATCGTTTGAGCCATTTCCGAGAAGATAAAAGTTTTTCGTAAAATTTCCCATGTAGAGGGTAATTTTGGGTGAAGGAATTTTCTTCAAAATCTTCGTGTCTCATCCTTGAAAGATATTAAACTTAAATACCGACTTTTTAACCGACTTTTCGATTTCGGGTTATGCTGTTCACACACACACACACACACACACACACACACACACACACACACACACACACACACACACACACACACACACACACGCGCGCGCGCGCGCGCGCGCCTTTTTCTGATATGTCTTTTCTGTATTCAGGGGGCTTCAAAAATATATTTCCGGTGAAATCCCGGCAATTAATTTTTGGGTGAAATACAGTACTTGCCCTACTCACTATACGTAGTAGGAAAAGTAAAAATGGCTCATGAATAACGCCTGTGTATGGTTTTTTAAAATTAACATCCCCCAACATAGCGACATATCGGACGGATATGAATGATATGGGTGAAATGGTGTTCAAATAAGGCCAAGGTCCATAGAGCTTTAAGTTACCCGGTATTCGTCTTCTCAGGATAAGGGAAAACCTCGGAAAAAGCCTTATCCTATAACTCGCCCTAAGCGAGATTCGAACTCGCAACCTCTTGGATGTGAGGCAGACACGCTACCACCACGCTACAGAGGTCGGCACTGCACTTGTCAAACACGTTCGATTGGTGGTACTTTGGAGTAGTTAAGGACTTATACTTTCTTTACTTTAATCACGATATGATTTGGTTGATACGACTGCAAATGGATGTATCGTATACCTTTATATCGTAGGTATATATTTTATTTGCCTCCAATGTCTAGCAAAGACTGAGGACAAATTATAATTCTAAGTCAGCTGTTGAAAAATAATGGGTTAGAAATAAAGTTTTATTATAACATTAAGGCCCGGTATAACTCGTAAACATTGACTGAAAGATAACTTAAACCAAACTAAAAGCTTAACCGCAGGCACCGTTTCATAAACGTCTGGTTAGTTAAACTGGGGGAACATACAGGATGGAAGTGAAATTATCCGTCAGGCTTTTAACAGCGAATTTCTCATGTTGTGAATAACAAGAAAGTCTTATACCAAAAATGTTGAAAAGTTTATAGTTTTCTAGAAAAAAATGTTTTTATCAAAAAAATTTATGATCAGCTGGCTGAATTATTATTGATTGAACGTTCTTGATTTATGGCTATATTCATAGAAAATTGAATAAATGACAACTTTTTCCTTTGGCGTATTTCAATAGATTCAACGGTTTTTGGGTAAATTAAATTTAAAAGAACCCACAGTTTGTTGCCTTGTTGCTGATAGAGAAATGCGCCAAGGCAATATAAAATTAGCTCCGTTATTTTGAGCAGTGTGTTTGTTACGATGTTCTGCTAACTTAAGGTAAGTACTAGTTCATAGTACATAAAACCTTTGTGACAATCAGGTTGCATTGATTTCTTATATTAGGTAAGTTGTACATTTCCGCGTTTGGAAATTTTGAGGGAGGGCAAATTTCTAACCAGGCTTGAGAGCTCGCAGGTGGTTGCACCAATAAATTTTCTCGATTAGCTTTAACCCATATATACCCTTCCCACGAAACGGGCAGGATTTGTACGTGGTAACATTCCAGAAATGAAATATGAATCGTAAATAACGCTTGCCCAAGTGCACGATTTCTCGGTTTGACTTTTTGCTGTCGTTTTAGCAGGAAATCTATTGTTGCAGTGATTCTGCTTTGAGCATATAAAGTTATACACAGTATTCCAGTGTGTAGCTCCGTTTTATGACCTGTATCATAATTCATTTAGAAAGTTTCACGTAACAGTACAGTACGCTAATATCGTTGTTTTGTCACGCTTTTCCCTATGTGCAATTTTGCAGGAAATATTTTAAAACGGATGAGTAATACGTGTATTGTTAGATGAATTTTGTTTGAGTGAATCGAACTTTAGAGTTTCAAGTACTGCGATATAGCTTACATTTTAAAAGTGGTCCGCAGGATAGCGGTCGATGGTCTAATTGCACTACTTCTATCCGATTTCATTTGCTTGCGTTTTCATGTGAACTGTGGTCTGCACGGGGCTAGTCCAGTTGTACAGCAACTGCAGGCATATACAGGTGTGTAGAAAACACCAACAACGCTAATATGTTGGACGGGACATCAAAGTGAATCTTTTCAAGAGGGGACCCGTGTCTGATAATTCATGTTTGGAAGCTGTGGAGCTCCGATGTTTGTGGACGGTTTGGATATGTTGCTATGTGCTCAGTATTTCAGTGGCAGCGTGTGTTCGTGTGATACGATCCGCTTTTGATGTTACAGGGGTAACATACACCTTAGTCTTCATGATATCCTACAGAAAATAGTGAAAAAGTATAGGATCAGGTGACCATGGTACAAGTCAACCTCTGCCAATCCATCGCTTGGGGTATGTGGCGTCCAGGTGGTGCTGCTGCACATTTCCATCAAAGTGAGCTGGAGCTCTGTCGTATTGTAGCCACATCACTTATTTTTGTAACATTCCGATTAACCGTGTTCAAACCATGATTTCTGTACATGGATTCCCGCTGGAATAATGTTCTCTTTAATGTCCTGCCTAATATTCTAAGCATTGTTATGTTTTATTTATTTTTTTTTTTTTTTTTTCCTTTTCTTTTCACACTGTATATAATGGATAGTACGTTGATACCATATCCCCACGTTCTACCTACACACATTTTCAGCAGTGTGTGCCTTATGGTACTTCAGCCTATGACATAATTTGCCCTGGTAAGCTGTGAGCACAAGCCCACAGACAACAGTTTATACCCTCCACCGAGAACACGACGCTGAATTTCCTTTTTATGTGCTTTATAGGGGAATAAAAATGCCAGCATTCATTATTCTTGCTTGTAGGCTTCAGTTTTTTTTTCTGTCGTTTATTTTTTCAAATGCTTATGTGCAGTGTCATTAAAGCATCGTGGCAGGGGAACTACGAACTCCATTCTGTATCTATTGAGTAAAAATACATTGATTAGCAACTCATTTCTGCTCGAATTGTATGCAGCAAGTAATTATTCACATTCAGATAGCTACCTATACAAGATATGATGTGCGACGATGAATTTCGAGACAAAATTTGCGCGGAGGGTTGTTCTTTGTATGCAATTATTTCATTGATGTGGAACACGGTTCACCCATTCTGCATGCGGCCCCACGTTTTCTACCACGATGATTCAGAGCTGGGTGGTGACTGAGCTAACATCGATAACCTTGTTCCCGATGTATAGCAGCTTATGCGTGACGTTTCCACTTGTGGGGATTTCTGTGGTGGCTGGGTGTCGTAAAACTCCCGGAAGTTTTTCAAGTTCACGGTCACTTTTGTTTGTTTCCTCGCGGTTTATGCAGCGTGAGGTAACTTGTTTTCTCAGGATCTGCTCCTTTTTTCATACTATAAAACTTCTATCAGCATGCTATTCTGGAGTAGGAACACATTACTACTATATAGGGATCTGAATATGGACATTGGAATAGAAGATGGTGAATAATATATGAGTATTAAAATCAATTATACTCAGTTGTTTCCTTCCATAAAACTAGTATTCAGTCCAGATCTGAAGTTCTAATTCTTGCATACCTGTATGTCACGGTAGGGATTCCGACACGCCAGCCGATGGTTTGTGCGTCAGACCCCGGGAGGAGGATATCCCGGTAGAAGTACCCTACAGGCGGGCAGAACGCATCACAGGTAGGACTACTACGGTGGATACCTGACAGGTGAAGCAGTTCTTCAACGCGGCGGAGTTCCAAGGCACCACAGAAAGAGCGCCACCAGCCAGGTCCGGCTGATCAATCAATGCCCCTGGTGGGTGGCCAGCCGACCGCAGTGCCTCCCCTCAGAAGAACACCGTACTTCCATAGCGCAAACTCCACCGTAGGTTATCCCCGCTGGCTCTTACAACTTGGAAAGACCGGGTAGAGAGAGAGAGAGAGAGAGGGAGAGAGAGAGAGAGAATGAAATGAAAGGGAGCGATTCGGGGGAAGTAAGGTAAATATATTTTCCAGCATTCCATGAGTGACCCGAAAAAATCCAAAATTAGGATGGTCGGTAGCGGGAATCAAAAAGTGGCACTTTCCCGTTTTTTCCTTAGGCATGTTCATAAGCTAAGTTTATTAGACGGTAAACAGCGAATAATACACTTTAGTCATCTAAGTGCACGTCACTATACACTTCAGCCCTATATCGCCTCATCAGAGAGCTATTCAAATGGGAACTGGCCGATTCCACGACCACGAGCTGCTGGCAGGCTGAGGTTCAGCTTGACGTATTTTGCTGCGTACCTACCCTAGGGTTTAACCGCAGATAGGAAATATTTAATAGGCCTGCGCGATTCTTCCGCGTGGCGCTGCTTAAATAGTTCCAGTCCCGTACTACTGGAGAAGACTGATATTTCCTCGAATGATGGCGCTAAATCAGGTGCTTGCATCGCCGATACAGGATAGGCAACATGCAACGCCATCTGCGAGACGATCTTATCAACATAAACTTGTTGGGCTGCATAAACTGAGGCTGCATTTATTACCTGGCAAAGCGTCGAGGCGTATTGACCTTGGTGGTCGAGCGCTACGATCACTTCTTATCTTGTTTATTGGAAAAGCGAAATATCAGTAACTTGGAGTATAGTCAGTGATAAACCACAAATAGATCATCTCTCGCGCCTGCCATATAAGATGTTGCTGTCCTGGAGATATGATTGCATCTGAACAGACTGTACGCACACCGTCTAGCCATGTTTATGCGATAAGCTCGCATAAACAACTGGGTAGTTTCACATTCTTTCCGATACGCTTCATGGCTTTGCCAGGTAATACATGCTACGCTAACAGATGGCGTTACTTCAGTACTTGAACCAAGCTTGTAACAGTATTTTACAAAATCGAGACAAAATTGGGTGTTGTCGGGACAAGATATATCGGGATGGATGGCAACCATAGGCTTACTGCTGTACGCAATCATTATTAATATTGAGCTATAGCCTTGACAGTAAGTGCAATAATTCTGAAAAGTGTCTCAAATGAAAAAACCAATTCCCATTACATTTTATCATGCTTTGAACTGGCAAAATATTATATTATCTATCATATTGGCTTATTTAAAATCGTCCTTGTCGCTATCTTATAAGAAATTCTCTTTCCGAGCTGTCTTCTTCGCCCTGAGAAGTGTATTTTTCACCTCTAAGTGGGCTGCATCGGGTGGTTCACGCCGATGTCCGATATTCTCATAATATCTTAGCTCTTGTTAATCTTATGCCACATTTATTGGACTTTTCTTTCACTCAGAACCATTGTGTAACGTCACCTAAAGTTTCCCTGTATTTTCAGTATGTGTAACCTTGTGAAGCGCAAATGGCTTTCCTTGTACGTATCACAGCTGCTCAATCACTTTCAGTTAAATAGAAGTAAAATATTCTATGGTCAAATCAGTAGTGTATCATGTCATATAAGTGCTACATGACATGTAGTGTGCCATAGTGATCGGCTTTTCCACGTTCTTGGATTCCTTAAAAGCAAACCAGTCAGCAAGTACCAAACAATCCTCAGACCGCTTATTTCGCAACATTCCTTTTGACCGCTTATTTCCCTGGCCGCTTTTTTTCCACGTCCAGGGATTCAGCAGTACCTATACAGTTACATTTCAAGGGGAAAAGGCTCAGAAGGTTGGAAAATAAAAATGAGAAAAGAGAGATCAAAACAAAGACGTAAATACAAGGTAGTCAGAGGAAAAAGAAACAATTGTTAGCACATGCTAAAGGGAAAGAGCCGAGATAGTCTGCATGCTTATTGTAAATTTACAATAATTAGGCCTATGGAAGTTTTATTTATTTTTTATAATTATGTATTTTAGATCTTCATTACCATGAATGACATTACTGGAGATAAATTACACTCAAGCCCTTTGAGAGCTTCATTTGCTTAGCAAGTTGTTTTCGGAATAAGGCATAGCTTAATAAGCATCAGTGTAAAACGTTAATGATGCTGAGACGTTTCTGGTGAATGTGTTAACGTACATAAATTTAGCATTCAGTAGCTCTTAAAAGCATGTTGAAGTGATTATGTTTTTAAGGTGGTTTTCTATTCGTGATACATTCGGGAGAAAACTGTTTACGGCAGAAGTACGGCGGCATACTGCGCATAATTCAGGGCGTGCAAGAATTTATTACGTGTTTCGTATGTTAAAGTGATATGTAGCGGAGTTGGAGAAACAGGTTTTTCGGGCACCTCGATGCTTTTTATTTGTGACGTGTTGCGTGCGCGGTAGATTGAGTAGGGAGTGGACGAGTGTGTGTAATACTGGACTTGAGCAGTGACATCATACTGCCCCTCTGTGGCGTGCACTGAATGCGTCATACCGCTCTATTATTAAAGGAATGAGAGCAAATCATGAATCCATGTCAAACTTTCGCTTCATCCTGCTGAAACTGACAATTTGAAGCTTATACCACTTTTCATTAAAATATGTAATAGGTTCGAAACTGGATAAGCAACATGATATATTTATACCTATTTTTTATTTTAATTCATTTATTTTATACGACTTTAACTTACAAAATGTAGCCATCGTGACAATTAAGGGTAGAAGGCACAGAACCACGTAAAAAATTCTCTTTTGTCAATAGAACCATTGAAGAATGGAATGAGTCTTTCAGGGCTGTCCTCTATTCACGAAGAAGTTTAGGAAAAATTTAAGTGGAATAAATGTTGGATCCTTTATTATAAAGGTTACTTAGGTGTATGTTGGACATTTTACGTATAAACTAATTGTGAATACTAGTTCTAAATTTATTGGTTATGCTGAGAAGGGCAGTAATTAATGAATTTAAATTAGTAAAGTAGTTAATGATTTAAAAAACTAGCTGTTATATTACAAAACCATAAGCATGGTAGCTGTACCAATCTATTTGGTATATGGAATTTGTTTATTTATATTAATATTGTTTGTTGTTCATTGTATTACTCTTATTTCTGTAATATTTTTTGTGACCTTAATTGTACATTTAACTCTGCCACCGGGTAATACCCATTTACGGTAAATAAACACATACATACACTATATTGGCAACGATTTTACATATATAAAAACTGTTACATTAGTATAAATATAATGGCCTTTCAAGGAAAGTGTCCTCACAGATCCAAAATAGTGATAAATAACATAGTGCTGGAATAAGTACACAAGTTTAATTATTTAGGATGCAATATAACATATCAGAATAACCAAGACCTAAATAATAAAGTAAGTAAATTCCAAAACAGTTGCGGAATATTAGCAAGAACATTAAAAAGAAAAACTAGAAAAGAAACAATTTAAAATTTTACAAAACAGTGGCGATTTCAACGTTGACATATGGTTGTAAAACATAGACGATAAAGAAAAAAGAATGGGATAAAATAAATGCAGCAGAAATGAGATACCTTAGAGCCATAAAAGGATGTACAATAATGGATAAAATAACAAATGAAGGAATAAGAGAAGAACAAGGTATTTGTCCAATAAATGATAAAATAATTCAGTATAGGAAAAGTTGGAGAAATCATTTACAAAGAATGGACAATACCCGATACCCCAACATGGCATACAATTACCAACCACATGGGAGGAGAGATATTGGAAGACCGATGAGAAGGTGGAGAGAGACTTGAGGCCGGAACAGAAGTCTCCTAATCCATGAAGTGTTGATGATGATTAGTATAGATAGTACAATTTCTTGAATTTCCGTAAGATGCGTTAATTATATTTCATTACACAAAAAATTATTTTAAGAACTTTAATAGTATTTTACAGTGTGACGGATTGCTTAAAGCTTCGTGTAGATTCGATAAATTGTATTGTGTTGACCAGCTCCTTCTGCCACCCGCCGTTAAATTTTGTGTCTGTCATAGTTTTTTCTCGGGGTCACTCAGAAAGTGCAACCAAATGTAACGGCATCCATAGCGACAGGCTCTTAAAAATCTGACTATCGGTTCACTTACTATATCCTACAACGAAATGCGTAAATGTGAAATGGAAGTTCATCTAGATTAATAAGCAGTAGCTAGAATAATAAGCTTTAATAAGAATGGTTTGTAGAAGTGTAACTTGATAAAGTCGTGTGAATGCAACGCATCAGACTTTTCTTGTCCCCCCTCCCCCTCTTTAAATGTTGTCTGTACTTCATCAACAACATGGCATTTGGTTGCAAAGACCAACTGTTACAATGTACGCAGCATCAAAACCTCCCATTAATAAGCCAAGTGTAGGTACATAGGATACTGTTGCACACCTTAAGAGGCGCTGAGATTGTCATAATTCATTACTTACTCAAAAGCAAGAGGATATCATAACCACAACTCAGAATAACTTCTGGTATTCGGTATATCACTGTATCATTTATGTAACCACATATGAGATATGGCGCTGCAATGCAGATGCTACATGGAAACGCTTCTACCTCCACAAGGCAGGTGTGAAAATTAGCACAACTCTCGAGTAACAAGGCAAGGAGAAGATGAAAGGAAACCAAATCTCTTATGTAGGGAAAGCAAAATGGAGTGCCACCAGAGTCAAACTAATTGCACAAACCATTAAGGACAAAAAGCCCTACTACAAAGGCTAGTGAGGTTCATCTTCACCAAATTGTAATGCCGGTATTTAATGGCGTTATTTACTCAGAAAGGGCTCAGATAATAAAATTGTTTTACAAAGGACCTAGTATGTTCGGAGTTTCTATAATGAATATCCAATCTACTTCTAGGTCTTGAGGTTTATTTCCGCAATAATTTAAACCTTCAAAGTGCTATCATTGAACTTGCTCTTTAATCTTATTGTAAATGGGAGCTATAAGTTACACTTTGAAACTTTCTTCATTACTCGTTAACATAGTAATGTGCTTTGGCGAAGATCTTTCACAAGAATTACATTATTTAGTTTTAAAATGGACAAACGGCTGCTAAATAGTACCTATTATAGACTGCGCAAATTTCAGTAACCACAAATTTAATGTAACTCAGCATCATACAATTGCGAATTTATTCATGTTGTGACAAATGAAATGAGATAAATCCCACTTCTGACACTAAGGTGACAAATGACACTTTCAGTTACTTTTTTCTTGTCACTTTATTTCTCTACTAAAACTGATGCACAAAACATAGATCTGTTCTGTCATTGATACAATGCAACCTTTGTCATCTCACAGTTTTTCTGACCGATCGCAACCTTCACACATTCAGTTCTAGTCTCTCTATCTAACAAACTGCTGGCTTCGAAGATCACACGCACTAAAACTGCTTCACACAACAACTCCGACGCGACGATTAAATGTCTACAACTAAAAGCAAAAGGATTATCCGGGCTTGTGGGCCGTGATCTAGTGGAAAATTCCCTTCCAGACGTTTCGCCGAAGCCGCTTTATTTTTATCTCCAGTTCCGATCCTGGAAGTTTTATCGTCTGTTGTGACTCTCTGAGCGCACTGCAGGTATTGCAACGCTTTGTCGGCACGTCAGCACTAATTATGAAAATTCAGACACTCGTTTCGCAGTTACTCTCGCGTGGATACCAGTTTGTTTTTACCTGGACCCCAGGCCACGTAGGCATTCCCGGCAATGAAGCGGCAGGTGAGGCTGCTATCTCCGCCTGCCGTTTGCCGGAGATTTTTACACGCAGTCTTCTTACACGGATGTACAACGGTACTTCCGTCGCCATCTTTTATCTGTCTGGCAGCAATCATGGGAAGCGTTGGATATCAGTGGCACTCAATTACGGACGATCAAGTACACCGTGCAACCTTGGATAACATCTTCAAGGGATACTAGGCGGGCAGAAGTTATCTTGGCCCGCCTGAGAATAGGCCACACCCGCATCACGCATGAGCCGGCGCCTGAATGTTCCAACTATGGCGTTCAGCTCTCTGTAGCCCATGTCCTCGTTGATTGTCCGCGCTACAATCGTGAGCTCCAGCTGTTTGGCCTGGGTTCCACTTTAAAGTCCATCTTAGGCGACGACCCGGTAGCTGTTGATACAGTGCTTCGGTTCGTCGGCAGTATTGGCTTTGGTAAGCAGGTTTAAACTTTATTTCGTGGTTTTACTTTTTACCTTTTACATTTTATCTGCTTACCTTTTTAGATCACTTTACACGTTCCAGCTGTTTTGAGCTTACCTTTTAAACAAGTTTTATGTTTTAACTGTTTTACCTTTTGTCTGTTTTACCTTCAGTTTTAATATTTAACTTTGAGTTTTAAGTGGTGGTGAGTTTTTTCCGTTTTTTATCTTTTGACTTGGGGCTCTAATGACCTAGCTGTCGACGGGCCCTTAAACCCTAATCACTCACTCACTTTATCGGCAGTTTATTGTATTACAGAAGGTGGGAGGGAAACGTAACACGGGAAGAAAAACAAAATGTTTTTACATGCACTGCAGTAATTTTCAGCTTATTGTAAATTAATAAACTACATTATACCCTAGTTTTTAAGAGACAATAATGTGTTCACGTAATTAGATAACATCAATGATGACATACATGGTCAAAATAACTCTTGAGAATTCATGTAAACTAAATTAAAATATACCTGTGGCGGTCTATAAAAAGACCACTGGGTGTTAATGGGGCTTTAAATGTTAGCCTGTATAAACCTGGTAAGCTTTCACCTAGGCCCGTGCCTGTAGTTGCTGTTTCCAAGAAGCGGGTGAAGCGAGTAAAATTCACACTGGGCCCGAGACTCAGCATTGATTGTCACCTTAAGGCTACTGCATACATGCATATTAATTCAACTAATGACTGTTGGCACGCAATCACAATGCAGTACGCTTATAAAAAGTTAGCAACCAGAGCGGTGCAGAACGTGTGAGAGGAGGGCCATTTTCAATGTTGTTCTGTTTTTACTCCCGAATTAAAAGCACAGATCGAAGTTTACTGCTGTGGCTCTTCCATTATTCAAAGTAACACGTGAAACAGTCCCTACGTAAGGGGGCTCCATGATAGGGGAGGTGACCGTAATGTGGGGGAGATAGTAATAAAAAAGAACCGTATTGCTACAACCCGTGCAGCTTTCACTAAAATTAAAATTATTAAAAAATAAAAAACGCCCATTCCCGCAAAAAGCGAATGGCGGATGCGTACATAAAATACGATTAATATTAAATCCTAACACGGTTATAGTTCTTATTCTAAAAGTTTAGCGACCTTTAAACCCAACAGGCGGTACTGCACGATGAATGAAAGCGTGAAATGTATGTTTATCTGAAGTAGGGGACCTAAAATACTAAACCAAATTGCTGTTCATCCTATAGGCGTGTCTGGCATGTTAAACTTAGGGGAGCACTAATGACTATAAAAAGAAAGCCTGTAACTAGGTCTTATTAAAAGTACCTAAAACATAAATGTTTATTTATTCTAGTTAAACGTCATGCAGCCTACCGACGTGGCTAACGAAAAAGACTGGCTGCTGCACGAATAGGACTTTCGCAGCAAGTCTGATACATGGCTGACATTGTGTGGATTCAACGAGCAATTTTTTTTTTAGTTGTTTAGAATATGGATATATTAGGCGATTGTGGTTTTACTTCACGGGGCCATGACTGGACTAGGAGAATTGCGTCACTGCAGTTTGTGCCGTAGCCTGTCTTTTTCGTTAGCCATGGCCTACTAATAATGTTACTGTTGAAAAGTGAAATAAAAGGCATCTGCAATTAGGCTTTAAACAATTTATACTAAAGTACATATAATGAGAAAAAAACATCTGTGTGCACTTTCTCTACTCTTGTACGTACTATTGTTTAAAATGCTTATTCCACTATGTAGTTAATGTTAATCGAAATAAACTGTTGTAGAAATTACGTAATTACATATTTCCTTGTAGGTACAAAGAGATTGGGGAATTACAGTAGGCTTATCCGATAGTCAAATCTTGAAAGATTGTCGCTATGTGATGACGTTGAAATTCTGTTCTTTTTGCATTTCCGGAACATAGAAAAAAGTAAGAAAGGTACTGGAAAATTCAAACAAGTAACAAGACGATCTCAAAAATGTTTCAAGAATAAAAATAAAAAATCTGATATGTGCACTCACAGACTTTCTCTACTCTTGTACTAACCATTCTTACAAACTCTTATTCCTATAGCTTCTTTGTGTTAGTTGAGATAAACATTTGCAGAAATTACCTTATTGCTTATTTCCTTTTAGGTGCAAGGGGAATATTAGAATACAGCAGGCTTTGAGCGATAGTCAAATCTTAAGCTTTGAGATTCCTTTCTCTTTGCACGCTTAACATATTAAAAATTAACAACAATGTTCATTTCACCAATTTTCCGAAACTGACACAAATAACGAGTAATATCTCCGAAATGGTTCACCCTACAAAACAATTTATTTAGACATAATTTGTGTTTTAGCGAGATCTACATTTTTTGTATAGTAAGATTTTGTCTATCTCTTACGGTTTACGAGTTATCCAAAGGTCATCCAGAGTAAACAGGACTACTTAGGCTATAGCCAGAAAATTCAAAACATACATTTCATTTGTCATACAAATATCTTAAGCATATGGCATTTTAATCAAAATTGTTAGCGCCATTTTCAAGAATATAAAAATTTTCGAAAATTTGTCCATGTAAAGAGTAGTTTAGGGTGGGGCTATTTTCTTTAAAATCTTCGGCGCATCCTTGAAAGACATTAAACTTAAATGCCAAATTTCGTTTTTAACCGACTTTTCGTTTTTGAGTTATGCTGACACTGACACACACGCGTGGACCTTTTTCTAAAACTGCTTTTTTTTATATATATATATATATATATATATATATATATATATATATATATTCAGGGGATCTCAAAACATATTTCCGGTGACATCTCGACATCGAATTTTTGGGTGGAATACAATATTTCCTCTACTTACCGTAGAGAAAGTAAAAATAAAAATCTGACTCGTTGCACTCGCATGACTTTCTCTACTCTTGTAGTAACCATTCTTACAAACTCTTATTCCTGTATCTTCTTCGTGTTACGTGAGATAAACATATACAGAAATTATCTTATTGCTTATTTCTTTGTAGGTGCAATGGGAATATGGGAATACAGTAGGCTTTGAGCGATAATCAAATCTTGGGAGTGAAACTGTGGCCAAAATTGGTCAAAAAGTCGAAAATTGTTTTTTTACATTAAAATGTTCCTGGAACTCCTGTGCATCTGGATCAGCTAACATTTTTCATATCCCCCACTGCATGTGGTCATTACGACCCTTTCAAATAGTGATGTTCCCTTAACGTACACAGCATGCTCCTATATAAAAGCCTGTTTTTCTCAAAACTACATTTCTGCATATTCCAGATGTAGGTTGCGCTTGAGGTTTGCTTCAAATTCAATGAACATTTCCAAAAGTATTCATAAATAGCAGCTAAAAAATTCTATGTTGCTCCTTGAAAGACATTAAACTTAAATACCAACTTTGGTTTTTAACCGACTTTTCGTTTTTCAGTTATGCTGTCCACAGACTCTCTCTCTCTCTCTCTCTCTCTCTCTCTCACTCACACACACACACACACACACACACACACGCACGCACGCACGCACACACACAGACAGACCGCGCGCGGACCTTTTTCTAAAAATGATTTTTTTTTATTCAGGGAGTCTTAAAACATATTTTCGGTGAAATCTCGACATCGAATTTTTGGTTGGAATACAAGACTTCCTCTACTTAACAGTAGAGAAAGTAAAAATTGGCATACATTGTGTGTTTTAACGAGATCTACACTTTTGATAATAAAGATTTCTTACAGTTCATCATCCAGAATGAAGACGACTTTTAAGAACATTCTCAGAAAATTCAAGAGATACATTTTATTTGTCACTATAATCCTTACCAGCTAGCCTGGTTCCTGAGATCGCGGCTTCAAACCTGCCGAAGGACGCGGGATTTTTTTCGGGCGTAAAAATCTTAGCATGCCTTTCTTCGGGAGGGGAGTAAAGCCGTTGGTCTCGTGTCGGCACATAAAAGAACCTCAAGGTTGTTAAAGAGACCTCTGAGCAAAGTTAGGCGGTCTTTCACGCCTTATATAGAATGAGACGCTACGAATCATACCAGTTAAAGAGCATCCATTAATAAAACTCAATTTTAATTTTTGAACACAAATATCTGTAATGATTCCAGATCCTCCTCTTGCCCCTTGTTTCCATATATTTAGTTTTTCATAATGCTCCCCCTACCAAAGGCAAGAAGGCAAGGGTTTCGTATCGATTCTTAAGAGTCTGCATCGTTGACCGGAAACACTGGCAGCACTAAAACATTAAGCAGCCTAGAAATCCTCGTGATGAAGTTCCTCTTGGTCGATGAATATTAACAGCAATTGTAAAATACTTACAAGCATATAAACACTATCATCTATCCATGTCAAGTAAGTTAAGGGAATTTGTTTACAGAAATGTACTGAATAAGGCCGGCGAACTTAAGTGCCGCGAAGTATCAGGTTTAATTTGAGAGCCTGGAAATAAAGTGAGTGAAGGGAAGAAGTAGTGTCTTTCCTCAAAATAAATTGAAGCACTCTGCAGGTTTAAAGCAGTAGCGCCACCAAAGCCTTGGACGATCTTAGTTGGAAATATAAGTTTCAAGTCACTTCAAACATTCTTGTTTCACGGTTTAAGCGTTAGCTTGCTCCGGCTCCAAAATCGTGTTGTGTCCATCTTTTCTTCGGACGTCCTAGGTTTCTATATCCTTGGAGTCTGTAATTATATGCTGCATGGAGTATGCTGGCATTCTTTCCAAGTGCTGTTTCCAATTGATTCTATATTCTGTTATTGTTTTGTTTAATTCTTCTATTTTTAACTTTTGTCTTATTTAATTGTTTGGTTTTTTATCCAGTCTTGTGTATACTGCTATGGGTCTGAGAAATTTGATTTCAGCTGTCTGTACTTTTGTTTTCTTTTCTGCAGTCAGTGTCCATGTTTCAGATCCATAAGTTATAGTAGGTATGGCCATAGCTTTTCTGACACTTGTTCAATGCTTTTATTTTTCTATGACTATTTTAGACCGGATCGAATGGGCATCCTTAAATGCCGTAACTTTAGTTTCCTTGTTTGAAATTTCCAAGTTATATGTTTTGATATTAAGCTTAATTTGTGTCATCCTTTGAAGTTCATCTTCACTTTTGGCTATCAATATCTGGTCATCTGCAAATACCATTGTCTTTACTATTCTTGACCCCAAATTAATTCCTCCTACTGCTTGTTGCTTTCATGATCTGATCATGTCGTCGAAATATATGTTAAAAATAGTGGTTGATAATGAACAACCTTGTCTAACCTTATTCTAATTTTCGCTTTGACATAAATTTCTAATTATATTTATTGGGTGCATTGGTACTCCTCTATTTTCTAATATTTTCCATAATTTTACTCTTGCATACCTTGTCAAAGGATTTCTTAAAATCTATAAAAAGTATATGTTTCCGGGTTGAACTCTCCACGTCACTTGAAACATTAAATCGTTATAAATATTTTAATATTTGAAATAGAAAAGAAAGAAACATGATATACTGGGCAAACTATCTACCGCTTTCTTATTCACTGTACACATTTTCTCCGCGATATCGTGCACAGCATTTTGCAGGTAATGTCTTGGATTATTGGCAACTTCTTGTGAGATGGCATCTTTCAGTTGCAGTGGGGTCATTTTGTCAGGAAAACTTTCTTCAAGGTAACCCAGCAACCAACCGTCGGTCGGATTGAAATTTGGAGATCTCGGAGCCGATATTGTTAGAAATTATGTACTGACGACATGATTGCCAAAGATCTGCAGGGGGTAGATGTGGAGCGCCATCTTGCATGAACATTGTTTTCCATATTGTGAATCTCGGAACGACTATAGTGGCGCTCCCCGTTTACTGTAAAAATGTGTCTTATTCTCTTAATGTGTTTTTCGAAGAAATATGTTAATAATGAATTGTGAGGTGAAGTCACACCATACAATAACTTCAAAATCATGAAGATCTTGTCTGGTTGTCATTTTCTGACCAAAGCGTGCAATTCTTAAAAGTTGTGTCGGTAAATGAAGGAAGAGGAGGGAAGAAAGTTCTACAATCAGTGGCTTCTTTGAACCCATTTGCGCCAAAGGATACATTTAATGTCGTGTTACAGTAAATCTATTGATGGATGTCAAAAGTTAGCTTTGCTTTGATCAGTTATATGCATAGGTATTCGTGTTACAACGCATCAGTCATGGAAGATAATCAATACACAATTGATAACGATTAAGCAGGCATAGAATCTAAATATTAATCAGTAAGGTAAATAGTTATACATTTTATAAATTATTCGTGAAAGTAAAACACTAAGAATAAAATTAAGGCAACGTAGCCCCCCCCCCGCCCCCCCCCCCCAAAAAAACTGAAATTAACTCGCGGTTTGTAAGTAAATAAATATTTTGTTTGTTAGCGACGCTGACAATTATCATGGTATAAGCGAAGCCATGGCGCCTAAATTTCGTCCCGCAGGAGTGCCAGTAAGTCTACTGACATGCGCCGGTCCCTTGTAGGCACATTTAAAAACCATCAGTCTAGACTAGGTTTGAACCCGCGACCTTGGGATCGGTAAGTCAGCGTCTAAGCCAGGCATGTCAAACATCACTCCGAGGGTGTGAAGAGAGGAGTCCACCCCTCCTTAACTGCAGTAGCACGCGCTAGTAGAACCGGTTTTCGCTTTGTTTTTCTCGTTTTCCGATTTGAAGGGAGGGAAAATAGGGGAATATTTTCACACTTGGCGAGTGCTGTTTGACACGCCTGGTCTAAGCAACTGAGCCACCAACCGATGGTCTGTGTCTTCAATACTGCGAATGGGAGTGATTATTATTCAAATGTAATGGCGGCTGATGGCTTTCCACTTCATGATCCGACTATTCTCTTTCCTGTTGTGCAAATAAATTTTGTGGATGCAAATGGTATTTATGTATAACTATATCACCGGCTTTACAACGTGATTTTTCAGCGTGTTTAACCATGCAACACGGCAAGCTATGCCAAGCCTCTTCTTGGATATAGTGTTGACCAGTTCCTCTTGCCACCCGCTATTAAATTTTATCTGCTATAGTAATAGTTTGGCCGCGCCGTGGCCGAGCGGTTAGACCACCTTGCTCACCAAAGCATGTGGGATGTGTGGTGGACATACCGGCGTAGGGGTGGGTTTTCTCCGGATTCTCTTGTTTCCCCCGCCATCATTCCACCAATTGCTCCATCATTATCTTCCCTATCATCTTTCGACATCATTTCATATCATCCACTTCCTCGCTCTCACACCAGGCTTCGGGTTGATACCCATTCTGGCTCCTCTGCATGATCAACTTCGGTTACGAAGATAGCATATTGGCCGGGAGGGGCGCTGGCCACGTCCCACTCTCCAGTACTGGACCCCGCTCATGAATGACGGCTGTAGTGGGCAGAAATGGGGGATCCAGCGGCTGGACGGTAGGCCAAGGCTGCACTCTAACGGCTGTGGTGTCTTAGCACAGACTGACATAGTAATAGTTTATTAACCTCCATAGCTGCCGACTATGGCTAGCGCAGTTTACTTCTCCTTGGGGCGAAGATCTGATGCGGTTACACGGATCAAGGGATGTCTCGCGCAGGACTTGCTCATTTCTTCCGAAAGTCATTCCGAAATAGCAGACTTTCAGTGAACCAGGAGGTGCCAAGAGTTTAATGTCATAGAAGTCTCGTGTGACTGACTTCAGATCAAGTTATGTTGCTCATTTTTGTCGTTATTTATTGTATTCAAATTATGAACAGTATTTCTAATACTAAATGAATCTACTCCTCAATGGAAAGGGGAATTTAGTCCCCTTTTTCTATTATTCGTGTCATACTCAATCAACCTGTTATTTTCTGAGCGGAGATAAAATGCAGGGTATATCGGCTATATCATACCCAGGGGTTTGGTTGTTATTATAGTGAAATCTTCTGAATTATTCAGCACCATGGCACAGTATTATCATATGCCGGATATACACAGAATAAAATTGTAACAGATTAGTGTACCGAAACTGCTTTTAGACTCTAATTGAGCCATGTCCAATTCGCAGGCTCATAGCCAACCTTGGCTCACCCTGCCTGCGTGTCATGTGGACTTCTTACCTACCAACACACCCCTTCACTTGTCGTGAATGCCATCATACTCGTAACAAGCAGTGGTGGGTTGTAACACAGTGATGTCACTGGTTAAAACTATTGTTAAAGAGCGTTTAGGAATCGAGATAACCTTGCTCCTACAAATCAATAAATATCCTTGTCTTAGGGCATTTAGCGCTCATATATTGGCAATGTTTGCCTGCACAAACATTTGCAAGCAACTTTTTCTCGGACGAAGCACATAAAATGTAACCATAGAACTAGAATATCAAATTCTCATCCCTCGGCACAGCTAAAAATATCTATAACACATATGCCGAATTTAAAGATTAATTTACAGTTTGTGGAAGGTTATAGTTTGCAGTAAGTGTCATAAATTGATTTTGTCTTGTGAATGCATAGGTGGCATTGCTTATGCACAATGTTTAATCGTAACTTAAAATAACGCCACTTGACAGTGCAAAGGTCGATTTACTCCTCTCCCTCCTTCCAAATATGTACATCTAGGTACATGTCATACGAGCATGGCCATACTGGCTCGGCCTTTGGATATGGTTGCTCCAGTTGAAGATGCTATTATTAGTAAATAGTTCTGTGCGATAGCCGGCTTATATTTTACTAAACAGTTAACATTTACTAAACTTGTATCTGTTTAATTCCCTATCCCATCACACATTGTCAAAATTTATTCTTCACTGTTTATAGCTTTAGCCTTAAAGAATCTCGTGATTTAAAATCAATGATCTTTAACCTTTTCATTTCTTTGTTGATATTATGATATACTTAATCGATGCCCATTATTTTAGAATTAATGGTACCATGATGCTGGAAAGTCAACTGAGGATCTACCAGGAATTTACAAAAAGGAAAACTTTGTCACTCGTAATTTTGTAAGGCTGTCAATATTCGTTGAATCTGTTATATTAGTGGGAACGAGAGATTCATCATCGCTACCGGGCTGGGCATGAGAAATTTCGTTTCAGTATTTCAGCATGCAGCTGTGTCATTTCAGGACATGTTTGCAATCAGCGAAGTATAATTATTGATGAAAGTGTAGAACCATGTTGCTATGTGGGGATAAACAATTGCTAGCACGCCACTGCTCGTTACCGGGGGAGCCAGTACGAGCTGCATAACGAAGTGCCTGCCTGAGTGACGAAAGAACAATGCAGCATCGCCCGCCTCGTACTTCACTTGAAGAGATGACGACGTCAGTCGGTCGCAGTTTAATGAGAGTGTATCAACTGCCGGGGCGATTGTGACGTAACAATCCTCAGCACTTCAAGCGGGGCGTCGAAAGGGGAGATTTCTGTGATCCTAGCACACACACAATATTGTGTATACGTTTGCTCCTGTGGAAACATCATGTCGCTCACTTCGTTCCTCGCTCGCTGCGTATTGATTTACGCTTACATGAACCCTTGCTGTAATCATACACATATATCTGTTCCTAAAAACAAAGATCAGGTTCGCAAGACTGTGTCTAACTATGTTTATTGCATAAAATAATAGAAACCAGAAAAAAGGGTAGAGTACTCCAATACCATATGTAAGGATTGCATCCCATATTCATTTGGTAGAATTACCATAACTGTCCATCAGTTCATATAAGATCATTTGGGGGTAATTTCACTTTATGTCTATTTGACATATAGGATCATATATACGGCTTTACCTTTGGAACAGTTGCTCGTAGGCAATGAAAACCCTTACTACTGTGTTAATCTTTAGGTTTTCTTTGTAAACACAAAATTCTCACACACACTGACACTCTCACTCATACTTCCAGACTCCTAAGGAGGATGGAAAATAATTGTCAAAATATTGTATTCCTTCACCTGTCCCGTAGAAACCGATACCCGAATTTGTAAGCTGAATATCCTAACCATCAGACCAAGGTATCCGAAATTAGACCCCTTTTAGAATCCTTTTAAAATCTGTCAAACTAGAGCGATCCTATTGGACACATTTGGGAGGGAAGAAAGAGCGAGACAGAGACACTGTAACGGAAGGCTCTTAGGTTTACACACCCTCTAGCGACCACGGCTATGAGGTCAGACATCAATGCCTTTATGAAGCTGGACAAACTGTAGTTGGGAGGGTCAGCTGGCCCCAGTGCTTGTACTCCGGTGAGATGATACGTATGTAATTGTTGTTCGCGCAGACTTCTAGTGACCCAAGATTCTCTTGTATGCGTTGCATATTTTATAACGGGCTGTTACACTGAAAGCCCTTCCAGTAAACGGAGCAGTTTAGTATGTACCGATAGCTATGATTGATAACCGGAACCACAAATTTACAAGGTGCTGTATAATTTCTATGCGACAGAATCCCTAGCCATTTAAATAACAAAATGCAGGTTTTAGGTTAATTGTGATATAAACAATGTTAAAAACAGAATACAAGCAATATTCGAAAATGAGTAGAAACATAACATAAGCGATATTATATTACCAAAAGGAGAGCAAGGTTGTACATGACAGAGTTTCTTCTAATCCGACGCGGTGTTTCAAAATGTTAATGGCCCCTAGCTCGACAACAAGGCGTTTGCGAACAGAACAAAGATCACTGTAAGAAAATACTCAAATATAACCCCTGAATCATGCCACAAAATAATTGGGTGTTATTCTGACTCAAGCTTCCGCGCCATCTGTCCGGCACCGCCACTACAAAGTACACCTGAGAGATGCCAAGGAAAGGAAACCGTGGTATGAAATGAAGCACCCCAGCATTCACCTAGGTGACAAAGTTAAACCACAGTTAAACCCAAGTTAGACCCAAGTTAGAGTGCGCGGTTGCCGGAGTTCCAACACAGGATCTCCCGAATACGAGACGCACACGTTGCCACGGCACCACCTCGCTCGGTTAATCTCAAGTTAAGAAAAATATTTAATAAAAATGTAATGAGACAATTCAAAATAAAGGGCATATAACTCTCTAATCATTCTTGAAGTTTTACTTAACATTAGAAGCTAATCGTCAACATTTTGGAGTGTGGGGCATTTTAAGTAATGCAAAAATGTTATAAAATGTTTAAAATCTAAAATTAATAGAATAAAAGGAGCTTTATAATGGTATATGCCCTAATTTGCCGTATAATATTGAGAAAAGTTAGTTAGCTTTTGCTTTCATAGGCTCTTGCTTTAGGTACCTTGACTTAAGTACAATAGTTGTAATTAAGTAATTAAACCGCAGGTGCAAAGGTTCCGCATAAAACTTAATAATAGCCGGTATTCTTCCTGTCGTCTGCAGCTTAGAGCTTCTCTCTCCAGCCAAGTACATTTTCCACGCACGATCCCAAAGAAAGGAGCCCTGAAGATAAGTTCTTGTTTCAGCTAAATGGAACATATGGCTGCGGTTAGAAAGAATCGGAAATTGGCTGCAGGGAGAAATGAACAGATGTAGAACTACTACTGTCTGCCTTACGGTAGCCTTAGGCTTCCCTCACTTGTTTTCAAATTCCGTGAAAGTGCTGTATTAGCCGTTAATAAACAAATGGCTTGTTTCTTTCTGTTTACTTTGCGCGGTTCACTGAGGCTGCTATACAGCCGTGCGTTCCATTTGCTTCACCGCCCTTGACTTCACAAAACCGATCAATCAAAAAGTCGTAGCAACAAACAGGAAGGGTCTTTTTACTTGTTTACTACACTAGTGCTAAAAGTGTCAAAGAAGTTGGGAGAGAATGAATAACACCGGAAATAAATATAAATCATTCAGTTTTTTCCTCAGTATGGTATTTTTAAACCTTTCTTTTTGTCTTTTTGCATATTTTCACACTTTGCTACACGCACGCGTACAGACACACACACACACACACACACACACACACACACACACACACACACACACACACACACACACACACACACACACACACACACACACACAGGGGGAGAGAGAGAGAGAGATAAGACAGAGATGAGTCGCCCGTGTAGAAAAGGTTTCAGTCACAAAAGATCTTTTCATTCATACACTAAAAGCATTTTTTAATGACAGCATGTGAAAAGAATAACTAATCGCTACCACAAAAAGAAATAATAATGGAGTGACAGAAGACACACGGAAATATTTTAGGTAAAACTTGTAAATACAGCATAGATATTGTTCTAGGATAAATTTAATATATAAATCTATACTTCATCGCAACATAAAGCTTGGTCCAAAAATGTTGCAGTGTTTACCTTAATCGATCCATGCTACATAAACGAAGTGATTCTTCTTTCTAATTTTGAGTAATCATAGTTCTTAAATTTAACATAGATTGCGTTTTGACTCATATTCTCGCCACTTTTTTTGTCTTTGTAACTGCATTTTGAAAATAGAAATTTAGACATAAGCATGTAGAACACCTAGCACTTGTCCTTGTTCTTGAATATTTTGACACCAATTTAGCGTGTGATGCTTTAGATTTATAAAAATACACAAATAAATAGGATATGTGTAGGCTCTATGAGCCTTAAGATTGGCTTACGCAAAGCAATCATTGTGCAACTGCGAAGCTTGAATCACATATGCAATCATTCAAACATTTGATAAAAACATTTAGTTGTAAGCTTTTAAGAAGGAATTATGCCCGGATTATGGTGAACTTTATTTAACGTGACTTATCACGACGGGACGTAATGTGAAGTAAGAACTAGGTCTGTTAGGATGCACTTAACGTAACGAGAATGCTTCTGATAGTTGTTTTGCTACTCAGCAGACATTCGATTTTCTGATCAGAATTTGTATTTTCCAATAATGAAAGAAAGAGAATATCAGTCACGTGACCTCCAAGCTTGGCGTAACGTGAAGGAAAAGTTTGGCATTGCTGAACTCTTACGTTACGTTACGTTAAGTCGACGGTAAACAGCTCCATTTAATGTAATGTGTTAAACTTCCCTGTTACGTCCCGTTGCGTTAAGCTACGTTACGTTAAGTTCATCGCAATTCCAGCATAGAAAAATATATGGGAAAATTACGGAATACGGCCCAAGTTTTCGTTTGGGGAGGTCTGTTAAGCGGTAAAAATATAGGTGTTGTCGATAGTTTATCCCGCACGAGTTTGATAGATGAACGTTACAACATACAGGTCATGGAGATAAAGCCATTCTGTTGAATCATATCATTTAACGATGATAAAATTGAGAATTGTCTGGTGTTATGGCTGGCTAATACTTGAAGTTGTTTTCGAACAGCCACGGGCTCTGTTGACGAACGACTGAAAACGCTTTCTCCGGTTGAAATTTGTCACCACATACGTGTGCAGATGTAGTGAATCGAATGCTAATAGTAGAGGAAAATGTGAAGTACGGCATGAAAAGGCTGAAGTAATTTTTAAGCCATGCTTTTTCGGTTCTTTCTAATAAAAGTTGAAACTTACAGGTGCCAACTAGAATTTTTTCGAGAAATGGGCATAAAATATTCACAAGCGATTGTCCTGGGGAGAAAAAACGGACACCAATTTTGTATTGTGCGGAAGGTCCGTTTGCCTATTTCATATACATAATTTTAGGGTATCCGTTGGTAGTTGTCAGACGGAGGGATCTCCAGTGACTGGAGCATAGGGTCGGATGTACGAGGCCATAGTGAGGTGCTTTTTGTGCTTCCAATGTAATCTCTAGGAGGAAGGGATCAAGATACATCCAGAGGACGATCTGATCAGGACGACGATGTGCGCTAACAAGGACAGGGTTCCTAACGAATTCAATATGACATCAATTCGAACACCGACTACCCACTTTTAGCAACCTAGGGGTCCCTGGAATATACCAAACTCTCTCAGGAAGGAAGCGGGGCCTAGAAGTCCCATCGTACACCAGGGCCATCGTCCCCTGATCCTGCAAGCCTTAAACAGATGAAAGGAAATGAAAGGGTCAGAAAATGACGCACAAGAAATTCATTCATTTGCTATCCATCTCTCCACGTCCTGTACGAATACTTACTACAGGCACAACTTGACAATGACGAAGAAGAAAACCACTAACACACACTAAAAATGCTATTGTTTATTGTACTCGTTCGTGTAACAAATCCGTTGGATAAATGCTTCGGCTTTGAACCTGTTCCGAATATATTTGTCAATGTTCGCATGAACACCTCTAAACTAGAGCGCAGTTGCTTAATAGTGCATGAGAATAAACACAGATACGAATGTGATGCCTATTTTGTTAATGCCAGCTTGTTTTTTCTTGCCAGAGAAACGCATACACGATCCGAAGAAATGAGGATGTAGTAGTAGCAAATCGCTGTTATACATCGTATGCATGTCTCTGTCACGCTTAGTATTTGCTAAATCGCAAGTTTGGCGAACGTTCAAACACCTGTTTTCTTCCATTTGCTTTTTAAGCCACGCTGTCCAATATTATTTATAGCCTGTCAAGTGCCCGTTGTCCTGCGAGACTCTAGCTGTAAACGCCTATTATGCTTGGATTTTCACAGCTCCATATATTTTGCTAGAAAAAGTAGATTTATTGCACTTAGCACCTTTCAAAACCGCTAATGTAATGATTCCGACTTTTGCTTTGTAACTACTTGGCAGTACAAAGGCGACCACTGCAGTTGTAATGCTGAGTGGCTTTCGCTGTGAACTTAGTTCTCGGTTGCTATCTATTAACATTTTCCTCACAAACAAATTCCGATTTCCATACAGTTAATCAATTTTCATCCTAGAAAAGAATTGCTAATAGTCTTTCGAGCGGGTTTAGCACAATTTGTAAGCGAAGCCTTTAAGGACACTCCTAACTTAGTAATTAATACACTTTAGTCAGAAACTATTTAGAGTAGAACATTAAATTTTACAGCCTCTTCTGTATGTTTATATGGAGATAAATGGAAAAGCTTTTGAAGGTGTCTCGCATTTTATATGTGTAAGTACTTTAATTAAATCTGATAATAAATTAAGCGATACAATAAGAGAAAGAATACAGACAGGGCATAGAGCTTAATATGCAAATGAAAATTGTTCTATAATGGCATAACTAGAAGTACTAAACGTAACGTTTATAAACAATTAGTAAGACCAGTAGTAACCTATGTGTCGGATTTTTGGTCTACTACAATGGAGGATGAAAAGGCTTTGAGGTCCTTCGAGAGAAGAACATTTTTGGACCTGCACATTGTGGTGAACAGAATTCAAGAGTGAGAAACAATCAGCAAATAAATGATTTAATAGAAGGTCAAGATGTTAGATTAATGAAATTCCAGAGACTTAGACGTTAGGATATCTTTAAAGAATGGAGGATGAGCGAAATCCAAAGAAAATGTGGAAGGGGAGAATATTCTCACGAAGAAGGAAAGGCAGACCGAGAACCTAGAGCAAAATTGCCCTGTCTGTATAGTAAGGATCATCTAAGTTCAGTATTTTTTTTAATTGTTCAATTTATATCCCGCCTTTACTCCAGGTATTATCGGCGGCCTCTCCTGTAGAGACATATTGCCTATCTACAAGGTGTGACTCGTTCAACAGTGAGTTTGGGCTCTTTAGATTTTTTTATACTTCACACACACACACACGCGCGCGCGCGCACGTACACACACACATCATACTTCCAGACTCTAGGGAGGATGGAGAATAATCCCACCCCTCTCAGCCGGGAATCGAACCCGGTATCCCTTGTACAGCAGTCAGGTGCTCTACCGACTGAGCCACGGTCTCTGTATTTTCTTTATTCCTATTGGGCTTTGTTTTTATAATTTGCCTTTATTATCGATCAGCGTTGCTACTAAATAAGAACATGAATTTGGACAGGAATGAGGTCGACCTCTATAGGCCCCTCAGGAACAAGTACACGGTGAGAATGTTGTAGATCTCAATCCTCTTCTGTGATGTTCGACAGGTTGTCAGTTGGTAGCAACAGATTTTGTGGCAGACGACTGCGGATGCGGTTTGGAGGCTGCGACCTATGACCCAAGGAGAACAAAACCGCACCCGGGACCTGGTGAAGACGACCAAAGAAGCAATGAGCCTGGTGACGGATGAAGTCCTCTTCGGAGGGAATTCCAAGTTCACGGTATAGCTGAGGTTGCGAACAAACCAGGGAGCATGGAGAGCGAGGCGTAAAACTTTATTCTGAAAGGACTGCATGGCCGCAATTTTACTAATTGGGCTTTGTTGTGCATGATAAAATACTGGTGCTGCTAGATTGCTGAGAGCTCGGTTGTTGACGTACATGTTTCTTGTCAACCTTTTAATAGACTGATACAAAGGCTGAAATATTGTGAAATGAATGAGAACAGGAAATGAAAGAGTGCTGCGACCTCTCAGGTCAGCGCAAAGCCTGCAAGTGTTTATAGGCGCACTTTCGCTTTTCTCCGATATTTATGTCCTCTATCCTGTCAAAATCTGATGTTATCTCTCGCTTTCGTCACTTGCAGTGAATTTATTTTCTAGTTCTTGGCGCCTACTCTAGAATGTCACTCTCGCCGTCTTGCTTGTGTTGATTAGGATGAATGTCCAGTAGTGCTGCTATGTGACCTTATGTTTCCTTATAATATCCAGACAGATGTTTTTGTAATTTCTATGAGAAATAAAATATATCTTAGTTTTATAAGACATTATGCACATACACAGGTGGTGTATTAATTTAATTGCTGACAAACAATTTAAATAAACTAACAGGTGACTTGCTATGCAGGAACTGCGGTGAAATATGGGATGGAAGGCAGCCAATTTCGCACACCTTTCTGGCTTTAAGATATGCGCCACAATCTGTCCTCTGGTCACACATCAGTTCTCATTTCTCTTACTGTTTACCAACTAAAAAGCTACTATTTGCCATGAACTATTGTCTTCATTTGTCCGTTAGTGCACTTAAGAAAAGGACTGCAAAATGTTATTTTATCTGTAACAAAAGCAGTCTATTTCAACTGAAGGCGTTTTAGCAAAGGCAGTCATACAAGTAAAACCTAGTGTTTTTTTTTTCCTTTCTTTTTCTATTTGCCTGTACTTGCTTTGTTTACTTACGATATAACATGGCATAAATTTCCATTGTCACTTCAATTTTCTACAAAACAACCATAGTGATATATTTAGTTCGTTAAATTTAGATAATTCTATTAAGTCTTAGAACCAGTATTTTTATTATTTCGTTGTTGAGTAAGGCAAACAAAGAAGTTACCTTTCAAGAAAGGAAGAAGGTACCTAAGCAAAGAAGAAGGTGCAAGGTGAATGAAGAAGTGCAGATCAGATAATATGACGAAAGAAAGAAAGAGGAGGGAACGCAGAAAGAAAGTCAAGTTGGTCTATTTGGGGCTGATTATATTATGTAAGGTCCATATTTGGAAAAACTTATTTAAATCTATATTTCCATACATCTGTATTTTTATTTCTTAAAATATAGACTAATATGACAGTTATTGCGTCTCTACTGAAGAATTGTATTTTTGACGTAATGTTTTTGCTAAAGGTTGGCAGTTTCAGAAGCCTGCAAGAGTAAAAAGAGAATCCATTCACGATTTTCCTTTAGCTTGCTCTTGTTACATACAGAAAATGCTGATATAATTGATGGAAAAATAACTTTAGAATACAGGATTTTTCTTTCGAGTTTAGATGATTACAATACTGAGCGAAGAACTCCACCAAATTCTGACTACGCCTAATTTGTGAATAACTCTCTTAACGGAGTCTAATAAGTACAGCCAGGTGGTGGACACAGTACTTATGGGGACATAAGAAGCAAGAAAATGACAGTACATCAAAATCAAGAAAAATTAAATTGAAAAGACAAGCAACTGCAGCACTGTTAACTTGATTAGTAGTAGCATATATGTAGATCAGCCACGTGTTCTCCATGAGTGCAAGACATGCGTTACAACCCTCTAATGACTTAACACAGTGTGTCAGATGAGGTGTACAAGGTAACAACATGTCCTAGTAATTAAAGTACGATACACAATGTAATATTGTAAATCAGAAGGGAGTGAGCAACCTAACAATCTTTACACATGTCTGTTTTAATTACTGAAGTAAATATCAATATTACTTGAGTTATTTACTTCTGGTTGAACATATAAATTACAAGTATCATGGTCAATAAGTAACAAAAGGATAACAAAGAAAATAAAACTTTAGTACAGATGAGTGTAAACATATAAGATTATTTTACATGATGTGTGTGAATTGGGTACTCCATGCAGATGTCTAAGAAAGTGAACACACACACACACACACACACACACACACACACACACACACACACACACACACACACATGCAAGGATGTCCGAACTGCTCATGCACAACGACAACTAGACCAACGCCGCCAAACCCCCCAATACCGGGCTCTACGGTCAGCCACATCACCCACTGGAAGTTACGCAGCCTCTGGTTGAACAGCACCTTCTGCGAATCCTCCCGCGGATGAGCTCCGAGGAAATGGATAGGACTTTCTATGAAGTCATCGGCCGTATTCCAAGTCCCTTCCGCATCCAGTTTGCTGCCACCGTGGCGGAGGCGCTGTTGTTGCACCCACCCACACTTACGGCGGACACAGCGCTTATCCGCACCGCCTTTATTTTCTGCAGTCGCCATGGCTAGTGCGCCAACTTACAGCCAGTGCTCTCCAAACATGTCTGTTTCTGGAATGCAAACGGGCTGCGGCCCAGGCGAGAGGAGCTAACAGACTTTCTGTAGATGCATAAAGTTAAAGTACTACTTAGTTCAGGAAACACCCTGCAACCACATATACAAATGAAACTACCTGGGATGAAGTGCTATCGGAAAGACCGAGAAAATGGCTATGGGGGAGCAGCAATCTATGTTAAAGACTCCATTTGTCACCATCAATTTAACATCCCTAATACCACGCATTTGGAAGCGAATGGTATCCAGCTCAGCACGGCTCGGGTACCACTAAATCTGTTCTCCGTTTATGTATCACCAATAAGACCTTTAATTCATGGTGAACTGGATCTACTGTTCTCCTCCGTGCCAACCATAGCCGGAGGTGACTACAGCAGTAAACACTTAAATTGGAACTCCTCCATATCTCACCGAGATCAAAAGCTAAACGCATGTGTGACCTCGAGAGCAATCTCAGTTCAGGTCCCCAACTTACTTACCATCCGCTTCGGTGACTGGAGACCTGCTGATTGTCTTGATATAGCACTAGTAAAAACAACGCAACCTCTTCTAATCCTCTCCTCGCACCACAAACGAGTTCACTAAAATCTTAAGCAAAGTCCAGCCACGTCTGGACTACTGTACCACATTCCAGGAAGTGGAACACCTGGCCCTAGTGACTGCAATCAAAAGGGCATCACCAAAGCCGACACTGCATCAATTCAACAGTGCGCCGCTGCTACTGCCACAGAGGATAAGGGCCCTCGTCCAGAACATAAACAGAGCCCGGAAATGTTACTAGTTCTCCAGGTCCCCGAAGGACAAAGCTCTAAATCGCCGGCTGCAAGTGGAACTCTAGGTCGAACTCCGACAACGCTCAAGATCACCTAAAACCAGAGGATGGTTCTCTTTGCTGGACTACCAAAGCAATCATGGCTATTCCACAACGAAACCCACCTCTTCGACACGGCCAGGTGATAGCCCAGTCGCATTCAAGCTCAGTGTCTGGATACATCGTTTACGACGGCGGACCCAACATGATCAAGGGAGGTCTGGGGAGTCGCAGCACAAAGTTATCTCCACCAGCTGGAAGACTTCAGTCCCGCTACCTAAGGACAGTAAGTAAGTCTCCTTGGTACATCCCTAACGCTACAATCCAAAAGGACCTCCACTTCCCTTCTGTCAAAGAATATAGTTATCCTTTCAAAACCTTTTTTTGACAAACTACCCACCAGTTTAAATCAACTGATCTGGAGACTGCGGGAGTATGACATAGACCCCAGAGAGCGATATAAACTACTATGACTTGTACTAGGCAACACTTAAAAAACACGGCAAATCCTCTAGAAAATCCCATAACCCTACATCAAATAACAAGCCCCTCCCATATCCATAAACGACAGGAACAAACACTCTTACCCACTAAACAGCCTCAATTAAAGTCTCCTACTATACAATTTTCACGGTCAATGGAGGGTCTTACCGTGACCTGGCAGGAACAGGGAGGCGGTATGCAAGATCATCTGTAACCACAGTCTCCCAGTGTCTATCCCGTCGTCGTGCTAGGAAAATCCGAGATACTACTTCAATTAAATAAACCAATACAGCGGTAAGACGGTTTTCTCTTTTTCTAATTGATTAATTTGAGAAGTCGCAAAGAAAATAATAGCCAAAAAAATGCTCTGAAAATTAAGACATTTGGATATATCTATATACAACGTGAGTGTTAATGTCAAAACCATGCGAATGTGCTCACCGCGGGTTTAGTACCAAAGTCTCCGTTAATAATTAATTTAATATTGTGTTTTTGAACCAGAGTTAGAAAGGGATAATCACTGCCAACTGTGTTGCAGTTTATTTCTCTTCAATAGATGCTTCTGTATGTTAATTAATGTTGAGCTTAAATTGTATCTGATGTAATTACTCTGCTTTTATGGTTATAATTTGCGTTGTAATCTATATCAACTTTACATTACAATTTCTCAGAATGTAATTAACCTGTTGCAATGGAACAAACGCAGTTCTTTATTATACTTTCCATGTTATCAATTGCATTAAAATAATAAGGGGATTGCACTATAAAAATCTCAGCTGTATGTTGAAAATCACCTTTGCTTGAATTTTCGAATGGCCTATATAATTTGTTTTAATGAGCTGCTTCCCTACACTCATGGCTGTCAAGGCCGTTTTTCACCATTTTCGTTAGAGATATTTGCGGTGGTAGTTTTGGGTGACATCCGATATATTGATTAGTTCATTAGAACTCGGTGTATTATGGTTAAGAACCATGCATGATAAGCGGCGCATATTCAGAATTTAACAGAGAGAACACTTCCCCACTAGGCTCCATTGGTTCATTGATGTTTATGCACTGATGATGCTGCATGTTGTTAAAATATGGAATTATCAAACTTCGGACACAGGTAGACAGGATTTCGCATTCTGCAGCTGTCGTTGGGATATCCAGTTTAGAATCTGAGATGATGCTCTGTTGTTTCAATTTCATCGAGGTGGAACTGCCAGGAGCAGGAGCAGCTTGGAAGATATTTGGGTCATATGCTCCCAGCATGCAGATCACGCTACGTGCTTTGCATTTTAGCGATGCCATTGATATGACCATCTTGATGATGGATTGATCCCAGAGAAGATTGCAGTGCTGGAACCGTATCAAATAGGAAACCAACGCTGCATTTTCTGTTTTTAAATGAAAATTGCCAGGATGATGTAAGCTTTGGTATTCCGCTGCAGTAAATGTTTTATTGTTAGTGTGATGTAGGCTTTGATTCAATGCGTGTGGTAGCAAGGTTCTGTAGCTTCCTGTTTTAAAAACAATTTCTTGATTCAGCCAAACAGAGCAGTGTCATCACGTTCATTAAAACTGTCCTAACAAGTACATATGCAAATTGATTAGGATGCTATCTTTTACCAGGGTTAATTAGAATAAAATGAAACAATTGCGGAGTTTATGAAAGCGAATTTATACTGCCTTTATCATACAATTACAGATATGTATGTTAAAAGAGATGTATGTAACCTTGGAGTATTACGGATCCGTTCGGCTTTATTGCCAATGTAGCACATCGGCTACAAAGATTTTATTTTAAAAGATATTTATCCTTGTACTACAGTAAGGCTAAAGTTACGGGAAACATTTAATAGAAATTACAGGAACATTAAGCTTGCACTTGTTTTGGGAAAGAGACGAATTAGTACTATTTTCTCTTAGAAAGTTTAGATACTTAAACAACATTAGTTTGTATGTATACCTAGTCATAACGCAAGTTCTGTCACAAGTATAAACATGGGTAATACAACAAAGAATTATACTATCCGAAACATTTTCATACCATTTATTAAGTATAATACCGGGTGGAAGGGAAGTCATTAATTTAAACCAGTGGTAAATCTCGGTATTTGGAACACATTTTGTATCTTACGTTTTTATCTCTGACCGTTTCCTACGGATATATTTTAGTTTTGTCGAAAACAAGCTGGCAGCACTGCAGAATGTGTGGGTGTCACTTTCCTTAGGTCAGTAAATAAACAGCGTAACGGTGCGTCTTGAGAACAAACACATACCCTGCCTTGTCCTTCCGTGTTTACTGTGCAAGTGAAGGCCAATCACAAATGTTAGCTCCCAAAACATTACACGAGAGAGAAAGCGCCCTATCTGTTTACATCCACAAACCAGATCAATTCCCTGACCAACCTCAACGCAACGTTGTCGACTTACCTCACGTCTGAAAGAGCAGCTCGTCTTTTATTTCGTAACCCTGTGTGATGTCCCATAATTACTATCGAAGTTATGTCAAAAATAAGTTACTCTACGTATCTTACAAGTAGCAAACTGTTATCTTCGTACATTCTTGTAGAATTACGTATCCAATTTGGATACAAAACGATGTATGTTTTCGAAATCGGCTGATCAAAGAATAAAATGCTATTCAACTTTTTGTTTGTAATGCTTCTATGAAACACATATTAGAAGACATGGAATGACTTCCCTTCCACCTCTATAGTCTCTACGAAGAGCAGATAGTTACACAAAATGTCCCTCCTTTGAAAGTTATAGAGGCTTTCAAACGGCTCGGCTAATCATCTATAGCAACAAATTCTGTACTGTTACCTTGAACTCTTATTTCAGGGCCTCCAGATTGCTTTGTCGTGTCGGGCAAGCTTTACATTTGATGATGTATCTTAGTTGGTAACCCAGCGGATTCAGATCTGGACTTCCGATCACCAATGTCCAAAGCAGGACATGTTCTACCCACGTATATAATTGTGACGGACTGATATGACTAGGTATTTCAAACGTATGTCTGTTTCGTGATGATAGAACTGTGATTTAAATAAATTGAATCAAGAAATCTGTGCTTTAATAATCTCCATTAATATTAATGCCCATGTATAACATAGATTTTATTTAGTAGTTTTGCAACGATATTTGGAAGGAATTTGTTTGAAGTAGTCTGCATAACTAGCACTAGTTGCTTTTGGCAAAACTGTCCCAGATCAGCGGAGAAATCCAATTTTCCATGTTGTATGTAATAAGACAGCTAGAAAACTTTCAAGGCACTAATTGAATATTTTAGTGTACATAACTAAACTGTGAAGCGAATTAATGTGACATGTGACACGTGACAAGCAAAATGCGTAGTTTAGGTTCATTACAGAAAAACTCTTATCCAGAAAGTTGCAGCAGTGACTCAATACACGGGGAATATGATAAACAGCTTTTAAGCACGTGAAAGAAAGGTAAGGATATGGGGAAAAAAACTCTACCAGAGGAAAGAAGGGTTTTAAAGACTAAATATATTTAAGCGCTTTGAAAGAACAGAGGGAAACTGCTGATATAAAAGAAGACAGTTCTTTTGAGGGTGGTTCAGAACAAAGTTGCCGAGATAATGATGAACTAAAGAGATTTTTATAATAAGGTTTTCTTTCTGGATCTATACCAGAATTGAAGTTATCAGGATGTACAGTTTAATAAAAAGTAGCTCGATTTATTCGTCTTCACTTATGTAACGCGATATTACAAGCTTGAAGTAGTGTACCGTAAAAAAGAATGGATAAAGTTAAAGTAATGGAAAATGCTTGGCTATGGATACCAAGAATTTGAATGAAGGAGCATTGTCTTCTGTAAATACACGAGAGCAATTCGTAAAGTAAGGTTCGAGATTTTATATAAGTCAGACCATCATACATAGTTACAAAACGGTTGTTTTATGTAATTCGTTACATCTTTCACTATTTTTCTACATAGTTACCATAGTTGTTTAAATATTTGTCATAACGTTCTATTAAGTTTTGTATCGCGACATAATAGAAGTCGGCCGCCTGTGAGGATAACCAATCGTTTTTCTTTTTGTAGCGTTTAACGCCCGCTTTTACTACATACGGCACCGCAGGCGGTGATACTGATGATACATGGAATGAAGATGGAGCACCGGTGGAATGAGATGGTGGGGGAAACCGGAGAACCCGGAGGAATCTCGCCCAAGCGCCGCTTCGTCCACCACAAAATCCCAATGCGGTTGCCTGGGATCGAACCCAGCCTGCTTTGATGAGAATAACCATTCGGTGGATAACCAGTGGAAATTGTCAATCGCCGATATTCACAGATCTTTTCATCCACGGCATTGGCCAAATCTGTGATCATTGATGGCCTGCCTGATGGCGGTTCACTATGACCACTGTCCCTTCAGGCCTTGAAAGCTCTCACACACTTAGATTTTTGTCAGTCATCGCATTGGGGACATACACTCCAGTGAATCTTTTGAAATCTTTGAATTGAGTCTGTGAAAGATGCAACACAACAATTTTTAGAATTATTGAAAATCAAAGTATTCAGGTGAAAACAGAGCAAACATGCGTTTATTTCTCCACCACTTTAAATATTTAAATGAAATGTCTCTATACTACATAGAAAAAAAGATAAGTGCAGTTACATAAATAAAACATAACATTTTTAAAATCTACAAATTTAAAATTTCCATTTTTTAAATAAAACACATTGAGGTATTCAAGAACATGTAAGTCGTATTGTTATTTGCTGTTTGTACATGTCGAAAACGAGAATTCCTCTCCTTAATTTGGCTGCTAGAATGTTTTAAAGGGGTGTCCTGTATGTTGCAGTATGTTCCAGTTGTGCTCTGATTAAGATTTAGCTGGCTGAGGGGAATAAAATTAATGCGTTTGAATGTTTGAACTCCCTTAGTGGGTTTGTGGGGGTGGATAAATTATGACGTTTGCATCCAACTTATTTGCAGTCCTTTTTTTCCCTTCCTTTTTTCACCAGAAAGTTGAGTTTTATGAATAGATAGTTTTACTTTATTTTTCATGGTATTCTCTTTAATAGTGTGTTAGGAAAATTCAAAGTACTCAGAGACTAGTGCTAAATGAGGTGCAAACATATTTTATTTGAAGAATGTTTAATTGGAGAAAGAAGATATTAAAGTTTCGCTTCACATATACATAAACGCAAATTTTCTTCTGTGTTTTACTATTGCAAAAGATAGTTGACATTCTTATTGTTATTCTACGGCTTTTGAATACTAATTCTCTTTCCGTCACTCATTCAGAAGCCATCAATGTTTCGGTTTTCCGCTGATTGTCAAACGAAACATGTGTTCTTTAACTTCTTCCTGCATGTTTCTTCTTGCCATTGTTTTGGGTTATGATTTCACTCTTGCACTTGCGGCACTGTGTACCGTTCCTGCGCTTGATGAATCATGCAGAACGTTTTGTTCTTCTTCCTCCTCTATTTTACATCATACCAGTTGCGCGTCTTACAAAATAGCTTAGCCTATTGCAGCGGAAAACGTGGGTAATCCTTTTATTTGCATAAGTGGTGTGTAGAAATAGAGACCAAGATTTTTTTTGTAAATCATCGTTTGAAATACGTGCTAATCTCTCTTTTAACGCCCTTAAACGTGGTAGTAATATGAGACGAATTAAATGTATGAAATAATGCTCAAATGACCCTAATTACCAGAGAGTTTAAAGTTATCCGACATTTGTGTGCTCAGGGTAAGGGAAAACCCCGGAAACAAACCTTGTCTGAACAACTCACCCTCACCGAGATTTGAACTTGAGACCTCTTGAATGTGAGGCAGATAAGCTACTGACACGCTAGAGGCGCAGGCTTATGTTAATATTGTAACATATCTAAGTCCTTCGTGATAAATTCCTAACTCCATTAAGAATTCAATTCAATCTCTGAGACACCTTGGGGTGCATATTGAATCCCGAATGGTCTGGTGGGCCAGGAACAGTATTTTATTCAGGACTTCCCTGTGTCCTGAAGACACATATCATCTTACTTTATCCGTTTAGATCTCCAATCTCATTGTCATTGTCTTACACGCGCCCAGTTAAAAGTTAGTTTACTTTAAATTCCATTAAGTTGATGCAATAGCCTTAAAGACTAAACACACACAGAAGTTGCCAATTCTTAAATGTATTGTGATAAACAGTCCAGTCCAATTACTTTTTGTTACTTTATTTCTTTTAACTGATGCACAACGCAGTTGTGTTACTGACATTCACACAGTCTTTCATGATATTACAACTCACTACTGTTTTCTTCTCGTAACCTTAACTCTCTTCTTTCTGTCTTTCAAAGAGATGACTTAAACGACATTCATTAACTGCTTGCTATCTTCCCTTTGACGCTACCGTACACACCCAGCTGACACACACACACACACACACACACACACACACACACACACACACACACACACACACACACACTGAAAGTAAAACTGAATCTCCTACAGATTTACAGATCTCGCCTCCTTAGATAGCGAGGATGTCGTAACGCGGACTGTTCTTGAACTTTTACAGATATGCCGGCTGCCGGACACTTCTTGAATAATCTGGAAAACCCTTTGTTTTGCCACTCTGTTGTCACGTGTTCACAAACATTCGCGCGAGACAGCCTGACCTTAACCGTCTTTGATGCACGTACCGCCAGTGATGTGAGAGAGCCCGCCCCCGAGCTTTTGCTGTGTTGTCACTACCGCCGCTGTCGTCGGCTGACGTCATCGTATGTTTAAAAAAAAAAAGAAATTTCACACATACAAGTGGACATACTCCACAGAAGTATTTTTAAGAGTAATTTTGGAGGATTGCGACTAAAACCTCTTAGTTGGTCGCAACTGACACCTATGTCAAGAACATGGTCAACTTGGTCTTCGTGTTATACAGCAATTCGCTGGTTTCTTCTCAGGCCTTGAGGAGTTTTTTACATGTATCAGCACCCGAATCCACCGGTTCACACTTGAGAAAAAGACGTCTCAGAATATCCTTCTCAGTGACATTGCCTTAGGTGAATCCAGATCACTGATTGACTTTGCCCTCATCCGCACTTCGTAACGCGTTGTTACTCTTAATCTCAGCCACTCAGTCAGCCCTTGCATTTTATTTTCCTATCTGTTGACTAATGTATACCGATATCTGAATACCATTTGCGTTTGCTGATCTTGCCGTACTTGCACTAGCGATTATTTTTGTATCTCTTCTATTATTCTGATAAAAGCGTATTTTCCCATATCATATTATTTCAGATAAACGTTTGTAGGAATGACATCAACCTACAATTCGTTATAACGTCCATTAGGGATACAGGGTTGAAGGGTTGAAGGAGTACTTGAATTCTTATGTCGAAGTTGAAATCTTACACTCTTTCCATGACTTAGCGAAGAACAACTAGTGACCATTTCCAAAAATGACATCGAGAAATTCAAACCAATAAAAAGGAGTATTCCGGAAATGGCTGGTGCAGGTAAATTGAGCTTTCCAAGAGAGCCACAGTTTTTGTTACAACCAATTTTGAGAAAATAAAAATTTCGTAAAGTTTCATGTGAGAAATTTTCTTGAAAATCGTAGTGTAAGATGTTTGAAATATGCTGTACTTGAATTAAAAGTACAAAGTTTGTTCTTTGTATACAATTTTTAGCTATGTTTTCTCTCTCTCTCTCTCTCTCTCTCTCTCTCTCTCTGTCTGTCTGTCTGTCTCTATCTCACATACAGACACAGAAGCGCTCTCGTGACTCTTTCTAAAAATGCCCATTTTTATATAGGAAGCAAGTTAGCCCAAAACATGTATTTCTAATAAAATTTTGATATCAAATTTTTGCGTGGAATGTAACACACTCTACTAGAGGTAGTAAAACGTTGTGAAGGAACATGATTACACGCCTTATGCTTAGAAACACTTGAAACTTGTACTTAAAATCAATGATTGCTCTGCAGGAAAGAAATAAGTACGTCGTTAAGGAATAGTTCTTCATGATACAAGGGTTAAAAGGAAGATTTTATTTTGTGGGTAGGTGTGATTCCGAAACGAGGCCGCAGGTCGAGTTGAGGAAACCTACGAACAAAATAAAATCCTTTAACCCGTGCATCATACACTATTTTTAGGCATTCCTGAATATTTATAGATACATTATAGATTATATATAAATATATGGTATAGTTTTGCCTTTCTCGTGGTCATGATAGTCTTCGGGTTGCGATGTTCATTTGCCTTGCGTAGCATCAGTGTTGGCAACATGACTTTTACAAAACCATAATATTCTACATAAGGGAGGCAGTGAAAAAAAAAAAACGATGAAAATAACGTAACGAAATTTAATTAATATTACAATTTTTTCTAAACTTACTCATATTCAAATTTAAATGACCAGTCATTTTTTTAAACAAGCATTGTGTATCTCAGAGCCACAGCCTACTGGAAGAGGCGATGGTCATATTCCACAAGAAAACAAAAGTTGGCATTAGCGGAATGTTAAAAGCTTTTGAGCCCTGAGTGGTAGAATTTTATACTTTTTAACACTCGTGAATTGCTGAAAGTCCGACTTTTACTATCAACTGTGTAAAAAATCATTTTATTTGTAGTTAGGTATGGTCATATTTCTCTGCAAGAAGGTTTTGAAGTTGTAAAGTATTAGATATATTTAGTTTAGGATTTGACGTTTTTATTAATTATAGACAAAAAAGCTGAAAATATTGGAAGGTGTTAATCTTTTAGCATTATTGTTGCAACTGTTACTGTTATTATTATTATTATTATTATTATTATTATTATTATTATTATTATTATTATTATTATTATTATTATTATTATTATTATTATTATTATTATTATTATTATTATTATTATTATTATTATTATTATTGTTGTTATTATTATTATTGTTGTTATTATTGTTATTATTATTATTATTATTATTATTATTATTATTATTATTATTATTATTATTATTATTATTATTATTATTATTATTATTATTATTATTATTATTATTATTATTATTATTATTAAAAGGTATCATTTTGGAAGCATTGCTGTTCAAAGTTATTTAAATATGTGGTATTATATGGACATGCTGTACCTAATACTGACCCCGCTGGCGGAAACGCACTGCTGTTTACTCGTGTACCGTAAGCATAGCAGTCTATTAACTCAGTTTGAAGTGTTTGTAGACACGTGCATTCGCACTTGACGCCGAACATGGGTACAGGATAATGCAATTTACGCTACTGAAAGAGCGTGCTAGGAAATCCATGTCGCTATCCTAATTGCACTCGTTTCGAAGGCCATTTCCAAACGTTTACACTTTAGCCGGACTACATAGTGTGTTTGGGAGCAGCAGAGGTGGCAATCGATACACAACTCCAATCCTTTAATAGCTACTACTAGAATTTTCAGGTTCCCTCCTGCTTTGGCCAACAGAGCAAGCAGAGCACGCTAAAACTTTAATGTCCTGTCCTATCCCGTACTTCCGCTAAATCAGCTCACACTTCCCAAATTCGTGAGCTGGGGTCATGCACCACCCATCCAATATGCCACCCCTGAACTGGTGTATGTAGTGAATGAGAAGAATGTTAGGGCCATTAATTGCACCAAGTATTGTACCCGCATATATAAACACCAAATGATTCATGATAGCACTGCACAAAAAATTGCTTTTGTTTGGATACTTTGCCGGCTTAATGGGAATCGTATTGGCCCCAGACAGCACGCTGTTTGCCGTCGAAGTCAGATATTCAAAGCCGTAATTCAAGCGCATGGATTTCTCATGCAAATTACAACTACAATAACCACATACCTTCATTATAGATGTTGAAAATGATGACCTTATACCTCTCACACCTTTTAAGAAAATTTGCATTAACACTCATTGCATCTTCATGGGCATGTGGATATACCAATGTTTCGTCCAAAATTAAACACTGGTGATTAGAGATATCGTCAATATTGTCCACTCATTTGCTGAAATTAAGTCTACCACATCGTGTGGTTGGATTTCGCGAATTGCAGTCATGTTATATGTACTTTCAATTTTAAAGTTTAGTGAATTCCTATGCGAAGTTTATGGAATTCCTTATTACTTTATAGCTTTCTCAGAGATTTCTTTGGATACCATTGTAACTCTTGTCCAATCTCGTTGATTTTTATTCTTTGTAAGAACGCGGTGATTTACTTCCGGTTGGTTATCAAGAGTAGGGCCAATTTCTGTAAACCTGTTCACAAGATTACGAACAGTTCCTGTGTTAGATGCACGAACACCACGGAATCTGTTTATAAATCGCGGTCACACTTCTCTAATGCGTGTTATGGCATAGAATAACAAATGGAGATTCTGTATACTAAAGTATATGGACTTTTTGGCATCATAATAGCACTAAGACACCATAACACATGATCTCATTAAGTATAAGCCCCTACACACCACAGCTGAAAGGAAGACGGTAACAGCCCAGTACAGCCCAAGCAATTCCCCGTTCTACCTCATTCCCTCCAGTCATTACAGTCCGCAGCTGATACGGAGAGTCCGAGACACGCTTGAACCGAAAGCGGTAAGGAGGACGTCGGCAAAGCGTGAGGTAAATACCGGCATTCTATTTGCGATCATTTCCCTTCAGTACTGCGCTGGCCCATATGTTTCGGTCAATGTTTAGTACCCACAGGTTAAAGTAAACATCGCAGTGGTTTTTTGTGTGAATCAGTTTTTAGTGAGTGTATCGTCGGAAGCAGCTGTTTGTTAGACAGAAAGAGTAGTGAACTGTCAACAGTATTTGTGTCAAAGTTACGATAGGACAGAACAACTGTGACCTGCTAGGTCACAACGAATTGTAGATTGTGCTAACGATAAACAAGAGAACTGTGCTTTTGTGATTCAGTTTTTGAAGCGAAATAAAGTAACAGAAAAAAGTAACTGGACTTATCATTTGTCACGATAATTTCTGTTGCGGATTTTCTCAGCAATAGGCTTCATAAGTGATGATGAAGTTTTTGCAAACAGTTTGCCATTGACCTCGAAGTTGTATTTAATTAACTGTGAGATGGTTGCTGCTCTTCAATTTCCTGAGACAGCTTATTGTTATTGTGACTTCACAAAGTTGCTCACTGTTTCCATTCCAATGTTCACATTCTTGTAAGTGCTGTTGGTGTGCTTCTTTGGATGTTTGAAAGTAGGTTTCCTATTACGCCCCTGTGTAATTAATGTCCGCCTATGTTAATGGGTTCTGTATGTCTTGGATTAGCTGCGGCTTGTAATGGAGATCCATTAGAGAACCCTCCAAAGTAGCAGACGTACTGCAGGATTACATTTAGTTTCCGCTGCATGATCTTTATGAGGGACATAAATTTATTTTCAAAATGTGCATGAACTGGAGCAGTTCGTATATTTTTCATAAAGATTGCATGTTAGGAGGTACAACCAACGCCGGCATCCAAAGCTCGGTAAGTACACTACAGAATCTAAGCTCTATTGATCGTGTGTTTGAGTGTGGTTACTCATTTTTCTCATTCCCCGTCCCATATGACCTATTCAGGTAGTGCTTCCAAACTTTAGAACTTACAAACTCTAAAGTAACCAGCTTAAATGAGTGTCCGGCCCTCATAGCAGTGGTCTTTTGCGCTCCGCCCCGGAGAGGCTTGACGGTTCGAGTCCCGCTTCGGACATATCTGTGTATAGGTATGCGTGTGGGTGTATATGTGTGTGAGCGTGACAATTCAAAATCTGAAAAACAACGAAAAACGACAATGAAAAAAGCAAAAAAAAAAAAAAAAAAAAAAAAAAAAAAAAGCACAAAATGGCTTGGCTTTGCTAAAAACCGTTCGCCTACCACCTAGATGGCCCGGGTTCGATCCCCAGGAACCCCTTGTGGTATTCGTGGTAGACGAAGCGGCGTCTGGGCGGGTTTTCTCCGGGTTCTCCGGTTTCCCCCGCCACTCATTCTACCAACTGCTCTATCATCACCGTTCAAATCATCAATTTCGCCCGCATTTCAATTTATCCTCTTTCTCACTATCACACGTGGTACTTGGCTGAACACCCGCTTCCAGGTCTTCACTCTGTCCGGTCCATAGGTTCCTCTGCTGTCCGTCAGGCCTCTGACCCTAGACACTGGCTTATAAGTCCGAGGGGGCGCAAGTCCTACATAAGGGGAGGGTAATCAGATAAAGAAACAGAAGAGCACAGCTACAATGCCTTTTTTCTGTAGCTATAAGTAATGTGTTTGCGTGGTAGCAGAGGGTAACTGCAGTTAACGTATTAAAAATAAAATTAATGTAATATGAATATACCTGCATACACTGGTTACATTCATATGACTTTCTCTAGTCATTCTTAAAACAAGTTTATTCTTTTACCTATTTCACGTTAATTGACATAAACATATATAGAAATCATTTTATTACATATATCCTTGTACACAAAATCGAGACGTGAATGTAGTTGGTTTAAGAGATCAAATCTTTTTAGTGCTAGTCACTATGCGATGGCTTGACATTTCGCTCTCTTTACATGGCCAGAAAATACAATAATATAATGTATAATCTGATATTGCTTTCATATAGGTAACTTTCTCTGCTCAATCTTGTACAAAGTATTCTTTCTTACAAATGTTTATTCTTCAAGTTATTTCATGTTGTTCGACACAAACATTTGCAGAAATTGTCTTATTACAGTTATCTTGTAGCTGAAATGGGATTCGGGCAGTAAACTAGGAGTAAGTGATAATGTTATGTTTTAAGACCGGGATGCTGTCTAATGGCTTTGAAATTCCATTCTCTTTGCATGGCCAAGAGAGACGGGGAGACGAATGGGAAAATCTTATTTGAAAATGTTAACCAGTAACAAGTAATATTTCGCAAATGCTTAACTAAGTAAAGTGTATCAGATCTACATTTTTTATGTAGCAAAATGTTGTGTATGTCTTTCGGATTAGCAGTTAAGCAAACGTTATCCAGAATAAAGGAGAATATACATTTGATTTGGCATGCAAAATGTCTTAACATATGGTATTTTAATAAAGATTGTCACCTATGGCCATTTTGGACAAAATAAAAATTTGCGAAATGTTTTCCACAAAAAGGGTTGTTTGCGGTGGGGGAATTTTCTTGAAAACCTTCCTGTTGCATCCGTGGAAGATGCTGTAGGTACTTTTGATGCTGTCCACCAACACACACACACACACACACACACACACACGCGCGCGCGCGCGCGCGCGCGCATTTTTTTCTAATATTGTTTTGTAGCATTCAGGAAGCTCCAAAACGGCGTATTTCTATTAAAAACTCGCTATCCAACTTTCGGGTGGAAGTAACATCTTCTCTAGCTACTTTGTAATGCTAGACTTGAACAAGTTTGACAATTATGCTATGAATTCCGTATGTCTGTTGCACATTTCATTTGCTTTCAAATATTTTGGTGTTTGGGATAACCTACAAGGGATCTTTGGTTTGGTCCTTTGCTTTAATGGTTAAAACAAATGATGATCACAGTTTTCTAACTACTACAGTGTTATGCACATATGAGGTCGTTGCGGATTTTATAATTGCCAAACGCTAAACATCGGGAATTTTTTTTTCAACATTTCTAGTGAATACAAAATTACTTTATATGTCCCAATATCTGGTTATTGCAGGAATATTACAAAGATTATGGGATGTTCTATTCAATACACTGAGAGTTAAAAGTTTCCAGACACCCATTTAGCTGGAAGTTTTATTTTTTCCACTTAACTACAAGGAATTAAAAAATAAGAAGAAGAAACTTTGTTCAAAATACAGTGTTAGTTAAAAATGGTGAGTACCCACAGTAACATGCTTCGAGAATGTACAAAACAGGTATCATACTGTGTATTTCTGTCTACTACGTCATCATCCAGGCATGCCATATTTAACCCACACCATCCTAACCCACAGGTAGGATAAAGGATCCAGGGAGGTCCTATTTCTGGCCGTGAAATAGAGACTATGTTGTACAAGTCAAACTGTTCTGATCGTTAAGACAGTTTTTATCAAGTACATGAACCTAATTGGCTTAGAAAGAGCAAGGTCAGTCAGTGAGAGTTGCTAGCTACAATGAAATTAAAAATCTGCTGATGATTTAAGAGAGAAATAAACATACCTATATATGTGAGCTTATAATAATTTAATTTTTCATGTTAGAAAGTCAGGTATTAAAATGACAGAAAAAATCATTGCTTTCACAGGGATGCACTATCTGCTAAGGAATATAATCAAGTTGAGGTTTACTTAGCATATTGCTAAATAGAATACTTGAGATACCTACACCAAGAAGTGTGCATTTTTCTCGAATAGCTAAATGCATGTATTACGTACTCGAGACAGGTTTTTTTTTAACAACCCCTCCTCAGTTGGGGCCCTAATGACCAAGTTGTCGACGGGCCCTTAAACCCAACACACTCACTCACCCCCTCCTCAGTTGCCGCTGTAAAGAAGTCCATGGTATACCGGAACATTGACGTGATAATGCAGTGCTGTTTTTATTGATGAAGTGTAATACGTAATTACTTATTTCCAGTAAGGATCGCCTCTAGAACACTCTAGCTTTGTTTTTGTAAGAAAGCAGCATGGCATAAACAAGGCGCACTCGTTTTTCAAGGAAGTGCAAAGTGCAGCTCTTAACAAAGAGCTGTTACACGCTTGTAGTTTTTCTCGCAGCACTGAAGTGGCGTATCTGATTTTCCGGTTACACTTTTTCTATAGCCTGTACATTTAATGAGAGCAGTTTCGTAGCTGCAGTGCCTTTGGGAGCACGTGGCTTGTAAATTATGGAGGATGCAGCGGGCACAACTTGAAAACCCACGTGAGGGTTTTCCCTATTTTCCCCTTGCTTGCCGTTTAAAAACAAATAAGGGCATGCTGCAGGAAATTGACCCTTCATGTTTTCTATGTTGTTCGTTCGTTTACTCATATTTCAGCACTGCACAAAGAAATTATGTAGATCTTAAGTATGTTATGTAATGTTATTTAAAATAATAGCGGATATTTCTCTTTTATTTAAAAATTAAGAGCTAAGAAGGCTCTCTTTTTCTATTTTTTGAAGTCGACCACAATTTTGTGAAATTATATTTTTGTTTTGGTTTTCAAATTCAGCGCCCAATCTTAATCAAACCGCTCTACAGCAAAATCTTTTGAGTTTTCTCGTTTCCTCCTGTATTAGATCAGCTCTCCATTTTGGTTGGAGATATCTACACAAGACATTTGAATGCTGTTCTTTTTTCGATTATTTAAATTAAATGACCATTGGTATAAGCCAGCGATATACTGCCTTGTCTCTTTGAAGACGCTTACTAATTAGCTGCTATTCCCCACCCTCCTTCTTTAGTCGGTGAGTGAATCAGCTAGCGCCTGTGGCGTGTAGACGCACAACCAGACAGGCAGTATCCAGTGACACACACAGACGATTCCAGTTGCAGTTTCTAAGTCATACCTTATATTTTCTGGGAATGTCCTCAGAAGACCTCTTCATTCTGGATGATTTTTTTCATAAATGGTAAACAGTAAGAGACAGGCAAAAGAGTAGTAAATAAAAAATGATTTCGTTAAAACACACAGTTTAGGTCAAATGCTTATTTTTCCTTTTGAGTGAACATTTCAGAGATATTCTTTATCACTTATTTGAATTTTCCAATACGTATACTTTTCTCAAATAGGAATATGTTATCCTTTTTTACCTTTCAGCCTTGCAACTGAATTTCAATCAGTTAGCAATCAGTTCTTAAAACATTTGACTATCGCTTAAAGCCTACTATATTCCCAAATTCCCCTTACACGTGCAAGAAAATGCTAATGTAGATTAAAATGTAGAAGATAGCGAAATAATCATTTACAAGAATGTGTATAAGAGTAAGTATAGCTCTACATGTATTTGCGAATACAGTTTCTCCGAATTTAGCTATATTGAAAGTCTGTATCGCAATATGTTACGCAACGATCACTTGCTGTATCTTCTAAGGCTATACACTTCGACTTTGTCGCCAAATAATGATAGACTTTGTAAACGTAAGCAGTATCCAGAAGTCACTAATGAACAGATGTTTACCGCATGAAATTTGAAGCGCAACGTATAACTAAACCGCTCTGCAACACAATTTAGTGTTAAAAGCATGGTACAGTCCGCATAAAGTGGGAGGAGGTTAATCCAACCTCTCTTTCGTAAACTTGGACATCGGTGGTAGAAGCTTTCTACTACGCGAACTTTGAAATGTCTCTTCTTTTTCTTTGATTTCAAGTCAACGTCCAAACATGGTATAAGCTCTCTACAACAAAATCTTTTCAAATGTTTTCCTTCAACGCCCGACCTTGATCAGAACTGTCCACACCACCACCTCTGGAAGCTTTTTCTTTCTTCTTTTTTCCTTTTTTTTTGATTTCAAGTCGACGTCCAATCTAGGTCAGCGCTCTCTATAACCAAGGCTTTTTCAGTTCAATGTTCGCAATCCCATCGGCGGTTTATTAAAATAATTCATAGATTCTTTCAAAAGTCACTTCCGAGTTAAAAGACTTAAAACCTCAGTAATATTGGTGTAGGAAAGGGAGAAATACGTTTTGTTAACCAAACAGTGGGTTCTATTTTTCCAAAAGGCTCAGAAATTGTGACCTACTGCAATGTCTATTGCTTCATTTGTTTCTTTGCAGTAGGAACTTTCAGCCAATGTCTTTAAAATTTATCTATTGTCCTGCTGCAGAAGAATTCCGTTGTTTTGGTGACAATGTTTGCAATTGTTTTGGAAAACTAAGGAATAGAGTTCATAGGAGCATTCTTATTTGTTTCAACGCATCGCTTATAGACTTCTTACAACCTTTAGGAAAATCTTGTCGCATCAAGCGCTGGCTCGACCCATTTCTTAATAAGGAGGCACCCTACGGGCGGTGCCCGTTAACTATGGGGGTAGGGGTTGATAAGCATGACGGATGGAATGAGAGCGCCAATAGATTTCACCTTGGAATCCCAACCACATTGCGCCTTGGGGTACTTCACATACGCTAGACATAGGCTTTTATAGGGCCACATTAAAATCTCCATCCTAGAGCCGGAAATCGAAGCACTGAATCATAGCACCGCAGTCATGAACGAAACCGCTTCGCTATAGCTACAAGCGTTTTTAGAGGAGTCACAGCTTTGGGCGAAATCTTAAATGTAAACTCTTAGGCAACTTGTTAAGAAATACTGTGAATTTGTTCAAAGAAAAGAAACTAAGGGGTTATATTATTTAAATATATACATGAAAACGTTAATGGAAAGAATGTATATTATGTATTAAAATTAATTGGGATAATTCAGTGAGAGAAGAAATCTATAGCGTGTTCAAATGCTTCGCAGCGGACAGCGATGATGTAAGGAGACTGGGAAAACCTTTGGTGAAGAAAGAAGACAGGATTACTAAAGATTACATAGAAAGTAAATGCAGCAGTAAGTATATTAAAAGTACATCTTCCAATTACTGTTGCATCGCCATCGCTTGGAGTGTAGAAAGGATTCTCAATGTGACGATTGCAGCTAAACCGAGGCAAAAAGGAACAATGAAAAACCGGTAAAATTCTGATGTACATCACATTTTACTCCGATCGCAAAAGAGGAGCAACGCAAAAACGATACGGTAAATTATAAACAACATCGCTTGCAAATTATTATTATTATTATTATTATTATTATTATTATTATTATTATTATTATTATTATTATTATTATTATTATTATTATTATTATTATTATTATTATTATTATTATTATTATTATTTTATTTATTTATTTTTTTTGCAGTGGAAAACAATTAAAATCATATACTAATGCAAACTAAAAAAGAAAATCAAAATCCATCACTTTTGGAAACCATTATTTTAATGTCAAAGCGTGCCCTAACCTTTAAAGTTATGGCTTATGGCTGAAAAACATTTTTAAATAATTAAAATGATAATATGCTCAAACTTAAATAAAGAAAAAAAGATGAGCTTTAATTCTGAAAAACATTCTTTTCTTTCTTCGGACTGGAATAATTTTAGAATTGTTTGTAACTAGTTTTGAAAAAGCCTGTGTATCGAAAATGTGATCATTACTAGGGTTTCTCTTCAGGGGAGCTATTATTATAAATGCTATGATTCTTAATTAACTGGTTTTTATTGTCTCACACATCTTATTTGCATTATATAGTAAATAATCTTGAAGATTTTATTGCATAACAACTATAAGTTAAATACCGCTAAAACTAAAATTCTCTTTGCAAATAATATGGATTTAAGTCATATGAAGTAAACATCTGTCATTTTTAAATAATGTATACCTAATTAGTCCTATTTTCCTGTTATTTTATTTATTTTTAGCGTTTGCTGAAATTACATCAGTAAGTTGGTATTTAACTGTAGTTATATCTTCGAATGGTGTTCGTCTAAAATTGCTTTGCCAAATGGAGCAAACTAATTATTCAAATTTAAAAGAACTATTCAAAAACAAAACTCGATGTAGCACTCCGGTTGAAGGACATTATACTATGATAAAATAAATAAATGCAAAATAAAAAAAAAGTTGAAAATTTCCCAGATTATCAGCTTTGCGATATTACACCAAGCCATCATAGACAAGCTAATTTTTCTTTTTTCTGCTGAAAACGTTTTTATGTGGAGCTGGAACAAATAGGCTGTGATCAGTCGATTTAGACCTTTTCTGACCCAGAATTAACTGTCACCTGACCCCAAGCTATCATACCTTCCTTTATTCATTAGCATTGCTCTTTGACATTGTCTTTGGCTAATATTCCAGTTGAGTTGTTCATAAAAATAGATAATCAATAGTCATGCTCTTTAAAGTGGCTTCTCTGGGTGAGCTGTAGGTAAAACGGTGCAAATGAATGCTTTTGAGGGTAGCTTTACGTTCAGTAGTGGAAGGCAAAACCACATTAATAATTGGTGGTTTGACCGAAACGCTTTGAAGGAAGCCTTTCTAACTAACCTTATTGACATCGTCCCAGAGTTCTGTGATTGTGTGGGCCCTGAGCGCGAACGCTTGCCTCCTCAGTAATGCAATTTCATGAAGCTAAAGTTTGGTTGTAGTTGAGTGACTGCTAAATCTGACCTGATTTAACTACCAAAACTCTCGCCATTCCATCTATTCCAGCTGGAGAAATGTATCTTACACGGCCTGTAAACGCTTGCTCATCATAATATTTACATTGTGAATTGTCATGACTTCTGGCTGTAGGTATGGGTACAGTGGATCACGAATAAACCTGCATCCTCTGGCGTGTATCGACTTTTGCGTCTAAGCCCAGGCAATATTAGCAGATACCTGCAAGATTATGAAGTAAAAGTAAATAGATAAAAAACGGATTAGAATGTTTTATGGGATGCTCCGATCAATTTAAATTAAAAATTATCATTGTTTCATATGCTTGCAATGCGTCTTTTCAGAGCTCAAAGGGACATTGCTCTGTTTGTCTTAAACTGTTGTCCGTTTGCTTTATTATTTGAGTATATTTTGTTGAGGAAATTTAAAACATATGAAAGTGTAACCATTTGTGCTACGTACCGGGGATATTTCATTCCAAGCCATACACAGGGTATCCCAAAACCACTTTGTATGTTATTTGATACAGGAAATACATATTTTTTCAAGAAAGAACCAGTGCTCCAAATGTACGGTTTGAACCTGTAGGGTGTCCAAGTTTGAAAACGGTGCGATGTTACAATTTGTTTAGATTATTTTTAGTTGAAGTAGTTATGCAACCCATTAGCCATGAATGTAATATAGAAGGACGACGTGAGTCATAGCTGCTGCCAAAATGGACTCACAGGACCGATCTACCTAAGATTTACAAAAGAGTTTGGTCTACGCTATTGGATGTGCCACTAAAGGTTCGGTATTTAATATGGATGCAACAAGATAGAGTTCCGGTACACTTTCATATGAGTGTGCAGGATCCTTGAACGTCACATATCTAAATCGATGGATTAGTAAAGAGATCGAGTCGCTTTTGTAACTCTGCGCTTCGCATTGCATACCAATGCCACTGTATTTTAATAATCTTCATTGCTCCATTTCCTTTGTACTAATGGTGTAATCGACTTCGTTAGCAGGGCATTCTAAATAATGCGCAAAGAGGAAAATTTGCTAACATTAGAATTCAGTGAACCGATGTTTTGTTTAACAACAGAGAATATTGTTTTTCCAGATCGTCACAGATTTTGTCTTTTTCACAGAGGTTAACCTGGTGACTTGGGAGTGTGAAATTTGAATATTCACCATGTTAACCCTTAGTTTGGTGCATGAATTAACCCTTTCAAACCGTTAGTTTAGGAGTGCTACAACTTTCACGATTATTGGGCATGATGAATTACGAAGTATTCGTTGCACACATTGAGCTTCGATGGGGTTCTACAATTCTCTCGAAGATTCATTAGATCTTTCTCCTGTTGTGAATATCTGTGTTGATACTCGTGAACTATGTGAGATAGCAAGTTCTGGGAGCTGGGAAATGGACAAGTCCACCACACCAATACCTACGCATAAAGAAGTTCATCTAGGTAGAGCATTCAACACCCGTAGAGGAAATTGAGCGGTTGAAAGAACGGGATAAAGTAAGCAAACCTCTTGGTTTGCAGGCTAGGCACTTAAGAGATACACGTGAATGAATGGTTCAGGATTACCTCGGTCTAAATTGTTTGAAAACATCGTAGGCTTTTCTCCTTAAGCGCTGGAAGCGTTCCAAGGTTTGCTGTAGTTTGCATGCTGAAAACTCCTACAGGTAAGGAGTTGTACTAAAACCATAGGTACAGTTCTAGGACCAACACAATCTGAGAAGATAGAGAAGGCAATCTCACATCTTGTCTGAGGGGTTCCCTATGCAGTAAAATTGGAACAACTTTACACTTTGAAGAGTATCCGGATCCTACCCTGTAAGGTCAGTTGCCCTCTTAATATCATATATTCACAGTTACGTCGCAAAGGACGGAGCCACTTTCTCTTTTTTGCTTCTAATGTATGTCTATAATACCCTCACCCACTAAGGGATGTCAAATTAGTTCTTTGGAACGGTTCCTTAAATAGAGGTCCGTTGGATTTATATCGGGCGAATTAGCTGAACAGTGAGTTGAAATCCTTGTATTATCACTACAGCAAAGCTAAGTTATTACAACAATTCTTAACAACAGAATGAGTCTCTTCGAAGGGTTCGGCAGTGAATGTTGGAACTACCATGCAACATTCCCACAGATTCACCTAGTTAAGGAATGACTTTTTATCAGCCCAGTCCTAACTAGGAAATCTCGGATGGAACATAAACTAATTTGAAAACAGCATCCTGCATTCGGTTAAAGATTTTAAAGGAAATGTCTTCACAAATAGAGATGGGGACGGGAAAAAATTCTTGTTAATTAAAATTACTATTTTAAATGTGTAGAACAAAAAAAAACTGTATTTTTTAATAACATTTGCTTATATAAATTTCACACGTGAATGTTTAACATCGAAGGCTATTGTTTTAATTTCATTAATCCAACTTACTCCTTTGGAGTTGAAATCCAGTCCAAAATCGTAATCAGGGGATGACCAAAGTATAGAATTCGGACACGTCATTAAATTGGTCACAAAGACATACAGTTTCTTTTTTTTTTTTTTTTAAATGAGCCTTGCTTATCTGCAATAAAAATGAGTACAGTAAAACAAACTATTTTTCCTCTTAAAGGCCGACTCAGACTCTGACATCAATAGATGTTTTACGAAACATTAGTTAGTTTACCTTCATATTAATACTGTCTCTATCCACTGTAGCTTATGTTTACACCTCTTTACAAACTTCTTTGAAAAGTCTATTTTTCTGTTTATTTCATGTTAAGCGAGATACCCATTTGCAGATAATTTAACTACACTTTTATTACTTATACAAGGAGGTATAGAAGAATGAACAGAGTGCAGAAGACAAATATTAATAATAATGAGCAGATAAAAATCATGGAATGTATTACCTCACTTCTTTATTAGTTATGCTGTTCACATCATACCTTTGTCTTAAATTGCGTCTTTTGGGGGATGAGAGGTTGGAATGAGAGGTTTCAGAAGCCTCAAAAGCATATATTTGTGGTTAAAGTACGTATTACGAGTGGAATACAGTCGTTCCTCCATCTACCATAAGTAGGTGGTAGAGTCATAAAAATCAATCAATTACAATTGAATGTGGGTAAACATATTTAATAGAAGCAAGCAAAATGACCGCAAACCACACGGACAACAAGTTGATGGACGTGGACTGTCTCTGTAGTCGAATGGTTAATATTCTATTTCTCAATCCAAAGAATTGTTCTTTAACTAATTGTTCTTTAACCCACACAAACACACACACACACACACACACACACACACACACATAAAGAGAAATGAGAGAGAATAATATATATACTTATATATAATTATATACTTATATATATACTTTCCCAAGAATTGGAAGTATGAATGTGAGATTGAGCGTATCTCTTGATGAAAATTGATTAATTAAAAAACAATAGCAACAAGCTGGTCAATGAGTTTGTTTTTCCTGAAGTCAGAAGCCTCCAATATGACCACAGAATTTAAATGCTGCTATACAAGCTATGCAAATGAAACACTACACACGGAAAGAAAGACAAATTCGAGATCCATTTGCAAAATGGAAAGACAAAGATTTTTATGGGAAAATATCTCTAAAAGCACTTGAATTAAAACAAGAATTAATACTTATATTGTTTAATAGTGAAATAGGAGTAGCGCGTGTGGGTGTCACTCTAAAGCTAAAATTAAGTTTAACCTGGTGCTTGAAGATTCATAACTGTTTAAAGAATGCAACGTAACTTTCATAGCCAAGATATATATATTTAATTCCTGCTTGAGCTTGTAAATCGTTTCGCAAAGCAAATTAAACATTGAATGGAATGTAGCGCTATTCTTTCTGTCGTGTTGCTTCGTCTGAGCGTTAATTTTTGCGTGTTTGGAGTTTAATACATGAAAAATTTAATGACATGCAAAGTGAATTATACCATGAATGTGTGCAAGAGCGATTTTTCACTGTAGATAGTAATTCTAGTTTTTTGAAAAGACAACTGCAAAACACAAGGGAAACAGTAAATAGAAAAAAGAAACGCATTTCTGTTCATTCAACATACATGAAACTGCTGCAGGAGATTGCTTCTGTGAAGGCTCCGTGGTGCTATAATTTTATTTCTAGTAGGCGAGCGGGAGAACAGAGCGGAAATTTTGTTTTCAGATACGAAACGGGGGAAATGCAAATGTTGCTGCTTTCATAATATGCTTAAGAAGACGAATACAGACCACCAGAAGCAAACGCGAAGTGCACATTGCTAGTGTTGCGTGTGATGAATATGAAACAGGTTTTTGTGGTGCACTCAATGAAATGAAATTGAAGTAAATAATAGTTACGTGTTTTGAGCAAATGAAATCTCTGTCCTTTTCGTTCTCTCTGTCTCATTCCTCCATAAACAGATGAAACGTGATCTATGACTGGGAATATCACAAGTAATAACTTAATCGTTGATAGCGTCACAGCCTGAGTGAGATATCAATAATGGTAACTGATTGATTACGTTATAACTCAGCATATTAAATGACTTATATTTATTCCGTTCAGTTGATTGACATTCAGCATTTTCAGTTCTATGCCCAGCAAATGTATTTTCTTGTAATTGTTTGAATAACCGATTGTTTGATTTATTGAGCATGTCATCGTTCTCATTTCTAATGGTGGATACAGGTTAGACATTTTGGTGATTGAAAAGAAATAGGAACACATTCTGCTATTATTTGCTTACAGCACGCAACCATGCTGTTTTTAAAGGTGTTCAATCGCATTAATGGAGTTTGTAAAACCTACTCTAAAATAATAATTTAATAACTCTACAACTGTACTGCATATGGTGTAAATAAGGTGCCGTGTTGTGCAGGACTTAGAAAATTTGACATTAAAGACATGACTTTACTTTCACGGCTGTACCATGTATATTTTCATTTAAACAGCTTAGAACATTTACTGTTTAGAAGGCAAGTGAGTATAAATGCTTTTAGTGTGCAGCCAATTTTTTAATTCTTTTAAATTCAAAATCAGTACCTTCATGGTTTGAAAGCATTAATTCGGAAGAGTTTGTAATCTATGTAATCTGCAATATAATATAAACCCTAAAGAACATAGAACAATAGTTCTGGACGCTTTTGTACTCGGAAAATTGCTCATGAACGTCACTAAGGGCTTTGCACTCGCAAAAACAGCAAAAAACGTTTTTCATCAGTGTTCCATCAATAATAATGGTTAACTTCGTTTGGTCTCCACTATACTTCCACAACTGGCGTAATCTGCAACTCCTGTTGTCAAATTTGGTTTTTTTTTCTCCTTTCTTAAAAAGAGCAGGGGAGAAGATGTGAACTACCCTCTGTGCTCTTAATTGCACCAAGTTTGTCGGTTCACCGATCCGGATATGTTTTCCCTTTATTTGTACGGCATTGATTTTATAATTTCAGAGAGAGAATATGGTCTTTCGTCGCAAAAAAGTAACAAATCACTTTGCTATTGGAGTCTGCTTTCCTTTATTGCTCAAGCGTCAGAGGCCAATTCTCATTTCAATTATTCAAATAACTGTTCCACTAGCCCCTCTGCCAACTCCGAAGTGCCAGTCACTATTGAGGGGCGGATCAGCGTGACCGGTTTTTGTGACATTGCCTTACCTTGTACTATAGATTTTTTTATGATGAAGAAGAGAGGATGAGTCCGATGTAAACAACGGGCGTGTGTCTGCAATGCTCGTACAGGTTGTACTTATAAAACCTGTATATACTGTGACGACTAGTAATGTTTTTATTTCATTATAGGATACTACCATTTACGTATGTGTGAAGTGAATACTAAATACTCTGTTCATTACAGTGGACAATAATATATATTTGGAGGTTATCCAACGTGAACGTTCTCGGGCTCTCACTTAAAAACTATGTCCTAAAAAACTCCTTTCGACATTGCAAGAGAGAATGGGTGCATGCGAATTACACATTATATGATTGTCTTGCACCTTTTGATCTGAAACTTAGTTTTGCAGCAAGACATCTCGCACACCACACATTATTGAAAAACCAGTGTTTTTCTAACACATTCTGAAGCTTATCGTTCACATTTTTCCTAACGTCTAACGTCTCCGGCTTTTATTTCCTTAATTTTTACATACTTCTTTATGCGTAGGTATAACCTTTGACATGTACAACTAGGTGTTTCTAAGGAGACTATGGCATTGGATAAGCAACAAACGTTATTCTTTATGAAATTTAAACTACTCAAAGACACACCGAAATAAAGGATTTTGAAATTTCAATTGCATATGACTCTGGAATCTAAAGTATTGTTCACTCTAAAGGTATATTTCGGTGTATCTGTTTACCCCCAGTCTGTACCCAGGTGACACGTGCCAAGACAGTATGCTGTCTCCAACAGTACTTAAAATCACTGACCAGGTCACTTTAATTACGTCATCATATATCCTATCATTCCTTTTCAGAAACTATTACGAGCTCAGAAGATAGGTTGCGAAAGATATACGCCCTCTCTACTACACTTTGTAATGTCTTATGTATGTATAGTACCGTTAACATAAGGTTGCTCACCTCTTCCTCCCAGGACTGTGGCGAAATTAGCTGGTAAGTAAGACCATAGTAAAGGAAACACTATGTTGCAATCCTCAAATATTAGAAAATGAATGCTTTCAGTTTAACTTATGTGATTTCCTTTGCTCAGAAGGGCATTTCTGTTGTTTAACCATCATGTCGAGAACTACCAATTTGCAAGCCGTTTCATGTCATTCTCAACTGCGGGCATATGATACATAAATAATACAGCAAACACAATTATAACATTTCCAAAATTACGTTTTTGCTATGTAGTGCAAAGTACTGTTAAAATATTTCCATGCACTCAACTATTTTTAAAGTGATATGAACTATGGGATCTTTTTCTCAGAGCACCTATACGTAGTTGGGTGTGAAGATAGACACCAGTTAAATTGGCTAATAAATTTAATTGGAAACTAATAATGAACTATTTGAAAACAGTTGCCGAATGTTTGAGGAAACATTGGAATTAAACTCTTTCTTAATCTTACGACGAGAATCTGTAACTGCTTAAGTGTTATACCTTCTAACTTCTGACGTGTCAATAACTTTACGGTTTAAAATAACTTTTTCCTTAATAACAATGAGATGGTAAGTTGCCGTGAGTCGCGCAAACGCTAATCGGAAAGTTCCCTTGCGGCGATCTCCAACTATGTGTAGTGTAACCCGAGTGAAGTTGCTAGGCAGTATGGACTGCCGATGACCGGCAACAATAAAACACCTATGTTAGGCACGAAAAGCACGAAAGAAAGACATTAATTATAGAACTACACATTCTGTTACCAACAGAAGTCCCGCCTACATCATGACTACCACTAACGCTCCTACTTATATATCGTCAAATGTTGAGCTTCTCAGTCGCATCCGAGACGCTGCTTTTCTTTTATGACTAGTTCTAAAATTACGTGCTCCTTACTAATTTCAGAACTGGGCCACCTGCGCTTTTTGCACCACTTATTGTGACAAATGACAAGTCCACCTACTTTTTCTGTCACGTTATTTCTCTTCTAAAACTGAGTCAGAAAAATACGGTTTTCATTTTTATGGTTAACACAATCTACAATTCATCGTAACCTTGTAACTCACAGATGTTCTGTTCTATCGGTATCTTGAAACAAACTACTTAAAGCTCTACATCTCTCTTATCTCACAAACAGCTTGTTTCGACGATCACACTCACTAAAAATTGCTTCACATTACGAATAACTCCGACGCGACGATGAAATGTCTAAAACTGGTTCTGATGAGGCACACTCAAACTCTCTCAACACTAACTGCACACCAATAACTTAAAAACTGTTAACTGTCTTCTGTCTGGCTTTCTCGCTTTTATACTCTAGGCCAGTTGCCGGCAAATACTCTGGAAAATACACATTTTTCAAGGAACTTCTCGTAAACAAGCCGGCAGTATCCCGAACAGTCAGGAATCGCTTTGTTCTGACCGCTCCATTGTCATCGGGCCACGTGTTTACAGGCAGTAGTGTGAGTTAGCTTGACTTTCAGTATCTCGATGACGTGCGTCACATTACTGACAGAAACGCCTTCAAGCTAATTGTTTTTTATTGACTTAACTTCATCGTACTCTAATGGCCTTAGCTACATTGACTTTTAACTAATTGCCTGTTCCTCAACTCCTAAATTAACTAACAAAACCTTAACGTGTTTCCTACGTTAGACACTGGTTTTACATGTGGAAATTCTTTACTGCAATTATTTACCCATCTCCCTATCACTTTTTCATAAAATTATTAATCTTACTGAGAATAACCCCAATATTGGAAGTGATGGCTAACAGTTTACCTATTAAGTAATTCTTGTACTAAACGTTCGTAATTTACAATTACCTTTGATATATCTACGCTTTTTTCGAGTTAACAGAAGCAGATAGCTTATAACTTCTGGTTCTTGTGACTATTCAAGCATACATCGTAGCTTTTTCTATCAGCTGTGTATGAACAAAGAAGAGGGAGAAGTTTTGCTCATGGAGACGTAAACCCAACAGTTCCAAATTTCCCCTTCACGTAGGCACATCCCTTTGCCATTGACATTATTCACGCTATCTTAGGAAAACACGATTCCCCTGTCACCGTTCTCTTCGATCTTCTTAAACACGGTGACTGCAGCTTTTTTCCCCTTTCTCAAAGGTTTTCCCCATTTGTGAGCAAAGCCTACATGACGGTGCGGGTGGTATTGATCAGATGTAGGAAATCAACGGTAAGATTACAGACAGATGCTGCCTATTTGGGAGTTGAAACATTATTGCGTTAGTTATACAAAAATATATCAACGGTAACACAAATCCAGGTTAGTCCATATTTAGCATAGGAACTAATAAGCAGGTATAACTTGAAATACCTGTAGATCATTGACACATCTGTAGTCTAAGAAAGTGGATAGAAGGAAAACAAATAATAACTCTGATGTGTTGCACTCACATGACTTTCTCTACTCTTATATGTACTAACTATTCTTACAAGCTCTTATTCCTCTATCTTCATGTTTGTCGAGATAAACATTTGCAGATATTATATTGTTGCTAATCTTCTTATCGGTGCAAGTGGATATGGGACTTTGAGCAACATTCTAATCTTTTAAAACTGCCCGCTATATGAAAGCTCCGAAACGCTCTTTGCACGGTTAAGAGCTGAAATGTGAATAACAACTTTCCATTGTAGTAAAGTTAGGTGTTTTAACGAGATGTACGTTTTTTGTGTAGTAAGAGTTGGTCTATCTCTTATGGTTTACCAGTTATTCAAAAGCAAAAAAGAGTCAACAGGATTACGTGGGCTATAGCTAGAAGATTCAAAATATACCTACACTTCATTTGCCATAAAAATAGCCTAAACTTATGGCATTTTAATCAAAATCGTTTGAACCGTTTTCGAGAAAGTAAAATTTCTCAACAATTTTCCATGTAGAGGGTAGTTTAGTGAGAAGGAATTTTCTTCAAAATTTTGATGTCGCATTCTTGCAAGATATTAAACTTAAATTTCAACTTTGGTTGTTAACCGACTTTACGTTTTTGAGTTACGCTGTTCACACACACACACACACACACACACACACACACACACACACACACACACACACACACACACACACAAACACACACACACAAACACACACAGACACACACACACACACACTCGCGCGGATCTTTTTCTAAAAATGGTTTTTTAAGGGGAGGGGGGAGGATTCGAAACATATATTTCCGGTGAATCTTGGCATCGAACTTTTTGATCGAATAAAACACTTCCCCTACTTACCTACTATACGTAGTAGAGAAAGTCAAAAACTAAAACAGATGCAGAAAGCAGAAATTCTTTTAAATTCTAACCAGCAATAAAATAAGGTTTGACTTTCTCAAAAAACACATTTCTATGTTTAGATGGTCACTATTATAAGCCTTCTGCATGCGTAAAGTAGAGAAAAATACACTGTTTGAATCCTGAAATGGAGTAATTAATCATGAATATCATGTAACATATGGTTCCTGTATATTCTGACATAAACAATACGCAAACTACATACTTTTAAGTTAAACATTCGTGTTCATTAGCCCGACAGTTCTTCTTGGACTTTTTTTTTCTTCGTATTCTATAGGAAATGAACTATATATCTGTGAATTAATTAATTATCATTGTAATAAATGCAATAATTGTTTAATGAAAGTTTGCTTGACTCTTGTTTGCTGTAGCATCAGGGGTATAGTTGAGTCTTTAGCCAACAGCAATATGTAATGTCAAACGTTTCGGGATTAAATGAGGATGAAAAGAAAATATTTCATGACATCCAAAATTAGGTTTCAGCGAACTTGCACTGTAGGATTGCCTATGTGATGGACTCAAAAGCAAAATAAAGGTTTTAAAGGAAATGCTTAGTGGCAGTTATGTGTTGTACAGCTTATTTGCATAAATGTGGCGTGTATCTGTGTCTCCGTACTTAAGTTGGGGCAATGCCTCTAGGAACCTATTCTGAGGGTTACTGAATGTAGTGCGGGACTAGGCTTTCGGCGGTTACGGCGCGGCTCACCATGAAGTTGTCTTCTACTCGCAAATGATAATGTAGACGTAGAGGCTCACTGCGGCCGCTCGCTGTCTCACCTCCGTTTAATTAGCCAGCCTTCAGCTCCCTTTAGCAGAACTCATTCTAGAACAGCAAACTTGTTTTCATGTACAATTTACTGACCAATAATAGTTGCAACCGTGAACCAGCTTAGCCCTATTCTGCTGTTTTCTCTATTACTGTTATTTCATTTCGTAAGTTTATATTTCCGTTGTTATTAATGGAACAGTTTTAAAACACACAGAACTGCACCATTTTTACTGCTGATGTACGCTTATGTTATAATAACAATAACAATAATAATTACAATAATAACAATAATAATTACAATAATACCAATAATAACAATAACAAATAGAACAATAACAAAAACAAGAAGAACAAGTAATAATCATCTCATTCCTGTTCCAGGCTAACGTTTCCCTTAATCTCCTCATGGGTCTTCGACACTTGTTCCAATTGGCTGGTACTCGTAACAACTGAGGGATGCGTTTTTCATCCATTCTTTGTACATGTTGTTTCTAACGCCTTCTATATTCATCTATAGGTAGAATATTTAATTCGTTTCTTATTTCTTGGTTTTTTATTTTCTCCATAATTGTACATCCTTTAATTTATCTAATTTCGGCTGCATTGATTCTATTCGAATCCGTTTTTATTACCCATGTTTCACATCCATACACCAATGCTTTACTTTGTAAAGTTTTAAATGTGTTTCTTTCCTTATCTTTCTTTTTAATATTCTTACTAATATACACAGTCATTTATTTCCTTTATTGTTTAAGTCCTCATTATTTATTATAGCAAGTTATGTTGCATCCTAATTGTTTAAAATGATTTGTTATCGGACTGGATGTTAACCACGGAATGCCATTAGGTTTGTTTTATTTATCCAGATCCTAAATTCATATTTTAATTTAATAATAATGATGATAATAGTAGTAACAATAACAAAACTGATGCACCGAAGAAAATATATTTAAAACTATAAATCAGCCGATGACACTTAACTTTTTTCAGTTGACTCATGGATTACGTGTGTAGGTCAGATACTTGGCTACTCCATCACTGATATAACTTGCCCTTATCAAGCTCTAATGGTGGGGTTGTAATTTCTGACGTCATCCAATTGTGGCGCACACGCTCACTGCTCATGGGCGTCAGCGCCGAATGTGTCTCTTTGGTGATGTATGGGTTAGTTAGAATTGTATTTCTTCTTCCATTCCCGGTGCTAACGCAATACATTAAAACGCATTTTCCTATTTTTGGAGGAAACAAAGTTCACTCAGTGTATGAACTATTGCTTAGTCATTTAGGTATGTGTAAATTGTAATAGGTAGGTATGTTTTTTCTTTTTTCATTTCTTTCTCGTTTCCTCGTCTTTTTTCTTTCTTCCTTTCTTTGTTTCGTTTATCATTTTTTATTTGTTTGACAATTTCAACTTTCTTTACAGGAGTAAGTCCTATAGAATGAATGAAAAATGTACTAATAAAATGGACGTGCTGTCTCTAGAGCGATCAGGATAAGGAAAAGCTGCCTTATCCAGGTAAATTACCCCAATGAAGATTCGAACTCAGGCACTCCGGAATATTAACCAGGTTTACCATCCCACATTACGCAAATGGGTTATTTACTCTCAGGACCGGTTTCACGGATAGTGGTAATTATCCGTGTTACTTCAGTTAATGTGAACCCAGATAATTGTCTTTCCCGCTGAAATATAAAAACACGTTTCACCACCACGCTGCAATCGTAGCTTTGGTATACATGTGTTATACGAGCTAGCAATATCTCATACATAACCGCTGTTTCCGGTTGCAAACTTCTCATATGAATGAAACAGTACCTTCGTCTGAAATTTTAGCTTGACACACGCGAAATTAATGCTCTTAGTTTGAGGATGTTTCATGAATACAATGACATAGGGTAGGATGAGATAGGATGGAATAGAATGGAATTGGATAGGATAGGATTTCGCGGACGGATTTCGACACGTCGACCTCGAAGATATTTTATGCCCAAGCCCCATGCGGGGCCCTGGGTTAACCCAGGCGACTCGAACTTACTCCTGAACTCCTGGGGCACCCCCTCCCTGGAGGAAGGATGTGAGAGGGGACAAAGGGTGGCCGACCCAAAGAGTCACAACAGAGCAGAGGGCGTGGTCCCTACCATTTACAGATTGAAATTCCGCGGCGGCGACTAGTATAACCGGCGTCCCGCCCACTCGGTGTCGACGGAAGGGGGGGGGGGGGAGCTCGGAGAGCGCCCTGCCAAAGTACGAAGGTTTACCGAGAGCATATTCCCTCCCATGCAACGCCGAGGCCCCCGTCGACACTTACTACCCTGAAAGAGACCAGCTAGATGAAGGGTGAAAGGAAATGAGAAATAAATTGTAATGCAAGGAGAAGAATTTCGGGGAATGTAATGAACCTACCCAGCATTCGCCTGGCGACCTGGGGAAAACCCCGAAAAAAAAACCATGGGTCAGGTAGGCCGTCCGCTGGTATCGAAGCCGCGCCATACTTTTCACTAAGCGCCGATTCCCCGCCAATCTCCCCACATTCACCTATCTGCGAAGAAGGATCGAATGGGTAAACTCCATCACCTACCTGGGAGTGAAGCTCGATAAGGGCCTTACTTTTCGGGAACACATCAACGACCTGTCAGCGCGGGCCGGCGGGGCAACTGCCTCACTATACCCAATGCTGCGGTCGGGGATGCCAATTCCCCTGAAGCTACGCCTTTACCGGGCTCTCATAATCCCACTCCTTCTATACGCCTGTGAAATCTGGGGCATGGCCGCAGATACCCATCTCCTGCGTCTGCAGCGCATACAGAACAGAGGCCTTCGGATAATCGAGACTACTGCACGAAGCCTCGTCTCTTCCGTACGTGGAGGACGAAATCAGGCGCCGGGCAAAGAAACTATACGACCAGATTCCACAACACAGGAGTGCCCTGGTTAGGTCTCTTGGGGACTACAACCCCACAGCACGTACGCGTGTGGGACACCGGGTTCCCCGCATGGCTTGCGGGCATCCCCAGTAACGAAGGAGACACCCCTCCAACAGCGAAAGCTGAATACCTTACAGTCCTCCAAGCAAGCTTGGATTCAAAATTCTAAATTTATATGAACCTCCATTTTCTGGTCCCCTACACCAGCAGTGCCCAACGGAAGCTGCACACTGATAAAGCAGCCGCTGAGGAGCAAAATCTTGCTACCTCCTTTCAACCTTCTACCTCATACTTCACCCGCCATCCTGTAAAACCCCACATCCCGTCATAAAGTGGTTAAGCCCTTACAAGGGCAGGTACACGCATGACACACGTCGGGCTGTTCTCAGCCTGCCAGACAGCGTCGTCGTCGGTATCGAACCCGCTACCTCCATAATGCGGGCCGCAGATGGAACGCTTGAGCCATCCCGCTCGGTATGGTATAAATATGTAGGTGTGGAAAGGAAGTGAGGTTGTGAAATCTGAAGGTTCCCTTACATTTTACTCTGACATAAAATATGTAGAAAATGAAATATACAGACATCTATGGCCTGTAACCAGCGGAGGAACATGTAGGGTGATTTCTGATACCCCTAACACAGTGATACAAAGTTCAGTTTCCTGCCATGGTTTTATTCTGCAATAGTTAGTAGTTCTGAAATATCTAACAGATAGCTGAACTGCAGTTGCTGAGAAAGTAAATGGCTATGGAGTATTTTGTTTAATGAATCTGATGAAACGATCGGTATTTTGTGACCATTGAACTCCGTGCCGAAAACACATTTTCAATTAATTTCAAACAATTAATTGGAGGTAAATATAAAGGCTATAATATTAACTGTTTGTATTTTGCAATGTAGATGAAGGTCTAGAGAGTCAATGCACGCACGTCGTCATTGTTTTTGATACCAGAGAATTAGGATTACATTCAGTGACCACCACTGGTAACAAAACGTCTGAGCAACTGTTTAACTATTCCTTTTTTTTGCTTTTTTACATGAATCACATACCGATGGGGCGGTACTTTATGACAACCTTGACATTTTATTGTTTCTCAGAAAGACCAACTATGAAAACTTCGAAACAATTACGCTTTTCAGTAGTAGAAACAGTGATTGGCAAAGTCTATTAACTGCATGTCTTTAATAAAAAAATTAACATTCTTATAAGTCTACAGAAGGTGGGCATTGCAAGGGATATAGCGGCTTTGTTGCATCAAAGCTGTCGGGCAACTGCAGGACAGTGCAGCTACATTCTCTAACCTGATTACAACATAAGAAAAATAGAGAATGTGATAAGGAAATTCGATAAATACTTCACGAATGAAGGCTCTCATTTGTTGAAATTTGAAATTGTTATGTACATGATCGTTTGATTTCAACTCCAGTGACGCATGAGTGCAATAGTCTTTGAAATAAATATAGGGTTTCCACTTAGCTAAATTAAGACTATTTTATCACTTGTCCGAAAAATGTTTCATAAAAGTGTTGTGCAGCACATTTTAGTGAGACCTCTGCAAATGTCACGTCTGTATTTCTGAACTAAAACCTCGGCAAAGTGGTGGACACTTGGAAGCATCACGCACTGCAAATAAACTTTAAACTTTAAACTTATTTATTGAACTAAAACATTTGCCTGGTGCCGGTACAAAAGGGCCCGGCTTACAGGCTCAAATTAACATTATTTATATTATTTACAAAGTTTACAAGTGGATTCGTGTTATCTGTGTTTCCTTTAAAACCCATACAGTGGGCAGCTTTAGCCCACCGAGAACAGTTTTATTTTGTATGTTCAATGTCTTGTTTGTTTCTTTTGATCGTTTTTTGTTTATGTACACTCATCCACGCGCTCATTCACTCCTGGGCATACCACACATATGTCCCATCACACGCACACACACACACACACACACACACACTCGTATATACATATTTACACACACTGCATTATATACACTTTACTATATACAGTTTTTCCGCAGTTTTCCTGTGCGGACCAGGTTGCAGCTCCTGACTGGTTCCCTGGGATGCAGGCCTCTGAGGTAGCGTGTGTGCGGCCTAGGGCCCCTCTTTGCGCGGACGCACATCAGTCGGTGAGCCGAACAACGTCTAAAACATCTTAATTCTAGTGTGTTTCCGATGCTTCGGCTCACCTTTGCCAATATTGGCAATGACGTAATTGTCGTGGTTTCTGATGCGCGCCCACGCGACAGCGGCTCTTTTCGCTATTGCCTCGGAAATGGTTAGGATCTGGGTTTCCTGGTGAAGGGTTCGGTTGGTGGTTAGGATGGGAGCAGAGAGGATTTTCCGGAGGGAGAGGTTTTGGAGGGTTTGGATAGTCTTCAAGGCGGTTTTTGAGGCGTTTGCCCAGGCCACACACGCGTAAAGAACCACTGACAGGATGAAAGCCTTATACAGGACGAGTTTGGACTTCAATTGCAACTGTTTGCTGCGGAAGATGGGGGCGCATAACTTTAGCCGCTGTCTGCCTTTGTTGGCGCTATTTTTTATGTGGGTGGACCAGCACATTGTGCGGTCCAAGGTAACCCCTAGATATTTAACTTGCCGACGGCAATGCAATACCTGACCACCGACCGTTAGGTCCATTGCCAAAGTGTGATGCCTCTTAGAGAAATGAATCAGCTGGCATTTGTTGGGATTAATTTTGATTTTCCAGTCATGTTGCCATGAAAGGAAGTTGTTAACATAACGTTGCATTTCTGCAAGGCCGAAACGGGGATTTCTATGGTGGTTGTATATTGCAGTGTCGTCGGCGTACATGGCTACCTTACATCTGGCGTCCACTGGGAAATCGTTGGTGAATAATATGTACAAAAAGGGTGACATGATTGCCCCTTGTGGGACGCCAGCCCGCATCACTCTCTCCCGTGAGGAGGAGCGGCCCACTTGGACGTAAAACTTCCGTTTTTCTAAAAAATTGTGCAGCAAATATAGATAATTTTGAAGAGCCGGGAAATTGTGGTGCAGTTTGTAAATAAGGCCATTGTGCCAGCACCGGTCGAATGCGGCTTCTACGTCCAGAAATAGCGCCAACGTTGAAGCCCCATTGTTAAATTGCTCTGTTACGTCATCAGTTAATCTCAAAAGCTGTAAATCAGTTGAATGTCCTTTTCGAAAACCAAACTGTGAATTTGATAGTTCATGTGATTCCGAAACATGTTTTTGAAGTCGAGAAAGTATAAGTTTTTCGAGCAATTTACCAATAGTAGACAAGAGACTAATGGGGCGGTAGTTTTGCGGTTGTCTGGTGCTTTTTCCTTGCTTTGGGAGCATAATTACCTTGGCTCGTTTCCAGGTAGAGGGGAAATAGCCTTGCTGCAGACAGGCGTTAAAAATTTTAGTCAGTTGCACCAGGGCTTTTCTCGGGAGATGCTTAAGTTCCTCATTAGTCACTTTGTCTGGGCCGGCAGCTTTCCCATTAGGTAATTTCCTAATGAGCTTGTAAACTTCCTGCGGTGTTATGATGGGTAGTTGTTGCTCTTGCTTCTGCGCCACCCAGGTTTGTACCCATGTCTGTACCTCCCGTTCTATATCTCGGTTGGTAACTGGGTTTTCGCTGAATCTGTCTTCAAGACAGTCAGCGAAGACCTCGGCTTTCTCCTCTTCGGAGAAGTGCAGGCCGCCATGAGTGTGCAGCGCCTCAGTTGCGGAGTTGACGTTCGTGGAGACTTTAAATGCCTTTAATAATTTCCACAAGGAAGAGTCCGAATGGGTGGTACTCAGCATTTTGTTTTCCCACTGTTCAGTTTTGTTGATTTTAATTTGATGCCGAATGATGTTGCGTAGCCATTTTGCTAGCACTTTGTATTCAGGCTGACGGGTGTACCGCCACAGTCTTGTCAAGCGTCGTCTCCGCGCAATGAGTTGCTCTACCTCGGGGTACGTGCAAAAACCGGGTGGTCTTGTGGTGTAAGTGGTAGCGTTTCTCTTGGCCGTGTGTATCGAGGCAGTAAAGTTTTCAATGGCGACATCTATGTCTGCCTCGCTGTAGTATGGCACTGCAAATAATTCTTCAATTGTGCCACAAATAGCAAACTACCGCATTCCGCTGTGTATATTTTCATACATTTTTATGGGTTCGCCTTTATTGATAATACGTATGACATATCAAACGCGGTTTATTTGCAAACTGCCATAAAACCGCTAATAAATTCCCGCTACTCTTTTACTGTTTCCACCGTTTTTGTGTGGTATCCCGGAATCCATTTATGATTGTGTTTACTATTATCAAGATATAATCAAAACCGTATTTTATGCCGTAGTTATGGAGTTGTAGTGGTCTTTCTAGCAAATATTACTTTTTAAGCAAATAGAGTTCTATACACATTTCAGTTCTAACATTTGTAGTAATAATATTTTTGTTGTTTTCATTTACAGATTGAAGTCCAACAGCACCGCCATGTCCGCCCTCAAGCAGTTGTTTTGATGACAACTCTGCGCTTCTAGATGAGGTAATGTTCTATTTCTTTATTAATTTCCGTTTCCTGAAGATTCTCCCCATTCTATTAAGATGGTCAATACAAGAGATTAAGAGGTCCATATATTTAACTGCGTCGCTCTAACCAGTGCTCCAGTGGAACGCTACCTCTCTAAAATTTAAGAAATGTAAATTTAAAAATATGTGTTATGTTCATATACTTCATATGTACCCTGTCGGTCTGGGTGGCTCAGTCGGTTAGACGCTGGCCTACGGTTCCCAAGGTCGCGGGTTCAAACCCGGCCCAGGCCGATGGTTTTTAAGTGTGCTTAAAAACGACAGCTCCATGTCAGTAGATTTACTGGCATGTAAAAGAACTCCTGCGGGACAAAATTCCGGCACACCGGCGACGCTGATGTGATCCTGGCAATTGACAGCGTCGTTAAACAACAAAATAATTAATTTCATATGTACCCCGTATCGATTGTTTTTGTGGCTTACAAACTGTTCTTCCAAAGCTTATTCTATCTAGTTCAGATTAATCTGATTAGCTTCTGCAGAAATGGATTTATTATTAAGGGGCGGATTAGATATTCAAGATGTACATTGTAATTTCATGTAAATTATCTTAAACATAGATATATTAATCAAAATCGTTAGAGCGATTTTTGAGTAAATAAAAAACCTGAAAATGTTCCCCTGTAAACGCTAGTTTGAGATGGGTGACTTTCTAGTAAATCATGTTAAATAAAATATCAAATTTGTTATTTATTCGATTTTTGAGTTAACTGTTTACGTATACGCTAGCTAACATCTTTCTAAAAATGCTTACTTTTTTATTCGGGGTCTCACGTATTTTTTGTGAAATATCAGCATGGAATTTTTGTGTGGAATGAACAGATAGGTGCCTATGTCTTTAAGAAAGAGATACCTGGGTAAAGAAAATAAAGACTGCAGTTTTTTAAAGGCGTATGCTACTGTGGAACAGCTGTTAGAGCCATTTTGTCTGTATGAACGTCGGCCTCGTGAAACAACTCATTAACCGTCACAAATAGAGAAGTAAGGATTTTATATACAGTACCTATACACCAAAAGTAAAGAAATACTGCAGTGAAATATGTACTATTGACTATAAATGAGCGGCTGGAAACAATATGCGTCTGTTTTGTTTTTATGTAATTGTAGTCTTAAAATGTAAAGTACAACTATAATCAAATACAGGACAATGGACCCAATCTTGTTAATATACCCATCCCCAAAATTTGCTGTATGGGAGGTATAATGATGTGTGCTCGCGTTTGTCATGCGATAGATTGATATTAAAAATTTAATTTTGACTGATTAACCCTAGCGTTATCAAGCCCCCCGTATTTTATGCCCACCTTCTGTAATTCTTTAAGATTTGTATTTTAATATTTTGATTAACGACATGCAACTAATAGTTGTCAATCATTTTTCTACTACTGAATTGCGTAATTCTTTCAAAGTTTTCATTGTTGGTCTTTTTGAGGAACAATGATATGTCAAGGTGATCATAAAATGCTTCCCCGTCGGTATAATGTGATTCATGTAAAAGTTAAACAATGTTAAACATTACCTTTATAAACATGACAAAAATTGCTCAGACAATTTGTTACCTGTGCTGGTCACAAAGTACCCCACCTCCTGGTAATCTAAGCTCTGGAATAAGGCTTGGCATTTCTAGGGTTAAAAAAAGTGTGTCGTAAAGACACACCATAAAAATGAAATTGTTGTGTTACAAGGAAATATTTTAATTATTTATCAATCACTTTTGAATAACGTTTTCTCTCACGCCACGCTCTAGTAACTAGAGTCTAGTTCTTCCTGCGCACGACTTCGGCATATTCACAACAAAGTTATATATTTTAATGAAGAAAATAGATTATGAACAACGAGAACAATAAACAATACTTGAAATGCGTTGATTATTCACACGTACTTCAACGGATGCTCTGTTGACACCAACAGCTGTACTTAGTGATCGCCACGCCACCTGAACCCAGTACACGCTATCACGGGCGAGAATCAAAGAAGGCTAAAAGAGCCTATCTCTCACGCTTCTCCGATACCCGAAGGCAAACGAGACACTGCACCTACTCTACCCGACTCGGTTTAGTCACACAAAAAGGTTGCGGATCAGAATTTCACAGCCCTCCCAAGTTTTACTTTAATATATCTATATTTTTGCCGTTAATTTGGACTTCTTAAATCATCAATGCACTTGAATCGGGTAACGAAACGACATTATATTGTTTTTTTAGTGTTTAACGGTCACTTTTACTGCACACTGCACCGCAGGCGGTGGCACTGATGATACATGAATGAAGATGGAGCACCGGTGGAATGAGATGGTGGGGGAACCGGAGAACCCGGAGGAAACCCGTCCCAGCGCCGCTTCGTCCATCACAAATACCACATGTGGTTGCCTGGGATCGAACCCGGGCCGCTTTGGTGAGAAGCGAATGTTCTAACCACTAGGCTATGGCGCGGCCTTATTATATTGGTTGTGTCGACTTTTTTTAAGTGACGAGAAAACAAGTGAATACTCTGAATAAAGTATGTTAACAAATGCTAATCATCCGTGTAATTTGTGCGAAATCGACGGAAAAGTAATTTAAATGGGGATTTTTAGAATTATTTCCTAATGTTGTATGTAAAATAAACATGTTTGAATGGCAGCTACGCAAGATAACACCTTTACTTCTTTGAGGTCTATCTCCCAGTCTCTCTCGTTGGAAATAACCTCAATAGAGCAACAAACGTAGATTCGAACAAGTGCATTGAGAGTGTGACGCATTTTCGTTTAGAATGGACAATGGGTTCAATTGTATGCGACTGCTCTGAATTCTGCGGTGGGCGCTCGATTTACCTCGCACTGTTTGCTTTCCACTATTCACTTTCAGAATCCAGAAGCAGCCATCATGAGGGCAGTTAAATGTGATGAATTGCATCCCTCTAGATCGTTAACGGTTTTCTTTTATTATTCTTGCTCTATGTGTGATCTAATGTGCAGCTACTGGAACTTCATAAAAGTGAAATGCAAGCTTAACATTAACTACTTAGTTTTCATATAATTTTTCTTCCATTTTCGATTTTTCTGACTGATTACTCCTTTTATTCTGTCTTCACTTCTATATTTTAGTGCATGTGTTTTAAACGTGCATCTCTGCTGGTTCTATCTTTCTTTCCATTTGTTTGCTCAGTGGTAATTATTAAGTTCAATCTTAAGGGTGTTCGGTGAGCTGAAAGTTATCCAACAGCTAATGAGGAGGACTCCCATTTTTCGGATTACGTTATATATTGCTTACGGAGATGGACCCTTGTTGACATTAAATGACCACTCATCTTGTCACTTTAACTCATTCCGCACATTGCCTACAAGCACAACCAAGTAGATTAAGTGATTTGAAAATGTGTCAGGCGATATTATTACAAGCCGTTAATCAGAATAGGTGTAAGTGTTGTGTCGGAAACTCACACCGCTGCTATCTGCCTCTTGTTCAGCTGATGCCTAAGCATGCATTGTAATGTTCCTAACGTGTAATCCCAGAGCGTGCTTCGTTTATTTTTCGTGTCAAGCAGCGAAAATAAGTTTTCTCTTTCAATTCACAAAAGTTTGCTTGTTGCAGTCACGAAGTTTTGCCTTTCAGGAAGTGTCGTTTAACACAGCGATGTGCAAGACTTCGTAGCACGTAACACGAGAGAAGTATCACGTTTTGTATTTTCGCTATCAAAGAACAAGAAAAAGTGGGAGACAAAAAGGTTGGCAAATGCACGAGAAGTTGCTTTTGCAAATTTTATTGTTTAGTGCACATACACTTTCATTGTATGTATGCACTGGAAGACGTAATTGCATTCTTGTGGCCCCAAATTCTTCATTTAGGATAACTTCAGCTTAATATTCTAGGATCAAAGGTCATTTCTTCTCAACATACGTTCTGGCTTCATAAATTAATCATTGAAGTAATACAATATATATGTAGGTTTGCAACCGCTTAAGCCGAAGGGGCTCGTTTTAAGAAGAACAAAGGAAGGAAGGAAAATATCAGCCCTTTGTATGATTACCAAAATTCGCATTTTATGTTACAATATCATGTACCGCAATTACCACAACAAAGCAATAAATTCGTCAATAATTCAGGCACCGTAGATAGTAGTTTTATTACAGTTACAGCTCAATGAAGCTATTGTTACTATATGTCACCCCTCTCACCTGGGGCACGCACACACACACACACACACACACACACACACACACACACACAACCTAGCTATTTGTTCATTTATGCTACTGTCTCTATCACCTAATGAAGGAAAAGTATTATATTCCACTCAAAACAGGTATTGTTATTTCACCGGAAATATGTTTAGATTCCCTGAGCAAAAAATAAAAGTATTTTCGGAAGAAGGTTAATGCGCACGCTCTGTTCTGTTTCATGGTTGTGGCAGCAGGTTGAAGGATTCGGAAGTCTATTCCGAAGACCCAGACAAGGTCGGCTGTGAGCAGCGTCAATAATGTTAAAATGGTACCATCGTGGTAGGGTTGGTTCTTCGTGGATTCTTCTTGTTAGCACATCGGCGAATGCTGGTGTGGTTATTTTCGTGCTACGGTTTCGTTTAGATCGTTTTCCTTCTTTCCATCTCCTTATCTCGCAGGAGTGCTTTCAGACTCGTGGTGTATAGCAGTGCCGGCCAAATGGCGGGGATGCTTGAGCATTGTAAATGCTATTCTCGGCGTTGAGTGGCATTGTGTGGTCTTGTCCTCTCCGGGGAAGGGACCCTTCTCGACTCCGGATCCGGGGTATTGAAGCTGCTCGGCGAGTGTTGTCCCGGAATGAAGATCTCTCAGCAGTTGTGAGAAACTTCCACGCGTCTTTCCCTTTACCTTTACCGCCGCAGTACTGTACAGCACTTGACTTCCAACCATAGCATCCAGTAGGGTGTTTAGCCCAAGCAGAAAGTTTTCAGAGGGGTTGGGTAAAGCTAATTTTACCTAGGAGATCTGTTGTACATGTACTGCAGAAGAAAATACCTATAGTGGAACAATGAACATATCAATTGGATAGAGGAACAATGCAACAATACTGTAACGACCGGAAATACCTGGTGTTACACGGATGATGTAACTTATAAGTGGAAAAATCGCCTAGAAGGAAGCGGCTGGGAGAGCTCGGCAAGGTTTTACGGGCTCCGGCGACATGGCAATTCCAGGTAAAGCTTCTGATATGCCTTAGCCATTTATTCTATTCTAAAGGCCTAAGCCCACTCCGTAAGTACCTAGCATGGCGGTGAACTTCCTTTTTAGTCACAAGTTGTAAAATTACCCGCTATGACCACGACCGGCGTAGCGAGTTTTGTAGCGGGTATCGTGGCGTTCTGTCCCTGGTAGCGTCAACTTAAATATTCTACGCTGTGAAGCCTCGGCGTTCTGTTAAATTATATTCCACTCGTACTCTTATTTCAACTTTGTGTCGCTATAATAGTTTCTTTACTAATAAGTTCACGTATAGTCTTGAGAGTGAATTGCGCAGAAATGCGTTTGCACAAAATTTGATTATAATTTTGCCCTTCGAGCATTGTACAAAGAAATGTATATGTAGTTGAACTGAACGCAGCGTGGCGGACATGCTAAAGTTGTAAGAGAAGGTGGACAGTGTTTAACTGCTGGTAGACATGATGAGGTCTTAGCAACCAATATTTCGGTGTATGGAGATACTTCCTATTTATGGACGATAATGCTTGTCCTCACAAAGCACAACTGATGATGCAAGCGCTGCTGATAATGTTCTCGACTCAGATCATCTCTGAGGAGTGCCCCTACACTATGAAGGAGCTGGAATCACGAATCTCTGTAGTACTTGAACATTGCGGTGAAGTATGTTTCTTATATGTAAAATAGAATATGTTTTCTAAGAGATATGCATGTTAGCCTTTTTGATATGTCATAATCTGACCCGCAGTTCATACCGCTGTGATCGCTAATACTGTCAATTTATACATCACAGATAAGGTTTCGTAAATGGAGTACAGTGGCTGGAAGTTGAAGATATTGCTCGCCTGGATGGACTTGTTGGCTCTCTCGAGTGCAATCTCACACACAACATGTTTGGGGTGTCGAAGAAGACAAGTAGCTCACTTCATCATCCATTAATCACTCTCCTGGATTTGCGAACTTTTCTACAGGAAGAGCGGCAAGTAATGCCTTAAAATGAACATAACGTTCGCAACGTGCCATATCGTTAATGTTGCTGCCAGAAATTACACACTCTATATTGAGGATATATACAGCAGTTCCTGTATTTATGAGCAACTGAATGCATTTTGGAAAGTATAATGAATTATTTGTACATAGCAAATAGTAACACGGCGCCGACTCAGCATTTCTCACAGCTGGAAATGGCAACAATATGTAGTTAAGTTCTTAATTTAGGAAGACGGTGTCAAGAAACGGGACCTATTCGCGTCCCAACAAAAATCCTCGGGACGCAGGACACACAAGTAGAAACTCTGATGTCTTGCAGTCACATGACATTCTGTACTTTTGTATTACTCATTCTTAAAAACTCTTATTCCTTTATGTTCTTCTCAGATAAGATAAACATTTTCAAGAATTATCTTACTTCTTATTTTCTTGTAGGTGCAAGGGAAATATGGGAATACAGTAGGCTTTGAGCGATAGTCAAATGTTTTAAAGCTTTGAGATTCCGTTCTCTTTGCACGGCTAAGAAATAAAAAATGAATCACGATCTTCCATATGACGAAAGTTTGTTTTCCGAAACTCATACAAATAAGTAATACCTCCGAAATGGTTCACTCTACAAAAAATTCATTTGCATATAAATTGTGTGTTTTAGCAAGATATACATTTTTGGTCTAGTGACGGCGCCGTGGCCGAGCGGTTACCTATCACCTAGGCGGCATGTGGTATTCGTGGTGGACGAAGCGGCGTCAGGAGGGGTTTTCTCCGGGTTTTCCGGTTTCCCCCACCACTTATTCGACCAATTGCTCCGTTGTCACCTTTCCAATGATCGATTTCGCCTGCATTTCATATCATTCTCTTCCTCATTATACCTGGTGCTTGGCTGACCACCCGCTTCTAGGTCTTCACTCTGTCCGGTCCTAGGTTCCTGTGCTCCCCAAGAGGCGTCAGATCCTAGGCAGTGACTTAATCCTAGGGGGTTTAAGTCCAAAATAAAGTGGGGGGGGGGATAAACAGGAAAAGAAAGAAGGATTTGGTCTCTCTTATGGTTATGCAAAAGTCATCCAGAGTAAACATCACTACAGCCTATAGCCAGGAAATTCAAAATCTACATTTCGTTTGCCATAAAAATATCTCAAACATAAGGCATTTTAATCAAAATGGTTTGAGCCATTTTTGGGAAATCAAAATTTTCGAAAGACTCCGCGTAAAGGGTAGTTTAGGTTGGAGGAATTTTCTTAAAAATATTCGTGTCGCATCCTTAAAAGACATTAAACTTAAATACCAACTTGTTTTTAACCGACTTTTTGTGTTTGATTTATGCTGCCCATAGACTGACAGACACAAATACACACACACACACACACACACACACACACACACACACACACACACACACACACACACACACCTTTTTCTAAAAATGCTTTTTTTGCTCAAAAATACTATTATATGTTCTGTCATATCTCCACCTCGAACTTTTGGGTGGAATACTTAGAGAGAACTTAGTAGAGAAAATAAAAAAGGGAACCGTCTCTTTTACGGGACGAATGGCAGGTTTAACGATAACGGTATATCTAATTTTTAAGATGCTAGGACCTCAATGCTGTTCACGAAAGTTATGCCATGCACTTAAGGACCCAGGAGAATTTGTTTCCTAACAGCTGTCACTCAGAGTGATGTGTTATGAATGCAGATACTTGTGAACCAGTAGATATACAACATGTGTACATATAAGCCAGCGGAAGTATCACATTGCATGTCTGAACAAAACATGAGTTTAATCAGCCACCGTCTTGGAAATGATTGACAAGTACCCTTAAGATAGCATTACGTGTACATTTGTTGCCTAGTCAGTCGCAGCGTTTGGAGCATGTTTGCTGGTGGAGTCGCCACCGCACGCTCTGTATATTATCGATTGAACAAACTGTGTCCGCCCCGACCTGCATGTGTATTGTACTTCCGCAGCCACTGCTAACAAAAGACGTGCTTTAGCACAATCCGGGTCACAAAAATGTCACTTGACGTGAGCAAGCCCACCCTAAAAAACTATATCCCATGTACCATGGGTTTTCCCCTCTTTATGCAAATGTGTCGTGGTTACCATGAAAAAAGAGCTCGTTGAAAACACGCCGCCTCATGCTCACTGTGGTTTTTACCTTCTAGCGGACCACAAACTGATTCTGAGTTGGGCTAATAACGGGCGCAGCTCTGAGGAGTTCACACGGCTCTAGAAAGGGCATGAGCACCGTGGCTTAAATTTCCTACGCGCAATTTGAGGCCTCTGTCACAGTAGATCAGTAGAGCGTGGACACAAGCTCCTATCAAGTACCCTGTGAAAGGCTCGTCATACAGCTGACAAGGGAAAGTCACGATATGTTCTCGCGTAAATTCCATTCATACAGTTAATAGAGCAACAAAATACACATACACCATACAAATGTTAGCTGATATGGACTATTAGCACAGGTGTGTGTGTGTGTGTGTGTGTGTGTGTGTGTGTGTGTGTGTGTGTGTGTGCGCGTGTGTGTGTGCGTGTGCTTGTGTAACGACACCGAAACCCTCGCGCATGTACTTGGCTTCTGCAGGAAGGGCGAACTTCTTAGAAACAACAAACATCACTCAGTACGGCCGGCGATTGCTGATTCATTGGGCCAAAAAGGAATATGAGATCTGTGAAGAAGTGCTTTGTTCCTCTGTCTCCAGCTTCATCAAAAGAGTAGACCTAGTTGTCACTGATAGAGAACACGATAAATTATTAATTCTTGACCCTACAATCCGATTTGGGAAAAAAGATGTAGATCAAATTAAGGAGATTGTTAAGGGGGGAAAACTACATTATGAACCTTGCATTCCTTATTTGAGATACAAATACATTTAAAATTGGGAAGCAATTGGTCTACTTTTTGGTGCACGTGGTGTGATTAAATTTACTGTTGATTTGTTCCGACGTTTTGAATTGCAATTAAGTGTTTTAGAAAATATTCGCTTACAAATTATCCGTGATCCTTTGTACATTTTTCAAATCATCTGTATAGTGCACTAAATTAAATAAATAATTCTAAAATGGTTGGCTGTCCTATTTCCAAATGTTAAAATAACTTAGTACTTTACCACACTTTATCTATAAAATATCTTCGCATTATACGTTTTTTTTAAAATCCTTTATCATTCATGTTTAAAAGTTTCTTTTTCTATAGGTTGCCTTTATGACAACCCTAAAATAGGACCGCTATCCAACTACTGGATTTTCTCTCAGTCGCCAAAGTTACGATGAGAATACAGTAAGTATGAATGATTTATTAAACAAATGGATTATTTGAAACAGTTATGTATCATGAAACACTTGTAACAGAGCTTGCTTACTTACTTGATACACTCTCAGAGGCAGAACGTATGCAAGTCAGCAATAACAGTATGGTCAATGCATAGGCAATTCTTACGATGTGAACATTTCTTGAAAGAACGTCGGTCACAGTTCTCTTGGAAACACTCTTTCGTTGATCCTTGTTCGAAGCAGTACTCCAAGGGTGTTGAAATACACCAGGAAAGTCTTTGGTGTAGCTGTGCTGAAAAAAATACATTTTTGATTAAGTTGAAGAATCTTGCTGCCGAGAACTGGAAATACACAAAGATTGAAGGCGTAAGAAGTGGTCTCTATTACATATGTTATGTCATTGTCAGAAGATACTATAGCTGTACCTGTGATAAACTTGACATTTTTGTATGGATGGAAAACAATGTATGCAAGTTGCACAACGCCTATACATTTTGCTGTAATTAGCTTCATGAATTCAATGCCTTCAGAAGCTGTAGCATTGTACTGTTCATCTCTACTGGCTATCCAGGAGTCAATCAAAAGAAGGGAGTGCACGGTTCGGCGGAGCAAGAGCGCTTCATATTCCAGGCCAAATCGGTCGAAGACTACTACTCTATCCTACGCCATCTAAAGAAGAAGGGTATTTCCCATTTCACCTTCAGGCTGGATAGATCACGTGACCTTCGTAGGGTTGTCCGCGCACTTCCTGTGGACACACCCTCGATGAGATCGTGGCAGACCTCAACCACCAGGGCATCACCCCTAGACTGGTCAAGCAGCTGACCAAGGCTGGAGCAGATGGGCAAGGACCAGAGCACCCCTCCCCCTATTTCTAGTAGTGGTGGAGCGAGCCAACGACATGGAGACAAAGATTGACGGCGTAACAGCCCTGTGTTACCTCCGGGTGCACATCGAACCCTCCAAAGGTTCTGGCGGTCCCCCTCAATGCCATCATTGTCTGGGGTTTAACCACTCGTCACTTCTGTCACCGCAAACTGCGCTACCTTAGGTGCGTTGACGGACATCTTAAAGAGGTCTGCCTGAAATCAAGGGAGAATGAACCCAAGTGGGAAAACTGTGACGGCGCACACGTAGCGTGCTACGGAGGCTGTCCGACCAGAAAGGCCATCATAGCCTCCAGGAAGCCACCACAGGTGGTCAGTCCTGCTGTGTTTGGTGTCTGGACAGCTATTCCCAGGCAGGCCCCAAGGTAACTAGAGAAAGAAGGTAGGCCACTCCGGCACAATTCCTGCCATTGGTTGTCGGCAAGATACGTCACACGGAGGTCTCAGAGCGCGCGCAGTTCAGACGGCAATAGAAAGTGAGCGCTTCAAACCCGTTTCGACATATACCATTTAAAGCATTGACTGACAGTTCCAGTGCGTAAACACTTAAGCAGTAATTAATAAAGTGTAGAAAAATACAGTTATATGTGATAGAAAAGATACCTTAACTGAAAACACATTAGAAACGTTCACCAACACATTCTACTAATTACAAACCAATTTTACCACCGCCACCGAAACTACAATCAAAATAATAAGTAACAGATTATTGTTTGATCTTAAAAGTAGACTCACATTTGCTCATGTTGTTGCAGAAGAAGTAGCTGACGCCCACTGCTGACTCTTCCTCGTGTTCGTTTTTGTCATACTTACAGCTTTTAGTTTGTTATTTAAATGCCGTATCCTAATGAAAGTGCGGGTCCTGACGTATAGGGAAACAATTCTTTCATCCAATTCAGGAAATTTAGAGCAAATCATGCCAGTAAGCGCTTTCATCACTCCAGCACACTTTGAAACATTAAAGCCATGGAATCCCGCAAATATAGCTTCAAATTCCTTCACATTTTGGTACCACTGTTCAGTCGGCCGAACAAGTTCGCCCTTTGAAATAACTGTAATCCAGTCCTGTGGCACTTGTTTTGGCAAATTATAGTCACTGTCTTTGCTTCCCAAAGTACTGTCAAAAGGCCGGCATTTGTATGCAATGTAACCCGCAAGATACTTTATAGCGTCTGTGTTAAAATCTTCCATTTCAGAAGTATCGCTTATACTCGTATCTTCTAGTAGTATTGCCTCCTCATATTCAGTGGGTGCCGAAATTTCTTTAGCAACGTCCATGCACAGCTCAGTAGAAATGAAATCTAAGAACTGAGTGTCACAATCGAAGTCTTGTTTAGACTGGTTTGTCTGATTAATCGCCTCCACTGATGCTCCATCGGAAATTGGAATTTTGTTGTTGCCTGTAAGAAGCAGTAGGCGTATTCTGTTTCTTACTTCAAAGGGTGAGGGATTGTTATAAAATATACCCAGTCCTCGAATAAGGGAGAAAAAGTTTTCCAGGCAGTCTTGGTTAAGCCTAGAGGTCAATATATATGACATGTTTAACTTTTTCATTTCTTCATGTAATCCCAAAAGAGACTTTATGGATGTAATGAAGCCCTTCTGAAATTGGACTAATCCTTTATGACGCCCAATTCTAATTCCGCTCACGATATCCATAAACCGGAGCAGAGTATTCTCCTAGCTTCTTAAATTCAGCCCATATCCACTTCTGAGCATTGTTTTCTCGTCCTTCGGAATCCTAGAATTCAGAACATCGAAGGCATCATTTACTAGCTGAAAGAAAGTGCCTTCTTTTTCCTTATTAAGGCAGTATTTTATTGCCTGAGCTGTTCTTTTAGAAAATAACTGGGCCGCCATTCTGACATTCTGTCTGGATCTGCCAGTTAAACTTAAATGTGCTGGAGTGATATGATAGCTTATAGATATATCCCCTGTTTTAAGTTCTAAAAGATCTTCTATAAGATTTTTGTTCATTTGAGTTCCATCCGCTAACCGCAAACCATCATCCAGAAAATGGTTTCGCAGTAACTTTAAAAGGTGAGGAACATCAAAGAAAACCCACACCTTCCTGCCTTTATCTTTTGGATTAGTGAAAATAGTGAAACGAGTAAGAAATGATACCCTTAATACATTTAAAGTTATTACCGGAAATATAAGTTTTTATTGCAAAACCAAACGAGAAACAAGAGAAGGATATGTATATGCTCTTAATGAGACACATTCATATATTACTTTCAGTAAACATACCCAAATAAACAATTACGTTTTGACATTACATACCTTTTCATTAGTTTGGCTGGTGCTTGTGCTGTTTTCTGAGCTCGAACCCGGGAGCGTGTCACCATGCCAGTTGGGAATCAGCAAACACGGCACCGCATCGGCACGTAAAATTTTCCTTGTAGGTAATCCTGGTAATTAATTCTGTAAGCCCCATTGATAATCCTCAGGACAAAAATGCACGGAGCACACTCGAGCATTGTCGGCGTTGAACTTATCGCTTCGCTTACAACGAGATATCCACGTATTTCTCACTTTGTCATTTTTTGGAAATCTGTGATACATCACTCCCGAAGTTTTTGTCCCTCTATTGCCACACTGAGCAACAGCACAGTTAAGCTTGCTTTTAGAAACATTCATTTTTAACACGAATTCACACACTTGTATTTCCAAACATGTAGCATCAACAAAGACTACCCTTTTAAGATAAACAGAAAGATAAAAGGAAGCGATATACAATGACCTTTGTTTTGTCAAAGACTGTGCACCGCCTTATCCCAAACCGTACTGAAATTCAGGTATAACATGAACGAAAGGCTAATGACCCTTCCTGTATAGCTATGAAGTGCTTCTTTCACATTCGGGAAATACGGACAATATTTTCTTTCTCATTTTAAACAAAAGGAGCAAGATGCTGGAATTACCTTGCAATTATACAATACGTTGATGATATTTCACAAATAAACGTAATTTGCAATTAATCACATTATTTTACAGCCCCAAATCAGATTTTCTCTAGTTTTGATCACTGGGGTCATCTATGAAAACGCGCAGTATGTATAACTAAAATTATTTATAGTTGTTTAATGTATTAAAATGATAAAAATCTGATGTGCAATTATTATACAAATTATTTTCTTTGCTCACTCTTGCGCAAAGTATTCTTACCAAGGCTTATCCTTCTATATATTCATGTTAACATAGATAAAATTTCATTATACATTATAAAGGATTCATAGGTGAAAGCGATAGACAAAACTTCTCCCCCCCTCTCTCTCCGTTTCAAGTATATTGGTATTTTCAAAAATGATAGCTCTCGTAATTGTGTTATTTATTTCATTTTCCTCTGCACTGCATTTTCATATTGCTGAAAAAGAGTGGCCACACAGCTATTCTTAGAAGAACAGCTCAGTCAATAAAATACTGTCTTAATAGGGAAAGAATGTCAGCGTCACATTCTGTTTTCGTTTATTACATTATTAAAAGGCCTTTTAGTAAGGGCTGCGTTGCAAATATAACCTTAATCCTAAAGAAAGTGAAAAAAGCGTGTTGAAAGCTCTTAACAAAGTAATAATTGCACGATTATGTGGCACACTGTTGTTCCTTCCACCTACAGATAATTTTCATTTCTGTTTTACAAATTATAACACAATGAGAGCTTTGTTCAATTAAAACGCCTGCGTTGACATCTCATGTCAGAAAACAAGGAAAGTAGAGTAGAGATACTTAGTACGATGGGATTTGAATTATATCGTAAAATGTAAGCTGCACGTGTGAATATCGGTACTGCGAGACTCCCGTGTGACGTCATCAGCAGACAGCTCTAGGAAGGGCGATTGCGCGGGAAGCGGGAAGAGGCCCCCCTGGGCAGGCCCTGCTCCGGCAGGACCAGCACCGGGATTAGCGTACGCCACAGTAACAAGCACAGCTGCGGGTAAAACTGTAGGGTCGCATGCGAATACACAACAAACATTTCCCAGACCACAAACACAAGCTACAGACCCCCCCCCCCCCTCCCCCAAGGCCCCTCTGCTACCTAGGTCGGGTAAACGCCGCGACTCTCGGAGGCGTGCTACCGTCACCGACAGATGAACATCGGCGTAGGATAGAGATCGACTGGACGTCCTGGACAAAGATGGGTTCAACATATTGAAATACGATCAGATGATGATGATGATGATGATGATTATTATTATTATTATTATTATTATTATTATTATTATTATTATTATTATTATTATTATTATTATTATTATTATTATTATTATTATTATTATTATTAATTATTATTATTAAGCTATATTTGGTGGTTTAGTAGTAATTTTTCTACAGTATTTATTACCCAGAGAGATGGCTTCGTGGTAACGTGTGTGGTTCGCATTTGGGAGGTCCACGGTTCCAATGCCGCCTGGATCATCCTTCCTGACAGGTCTTCTAGGTTTAATTCAGTCCTACTTATGGCTGACAAATGTCAGCAAGGCGCCCTAAACTTAGGAACATTTCCTTCCCAAATTTATTTTCCCAATTATAAGTGAATTTAGTGTATCTACCGCCGTTGAGTCTTACGCAATAAGAACGGGCGGATTTTAGGTAAAAGCCTATTTTTTTTCCTCGTGATATATAGAGCACTAAAGTTGTGTATAGACTAATTATGGAAATATATGTTCGAAAATGGTGGTGCTATACATACAACCTAAACCTACCTAATTTCGCGTTAGAACCTATTTTTACTTAAGTATACATTTTTCAGTTTCTTCACTTGGTAATGCGGAAACGCTGTGTAAGCCTGTATGCCAGTGTGCCTTGACAAAAATCACGGCGAACAGTGATAATATGGAGGACAGCAAGAACACTGTTTTGAAACTGGGGGAGGATGCATTGAGCAGCTAAAGGGCTTCTGCAGGACGCAACAACTGTCCATGATACTGCATTCATCAAATTACATTATGTATTTCAGGTCCTCACTATTAATGCTCTAGAGCCTTCGGTCAAACCGGTCTATCGGCAACTGGGATTGATAGAAGAGGTGACACAAAAAATCAACTTGTTTCCTGATTATGTTGGTGAAAACGTTTCTGAAAAGTTTAAATCAGTGCTTCAAACAAAACCAGGAGTGACTTCTTCCGCACAGTGACTGACATCTTGCCTGGCAAAACACCTGAACATTAATGTGCTGTTCCCTTGCATCTAATACCGACATCTAAATATGCTCCGGTGACATCAGTTGATGGAGAACGCTCATGTCCATAACTATGGACATATACAATAAAGACAGTCAAATGTTTCGGCTAATTTGCAATGGGATATAAAAAAGTCATTTTTGTTCACCTACTTTTTCAGTTTTAGAACCTGTTTTAATTTGTGAACGAATCTATTTTAGGTACCTAATTTAAGATTTTTAGGAACTAAAAGTCCGAGTCTAGTCATTACATAAGATATATTGGGGAAAGAGATTTTTCACCTCAGATCAAAATCAGTACACAAAATAATATCGTGTCTGACTTAAAGGTTAATTTTCTAACAAATAAACATATTCTTCCTTTTGCACAGAAGATGATTCCTGGCACCTACCAACTGCAGTTTTTTTGCGTATCCCACTGAAACTCTACGATTTAGCATGGAGAATCAATATGCGACTGATTTAAATATTACGCAATGTTAATGGTAGAATATAAGAAACTTTTCTAAAAATGTTTGTAGAATTACAGAACATTTTCCCCCTAAAACTGTGTAACACTTGGACTCTAGCTCTAAACTATTTGCCACAGCAATATTAAAAGTTCTGTACACTACGCAATAATCTTCCTTCTAGCTGTAGTTTTAAAGCAATAGGCTCCGTAAAATATATGGAAATTGGAAATTTCAGTATAAAATTATCCTAAAAGAAAAACATTGGAAATATCTGTGGAAATTGAAGTTGAAGAACCATAGTATTCCTGCTAATGTCGTTATGTTGAAGGACAATCAGCAGAATTAATTAGGAATGGTGTACATGTGTGCATACTATTAAAATAAGTGCTCTTCTGTGAAATGTAGGGCGTTGGTTTCCATTAATGCACTGAGTGGATGATTGAAAAGAGACAGGTGTCTCTCAAAACTGTATTATGCTCATCTTTCGTTGCTCTTGGCAATGTAAACATGCCATTTATGGGATTGTGTACATACATCTGCTTGTCCAAACAGCAAAGCATCTGGGTTGTTTGCAGCATTGGTTAATCCTCATACAGTGCTACATGCTCTATAATGGCAGACTCTGCTACTAGCGGCAGCCTACATCCCACATTACATGATATTATGTACCAACGACGCAGTCTAATGTTCATCCCCTTGTTGATTAAAAAAAAAAATGGCAAACCAAAATCGCTCACCTCAGTGTAATAAGCTAGCTATCGTTGTGTAATATGTTCTCCGTGGTCTAGTTGTAACATGCTAGCTTCTGGTTCCCGAGGTCGCGGGTTCAAACCCAGGCGGAGGGCGATGGATCATTTGCATTGCAGGGAAGTAGAGCCGATGATTCCGTGTAATATACGACAGGTAAAAGAACCTCAAGCCTGATAAAATTGCCTCTGAGCACAAATGGAGCGGTGTTTCACGCCCAATGTAGAACCACAGCAGTTAAAGAACGTCTATAAATAAAAACTCAATTTTTAGCATGTGTAAAATTGTACAACGATATGTACGAAGAAAACATTATTCTGAACTTGGTCCTACTTTACCCTATTTTATAAACTTATTATGAACTTGAAGCTTCTTCACTACAACGTTTCGCACTGATGTAATGCCTACACCCATTATTGCACTTAACACTTCACTTGCTTTAGCTATTTCAAGATTTGAGTCGTCATCCCCATTATTATCAGTGTCGCTTGAAGCTGGTCCGCTTTCTTGATCACCACCACACATCACCAATAACCTCCCCATCCTTTTGTTCCTCACACAGTAAACACCAGATACCAAAAATGCGTATCCTTACCTCTGGTTTGTTGCTACGACATTCTGAGGCCGAAAACCGCCGGCTCTACCTTAAAACGTCTTTGTCCTTTGTTTCCGCGGCCGAAAGCTACCCGCTCAGTTTGTGTCTTTGTCAACAGAGATAAGAAAAATACACTTTGAAGTTCTTTTAAGATAGCATATGTTGTATACTCATACTTACGTAAAAGTCAATCTTATTTCACTGAAATTTAATACATATAACGGTTTGGATTTGGATTTGGTTACATATAACGGTGAATTACTTATAAATGAATTACGTATTAACAAGGTTCTGTTAACACGTTTCTAAGTTACATTTTGCCAGGACCTTCAAAGCTTTACGGATGGATACGAATACTTAAGACTGGGTTACGTATAAAACAGGTTCCACTGTATTTAGAAATTAAAGTTGAGTGATACTAAGCGCCACTCAGACAGAAATAATCTCGGGCGATTTACTGTAGAGTGAGATTACACACTGAATAAACAATGTGGTGCATTTACATTCGGGGGACTTTCTCTACCCACCGTCCTTTACTTTTATATTTTTTCTGCATTACTGTTCTTACAACTTAATTTTGTTTCGATAGGTATAGATAGCGTTACTTTGTTTAAAGTCACTTAAACTCTAACGCGACTAGTCTAATGTGACCATTAACATTATAATGAAAAACTCATATTTTAACTAATACAATCTTGATTCACAGTATTCATTAACAAAGTACTTAAGACAAAACACGAATTACAAACTAGGATAAAATGTATGTCTTTAAAGAAGTAAAAAACTTCAGGGTACCTTAGCTAAATTTGCAAGGATATGGTGTAGATCTTTTTTCTTTGAAGATAGTACATTTGGTAAGGATGTGTTTGTTTATAAGGGGGTGGTGCAGTTAGGCCACAAGGTGGGTCATCTTTACGTAGCAGACATGTTTGTCAGTGAGGTGTGACCAATCCGTCGATAAATGGAGGAAGTAATGCTGTTTATTGCTGTCAGGAAAAGTGTCACATTGAAAACAGATCGTTGGAACACTCCTTTATTTAGAGTGAGAGTTTTTGAAAAAGTACCATTCGTTTTGACATTTATATTCCTTTTTGAAGAAGGTGATACAATGCCTTATTTCTGACTCCTGGCCGGCTGCCGCAGGACCGCACGCTCTGCCGGCCAAGTTGAATATCCCCAGAGCCTGAACTCAAGCGCATAGATTTACATGCATACAATAACCACAGAAGGTGTTGAAAATGATATACTTGTGATGCCACGCATCTCTCACAGTTGTTAAAATTGTTGAACCAGCTGTTAAATTTTGAACAGCAGTCGTCTTTTGAGGTCGGGGACTCATACGGCATCTGTTAAAGGCTAAACCAAGTTTAGTTTTTCTTTTCGCAGATAGCTTGGCATATTTGTTATTATTGTTGTGTGTGTTCGTGAATAAATAGTGATAAGCAAGAGGAAATCCTCTCGTTTCTTTCCTCTGAAACTCCAGTGCACTCCAGTGTTAATGGACAGAGGAATCCTATTAGAAGTAGCACGGTATCTATTTGCTGACCTTAAAATTCCATGGCGTTTCCACGTCATCTTAAGAAGTGTGTAACTCTATAAAATAAAAAGCTGAAAAACATGAAACCAACAGATTTTCGGAGTGGAGTGATGCCATAAAAATAAATAAGTTATAAATAAATTGTGATAAATTGTTGTGCAGTGCGGTTTGGTCTGTCTCTTATTGTGCCCAATTCCTTTCTAATAAAATCACAAGCTATTCCCAGAAAATTCGAGATATACGTTTTATTTGTCATAGAAATATCTTAAACGTTCTGAATTTTATTAAAAATCGTTAGGGCCATTCTTGAAAAAGTGAACAAAAATTAGAAGAATTTTTGCATGTAAAGGATAGTTTGAGATTGGAGAATTTTAGTGAAAATCTTTGTATTCTCATCGTGTAAGGTACGGAACTTAAATACCTACCATGCTTGGTCGTTATAAAACATTACATTTTGGACTTTTGGTGTCTCGCCATGGGCATGTTACTAAACACGTTTATTTATTTGTTCAGGGATTGTTCAAGCATGTATTTCCGCTGAAATCTGTGAAATCTCCATGTCGAATTTTTGGGTGGACTGTAAAAACTTCTCTGCCTACTATATATTTACGTATAAAGTAATAAGCAGAGTACTATTCGACAGTAGTCTTTTAGGAGAATTTTCATGGTCATTTGTGTATCAATAGTGTTCTTGATCCTCTGCGAGATTACTTATATATCTAAGTATAAAACTTAATTATTTCCAATTCAAGTGTCAACCAACTTGAATCGTAACTTGCCCTCTTTTTATATCATCACTGTCTGTGACATCGACTTGTGATCATCAATATTAACATTGGTTATTTGGTTTTTATGTAACATTGTAAGGTTCTACATAGCATATGTGTACGTTTTCTCTAGTCAGCATTGCTGCTGACCAAAAGACTTCTGTCTGCCTGTCTTTATGATTTGTTTCTTACTGTCAAACTATTGTTCTTTATTGCTATCACATTTCAAATCTTACACCGATTTTTAAAAAAATTCCCTCTAATTTGTTCAGTATTTCCTATGCTCAATTATACCGCAGCTATGTGTAACATTTTCCATATACACTGCACGTTGTATTATTTGAGAAGTGTATATTCCAACTAGATATATTCAAGCTACTTGTTGATGTTTTAAGACAGCCAAATTACGCTCACTAGGTGAATACTAGAAGGCTGTTTATGTGATTATAACATTTTTCACTTTGATGCAAACTTGTATCTGCTGCCCATTTTGAAGCGACGTGGACCTAGATAAATAACATGCACAATAGTTCTCGTCCCTTTTCTTGACACCCGTACTATCAATCCAACTGCAGCTATCGTTTCTTCATTCAGCAGATTGGATATATCTCCGATATTTGCGACAGCTTAGATTCAGCTGACGAAGCAGGTTATCCTGTATAATGGAAAATTCGTGTTTTCCGTGGATTCTCTCCCTCTCCACTAAATCATTGCTGAAGCCTAATGGATTGAAATGGAATTTTCTGGACGAGTACATGGCACAAAGGCCCCCAAAATTGGAAAATCGAAGGGAACTTTTTGGAAGCCTTGGCAGCACAAATGAATTGGTATGTACGAGCAGTAAAGCAGAACTTAATATCTTATACGATGTAGTAAATTATAACAGTCGTGTTTTATCGTACTTTAGACAAGCAATTAACAGTTTATTACATATCTCAGCAGCTGTAATGTAAGTCATTAACAGTACTCGTTTGGTAACACCTAATAGCAAAATATCTAACTTAGCAGCTATTAGTTTAATAGCAAAGTGATGATTAATGGACAATTCTGCGCCAGTAAACTCTTACGAAGTTAATTATTTCTGTGGCGTGTCACATTACACAAACAACTTTGTTACATTTACTTAGCAGTTAGCGTGTTCCTCGCGCTGAAATGTCCTACTATGCAAGGAAGAATTTGAAGCATGCAACTAAAAACAATTATCTACGCTGCGCAAACAATTTTATTTGTAAGCTTTGACGTTACGATGTGCAGGTATGTGTATTACGAATTTTTCATTAGTTCATGTAAATAATAATAATAATAATAATAATAATAATAATAATAATAATAATAATAATAATAATAATAATAATAATAATAATAATAATAATAATAATAATAATAATAATCCAGATGCTTGAAATATAATATATTGCTTCACATGTCATTACTTTAACCCTCCGCTTTAAAGTTGTACATTTAGGTATGACTGAGCTCTAATTTCTAGTAATTTTCGATTTTGAACATCTACATAAACAATATTCACATTGTAATGACTACCACAAAACAAAAATATGTTTTATATGTGCATTGACAATTTGGTGATTTTTGGCTAAGAATAACCGAACCAATTGTTATAGCTTCTTATAGATTTAATTTTTAGATTCCAACTAGAGAATACACTGTACAATATGTAAGTTACGTTTCTGAAAGGGGGATTCTAATGGTTTGTGAAGTCAAAAAATCATATCTTGTTTACTGTCGAGATTTGTGTGCACCAGAGTCTCTCAAAGCTTAAAATCGCACCGAGTGCAATCCAAGGTGCAGAGGTTCTTTGAGCCGTGCATCGTGGTCACTCGGTTAAACTCGGCTCGGCTCAACTCGTGCGCTGCAGAACGAACAAATGAAGGAGCGAGGAATCCTGTGTTGATACAGGCGTGCTTATCAGCGAAATAGATACGTGCAATACAACTAATAATGGAACGACCTGCAAGCAAAGAGTGCCAAAAGTCAATTTACATCGGAGTGCGAACTTATTATTTTTTAAGGTCGTGACGTTGGAGCTAAATGCTTCATCTGCAGTAATCACGTATGTAAGAAAGTCATCTGTTGAAAGACACTATAACAAAGTATCCGTAGAAACATGGAGAAATCGTAGAGGTCCTGGAGAGAAAGAATTAAAGGAGCTGCTACATTTTGCAAATCATTTAAGCAGAACACTATATTTAGTAATAAAAAAACAAATTAACGAGCTTAACACTGCGCACCGCACGTAAACATTGCGCAGTGAAGAACCAGCGGTGAAAGTGAGGAACGGGCAGAGGGCAACGCGAAATATACAAGCGCAAGGAAAGAACGAGTGAGTTTGCCTCGAGGTCAACTTTTCATAGTCGCATTTTGCACCTTGCAATGCACTGATGCATGCACCCTGAGCGGCCCTGGTATGCACTTTCCATAACGAAAACTTATAAAAGTAATATTTCTGACAAGTTTTGATATTTACAGAATATCGATAGAATTAATGCTTAAGAACTTACACTAAAATCCTTACAAAAATGTCCTTACTATTATTCTTGCACGCGCGTCAGTTAACGCGCTGAACAGCACAAGAGAGGATATGGATTGTGTTCTATTGATATTCTATTTATATTTTAATTCTTATTTTATCTCTCCAGAAAAAGGAGTTCTATTTACAGGTTTTTAAGTGTCATCTGCCAAGACATGATTCGTAGTTGTGAGCAGGGATTGAGAGAGAGAGACGGAAGAGCGATAATCGGGAGGAGGAGGAGTGGGAAAACCTGAGGGAGAGTAAATGGGAGAGACAGTGAGGGAGATGAGGAAATTGCAAGGAATATATACTTAATGCAATAATGCGAACAGAGGGTGCGAGTTCTCCTAGTGATTAAGTTTATTATTTAACATAAATGCTGGTGCCGTTAAGGAACTTCAGAAGTTACAACTAATTAGCATAAACGCATTTTTTGTTTTAAAATTTGCGTATCCTTCTTGAACATCGACGGTCGTATATTGCTTGAGAAACGACCGATCGTATTATAACTCCATGACTATTCATTGATTTCACACTCTTGCTGTGAAACGTGCTCATATTCACATTTCCAGACGCCATAGAGGACGAGGAGTGATTGTAATTGAAGAAAAACTCTTCAGCGCAATTAGAAATCGAATGAGGGACTTTTGTTTTTGAGGCAGAATAAATGCAGCTCCACTGATGTAGTGAATGCAACCGTGCCATAGCCAAATCAATCAAAATTACTGATTTTGTAGTTATTCGCAAACTACTCCAGACGAAACATAAATCCTGTTTGTTTTCTCATAAAATACATTTTATATATAATATTCTTCAGTTATTCGTTAAACTGGCACCATGTATTCAACTTGAGCTACAGATTATCTCAAGATAAATATTGCAAGTTATAGATAAAATGGTTTATGCAGCCGTGCCTTGTATTACAATCCTCGTGATAATACTACATATTATTGAACGATTCACTTTGGTGTGACTTTATTGACGTAAGTGCCAAGAAATGAAAGGAGAATGTAAAGTAGCGGTCGTTGTAGTTAAGCTGGATATATCCTCATTAAGTTTGAAACGGCAACATATTTGCTGGCGCCGTGGGGGGTTATTTTCCTGACGGGAATGTGCCATCACCCTCTCGTATTCCAGATCGATGCATCCACAACTGTGTGGCGACAAGTCTATAGGAATCGTCTGATGCTCTTTCCAGTCCTTCCCTAATAATATTCACACCCCTGTCTGGGCAAATTCTTGGATCACTGCCTATGTAATTACTTGGTACAAAGGCGAGACGTTAACCCCATATCGCTCATTTTGTCTGTTGCTAAGGGAAAGGATTATTCATCTACTAGAACCCCTACTAAAGGTTGAGCTTGAAATTTCTCCAACGAATATGAAGTGTCTCTTGGTGCTCTGGGACAGGTTCGTAAATTACGACTCCCAAAAGGCTTCGCTGTCTCAAAAGCCATGCACCTATTGTTTAATGGGATTTGCATGGAAGCGCTTGAACGTCTAATGAGTGATTCGCAGGAGAAAACCTTCGAAGATCAATTTATCGATTACAGACCTCGAACTAAAAACAAAGAAAGCTAGAGTCATGTATTTCAAGGAAAACCTTCGAGCAAACGAGTGCGATACAGTCACGTAAGGGGAAAAAAAAAAAAAAAAAAAAAAAAAATGGTTACTTACCAGAGGAAAATTGTTTAGATAAACCTATTCAGTCTAATTCCCGGCTACAGTAGGCTTTTGCTACCATTTTGATTTTCAGTACAGCGATGAATGGAATGAATGATCAATGATGACCCTGATATGCCCAGAGTACTCTTCAACGAAAATTAAACCTTAGTATCTCTTTTACAGAAATATTTACTTCTGTGTATCTTCTTGTCGATTTTATCCAGTTGCAAATATGTTTTCGGTTACAAAACCAAGATTGTAAATGACAATACTATTGATACATTTTGTTAAAGCGTTCTAAAAATTATTGTTGTGAATTACACTATGATGTAATTCCTATTTAAAGAAAGCTGCTTTGGCATCTTTAAAATATCACACCCATAGCGGGTTTGTGATATAAGGGCGGAGCTTTAACGGTTATATATAGCTAAGGAGAGTATACAATATATGGAACGGTTTTCTTGCACCGTAGCATTGGTAGTGTTACAATACCCTGTTCACAGTATCGGTTCAAAATATCAAAACAATCGATCGGCCGGCTGACTGAAATGCGCTCTGTGATTCGGTTTTTGACAGCAAGGAACGTCTGACCAGTGTACATTCATCGACAGATCAGTGAAGTATATGGCCCCAGTGCAATGAGTGACAAAGTGTGTGAGTGATAGCTTTCAAAGCCAGGAGGACAATGTCCGTAATGAACTGCAATCAGGCCGACCATCACAGAAGATTTGGTAAATTTAGTGGATTAGAAGATCCGTGAAGATCGGCGATTGACAATTTTCACTAGTTATGCAATGTCCAGTTATCCTCACAGGGGCCAGACTTCTATCAGGTCGGCTTTCAAAAGCTTATAGAATGATACGACAAAGGTTTAAAGAAATATGGGAACTGTGTAGAAAAACCGAAGTATGTAAGGAATTAAATAAAACCGTTTTGAACTATATGATGGTTTGATGGGTATAAAACACCGGACCTTACTTTATGAATTGCTCTCGTTTATGTGAATAGCAACTAGTGCTTTTATTGCATATACCGTGCATCCATTTTAATCGAATGGCAGTGAATATCAGATTTCAGAACTGTTAGAGATTTTTGGAGTGCTCCACTGAAGAAAAAGTGCAAGTACGGTTTTGATATCTGTACATGGCACACAGCCCACTAAATGCTTCTCCCTCGTAATAATCAGTTGTTCCACTTTTCATTAGTGTCTTCGGGGAAACTCGTTAGCGGAACTCTTACGTAGGGTTTCACCCCAGGGTACAAGAGGTTCTTCTCTCGTTCGAGAGCGATCAGAGCAATCTACAGAGAATTACGGCTACAAAAAGAGAGCTGAGCGATGGTGGAAGGCAGTAGCTTAATGCAAATTTGAGACAATAGAACCTACGGGAGAAACGTAATATGATTTATAGCTGTGAAACAAGCGAAGTAGGATGTAATACGTATAGTTCAGAGATAGATACTACCTTTTAGAAAATCATTTAGAATCATCATTGCCAAGATTCAGTGACTATTCCAATATAAGAAGTTCATATATCAGGGAACTCAATTTTTTTTTCAAAGAATTTTCTCATCTATATTTCATTTATCCAATGTTTCAAAATAATTGGATTTACAGCTCTTTATTAATTTATGTTTTATTTTTTTGTTTGCTATTCTTGAGAATGTGTAGTTTTAGTCAACTTTTTCTACATCGATCCATTACCGTTATGTGATGCACAGAATACCCAGATTAATAATTGCAGTACAGAGGTATTTTTAGACGTGGTAAATGACCTTGCACGTGGTTAACGGGAAAGACAGGCTACGACGCGAATCAGAGTTAGTAGTAATGGTAGTCTGATACATGAGTAACATTGTATAACATCATGATAAAACTGCTTTCTGTGTGAATTTAACGAGCAATTTTTTGGTGGTTTAGTATATGGATGTATTAGGCGATTGTGGTTTTACTTCACTGGGCCATGACTGGACTAGGATATTTACGTCACTGCAGTTCGCGCCGTAGCCTGTCTATATCGTGAGACATGCCTTACCGCAAAGTTTTATACTAAAGCCCGACGTTTGGTGGCCCTAAGAGACAGAAGAAGAAGAAGAAGAAGAAGAAGAAGAAGAAGAAGAAGAACTTTTTATATCTAAGGGCACATTGTAGTTTCTGGGGTTAAAAAAAGTTTTTTCCCTCCCCTTTTCACTATATTGAAATTTTCATTCCCTTTCGCATCTATTGATATACTATATGGGTGGTTGTACATTTTATAGTTCTCAAAATCGCATTTAAATAACGTGCTGCACCTGCCGTGCCCCTTTCTGGTTTCGCCGCGCCCTAGCCGAGTGGTCAGACCTTTCGCTTCTCACCAAAGCGGCCTGGGTTCGATCCCAGGCACCGCATGTGAGATTTCTGGTGGACGAAGAGGCGCTGGGGCGGATTTCCTCAGGGTTCTCCGGTTTCCCCCGCCATCCCATTCCACCAGTGCTCCAACTTCATTCTGTGTATCATCAGTGTCACCGAGTTTTTTGATGAAAAAGATAGAAAAGTAAAAATTGTTCTATGTCGGAAATAAAATAAAAAGGCGTTTTTAGAATCATACATGAATATCTTGAAGTGCAGTGTAGGAATGAAATTTACATATACCTTGATTGAAACGTTTCATAGAAATTGTGAACGTTTGTTATAGATACGTGATAACGAAATTGAAATAATTGAAGTCAACATTAGTAAACGTTTCCACTGATGAAATCCAAAGAAAACCGATGAATTGCACCATCCTCCTAAGAGAAATCATGCTTGTCTTGCCCTTTGCTCTCTTAATCCATTTCATAACAGTTGAGTTACTTTTTCGGTTTCACGTAGTTTCAGGATTATATTTCTATGATGCTTATGGAGCAACACCGCAGTGAGCGGCAGCGGGAACCGGAATTTCGAAGCATACCACTTTGTCAGCCAGAAATCCTACATGTGCATCAAGCATCGAATGCTCGAATGGAAAGCAGAAATCTACTCCCTGTGGTGCCGCCTTTATTGTCAAGTTTGTAGCGGCAAAAGCAGGTCGTGTGATTCACATATTAAACCTTTACCTCATGGAACGTGAATATCATTTTAAATGAGCGAATGCGTAGGGGAAATTTATAGTTCAAAGTATAAAGTTAGAATGGAGGTCGAAATTAGGTCGATATACAGGTCGTCCTACAGCATTGCCAACACACCCACATTTCAATACTTTAGTGTATGTATTGACCAGGGTTGTCCAACCTTGTGTCTTTAGAGAACCTTATGTAATCAGCAGCGATCCCCACTCCACTCCTTCAGTCGGAGGAACAGATAGCCAGTACCCACTGGCGGACTCAACAGGCAATTCCATGCTATTTTGTAACTCATACCTTGAGTTTTCTGGGAATGTACTCAGAAGACCTCTTCTTTCTGGATCATTTTTGCATAAATGGCAAATAGTAAGAGACGGACAAAGGCATACTGAATAAAAAATGTATCTGGTTAAAACACACAACTTAGTCAAATAGTTATGTTTTTCTCCCCTCCCCCCCCCCTCCTTTATAGTGAACCATTTCCGAGATATTCTTTCTTATTTGTTTGAATCTACCAACATTTCTACCTTTTTAAATAGCAATATGTTATTTGTTATTTATATGTTGGCCTTGTTGTAAAGAGAACGGAGTTTCAAAGGCATCGCATCGCAAGCAGCTCTTACATATTTCACTATTGCTTAAAGCTAGCTGTATCCCCATATTCCCGTTGCACCTACAAGAAAATTAGGAATATACCTCCTGAAAATGCTTATGTCGATTGAAATGTAGATAGAGAAATAAGCATTTGCAAGAATAGTATGTATGAGTGTGTGTGTATCTCTACATATATTTGCGAACAGAGTTTCTTCAAATTGAACTATATTAAAAGTCTGTATCGCAATATGTTACGCGACGATCACGTGGTGGATCTTCTAAGACTATGCACTTCGACTTTGTCGCCAAATATTGATTGACTTCTTAAACATAAGTACGAGTAGTACCAAAGAAATCAGTAATGAACAAATGTTTATCACAAAAACTTTAAAAGTGCTTTCGTAAATCAAGCGCAACGTGCATGTAACCACCCCGCCACTGCAACACAGTGCACGGCTGGGGGTTAAAGAGGGAGAACGTCCGCGTATAGTAGAAAGAGTTAAACCCAACCTGCTCTCTTTCGCAAACGTTGGACATCGCTGGTATTGAACTTAAAGCGTGTTTTAGGTAGTAGTCAAACTCGCAGATTCTTGGTCACTTGTAGCCTCTTCGCTCATGTCCATTTGGCAGGGGCATCTTCATTCCGTATTTCTCACGTTATCTCTATTAGCATGTTCATTAGGATATTTCCTTCGATTAACGATAATTTATCTTCGAAAAAATCTTACACATTTCAAGTCCAAATGACCTAGCTGCCGACGGGCCTTAATCTCCACTCACTCACTCACTCACTCACTCACTCACTCACTCACTCACTCACTCACTCACTCACTCACTCACTCACTCACTCACTCACTCACTCACTCACTCACTCACTCACTCACTCCTTTTCTTCCAAATACCACTGCTATTTGTTTTGATGGCAGTTCTATATCAAATACTCCATGTGGATGTCAAGGGGCATTCTTGGCATTTTGAGCGTACCCTGTGTCAGAGCAATCAAGCTGAAATTACGGTTTCGTGAGTGCATTTCAGTGAATTTTGCCGCTGAATATCAAATTATGGGTGATTCTGAATTCTGAGCAAATGCATTTAATAAAATATTTTCAATTACGTTCACTCAATGATGAGCTAGAATTAGTTCAAAAAGGAAGACCTACTCCCAATTTAAAGAACTAAGACAGACAACAGGATAAAGAGCTTCACGTGTATATTTAACTCTAAACTGTATAGAAATATAATTTGGTGATGTGGTTCTGAAACTTTGTGTAAGCTGACCATATTTGTTATATATTTAGGTGCAACACAACATAGGTATTGTAAAAGCTCCTGAATTAAGATTATTTTAAAGCAGAGAATTGGCGTCATTCAGCATATATTAAGTATAATTTTAGGTGCTGAAATATGAAAGGAACCGGTGCAATCAGTGGCATACCCGGAAAAGTTTGCTAAGTCATGTAATATGAAGCCTAAAAGTTTATGTGCGTGCGTGTGTGTGTTCCTTTTATATTTTAGCAGCTAAAATTACACTTAGGTACATACATTACAACATAGGCAAAGCTCCTAAATTAAGTTAATTATTTTAAATCCGAGAATTGATGTCATACAGCAAAGTGCAAATTTGACATCTAGGAAAAAATAAAGACAGCATGGCAAAGCTGATTACTGGCTACTTTTCGTTGTTTTATCTTATACGTTAAATACTGTTTTGGATCTTTTGCATTTTGTTTGTCTTTATTGTAATTCCTAAGCTTGCTGACATTTTAGAGAACGAAAGTATAATCAATGCTTGGGTTAAGTTGTAGTCCAGATAAAGAGTATATTTGGGTCCTTCCTAACATCAGAAGTATGGGTCACACCGTGGCCTAGTGGCTAGAGCATTCGCCTCTCACTAAAGCGACCCGGGTTCGATCGCAGGTGACCGCATGTGGGTTGGTGGTGGACAAAGCAGCCGGGGCGGGTTACTTCCGGGTTTTCGGGTTTACCTAGCCATTTCATTCCACCGATACTCCATTTTCATTTCATGTATCATTAATGTCACTGCCTGCGATGCCGCATATGATAGAAGCGGACCTTAAACACTATAAAAAAAAAATCAGAAGTGTAGAATATGAAATCTATCTCTAAAAACATGGATACTCCTGAGCTATAGGATTAATACTCTCATTTATGTTTATTGTATCAGAAAATTACTTATTATTTTCTTGTGAGTCAGTTTCGTACTGTGTCTGTTTTTGCGTTGAATTTCTTTAGCCCAGTTGCACTAAACTTTCATCACTGAACACCTGTTTGCAGAGAGCATGATGCAGTTAATTTTTGTTAGAATTAAGCAAGTTGAGAATCATGAATATTTTAGAAGAGCAAGTCGGCTCGTTCGTCCATCTACGGAGGATAGCAATTCTGATTAAACATTTTCATGCTGCTGATACAGGTCAAATGTGTCGTCCCCTTCCTCGATAAACCAGTGTGGCATCCGCTGATTTGATCCGTTATCATGTTTTGCCTTTTTTGCACATATCACTGGATTAACTGGAACATCTGTGCAAGTTCACGAAAGCGCACACCGTTAACGACGTTAAGCTAATAAAGCACATTTATCATGGGAACAGCAACGGATCATTTAATATTCATCTAACATTTCACGTTTTCCCGCCTTCGCGCTTCGAGTGATATCGGCTATGAAAAACAGAAATAAAAAATAAAGTAGCTCGGCGTTATTTATTACCCAGCAAGTAGCGTTGTGAAAGAACTTCATCTACTCCTTCCGCTTCTTTTTTAGCCGTCTTTTCCTTCCTCGGCATTCCGATTGGTGTTGGTATGTGCCGTATGTTTCTTAGAACAGCACATCCTCAACAGTTGCTGCGGGAGTATGAATATCAAATAAAAAGGAGGCGCCTAGAAGTCAAGAGATATAAATTATATTTTTCGAGAATATTTCCAAGGAAAATGGGCAGAAACTCAACATAGCATGAAATATGTGTTGTAAGGGGAAAAAATTTGATTTGCAGGTGAAGTTGATCTACAGGCGCACTTTAGTTTGAGTGGAATATCTTGAAAACGTCCAGAATAAGAAAAGAAGAGAACGAAAATATCCAGCTCAGCAGAAATCCATTGTAACAGTGTTAAGGCTAAAATAACTTTGCACTTGAAATAATGTTTAAATGAAGTTTACGCCTATAAACACAGTTTAATTGTGCAATATTGTAATTCTGGCATCTACCCCTACAACTTTTACCCTCCTCTATCCCCCCGCAACACATCCTGTGGTTTCAGAAGTTTTGCCGGTCGTTAAATGATTCTCCTACTTTACCCCACCGTGTGGTGGTCGGACTTCACGGCGACACTATGCTAAGGGAGTAGAAGCTCCTTGGAGGTAGGCAAACTCAGGGTTGTGTATTAAACCACCTGTCTCCTCCATTAGTATCAGTGGCTTAAATTGACCGCGGCGCTACTAGGAGAACGTACCACGGTTGCCTTCAAGAAGTGGGTATTTCTGTTCTTGTGTGTGTACAATGTCTTAACGTGCATGAAATATGTGAAGACATTAGTGCCAAACATGATTAAGACATCATAATAAACATACATCTACAGAATACTCGGAAGAAGGTGTATCTAAATTGATCCTATAGTAATTTAAGATGGTGTATTATTGGTGATTTGGTGGTGTTAAAATTTCTTCCTAGTTCTTATGCGGTTTTAGATTCGTTCATTGCAGTTTCACTGTTTCTCATTTTTGCCGTTCACTTTGTACTGTCCATTCAAATGTAAATATTTGCACGAATGATAAAAGATTATCACCAGGGAGCGGGGTTTTAGTAAGTAAATAAGATTAACAGTGCTGGCTCCATAGCGCAGTTGGTAGAGCACCAGCCTGCTGTGCTAGGGGTCCCGGGTTTGATTCCCGGCCGGGGTAGGAATTTTTCTCCGGTCAAATTTATTCCTCATCCTTCCCTGCGTCTGGAATTATGAATGAAAGTGTGAATGTGTGTGTGAATTCAAAGTATAAAAACCCCAAACCCGTTAAACGTGTAACACCATTTGTCAATAGGCAAGGCCGCCAATATGACCTCTGCAGTTAAAGGCGGGATATAAATGGAACAATGAAAAAAAAAAAAAAATATTAAGAGCACGGAGTATAGAGCCGGCAGGTAGCGAGGTAGCGTGAGGGCTGCGCTGATTTTCACTCTGCAAGGTCGCCGGCGCTTCCACTTTCCGTTGTAAGTGCACGGTTAACTTGATGGATTTCGCACTAAAACCCCGCTCCCTGGTTGTCACAAATGACCTTGAGGTTTTGAACACTTGTAACTTGTGGTTAATAAAACTTAGTAACAGCAGATAAGCATCAATAGGAAGAGAAACGTAGAAGCTTTAGGAAGTCCCACGTCGTGTTGCAGCACAGTTTATACATGTCGATATTTCCGACATGCAGCCTGAGTTTATTGATAATGTTTGTAAAGATGTTCCATATGTTATTGTCTGTCGGACACACAAATAGGCAGTTTACTACACCGCGCATGTCTTTATCAGGAACATATACAATACGAGTGATGATTCAAGACGAAGCGTATTTGTGTGTCCGACAGTCGATAAATATGCAACAGAGTATCAATAAACTCAGCTGCATGTTGGAAATATAGGCTTGTGTAAACCGCGCCCCAACACGACGTGGGACTTACTCGCACAAATATTCTTCTCTCCTAATGCGGAATTAAAGTAAAATTAAAATTCTGTTCTTAAGCAGCATCATATTTTATGATACTAAATGACATTTCATATAAAATTTGAATATTTTGGAAGAATATCTTTTAAGTATTTATTCTTAGTGGAGGCTCTGTGGCTCAAATCCCAGCTGTGGCATTCAATTTTTCTGTTCCAGCTCTACCTCTCACATCTTTTAAGATTTTGGTACTCCCCACCCACTCACTGATTCACTCATCCACTCACCCATCAACTCACTCGCTCCGTCACTCACTCTCACCCCTTCACCCCATTCCTCATCTACTCACCCACCCACTCACTCCACCACTCACTCTATTCCTCACTCACTCACTCACCACCCACTCACTCCGTTATTCACTCTTCTCCCTCTCTCACCCTCTCATTCATCCATTCGCCACCCACTCATAGCCATGCAAAATATTGCACAGCGATACAGCTATTGTCAAGCTCAATTTCAGCATATGAATGTAATTAACTGAAACAATGCAAACATAGTTGATGGCAAAATTATTTGTTTGAAGGTTTTAAATAGCAGGTATTTGTTGGCTTCTGACCGCCGCTTAATGTGACGGAATTAAATTGTCATCGGAACTTTACTTAATAGGAGATGATGTAAACAGGTTTCGCGACTGAGTAACATGCACATGGCTGTTAAGGCGCATTTCTGTTACAAGCGATTGAATGTATCCGAGCAGCAAGTGATCATGTGTGCAGGATAAGATCTAGGAAAACCCTAAAAGGTAGTGGTTTTGAAGAAGCACGTTTTCACGCGTAATGGCGGTGGAGCATTAGTTCTCATCACTCGAACAGTTAATTAGACCCAACAACATATGTTACCTGGTGCTTGAGCGTGTAAACATAATCGCTGTGTTGTGTAGGAATGAACCGGCCACATCACGAATAAATGTACGCAATTACTCTGTTTAATTAAATTACATTTCAGTATGTGGTGGAACGCATGGAATGTCGTTTTCCATTTACCAGTGCAATTCAGAAGCATTTCAGAACTTTTATAGCACTGAGTTCAGTTGAGTAAACGGAATTTAATTTGTGTTCAAACAAGGAATGTTTGTATGTGCATTATTGATGACATATTGAAAATGTCTTTTGAAGATGAGCGTTGACTTGACTCTGACAAGGTATCTATCATGCCAATATGATCATATCCAATATACCTATCTGTAGGCTTCAGCTGTCATGTAGAATTAACAGTTTTGCAGGGGCACCTGTCTGAACCAGTTTTAAGCTATAAAATAAAACGATGTCACAAAAGTGTACAAATCAAAATTTATATTTGTACAAAATATGATTAAGTTTGCACAAAATTGTGCTAGTAGAAAATTGATAGATCATGCTATTAATGGGAGTTTTACAAGTGAAATAGGTGTACTGGATTGAAATAATCTGCTAAATGGAAGTTTATTATTTTTTTAAAATTGACTTTAACATATTATATAAACCCACACACTCCGTATCATACCTACACTACATTAAACTGCCAGTATTGATTTGCATGTTTTGCAGTACATTATATCATATAAGAATATCTCGGTTTTTATACAAATGCCTTTTGAAAATCAAAGTCGTTGCTAGAGGTATTACTTATAATATATAGAATCCAAATTATTTATTAACGGGGGAATAATTTGGAACTGCATTAACAAATTAATTAGGTTGGCATTTATAATTTAAACCGGAAGCATTTCTTGAGTTAGTTACATTAAACAGAGTAATTTTATAATCGCCAATGGCGTTATTGTCTTTATTAAAACACTGTTTTAAACTATTAAGTTCTTGCGTTTATTTTGAATGTTAATATTACAGTTTACCTGATGAAAACGCTAAGTTCTTTTTCGTGTTCTCGCGTATGAGAATAATAATGGAATTTCTTCCGAATATGGCACTTTGCAGCACTTTTAACTTTTCCACTAATTATTTGGTGTGTGCATTTTAATATCAGATTTTGTTTCTTTTGCATGTCCATGTTTAGTTTCTCTGGGATAGAACTTCGCTCCCTTTTCTTCCTTAAAACAAATGTATCCATCACATTTAAAAGCCACAAGCAATGTACATTTGACAAGAATGAATGAATCACGCAGACCAGATCAGAAATGAGCTCCACTAATCTGTATGAAAACTCTCGCATAATTTGGTCCTCTCTGTTGCTCCCGTTTTGAGCTTCACGTAGGCGTTCAGACCAGTATTGCCAACCGTAGCATGGTTACACTACATGTGCCATAATTTCATTCTCGGTAGCATGTAGCAACGCTACATTAGCATGCATAAACTTTTCCACTATGCTACGCAAATGTAGTATAATTTGTGGTTTAATTTGTTTGGAAATTTGTATTCCTTAATTTACTGCAAAAAATAAATAAATGGAACTATGTCACCGCCAGTTGAGTTGACTGAAGGTGATTCTTGGCTTTTTTTACATGTAAACAATAAACTGTGTTCTCTCTTTCTCTGTCTCTCTTGCTCCCTCTCTCTCTCTCTCTCTCTCTCTCTCTCTCTCTCTCTCTCTCTCCGTCTTCGTTTAAGAAAAGAGGAACGTCGATCTTGCCTTTTCTTTTTAAACAATGTGTCCTGATTGCAGTTCGTTCCAATGCTTACTCGTCTAAAGGGATAGATAAGTCCCTGTCGTGTACCTTTTTTCCACACTAGTAACAGCAACAATTCCAGGACACCTAGTGTGCGGGGGCCTGCATTGTCAAGCTAACAATGACGCCCTTTTAACACAAGGAATAACTGAAATTTTCACATTCTAATCTTGAAACACCTATCTGAAAACTATAGCAAATGATCCGAACTATATAGATAACCATGTTGAATCCTTTATCATGAATAGCTTTTTGTCAATTAAAATGTTTATGTAATTTTAATTTGTGTAAAATCAACAGGCGATTCCATGGTAGTTTCTAAGTTGTACCTTGAATTTTCTGGGAATATCCTTAGAGACCTCTTCATTCTGCAAAAAGATCGGAATTTCAAAGGCATCGCATACCAACCAGCTCTTAGGACATTTAACAATCGCTTAAAGCCTACTATATTCCATGTTACCCTTGCAGCTACAAAAAAATTCGCAGTAAAGTTGTTGTTTTCTAGTGCCTTGCATCTGGCAATGAAGCCATTAGCATTCGCGCTTTCCAATACTTTTGAACTGTAGTTTCTTCTGATCTTAATGCTTCACAGGTCTTCAAGTGGTCTTCGTTCATTTCTGCTGGATCGTTACACAGGACACATATTGGTGAGGCTGAGATACCTATTCTGTAGAGATGACTTGCCAAGCAGTCATGATTTGTCAATAGTCGGAAGGCTGCAACAGCTGTTTTCCTTGGTCTCTGGGGGATTATATCTGGATTGGAAAGTAGTGTAATCCATTTTTTATCTTTGGCATTTGTTTCTATTTCTTGTAGATATGAATGACAAAAATTTTTTATGATCAAGCGTTTTATTGAGGAATATGAGAAATTGAATTTAGACTTTTGTTTTATTGTTGTGCCTTTCTTTGCAAGTGAGTCTGCAGCTTCGTTCCCCATGACTCCACAGTGTGCTGGAATCCATTGGAGATGAACAGTCTTATTAACTTTTTGGAGTTGTGTTAACATTTTGTAGCATTCTCTAATTTTTGTTGACTTCTTTGTAGTATTTGAACATATTCCCTGAATTGCAGCTTTAGAATCCGAAAGAATTACTGCCTTGTTAAATTTATTTAAGGGAAGATTTAATAATTGTCGGAGAGCAATGTATATAGCCTCTATTTCTCCATCATAATTTGTTGTGTCTCTGCCAACAGAATGATAAAAGGAAAAATCTGAACACGTAACTCCAGCTCCAGTAAGGTTTTCCTTCGAGGATCCATCAGTATATATGTGCAGCCATTCTTCTGTGGGATACCTAGTATTGATTGTTTCCAGAGCTAGAAGTTTTTGTATTTCTTTTGGTGTGTCTGATTTACTTATTTCCTCTATTAATTCCAAATTGAAGGTAGGTTGCAATAATTCCAATGGATTTTCTCTTATAAGTAGATTTTCTCTGGTGTTAGGAATGTTCAATTTGGATTTAATCTGTGTTACCTTTTCTAGGAAAGTACTATGAGTTTTAAGGATTGAATGGGGGAGGTTCTCTTCTTTCCATTTAAAGTTTGGCAGTCGTAACATTTTCTCGTGTTGGAGCAATGCTTGTTCTTCTATTTTTGTTGTTATTGATGGGGTCCGTGTTAAGGCAAGCATGGCATCAATAGGTGTGGATTTAACTGCTCCAGTGATTAGGCGAAGAGCCTGATTTTATATTTGTTCAAGTTTATTGATGTTAGCGTTTGCTGCTGTTATTAAAGCTTCAGAACAGTACAAGAGGTTTGGTTTAACATACATTTTGTATGTTGTGTTTAGGACTCTCCTTGAGCAGCCCCATTTAGCACCAGCTAACCTTTTCAGGATTTGCAATTTCTTTTCAACCTTTTCTGAGATGTTTGTTATATGTTTTTTCCAACTTAGCTTTCTGTCGAAAGTGATGCCTAAGTATTTGGCATCATCAACTGCTTTGAGTGGTTTACCATTATAATTTATGCTAACATTAACTGGTTTGTATTTTAGTGTAAATAATTCATAATTTGTTTTTTCCACATTGATAGTCATGAGGGTTTTGGAGCTCCATTCATGTACTTTGTTTAGGGCTGTTTCTATTCTGTCTTTAATTAATTCAGGTTTTTTTGAAGAGCCTGAAGTCCAAATGACTACATCGTCAGCAAATAAAGCAATTTTGGTTTCTAAAGTTTTTATTATTGATGGAAGGTCATTTATATATATATGTTAAAGAGTGTTGTGCTCAGAACAGCACCTTGTGGAAGTCCTCGGTGTGTTTGTTTATATTTGGAAATGTATTTATTATATTTTGTGGCACAAAATCTATGTGAAATAAACTGAGTTATCCACTTAAGCATGTTACTTTTCACACCTATTGATTGCAACTTCTCAACTAATTTATTTCTCCAGACTGAGTCATATGCTGATTTAAAATCAATGAATACTGCCAAGGTATCCTCCTTTCTATTGAAAGCTTCCTTGATGTCTTGGCTTAGTAGGAGTACATTTTCACTTGTACTATGATTCTGTCTGAAGCCGGTCTGTGAACTATTAATTAAGTTGTAATATTCTAGAAACCAGTTAAGTCTAGATGCCACCATTCTTTCCATCACTTTTGCAATAACACTGGTCAAAGATATTGGTCTGAAACTATTAATATTGTTTGAGGGTTTGTTTTTCTTTAAAATCGGGATGATAATGGCTTTTTTCCAGTCGGAAGGTACAGTCATTCTCCAACACGTGTTATACAGTTTAAGTAGGATTTCTTTTCCTTTCCTGCCAAGGTGTTTAATAAACTCTGGGTGGATCTTGTCAGGTCCAGGAGATTTTTTGTTCTGTAATAGTTCTATTGCTAAATCCAGTTCTGTTTCATTAAAATCCTGAATAAAAATATCATTTCGTATACCTTTTGGCTTACTAGTTTCTCTGATAGTTTTTTGGATAGCCTTATCTTGTTTTTTATACGCTTGGGGTATTCTTTGTGACTGAGCATAAAACTTGTTAAGGGATTCTGCTATTTCCCTATCTGTAGTTAAGCTTTTGTTATTATATTTTAATGGTTCAGTTGTATTTTTTGACAATTTTGTTTTATTAAGGAATTTGTATATTTTATTTCCATCTTTCCTATAGTCCATATGTTCTACAAAATTTGTGAAACTGGCCCTTTTTGCTGTAATTAATTCTTTCTTAAAAATGGCTGCTTTTCTTCTCCAGTTTTGTACATCTTCTGGACACTTGGTTCTTTCGGCTTTGACTCTTGCTATATTTCTTTCGTGTTTTAACTTAGATAAAGATGGAGACCAAAAGTAGCTATATTTCTTTAACTTTCCTTTGGGGATATGTGTTTTGGCTGCTGTCAATAATATTTCACACATTTTTTTATTCATTTCATCTGTTGACTTGAACTCTGATTCTAACAATATATTACACTTCCCTTCTATCTCATTTTGGAAACTGGACCAATCTGCTTTTTTAAAATTCCAAGAAGTTTTAACTTTTGGTTTGTTACTTTTATTTATTAGACCTCTTATGGAGTTTATGGTGATTCTGTGGCCTGAACCTGGGTCTTCTATTATTTCTCTTTTTGTATTGTCAATTATGTCAGATAATTCGCAGTAAAGTAATTTCTAAAAATGCGTATGTCGATTAAAATGTAGTATATAGGTAGAGAAATAAACATTTGCAAGAATAGGTTGTATAAGAGTGAGTATAGCTCTACTATATATTTATAAACATAGTTTCTTCAAAGTCTATCACAATATCTTACGTGACAATCACTTTGGTGTATCTCCTAAAGCTATACCAAACATTGATAGACTTCTTAAAAGTAAGCAGTACCAAAGAAGTCAGTAATGGACATATGTTTATCACATAAAATTTGAAAGTTCTTTCATAAATCAAACGCAACGTACATCTAACCAACCCGCATTTGCAACACAATGCACGGTTGGGGATTAAATACAGGCAAAATCCGCGTACACTGGAGGGAGGTAAACCCAAACGCCTCTCTTTCGCAAACGTTGGACATTGTTGGTCTAGATTCTTAAAACCGAATAAACAGAGAGGGTAAATAGATCTGTGTTTAAGAGCTACCCGTATGAAGGTAAAAGATAGTAAAATCCATGATTTTCTATGAGATATTCGACTTGAGGACCAATATAAACTATAACCAACTTTGAACAGTACAGAAAAGATAACATTTTCATTTCCGGCACTTCAACGGTGATTATATTGAAATGCCTTCTATTATTTCGCCCCCCCCCCCCTCTCTCTCTCTCTTCATTATAGTGTTTTCCACAAATACATCTCAAATCTCTTGCATATGACCTTAAGAGATTCCACGGCTGCAGCGAATCACAGGCGCGCAGCGTTGCTTTGTGAGAACTAGCTTCGTCTTGCTTAGTAATTACTAGATTAACGGTCGGACATTAATAGTTTATTACAAGCTTAAAACTTATGTCAGTTATAAACAGAATGATCGTGTAATTATGCATGAAAATAGAGCGTAATTTTAGCTGCAATCCTTCGGCATTTATACGCAATTATATTTACGCGCATTTTGTCATAGTTGAAGCACATCTTGAGCTGATAGGGAAGGTGTGAATAATCTTTGAGACTAAGTGTAACCTTGTGCTTCCCCCTTTCTCTTAATACACCCCTAATTACTGTGACCAGGTACACAATTTGTAGAAGCTTGTATCATGTCGCTAAGTAAAGCAAGTGATTTTGTTAGTGGTAGAAGAGGGGAAGACACAATGTTTTACGTAGTCACTGTTTATACGGTGTATGAACGTTTTAAAATAGCTCAAGTGACGAAGAACGGTGCAAACTTGATTTTAAAAAGTGCCAAGAGTGCTGCAGCGTGTGGAATAAGTCAAGCCATTTCTGTTGTCATTTATTTAGTTTAACTGATTAGCCAAATTTTACTTAAGTTTTAATCTACAGTTCCCACAGCGAAACGCTATTTGTACGCTGCGCATGCTACTATGTCTATCTCTTTCACGCAGAACCACACGAATGGCTACATTGTAGCGCGCTCCTATTGGCTACTGCCGTATGCAGAAGATTTGATGTAGGTAATAATATGTACATAATAAATACACAGGTTATAGAGTAGCGCTGTCAAAATTACATTTCGCAATTACATGCTGCATTCGCGATCAAGCAGATAAATTAATTTATATTGCACCTGTAACCACACTGTTCAGATTGTTTTCTGTATCTTTCAACTATGGTAGGCGATAGAGAAGCCGTATTTCACCTAAAAATTCGATGTAGAAATTTCACATCGAAGTCTGAGAAGTAACCTTAGAAAAAGTTGTGCATGCGTATTATTTGTGCTCGCAAGCGCAAAACATAAGTATGAAGCCGAAAGCCGAATAAATATCAAACACGGTGCTAAATCTATGATATTTAAAGTATGTGACAGTGCAAAACTACATACTTGAATCGACGGTAGAAGTTTCCTTTAAAAAATCAGAGATTGGGAACGGACACAAATTATCAGAGAGCGCAATCAGCTTATTGGAACAAAGAGAAAGCTGTAAACAAGAAGTTTCATAATAGAATACTCAGAGCTAGACAAAAGAGTGAGAAAAAAAATATAAGAAAAGATATACGAAAATACAACCTCAATCAAACAAGAAGCATACTCGAAAATTCAAAGTCGGTTAAAAGAGCGAAGAAGATGGAAAACTTGTAGGATATTTACAGCACTTTCAAAACATTTAAACACACACACACACACACACACACACACACACACACACACACACACACACACACACACACACACACACACACACACACACACACACACACACACACACACCAAACATACAAAAATTTTTAAAAAATAACTGATGAAGTGCGGCAGCAAGAATTAAAAAGCAACACCCATTAAACAAAATCAATGGTCTTTTGGGTAGATGCCTGCCTGTCGAGCGATGGATGTGAAACACGGGGAACTGAACACAAATACAACACACAACACTACACAATGTTAACAAAAACACAAAAATAAAAACAACTAATATGTACTAATATCGTTTAGACCTCTAACACGCAAAATAATAACCCTCAAACTAGGCTGAAGATGGATCTGCCTAAACAGCTCGGGCATGTAGTAAACGTGCCCAAATAACATATTTCATTTCATTCTTGGAACTGACTAATTTTGGATGACTAGTTCAAAAGACAAAAGTGGAGAGGAAACAAACTCACAGAGACTAGCTCACTCTGCGAGCACCATAATTGGCAGGAGGCCCTTGCCCTTGCCCCACAGGGATCTTACGGGCTTGTTTAATTAATTAATTAATTAATTAATTAATTAATTTAAAGTATGCAAGACTAGGAGTTTCCTAAAACTTGCTCCGTCCCAAACTATCTTTTATGGGAAAAATATTAATTGATTTATCGTTTCTCAAAATGACTGCGTTGGTTTTGGTGAAAATATCCTCTGTTTGAAACATTGCTATAATATATCTCTATCTTTACGTTTATAATATTTAGTAGGTAGGATTTAACCTTCTTTCTGTTTGCATTTTATACAATTGGCAACCATTGTAGACAGACAAAACCCTACTCCAGGAAAAAAAAAAAAAATGAAAATGAATTACAGGACTAATTAAATTATACAGTTTACTTTAAGAACTTGTTTCATGGCCCTGGCGTTTCCGTGGTACATTTGCTGCTGTTTAAACAAAATCGTGTAGTGCGATATGTAGTTATATGTAGGCAAACACGATTCTGTGCTTTTTCTTCAAATTAGTTCATTATTAAGAAAACCTTACGATTATGAGTGATATAAACCTTTAAGTATTCTTTCTGTATGTAGCGAGCTTTCATGTTTCTTAGTTTGAACTCATTTCTGGGCAAATATGAGGGTAATTCGTAAAATAAGATCCCAATTGCCATAGCTCGTCGAATTTCACGTCAACATCGAAACGCGCATGTGCACCGGTTTTTGGCATGTCTTGCGCTTAAAACGACGCCATTCGTATTGGTGGTATTGCTGTGTGCTGTTCACAGTGACGGTTCAAAATGTTTAAAGCAATCGATGGGCTTACCGACTGTAAAATATGCTCTGTTATTTGGTTTTTGACATCAACGAACGTTTCACAGCGATACATCGACAGATCAGTGAAATGTATGGCCCCAATGCGATGAGAGACAGCAAACTACGTAAGTGATTAGGGCGTCTCAATGCCGTACGGGACAGTGTCAATAATGAACAGCGATCAGACCGACCATCAATGATCCCAGGAGATTTGGTAAATTTAGTGGATGAAAAGATCCATAAAGATCGGTGATCTACAATTTCCATTGGCTATCCACAGGTTATCCAATGACAGATTATCCTCACAGTGGCAGACTTCTTTAACGGCATGCAAAAGCTTGTAGGACGTTATAATAAATGTTCATCCAGATATGGCTACTATATAGGAAAATAGAAAAATATGCAATGGATTAAATAAACAAACCGTTTTGCAACTATCTATGATGGTTAAGATGTGTATAAAACATGGGACCTTACTGTACGAATTGCCCTTGTAATTGTAGTTGTATTTTGCTTGAACACGAATAGAAGAGTGACTTTTTATATGAATAGGACAGTATGTAAAGAATACATGTAGTAGTAATGGTTAAAAGTCGTGAGCTTGTAGTTAAGCTTTTTCTGCTTTGCTTGCGAAAAAATCAACTAAATTACTCAATGGTAGATAGGAAACCTTATCCTATGTTATACTCCTGGTATATTTATTAATTTTTTTCCTGCATCGTTGAGGAATATGTTTTTTTCTAATACTTCTGAAACATGTCCTATGCATAAACATGTGCTATGCTTTACATGGAAAGTTCATAAGAGCTGTAATAAATGACCTGAAAAGACACTTCAGAGCTAAGAAGTATGCCATGAACCACAGACAAACAATGCACAGTCACAAAATATCCGCGAGGAAGAAACAAGTGCACAAAATCCCCATGTAATCTCATTCATGGATGCAAGGAAAGAAAGGACGGGCACATGGACGGGATTTTGACACCACTCCAGTGCGCCGCGAGCACTTCCACCGCCTCCTTTGGCTTCATTTCAAAACACGCCACTCCGTGTAAATAAATAATGATGCTGAAAACGTGTGCGGTATCGAGCGCGATGTCCTCGAGCGTTCTATGCACTCACCTAATTTCTCTCGTGTCCGTTTCTAGCCATTATTTATTTACTCTACTAGGAGATGGCATGCTGATGTAGTGGTTACGCACTCAGGAGGTTTAAGGACTCTTCCGGACTCTTCGGCGGTGGATATTCCTGTTCTAATTTTATAGATTTCCTTGTCGACAAACTGGTATTCCGCCACGGATTATCATCGCTCCATTCCGAAATGCTGCTATAATCTTTGTTACAGTAGCTGTTCCTTTATTTTCAAAGTCCCACAGAAAAAGCTCACATCTATAAAAATTTCAGGATAGAACCTTGGAAATATTGTAACAAATTCCCTTTATAACCCCACTAAGGGATCTATACATAACTGGAAATATTAACCTACATGTTTAATTTTGCACAAATAGCTGCCGTTATACACATATAGGATTGCTCCGAAACAAAGAATAAAAGCGCTTGAGAGAGATAGATAGATAGATAGATAGATAGATAGATAGATAGATAGGTAGGTAGGTAGGTAGGTAGGTAGGTAGGTAAGGTAGGTAGGTAGGTAGGTAGGTAGGTAGGTAGGTAGGTAGGTAGGTAGGTAGGTAGGTAGGTAGGTAGGTAGGTAGGTAGGTAGGTAGGTAGGTAGGTAGGTAGGTAGGTAGGTAGGTAGGTAGGTAGGTAGGTAGGTAGGTAGGTAGGTAGGTAGGTAGGTAGGTAGGTAGGTAGGTAGGTAGGTAGGTAGGTAGGTAGGTAGGTAGGTAGGTAGGTAGGTAGGTAGGTAGGTAGGTAGGTAGGTAGGTAGGTAGGTAGGTAGGTAGGTAGGTAGGTAGGTAGGTAGGTAGGTAGGTAGGTAGGTAGGTAGGTAGGTAGGTAGGTAGGTAGGTAGGTAGGTAGGTAGGTAGGTAGGTAGGTAGGTAGGTAGGTAGGTAGGTAGGTAGGTAGGTAGGTAGGTAGGTAGGTAGGTAGGTAGGTAGGTAGGTAGGTAGGTAGGTAGGTAGGTAGGTAGGTAGGTAGGTAGGTAGGTAGGTAGGTAGGTAGGTAGGTAGGTAGGTAGGTAGGTAGGTAGGTAGGTAGGTAGGTAGGTAGGTAGGTAGGTAGGTAGGTAGGTAGGTAGGTAGGTAGGTAGGTAGGTAGGTAGGTAGGTAGGTAGGTAGGTAGGTAGGTAGGTAGGTAGGTAGGTAGGTAGGTAGGTAGGTAGGTAGGTAGGTAGGTAGGTAGGTAGGTAGGTAGGTAGGTAGGTAGGTAGGTAGGTAGGTAGGTAGGTAGGTAGGTAGGTAGGTAGGTAGGTAGGTAGGTAGGTAGGTAGGTAGGTAGGTAGGTAGGTAGGTAGGTAGGTAGGTAGGTAGGTAGGTAGGTAGGTAGGTAGGTAGGTAGGTAGGTAGGTAGGTAGGTAGGTAGGTAGGTAGGTAGGTAGGTAGGTAGGTAGGTAGGTAGGTAGGTAGGTAGGTAGGTAGGTAGGTAGGTAGGTAGGTAGGTAGGTAGGTAGGTAGGTAGGTAGGTAGGTAGGTAGGTAGGTAGGTAGGTAGGTAGGTAGGTAGGTAGGTAGGTAGGTAGGTAGGTAGGTAGGTAGGTAGGTAGGTAGGTAGGTAGGTAGGTAGGTAGGTAGGTAGGTAGGTAGGTAGGTAGGTAGGTAGGTAGGTAGGTAGGTAGGTAGGTAGGTAGGTAGGTAGGTAGGTAGGTAGGTAGGTAGGTAGGTAGGTAGGTAGGTAGGTAGGTAGGTAGGTAGGTAGGTAGGTAGGTAGGTAGGTAGGTAGGTAGGTAGGTAGGTAGGTAGGTAGGTAGGTAGGTAGGTAGGTAGGTAGGTAGGTAGGTAGGTAGGTAGGTAGGTAGGTAGGTAGGTAGGTAGGTAGGTAGGTAGGTAGGTAGGTAGGTAGGTAGGTAGGTAGGTAGGTAGGTAGGTAGGTAGGTAGGTAGGTAGGTAGGTAGGTAGGTAGGTAGGTAGGTAGGTAGGTAGGTAGGTAGGTAGGTAGGTAGGTAGGTAGGTAGGTAGGTAGGTAGGTAGGTAGAGAGAGGTAGAGAGAGGTAGAGAGAGGTAGAGAGAGGTAGAGAGAGGTAGAGAGAGGTAGAGAGAGGTAGAGAGAGGTAGAGAGAGGTAGAGAGAGATAGAGAGAGATAGAGAGAGATAGAGAGAGATAGAGAGAGATAGAGAGAGATAGAGAGAGATAGAGAGAGATAGAGAGAGATAGAGAGAGATAGAGAGAGATAGAGAGAGATAGAGAGAGATAGAGAGAGATAGAGAGAGATAGAGAGAGATAGAGAGAGATAGAGAGAGATAGAGAGAGATAGAGAGAGATAGAGAGAGATAGAGAGAGATAGAGAGAGATAGAGAGAGATAGAGAGAGATAGAGAGAGATAGAGAGAGATAGAGAGAGATAGAGAGAGATAGAGAGAGATAGAGAGAGATAGAGAGAGATAGAGAGAGATAGAGAGAGATAGAGAGAGAGAGAGAGAGAGAGAGAGAGAGAGAGAGAGATAGAGAGAGATAGAGAGAGATAGAGAGAGATAGAGAGAGATAGAGAGAGATAGAGAGAGATAGAGAGAGATAGAGAGAGATAGAGAGATAGAGATGGGAATGTCTCAAATTATAAAATCTGAGTTCCAGTTAAAAATAGGTTATATGATCATTTATGTGCCAAAGGGCGTTATAATACAGATCTCGCTATTGTTGAGCTCTAAAACAAAAGTTCAGAAACAAATTATTATTGATAAGCTCCGTTATTTAAAAAAATTGGGTATATTGAATATTTAAGAAGTTAAACCAGTAATTCTTGTACCTACATCAGAAAGTTACAGGCTCGTTATTCTGCACTTTCACCTTTGCACGAAGTATTTTGAAAACCTTTGAAGTTTTCAGATTAGATAGGTTCAGATGAGAAAATATAGTGGTTGTGTTCATGTGTCCGTTTATAATAACAATAGCTTCTGTTTATGTCTAGGTCATTTCCGTTTTTCTCATGTTTTAGCGTTTAGGAAGTTGGATTGAGAAAGGGCGATTCTAAGCTCAGTCGGAAGAGAAGTTTGTCTTAGATAGGCTTCAAAAACAGTTGTTTATTTTGAAAGAACTTATTTTCATAGTCAGATCGCGGGGATAGCGAACTATTTTAAAAATATCAGTAGAAACTGGGTTTTTCTGCACTGCTAACATTGCTTGTTTCACAGTTAATAACAAAATAAACTAGCGTATGATCACGGAGATTTTGCATGTGTATGGGTGGCTCCAAATTTGGTGCAAATAACCCCTTTCCTCGTTCGGCCTAATTTCCGGGGTATCTCGATCCGCACAACTTGCCTTCTCCCTGTCTCTGTCGCTCTTTCTCACTGTCTCTTTCTCTCTTTCAAAGCTTCATACCCATGATGAGCCAAGGTCGACCGCAGCATTTCGAGTGCTTCCGTGTCTTCATATTGGTTGATCTTTGATCCCCAAAGATCTCGTTAGGCTTAGTGTACCCCCTTGCACCTCCTAGTATTGTACAATCGAAGGCCAGTCTTGGATCGCCCTCTTCAGCATAGGGATTGTCAAACTTCTATCGGCTGATTTTCTCATGGAGTAGCATCGCCTAATGTTACCACCCTTGCTTTCGTCCAGAGATGTTATGGCCAGTACGAGGAACTTCATTGTTAATATTTCAGCCTTTCGTATACTATGCTCTTGTTTCTTACAAAGGGTAATAAACTGCTGGGACAGGCAATGTTTTCACTTAAGATAACAAGACAAGGTCTTTCTAAATAGCCCAGCTTCAGTATATTATGTACCTTCCTAAAGAACCCAAAACAACAAAACAGCCATTCACGGTTTCTCCTCCCACCAAATATTTCCGACGACTTACAAAACCACAGAGCAAGTACATAATACGTCTTGTTGTATCTGGCACAACTGCACCTGTCATGGAACTTTGTCAGTGGCCTGTCATTGCCGACTCATTTTTTCTCTCCTGTATTTGTTAGTTGCCTTTTTTCCTCTCTGATGATAACATGTCCCAAGCGCTGTAGTAAACCAGTGGTATACACAAATTCAGGCGGTGAGTTTATTGTTAGTCTCTGTTCTATATGTTACGGTCTGTCGGACACACAAATAGTCTGTATCTTGATTCACCATCGCGTTTGTATGCATACATACTCGCAAGTACAAATGCGAGTGGTGATTTAAAACACAGCCTATTTGTATGTCCGACAGAGCATAACATATAGAACATAGACTAACAATAAACCAAACTGCATGTTGAAATAATCGACTTGTGTAAACCGTGCTGCAACACCATGTGGGACCATTCTGCTCCCCTAAAGCGCGCATTCATTTCTTACATGGCTGTATATATTAGAATGGAGCATTTTGATTTCCAGTACCAGCGAAAAGGACGAGTCTGATTTTTGTTACGCTTTGAACAATCTAACATACCAAAATAGAGCTTTCTACGCAAACCCTGAGTTACATCTACAAATTGCTACATGAGAGTGCAATAATATTTGACATTTATGTTAAGCGGGTGAATTGATTATCAAATCAGTTTAACACGAATCTTTTACAGCCTTAAATGTGCAGTTTCTAATGCCCTAACGCACTGTTAGAACGTATAAAAATACTTTCAAAGAAGATCTGTATCATCAGTCGAGGCTTATAAAATATTTATTGACATCGCCCTGGCAGTATCTACACGTGATCTTGCAGTTAACTTGTTCATCTTGCCATAGAAAACACTGCACTGTGCTTTGGGGATTTGGAACTTAAAATATTCATAAAACGATGCAGGTAGAGAAGCGGGCTTTGATCACGTTCTGCGAAGACATGTCACAGAGGACTATACTGAATAGCGGTCCCAGATGGTTTCAACTACGTGTGTTGGTCCGAATGGTATCCCGGTGCTTCAAAATTTAGGAAAATGATGGATTAATCCCAGGAGGAGCATCCCTGTGCAGGTTGCGAGTTGCATAAATGCAAATTTAGGAATTTGCTAATAACTTAGCTCTATGTTCCCAATCGACTGATCACACAATAAATAAACATCAGATGGTTGCACTCACACTACTCACTCTTGTACAGACTAACCTTACAAGGACTTATGCTGCTATCTAACTACTTCTGTTAATAGATTTAGACATTTTTGGCGGCGCCCTAGCCGAGCGGTTAGAGCGTTCGCATATCACCTAGGCGGCCGGGGTTCGATCCCAAGGACCCGCATGTAGTATCCGTGGCGGACGAAGCGATGTCAGGGCGGGTTTTCTCCGGGTTCTCCGGTTTTCCCGCCAGTCATTCCACCAATTGCTCTATTCATCAATTTCGCCTGCATTTCATATCATCCTCTGCCTCACTATCATACCTGGCGCTTGGCTGACCACCCGCTTCGGGGTCTTCACTCTGTCCGGTCCATAGGTTCCTGTGTCTTACCCTAGGCACTGGCTTGTAAGTCTTAGGGGGTGTAAGTCCTACATAAGGGGAGGGTAATCAAGTAAAGAAAAGAAAGGAGAAAAAATTAGACATTTATAGAAATGGTTGTATCACGTAAAGGGTATTGTTATCTGAGTCATGGTAATAGGCAATTATAGCGTGCTGCAATGTAGCGATATCGTGTCCTTGTGCGTGAGAGAGATCGATAGAGTAGTGTGACGCCGGTCTCGGCGCACAATAATTGACGGACGGCGCCAAGCTACTTCACAACACAACTTCGAGAAAGGTCCAGCTGCATCACTGTCGGCATGTTTGAAGGAGCTCGCGAAAGGCCCGTGTGGCGTCATTCCTACTAGGTATATAAGGAGGCGAGGAACGGCAGAGGAGACAGTTTTTATTCCCTTTTCTTATTTCCTGTTTTCCTTTCATTCGAGAACGACTATGATCTCGCGCACAAGAATATACACGATTTTAGGGGTATAAGTGCAAATATTTGTATTGGTAATTGAGGACAGTGTAATGAACAATATTACATCAATATTTACTTCATTTGCGGACTTATAATCTTATTTAGTAAGAGTTGTATGTTTTTAGGTTGGTACCACTGAGCAGGCGTGTCACAAAAGCCAAGACACAGAATGGGCCGTCTCGTGATAACAAATGGTATACAGGAACAGAGTTCCAATTTTTTTTTCTGCAAGGCCAACGACCTCGCGCTACCTAGACCAGTATTCACGCATTGAAATGTAAACGGGATAGTACACATATACAGCTGGCGATGTTGCTTTCGCGGTGCAGTTACGACGATGCAATAAACATCGGGTAGTAAAATTTGTGATTGGTTTGTGGGAAAACTGTTCGACGAAAAGGAGAAACAACATTAACACACCTACTGCCATTGACTCAGGAGAATGTATTTATCCTTGAACGTGCAATCGTTTTGTGGATTGGGGAGATTCTTGGTACGATGTAAATAGAGTAACACCAAGAGTTCTAAAGTATTGTCTACAATGCAGTTGGACCATAAGTAGTGCCAGTGTTTCTACAATATTATATCGTGTGGTTCTTGAGTCTTCAATAAACATAATCCATTGCTGATATTTCTGAAAGTATGATCATAATTGCTTTGTTTTATGTGGTTATGTAATGTATTAGTGATGCTCTTTCGTGCAATATTTATTGTACTGGGAAAGAAAGGATCAGTTGCTTTTAAAAGCACACTGTAAACCGTCAGCGCGAGAGGAAGATACATAGAGCGCTATCTCAAGTTCACTTGCGGCAACCACCAGGTCATAGCTTAACTCCTGAGATAAGTACAGTAAGTGGATACATACCTAAGTACCAATTATCAAAATATCCGGACTTAAACCCCTAACAGCCTGTACAGTCACAGATCGTATTCTTATTTATGAATATTGACCATGTCAAATTTGAAGTTGATGCAATGCGCCATTTATGCTGGGGAAAAAATAATGTGATATATGTGGATTTATGAAAGTGTGCGATCCATTTTCTTTGTGTCTTAATACAAGGGGGAAAACTAACCCGAACCTCCATTTTCGCAGTGCTGTACATAAAGGATTTAATTGTTGAAAAGCAGACCCTTAATATACCTTCGAATATAGCGCATATGCACCCGTTTTGCCCAATGAAAATCTCCGCTCATTATTACATATCTCATCCCTGTGTGCTTGCGTGCATGCGGTAACGCTCATCACGTCACAAAGCATAGCGCCGACTGGTCCTTCCTCATAATTAAAGGCGCCGTTTCATATCCTTTTTAAAAACTCTGGCATTCAGAGTTTGAATTGCGTCTATCGAACACAGCGGCATGCGGTCACATTCAGGCGCGCGCCATTGTTCTCCTCTGAACGTGTCGTAATTGCAAGGGTACGGAAAGGAACAATTGCAAGTTGTATTTCTTTTTATCTTTCTGGTGCGTCCTTCCAGTGTTTTTATTAGATACGTTGGAAGGTAAAGGGTGGAAAAAGGATGCATTTTTGGCTAGACAAAATTCTACCGAAAATTTAATTCCGCACCCAGAAAATTAATGAACGTTAGCGTTCCACATTGATGGACTTAAAGCAGGGAAGTCTAAAACTTATGTTCATGTTTATAAATCTAAGCGTTTTTTACATTTTTGTGCACAGAACTTGTGGAATGTGAATATAAGTCTTAGTTTATAAAAAATTGAAAATACTGTGGACCTCTTTACTTTAGAGCAAACTCCGGGTTGTCAAAGACATGAACCTTTAAAACCAGAAACCAGCACGAAAATTACTTACAGTGACTTCCTGCCACACAGGTGAATCTCTAGTTCACGACTCCGCCACTAAGCGCAAATGATGACGATTACCCACGTCCATATAGCGCTAAGGGAGAGAAGCAGGACACTGCGGACGTGAAATGGCCGATAATTTTGACATCTTTGAAGTATGAGGTTCTTTTAGGTGCAAATAAGCACTTCACAGGACCAGCTACTTTCTTTACTTGGGAAGAAGACCATTCTAATGATTTTGACCTACCCCCCCCCTACCAAAAAAAAAAAAAAAATCACTTCGCTTTGAACACATGACTTCGGGAACTAGAGGCTCATGGCTAAGAAGCTTCTAAATGCACAAGTGCAAATCAGTTCACACTGAAAGTTATGGTGTATGTGGCGATGTCAAGCATTTAACAGTAACTCCGGATTTCCATACACCGATTGAAAACCCACACCTGCGGGAAGTTAAAGATCCTTGAAAGGCTTCTCGATAGATTATTGTAAATTAGTTTAATGCCTTAACTTTAGAAGTTCAATAGTGATTGTAACAAAACTTTATTGTGTGATTAAAATTGTAATGCGGACAAGTAATTAGACAAACATGTTGTCGGTGTAAAGCCAATCAGCCGTGACTTTTCTAAGGATAGAGACCAAGAAGCATCAAATCTCTGATTATCTTTCTACTTACAGTTTGTTGCGTCACTTGTAGTAGTATTTGTTACCATTTTCTTGTTTCATTATATTTAATATATTGACTCTTAACGTGTCTCTGGATGTATTTATTGAAATGCCACGTAAGCTATATTTATATTTAGTGAGGGTTCTCTAACTGGATGTATCAGTTTAATTACATTTTTAGGTAAACACTTTAATGTCATTTGAGAACAATGTACTTACCAGAGCCCGGATTCTGATGACAACTTTTAATCGCAGCATCATATGCGGTGCAAACCTGTACAGAAATGCTAATCATGGATCCCAAATTATGAAGACATGTTTATTTGGTCATCTAGCTGATTTATAGATGTTGTGTTCTTCGACTTGCCAGAAAGAACAGAGAAAAAGAGGGTAAGAATGACTTTTATATCGGCCATATGTCCGTAACTAGAAATATTATCTTAATTGTCATTGACCTCTACGGTGCTGACAATAAGATAAAAAGCATTGCCATTTGGCAAAACGTATTTTAGCGCTGATTCTATTGTTGCGATAAGTAGGAAGTCGAACATCCTGTGGAATTTATATTTTCTCAGTTACTGATCGTTGACGATTCCAAACACTCGGTATCGTTTCTCATTAATTTTAAAATGTATGCTACATTAAGATGGACATAAAATGTTTATAGTATAAATATATAAAACCTGGACGAAATAATTCAAGAGGATTTTTTTCTCCTATACATGGAATAATAAATTTAAAAAATAAGAAAACATCGGTAATTCCCTCATCATCCATAACCTATAAATGCAAGGTTATCCTCTGTAACTACGTGTTTCTGTTGCAGAGTCAGATTCTGCATTAGATTTAGCAATGATTTCCAATGAAAGGCAGTGTGAACGTGGAGAGATCTGAGAGCTGAACGCTGGCGCGCTATGGTCGGTGACCTGTGTAACCCGTAGAGCCCTCAGGACATCCGGAGTTGAGCTTGACGCGAAATGGGATGCAGCTAAGCAAGGGGACCTATCGATTCGAGGTGGCTTCATTAACAATGTTATTACGCTGACGCTTGTGCCGAGCATCATCTCTCCATTGGCTGGTAATGCTGCTATTAGCTACAAGTGACATTCATCCGAGAGCTCATCGAGCTAAATGATTCCCTCCCAATTGCAAGTTATCACTCTTTCTGTCGCCTCCAAGTTCGTTTTAATTAGCGAAATATTCCTCGCGCATCTACGCAAAAAGATCTCTCTTCAGAGTTTCTGTCCCAGATGTCACATCATCAACCTAAATTCCTCCTCTTGATGAATTTGACTTGAGAAACATTTGACTTCAAGAGTAAAGGCTTGAACTTTGTTTAAATCTTCATCATAAATAAAGCGAACTAGGTTGTGCGAGTTATATAAGGATCTTCCCATTCTTATCTAATGATCGAGAGGAAGAAAATGCACATTTGTTTTAAAGTTCCTTATCGCCCTAGTAGTACGATTAGTAATGCTGTTGGCAATAGACAGGAGGGAATAATAGAATCACGTTTATGTTGTCGTACATTTTAATCCTCAGCTCATGCGATGGATAAGCGCCTGCAAAAGTTCTACTTTGAAAGATTTGGTTTAAAAATATATGAAATGCAGTTAGGGCACTGTACCTGATACATGCTCTGTACTGGTAGTGTAAGAAAGAAACAGCAGTACACTCGGGCCCGTTTTGAACGAGTGTCTTACGTGAGTATCTTAGCTCTGTAAAACCACCATGTTTATGATGATGGTGAGAGGATGTGGTCGGTCACTCAGTTGTATTTATTTCACACCGTGCGTGAATGAGCGAACCAAAAGGATTTATAGCAGCGTCTCACGAAAAACAAGAATCGAGCTTTATAGAATTCTGCGGAAGCGAGGCAGCATGATCTTGAGTGAAGGATCTACAATATTACTGCTAAGGGGACATCTGAGTACACACTCGCTTGGAATAATGCAATAACGGGTCAATGGCGAGAAGTATCGAAACTGCCTGAAGCATGACTAGCCTTATTTTACTGGCAAAGCACTAGATTGCCCTTGGTTAGGCGCCAGAACATAGGGGAATCGCAAGCAGTGAAAAAACAACTATCCAGGCTAGTTAAAGATCTGCTCAGGCATTTACTATACCGCAACCAGTGTGGCATTCCTATAAATATTTCTGTTCGAAAACTAGTACTGAGTGGATAAATTATCACCAGCAATTGCGATGGAAGTAAACAGCACGATCAAATCACATTAAGCGAGTGATGAACTGTGTATCCTCCTCGCTTGCTCAAAGTATGTTTAAACCCAATAGAATCCAAATAAAGCTGATAACCGGGTTTTTGACGGGATATTGCACACTAAGAAAACACCTTCATACTATGGGGATCTGGAAAAGAAGAACCAGTCTGCAGGCTTTTTAATAAAGAGGACAAAAACTGCTCCTAATATAATCTTCAAGTGTGAAGCATTAGGTAATAAAACATGAAATACTGGGCATAATTTGTGCAGATGGCGATCTTGCTAAAGAAAATTTAGTTGAAAACCTTTTGTACCTTATAAAGCAGATAAATTCAATAAGTTTAGCTTTCAGTTTAAGGGTAACGTTATGACTGCTTTATAAATCAAGCAACCCAAGCACATAAAGACATCAGGCAAGCCAACCACATTAATAAGACTTGTTACTCTTTGGAAATACGCGTCGCGCGCGCAACCCTCCCCCCCCCCCCCCCCCACACACACACACACACAAATAAACACACAGCTATAACACGGATAAGTTTCACAAGAGTGGAAGTTTGTTCAGATTAAACTACAATTTGCCTACCATAATCTACAGGGCATACACCTCTCTTGTGTAAACTTATCATATAGGTATCACTCGTGGAAGACTTGGAATATTGGTGAATGGAGTCATCTGCGGCACTCTCTCAGCCCATTTTCGTCCGAATAAGTCCTGGGCAGCTGGTACTCTCTGAGCGCAGTTCTCTCAGGGACTTGCACTGTTAACTGTATGTTTAGCATATAATTGTAAAAAAAAAAAATGAGGGTCGTTCAAGCAATTCCGCGAGTTCCCCAGCTCTCCCATGACCGGTACACACAAGGACACGTGGCAGATAATAGAAAACTGTGAATTACACAAAATATTTCGAGAGAAGGAAATGGACCAGTTTTCTTTTAACGTTATAGTCTTAAGCGCTGTTATTCAATAGCGCAATAGGTGGTAAATGTGCCGTACCATTTATGACGATTCAATTGCTCAGAGTGTTTAAATTTACTGCAATTCATTTATTACTTAATTATATACAATTACCACATATACGCTGGCCATTGTATCGTTGAAATGGACCAAGTTTTCAATTGATTGACAATAGCACGTTGCCTTAATGTGCTGCTGAGCATGATTATGAACTGTGTCGCAAGCCATTACTTCCCCTTCCCTAATTTGTTGGCATGGTTATGTGGCCTCCTCATCCTCCATCAACGAAACGACCTTGATGCATCGTGCTATAAAGCAGTCCATTTTAGGCTACAAGGACAGGAAGGAAATAGTGTTGATGATATGTGCATTGTGTGCCTCCCCGAGTAATCTGCAAGAGGGCAACTCAACTGGCCTCCAGAGAGCGGCGACCCCTTGCAGTCATCAGCTGTTTCCACTTCCCAGCAAACCTAATTCAAGTTAAAGGCTTCACCAGGCCGAAACACTAAGCTTAAACTAATTACTCACGTTTGCGTAGAGAGCGCTTCAAATTAAATTCCCAAAGCAGAACAGAGCACAAACATGATAGGAATTCTCTCAGTGCACATGCTTTTAAGTGTTTAAAGCCTGTACATCATAATAGGGAGCACAAAGAGCCGAATTAACTTGCGTTTTTAATAAATTAATGTACAGTGTTGGATGGAGCGAGCTTCAAAATGATAAATTATCTACGTTTATAAAGAACAGAAAATCAAAACCCAAACTACGCCCTAATTAAGCCAGAATTGAGTTTTTCAACGGAGATTCAAATCTGCTTTGTAATATAATGTAAGTATATTTGGCGTGCGCTATTCTATCTCTTACCTAACTACTTGAACTTTTTATTACTTCCTCTACCACGTGTTGTTAGAGGTATTAAAGGTGTTGTTAGAGGTTGTATTGCACTAAAAATTCTATATCAGATTTTACAGCAAATACACGTTTTGATGTTCCCTGAACCTCCCAAAAGCTTTAAGAAATCGTGTTTGTATCTGTAAAAAGCTAACTCAGAAACAAAAAATCTGATAAAGATCAACTTGATTTAAGTTCAGTATCTTCCGAAAATGCGACACGAACATTTTCTAGAAAGCCCCCGAGCAAACCAGTTCTCTAAAATGGCTCTTGACTAAAATACCCTGTGTGCTTTAACCAACAGTCCTTTAATTACAGAATAAATACTTGAGAGATGATTTCAGCTTTCTCATTTTTGGAGGAATATATTATAGCAATGGACTTATTATTTCATTGTTTTATTTTAAGTTACTTACATTCATTTTGATTGTTTTGTTGTGGGTATTCTGACTGCTTAAGTTAATAGTTATATTTATGGGAGTTATATAAGCATTTTATAATAGAATTTACAGGCCTGGCGAGGTGAAATAAACCACAAGCAGTTATAGTTAGGTTCATTTAATACTTTCTGTGATCCTGGGGGACACCAAAACTATAAGAAATTACATTTGCCGTACACGTAAATTTCTGATTGAATAAGAGGTCTTAAAATGAGAGGTACAAAAATAAGCTACCCTGTATTATTTTATAAGTAATGGTGGAACATCATTGAAGCAGCAGTAGCCTTAATCATATGCTTTATCGAAGACTTTCCTGGTTGATGAATGGGCCTTCAAATGATGGATGGTAACTTGTTTCCTTAATGCGTGAGCTACAGAACTCAGAAGTATTGTAGGTCAGGGTTCTTTTAATGATAAATGGCGTTCTTTATCACTGTTGGGGATGAGCTTAAAACTATTTCCAAGATAAAATCAACCTTGACTTGAAAGTGGTAAAGCGGAAGAACAGACGGCAGCAAACTGTTCCCTCTTGTAGAACTCCTGAAAGCAATTAAAGGAGTAAATGTTACCTTTCCCCGAGCTATGCTGAGTAAACAAACGCCTCATTCGGCTGTTACTGAGGTAAGAAACTCGACGTTTATTTCCTTGTCTTTTCAACTAAATAATCTGATGTGTTGCACTCACATGACTTTCTTTATTCTTGTACTAACCATTCTAACAAACTCTTATTCATATATCTTCTTCGTGTTAGTTGAGATAAACATTTGCACAAATTATCTTATTGCTTAGGTATTTCCTTGTAGGTGCAAGGAGAATATTAGAGTAGAGTAGTCTTTGTGCGGTAGTCAAATCTATTAAAGCTTTAAGATTCCGTTCTCTTTGCACACTGAACATATAAAAAATATGAATAACGATGTTCCATTTCATGAAAGTTTTTAAGTTTTCCGAAACTCACACACATAACAATGAATAACTCCAAAATGTTTCACTCTACAAAACACTTTATTCGGACATAAATTGTGTATTTTAGCAAGATCTACATTTTTTGAATACTATGATTTGGTCTATCTCTAACGGTTTACCAGTTATGCAAAAGTCGTCCAGAGTAAATACGACTACAGGGGCTATAGCCAGAAAATTCCAGATATACATTTCATTTGTCATAAAAAAGGTCTCAAACATACATTTTAATAAAAATCGTTAGAGCCATTTTCAAGAATATAAAAATTTTCGAAAAATTTTCCATGTAAAGGATAGTTTCGGGTGGGGCTATTTTCTTCAAAAATCTTCGTGTCGCGTCCTTGAAAGTCATTAAACTTAAATACCAACTTTGGTTTTTAACCGACTTTTCGTTTTTCAGTTATGCTGTCCACAGACTGACAAGACACAGGCACACTCGGACCTTTTTATAAAAATGCTTTTTTTTTGGGGAGGGGGGGGTTCAGTAGAGAAAGCAAAAAGGAAAACTGTAACAGACATTTTAGCTAACATAAACCTATTGTTATATATATATATATATATATATATATATATATATATATATATATATATATATATATATAAATATCTTAGACTGAACTGCTATATCTGACGTTGCAAAGTTAGCCTTTTTATATTCCGTGATGAATTAATTTCGTTTATCGATTTACCTCCACAATTCTTTATGAAATTATTTTTTAATGTTCCACTTATGTGAATAAATGGAATATTTTCAAATTAGGCCCGAACCTGTGCAGACCTCTAGTTTAATATGTACCCATGCATCCGTTAGACAGAGCACTCGTACTTCTTTCTCCTTCATGGTATGCTCAACTAAAAGATAATGCCTGGTTCGCAAGCGTATCTTTTATAGCTTCTATGTGCTCGTATTCAAGTACGAGAGCTTTGTAAATCCTTAATCCTTAGCAATTTCACGAAACCAAACAAGAAGGTGTTTTACAACCCCAGTACCTCAGAATGAATTTGGTTTTTCAAGAGTGAAAGAATTACTAAATTTACTTGAGAAGTTTTTGAGGTTACCCTACACACAGAATCCCCCGCTACACACACACACACACACGCGCGTGAAAATTTCAGTACCTAATATAAACGTTTCCTTGAGCATTTTTGTATAAATAAATAACAATAATATTCAGGAAATCAAAAACAATAATAAAATGAACAACAGTTAATTCTGTTCATTTATGAAGACTACAATATCGAGAAGGTGCAGAATCATTCTCTGCTGTGGGCATTAAAGAAATAAGTAAGGTTTTAAAATGTGTTTAATCTAAGCAATTGCAGACAGAAATCGGTTTTTATTTTGTCTTTCTTTTTTTAATGTTCCTATTTGAGCAAACTCGTTAGCATCATCACATGGCCCTTTAATGCAGCTTATCTTATAAATTAGGAGTGAAACTAAATATTTCTATAGAACACATAGTATTTTTCCTTAAGATAGTTGCTAGGTGTACCTTATGAAGACGTAACGATTTCAAACAAGACCGAACTAAAACTAGTTCCACATTTTCTCAGCAAATGAAACAAAATAAGTGGGACGACTCAATTTATAAAGCAAACCAGTTTCGTGTAATTTCTGAAGTGAACATTTATTTCTAAGATAAAAAGTGTTGATATTTTTGGAAGCTTGGACTTGGGTTTCGTAATCTTCATTATAAATTTGCTTTAATACTCTTAATCTCTCTCTCTCCTAATATGTTATACATTTTTTCTAATATGACATATTAGGAAGTGAACTTTTTATTGCAGCCATCATAAGCAAAACTCAATCAAACATTCAAACATACTTTAATTCTAATAATGAGTAACTATAAAGTACTGAAATAAGAGAATTTAACGTGCTTCCATACATCTTACCGTGGTAGCTTAGTGAAAAGAGCAATCCGCGTGGGGTGTCGAAGATCCATGTTTCGATTTTCGGCCGTGTCATTTAATTTTTCAAGTTTAATTAGCATTTCCAATATTAATTCATCGTTAAATAAATAAAGCCTAGAGGAACGAATATATTTCAAGGACACTAAAACACTCGTATTTTAAAAACCATGCAATAATAAAGCAGTAATAACAACAAAGAAAAAATGCATAATATTTACTCCAAATGCGATAGGTACGAAGTGTGAGAATCGAGCTGAATGCATTCTTTTTGAGGAAGAAGAACTTTACCTTTTAGAGGAATAAATGGAAAGCCATTTACAAACACCGACTAATACCATCCTTCTTCTGTTGGCTTATGAATGTCATTCTCTCGGGGAAAGAGAGATTGGAGCCTGGAAAAAAAGCAAGTGGAAAGAGATCAGCCGGGAGCAGGAAAACGCTCTTAATCTCTGAAGTGCTAATGACGATCGAAAGTTGAAGCTGCAGCGAAATAAGTGAGGAACTGCTGTATTAAAAGCCAGAGTTGTCTAATGGGGAAACTCTTCACTGATTTAAGGAGTTTGAAATTTATCGACCGAGATACACCGTTAGAGTATACAATATTAGTGACTCATTGTAAGGGAACACTTAGGGAGGGCGTGCCAACCATCAGAATAATCACTTCCCATCATTTGTTTCCAAAATTTCTAGCTTCTGAATTATTCAAGTAATCTTCATTAAAATTAGGTTATCTAATATGAAGCCTATCAACCAGAAAGAAATAGTTATGGTTTAAATTTAATATTCTTTGTCATTACCAGCTATATTAATTACTTGTTATATAATCATACATATTTGTGATTTGAATTGCCTTTATCACTTCACGCTATCCGATTAGAGATTTCACACTTGTACAGATTATTAAAAGTGCTCTCAGAATTAATCTGAACTAAATTTCTTTTCTGGAGTCAGTTGCCTTTAGATTAAACTTTTTTTATTATAAAAATTCAAAATAAATAGTATTTTAGCATGGTTAAACTTTTTGAAAAGTATATAAATAGTATGTGAAAGTTGGTAGTTGACATTAACAACCATGCATCTAGTAACACTAGGACCAAATTTCATGCAGTTCTGCCAAACTATTTTGAATTGAACGCTTTTTATGTGAAGAAAAACTAGCAGTCCAGAAAACAAGCATTAAAAAAATGCGTACCTGCCTATTACGTCTATAGACTTTAAATGCTTGTAATTCTGGTATCACAATATCGGCGGGAAAAAAAAAAACTATGATAAATTTCCAATTTAATTTTCAAGAATGAAAATATTGAGTTTTTTGATGATAGTCATATGTTAATGTCTCCGGTGGCAGAACAGTGCCTCTCAATTTCGTACGTGTTCTACCATCCAGAAAATAAGGCCTTTAGATACACCCCTCGAGTCCAAAATAACACTTGCTTCAGTCGCGTTCCAGACCTCGTAGAGTAAGGACGTGATTGTGAGTTTGCTCCTGCTGCGCGCTGATTGGTGCCAGCGATAGAAGACTCTGCTTCTCCTGCAAATCAGGGTGGATCAGCTCTGGTTCGCAGTATTTATTTTACTGATCGACTTTGAAGGCAGCCTGGTGATTGGCTGTTATATTCGTCTCGCCAATTGGTCAACAACATCTTCACCAAATTTGACCCCACACCAAGACTGTTTTTGTGCTTCTATAGCACATACTTACCCATCCAACTGACCGGCGGGTAAGATAGCAAGGCTTTAGCCATCAGTCAAATCAGACTGGTAAGGCGCCTTTTGGTCCTGGCCCTCTGCTATCTGTGCTTAATTGGCGCTCGCTATTACTTCACTAACTCGGACTGTCCATGGACTTTTCCTTACCCAACGCTAATATGGCTACACCATCTTCCAGTCATACAGCTTCTCCTTCACCTCATCCAGCTGGCTTACAAACACCAGTTCAAGATGACAGCGTCACATACTACATTGGAGGTGGCAATCTACAGCTGTTCTTAGATCAGCCACTTATAGTCAACCCAACAATTCCGCTTTCACCAGAGTTGCATGATATCCTGGTGAAAGAAAATAAGGCGCGTAAACTCTATGTTACGCAGGCCGATCACCATTTAATGCAAGGTCTACCTAATGACAATGTGCCTCGTGGTGATCTTGCAACAGTCTACAAAACTATGGTCGCGCATAGGCTGCGTATTGAGGCCATAGTTAACTATTTAAAACAGCACGACAAAGCTAGTTCAAACCATGATCAACAGTGGCAAACTGCTACGTCTAAGAGGAAGAGGAACTCAGGACCCTCTTCTAAACAGCCTGTTAAATCCTCAAACAGGTTTCAACCATTGGCCACCACCAGCCAAGACACTACAGTGATACAGGCTCCAGCTGAAGTTGAGCCTAGCATGGACACCTCTGATAGTGCAGAGGTGAATGCTATACACCCTGCAACGCCTAATAAGTCTCAAAGGACCACCCCCATCTTCCTCCGGGACCCAAAGAAGGCCCGTGAGATAACAAGTTACATAAACACCAACCATCCAGAACTGGCATACACGGTCAGGAATATGAGTGGCACAATAGCCCTTATGCCAGGAACACCTGACGATCATCGGAAAATCCGAAAGATACTCAGTGAAGGTTCGGTGCAGTACCTTACAACTCTACTGCCCGAAGAGAAGTTAATGTATGTAACCCTAAAGGACCTGCCAATGTATATTACAGAGGCACAAGTAGCTACACATCTCAAGGAGAAGGGTTACCCTGTTGAGAGAGTTGGGCAACTACGCTCAAATCGCAGCCAACCACCACAACTTCTACCTCATTTTCGTGTGGCTCTTAAGAAGGAGACCCACTCAAACAACATCTATAAGGAAAACAAGATGTTTAATGCCTTGATACGAGTGGAACCCTATCGCCCACCTGCTAAGCCTTTGCAATGCACCAACTGCCAGCAGTTCCAGCACAGTGCAGCTGGATGTCGTTTAAAACCAGTATGCTCGTTTTGTGGCGAATCTGGTCACAAGCGTTCTGACTGCCAGCTTCCAGGAGTACAGGGAACCAAACCAACCTGTTTCAACTGTGGGGGCGACCACTCTTGCAGATATGCAAAATGCCCCGTCTGGCAGGAGGCCAGAGTCGAAATGCAGTTAAACAAAAATGGGCAACGTACCCGTTTCGACGCTGCACCAAGGAGTGGAAACCCCTTAGGTCTCCCCAAGGAAGCATTTAGAGGTGCCCGCTTCCCAGGACTAGGACCTGTAGAGCGTATACGGCATGAGAACTATGCTGCAGCCCTAACAACTGGGCCCACACCATCCGCGCCACCAGCCAACATGCCGGCAACACCAACTTCGGAGCAAATGGTCCCAGCTGTATCGCCTGCACCAACAACTGCTCCACCGCAGCAAACTGCAAGAGCGACGACGACGACGCTATCTGGCAGGCTGAGATCAGCCCGAGGTGTGTCATACGTGTACCTGCCCTTTTAGGGCTTAACCACTTTATGACGGGATGTAGGATTTTGCAGGGTGGCGGGTGAAGTTTGAGGTAGTAGGTTTAAGGAGGCAGCAAGATTTTGCTCCTCAGCGGCTGCTTAATCAGTGTGCAACTTCCGTTGGGCACTGCTGGTGTAAAGGTCCAAATATGGAGGTTTATTTAATTTTGAATTTAGAATCCAAGCTTATCTTGGAGGACTGTGATGTATTCAGCTTTCGCTGTTGAAGGGATGTCTCCTTCGTTACCGGGGATGCCCGCAAGCCATGCGGGGAACCCGGTGTCCCACACGCGTGCGTTCAGTGGGGTTGTAGTCCCCAAGAGACCTAATCAGGGCACTCCTATGTTGAGGAATTTGGTCGTAAAATTTTGTTGCCCGGCGCCTAATTTCGTCCTCCACATACGGAAGAGACGAGGCTTCGTGCAGTAGTCTCGAAGGGAATCCGCGGCATACAGAATAGATTATCCGAAGTCCTCTATTCTGTATACGCTGCAGACGCAGGAGATGGGAATCTGCGGCCATGCCCCAGATTTCGCAGGCGTATAGGAGGAGTGGGATTATGAGTGCCCGAAAAAGGCGTAGCTTTAGGGGAACTGGCATCCCCGACCGCAGTATGGGGTACAGAGAGGCAGTTGCCCCCCCGGCCCGCGCCGACAAGTCGTTGATGTGTTCCCGAAAAGTAAGGCCCTTATCGAGCTTCACTCCCAGGTAGGAGATAGAGTTTACCCATTCAATCCTTCTTCGCAGATAGGTGAATGTGGGGAGATTGGCGGGGAATCGGCGCTTAGTAAAAAGTATGGCGCGGCTTTTCTCCGGGTTAATGGACAATCGCCAACGCCTGCACCATTCTTGGATAAGGCGGAGGTGTCGCTGTATTGGGAGGAAGGTTCTGTTAGGATGTTTGTTTGTTGTGTAGAGCAACACGTCGTCAGCATATTGAGCTATGTTGACGTTCGGCTCTGTAGGTAGGTCAAGAGCAACAGGTGCTACGAGTATAAATACTCCTGCACCAAGGAGAGCACCAATAGCGGTAGTGCACAGCAAGCCACTCCCACCTCGGCAGCCTGCACAGAAGCGCCTATTGGCCTATCCACCACCATCACCACAAACAACGCAGAACATCGCGTTAATACCTGATGAACGTTTCCTGAACTTAATGGCAAAGATCCCATTACATCTTCAGGCGGACTTTGCCACAGTTCTAGCCGAGGCCCTTGCCCAGAGGCCAGCTTCAATCGCATCTGAGACCGTACTGGTATTCACCGTCTTTACCTTCATGTCCCAGTATGGCAGACAGGAATGAAGCAATTACCAACATCCTCGGGCTTAAGATCTGCTCATGGAACGCAAACGGCATTCGTGGCAAGCTGCAAGAAGTTAAAAACTTTCTTGCAGTAAACAAAATAAATGTTCTACTGGTCCAAGAGACCCATCTATCTGGGAATCTAAAAGCCACGATTCCAGGCATGATCTGCCACAGAAGTGACCGTGACGATGGATTTGGTGGAACAGCCATTTATATCAGTCGCTACATCCGGCACCATCGCCTACACCTTGAAACCAATTATGGCCTGGAAGGGACCGGCATCCAAGTGGCAACGAATAGAGGGCCCCTAAATATATACTCTATATATATTCCACCAGGGCGACCCATCAGTCACCAGGACTTGGATGCTGTATTTGTCGCAGATACACCCACTATAGCTATGGGTGACTATAACGCGAAAAACCAATTATGGAACTCTACGATCAGGAATCATCGTGGAATGGTTCTTGAAAGTTACCTAGATCGTAGAGGACTCATCGTTTTAGCTCCAGCGTCGCCTACCATTACCCATGGCGACCGACGTCCACCAGATTGGCTAGATATTGCAGTTCTAAAGAACATCCGCACACATCCGACTCTATTTTCACTTCCAGAGCTCTCTTCGGACCATTACCCGGTGCTGCTGATATTCAGGGTAAGGCCTACTGTCAAAGGCCCTTCAAACGCAGTAAATCCCAGGCGGACGAACTGGAGTAAATACACCACACTAATGGCAGAACAACCAGCCATCCTACATCCATGCCATAATACCAGGGACGCGGACCATCTCGCGGCCAACATTACTGCTACCATGGTCACAGCTATGACAGAGGCTACCCCTCCTCGGCGTCACTTCTCAAGCAACCAGAAACCTCTCCCTCATGAACTTCGCCAGCTCATCGCGGCTAAGAACAGGGCACGACGCAAGTACCAACTCACGCGTGACCCGACGGACAAGAGAGAGTGGAACAGATTACAGTCCATTCTCAAAATGGAACTTAACGACCATGCCAACGAAGAATGGGAACGTCGCCTGGGCACTCTGGATACGGAAGATTCTTCCCTCTGGAGAATGTCCAAGGCCATACTACGAGTTCCCACTTCTGATCCACCTCTCAGTGACGGCAGAAGACTTGCCCAATCCACTAGGGAGAAGGTTGACTTGATGGCAGAACATCTAGCCTCCACCTTTCATCCGGCAGAACCTCTTGACGCCGAGATTGCAGAAGAAGTTGTGACAGTGGTGCGTAACTTTCTAGCAGCACCCCCTGATGAGGAAGAAGTATCCCTCACTACTGTTGAGGAAGTTAGGAGTTTTTTAGCCTCTGTCCGGCCATACAGAGCTGCGGGTAATGATACCCTTCCCTACGCAGCCTTCAAAGCGCTCCCACCTGACTGGATGACTCTACTAGTTCATCTCTTCAACAGCTTGCTTCGTCTTGCACACTTCCCGGCTGCATGGAAACATGCGCACATCATCACCCTGCCAAAGCCGGGAAAAGACGCCAAAGATCCAGGCAATTATAGACCTATCAGCCTACTACCAGCCATCAGCAAGCTGTTTGAAAAGGTCATCCAAAAGCGCCTACAGACCATGCTTGACAGACACAATATTCTTCGCCCGGAACAATTTGGTTTTCGGCGGAATCATTCCACAACCCACCAACTTCTTCGCCTCGTGGACCAAGTGATAACCGGCTTTAATAACCGGCATTATGTTGCAGCCCTGTTTCTGGATATCTCTCGTGCATTCGATACAGTATGGCATGAAGGCCTCATCCACAGACTGATAAACTATGACACACCGTCATACCTGGTCCATCTAATACATAATTTTCTATCGAACAGAACTTTTATAGTTAAGAAGGACAGCATCCAATCCCATACATTCTGCATCAACGCAGGGGTACCCCAAGGCAGTGTTCTGGGCCCCCTGTTGTTTTTAACATACATAAATACCCTTCCTCGTCTCCAGGGCTGCAACCTCTACCTATTTGCCGACGATACTGCAATCACAACTTCATCATCCCAGCATCTGATTGCAGTAAAAAGACTTCAACGCTACGCTGATATGCTCACAGCATGGTTTACAGCGTGGCGACTCAAGATAAATGCCAACAAGTCGAAAGCCGTAACCTTCTCCAGACGTCACCTCCTAGATGTCGACGATCTTCGCCTGGCCGGCGAAATAGTTCCTTGGTCCACGGAAGTAACATATTTAGGAGTACTTCTAGATATGCGTCTGACGTGGAAGGCGCATATCTCAACACTAGCCAACAAAATAAACAAAAGAATGGGGATGCTTTACCCATTATATAATAAGAATTCTCCTATGTCACTGAGGAACAAAATCCTTATCTACAAGCAAGTGATAAGGCCTGCATTAACATATGCCTGCCAAGTCTGGGGCGCTTCAGCGAAGACCAACTTATACCCGCTACAGGTATTACAGAACAGATACCTGAGAACATCAGTAGGAGCCGACTGGTACATCCCCAATGCAAACATCCACGCTGACCTGAGAATCCCAACGCTCTTAGAACGCATCAAGAGCCTCGCTAACAACTTCTATGCTCAACTGCCAGGCAGCTTCAATGAGCTAATACGTGGACTTGGGGAGTACGACATAGACCCCGGTGAAACATACAAACGCCCCAGACTTGTATTGACAAATCCCTGACCGATTAAAATCGGCCCAAAACCACGACAGAAAAAAAAAAAAAATAATAATAATAACAAACAACAACATTCATTCATAATTCATTATAACCCCATCATAATAAAAAACCCCACCATCTAACCACCATCTTTCTACAACAACAATCTCTGTACCAGTAAGGGTTTATAACCCGGAATGGAAACAGTCAAGGGCGCCTCCCATAGGGAGGATAACCCCTTAACGACCCTCCTACGAGTGGCAACACTTGCTTCCTGTAGTGTATCAGGAGCATTAAATCTAAAACAGACATTCTCTTTTGTGTTATGTTTTCCTCCCCAATTTTAGTTCGTTTTCTTCTGATTTTGTGATGCAATTCAAGTTTTATTAGAGTTTATTCTTTATCATTAGAACTGTGTTAATATAGCTTCTTCCAAGAAATTTTGAAGTTTTGAATAGAGACCAAATGTAGACTGATGTGAAAGTGTTAGATTTGGCGCCTTTTTGCTGAGGAAATAATACCCTCTGATGATGAAGGAACAATAATAGCGATAAGCTTTCAAACTAAAATTGAAGATCATTTACCTTCTGTGTTGCAACAAAGCCATATTATTTTATGAGCATATCCATGTGTCTTGCGTTTCACTTAATGATGTTTTGCCAAAGATGATATTTTGGGAGAAATGGTGCGCGCATGTATGCAAGGCTCCGTCTAGTTGTTTTCCTCCACATTTCCTGTCTCACCATAATGGTCGAGCAGGAGCCAGTTATCTTACAGCTTTATGGAAGGAACATTCTTGCTGCTGAATGAACGTCGTAGAAAACTAACTGAACTAGAGAAGTTAACGTTTTACGATATCTAGCGAAGTAGAAGTTTCCAGATGAAGTACGGAGGGGGGCATTGAATAGATGTTAAAAATTACAAAGTTACTGTGAAGAGAAATACTGTAGTACCACAGGCTGGTAAACAGTGTATTAAACTACAGATACACAAAACAAAACAGATTCTTGTTTATTTTGGAGTCCACGAAAACAAGTAGCTGTATGGAGAGAGATGTCTCAGGGAAGCGCATAATGCTCGTTTTCTACAGATCACAGGTTCAAATATTGTCATCGTCATTGATGACGTAATGATGATGTAAATAAAATACGAGGTCGGTTTTTCTGTTCAATACCTGGGCCCAAGTGGTTTAAGGTACCTTGCGGTGATGGTTTGTTAGAAGTGCAGGTTTTTGAGAGAGTTTATCATAAAACACATTTCATCTAAATTATTGCAGGAAAATTACAAATCTACACCGTTACAAAGTTTTGTAGGATTAGCTGACTTCCAGAATATTGTAAGAAAATGAAATTTGACAAACCCCACTTCTGACACCAGTGTGACAAATAGCCTTCCAGTTACTTTTTTCTTGTCACTATTTTCCGTACAAAACTGAAGCACAAAATTATAGTTCTGTTAAAGCTGTTTGTGATCGCACAAATTGCAGCTGTTTTATCCAACCATAACCTTGGCAAGTACTTCACGTCTTTATTGGTCTTACAATTTGCTTTAGACGATCACACTCACTAAAACTGCTTCACAGAACAAACAACTTCGACGCGACGACTCAATGTCTGCAACTGTCTCTTGCATACACATATTCTTTCAACATTGATGGTACACACACTAAAAACTAACTGCTAACAGCTGTCTCGTTCAACACAACGACTCCATCATGAAAACTGGCTGCTCTCGCCATCTCGAGTATGAGTGAGTGAGTAGGATTTAAGGGCCAGTGGAAGTAGGTCATTAGGGCCCGCTGTATCTCGACTCGCTTATATAGCTGAGATGACTGAGCGTGGATTTTTCTTGAAATTCACCTTTTTTGAATCTCTCGTAAATAAGCCGGCAGTTGGAGGTCTCTCGAACAATCTGGAAACGCTTTGTTTTGCCGCGCTCCATGGTTAAAGTTGTTTACTTGCCCCACAGTGGTGTGGCCGCGCCGTAGCCTAGTGGTCAAATCATTCGCTTCTCACCAAAGCTTCCCGGGTTCGATCCCAGGCACCGCATGTGGGATTTGTGGTCGACGAAGCGGCGCTGGGGCGGGTTTCCTCCTGGTTGTCCGGTTTCCCCCGCCATCTCATTCCACCGCTACTCTACCTTCATTCCATGTATCATCAGTGTTAGCGCCTGCGGTGCCGTATGTAGTAAAAGCGGGCGTTAAACACTACAACAACCGCAGTGGTGTGACGTAACTTGACCTTGAGTCTCTGAGCCGGCGTCACAGTGAGCATGTTTTATAAAAGTATATAGTTTTAGGAACCTGTATAATTCAAAGAAAATAATTACATAATATTGTAATAAAACACACAATTATGACTCAACTTATTTAAACAATCCGAAACTTCCTTACTTGTATACTTAAATATTGTCGAATTAACGCTGCATGCTCTATGTTGTGCTTCAATGTATCATAGTTCTACATATCAAGAATACGTTAGAATGTTGCTTGAAACAATAATCTACAGATAAATATTTTAAACTTGACATGTTGAGTTTATTATGTATAAAGTGTTCAGAATATAGAACTGAATAGCAAGTAATTTTATTTAAATTGTCCTAAGGGAAACTAAAATATGGGTCATTGTTGAACAGCAATTATATAAAATTACTTCACACAAAAATATACATAATGTTCAAGGTAATTCAGGTACATTATTCGCATATTTCGAATGCAACTGCTTCAACTAGTCATGGCCCCATTTCTGTCCAAGTATCTGGAGCTGAGTCCATGTTCACTGGTGAAGGATGATAGGAATACACTGCACTTACAACCCCCACCCCCCCCCCCCACCCTCAACCCGCTGCAGTAGCTGATGACCTTGCTTTGTTTACATTGAGCTACCATCGATGACGATATCTATGCCAGCCAATCTGAATGGATGTTCCCCCCTTTATTTTCCCTCTGTCGCCAGATAACGTCAAATTCAGTAACATCACCCACAACTAGGAATAAAATACATGATACAGGAAGGAGACTTGGCACCTAAAGCCTAAAAGGCTGGTACAGGATGTCGATTACACGTCTAAGACCATTCGGCATTGTCTGACTACGTATATACGACAGACACTGAAATACAATTCGCTGTCAATCCCAAAAACGCTGCTTTCTTTTAGATCTATAGCATATAACAGACCCGGTAAATTCGCAGAATAGTTTCGCCTTTACGATATGGGGCACCACAGGCGGTGACACTGATAATTAACCTCGGATTTTAGGTAAAAACCTATTTTTTTCCTCATGATATATAGAACATAGAAGTCGTGTATATACTAATTATGAAAATATATGTTCGAATATGGTGGTCCTATACAACCTAAACCTACCTAATTTCTCCTTAGAAATTAACCGGTGGAATGAGGTGGCGGGGAAAACTGGAGAATCTGGAGGAACCCGCTCTTGCGCCGCTTTGTCCACGATACTCATATGCGGTCGCCTGGGATCGAATCCGGGCCGCTAAAGATTAAGTAGGTTTTGTATGGGTATTACTTTTTCTCGTTTAAGCTACCCAAAGTTTCACCCTGCATAGAAAATCAATAGCAGTCATGGAAATATTCTCCTTTGTGGCAGATGTAAACGAGTCAAGTAATGTAAGTTTGCGATCTCAAGTGAGCAGAAAGCACTCAACATAGAATATAAGTTCATAGTGGCCGAACCAGCAGCTTGTAGTTGCTGGTTGTGAAAAATTAATAGCAGCGAAAGGCTTAAATTAGAAATTTATCTGAATGTGATCAACGCAAGAACTTGTTTCAGTCATTAATCCTTTACAGTAAAAATAAGACGTATTGCCATTTATTCCCACTCTTATGAAAGGCAAAGTTATATAAACTCTTCTTTCCTACACCTTGTATATTATGTTTGTGTTTCTTTTTATAACCGAAAAAGGAAAGAAAAGTAAGTCACTAATAGGAGGCTAACAAGAACAAGGTGCAGAGGAAGAAGACACATACACACACACACCCGGCCCAGGCCTGCAGGGGATTCCTAATTTGTACGCAGACAGGCGTACCTATACATAAACTGCGGAGAGAAGTGTGAACGGAACTAACCTCCTCACCCGAGGCAGGTACCCTTATCTCCTCCCCAGTACTTCCTGCCTTTTTTCATTTCCTCCCGTACCCCAAGGGATTCGGCACGGCGGAGATTTCAGACGCCAGTAAGGTAACGTGCAGTACTGCACACCGAATGTTAATAAACTCTTGCTTGCATATTGCAGGCACGCTGCCTGCCCTCCTGGTGGCGTTTTGGCATGTGCTTTACCATCGTGATGATCAGCGTCGACTCTTAAATAGGAGAAGGGATTTGCGTACCAAAACTACAGACATTTCACGACATCTTAGCTAGCTATAAGTAAATCCACACTTATTCAGTGGCCTACTATGACTGTTATGTTGGAAGGAAATAGTCATTCAGCTGTAGTACTGTATGAAATTGGAATGCTAACCACAAATTAAGACAAAGTACCTTAGTGTCTTATTTAATTTGTATCGATCAGTAAATTTATTTATTATTAAAGATATGAAGATTTATACCGGGTGAAAGGGAAGTGCTTAGATTAATTTAAACCAGTGATACAGCTCGCTATTTGAAACACATTTTGTATCTTAGGGTTTTGTCTCTGACCATGTCCTACGGTATATTTTACTTTTGTTGAAAACAAGCTGGCAACCCTGCAGATTGTGTGAGTGTTACTTTCACTAGGTCAGTACGTAAACAAATACAGTAGCGGTTCGTCTTGAGAACATAAACACATACCCTCCCGTGTCCTTCCATGTTTACTTTGCGAGTGTAAGCCAATCAGAAGCGTTAGCTCCCAAAACAGTATACTACCCTGCAGACGACCGACCTGTTTACATCCAGAAACCAGTTCAATTCCCTGACCAACTTCAACGCAACCTTGTCGAGTTACTTCACGTCTGAAAGGGCAGCTCGGAGTATTCCTTCAATTCTTTTGCGTGATTAATTATTTCGAAACTCTGTGTGAAGTCCCATAATTACTACCGAAGCTATGTCAGAAATAAATTACTCTACACATCTTACAAGTAACACACTGTTATCTTCGCACATTCTTCAGGAATTACGCATCCAGTTTGGAACAAAAGTCATTTATTTTTTCGAAATCGGCTGATCAAAGAACATAATGTCATTCGACTTTTTTTGTTTGTAATGCATCAATGAAGCACATGTTAGAAGGAATGTAATAACTTCCCTTCAACCTGTATATCCATCTGTTGTAACAATCTTGCTGGTAATGAATAGTCAATGGTGGTGGAAATGTCAGGTTACTATAGCAGTTTTTAGAATTACTACATGTAAAGGAAGTGAAGGAGGTGTGATTTATTATGAAATTCTTAATTTGTAAAAAATTAATATTTATTGTTTTTGTTATCGGAGAAATGTTATTCTGTGTAATTCTGTCATTCTTGTTAAATGGTTTTATTTTGTTTATATTATGTGAAGTGTATGTATCATAAGTAATACAAGCAATCTTCTTAAATTATATTCTTTAATACGTTAAATAACGACAAATAACATTCAGTTATAGTTATGAAAATTTAAGAATAATACGAAGCAACATAATTTTGTATTTACCCGGAAATACGCAATAAAACAAATTCTACAAATTTTATCCGAAATATTACGATATAAATAGAAGAGTAAGCTTTTGTAAGAATGGTTTTTTGAAGAGTGGATAGAGAAAGTTGTGTGAATATATGGCATCAGATTTTTAAAAAGTGTAGTAATGTTAAACGCCCGTTGTTACTGCACAGATGGTGGACGCTGAAAGTTTAGGCCCGGATTTCCATGCAAATGCATATTTATATAATGTACTTTCGTTACGCTGCTAAAACTTTGTAGTTGTTCATTTCATGATTTATGGGTTCCAAATACCATTTTTCTCGTACATGTTTGTATACTTGGCCTTTTCAGGACAAAGTTCCTGCATAATGCATGTTTTGGATTTTCTTTTATTTACTATAACATCTTCGGTCCTGTTTAGTGTATATAAATCCGTATTTTGTGGTTTTAGGGCGTAATATCATGTCACCGTGCATAACTATGCATTTTATGAATGATGGTCCCTAAAATCTGGGATTGCCATGCCATTTGTCTGCTGAGTAGAGGTGAAAGGTAGGCTATTAACGTTTCCTAGAATGCTATCTGACAACGACAATGACTTTGGGACATAGCTGATGATGTTGAATTATCTTTAGAGTCGTGTTGTGGAGAAATGGGTGTGGCAGCTAGGGAAATACTTAAGAAAGTACATATTTCAAATCCTGATCTGAAATTCCTTAAAACAGTGAAAGATATACTTTATGGGGAAAATGCAAAAGACTTAGATTTCGATCTCATCCTCAGTCATATTTCTTCTCTTAAGTATGCAGATGTCATTTCTGTGAAGTAGTAAGATCATTTTCAGCTTTCATGAATAGTGATAAACGCATGAGTATAAGTGAGCAGAAGTTCATTGTAGTAAGCATGGAATACTGACGGTGCTTGCTTTTGCCCTCCATTGTGCATATTTAGAGATACGACGGTGCATAAATGTATCCATTTATTTAGGTTTAATAGTGCATTGGAAATCCGGGCTTTTCTGGTAATACATGGAATAAGATTATAATTAGCAAAGGAAATTTGGGAGCGAAACGTTCCAAACCTAAGTTTAGAGTACCTCCTCGATATTTGCCCGTTATTTGGACTGGGCGAAACCTGGAATAAACCTCTGTCAGAGAGGATGATCTTGGCGGGATTTGAACCGCAGGCCTTGGCTAACCGTGTTGGCGAGGAACATTTATTGTATTGTGAGTTCAGTTGAAAATGTCGAGAGGAGGTAGTGAAGTTTGTCACGTTGATATCGTATTATTTATATCTTGGCAAAGCGACGAGGCATACTGACCTTGGTTGTCGAGCGCTGCGATCGCTTCTTATCGTGTTTACTACGAGAACATCGAAATACTGGCAACACGGCGTACAGTCAGTAATGCACTACAAATGAATTATATTTCGCACCTGCCGATAGATGAGACGTTGCTGTCCATCTGAACAGTGTACACACACTGTCTCGCCGTGTTTGTGTGACAAGCTCGTATAAACAACTGGGCAGTTTCACATTCTTTCCTATACGCTTCATGGCTTTGCCGGGTAGTACTTTCGGTCATTGGTGGATAGTCGCGAGCACATAAAGTTTAGTTTTCGGCGTAGCTATTTTGTCATTAATAAGCTCTTGTATTTTAAAGGATGGATTTCCTACCCTGTTTAACCTTTCAACCCTCTACTTCTCGACTTACATAGAGAAGCGCAATTTATAATGTTATCTTGCAGGAAACGAACATCTTAAAGGGCCATGAATTGTCTCTCCCCTCCCATAGTAACGACATATGTGCGTATATGTGTGCTTGAGAAATATGAATAAATATAAAATGTTGCCTATTAGTGAATCACACAAGGCGAAGATTTGTAAAACGTTTCTTCGCTCCAGAATAACCGTCTACAGAGGTATTTTTCCATTATATTTTATTGCATCTAAAAATATTTCTAACGAAATTGGAATAAAATATCATAATTGAGACCTTGTACATGGCGTGTACACGTATAGGTGCGTACGAAACTATTGAAAAATATGAAATTCCAAGAATTGTGGACTCCAGTAATGTATCAGAGTTGTAAGGATATAGGTACTAAGAATGAAAATATTTTCCACTTTAACCATAATTGTTACACTTAATAAAAGGAATAACGTCAGATAGAATTTCCTTTTCATTTCTCCAAACTACAAAAATGCTACCAAATGTCTTCCTCTGTAAATGATCTAATTTATTTATCTAAGGGATAATAAACCAAATATACCAGTTCGGACACTTTTGCATACTGTAGCAATTATAGATTAGATTTTTTCTGTTAAAATAGCAAGAGGAGATATTGTTCTACTTATCAAAGGATCCCCCCTCATTATTGTGGCACTGAATTTTCTTACAACCTATACGTCTCTTATAACAATTTAGTTTGAAATTTGACGCGCTGGAAGTGGTTTATTGTATTAATACAAGAAAGAAACGAGTTTCCTTTATTTTTATGTTTTATTAGGAACTGGTTTGTGTCCCAAGTAAATGACTGTAATTTAGCGTAATATAGGTAACAAGCAAATTGCTTTGGCAACGCTGACCATGAGCTGTTACGTGACAGCACCGTATTTACGCTTACCATATAATTTTAAGTCCGCAAAGAATCCGCTAATCGCCGACAGGAGTAACATAACAACTCATTAATGACGTCATTAGACATATTTGACAATTTATAAATAGAAGGGTCAGGAATGTAATTTTGTAAAATTAGCCCATATGGTGTAGTTCCCGGTGAGTCAACTATAGAAGCGTTGATAGAATCCATAGAGCTGAACGAAGTGAACCGAATATTGAGGTATCGGAGTGTGCTAACTGCGCTTGTGGAAGAGGAGAGGATGCATTTACCTCCACATACCTTTTTGCCAAGCTATAATTCATTCATGAGATTAAAAAACAAACCTCTCTAATGTTTGTTAACCCGTATGAGTGGCGGGGAAAGTAAAGCGACAAAGTGACGTCATTACCACGCAAGCGTCATTAACGAGATGGACAGGCTACGTCGCGAACTGGAAGCTGATCATTCTGGTCCAGTCATGGTCCAATGAAGTAAAATTACGTCACCTAATATATCCATATTCGAAACAACCAAAAAATTGTTGTTTGAATTCGTGCAAAAGGTAGTTATATGATGACAGTATACAATATTAGCCATGTTTCAGACTATACCATTACTACGTAACCCCGATTCGCGTCGTAGCCTTTGTCGTTGACCACGCACGTAAGAGACACGGTTGGGCATCGCTGGATAAGAGCAGAGCTATAGAATAGGGGACTGCCTCCGTAACACAGTGGTAGCGCGCCTGCCTCTGGCGCCCACCGGATTGGAAGGTGACCAAACTGGTTTTCGGGCCCCTCGTGGGATGGTACAACTCCGAGGGGGGAGGGGAGCCGGTTTTCGATTCCTGCGCCCCCCTTAGGAGTAGGAACCCAAAGAGGTGAGAGAGGAACCGGGCTGAGCCAGCCTCCACCGGGGTGCTTCTAACTGGGAAAATGCAGGGACCTTGCTCTGCTCTGTCGTGGCAATGTTCTGGCCGGCCTTAGATTGTGACTTCATCCATCCTTCCGGGAGGTACCCCGTCACGGACATAGTCACGAAATATCTCCATTTGGTCCATTCCCCCTCCGCAAGTTGTCATAGAGCCATAGAGTCACAGTGTTTATTGAGTGAAGCTGTTATTTTCAAATCAGCGATCGCATCATGAAACGCAAGTAAAGTTAAATGGTTCGGATAAAATATTGTATAACTAGTGCAATGAGCATGTCTACTGCTCTAATGTAATTACAGAACTAATTTTACGCCTCGTTCTCGTAAAGTATATTCGAATGGTGATATTGCTCATACGTCATAATCGAGAAGATTAAATAACTATTAATGAGTCTTGTTAATAGCGTTGGCGCTTAACGTTATCGTCAAGTAAGCCTTAGATCGTACCGATATACTCGGAAGCATGCTGAAGGTGTACCTCCTGCACTTCAAAAGGTAATGTTTTAATACTTACGTTGTCTACAGTCATGTTTTCTTGATAAGACAGCTATAAAAAGGGAGAAAGCTGAAGAAAGGCATTGGTTCCATGTAGCGGTGTTTGTTACGCCCATGTTTATATGACGCAATTACGAAAACGGCGTGTGTAACTTTTGATGTTCAATCGCGTGCGTTATCGAGGCAGTTTTACAACACTGGAAGACTGCTCGTGGCCCATAAAACACCGTGTTCTACATGGGACTGTACTACTGGTAGGTGTGGTGACGAGCAGGAGAGGCAATTTATAAAAGGAAATGGCTGCAAGAGGGTTGTACTATTTGTCTCCTCCGGAATACTTGAGACGAAATTTAATGTAAGAAGCAGTTCGTTCCTTCCTTGGGACAAAAAGCTGCTATATAAGTGCTGCCTCTTTACAGATAAAGATGTATTTGAAATGAGCGCAAAATAAGAAAATAAATACCTCCTTTACTGTTGCAATGCCTTACTTTTTTCTCGCGTAAAACATATAACGATCCGATACATAATTTGAATATGTTCATTCTAACTGAACAATACTCATGCTTTATGTTGCCCCATGTACACAGGGAAGGAAAGGAAATATTTAGTCATGTTTTAATAGTACTTAAAACATCTGGAAAAAATAATGTACGGATGTTTTTAATATTTTTATTTTTTCTGGTGCTTGTGTAAATAATGTAGACGAAATATGGTTTGTATTCGGTCAAAAATTCAACATTGAAATATCAGTAAATGTAAGTACAACTTCTGGTGTCTCAGGAAAAGAAAACAAACTTGAAAAAAATGTCAGATTACCTCTTCTCTCTCCCTCTCTCTCTCTCTCTCTCTCTCTCTCTCTCTCCCTCCCTCCCTCCCTCTCTCCGTCTAAGTTAAAATGGGTAAAGTCACGGGGTTGTAACACATCTGATTTGTATCCTCAGAAATGGCTCTTATTCTTTTAATTAAAATTTAAGATACTGACATGACAAAAGAAATTATTATTTGAATTATTTTGTATTCATTTTGTATTAGTTTGACATTTTCATTTTATGCGGAGCAAACAGTTTTTCCAAATACCTAACTATTTTGTAACATTAGACCTTTGCGAGTTATTAGCTCTGGTTCGGATGAGTTTTCCAAGTTATCTATTTTGACTAGTTATCTTTTCAAATCTGCTTTTGTGCTTAGGTTCCCATCAGCACATAATATAAGAGTATCTAAATATGCATATGCCGTGATCGCTAGAGGGTTTGCCTTTGGCACTCTGCACTGTAGAGGGTCGCGGGTTCAAGTACTGCCTCGGGCATAGGTGTTCGAGATCGCGCGCGTGTGTTTGTATGTGAATGTGGTAGAAATGTTAATAATGCGGATGGCGAAATGGTCCTTGGTGACCAAAGGCCTCCCCTCCCCAAAAAAGAAACAAAAAAAAAAAAAAAAAAAAAAAAAAAAAGCTCTTGCATATAGTATTTGCCCTAGTCTGCGTAATGTAAAAGGTTCCTGGCGACTACTTACGTTATCAGAAAGTATGCAGAAAAATCTGGTGTGTAGACTTACATTACTTTCTCTGTTCACTCTTCTACACACTATTCTTGAAGACGTCTATTCTTCTATCCATTTAATGTTGAAATTATTTTTTATACGTTCCCTTAAAAGTACAATGAGAATAGGAGAAGCGATAGTCAACTTTTTTAAGAGCCGATCACTATGTGGTGCCTTTGACACACTCCGTTCTGTTTGCAGCTCAGGGTGTAAGAAAACGAATAGCGACTTCCTGTCTGAGAAAACTTTAAGCATTTGAAAATTCAAACCGATAACAAGGAATATATCGAATATGGTTATCTCAACAAGAAAATTTCATGTAAAGAACAGTTTGGGGTGGGGAGACTTTCTTAAAACTCTTCATGTTGCGTGCTTGGAAAGATGTTAAATTAAACGTTTTTTAATTATGGTGTCCACGCTTTCCTTTTTATTGTTTAATCGGGACTTCCAAACGTATATTTCCAGGGTAATTTTTGTATAAATGTTTGGGTGTATTACAGTATCTTCTCTACCTACTATGTGCGTGATAGTTAAAGTAAAAATGTCTTATTGAATACTTTGTAAAACAGCTATGAGAATAAGTTATAAGTGTTAGAGAGAAGGGTTTATTTGCTACTCATTAGAACCTTGTTTACTTTTACAGAATAAAAGTATGAACGGTTGTATAAAAAATAAAAGTTTGTTCGTTTCTTCTTTAGTAAGAAATGTACTTCCAGTTTAATATCGAATTACTTCAACGTTAACTAATGTTAATGAAAATTACAGGAGATTTCATTTTAGTCTTAACTTCTGAATCCTTACGTGCAGGAATCATTTACATGTTTTTTCTTTTCCTTGCAGTTAAGAAGTTACCTTGATCATCACCCACCTATTGGAAACACCTGGATTTTTCTATGCTGGTAAATGCAGTTAAATATTGTCAATTCTGTTATTTTAATTAAATTAAGATTTTGGGAAAATGGCTCCAATTTACACACATAACCACTCGCGCGGTTAGGAAAACATAGAAGACCTTAACACTTTTCTTGAAATGCGTTTGCAACTCTAAAAAACACGCTATCTTTAATTAATTTTTTGCTCAAGTCATATTAATTTCTCTACTACGTACAGTAAGAAGGAGAAATGTTGTGTATAAACTGTTGAGAAATGTATTTCACCGAAAAATTCGAGGTCGAGATTTGGCTCAAAATACACCTAAGTGTTGAGCTGCTCTGAATTTAGAAAGTATATTTTTAGAAGAAGGTCCGCTTATGTATATATGCGCACGGATACCTTAACTCAAAAGCAAAAAGTCGCTCAAACTTGGGGTTTATATTCAACATCTTCCGAGGGTGCAAAAGGAATATTCTCAAGAAGGCTCCCTCACCCCCAAAATAACCTTTGTATAGAAAATGTTTCCAAATTTTGATTTTCTAAAAATAGCTCTAATGCTCTCGTTTAAAATACGAGATGTTTAAGATATTTTTATGACAAACTAAATGTATATCTTGAATTTTCTTGGGATAGCGTCTGAAGTCCTCGTGATTCTGAGTGACTTTTACATAAGTAACCGAAGAGATAGACAGAATCTTACTGTGCAAAAAACGTAGATTTCATTAATGGACATAGTTGATGTCAAATAATGTTTTTTGAATTAACCATTTCCGAGAATTTTTGAAAGATGCATACTTTTCTCAAATGTGAAGTCATTACCCTTTTTTTCCTTCTCGTCATGTAAAGAGAACGGAATTTCAAAGCCACGTTATAGCGGCCAGCTCTTAAAAGATTTAACTATTCTTTTAAGTATTCATTTACTTACTTCAGTAGTATTCACTTACTCCCATGTACATACAATTAAGTATGTAACAGAATTATTTCTTCAAATGTTTATCTTGATTATTACGGTGCAAATAGCAGAAAATGTTTTATTAGAATGATTTATGATGAATGGATATATGTAACACACCATATTTTTTAGAAGTGTTCGATGCCCATTCTTAAGCATACAGTACCACAGGACTGTGGACACTGACAGTTGAAATTATAATTGGTAAAGAACATTTGGAAATTAAACGTTCCAGGTCTACGTTTAGGCTATTTCCCCAATAAGGACACTTATAAGGACTGAGGAAAACTTAGAAAGAAAGATCCCCTGTCGATTCGGTCCCGATGGGATTTGAACTACAGACTTCCGTTTAAGAATCTGTTTTAACGATCTTGGCCACTCGAGGTGGTTTCAAGTGATATACAAAGAGCTAGTGGATTGTATAAAATAATTAGTGATCATCGGAGTTTGGTTCTACTGTGATGGAACGAAAAGTAAGTAATGCGTAGATAGAAGTTTTTCTATCTTTATTTTGAGGCACTCTTTGATGGTGGGATATTGTGATATTTTTACTGACGTGGGCTCCAAGAATGACATTTCCTCTCAGCATCAAAGAAAGAGCTAAAATAGCTGCTGTGTGGAGGTTTAGCAACCATTCAAAGAAAGTTGTAGGTATTCACGCCACACTCAATGGCTGTGGCATCAGCAATTGCAATAAACATGAACGACAATTGGCAATGTCTGCAGTAAAATAACAAGGGCGCCATCAATGTTGAGGAATGAGGCCAACAATTTGCGAAGTGTGAAACTGTTATACCATCAACCCTTTTTGTAAGCATCGATTGAAAAAGAAGTAATAAAAAACATAAGAATAAATACTGACTGGTTGGTGTAAAGGTGTCAATCAGCGATGATGGTTCTGTTCAACCCATTCATATGTATTTTACGTTAAGCACTCTGTTGCTAAGAAGTACCCAGAGGAGCTAATCTAGAACATATGTAACCCTTGTATACTTCGAGCGGTTAGACCGTCGCCTATCACCAAGGTTCGATCTCAGGGACTCGTATGTGGTATTCATGATGGACGAAGTGGCATCTGGACGGGTTTTCTCCGGGTTCTCCGGTTTCCCCAGCCACTCATTCCGTCAACTGCTCCATCATTATATTTCCATTCATTCATTACATCTGCATTTTAAATCATCCTGTTGCTCACTATCATACCTGGTGCTGGGCTGACCACCCACTTCCAGGTCTTCACTCTGTCCAGGCTATAGGTTCGTCTGCTCCCCGACAAATAAAGAAGAAGGAATATACCATGTGAATTTTTTCATGCGAACAGACAAACGGACAGTGCAGACAGTCTGCAGCACACAGGGCACATAAATAGGCTCACTGTGTACATCACAACATTCAGCATTTTGCGTTTGTATTTTGAAGCTTGCATATTGCTTATTTTAGTCATAGTGAAATTTGGCTAATGTTTTTCTTTGATTAAAACCGCTCAGTGCTGCACATGGCAATGACGAGATAGTTTTCGTTAATAACGAACTCTTTAGAATAATTCCAAAACTTTTAACCTTCACCTGAAGGCAACAAATATAAAACTGCCTCTGCCGTTAGCAGCTGCAATAGTAGTCTATTAAACGTCGCTGCGTAGTGCATAATCTGTATGAGTGGCTGAAGGACAATGGGACATTTGGCAGGAAATATGGAAAGTTCCAAACCATGGTTTTTTTCGGATGAGAAATTGATTTCATTAATGTAAAAATCGACTTTGTTCAGTAATTAAATAGCAAAAAGTATAATAATAAAATGCAGCTCGGTAAGAATACATTGTACCCTACAGTAGAAAATTATATTCTTCGCCATAGGAATCGTGCATCCTTGCGAATCGGGGTTCCCTGTCATTTTTTTCTGCAGATTCAAAGGGAGGTGCTTTTTTTCATCCTGCTTGGATTCCATCCTCATATTCATCAAAGTAATTCATTGTCTCGAAAATCTCACGGCCGAAAATCCCTTAAAAGGAAAAGGGGGAAACGTGACTTTCCTTATATTCTGCATCTGTGTAATTGTGAATCAGAGCGTGAATGTTTGCTCGGAGGTAGGATTTTTGGAGAGGGATGGTTGGGTTAGGAGATGCAGAATAATTGTCTGCCATGTAAAAGGAATCTCTGCTACATACGAAAAGAAAATCACAACTTGTGCATACAGGACACATTGTGCATTATTGATGCACGACAAGAGCAGGGTTCAAAGCACGCTAATTGCTCGACGAGGCAAGAGACATCCCATTTATTTTGTGATACATTGCCAAGTCACGACGGGATTACTCCCTCTTGAGATGGGATTTGCTATTTTTTCTTCAGTGTGGAATTTGAAATTGCTTCCGATAAAGGAAGCAGGCGGAGAAAAAGCATTATCAAAACGAATTGGAATTGACTGCAAATAGGATTTTGTGTGTTGTGCTATATTTGAAGAAAACGGTGGGAGGGAAAGGAGTCAAATCCCAATCGTTACATTATCTCTAGCGGATGACGTTTCGAGAATGGGCCGGAAATAGACATCCGTTCATCAACTGTTTCATACATTCAAAATATGTTGTATGGCTGTGCACTATGATGTTATAAATAGAGATTTTTGTGTAATTACACATATATAGCAAGGATTCTCAACTCAATACGCTGTTGTCGTACTCGGAGATCTAGGGATAGCATACTAGCCTCTGGTTCCTGAGGTCGCGGGCTCAAACCCAGCGGAGGGCGGTGAATTTTTTCGGGCGTAAAAGCATGGCATGGCTTCCTTCTGAAGGAAAATAAAGCCATTGGTCCCATGTCGTAGATTTACGACACTAAAAGGATCTCAAACCTGATAAAGAGGCCCCTGAGAAAAATTAAGCGATCTTTCACACCCTGTATAGAGTTAAAGAGCAGTTAAAGGGCGTCCCTAAATAACAGCTTGATTTAATTTTTTTCAATACACTGGGAACTTATACTCCTTAGTCCGATGTCCGGACAGCTGGAAGCGGGCAGAATGAAAGGTCAACACAGGTGGAAGGAAAGGCAGTGGCGGTTGTGCGATTTGCAGTATCAGAAGGGGTGCTCTTTTAATTGACAATATTGATTCTGTATACAAGGTATATATACTCGTATGTATTGTAATCAACCGCGATTTAGACGTCGAGCTTTTTGTACTCTTATCTATCTTTGCAGTATTTGGGATAATTGTCCATTGTTTAAATCCAAATACTATATTTTAAATTCTTGCTAGATAATTGGCTTCTCTGACCAAGTTTACCGGTTTCATTAATGAAAAAAACTACTCGCACGGGTAAGTAGATGTAAACATGCTTAACATGTGGGCGTGTGTTTATGGTCGTGGAGGTTCGTACTGAGGAAACTTTAAGTAAAAATCAGTCAGGCTTGTTTTGTGAAGAAAGGACTTAGGGTTCATTACAGCTCATTTGTTTATTGCTATTAAAACGAGAAGTGTATGTGCCAAGACATTTTATTAGAAGCTGAAAAAGACAGTTTATTTCCAGGAATTGTATGATGTATGAGAAAGATTACGACCCAATTAATTAGATGAAGAGTAAAAGTGTTGAGGATATTTTGGAAAAATTATTGTGGGCATACATTCCAAAATTGGTTAATGTTATAATTAGGGCGCGGCATTGCAGTACCTTTCCGTCCCCACAAGAACACTGCAGGTTACTATCACGCGTACATTAGGGCAAGGTTACGCACAGCATATTTAAAGCTGAATATATTTCCCATTGTGTGGTTTATCAAGCATTACTTGCTTTTGTATTATTCTTCCCTTTAGTTTTTATTTTTTCTGTATCATTATTTGGATAAAGATTTCTCATTTTGCCTAGTAAATAAAAAACTAATTTTAATGATAAAACATGTTCCCCGGAAGTGTTTAAAATGTATGTTAGTTAATGGATAACTTCTAGATTAGCTATGAAAATAAAGTATAGTGAATGGAGAAAGCCATAAGACTGCAACACATCAGATTTGTAATTCTCCGCAGTGAATGAAGGGTTACTGTGCGGTGTTAGGGGATAGATGTGCGCATTAATCACATGAGAAGCATTTTTCACAGTACGTTTCCGGACAATTAGTAAGAAAAATGCGGTTTGAGAGGCAACGCCAGAATTGGATTGAAGGGATGCGGTAATAAATACCTGCACACCAAGTGATGAATGGTAGCCAGGCATCTAAACAATTGTTTTTGTGCTGTACAAGACACAATGCAGCAATTACTAATATGGAGAGCGCAGACTGGTCGAACCGGAACAGTGGCCTGCTTCCTCGTGTTTGTTATTCATCTCAGCATCAAACGTTGTTCGAGTTTGCATTAATTTAATGGAGCTACACGGTTTTTCTGCCTCCACGGTGTTAACTTGCTATGTTAAAGTGATGTATGTATTTCTTCACAAGTATTTCGCAGCACAAAAACAGCCCAAAAGTGTTGTATATAAATCAACATGGCCAATACTTTCAAATGATATCCAATGCAAAGTATGAAAAAGAAAAGAAGCAGTGTTTAGAAAAGACAACCCATGAATAAAACACTGTATGAAATTGACTGCCAAATGTATTTTTCAAAAGTCCGCAAAAGAACGCTTTTCCACAGCTCTTCAGATATCTGGAAGTAACTTTTATCTAAAAGGCAACAATGTTACTCCATAGTAATACGTAAGTTAGCTATTTCTTTAACTTTCAGCTTCAGCAAGCATCCTTTACCAACAAAATGGCAGTGTTAATGATAATAACAGTTAATGAATTAATAAGTACCATGAGTGAGGACCTCGGAAGTCGAGTGTAGTAATGTATCAAAATCTTCAGCCATCACAAACTCATGTAAAATAATTGGTTTTTCTATCCATGTTAGGTTTCTCACCTTCTTACAATTAGTCTGCTCACCTTCCTCATATGTAGGACTTGATACCCCAGGATTTACAGTGCTTAGGGTTAGAGGTCTGTCTACAACCATACGAACATTGAATCAGAGTAAGGAACCTGGAACTGAGAACCGCCCGGAGCCAATATGAAATAAGGGCGAAATGGATGAAAGGAAAGATGACGATGGAGCATTTGGTGGAGTGAATGGTAGGGAGAACTAGGGAAGCCGGAGATAACCAGCCCAGACGCCGCTTCGACCACCACAAATCCACATGCTCTCTGAGACAGAACCGGGCCCATCTTGGTGACACCCGGACGGTCTGACCATTAGGCCACGGCATCGCCTAGGTTGCTTACGATGGCATATTTTTGCTTAGAAACATTTCAAACTAAGAAGGAAGTGGTTAGTGCTAAAACAGGATTGAAATATTTATTTTCATAACTAGCTCGGGCATGAAAATTAATAAATAAAAAGTTAATAAAGCGGGAGGTAATAAAGAATCGCGAAATGGAATATTTCGAACACATCTAAAGCTAAGAAAAAATAAATTGTCTGACCACATGGTGTTTTGTAACAGACTAGGTAGGTATACCTGTTTTGCTGCGGTGTTATTCCTTTTGTTCTATTCCTTAGTTATACAGAATTCAACTAGAGTGAATAATACAAAGGAAAACTTATAAGCGTTCGCAAAGGTGTAACATTCATGGTAACTGTACATTAATCTTTAAAATGTATTATAATAATTGAAGCATAACATAAGAGGCACTTTTGGGAAAATGTTACATGCGATTAATTTGGATTGGGAAAATACCCTTCGAAACTTATTTTTAAATTCGCAGCACATTCAAAATACAACAATTTGATTCACCCTGCAGAGATTTTATTTTTCCTCAAGAATTCTAACGAGTATAATTCTAACTCAAGTTTCATCTTATCGATCATGTGATTTCAGCCTTCTATCATCGAATACGTAGATTTAATTCAGTTTTAGATACATACGCATTTAAAATTAGATAATGTAAAAATTACACAAAGAGTTGCATGCTTTTCAGCAGTAACACATACTGGTATGAAAGTAGACAATTGGGTCAGATTACAGATATCGCATTAGTAAGAAAGTTTGTGTACTTGCGCTTGTAGTATTTCGTGACAAAAAATAGTCATAAAAAAAAATAGAAGCTTTGACCAAAGCTTCAGAAACTCTGTTGGCTTTACTGTTAACGTGCAGTGCATTGCGTCCTTATTTAATATTGTTCAAATCGATATTGTAATAAGCAAATCAATTGCACTAGTGTATGAAATTTTAACCTACAGACAAAGAGTAGCAGTAAGTAGCGCCCCTCAGGAGGTGTGGTGAAGTCAATCCATTTGGTATTTCAAAAGGCGTTTATGCCCTGTATTGGACCTGGCATTTTGAAGTCCTCTTTAGAAGCATTAGGCTCCAAAAAGCATAAAAATTCGACAGTTTATTGCCTGTAGCTTACCATAAGTAATATAGTCCCTTTGAAAATACACGTGACAAAAATGGCAAGTCCTGTTGCCTTTTTCGTCACTATTTCTTCCCTAAAATTGAAGTCCAAAACAATTCTGTTTTATCGTTAACACAGCCTATTACTCATGTCCATGACTGTACATACATACACCGAGACATTTCCTAGACACACAAATCGACTAGGTGAGCAGATTAACAGTTCAAGCCCTCCTCTCATACCTCAGACCTCTTCTGGTCGTCAGACAGTAACTTAAGCTCTACGGACCCCGGGCTCTTTCGAGCATCAGTTCACTCATTTCACTCCATTCAGCGTCCTATTTGACCTTCCATGTTAAAGGATATTAAAAAAACCACACGAGGTTTTCACAGATTCAAAAGTGTGCATATTTCTATTGAAGTATTCATTTTACAAAGTGGGGCAAGTCTTTCTTGTTACTTAACACCAAGTATAAATTTGGCTAAGTAGATGTTGTTTGCCTTGGATATGCAGTATAATGTATCCCTCTGCTGTTGTGTTTATGTAAATAGAAACCAAGGGTGACCGGAAGCGCAGCTCACATGGAACATTTCCTGGTCGATGCGGTTCTCCGGAAACACCAAGATCAATTCCCCAATTTGTCGCTTGACTAAAACATTAGCTCGACTGACGTACGGGAATCGCAGCAGGCGTTGCTAGTTGTCAGCATGTGTTGATGCATAACTAAATCATCCCATAATTGTACCGTGCCAGTACCCTGGAGAAAAATGACAGAGGTGCATTAGTCTTGGAGAAAGCATTATAAAGAAGCATCCATGTACAAATGTATGCTGCCTCAATATAACTGTGGAATTCAAAAGTATATATGGAGAGAATTGCTGAAACGAGTAGTATTTCACATGACAATCTCAACCCTTAACATATTCACACAGAATACTTACCAATTAAAGTACTCATTAAAAAGTAATCTGCTATGTATCTATAGTAAGTATAGGAACTGTCGCATTTCACTCAAAAATTCGGTGCTGAGATTTCACCGAAAATCGTTTTGAGATTCCATGAAGGGAAGGGGAAAAAAAAAAAAAAAAAAAAAAAAAAAGAAAATTACATAGAAAAAGAAATTGAAGAAATTGTTTCGTAAATATTCGTTTTGAGAATTAAACTACTATATTTGCATCAATTAAACTTTAATACATTTTAGCCATTTGCACAGCGTACGAATGATTCTTTATGAATGAAACTGGAAGCGAGAAGGAAACGGTGATAAAATATGTTAGACTGAAAAACAGACCCTCTTTCTAAGTTAACCCTTTAATGTTTGCATTATTGATGTTATTAGGAATGAAACGTGCTTCTTTTTAAGCAAAAAATGGAGATAGTTTTCTTAGGTTACGTTCCAAAGTACCATTCTATCCATTTGGTTTCTCTCAGGGCGAAGAATCCCTCTTTTAAATTACTTGTACTGGAGCCTTCTGGTATAATAAAAACGCAAACAGTGGTGCAACGGTCTGAAGAATAAGAACAGAAAAAATGGAGCCATTCACATTCTTACAGTTTTCTCGAGATCCAGAAAAAGAAGAAAACAGAGCTCATGAATATCATACATCGCTCCAAGTTTCTTTGCGTATGCAAATAGGCGAGCAAAGAATGGAGCTTTCCATTAATTCAAGTAAGAGAGAAGGAACAATTGAGGAGAAGATAGCTGTTTGGGTGGCGGAAGACGGATGTTAAAACTGTGGGAGGAGACTTCCCGACTCCCGATTTAGAAACCACGAGAACAGGAACAGCCCACGCACTTCAGTTATTCCAGCATTTGTTCATTGGCTCACAGATTTGTTTTGGTCTGGAACCAGGAAATATAACTGCGCTTACATAAATGGACATAAGTATTCGTACAACTTCCAATAAAAAGGAAAATATTTTATTTTGAACATTTCTACACTTAAAAACGCAAACATTTGTGACTCATATGAACTTTAAATATTCTATAAGCCTAGTTATAATTTTTTTTCTCAAGGGTTGCATTTTACCCCGTACATTAGTATTCGTACAGGATGGTAAACACAGAACAATGGTTATTTGATACCTCACAATGTTTCTGTCACCTTTTGCTGCAGTGCTGCATGCTAGTCGTGTTATATGAGAAAGAGAACGGAATTTTAAAGTCATCATAGAGCGACCACTCTTAAAACATTTGATTATCGCTTAAAGTCGACTGTATTCCCCCTGCACCTACAAGAAAATGAGTAATAATATATCTTTACAATTGTTTATCTTGATTAAAACGAAGCAGATAGAGCAATAAGTGTTTGTAAGAATAGTTAGTGTACGAGTAGAGCAAGTCGAGTGAGTGCAACAGATTTTTATATTGTAGTGCTTGGCACTCGCTGTTAGATCATATGGCAAACTTGGCGATGAAAAAGATAATAAATGAGATGATAATGGGAAAGAAAATGCACCAGTCTTAAGTTTAGGCTACCTCCCCGGGGGCGGGGCTCAAGTCAGGGTGGATGATCCTGGCGGGATTTGAACCTCAAAGCCGTTACGACCTCGACTACCTGTGACGGTAAGACCTTGTAAAATTAATGTAATACTTTTGACTTTTAATACAACCAAATTAGGAGTCCTTGCGAATTTGTTTTTGTATGAGGAATATGTACTTAATAAATACAATCGGTAGGATAGGTATATAATAAAGTGAATCAGACATGTGATATTGTGTTTATTTTCAGAGCTAGACCACATTATGCGACGGAATAGGTTTCGCCTATGTGTTAATCGCGTCCTTTTGTGCAGTTGTGAATCAACAAGACCTGTGTTTTAAAGTAAGGCAAAGTTAGATGATATTCTTTGTGGGAACAATAGTTTCCCACGGGAAATGAACACTGGTATTGCTTTCGCATATCGCGAAAACGTTTCAAGATATCGAAGGAAGGGCTTCGAGAATTCTCTAGCGGTTTCTCCTGCAGCTTCAAAGGAAGAAATCTGTGCTTTTTAATCAGCACGCGTATACTTGGGTATTTTACTTCACAGATTCATCGCTTACATCACACTTGGTTATTGGTGGATAGAAGTACCACTAATAACGTGTCTTTTACATCACCGTCGCCATGTAATTTGACGCTACAGCTTTCATTTGCTTTTTTGACCGACTTAAGGCTTACATAAATTACATGTTATGTCCGTAAGTATATATCTGCTTAAGACACGCGTGATTTTTCATCCCCAGTTTGCAGACGTAGAAATTACATCGCAGGATAAAGTATCTGTTGGCTGAACACGCAATTGGGAACGATTAGAACCTAAGAATGCATTAAAAAAGAAATCTTCATAACATCCAGAGTAAGCAAATTAGAATAAAATGTAGTCCCATAGATTACTCTTTATCTTCATTTCTTTTTGCTTCATCCTTTCAAACACGTGGTAAAAGTCGTTGTTTTTGTGAAGGTACATAGGGATTTTCAGACAAGGTATGGACGAAACATTTTGCTTCAGTTATAATATCGACTGATTTCACCTATCTGGCATAGTTTCTGCTGTGTAGGTACGGAAATAAATATGAGTGGAAGTACCTAATTTTACATAAAAAGGCTTTATTTCGTTCTGTGATTTCAAAACAAAATTTAAAGAAACGAATTTCTGTTCAGAAAGCAAGGCCTTAACATTCTTTATCTTCCTTTAATACAGGTGATACATGTGTACACGTTAATAAAAATGTCATAAAATGGATGAGTTTGTGAAACTTCTTGCTGTTTCCATTTAAAGCGAGAAAATACTGAAATATGTGAAAATTCACTAGAAACCGGCTTTCTGTTAATTTCAAGTTTTGTCTCTCCCAACAGCACCAGAGATGGCGAAAATGGGACTCGCTTGGCATCCGGACTCTCAGGTGCCGCCCCTACCCATTTTTTATTTGTCTGTTTTTTCGCATGCTGATGAGTGGTATAATGCGAATTAGATAATTTGTCACTCGTGGAAATACAGTATTTTTCCCTCGCAGCGTTAAACCAAGGTGATTAATTGGCCATTTAAGCGCTTAGCGTGTATAGAAAACTAGGAGCTGTGTTATTGTATAACGTTTCCTGCCCTGTCTTGTGGCACTACAGACCTGAGTGTAGCCTTGGCCTATCGCCCGGCCCGGCCGTTTCGCTGGGGGAAAAAAAAAGTGTGTAAAATAGTTTAGAGCCATCTAGCCTCTTGACGAATGAATATGAATGGTTTATTATTTCACTAATTGTCGTACAAACATAGTGTGCGCAAACTGTAATGTATTTTTATCTTAATTCGAATTAGTTTAGCCACAATTTAATGTTAACTTGACGTTGAAAAAATCTCTTAGAAATTAAACTTTGCATGGCATTTTAACATTAAATTGTGACTAAATTCAATCGAATTAAGGTAGAAATGTATTACAGCATTTTCACACAATGTGTGCGACACAGTGAAGTAATAAATAATTTATATCCATTTGTCAAGAAGCTAGATGGCTCCAAATATTTGATACAATTTTTTTTTGGCGAAGCGGTTCTTTATTGACAACAATTGTGCTAGGCGTATTTGTTACACTCATCATGTAGAATCTCTAGTTAATGTACGACCGAAGCAGCACTTTCTACTCTGTGTATTATAGTATTTATGTAACGAGAGATTCTTCAATTCACATTGCGCTGTTCGAGGTGTATTATTGCCTAAGAATGGTTTCAAATGTATAACACAAGTTAAATGACCATTGTTTTTTTGGAAATGGTAGAATCACACTGAAAAATTCAACGCCATAGCCAGGATTTGAGACCGGAGGATCCGTGGTTGAAATCCCGTCTGTGGTATTGAATTTTTCAGTCTATTTCCAAACTTGTCCTACACACGGCTAGTGTGAAAGATCAATTAATTTCCAGTTTTTTTTTTTTTTTTGTTTTTTTGTTTTTTTTTTTTTTTTTTTTTTTTTTTATTTTTTCCGTTCCTAGAAATCTCTTAGTATAAGATGTAGAACTGGAGAAGTCCCCTACAATATATTAGGAGCCGAGGACTTGATCTTGTGGATTGTTTTGTGAACAGATGTTGCGACAGAGCTTAATAATTTATAAATATTTTAATATGTCTAGTTTTACGCTGTAAAAGGCACGGCCCTTGACTTAGTAGAGATAAGTTATTCAGTAGTCTTGACGTACCAAGCTTGTGCTACTGTTACCTAACCACAATAAATTAATAGAGTTTCTACCCACGTGTGTCCCTTTTCAATACAGCACCAGCAGTCTTCCTCTACTCGTACTATCACACGACGTTATCTGTTTCCTCCCTGCACCTTGTTCTTGGTCTTCTTTTCCAGCTTGCTCTTGGCTACGGCTGTTTTTAAGTATCGTAGCCGAAACCTGCAACCGCACACGTCTGAAGGGAAGACTGCCCCAGGTTATCGCCTCGGTGACACAACCCTCTCAAATGATTCCGATCAATTGATTGGCTCTGCTCTCATCCTCATTTCATAGTGCCCTGTCACAGTAATACATTCTACCGTAGGTTTGCTTTCTGTAGTAGTACTTACACTAGTAGAGGAAGTATTGTATTCCATCCAAAAGTTATATGTTGATATTTCACCAGAAATATCTTTTGAGGCTCCTGAAGCTGAAAAATATAATTTTTACCTTCTATACTATCAACTTACAGAAAATAGAGCAATCATTATATTACATCCAGAAATTCTATATCTACCGATATTTCACCGGAAATAGAGGCTTTGAGGTCCTCTGAATCCAAATCACCATTTTTACAAAGCGGTCCCCGAGACAAATGGAGATATAAATTTTATTATTTTTATTAATTTAGAGGATGGATGCAAATAATGTACCCATTTCTTTTACTTTCTCTACTACGTGTAGTAAGTAGGTGAAGTATTGTATTCCCCCCATAAATTTGATGTAGATATTTCATCGGATATATATTGCAGGTTCAAATCCGGCCCAGACCGATGGTTTTTAAGTGCGCTTAAAAATATCTCCATGTCAGTAGATTTACTGGCCTGTAAAAGAACTCCTGCGGGACGAAATCCTGGTACACCGAGGACGCTGATGTGCGAGGCAGTTCCTGAGTGAACCATTCCGGAGATATTCCTTGTTATTTGTGTGAATTTTGGAATACTTAAGCGTTCGTCAAATGAAAGATCGTTATTCATTTTTTATACCTTAGCCGTGCAAAGAGAACGGAATCTCAAAGCTTTAAAAGATCGCTCAAAGCCTACTGTATTGACATATTTCCCTTGCACCTACAAAGAAATAAGCAATACAATAATTTCTACAAATGTTTATCTTAACTAACACGAAGAAGACAGAGGAATAAGAGTTTGTAAGAATGGTTAGTACAAGAGTAGAGAAAGCTATGTGAGTGCAACACATCAGATTTTTTTTAGTTGGTAAGTCTAAATAGTCAGTTATCGAGAAGACCAATTGTAGAATTTTTAAGACAAAGAAACTAGATATCACTCTTATTATTACCAATATTATCGGATAAATAACATTTAGATGACACAATGTTAAAGCTCGGCATATAACCTAAAAACAGAAAACCAGGGGCATTTGTCACACTAGTGTCAAGAGAGGGGACAGTTACAAAAAAAAAGGACGATCCAGACTAAATCGGAACAGGTGGTAACTCTAACCAGATCTGGACTGATTAAAGAATATAAAGCAATCGTTTGTAATAGAACATATTTTATATTTGGTTTCCTTGGAAAGGAGGATTATCACAATACGAACGATTGTTACCCCCTGCAGCCTTAACATCTCATGTCTCTGTCAGTATAGGTTTAAATAAACACGCGCCATGACATTTAAGGTGGGAGCTTAGGTTTGATGACATATTTCTTAGCTCCCGAACCAGGGGATATGTATGGGAGGGAATTCTTAGGTAACACAGCGTTTCGATACAATTATGGGGGTCTTTCATTGTGTTTACTTCAAGTTCCCATATTATTGTGAAAGGTTAGCGAAATTGGAACCGTGATTGAAAAGGAAGTGGCCGTTATGGGCCTGTTTTTGTAATATGTCAAATGAGGAGTAGGGTGAGCATATTAAAATGCTAAAAATGTTGGTAGTTACTGTCACATTCAGAGAAATCGATTGTTGTCATTATCGACGCGATGCAAACAACACACAAGCGGTCCGCCATACCATCCCTCTCTTCCTGTCAAAACGCTTCCCACGGGTGAGGGGAGCCCTCCCGCTGTTGGCTTGGTTTGTGGGCCGTTTATGACGGACCATCTCTGGGAACTTCCCCTTTTTATTATTGTTTGCTACATTGTGAATTTAAATCGGATTATTTTGTCTTCCTTTTACATCAGAATTAGCAGTTATGGGTTTAAACGTCGTTTTTCCTCGAGGAAACGCGAATGTATAGGCACGCATTTAAGAAGGTTTTGATTTCTCGCCGGGTTCCCTAATAGCACACTTTAAACTGGAAAATGAAAGAATGTCGTAAAAATGCACGGATCAAAATTAACATTTGTACAAAATATGATATGTTTGTAGAAAATTCTGCTGGTAGAAAATTTTATAAATTATAATATTAATGAGGGATTTGAAACTGAGATATGTGTATATTGAAGCCAACAGTTATCTGCTAAATGAAACTTCGTTATTTTTTAAATTGACTTTTGCACACATATAAAGTGTCCGAAAATTAGACCGACAAACTTTGGGATCTGATAGATAACATTATTTTGAACACTTTTTGTTAAGGAAAGTTTTTTTTTGCTGCGGTGCTTCGTTTAAGCGCTAGACGAGTTAATGCCGTAGTAGATTGCTGCCTCCCACCCAGTTTTAAGTATTTACGGCAAAATCAACTATGCAAATTGGTATTGCATTTGTCTTAGTAAGGCACACAATCTTAATCCAAGAAACAAACACAGAACACATAAATAAAACACAAACATCTCATTGTTTACTGTTAATCACAGCTTTACTATTCAAAATTAGACCGATAAACTTTAAAACCTGAGAAATGATTGGTGTCTTTCGGAGAGTACGGCAGAAAAGGGCATGCCGATGCACTCTTTGTGTCAATCATAATGGCGGTGCGTTTCAACATTTATTTTGAATAATAAGGTCGTGATTAGCGGACAATGAAGTGCATGCGGAGGTTATAGAAAGAGAACGTTCACCTTCTCACTTAAACAAAAGCTCTATCGTGAGGAACTTCTTTGAACATCGCAAGAGGTGTTAGTTGTATACGAATAATACACCATATCAATGTCTTGTTTCTTACAGTTTTTGATCCAGTGGGCTAAGTTACTTTTTGCAGCAAGACATCTCGTACAGGACACATTATTGGGAAAAAAGTTTCTTCTAACACGTTCTGGAGTTTATCATTCACTTTTTTTCTAACATCTCCGGCTTTGATTTCCTTAATTTTTACACATACTTGTTCCGCTATGCGTATAGCCGTTGACATGTATAACTCATGTGTCATAGGAGGTTATGGCATTGGGTAAGCAACAAAAGTAATTGTTTATTAAATTTAAACTACTCTGTAGATCCACAAATGAGCTATTTTGCAATTTGAATTGCATATGACTCTTTGGAATCTAAAGCATTGATCACTTTCTTGGTATATCTATATCGGTGTATTTCTCTACCCAGAGCTGTACCAAAGGGACACGTTCCATGACGGTATGCTCTCTGAAATCGTGGACCAGATCACTCTAATCCGCCCTAAGGTAACCCATCTGTGAAAAATGGGCAAAAATGACAAAATTTTTCATTTTTGGCTCTTTATACCATAAATAAGTTTAAACCTTTGGCTTTCATTTTCATGCTTTTGTTTACTCATCTGCGCCCTTTAAATGACTTCGCCGAGGCATTTAAGCATGTAAAGTATGAGGTTCAGGGTAGAAATTTCAATGAAATTGGGGAGAAATTAAGTAAAATTAGGGATAAGTGTCGTCTGAAGGACAGTGCTAGGCATTCAAAAAGGCGCTACAGAACTGCTAGGAAGCGACTGAAGTTTGAAAAAACAGCTAAAAGGACCTCTGAGGGTCCCGCATATGGTGCAGGCCAGTTTTAATCAAGTACATTTGTATTATATAGTTGCTAAACTTTAACTCCATTTTTCTCCGCTTATGACACATGATTATGTACAAAATGCTCCTTGGTGCATAGTTTTGCAGATACGTTCTTGAAACTTGGTACACACATTCTTCAAAGTATAAGAATTAAAACATGACTCTAAATTTTTGCTGTGCCTTAATGCTAAAGTTTTTATTTAAAAAAGGAATGTGTAAAATTGGTAAAATTCTCAGAAATTGGATTATGCAATTTTCAATTTTTTTTCTCCCAAACAAAATAAATCATTAAAAAAACAGCAGTCAAATGTTGTAGCACTATCTGTCATTGATTAGCTGTAGAAGTTGAAATGTTCTTTGTTGAAAAGTATGCACCGAGGAGCATTTTTCACATAAGCTTACAAAAATTAAAAAAAAAAAATTAAAAAAACTATTCAAAATATAAAGTTCAAACTCATAATATTGTTTTAACTCTGAGCAACAAGCCTATCCCCAAAATTTGAGAAGAATTGGACGAAAAATGGCAATTCTTCAAATTTCACAGATGCTTGAACTTGGTGAAATTTAAGAGTATAAGCTGCCAGCTCAGCGAAGTGTAATTTAAAATGTCAAGCTTAAAACAAAATAAAACTTTCAAAGGAAGAATCTATTTTCCTTGTAACTCTTTGTGAAAAAGAATAACCCAATAAGCAATTAACGCATCTGCACAAAAAGGATCGACTCAGCCATGATGAAACTAGGCATTTTGTTTAACTCTCGTTTCCTTAAAACAGCACTGCCTGAACTATAACCTTTTCTTTACAGTGCAGCGCTCTTAACTATGATTATGTATCTGAATTTGTTTAGTGAATGCCAAACAGCTCTATTATATACGGCACCTTCGCGAAACGCCCCATTCATCGTACCCCTAATCCATCCCTTTCAACAACTCGGTGCAGGGCTTCTACGCATCAATATTTACTAAAACAGGGTGCATCTTTTCAACACATTCTCCATCCAAATGCTTTCGTTTCCCTGCTCCTTTACCAGTTAACTATTTCCCGCTGTACACCTTTGCAACCATTGCATTGTATTCAGCAGAGATACTGAGGTTCCCAGCGCCATTATGGAATGTATTTCAATGTCTAGTTTGCTCTTCAGGCTAGTTCCCAAGATATCTCAAGAGCGATTCAATTCAGTCCCTAATTAATACGGCTCAAACGAATAGTATTCGATTTCAAGCCAATATAACCACGAATTGAATCTCGGTTGCACATTTTACAGAGGCTGTGCCTTTGTTTTAATGTTATATCTTACCTGCTGCTTGTGAATTAAGAGTTAGTGTCACATGGTATAAAAAAGTTTGATTTCGAGATTTTCACCGCTGAAATTAATAAAAGAAAAACATCTCGGAACAGGATAATCCAAAAATCAGAAGTTGGGGACAAATCCCAAATTTAATACTTGAGTCAACACCATTTAGCCATGCAGGTTAACCTTTTTTCATGAAAGTCTAAATCTTAAACTACCTTTTACACAGACAAATGTCCCATTTCATTATCTAAGCAATGCCTCTGAAGCAATGAGAGATCTGCGTTATTGGTGCGAGAGAAGTTTCATCGTAGAATTAAACATTTCCGAAATATAGCTGTTCATTGAATTGCACAACTTAAATAATATATTTTCAATTACCGTTTTAATTTCTCTAGCGCCTGTTTATAATAGGTAGATGAAGCATTACATTGCACCCAAAAATTCGACATCAATATTTTATCACAAGTAATAACATAAGACGTCTGAGCTAGCCGATAAATTCGCGAGCGGACCGAGTATCTGAGAGGGTCAGAGCATCCAAGACATGTATCTGGACCATTTCATAAATAAAATATGCATTTAAATACTATATTGGAAAGATTTAATTCCAAATGTTAAATTCTATTTTAAAAAATCTGATGTGTTGCACTCACACGACTCTCTCTCTCTCTCTCTCTCTCTCTCTCTCTCTCTCTCTCTCTCTCTCTCTCTCGTACTAACCATTCTTGCAGACTTTATTCCTCTATGTTCTTCGTGTTAGTTGAGATAAACACTTGCAGGAAATTATCCAATTGCTTATTTCCTTGTAGGTATAAGGGGAATATGGCAATACAGGAGACTTTGAGCGATAGTCAAATATTTTATAGCTGTGAGATCCCGTTCACTTCGCGCGTCTAAGATATAAAAACAAATGAATAACGATCTTCCATTTGAAGAAAGTTTAAGTATTCCAAAACTCACACAAATAACAATAGGTATCTCCGAAATGGTTCAATCTAAAATAAAAATAAAAATTATTTGGACACAAATTGTTTAGCAAGATCTATAGTTTTTTGTACAGTAAGATTTGGTCTAGGCGGTGCCGCGGCCGAATTTTTGGGTCGTATGCAATACTTCCTCTGCTTACTATACGCAGAGAAAGCAATAACCTAGCGTGTCTGCCTCACGTTCAAGAGGTCGCGAGTTCGAATCTCGCTTAGGGTAAGTTATCCGGGTAAGGTTTTTTTCCGAGGTTTTCCCTACCCTGAGAAGACGAATGTTGGGTAACTTAAAGCTCCATGGACCTCGGGCTCATTTGAGCATCATTTCACCCATTTCATTTCATTCATTCGTCCGATATGACACAATGTTGGAGGACGTTAATATATATATATATATAAAAAAAAAAAAAAAAAAAAAAAAAAAAAAAAAAAAGCAATAACCTAAAATATATTCATTTCAAGTAGCGTAGTACTACTTACTCAGTAATGTCAACTGAGGAAAAGAAATACAAGAATTGCATTATTTCGATCTTCTCTTGTTGTTATAAGAGAAAACCGGTTTATAATCACACTTTATTTTTAATATTATTGAATAATTCTTCTGAAAAAATACATTACTTATTAAAAGGACAGTTAAAAACACAGTTGTCAGATTAAAATAGAATGCTATTTTGACTGCTAATCGATTGTAATGTGTAATATATTGTTTATTAGCGAATTGTGGAGTACGGTTGGCGACACTGACTAAGCAAAAGAATAACTTAGGGATAATGTAATGCCTCAATGTATGAAATAGTCAGAAATACAGTTGCTCAGGTGCCCTGAATAATTTAAACAAATTACATTTTTAGAATAAGGCCTGTCTGTCTGTCTGTCTGTCTGTCTCTCTCTCTCTCTCTCTCTCTCTCTCTCTCTCTCTCTCTCTCTCTCTGTGGTTGTGTGTGTTTGTGTATGTCTGTCGGTGTACAGCTTATCTCAAAAAACATAAAATGACATAAATACCAAACTCCCATTTATTTCCTGAAATATGATTTTAACGATTTAATTAAAACCCACGTTTCAAATATTTATCTAACAATGCGCATAGCCTGCGAGGTCCTCTTCATTCGGAATTACTTTTTTATTACTCGTAACTCACAAGGTTTAATTACACAAAAAGTGTATACATTTTTTAAATGCACATTTTATTTCAAGCAACCCCTTTTGTTGACACAGCGGTTTCTGATGTACCTTAGTTACTGGTTTGAATTTTTAAATATTTTGTAATTTTTAAAATGGTTTCACCATTCATTTGTTTCGCACGATGTCGTGGAAAGACTGTGGAATTCAATGGAAGCACAAATGGTAGTGTTTTTTAAATAATTCACCATCACTTCAATCTACTATATTTCCCTTTTACTTATAACAAAATATGTAATGAAACTATTTCTATAAACATGTATGTTGATTAAAAGATGGAGTGTATGGCAAAATGAGCTTTTTAAGAAATGGTTGGCCGTGAAGGCTCCATGGTGTACGTCAACCTAAAGCCAGTAGTACTTAATTTATTTCTCTATTTTGAGATCCCCTGAATCCAAAAATACAATTTTTAGAAAAAGGTCCATGTGTGTGTCTCTGAACAGCATAACTCAAAAACTAAATATAATTAAATACCAACTTCCTGTTTAAGTTCAGCGTATTTCAAAGGTGTGACACGAAGGTTTTTCAAGAAAATCTATCTACCTCTGACTAGTGGCATTGGCGGATTTGATTGTGACAGTTGCTCATTTGTAATAATGCTCGTGTTACTTTTGGTTGTAAACGTGAATAACTCTCGCTCAACTCAGTTATAATTCTAAACATTGAGGAGGAGAGGGTAGAGAATTCCCCAGGCAGGAATTGAACTAAGAACGTCTGGATTAATAAGTCAGGACGAAGACCACCGGAGCAAGGAAGGCACTTTGAAAAGCTTTTGGGGCATTAAGGCCTAACTTCACTTGAGTTCCATATTGAAATTTCATGCATAAGCTATATGAGTGCGGAATTAAGCAGCATGTAAAATGCATTTGTTTTATATTGCCATTCAATAGTTCTAGAAATTAATTAAAGTTTGGCTCTTAATCTCAGCTAAAACTAGCCTTAAAATAAAACGTCGCAGAGGCTTTAAAATTATTTACTTGACAGCATTTGAATTGTTTGAATATGTGACGCCGGACCGCAGCCGCCAGAGGCGCTCAAGGTCAATCTACTTCACACCACTGCGCGGCGATTAAAGACAGTGAGGGCGGCAGAACAAAGAGTTTTCAGTTTTATCAGGGTCTATTGACACAGTGGAAGGTTATATCTCCCTCTTTCACTGCCTCAAGGGACTCCGAACAGTTCAGAATTTAGGTTGTGAAATGTGTGATTGGAAATTTGATATTGGTTATACATTTACAAAATAATTAATGCAATGATACTCTGTTTATGGCATTTTTACACTTTGCGACATTAACATTTTTAAAAAGAAACTATTAATTGTATGAACATTTCCATCCTTTAATTTGTTACAAAGGTAATAAGCAGGCGGCGCCGTGACCCAGCGGTTAGAGCGTTCGCCTACCACCTAGGCGGCCCGAGTTCGATCCCAAGAACCCGTATGAGGTATTCGTCGTGGACGAAGCGGCATCAGGGCGGGTTTTCTCCGGGTTCTCCGGTTTCCCCCGCCACTCATTCCATCAATTGCTCCATTATCGCCTTTCCAATCATCGATTTCGCCTGCATTTCATATCATCCTCTTCCTCACTCTCGTACCTGGTGCTTGACTGACCACCCGATTCCAGGTCTTCACTCTGTCCGGTCCATAGATTTCTCTGCTCCCCGACAGGCGTCTTACCCTAGGCACTGGCTTCTAAGTCCTCATAAGGGGACGGTAATCAGGTGAAGAAAGGTAATAAGAGATATAATTTTAAAAAACCAACATTGCAGTTCAACATCTGTTGTAGGAGATAGATTTTGATTATATCCAATAATATATATATATATTAATGTATCAAGAATGTGATTGGATATTGGAATGACATTTGGTACCTACATTTCTTTGGTTGCTGAAAAATGCCTGTGCGAAAAAATTAGCCCTGTATCTTCAATAGTTTAGAAAATAACCTTTTTTCACTTCGGTGTACCCTTAAACAATTAAAAAGAATTTACTTACTATGTAGTATGCAAGCGGCATAAAGATGGTTGCAGCACACTTACTTCCAATGCGTCCACAGTGTTTGCACTTTGTTGTAGCAACAAAATGTTCGGCGTGCTTCACAAGTTATATCCTCACTAACTGGCACACCTAAATTAAAACATCTTTGTAATGTAGCATTTATAGTTAATGAAAGCAATAATGCTAGTAATTTTGTGGTGGCTCACCGTTCATTAAAAACTGGTTTATTTAGTACTTATAGTTAAGTATGCTGCATAACCAATTACAATAATTCATAGTTATTGGCCATGGAAACATAAAATAGCAGGGGAGGGCCATTCCTGAAGCCTTCCTCTTCAGGTCTAAACAAAGGCAAATGTTAGATGCAATGGATTTTGCACTGTAAATAGGGTTTGATGAATGCAAAAGCATTTATTTGGATTCAGCAATAAGACATTGTAGTAAGTATGTAGGGTGATTCACTTCTACCACAAAATGGATGAGGAATATGATTAACATATTACTTGGAGTTGTTCAGCCTAACAGATTTTAAAACTTGGTTTGAGGTCATTCGTCCGTATGTAACTTGTTTTGCATGCCGGGAGAAAACGGTAAGCCTGGTTTATTCGTGAGCTCAAGGAAATTGAACCAAATATAGGTAAGATAGAAATCTTTTAACCTACCATTGTTTTTGTACGAGTATCGGCTCCTTTCTGTGCATTCGAGTATGCATTCTTGGGACTACTATACCACGTATTCTACCTCTGCCATTCACTGTGTTCGCATGTGTTCATCGGTTTCGAAGTGAAATATACTGAACAATCCATTGCACTTACGTTTTCCTAAACGGAAATGAAATTGGAGGTGTATACCTTATGGGAGATACTTTATCTTCGCATAAAATCGATTGGTGTATTATATCTAGAGCTCGGATTTTTCGAAAATGCATATGCGCATATGTAAATACATATTTTAAGCGTTATTTTAAAATTATTTTGTTTGACGACGCTGTCAATTGCTAGGATCATAGCGTCACTGGTGTGCCCAATTTTCGTCCCGCAGGAGTTCTTTTATATGACAGTAAATCTATTGACACGGAGCTGTCGTTTTTAAGTACACTTAAAAACCAGTGACCTTGGGATGAGTGGGCCAGCGTCTAACCAACTGAGCCACCCAGAATGACATTTTAAGTGTTAGTGCATATTCAAGGATATATGCATATTTCGGCATTTACTTACCTGATGCATGATGGAATACGTGATATTTCTCATCAAAGTGAAAATACATAATGAATTTATGTGTTAGGCATCTCTTGGCGCCACAGTATCTTCTTATTTCAAGTAATCGAAGTGCCACTGCACATATTCATTAAGTAAAGTGCACATTTGAATGGGAAACTGTATCAAGACAGGTATCCAAGTACATTATTCGTAACACAATTTCTTTTCCAAATGCCAATAAAAAATGTAACTAAAGTCAATGCGATATTAGACTCAAACCCAGGATTGATGAAAATTAAATTCTTTAACAAGTCAGATGTAAGTGGAATCAAACAATCTTTGCCAGGTGAATGTTCTGAGCGGTCACTGCCAGTGTAAAAATATTGCCCAAAGACGCCCGTTGACGTGAAATAATCATTTTCAACTTATAAAAACCAGTTCTGTCCATAGTAGAAAATCCTTAAACCCTGAAAACACGGAGAAACTCTTGGTAACATTCTGTGGTTCATCATTGTGCAAGGAATGAAACTTGCATATTAGTGAATTAAAATAAAATAATGCCTGAAGTGCATATTCCTTTATTTTTAATGCATATTTCGCGACATTTTAGTGCCTACTTACAAGCATATTTTACGTGTTTTAGTGCATATAAATCCGGATCCTAATTATATATTTGAGAACTGAGTACAAATAAACCACTTTATCTACATATTTCACATTGATTACTTCAACAAGATGTGCTTGGTAACCTGAGGACTGCAGATATAAGTCCTGTCTAGCTCCCTCATGGATGTTACAGTTTGTCGTGAGGTTCCGGACTGTGTAAAGATACAGAGAACAGATGTGTGGTCGCTGTCTTAAACTGGTGTCGTTAAGTACTCTTGGAAGCAAACAGCACAGCGAAGGTAACGGTCCAAAAAATGGCAAGCAGAGAGAATAATTTGTTAGACGTTCCGTTCCATTAACAAGAACGACAGACCGTCGTCGACAATTACTAACGTGCACTCCGAGGACGCCATTACCATAGCATTGAGGAGCGTCCACACCGTCAACTGTTTTACCTACCAGCTAGCGTAGTGTAAAACTAGAAGTTACTAATCCTTGCGCAACTGCAGGCTACAACAGCAATAGTAGTAATAGTAATAATAATAATAATAATAATAATAATAATAATAATAATAATAATAATAATAATAATAATAATAATAATAATAATCTTATTCAGATCCCAGTTGATTCTCATCGTGTTGTACAGCCATTGCAAAAATGATTGAGAGCTTTAGGAGAGCAGAATGTTTCTAAGTTCCACGTCGGGTTGCAGCGAGGTTTACACAAGTCGTTATTTTCAACATGCAGTTTGCTAGACTGCCTCTTTCTTTATCACGAAAAGATACAAATGCGAGTGGAGCTTCAAGACACAGCCTACTTATGTGTCCGACAGACGATGACGTGTGGGACAGGCTAGGCATCAATAAGCTCAGGCTGCATGTTGGAAATATCGAAATGTGTAAACCCCGCTGCAACACGACTTGGGCTAAGAAATATTCTGCTCTCCTAGTGCGGCCAATCATTTTTTTTTTCCATGGCGAAACACTTTTATCAATTTTTATTCAAATTCAAGAGAACTCATGAGCGAGATATGGTGCAATATGATCCAAAAATCAGTTCTCAGATTTTGGGGATGGTGGGGAAGTCCTTATCTTCTATTGCTAAGAAATTTTCAAACATCTGTCAGCCATTTTCAGATACTATGCACAGTTACTCAGTGTATGCACTTGCGCTGATATATTATAGCTGTAACACTTTCACATTGCATATGCACATCCAACTGTTAGTTGAACATCCCCGTACAGACTGTTTATTAACATCAGGGATTCCTGAAAATCCCATTTAGTGCGTTTGATGGTTAGTACTCTCATCAAAGCTACCAACGAAATTTCTGATGTGAATCCAGAGTCAAAATAATAATCAAAACTTTCTGATTTTACCTCGGTGGGAAACACAGCCATCTACTTGATTTGTTACATCTGTACCTCCCCTTTACCTACAACTATTTGAGATATTTTAAAGTTGCACTTACTGATTACATGCTTGTATTTTAAACCTTTTCCACAAGCTAAGGTTTGGAATATTTATTTGCTACTTCCTGATTTTGTAATTATTATGATGTACATTCTATTCAAAATGCTCCTCGCAAGTAATTTTAATCAAAAGGGATATCGATTTGGTTCATAAATTCACTAGTGATATGTGTCCTTAACATTTATAATAGTATATCATCGTTATACTATTTTTACCTTCTCTACTACGTATAGTAAGTAGAGGTAATATTGTATTCGGTCCAAAAATTCGATGTCGAGATTTCACCGGAAATATATGTTTTGAGGCCCCCCGAATAAAAAACACTTTTAGAAAAAGAGGTGTGTGTGTGTATGTGTGTGTGTGTGTGTGTGTGTGTGTGTGTGTGTGTGTGTGTGTGTGTGTGTGTGTGTCTGCTTGTGAACAACATAACTCAAAAACGAAAAGTCTGTTAAAATCCAAAGTTGGTATTTAAGTTTAATATCTTTCAAGGATGAGGCACGAAGATTTTGAAGAAAATTCCTCCACCGTAAACTATCCTTTACATGGAAAATTTTGATTTTTTCAAAAGTGCTACTAACGTTTTTTGATTAAAATGCCATATGTTTAAGGCATTTTATGGCAAATGAAATGTATATTTTGAATTTTCTGGCTATAGCTTATGTAGTCCTGTTCAGTCTTAATGACTTTTGCATAACTGATAAATCAAAAGAGATAGACCAAATATTACTAAATGTCCAAAGAGCTTTATCTTATTCCTGTCACTGCCAAAGTAAATGTTTGTGTAAGTAGATTAGTAGTTTATACTCACTTAACGCTTCTTCTGGATTATCCGTATTTTCGTTAATCCTGAATACCCTCGTTCAAACTTAGTCCGGACAAACAATATTCTTATGTATTTGAATAAGAACTAAAATGTTATTATTTACTTTGACTTCTGCGGGCAAACGCAGCTTAGTCACGTTCATATTCTATGCTTATCGATAGTCAAAATGCTAGATGGGATGCATTCCCCTCTTACCTGCAAAGGCTGCGAGCACTAACATAGTACACAGGCATTACGTGGAACCGGTTTTCACTTTTTTTTTTTTTTTTTTTTTTTTTTTGTGGTCACAAAGAGAGAGGAAATAGGTAAATGGCTTGAGGCCTTGTGAGTACTGTTCCCATACCTGTGTTATTCGTTTACGATTAAATTGGACGAGAGTCGCATGATTGATTATATTTAGTACACTGTACAATGAATTGTGATGCACTAAGAACCTAAGCTTTACGTCGGTTTTCACAGATTTACAATGCTAACATCATTTAATTCCAAAAGATTATAACTTCATGATCCGCCATTGTATGCAAATGTTTGGAAAGGTATGGTTTTTAGAAATTATATTTTGTAATAATGGTGTGAAATGTGAATTTCACTGCTTAAATCAAAATGCAACAAACCGCATTTATTCCTTCCATTCCTTTTCCGGATATATACAAATTGAATTGTAAACTTTCGAAAAGTTTTTTCCATTAAAAGTGTAACACGGTATCATTTTAAATCACTAAATAATGCAATTGCTCTTTCCTCCGCAAAGTAAATTAAAGCTTATGCATTGGAAATGACTTGCATAAGAGAAAGTTCTTGAAAGTTAGGTGGAAATTACGCTTTTCCGGAAAGCCTTACAAGAGACACAGAAAACCTATCAGTTCCTGTGCAAATGTCCCACCAGAAAACAGCAATGCATTGTTTTGCTTATAAGGAAATGTGTAAGCAATAATAAATATCTACAGTCCGTAAGGTTCGTAACGTTAAAATAGTGAATAAATAAGTCGAAGTAAATTTCGGTACACACTCCGTTTTCTCTTTCCCAATGTGTGTGTGTGTGTGTGTGTGTGTGTGTGTGTGTGTGTGTGTGTGTGTGTGTGTGTGTGTGTGTGTGTGTGTGTGTGTGTGTGTGTGTGTGTGTGTGTGTGTGTGTGTGTGTGTGTGTGTGTGTGTGTGTGTGTGTGTGTGTGTGTGTGTGTGTGTGTGTGTGTGTGTGTGTGTGTGTGTGTGTGTGTGTGTGTGTGTGTGTGTGTGTGTGTGTGTGTGTGTGTGTGTGTGTGTGTGTGTGTGTGTGTGTGTGTGTGTGTGTGTGTGTGTGTGTGTGTGTGTGTGTGTGTGTGTGTGTGTGTGTGTGTGTGTGTGTGTGTGTGTGTGTGTGTGTGTGTGTGTGTGTGTGTGTGTGTGTGTGTGTGTGTGTGTGTGTGTGTGTGTGTGTGTGTGTGTGTGTGTGTGTGTGTGTGTGTGTGTGTGTGTGTGTGTGTGTGTGTGTGTGTGTGTGTGTGTGTGTGTGTGTGTGTGTGTGTGTGTGTGTGTGTGTGTGTGTGTGTGTGTGTGTGTGTGTGTGTGTGTGTGTGTGTGTGTGTGTGTGTGTGTGTGTGTGTGTGTGTGTGTGTGTGTGTGTGTGTGTGTGTGTGTGTGTGTGTGTGTGTGTGTGTGTGTGTGTGTGTGTGTGTGTGTGTGTGTGTGTGTGTGTGTGTGTGTGTGTGTGTGTGTGTGTGTGTGTGTGTGTGTGTGTGTGTGTGTGTGTGTGTGTGTGTGTGTGTGTGTGTGTGTGTGTGTGTGTGTGTGTGTGTGTGTGTGTGTGTGTGTGTGTGTGTGTGTGTGTGTGTGTGTGTGTGTGTGTGTGTGTGTGTGTGTGTGTGTGTGTGTGTGTGTGTGTGTGTGTGTGTGTGTGTGTGTGTGTGTGTGTGTGTGTGTGTGTGTGTGTGTGTGTGTGTGTGTGTGTGTGTGTGTGTGTGTGTGTGTGTGTGTGTGTGTGTGTGTGTGTGTGTGTGTGTGTGTGTGTGTGTGTGTGTGTGTGTGTGTGTGTGTGTGTGTGTGTGTGTGTGTGTGTGTGTGTGTGTGTGTGTGTGTGTGTGTGTGTGTGTGTGTGTGTGTGTGTGTGTGTGTGTGTGTGTGTGTGTGTGTGTGTGTGTGTGTGTGTGTGTGTGTGTGTGTGTGTGTGTGTGTGTGTGTGTGTGTGTGTGTGTGTGTGTGTGTGTGTGTGTGTGTGTGTGTGTGTGTGTGTGTGTGTGTGTGTGTGTGTGTGTGTGTGTGTGTGTGTGTGTGTGTGTGTGTGTGTGTGTGTGTGTGTGTGTGTGTGTGTGTGTGTGTGTGTGTGTGTGTGTGTGTGTGTGTGTGTGTGTGTGTGTGTGTGTGTGTGTGTGTGTGTGTGTGTGTGTGTGTGTGTGTGTGTGTGTGTGTGTGTGTGTGTGTGTGTGTGTGTGTGTGTGTGTGTGTGTGTGTGTGTGTGTGTGTGTGTGTGTGTGTGTGTGTGTGTGTGTGTGTGTGTGTGTGTGTGTGTGTGTGTGTGTGTGTGTGTGTGTGTGTGTGTGTGTGTGTGTGTGTGTGTGTGTGTGTGTGTGTGTGTGTGTGTGTGTGTGTGTGTGTGTGTGTGTGTGTGTGTGTGTGTGTGTGTGTGTGTGTGTGTGTGTGTGTGTGTGTGTGTGTGTGTGTGTGTGTGTGTGTGTGTGTGTGTGTGTGTGTGTGTGTGTAATATATTCGTTTATTTTTCAAATTGAGTGGAACCAAGGCCATCTATGTTTTTCAAAGAGGATACATTTAAACAAAATACATAGCTAACAAACAACATACTATTACTTCCTTTCTTCCTCCTTTTTATAGTGTTTCCCCAGAAAAAACAGTTTACCTGTTATTATGAAAAGACTACATGTGAATTGTGCAGAGAGCGGGAAAGAGAGGGATGCAGGGTGGGGATTGTCCGAGAGTGCGGAAAATAAGGGAGAAAGCAAGAAAGGAGAAAGAGAAATCCCTGTTTTTAGGGAGGTAGAGCTACGGTTACCGGAGGAAAAAAAAAAAAAAAAAAAACCCCTCTATTCCTTGAGTATGTAATAGTTGATTTATTCTTGCTATATCAGTTGCCGTACTTCGAATAGAAAACAGGCTAAATAAAATAAAATTATCGCAAATCTTGCGAGGTGGCTCAATCAGTATCGTGTGTAGCTGACATTGAGGAGTTTGCAGAAATAAAATGCAGTGTGCTGGTCACTATGATTATGGTTTCCTCATGGCTCTCCTCAAAATTTTCACTATGTCAAAATGGTATAAAAATAAATGGTATAGAAAGACGAGCTAAGGTCATTCCTGTATCACAATGACAGCCAACAGTTCCACGACCCCAAGTTTACATTCCATCAAAACTCAATTGCAACAAAAATAAATTGTACAGGGAAGCGACTGCACAATTAATGCAATTTGCCTGGTTACACTGGGATAATTGAATCTGCGGAACCACAGTAATTGTCGCAATATGACCAAGGAAATCAACCACGAATATAAACATTAAGAAGAATTGCATGCAGAACAATAAAGGGGACGAAACTAAATAGCTTAAGAAGATTACTTCAGGTTTGTTCATCTGCTGCTCAAACAAAAGAAACTAGCCATGTTGTACATCAAAGTTTGTTCTTCCATCTGTTTCTTTTATGAATTTCCCAAAGATTTTTCATTTTTATATAAATGCAAGAGCATAAGACATTTCAGTTAGAGTAAATTTATTATTTCGCCTGTTCAGGTGTCGTAATTCTAAGTTAGAACTCCACATTCATTCCTTGTAAGTAATAAAATTATTCGCCTTTAAATGTATTTAGCGCTCCACCAAAATAGAAAAACGAATGATGTATGCGGAGCAAGCATCTTAGTACATCATTTAACTTTAATCCTGGTTTAAGAAACTGGCAGTTTCAATATTACTAGCTCCTTCAAGTTAGCAATTAGGCAGCTAAATTATGCAAGCACTCAACTTCCGTGAGTAAGTAAATAATAAACACAAACATCTCGCTGATTACCTTTGCTTTCACTTGGGAGGAAAGACGCAGAGAGTTATAATGTTATTAGAGGAAAACAGCCTTAACTATGCACTAATCATGGAGATCAGAGGCCTGGCAACTTCAAAAGCCATGGCACTCAATTTGAACCGGTGGATCCAGTTCAAATTTCAGAGAACTAAGCTACCCCTTAAGACCGCTTTCCTTGCTGTTTTCAGAGGGAACCCACTCTAGGGATTAAAACGTTAAAGCTAACTACAGCAAGGAATAATAATTGTTCCGTGCGAGATAATGGCCTAGCATGGGTTGGGGCTGTAGGAAACTGGGATGTCCAAGCTCTAACAAAACGAGAGTTTAAATGAGGGCTCAGTAGGTTTCCTGCCCTTTGCATCAGCAGAGGACGTGCTACGGCGCTGCGTTTAATTCACCTGAGTATTGTCATTTGAGGGATTGGAGTTTTTGTGTTAGTCCCAACTCATCCAAAAGTCTGGAGGTACATTCCCGGCTGCAGGAGAAAATGTTTGTTTCATTAGAATCCTGCCCTAGCCTCTCAATAGGTTGAATGTGTGTGTGTAAATGTACCTATATGATTCCAAGTTCAAAGTCCTTAACAAATACGGTCACTATTTAAATCACAAGTAATATAAGACATCTGACCTAAACGATAAAAACTCGAGCGGAGGGAGAATTTTTATCTAGGAAGGTCAGACTGTTGTATTTATCTGGACTAGTTCATAAATAAAATATGAATTTAAATACGATATCGCAAATTTTTGACCAGAAAATATTAAATTCTTTAATAACCTAAAATATAATAATTTCGATTAGTGTAGCTCGAATTACTCGTACTGCTGAGGAAAGCGAGCCCCAATAATTTATATATAATTTATAATAATTATATAATATAATAATTTATAAATATAAATACATATATGTATATATGTTTCGATTTTCTCTTGTTATAACAGAAAACCAGCTGATAATTTCAAATCAATCTCACTTTATTTTTAATATTAACAAATAGGTAACCTTTCTTCTGGAAAAGTGCATTAATTATTAAAGAACAACCGAGAAAAACACAGTTGTCAAATTGAATTGCAGTGTTATTTTGATTCTTAATCGATTGTAATGCGTAATAAATGTTCAGCTATTTATGGGATACAGTTGGCGACTGATTAAACAGAATAATGACATAGTTCGTATATGACAATTTTATGCTTGTGTGCATGAAATAGTTTATAAAAACCAGGTATTTATTTAGACTATTCCGCGAAACAATTAATTCATTTATGTAATATTGTTTAATGTTAATAGTTGATAGTGAAATTTATTTTGATACCGAGCTTCATAACTAATTTAAAAACTGTAATTAATTAAATAAAAGGGAAATAAAGCATTTAATAATAATAATTTCCCTAGGGCGTCTTCCCCTTATTCAGAGGTTACCCTCATCGCCCGGCCGCTGCGTCCTCCAGCCGCAGCCAAGGCCACGGAGGAGTCCAGGTTGGGGCTGGCGGGGGTCAGCACGCCAACTCCCCCGACCGTAAGGTGACTACTTTGACCTTTTAGGGACGCTACCTTTCTATCAGGATAACTCCTCAGTTGGCCCCCCAGGGACCTAATGAGGCTGAGTGCACCCAGTACCAGACCTCCCAGCGGGGGAAAAATCCCATGCCGGTACCAGGGATCGAACCCGAGTCCTCCGCGCCACATGCAGGCGCGCTACCACTGCGCTACGGAGGCGGTCAATAATAATAATAATAATAATAATAATAATAATAATAATAATAATAATAATAATAATAATAATAATAATAATAATAATAATAATAATAATAATAATAATAATAATAATAATAATAATAATAATAATAATAATAATAATAATAATAATAATAATAATGTATTGATTTGAAATAAATACAATAAATATAAGGAGAAAACTAGTAAAAGAAGGGATGATTTCGAAAGCGGGAATAGCGAAGCCAACGTATAGCGTCGCGTCTGTGCTGATTCCAGCGTCATTGAATGCTCACATTACTTCTCCCGTTTGAAACTTCACATTCGCCAATGAAATCTATATCACTTGTTTACGTATTTAAGTATCAGAATACCTTTTGCCTTTTTAATTTTCGGATTTGGCCAGTAACTGCACCACATTTCAGAACATAAATGATCTCCAGATAGCCCTTGAACCATGGTAGTCATGTCGACTACTAATGAGATTCTCTCTCTCTCTCTCTCTCTCTCTCTCTCTCTCTCTCACACACACACACACACACACACACACACACACACACACACACACACACACACACACACAGATTTTATATTTTTATAATAGTTTTTTAGAAAGTATTAGCAGATCTACAGCTGAAACACTAATTTCTATAATTTGTGATTTATGTTTTTATAAAATGTTCTCTTTGACGCTTTCTAGTTGGAAAGCATATAAAATTATGACTGTATAGTTTACAAATACAGCAGAATTACAGCTCAGTTTCATCCTGCACCATGTTGCTAAAAATCCTGAGAGCTTTGTGCACTCTTGTCTCTCTGCATAGCGTAAAGTGTGTGTGCAGGTATTCGCTCTAGGATATTAATGAACATTTCTTCTGTTATTAAATTCTGTCTCAAATACTTTTGTCACTTCGCTACCCTGCCTAAGGCTAAGCAAGCTAAATGAAATACTTTCACTTCAGCTGTATCTAACTTGCTCTTTTCACGTAATTTACGGCTTAACCTTCAGCAGATTCTGCAGCATATCTAACTTGCGCAATTTTCTCTTGTGCAATGTTCCCGTAAGCCCATTAAAGTAACTGTAAATTGTTTTAGGAATCCTGTGTAAGGCACCTAAAACATACATTATTATCAATAATGCGTTATCTGTATAGAAGCTTGGCACACGGAAAATTCCTTCAGGAAAAAAGCAAAGAAAAAAACACCCATCAATTTCATCTTTCAAAGTTGTTCTCATCTAATATGCAGGTACGCGTAAAAATAGTGTCGTTTGCGCCGGTGATTTTTGTTTCATTTAGCTGTCACAGATGCCTAAGATTGAACCTTGCTTACCTTATTGAACTCTGGGATAAACATGTAAAACTGGGCATGAAAAACTATGTATGAGATTGGAAGGGGTAGAGTGAGTCTGAATAATTGAATATCATTACCGGAATTTGAACCACGGATCTACCGGTTACCATCGGCTGCTCTAACCACTAAGCTATCATAGTCAACATGCCGACACAAAATTAAATTCTCCAACTCATTCGCAGTCTCACCTTTTCATTCCTCTCCTATATTGGCTATTGTGTGGAAGAACATTTATTACGTGTTGACCTGTTTGCGTACAAAATAGAAAAGTCTGGAAACAAATTGTTGAGACGACCAAAACTTTTGTAAGGTTGTAGTGACTTAGTAAGAAGGAAACAAATTGTTGAGACGACCAAAACTTTTGTAAGGTTGTAGTGACTTAGTAAGAAGAAGATGATGAGATTACCCCAATTTGCAACCAATACCTAGGAGAGGGGGCTCCTTGTCTGGCGCAGCGGGCTAGAGCGTGGGAGCTCCGGTTCCCGACCACGGAAGGTTTCTGAGTCGCGCGACCTCATCCTTCATTGCTACCCCGCTTCCATCCAGTAGCAATTGATTCATATCTAACTTAAGCCAATCAGGGACATCAGAATATCTAGCCCATGTGGTGTAAATTACGTGATAAGGATTGACTCTGCTTTACTGCTGTGCATACTTTAGTTTGAATGTCAGTCTACTTACAAAATGTACTATAAAAGAGGGCAACTAAACAAGTGAGACCGTAAAAATTTATTAACACCGTTAAGATCGATGGCACTCTATGCATTATGTCCGTAAAACCTAATTCACAAAAAAAAAAAAAAAACTATTGAATGCTTATTATTATTATTATTATTATTATTATTATTATTATTATTATTATTATTATTATTATTATTATTATTATTATTATTATTATTATTATTATTATTATTATTATTTGTCGTGCAAAATATCTTAAAACATGTTATATAATCAAACTGGTTAGAGCCATTTTTGAGGAAATAAATAACGGAACATTTTCCACTTAAAGGGTAGTTTGAGTTGGGAGGATTTTATTGAAAATCTTCCAGCATTCCAGCATTCGAGAACAGGTATCGCATCTGTAGTATTTAAATGACTTCGTTTCTGAGCTGTGTCGCTTACTGACAGTAAGAGACGCCCCTTACGTACGCCTTTTTCTAAAAATGCTTTTGCTGCATTATGGGAGCTTCAAAACATGTGTTTTCGATGAAGTTTTTATTGAATTTTCATGTGGAGGGCAGTACCTCATTCTACATACTAGCTAGTAGAACAAGCAAAAATTAAGTAAATAAGCAAATGAATAAATAAATAAAACCATAATAGCTTAAAACATACATGGTAAAGCTGGACAGTTTTTTCTACAGCAAATCTGCAGTATTGCTTGAGGGGTTTTCTCGACGATGTTCATGTGTTTAGCGAATTTCCTTGTTCGTGTTGTAAACGTCTACTGCAGTTGGTGAAGCAGAAGTAAATACATACAGACCTGAAGAGGCACAGTGCTCCGTGGGCAACAACCAAAACGATGTCAAGGCTTGGTTGGGGAGATGAAGGGGAACTTATCTGATTGGGTGCCGGGGGAATACAGCGAACCCATTTAGGTAAGAGGAAAGTGTTGAGCATTAAGCTTCACCTACCCCTTTGCCCACTTCATCAAAGATAGCTAGTTCGCCTTCGACATCGAAATGGCCGGCTACAAATCTTATGAGACGATACCAGTGACAAACTTTCAAACCAACTTACACTCGATAATAAACTTTTCCCCGTAATCGTTATGGACTGTTCTGAAAATTATCTACATAGCATGAGAACAAACAAGCGAAATGCTGCACTACGAAGAGCTTACTGCTGGATAAACTATTTCCTCCAGCATACGACAAACAGAAGCTCATGACTGCCTCACTGGTGTGTAGGTTAACATGCTACCCTCCAAATTTGGAGGTCCTGAGTTCAGTTCCGAACTGGAGGATTTTTCTTTTGCCAGAATTATTTCCTATCCTCCCTAGAGTTTGGAAGTATGAAACAGATTATGAATATATGTACTCGTGTGCGTATGCGTGTATGATTAAAAGACAACCCAAAGATTAATCAAAGCGATAAACGAGCAATTGCCATATAAATGGATAAAAAATGTTCATATATTCAATTCAATACAACGAATAGACATTTACCGTACTAAGCAGGGGTCATTTAGACCATGGTTTTTAAAGCACAGAACCGTTAAATGATAGCTGTTACATACATGGTGTTTATTAGGAAGTCTGTAGGTACCAAGTATCTACCAGGTGAAAGTGCTTGTAGAGGCGTTAAAAAGAAAAGACAAACACCCTACACGTTGTATTGTTTGACAAAACTAATGATGTATATGTTATAAGAGTGATCCTGATCCAACTATCCGCTTTACTTATCGAACGGCGATAGTGCCGTGAGCATTCGAGAGGTCGTAGGTTTGAATCCAATGACGACCTTCGTAACAAAGTTTTTTTTTTTTTTTTTTTTTTTTTTTTTTTTTTTTTCCCGAAGGGTTTCCACGGATCGCCAGACGAATGTTGGGAAGGATAATTACATCCCCCATATCTCCCCTTTCTCCATTCCGTTTTATCTCAATTTCCATCCTTTTCACGGTTGGGAGTGACGGTGATGGGCGACGGTGGCGCTGCTGTGTGGAAAGCAGTACTGTAAGTGCTGTTTTTGGTGCAGGGGTGGCGTTGTCGGCATAAGTGAGCTGGTTCACGAACCCTGGCGCCGGGATGATGAATCTCCAGCTTTCGTTAGGGACCTCATGCTGGTGCGCCCCTAGCCCGGGCTTGGGCACCCCATAAGGCGCTCCCAATCTCATTACTACTTAGCATAGGTGGCGCAATGGTAGAAAATAATAATTCATGCAAGCATAAACGCCATATTTACAAGGAGAAATGCATCACCGCGCTATTGAGCCCGAAGTTGCATTCGTTATTCAATACAGGCAAATTATTCACAAAAAAGGCAAGTCATTTTAAGTATAGGACAAAGAATGGAGAGCTTAATTTTAATATTAGGCTCAATTTTCATTGTAGGACTGTTGGATCAAATAAGGTTAGGTATATCGCTTTCCTTTCTCAAAGAATTAATGACTGTGTTACCACCTAATTTATAACACAATGAAACAATTAAAGATCTATAACTTTTGACCTGTATTATAATTGAACTCCACACTAAATTAATGATACAGCAGTATGATCGTACCCTACAAAAGATTCCTAACAAGGTCATGTAGTACGATTCAACTACTTGAAAGCTACCTAAAATATGTCGCATAATAATCGAATCATTTTTGTGTAACGCTTATACTGATGTATGAAAGTTAGATGGCTGGACATTTTCACCCTAATTAATAAAATAATACTATACCAACATTATAAAAGACAAGCAGTCTTTAACTAACAAAACACACTTTAAACCCTTATTTTTATGTACATAGTAAACGATTTGCAAAAACTAATGCATTCTAGCTTGTCTAAATAACTACGCTTTTAATCATTGTATACAGTAGGTGTACTCAAAGTAGTAATGAAGCTACATTCTACACCTTTAATTTCCGTAGTTAATCAGTGTAACTCCTGGATAATTATAAAATGTACACGTGAAGCTCAATAACAGTTAAAATGTAAACACAAAGGAATGGAAAATCAAAATTAAAAACAAACATGCGCATGCAACCAGATATGCACATGCTTTGACACTGATTGATAGATTAATTTTATTATAACTGTTGAGTGAACCCTTTCAGGTATCACAAACACTTTAATTACAGAGCCCTCCCCTACATAAAACATCAATCAAATTCAATAAAACTGACGGTTCGTTCCATTTACAGAATTTATTGGCTAAGGCGGAATTTCGCATAAAAATGGAGAACAGGAACGGATGAAAATCCAAAGAATGTAGATAGAAAAAAATATCGGATTCCACTCTTGGATGTAATGCTGACTGATATAAAATGTGCAGAGAAAAATCTTGTGCAAACACCTACACGACCTTCGCTATTCTTTGCAAATTCACATGCATTCTGTAGAATCCATATGATAAGTGATTCTTCTATCCACGTTAGGTTACTCATTATACATTTTTGCCTTGTAATTAAGCAGCAAGTGCTTAGTTATATAAAATAAAGGGAAATGATACACAATAATTCCACTAGCTACTGTACATAGATGGTAGAGAAAGTTAAAGGTTTAAATACTGTGACGTCGGCCGCTGCCCCATACCACTCAAGCGAGCAAACACGTGACAACAATCCAAGTGGCAGAATCAAAAGGGGTTTTCTAGATTGTTCGTAAAGCTTCTGGCTGCGGCAAGTTCCAGAAGAAGTGAAGTTCGAGAAAGGTCCGTGTTACGTTATCCTCGCTATAGAAAGAGGCGAGGCGATGAGAGTGAGAGCAGTAGTCTGTAGTTACAGACATGTGTCAGTCAGTTTTTTAGTTGTGTGTGTATGTGTACAGTCGTGAAAGAACTTTCGCGTCAAAGTGAAGATAAAACAGTTTTACTGTTGAATGATTGTATCGTCGAACTCACTGATTGGTGAGATAGAGAACGAGAGAGCTGAAAGACAGAAAATTGTGTGTTAAGATTACAAGAAAACAGAAGAGTTGTAAGACCACGGACTATATAATGTGTTAACAACTGTAAAAGAAGTGTTTTTGAGCTTCAGCTAGAAGAAAATAAAGTGACAGAAAAGGCAATTGGACTGGAGTTGTCATTTTGTCACACTGGGGCCAGCAATGCAATTTGTGAAATTTTAAATTGTTAACACATAATACAGGTTTGTCATTTTAAGAAAGTTGATCATTATAACACAGTTAAGACGAAAAATTAAGGAAAATTTATAAATAGAATTATAAGTTTCAAGTTCTCAAGTTGCCACAATTGCCCAGTGCAATAGTTACATTAGTAGATATACTGGGAAAAAAAAGTTCAACAACGCTTAATCATAATCATTGTTTTAAATATGCTGTTTAAACCGATTTGTTGCAGTAGCGAAGTTTTAAATGGTTTTATACATGGTAATTTTTGCTTTATGCAACCTACCTAATCGTATCATAATTTCTACCACAACGATAAACGTGGGTGGTACAACAAAGAATGTTACTATCCCAAACGTATTCATACCATTTATTAACTATCACATAGTGAATAAACATATCAGATAGTTACTTAAAATATACTTCTATGGAGGCCACAAAGACTTTCAAAGGGTACAGCCAATCATCTAGGGCATTTATGTCCAAATTCTGCACTGTTTGCTTCAAATCTCATTTTAGGACCTCCAGATTTCAGTATCGTGAAAGCGAGCAAGCTTCACTCTCGATGATGTTCTAGTCACGGATTCATATCTGGAGTTCCCAATGGCCAATCGTGGTGCGCTATAAACTAGGGAACATTATCCTTAAGCCACTGTTGCACGTGTTTAGTTTTATGAGCTGGTGCAGAGCCGTGTTGAAAAACTCAGTGTTACATATTATCACAAGGCTGATAACTGATAGGTCTAAACATGCGTAACTGTGGTTTAAGGACAATGTTCGATCTGGCTGGCTTAATTGTTTAAGCACTAGCCTACTGATCCTAAGGTCGTGGGTTCAAACTCGGATTAGAGCAATTGCTTTTAAGTGATAGTTTTAAGCTTTTAAAAGTGACGGCCGCATGTTAGTAGATTTACTGGCATGGACGAAATTCCGGCATACCGGTGGCGCTGATATGACCCAGGCAATTGACAGCGTTGCTAACATAATAGCGATAATAGTAATAATAATAACAACAACAACAATAATAAAAATAATGTCACCGCGCCCGCCGCATCTGATTGCCTACACTGGGGAGGGGGGACCCAGCCAGTCGCCTGCCTGGCCTAACGACCTGCCGACAACAATAGGAGCGTACGAGACAATAGCTATTACATGGCGGTGCGGTTTCTGGACCGTTCCGCCACAGGCCGCCGACAACAATAGGAGCGTACGAGACAATAGCTAGTACATGGCGGTGCGGTTTCTGGACCGTTCCGCCACAGGCACTCCCGAATATTCTAGCTCCAGAACTTTCCCTCTGTCTAAGGACCTATATAAGTCGCTGCCAAGCACCGGCCAGAAGGAAAAAGACGTAGACGAAGCGTTCAGGAATCGTGCCGACGAGCAGTTCAGTGCGAGTCTAATCTGACAGTTCTTATTTGTGATTCGGCAGTTGTTCTGTTGCTCTGAGCTTGTACAAAAGTAATCTGAGTGTAACGTTAGCACTACGCTAACTGACTAAAATGCAATAAAGTGTGAATAGCAGTAACTGGTGTTTTCTTCATTTGTTACAATAATAATAATAATAATAATAATAATAATAATAATAATAATAATAATAATAATAATAATAATAATAATAATAATAATAATAATAATAATAATAAAATAAATAATTGCACAACGCCAGAATATGAAAATATACAATCGTACCGGTGGGCACTTGTATTCACACATTTAGCGTCCGAGCTTAATTTATGGTAAATAATTTGCATTAAACAGTTTACAGTTCATATATGTTAACAACATTGTTCTTGGCAGAAGCGGTTTGTTGCATGCTATCTAGTTTCAAACAACAGCAGAGGCAAGTGTTCTTCGAAGGCGAAAGTTTCCAACTTTGAAGATAGGGGACGTGTAATACACCAGAGGCGTACCCGACGTAGCTGGATTGCCAATATAGTTAATTGAACAAAGGCAGTCTCTCGTCTCTTTTCCAAATATAAACTCGTGAGACATACTACAACACGCGAGAACTTCTTAACATTCGTTTCCAAACTTTGCAGGTATCTGTTTCCACCGAATGAATGTCATTTTCTTCCAAAGCCAGTCGACTATGTAAAAAGTCGAAAGAAACGTGTGTACTGAAATATCACTACCCTACAGAAGAATGTTATTTTAAGGGAAATTTCTCACGTGCGTCATGTTGATGACCTTGAAAACGTTATGCACATTCATAAAATAATTACCCTAAAAAGGTAATTAAGTGTCTATACCGTAATGAGGGTATAGTGTATAGAATTCTCTACCTTAAATATTAATGTTTATAGTAGGGAACAAACGCATATTTTTGTGGCAAACACGAGAAGTTATTACTGGCCAAACTCACCAGATTTTCTCAGGCACTTCTGCCGTTTAAACGTGTAGGATTTCTAAGGTAGAGACACCCTAAAGGGTAGCACGTTATCCCAGATTGCAGCGTGATTATGAAAATAATGTCCAGCGGTGGGGATCCACTTCTTGATAAGCGGTGTCACGTGATATTTTCAGAAGTGAAGTATTTGGTAATCTGAAGATTGACTGCAGTATGAACTAGGGTTTGAGCTAGAAAAGAAAACAATGTCGCAATGTGTGATTACACCAATAAAGCAGCAATCTTCCTACTGTACAAGATGTGACGGCATCTCTTAAAATTGCCAGACCTTTGTTCACGATGTGCCTAAAATGGATAGAGTTCATTTTCCTTAGCAGGGTGGAAATCAGCGTGATTGGTGACTCTGCTGGAGATAACATGTGTCACGCTGTGCCGTGCTATTATATTGCTGCTAATCACACCCTCCATCGACCTAGTTTCCCATCCTCATCTCTGTGGAAACAGTTCGTGCAATGCGAAATGTCGAGCTATCTACTTTGCCAACTTCGTCTAATATCAAAGCGTTCATTCTTTGCTATAGTACATCGTATTAAGGGAGCCCACGACTAATTGTAGTTAATTTCGTATTTAATTTCGCTAAAAATATCTGCAGTAATACTGCGGCCAGAGATATTGCGGTTACCATAGATTCCGGATTGTATTTCGGTTTGGAGGGGTGATTTACTTGTACTAGAAGTTTTACGCATTCCCTACACTCTAAAAATATGGCCAGAGCACAAATGGGTGTAAGATTATGTTTAAAAGTCCAAGTAATTAAATGCAGGCGCGTCTTGTACTCGTATACCAGTTAGGAAAAGGACTTTGGTAAATCACGAAATATTATCTACCCAACCGAGTGAGATAGCCCCGCGTTAACGTGAGACCCTAATCGGGAGGTCATGGGTTCGATCTTCGGGACCCATGATTTTTACGGGGGTTTCCTGAGATCAGTAGGCGAAGTTTGGGAAGAATAAGTACAGCCCCCGAATTTCCTATCCTTCCACTTCGCTTCGTTAATCATTTCATTCATCGTTCATCCCCTTGATTCTTTCAGGGTCGCAAGTCTCAGGGAAGGCGTTAGGTGCAGCTTGGCAAAGATGATCTGTGCAAAAGAACTCTCTCCGTCCCTCGTCGGTGGGCTCCAGGGGAGTGGCATCAGGGACGTTGGAGCTCGGAGAGTCTTCAAACTTGTTTAACCTCAGGGACCTCTGTCAATTTCTGTACCATTAACCTGGATCTGGCCGCCCGGAGTCTCCTCTCATCTCATCATTCCTTCCAGGGTTGCTCCCTTGGGAGCATAGGTACAATAAGCATAGCTTCGGTGCCGAACCCCCTTCGTATTTCTCCTATTCCTATTGCTTGCCTAAAAACGAGAAAAGCAGGTGATTTCTTAGTCCTCCCTTTTTCCCAAAGAGGTTCGCAACAGTTTTTGCACAATCGGATATTCTGATAAAATAAATTCTTCGCTATACTAACCGGCTCAATGTTGCCTGCTAATTAATGAAAATGGCTTTTTACAAACGTTAATTTATGTGTTGATTCATAGAACAAAGTTTAAGGCCTGGGCAATCAGCAACATACAATGATAGAACACAAAGATTTTAATTTCGAACACTGGCCAATGTCATATTACATAATCGTATTGCATAAGTCGTAAAACCTAGGATATTCTATACAATTTATAAAACACATTCCTGGTATTGCTGATTATCATTAATTTGTTTTTCAAGTTAAAGCGGACGATATGACCTTAAGTCAAACATAACTTCCAAATAGTTGTGTGCCCTTCTCAGAAATGTGTCTTCCATTACGAGTGCATCGCAAGCATAATTTTGCGCTCCTTAAGGTACAATCCACATGCAAATAGAACCATGACAGAAAACGTGCTTTTAGACATCTCCAGCTTGATTTTGTGTGTCCGTACGTGCGTGCTTGCGCGCGCGCGTGTGTGTACTACCGCCTGAGAGAAAGTTCATACTTAACAACTACCTCGCCATCCTCGCCCTACATCCCCATATCATTCTAGCCGGGCATCCGCGTTGGCATTGCGGCCCCCGAGCGGATAGCAGAGGCAATGAAATCATTCGCATGGTAGATGCTGTCTCTCAACTCAGAGTAAAGGGCCCGTGGCATCACACTCACCACCCGCGAGGTCAGGGACGGCCATCCTTCATTGACTTCGCGACCATCAAACATTTCCCCTACTATCTATCACTCACATCGGTCAACGAACCTCATTTAATCCACAATCCCGTGTTGGTCGAGACTAACACTAACTGGATTGCCAGTCAAGACGTCCCTCTTTAACATCGGGACGTCGATTGGGACTACTTTAAAGGTTTGCCTGAATAACTCCATTCCTTCTAACATATCACTGATATCCCAATCTTGGAGGCTGCAGTCTCTTCCTTTGCCTCCATCGTGGCGGGAACTGTCCACATCCTCACTACTGATACCCCAGTTCCACTTCACCCAGATTTCCTTTCAGTAGAACTTATTCTGCTCATCCACCGTTCCTGGGCGGCTCGCAGACTCTACCAGCGACATCGCACGCCACACCACTAGAGCTTCTAAGGCGCCTACTCCACGAGGTGTGTCTCCGAAAACGCGAGCACTCGATTGAACCTCGAGGATGGCGACGTGTGGAGGATCGCCAGGAGACTCCGAAATCGAGATGGACTACCTACCTAACCCATTTTAGGCACCCAAGGCCTGGCCTATGAACCCCAAAGCCGATGTGTTCGCCGAATACCGGAGAGGATTATGAAACCGCGAGATGACCGTAGGACCTAGAGTTCGACGACCACCTGATGAGGCGAATTGACTTCCCATCATAAAACCCAGTGAACTGCGTGGCGCACTCCGGCGTCTCGACCCTAAAAAGCCTCGGGGCCTGCCGGACTAACCCCCGTCATGCTCCTCCACCTTCCATTCAAAGCTCTGCTCTTTCTCACAAAGGTCTTTAATATATACCTCACCCTGTGTCACTTTCCAAGCGAGTGGAGGGAGGTCCTTGTGATCTATATTTTGAAACTAGGGAAAGACCCGATACATCCCGCCAGCTACAGCTCCAAAGTACTCGAGAGGCTTATATTGCCCGCTTGTCCCCCATACTCGAGGACATTCAAGCTATCCCTCCCCAGCAGTTTGGTTCGGCCTGGGTACTCAACGCCTAAGCAGTTGCTGCGCGTGGTGGAGACCACCGCTCTGGGATACCAGGACAAGGCTTACACTGCAACAGCTCTCTAGACATGGAGAAGGTATTCGCCACGACCTGGCATGCGGGTCCTCTGCATAAACTCATCCAGCTGGAGCTACTCACATGCATAGTACATCTACTACACTCCTGTGTAAAGCACAAATCTTTTGTGATTTCAGTTGCGGGAAACAGATCTACACTAAGGCCAATTCGAGGCGGAGTTCCCGATGGTTCTGTTTTGTCCCCCCCCCTCACGATTTTTAGCGTTTATGTGGCCGACATTCCAACCGAGCAGCACGTCAAAATAGCCTAGTATGCTGACGACGTGCTGTTATATTCTTTAAAAAAAAAAAAAAAAAAAAAATCCTCGCAGAACCTTCCTCCTCATCCGGAGGCACCTCCGCCTCCTCTAAGAATGGTGCAGGGGGTCTCTTCCGTGTGTGGGGGACGAAATTGCGCGCCAGGCTACAACCTTTTATGACTCATTGCTACGACATCGGAGCACCCTGGTGATTACAATCCCAGAGAACGCACACTTGTGCGTCACCGGCTTCCCCGCATGTTTTGCGGATGTATCCAGTAACAGCAGAGCTAACCCACCAGCAGCCAAAGCTGAGCTCCCACACAATGCTTCCAAGAGATGCTTGGATTTCAAAATTCAAAATTAAAATCATCCATATTTGGTACAGCTTGATTATTTAGAACTGATCCTGCAGAAACGCAGAGAAGGAGAAGGTAGTCTAGGGTGGGGTAGAAAGGCTGGCATTATTCTCCTTAGCTGCTTTTATTACCCGCATTGTGAACACACACGCTACTCGGCTACTACCGACCCAAAACCTCTCCCTGAAGATAGTGGACTAGTTCAACTACTGCGCATACAGCTAAGCAGGTTCAGGTCGAGACAATCATACTGTACTATACACCACCGGTGTCCAACGACAGTTGCACCCTGACTGGCTGCCGTTGTTGTTGTAGTGTTTAACGCCCGCTTTTACTACTACGGCACCGCAGGCGGTGACACTGATGATACATGGAATGAAGATGGAGCACCGGTGGAATGAGATGGCGGGGGAAACCGGAGCACCCGGAGAAAACCCGCCCTGACGCCGCTTCGTCCACCACGAATACCACATGCGGGTCCCTGGGACTGGCTGCCGTTGAAGAGTATAAATTGCTACCTTTCTTCAACCCCCAACCAAGGAACTTCAAAAATGTGATTTAAAACTTTTTTATTCCACTAAGCTGCAGACCTTATTGTATCCTGATAGACCGTCGTCAAGGGGCAACATAACTTCCTTCAAAAACCCAGACATCCTAAATTTATAAACACGCCATCCTTAAATATCCTACACCAAATATTTCCTATCTTCAATTAAACCCTATTGGTACGCAGCAAAATACTTGAGGCTGAACCTCAACCTGCCAGCAGCTCATGGTCATCCTGTAATGAAAGTGATTAAGCCCTAAAAGAGCAGGTACACGTATGACACACCTCGGGCTACTCTCAGTCCGCCAAAAGAAGGTCGGTCGATCGGACATCTTCACTACATAATTGAAATCTTTATCAGCGCAGCAAACCTGCCTTTAGGGATTTTAACATATATATTCTTAATATTACAGTGAATGTTGAAACAATTGCTGGCATTTTCAAATTTAAACCGTTTTCCAATGGAAGTATTAACAATATTTAACTTTGGATTAATTAAAGGACTTTATTAAGCCTCGCACAAGAAGTAAAGCAAAAGGAGAGAACTAAGCACTACTCTTTTAGAAGTTTGTTATTTCTATAAATACAGTGCCAATAATTATTTTGAAAGTTGCTCCTGAAGCACATATGTTGTTGGGGGCTTATTTACTGTGGTGCTGATGACAAACAAAAGGCACTGCGGTAGTGTCATATCCTGTGTCTTTAGGTGGTGATGACAGTAACGGTGTCTTGCCGGAAATGGAGTGCGGGCCGCTACGATAAGCATCCTGTGCCAACGACTCTGTCAAGCTGTTGCAATCCCCAAGCGGTGCATAAAAACTGTAAATATGAAGACTTCATAACACGAAACATCGGTGAAACTGCAAATTATCGCTAGCAGCAGTACCTCACTCGAATAGAATATTTCAAGATGGTGGAAGTACCAAATCAGGGCTTCAACATTGGGAGAACTTCGGCTGTAGCTTAAACACAAGATAAACTTTGCGGTAATATAAAAATACCTTACTACTGTATTGTCTGGGTGTGCAAGCTTAAATTTAAATATCGAAATAACATTAGAATTAATTTAAAAATGAATCGTATCTTTCGAATTTAACATTGAATTTAGCCAATATTTAAATAACATAATACTTATCTTAATGAAATTCTCTTTTTTTTATAGAAACATGTGCATTTAATCATACTCTTATTTTATTATACTAGGACTTTTCTTTAAAACGAATTAATGGCGTTGATAATTTAACTTTCGCGGCGTCTTAAATTACGGTCGTAATATGGCGAATCAGTCACATTATTTTAGCGTTGTAGTAGCTACTAGATTTTATTAACCAAATAACTGCTAAGAATCAGAGTTCTTATATTTACGTTTGACTGGTGCCCCTCCCCAAGACAAATCCTGGCGATATAGTGGTATGAGGTATTGGAACGGAGGGGAACACCTCGCCACTGTGATTCGTATGGTAGACTGCCACCCACCGAGGGGAAGAGGTGAGGTGAAGGGAGATCACAAGACTGGCCGAAGGCAAATACTGAGCAGTACCACAGATATACGCGGAAGTCCCCGACGGTCGGACACAGCCACCTGGCGCACTACGTTAAGCTACCCAGAGGAGGCTTGAAACGACCCTAGCGGCCGGGGCAGCGGCACGCAGCTACCACAAGTGGGGCAAGCAAGAAGGCGAGCAACCGCACTATCTGCCTGCAGCTGCCAGAACCACTATGCTGACAACCAGACGTGAAAGGTTACAAGAAAAATGAAGGAAAAGAAAGGAAACCGTAGAATGAAAGTAAGCTCCCCGGGTTGCCTAAGTGGCATGGAGAAACGACAGAAAACTATGTACCTCGTCCAATATGAAGGTAAATAGAAATAAAGAATATAAAGACACCATTAGCATGAAGGTTTCATAATAGTCAGAGAACCAATACGAGTTTCAACTTCAATATAAACATGTTTCGGTGATTGAAGTATTTACCAAAGTGACTAAATTACATATCTAGCAAATTGATTTGTGTGTCATGCATTCGTGGCTATGATTTAAGTGTCAATTATTTCACGGGGTGGACTCCAACAACGTTGATTACTTTTATTGCTTTTATTATGAAGTAGGTAATACTTAATTTGTAATTCAAATGCCTGGCATGCAGAAAAGCGTGGTCAGCATGCTCTATCTGCTCTTAATTTGGTTATCTCTTGAAACGCATGTTAAGTCGCCCTTGCATGCAGAATCAAATTAACATACTTGTATGACCTAATATTGTGCTCCACGCAAGACGTCGAAAGTCGTCCACGTAACATTCCAGTCTCACTTAATATAACACCTTTGCTGACCAGGTAATGTTTGTTACCGGCACATTCTTCAGAATTGTAGATACGTGTGCATTGGGACGCAAAACGTAGGGCATTTTGGTAGCTTCGGTGAGATGTGTCAGATTTATACGTAATACCATCAAGAGCTATTAATCTCGTATCTTATTAAAGACTACTGTTCGCAATACTGAATCGCTGTCTACTTCTAAGATAAAAGGCGAGTTAGAAGAAAAATACTTATGCTTCAGTACTCTTACGAACTATCGACAAATGTTAGAGAAAGATAAAGAGGCGCACATGTCGTTTGGTCTCTATAAAGGGTATTTGATGCAGTGGAGCGGGAGAAAAGAACTTTTGGATGCTTTAGCTGAAAAGAAGCAAAGCTTTAAGTAGGAAAGCATACGTAGCAAGTTGCCACGAACCACATTTATAGGGTAACAGCCCCCATGTCAAAGAAATATTGTGCCAAAAAAGTTATCAGGATTATGTGAATAAGAAACTAGATGAACATTATACACCATTATTTTACCAAATGAGAATACTGTTGATACCAGAAATAAACATAATTACACCTAACTGTAGAATTGTTTTGACGAAAGAGACATTCTTTTAAGGGTGTAGAATTTTATAGTAAATTAGACAATAAATATAGATCAATTAGCATGCGTATTTTTGAAAGAAAACATAAATTAGCTAGTTATACGACCATTTTATTCCATTAATGATTTTAAGTAGTATAGTGTAATTGATTAATAATTTGTGTGTATATATTTTTGAAAATATCCTATTTCTGTAAATGATTTTAAACAAATAAAATTATGTATGTAATGTATAGGGCCCGGATTCTTAGTTTTTTTAACTATTTTATTCCTTGATAGTTAACTGCAGTGGTTTAATTTTATTATCTGTTTCATGATCATCGGAGCCAAATACTTGGGTCTTATAAAACCTAAAAATGGCTAAATGAGACTTTAAAACCTAAAAGAGGCTAAATCTCCTATTTATTTTAAAATGAAAAAAAAAACTATTTTAAAATGGGAAAATGAAATGTTTATGAAATTATGAATAGACTTTGACTGTTACATCTTTGCTACGTCTTTTCGCTTATGTATGCTTAGAGGAGTATTGAAAACAATGTAAGAGGCAAGTGACTTGCATTTAGCTGTGTGGGACCAAGCTCTGTATTGTTGCAAGCAAGCAATGTGGGGATTGTTGTCGAGGGGAAAGGGGCATTAGCAGAACCCGCCATAAACTCAAACCAATCAGTTTAAAAACAGTATCAGTTCAGTCGACTATTGTGTTATGTTAATTCATACAATTACTACATCGTTAGAAGATTAAGCAGATAATTTAAGGAGCCAGTGTTATGCCTAAAGTCAGCTCATCTCGAAGGTGGTTGATTCGTCAGTGGATAGCTAACGATCCGAACTTCACCACAAATGGCAAAGTAATATTTTGCCAAATATGCCAAAAGCGAAAGAAACAATGCCCACAGACACAAAAGCTTGAACAAATATGAACACCTTCTATACTGCACAGATAAAGTCACATTAAGCGGCTAGGTGCTGTGCAGATAAACATACCGTATGGGATAACCTGTGCAACCTGTTTTGGAATGCTGGAATGCAGGTAAGGATTAAGCACCTGTTATAATGCACATAGCGTATAAACTATAATTTTATTTCCGTATTTTCCAGCTGCCCTCTGGCCAAAAATGGCACAAAGGATCTACAGGTCATATCAGCAACATTGCTATAAAAAAGAGGACAATTAATAATAAAATTAATAAAAAAAAAATAATATAAAAACTATTTCAGGAGGTTAAAGAACTAAAAAAAACTTTTTTAAGATATAAAAATAACTAAAAAGTTAATTTTAAGAACCTAAATATCCGGGCGCTAGTAATGTATAAAGCAACTAATCAGTCAGGGGAGATGATACATGTAGACGGAAGTGAAATGCGCTGTATCCACTTTGTTTAACACTGATCATAGAACAAAGGAAGTTAGATAAAAAAAAACAGACATCATTATTCGGCTGTATAACTGATCATAGGGAACATGGTAATGGAGCAAAATGACATTCATGAGGAGTACGGGATGAAAATAAATGCAGAGGACAAAAACAACTATCGGAATATAGCAAAGAAAAGAAATTATGAATTAATTTGATACCGTCTCCCTCTGTGCGTCACCTATGGCCACGGTGTTCAATCTGGGTCTTCCTTGGATCTGCTTCCCGCTGCTCTAGTGGTGAACTACGATTTCGTTTTCTCAGAATATGCATGAGTGCGTATAAGGATAAATAAATGCAAGTAAATTGACTGATAAATTTAATAGAGGCTAACGATGAGCTATTTGAAGCGAGTTGCATTAGCATTAGCTAATAGCATTAGCTGTTTCAGAATCTTAGCAGGAGAAACTGTAACTGTTTTTTTTTTTTTTTTTTTTTTTTTTTTTTTTTTTTTTTTTAGTGTTTAACGCCCGCTTTTACTACATATGGCACCGCAAGATGCGTAAATCACATTACTTTCTCTACTCTTGTACTAACCATCCTTACAAACTCTTATTCCTATATTTTCTTCGTGCTAGTTGAGATAAACATTTGCAGAAATCTATTTCCTTGTAGATGCAAGAGAAATATGGGGATACAGTAGACTTTGAGCGATAGTCAAATATTTTAAAGCTTTGAGGTTCCATTTTCTTTGCACGGTTAACATGTAAAATAATGAATAAGGATGCTCCATCTGAAGAAACTTTTAAGTTTTCCAAAACTCACACAAATAACAAGGAATATCTCCGAAATGGTTCATTCCACCCCCCCCCAAAAAAAAATAATAATAATTTGGACATAAATTGTATGTTTTGACAAGATCTATATTTTTTGGATACTAAGATTTGGTCTATCTCTTACGGTTTACGAGTTATGTAAAACGCATCAAAAGTAAACATGATTGCCAGGGCTATAACCAGAAAATTCAAAATATAAATTTCATTTGCCATAAAAACATCTTAAACATATGGCATTTTAATCAAAATCGTTAGTCATTTTCGAGAAAATCAAGATTTTCGAAACATTTCACATGTAAAGGGTAGTTTGGAATGGAGGAATTTTCTTCAAGATCTTCGTGTCGCATCCTTGAAAGATATTAAACATAAATACCAACATTAGTTTTAACCGAATTTTCGCTTTTGAGTTAATCTGTTCACGCATGCACACGCACACAGACACATCACACACGCGCGCGCGCGCACACACACACATACACACACACACACACTCACACACGCGGCACTTTTTCTGAAAAATGCTTTTTTGGGTTCAGGGAGCCTCAAAACATATATCCGCTGAAATCCCGACATCGAAATTTTGGGTGGAATACAATACTTCCTCTAGCTACTATGCGCAGTAAAGTACAAAAAGTTGCACTGGTTCGAGTGACATGCAGAACCCCTTTCCACCTCAGTGCATGTCGCGTTTCATTTTGGCGTTTAAAGGCGGCCACACAGCACTATTGCCGTAGGCCCCTGGCAGACCTGAAACGTCATGACTCATGAGCAGAAATGACTGCAGTAAGAGATTACTTTTTTAACCGTTGCACCTGTTCACATGTCCCTGATGGCCAGAAGCATCGTGTATTTGTTCTACTTCTCAGCCAATCCCTCGCACGGTAGCAATGTCAGTTTTATTACGATGTACCTATTCATTTCCTAGTCATTAGTCATGAAATATCCGGAGTACAGAGTTAGTTCTAGACGATTGAGTGATTGCAGTACTTTCGTGTTAACTTTAACATGGACCCGTAGCTCAGTCCATAGAGCACCTGTCTGTTGTGCAAGTGGTCCCGTATTCGATTGCATGGGAATTTTTCTTTAAGTGGAATTATTCCCCATCCTCCCAAGAGTCTGGAAGTATGAATGTGGATTGTGAATGTGTGTGTGTGTGTGTGAATTCAGAGTAAAAGTTAATCCAGAGTAATAGACGAATTCAAATGACCTCGTCGACGGGCCCTTAAACCCTGCAAGTTATAGAAATCCAAGTTTGAACAACCGCTGTGAAGCGAATGAACACCAATACTGTTACAAGAGGTTAAAAGCCGTCTATATGATCTTCGATGTTAAAGACGGTATATAAATGGAACATAAAAAAAAGAACACGCGTATGTAATTTTCCCCAAGTGACAATACTAATGTGTTGTATCAGATGTAAATTTGAGATTGTAGTGCAATGTGATGATGAGGAAAAGAAATTTAGAATGCATTAACAAGTAACAATTCAAATACACATACGTGCGCAGGCGAGTGGGGCCTTTTCTTTTCCTTTTTTTTTTTTTTCAGGTTCAAAGTGCTGTAAGGAATATATTACCGGTGAAATTTCGGTATCAAATTTTTCGGTAGAATACATTTTTCCTACTAGATACATGGTAGAGAAAGTAATAAGGGTTACAATTGCAAACATTTCTCTCATGTGACTTCGGATGCTTAAATATGCAACATAGAATATCCCGAAAATGGCTGACGCTACAGAGAGCGAGAGAGAGATAGAAATATTTCCTAACTGGCCATTTCCTACCGTCCCTCCACTTATACAAAATTGTTAAGACACTTCACAAGTACTCACAGAAAATTCAAGACATGCATTCGTTCAAATTAATGTTTCAACTGTTTTAAATTTTAATTAAAATGAAACGTCAAAAATAACGGAAAGATATAAGTAATGCTACGAGTGATTGTCGATTTATATCTAGAGAACTTGATTATCACGAGTTGCATTGATTAATATTATTTTACAAATTAATGGATGATATAGCTTATGAAATATTATTTAAATGCTGTATTGTAATCACTAACCTCTTAAAAGGAAACTGGGGCAGGCTTACATTAGCGTTCATTGGCACGACCTACTAGATTAAATCCACTGAAAATATTACTAGGTAACACCTAAAATTTTAAGATTAAAGCTCAAAATTTGTGAACTCCTCTCAACCTATCTAGGTCCCCTTAACATGCTTAATTCACATACTTATATGCCAGTAGCTCTGGTGGTCAAAATTCCTGTACTTCTCAACGTGACCTTCTGCGTTTAATTACCATCTGATCATACCAAATCACTCAATGCAATACAGAACTAATCAAACCGATTCCAACATATTTCCTGTTGTACTCTGTGTTCTGAGGTTTCCCTTATCGAATTATTTGATGTATTTCACCATTAAATGCTACACCGAAGCTAGAGTTAGCCATTTTTGACATTTAAATTTAGCGGCTCTCTTACGTCAAATTATGTAAGCTGCTGCGCATCTATAGGACAGAGCAGCTAGATTCTCTAACCTGATCCAACATAGGAAAAACAGAGGAGGTGATAATTAAAATTCAGAGGAGACGATAACGAAATTTAATAATTTTTTTCGCGAATGAAGGCTGAAATTTGAAATTGTTATGCACATGATTGGTTGATTTCAACCAATTCACGTATGAGTGGAATAGTCAATGCAATTTAATGCGCAATAGTAAGTCGTATACATGGATTAAATAATTGAAATTGCTTACTACATTAGGCTAAAGGAAGTCACAAATAAAAGTCAATGGCCCTTTCAGCATCATTGTTTAGTTTTGCAATTGTGTTACTTTTGTTGGTTTAATGAGAATCTCTTACCTATAATAAAATTATTCAATTTGTTTTGTTTGTTGCAGGTACGTAGTTGCTGAGAGGTTACTCTCCAATTATGCTAGTGAGTAAATGATTAAATTTTGATATTTTAAATAAACTACTATTCAACGTACTCAGTCACAATCATCACATGCAAACATTATTTGAAATTTTGGACCAGTAGAACTGTATAAATCTTTTTCGGTAATGTTAGATCCAAAAGACACCGAAGCGGCTGCGCAGTGGTTTGCCAGCACACGTCCTCGGCGCTCGTCGCCGACTGCCGCTGTCTTAGAACAGCGCGGATAAAGCCATACAACATTTTTAAAACTAATTTTAAAAGCTTTACTTACTAATGTTATTAAAGGAGATGCTGAAACTGGTCTCCGTCGTTGTCCATACATTTTTGGCACCTCTTTAGGAAACTATCCATCACTCGCCGCAGTTCACGTTGAGAAATGCTGGCAATTTCCTGGCGGTTAATTTGTTTTAATTCTTCCAGGGTGTGTAGGTTTGTTTTGCACACTTTAAGCTTTAAGTTACCCCAGAGATAGAAATCGCAATCACTTGCAAATCGCACTTTCACTTGGCGAGCTGACTGAGTTAAGGCATACGAATCATAAATAAATACTCGCTGTGCAATAGAAAGCAAGTGCTGAGCCATAATACACTTTTGACTAAGTACAGTACAAAATAGTAAAGCACACTTGTAATAACTCAATACTGCGCCTTCAGAGCAGAGAAAAACAAGTCAATTACATGACCTTGAGTGCAGCAGCTGCGTTATCGTGTTTCCGGTTGCGCAGTGTAAAAACACCGCGCAGCGGTTCGGATGTTTTTGGGTCTCTCTGTATAAGTAGGCTTCGAACCTTCAAACAGCTATCGCGAAATGAGGCGATCGCAAGTTGCCTGCCACGTGGACAGAGCGTGACATCATTGCACGAGTACATTGACAGCACACAAAACAACAGGGCTCACTGTGTGCGGTGCATAGTGTCTTTCACTATCCCACACAGTAAAATGCCTCCAGCACAAAAATCGAGATATTCACGTACTGCTGAACTCGTAGGTACAAGAATTTGGGAGTGAATATTTTACTGTAAGTGGTGACAGTATAGAATATAAGTTGTGCAACAAAGTTATCTACAACGTTCAAGCGTCGACTGTACCTCGCCTCCTGTGTGCTGTGATCATGTGACATACTGACCTCTCCCACTTCCTATTGTCCATACTCCGCAAACTTTCGTTCCCTGTATGAGGATTCGACCCGTAGATATAAGTATAACAATGCTTTGAGTCATCTTTTTTGTTTTGTAATAACAATTATTGTTTGAAGTTATGTATATGTGCACGTATGTTGAAACCTGGGATTATGAAATGTTGCTGGGACACCAACAAAATCTCAAATAATTGTCTACATCACTTTAGCAAACTGATGTTATTTTATAGCAGCTTTGACAAACTAAGATTTATGCCATAAAATTGGTTCCTGTCGGTTAACAAAGACCTTTCTTAAAGTGTTCATGCTTCAAGAAACACGTGCCTTGAACTGTTTGTTACTTACACCTGAGGTTCAGGGAGGGAAGCAGGGAGAAATGTGTTCTCATGCTGGTAAATTCGTTAATGAGAGTATAAATCAGAAGACAGCTGCAAGGGGTGTGACATATGGAACGAAGAACAAACTTGTCAGCTCGTGTGACGTCATGTAATACCATGTTGCCTAAATAACCGGCGCTGAGTTCGGAACTGGAACATTCAGTTAGGTTTGCCTAGCGCTGTTGATGACAATAACAGGGCCAGAAAATGTGAAACAAAGAGCCAGTGTTTCTCTCTGGTTCTGTTATGACATTAGCTAAGTACAAATCCCCAAAGTACCTTGTCAGATCACAACCTAACTTGCAGTCTTCGATTACAAATTTCCCAGACATTATACCCTAACATCGATAAACTAGTTATTAAAAATCTAACGTGTTGCACTCACATGACTTTCTCTATTCTTGTACTAAACACTCTTACAAACTCTTATTCCTATGCCTTCTTCGTGTTAGCTGAGATAAACATTTGCAGAAATTATCTTATTGCTTATTTCCTTGTAGGTACAAGGGAAATATGAGAATACAGTAGACTTTGGGCGATAGTCAAATATTTTAAAGCTTTCAAATTCCGTTCTCTTTGCTCGTTAGCATATTAAAATTGAATAACGATATTCCATTCGACAAAAGTGTAGGTTCTCCAAAACTTACACATAACAGGGAATATCTCCGAAATGGTTCACTCTACAAAAAAAAAAAAATGTATTTATGCATAAATTGTGTATTTTAGCAAAATGTACATGTTTTGTATAGTAAGATTTGGTCTATCTCTTACGGTTTACCAGTTATACAAAAGTAATCCAGAGTAATTAGGACTACATGGGCTATAGCCAGAAAATTCAAGATATACTTTCATTTGTCATAAAAATACCTCAAACATATGACATTTTAATCAAAATCGTTAGAGCCATTTTAAAGAAAATCAAAATTTTCGAAAAATTTTCCATGTAAAGGGCAGTTTAGCGTGAAGCAATTTTCTTCAAAATCTTCGTGTCGCATCCTTGAAAGACATTAAACTTAAATGCCAACGTTGGTTTTAACCGACTTCTCGTTTTTGACAACAGACTGACAGACACACACGGGCCTTTTTCTAAAAATGCTTTTTTTTTTTTTTTTATTCAGGGGCTCTCAAAACATTTTTGGGTGGAATACAATACTTCCTCTACGTCGTAGAGAAAGTGAAAGGAAACAAAGTGTCGGAAAATGTCCACGTAATTTTATTCTGTATGGCTCTCTTCTAATTTGCAGAGAAAATGCCATTACGTCCTGTTTTATTTACTTTATAACATGATTGTCTTTCACATGAACTAGAATTCTTAGACAATTTTTTCATAGCGTAGAGCCGAAGTGTAATTGTTTGGAATCTGTGGCCAACTGTATAATGAAAACAAGCAGCATTAATATTACAACATCCAAGACGTTAGTTGTCACCAGATGTTGAGCTGACATCACACCCGCACTACCCGTCTTCCTCTGATATAAATAGTAATAATAATAATAATAATAATAATAATAATAATAATAATAATAATAATAATAATAATAATAATAATAATAATAATAATAATAATAATAAACAGTGGTAGGGTCCTTCTAAATAGTTGAAGCAGTAAGATCTTTGAGCCTCTCAAATATCTGTGTACCCACAGAGTATGAATCAGTTGTACGGGCATAGTTGGAAGCTTTGAGGACTGAATCAGAATAAACCGTTTAGCGAAAAGCTGTCCTTTAAGATAGCACGTCTGCTGCTGAAGATGTTTTATAAGTGTTGTTTTCATTAATGCAATTTCAGGATGACCTTGTTGAGGTGAGCCTATTTTAATTTATAATCACGTCAGTCTGCCAAACTTCTTTCTGCATAATGGAGTGTTGATGGGCAGTACATCAGCAGATCGTCTTGCCAAGAAACGGGTCATACTTAGGCTTGGAGTAAGCACATCTCTTCCTTCTTGCATACGTAGTGCTGAACAGGGCGGATATCTGATATGTTGCGTTCACATGACTTTTCCTATTTAACTTCTTGAACTAAATGTTATTCTATAGGTATCTACTCCATAATCGAGATAAACATTACATATGTTTCGGGTGATTGTACTTACGACCTATGTGAAGAGTCCTAAACATGATGCGGTTCTAAACATTTTGGTTTACGGGCGTCTCCTTACCACGATGGTGGCGCTGCCACGTGGGAGACCCGGGTCCGATTGCCGGTATCGTCGTGGGGATTTTCTCCCCCTGGGAGACCTGATCCGGGGTGCACTCAGCCTCATTAGGTACCTGTGGGGTTCATTGTGGAGCTACTCCATTGAGAAGTAGTGGCCCCTGGTTGCGAAGACCGTATAACGGCTGGTATCTCACAGAAGTGTGCCAAATTTCAGACTTGGGGTGTTTACAGTTTTTGGAAAATGGAAATTTTAAAATACTTGCAATAAAAATTTAAGTTCAAACGTGTGGTATGCAGTGCATTCACGTAGCACAATCCAGAGGATCAATAATTATTAACTGCATTCTATTGGCTGCTGATCTGTAGATGAGTCTATGCATTTGGACCTGGGACTCCTTACATGAGGCAAGTAATATGCGTTGAGAAATTAAATGTTTTAGCAAAAGGGAGTGGAACTTCAAGGTTTGAAGCAACGCAGAGTTCTTTGGATTTTCTTTAATGGTCAAGAACTTTAAATTGCAAGCTACTCTAGTTATAACTAAAGGCTTTGCCTGAACCCGTAACTTACCAGCTAATATACATGTACTGGCAGAATTGTTATTCGTTCTTCTTACGTTGTGCATTATTTGCAATATATAGAAATTATTTATTACAATGATTTATCTATCTCCATATCATTTCTTTACAAATGTGACAAATGACAAGTCCAGTTATTTCTACATTTCGCCGTGACCTTTTAATTAACATCTGTTCTGTCCTGTCGTAACCTTGACACGTACTTAACTTTGTCTCACAAACTGCTTCCGACAATCACACTCACTAAAACTGCTTCACACAACAAATAACTCCGACGCGACGACTCAATGTCTACATTGTCTCTGACGATACACACATTCTCTCAACACTGAGTTCTTACATGTATGTACATCTAACTGCTAACAGCTGTCTCGCTCAACACTTAACCACTTCCTCATGAAAAACTGGTCCTTCTCGGCGTCTCGACTCGCTTATACAGCTGAGGATACTTCTCGAAATTCACTTTTTCTCGAATCTCTCGTAAATAAGCCAGCAGTCGAAAGTCTCTCGAACAGTCTTGAAACGCTTTTTTCTGCCACGCTCCATTGTTAACCTTGTTTACTCGCCGCACAGCGGTGTAAGGTAGCTTACCTTGAGCGTCTTTGATGGCCGCTACATCAATCTCTCTTAGTATCAGTTGTTTCTCGCCATGTCACAGAAAGAGCATGGAATTTCATGGCCAGCAGTAGTGACTTGGACTCGATTTTAAGTGTTAAGAGTGTAGCTTCAGTTTCTTAACTACAAATAAATGTGTCATGAAGCTTGTTCTGCAAATCTTTATGTCGATTTATATGAAGTAGATAAACAATAAGCATGTGTAGCAATAGTTGCTCTGTGGGGGGAAAAAAAAAAGCACCTATATGGATAGAGAAAGGCGTGTTACTGTAACATATCACTTTTTTGTTTAACTTATCCTAAGAATCTAGGCTGCTCACGTAAAAACTATTTAGAAAATCCACCGCACTAACACAAAGGGTGCGCTAGGAAGAAAAGCAGATCCTTCATTTTCCGCCCCCCCCCCCCCACCCACTCACATACACACGCGTGGTTTAAGATGTGAGGAAACCACAAGGTGATGTGAATAAAACCAACGGAGGCTTAAAGTCTGCCTAGGAATTCCATTATATAGAAATCCCTCTGGATGGAAATGGAATTTGTGGTAAGAAGGAACTACTACAGAAAGGTAGCTGAGCTAATATTTTTCTTTCAAAATGAAAACATATGCTTAGCCAGAAGCTTGAAATGAGGGACTTTTTGGAAGTTCGGATTAGAAAACAGCAACCCAGGGCTTTCGCATAGTTACCTACTCCCGTTTCTTACCATTCGCGTTTTAACATAGGGTGGTTTTAAAATGTTTCACACTCTTCTTCAGATCTGCGCTTGCTCAAAATGTTGGCAATAAGTACACGTATCTAATACACTAAGGAGTTTAAAAGAAGTAGATCTTCCAGACGGTGCCACTTTCACAATATTTAAAAACATGTGTCTTGGAAAAGTTAATATTAGCGCAATAAACGTTTGCTCCTCTGAAACGTACAATATTTATACAAAACATACCTTAATACAAATTGTTTGTTGCTAATACCTTTTTAATGTTATTATGTTTTTCTTTCGAATGAATAGAATTACTATTAGTATTTAATTACGCATAACAATATTTTTATTTGTGAAGATAATTGTTCATCTTACTTCATTTTGCACAGATACTTCTCTGAATCCTTCCTTAATGACGTTTCAGTTAATCACATTTAACATCTAAATACCTTTCATAACTGAAATTGTGAAATTGTTAATCGTTAAAACCACTTTAGAGAAAATCTTTCCATGTAAAGGGTTGTTTGGGGTAGGGACAATTTGTTAATCTTCGTTTTGCATCTTTGAAAGGCATTCAACTTAAAGACTAAGTTTGGTAACCTTTTATAAGGTCACTCAATTAAGAATAACTGATTGTTTTAAGCTTACAAGCCATGTGTGGACAAAGTTGAGTGATAGACTCGGAACTAAGTTTGGTATTTGTCCTATGAATGTACATTTCATTTTTGTTTCTCTGCTGACGCACGCGCGCGCGCTCACACACACACACACACACACACACACACACACACACACACACACACACACACACACGAACACACACACAGAGCGAGAGAGAGAGAGATGTGTTTCTAAAGATTATTTTATTTAGGGGACCTCATAATGTATATTATACTACCGGTAAGATACTCGTCGAATTTTTGGATTCAATCCAATACTTGGATCCAAAATTCTAGTACCAATCACTAAGTGCGTGGTATGGAAAGTAGAAATAGAAGAGCTCGGTGCAAGAAAAAACAGCTGTAATAAATTAAGATAAACAGTCAAGTTTAGGAGCTTAAAAATAAGAAACTGCAAAACAACGGTAAACCTTATTACAGTATGTTGTTGTCTTATTTTATTATCTAAAAGGCGTTCAAGAAATATAAGCAAATACAAAGGAATAACAGACTGTCTCTGTCGTGTTGTGGTTAGCATGCCAGTTTCCCAATCCAGAGGTCCCGGGTTCCACTCCTGGCTGAATGATGGGAAGTTTTCTGTAGCCAGGACTATTGAGTGAAAGAGAGAGAAATAGAGAGAATGTAACGTTTAAAAAGAAAATCCAAAGATGAACAGAATAGTCGACGAGTGAACATCATTGCAACAACGAGCTATTGTTCCAAAGGCAAAGCCATTGCTAGGACATTAGTAGTTAAAGGTGGCATATAAATGGAACACACACAGACACACACATATGCTCTCTCTCTCTCACTCTCTCTCTCTCTCTCTTTGTCTGAATGACAAAATAAGATAAAATACAGTCACAGAGAGTAATGAAAACAATAATTAACCTTTACTGCCTCTTTTTGACAATCCGTGTTTTGTAGCCAAGCTTCGGTGCAAATGCTACTGAGAAGTAATCATTTTTTAAGTGATACAGATTTCCACAGTGATCTCTGAAGAAACAGGAGCAGGAAGAAACGCAATCCCCAAATTGTATGGCGTGAAAATACAAGAAAGGACTTGATATACGATACCCCTCACTTACTCTTCGGTGCATGACAGTTCGCAAGCATGTCTGCTTCCTGGTGTTTTTTTATTTATTTTTTCTCGGCTAGTTGTTGCTCAAGGTTGGGAAAAATCTGGTCCTTAAACGGCTGGTATAACACATGTTGTTTTAAACACTGCATTGCATTGCATTAGATTTGAGAGCTGGTACCATAAGGCTGAGAAGCATCCTCTACTTTAACGTGCAGCTAATTGGACAAAGAATAAAATTATTTATGTGTTTATGCCTTGCTAGTAAATGAAACAGTGAATGTGCATTCGATAGTCGAGAGTTACGGCAGAAATTGAGTTATAATTGTTGATGTGGTAACCATAATTTAATTCCAAACACACCGTTGCTTCCTGTATTCTTGAGAGGAAACCGAGCGAATCAATGAATAATCCCTATGAAACCGAGACTCGCATTCGGGTGGTCATGGGTTCGGTTCCTGCAGCCGACCTTCCTGACTCATGGGTTTTCTCGGGGCTTTTCCGGGTCACCAGGTGAATGCTCGGGAGGATAACTACAACCCCCAAATGTCCCGTCTTTCATTTCCTTTCACCTTCATTTCAATCCGATCGGAAGTGTTGGCAATGAGCAAGTTTAGCACTACTGTGTGAGGACTTGGAGAACTGTAACTGCTGTTCTCGGAGAATGGGGCGTTGTAGTAACCTGGCGGGTGGCTGCTTTGCGCACACTGATGTCGACAGTGCTATTCAACTGTGCTCGCGCAGATTAACTCATGCCTAAGGAAGCGCGGGCGCCATCGTAAGCACCGTTACAGCGAGACCTCCCCTCTGGGGACAACCAATATGGTTGTCACCCATATCGTCTCTTGAACATAAATCTGTAACCGCATTTCGGCTACTCTTTTTTTCAACCCATGTACATACGCCAAAAGATATTGGATATCTGTTGTTATGGCGCAATGTTTACCAATATTATTGACTCTTATATTGATGCATTGTCAAACTTGAGTTTAAGATTATAGAAACGTTTGGGTGAATATATTTAGAAAATAACGCGACTTCAAGTTTTCGGTGATAAGGACTAATTTGGCAGAAAAAGAAGTGTTATTGTTATGGCTATCAAGATGCTGGAGGAAACCTCCGGGAAAAAGAGGTGAAGCGAAGGACACAGAGGACTTTGGCGGGGTTTCTAACGTCTCCGGATATTACATCCGTTCTCGGCAGGATCTCCCCATAGGCCTATATCTCTCCCTGGAGATGTCTCTCCGGGTACCCATCACACACCCGTTGCACACAGTCAAAGCAAATTATACTGTATTACGCTTCACCCGCTGCCCAATTGCCTGTTACTTCGACTCTGAAATATGATAAGGAAATGAAATGACAGGAAACTTGGCAACATTATGCAATCCAACCCAGCATTCGCCAACTTGCGGAGGAGGACTGAGGCACCTCGACCGAAAGGCGATATTTTGTGCTTATGCTCCTAACGGGGCATCCCCCGGGAGGATGAAAGAGGTGAATGGATCCTAAGGGCGGCCGGAACATTGCCACGACAGAGCAGGTGGCAAATTCCCTACATTTTCCCAGTTAGAAGCACCCCGAAGGAGGCTGGTTTAGCTACCTCTCGCGCTTCTACCATTCCATGGGGGTCCCGGAACCAGTGGCTCGCCTTGTAATCCTGGGGACGAGATTTCGAGAGCGAATTTGTTCCCCTTGTCGTGCTGCTTCCGCGACGCTCGGAGACGCTTCCAATCCTAAAAGAAATCTAACGGAATGAAGGGTGAAATGAAATGATTTATGTAACGAAGTGGAGCGACAGGACATTCGGAGGATATGGAAATCCTTCCCAGCACTCGCCAGGGAAACCTCCGAAAAAAAACCAGGGGTCAGGAAGGTCAGCCATAGGGGTCGAACTCGTGACCTACCGCCTGAGAAATTCCTCTCGGTTAGTTTGCTGATACTAGAAACATATGTACTAGCTCGCTGAATGTTACCATGATGACTCCTGTTGACTTTCTGTTACAGCAGATTGGGAGAAACCGGGGGGAGCATTACTCCGTAATCAGCTCATTTTATTGCTTTGAAAATATGCAATAGCTTTTAACAACAAATTATCCAGATGTCTTACTTTTAGATATGAACCATAGTAATAGATTCATTTACAGGATACTATGAATGTTGCACATTGCCGCCAGATCGCATTTAATACAGTTTTTGATATCTTGCATCCTGTCATAAGGTCTTCGATCCGCCTTTTCAATCTGGGACTTCGACTGGAATTTCCGGAGCGGTTGGTCAGTACCTTGCAGGAAGGTTTGAGCGGAAATTGCATCCACGCCCCCTGCTTGTTAGGCACAAGCGATGATGCGGTCAGGTCCGTTTAATTTAAATCAGTCATTTAGGTACAAGCAGGGGATATTTAATTTTTTCTGGATGTTAACGATATACATACAGGAAGTTATGGATGAGAGAGAAGGGGTGCAGTATTGCTTTATTTGCAGATTAAAAATTGTTAATGAAAAGCTACTGCCTATCATCATCGTACTGACAACAGTGAAGCTTGAGAAAGATTTCCAGAGTTTATGTATGAGTTCAGAAATTAAAAGCTCCTTTCATTTTAACTTACGCATATAAACTAGGACATATAATACCACAAGCTATCACTAGTTAAAATGTTAGAATTAATAGGACCAAACTAGCACTAGCTACAGTTTTCCAGTGTTAAAATTAGTCACTTCTTGCATAGGAGGCCTTGTCCTTTAAATGCCATAATGCCTAGTTCCATTCGCTCATCGAACTGATAATGAGAAGGATTAAAAAGTATGGGGTTTGATTATTGCAGCGCGTTTTTTAAATAACACAATCCTCGAATGGTCTATTAGAAAAGTTTTTTGTTTTTCTTTTTGTCTTTCTTTCGTTCTTTCCATCCATCCATCCATCTACCCACACACCCGTCCATCCATCCACCCATCCATCCCATCCCATCCCATCCCATCCCATCCCATCCCATCCCATCCCATCCCATCTCATCCCATCCCATCCCATCCCATCCCATCCCATCCCATCCCATCCCATCCCATCCCATCCCATCCCATCCCATCCCATCCCATCCCATCCCATCCCATCCCATCCCATCCCATCCCATCCCATCCCATCCCATCCCATCCCATCCCATCCCATCCCATCCCATCCCATCCCATCCCATCCCATCCCATCCCATCCCATCCCATCCCATCCCATCCCATCCCATCCCATCCCATCCCATCCCATCCCATCCCATCCCATCCCATCCCATCCCATCCCATCCCATCCCATCCCATCCCATCCCATCCCATCCCATCCCATCCCATCCCATCCCATCCCATCCCATCCCATCCCATCCCATCCCATCCCATCCCATCCCATCCCATCCCATCCCATCCCATCCCATCCCATCCCATCCCATCCCATCCCATCCCATCCCATCCCATCCCATCCCATCCCATCCCATCCCATCCCATCCCATCCCATCCCATCCCATCCCATCCATCCATCCATCCATCCAGTCTACCTATCTACCCACCTACCCATCTATGTATCTATCTTTCTTTCATTATAGCGTAACGTCCTTCAATCGAGTGGGTAACGGACTACGAATGAAGGAAATCGGGCTCACATAAGTCCGGGGTCCACAGAGCTTAAAGTTACCTGATATTCATCTTTTTAGGATAAGCGTAAACCCCCGAAAGAGCCTTATTCATGTAATCCACCCTAACGTAGATTCGAACACGGGAGCTATCTTCAATTATGTTACGTGATGTCAACTGAGATTTTAAGTCGAGAGCATTTGAATGTGAATGAAACACGCCACGGTGGTAGACGCTAAGTTAAAATATTTTACTTAACCATTGTCAAACGGAAGAAAAGTTGATTCATTCTGTCTTTTCTAATACAGCGAAACCTGTTCAAGATGGATGTGACATGAATGTAATTGTTCCCCGATTTTTGCGAGGGTTCCATATTATTGAGATATTCCGGGTGTTTTCCTATATATAGTTTTAAAGTTATTAGCAAACCCAAAGTTTTAATATTCATTTTATTAAAAATCACTCACGTTAAAATGCCTTTAGTTTTCTGTCTGCAAAATCCAGTACATGTTATGTTTGTTACATGCATTATTTTAATCTATCTTTTTCTCATCACAACACTAATTAAGAAATGTCATACCTTACATTTGTTGACCTTGCACTAATGCATTGGTATAGATCAAAATATTAAACTATTAATTTAAAACTACACACGTATCGGAGTGTCTTGTCCTTTCATACATTAGTTTGATTGAAGCCCTTTCCAACTGCTTTGTGATTCACTCTCATATAAGATTCCTTCATCACACGTATCTACAATTGCAACCGCTTGCTGTCGCCTAAAGTAACATACATAAAGTACAGCATATCCCAAAATACTGCGTATTTCAGTTCCAATAAGTTCCGTTCCGTATTATATGTATAGGAAAATTGTACAAAACGTATGTGATTTTCAAGAGAGAGAATTTGGCTTTTTCGGTATCCGGCTGGGCTTACACAACACTTTACAACATTGAATAAGTATTTCTAAGAATAAAAGCTGTACATGAGAGTTGAACTGCTTACACTGGGGCATCACCAGGTGAGAAAGCTATGGAGCCACTAATATAATAGAATAAACGTTTGTATGAATATGAATTTATTGAATACCAAAGCATGTAGATTTTTGGCTGCCCATGAACTTGGGCCTTTGCCCCTCTGTAATTGGGCAGTCCTCTGAAACTCTCTACATATAATTTTTTACGTGTTTATTCTTTAACTACTGTTATTAAGTTTCTTCATATTTGTCTTTTGTTTTTACTTTCGCGTTTTGATTCACTTATTTTCACCAACTTGCCTTATAGTTTCCATTTCCCTAAATTCATTATTATTTTAAATTACCCATTTCATTCTAAAATGTATTTACCCCTCCCTTCCACATTCTTTCTTATGTTTCACGACCGTTTGCTAATAATTTATTACGCATCAGTGATTCATTTTCTTCCTATCACTTTATCAGTTCAAGTTCCTTTCCTCGCTTACTTTCACCTTTTATAATATTTACTTGACTTTATATGTAAACTTTTATTTCCATGCTTCCTACCACACCTAACTACGGTTAACTTGTTCTTCCTTGTCACGCCGCGCGGGGCAATGTCTTCCTCTTTTAGTTTGCTCTATATTAACACATTTTTACTGATACCCACTTTCGCGAAATACTATCTTTAAATATACGTGCTTGTATTTTCTGTTCGCCCTTCTTCCATCTCATTCTACTCGCACACGTGATACCTACTTCTTTGTTGTTCCATTCCTCGTTGGTCATACATATCTAATTGTTTACTCGGTTTATTTTTACGTAACTTTCGCATCGGCGGTACATCATATATGTACTAAAATTGGATCGTTACAGAGATGGTTAGTATGGCTTCTGCGCAAGGATGACACGCAAGAATAAACGTTTGTAAGTGATATATCCAAGCAAGAATTGCGATGAAAGGTGTAATGTGGATGGTAAGGAAACGTCAAAGGATTACCTCCAGAAAGCTGGGCACAAATAACGTAAAATCCAGCACATCAACAAGGTATTGTAGGTTGTCGTTGGCTTGTATCGGTGTAACAAAGCACGTGTGGAAAGACATTTTAAGTGGACTCTACTTAATCGGGTATTCGATTGATCGGATTACTAAGGCTTTACGCCGTCCCTTTCCTCGCCGCATCCGTTATATTGACTTTACATCGTGATTTCGACAGTTCGTTGCTACTAAACTCTTATACAAGGACGTTCCTACCTTTTTCTTTCTTTCTTTTTTTTTTTTTTTTTTTTTTTTTTTTTTTTTTTTTTCTCTTTTTCCTTCTTATCCTTTCAGTCGAGAGGATCCCAATGTTGTATACAAGATTCACGATGTTCGTGCTTGCTTTTCCAATTAGAATTCGGGAATGGACTTGGAATTTCTTTCTCCCCTAGGTGTACCTGTAGTGCTTGTATGTATCGAATGTCTGCACCAAATGCAAGATATATTGTGTGACCAGAAACCTTTATAAGGTCATGCCCTAGTTTTGCTACCTCTTTTTTGTCATTCTCCCTAATTCCTGTACTTCAAAAATGACGCTGTAGGTTCAGGATATAGTTAGCGAATTCAAACTGTGTTTAGTTTCTCACTGTGATTTTTATCACCTAGCTTCACTGGTAGACTTACCGTAGGTATCTGACGAGAAAACGCTTGAGGAGTGCTCTGCTCTCTGCAGGGGAAAGAAAAGACAGCTCGTGGCAGCTCACGAGAATATTGCTGTAAGGAATGTCTGAGTTTCTGTTATTCCGTGTGTGAAACGGCCACTGCAGGCATCAGGAACGGGGTCCAGTGGTAGAGAGTGGGACGTGGTCAGCGCTCCAATCCCTCCGGTCCAGAGGGAACCAGAGTTGATCACACAGATGAACAAGGGGGGGGGGGGGGGTGATCAGCCTAAAGCCTGGCGTGAGAGCGAGGAAGTGGATGATATGAAATGATGGGAAAAATGATGATGGAGCAAATGGTGGAATGATGGTGGGGGAAACCGGAGAACCCGGAGAAAACCCGCCCCCGCTCCGGAGTGTACACCCCACATGCGGATGCCTGGGATCGAACCCGGGTCGTTTTGGTGAGAGGCAAGCGGTCTAACCACTCGGCCACGGCACGGCCAAGAAATGTCTTTGACATCAATAATTATAGTGTGCTCTTAGTGCAAGCGCAACGATGTGCATCGGTAGTATCCCAACATTGCTTTAAGCGACAAATCGTTTAAAGCTGGTCACTATATGATGGCTTGAAGGTTCATTCTCTTTGCATGGACAAACGAGAAAATGAATAACACTTCCTATTTGACATAAGTTCAAGTATTGCAAAATTTAGAAAAAAAATAACAAGAAACATCTCGAAAATGGCTCACTGCCCCAAAACAAGGTTTACATTTTTATGCAGTAAGATTAGGTCTCTTCTTACGGTTTATCAGTTATTCAAAATCATTCAGAATGAAGAGATCTTCTGAACACATGCCCTGAAAATTTAAGGTATACAGGTACATTTCATTTGTCTTAAAATGGTCCATTAATAAAAAATCTGATGTGTTGCACTCACATGAATTTCTCTACTCTTGTACTAACTATTCTTACAAACTCTTATTCCCCTATATACTTCATGTTAGTCGATATAAAAGTTTGCAGAAATCATCTTATTGCCTATTTTCTTGTAGGTACAAGGGAAATATGGGAGTGCAATAGGTTTTGAGCGATAGCCAAATCTTTTAAAGCTTTGAGATTCCGTTCTCTTTGCACGGCTAAGATGTAAAAAAATGAATAACCTTGTTCCAACTGACAAAAGTTTTAAGCATTCCAAAACTGACACAAACAACAAGAAATATCTCCGAAATGGCTCACTCCACAAAAAATTCATTTGGACATAACTTGTGTGTTTTAACGAGATCTACATTTTTGTATAGGTAGTAAGATTTGTTCTATCTCATACGGTTTACCAGGTATGCAAAAGTCGTCACGAATAAACTGGACTATGTGACTACAGCCAGAAACTATAATTACATTTCATTTGCCATAAAAATACCTTAAACGTGTGGCATTTTAATCAAAATCGTTTGAGACATGACATATATTAAACTTAAAAAGCCAGCTTTGGTTTTTAGCATATATTTCCGGTGAAATCTCTATATTAAATTTTTGGGTGGAATACAATCCTTGGGAAATTCTGAACCTAAATACCAAGTTTGGTATCTATATGACTTTTCCATTTTGAGTTATGCTGTTCACAGGCGCCGGAAATTGAAATTTCATATTTATTTCTTGACGCTCTTTAACTTCTGTAGTTCTCAGCATGCCATTCTATATTGGGCGTGAAAGACCACTTAATTTTGCTCAGAGGCCTCAGATACGCGTACACACACGGACCTTTCTCTAGAAGTGGGTTTTTAGATTCAGGGGATGCCAAAACATGAAATTTCGTTGAATTCTCGATATCGAATTTTTGGATGGAATGCAATACTTCCCGTACTATACACAGCAGAGAAAATAAAAATGCATAATTGCTCCATCTTTAACAGTCACATCTCGAATCATATATTTGTGTTATGCATGAACATCGCGCTAGCTTTACGCCCTTTCTTGACTTTCACTGGAATGTAACAGTGGAATTGTGTTTTTAATTTCCACGATTCTACTTTACATCACATTTATTTTCATTCCGCTATATTAAGATAACCATCTGACGATGATTGGATATCGTTTTAATTAAGCTTCATGGTTCATCACTCCTGGAAAATGGGAATTTCGCGCTCAAGAAAAGCCATTTCAAATTTGATAAAAATGCCGAGGAGACGATATCAGACCTTTAGAAGAGAGAATTCTTAGGAATATTCTTTTCTAATTCGTTGTGGTGGATTAAATGGAAAGAAGACAGGTTTCCACCCTCCGTCATTTACCAACCAAAAAGTTCTTATATCCCTCGCAATACCCCCTACAGCTTTTCGAATAATTGTGCGTGTCTTTCTTTATTTTCTTTTCCTGTTCTTTTCTGCGACGCCACGACGAGGGGGTGAAACTTCCTCGTGTTTTCAACCCTGTTCTTAAGCCAGCTTTTACTCACAGTTTACAAAGTACCTTCCTTCAAAAAATAAAATTAACTCCGCAATCTGCAGCTAAAATATAACATTTAATTTTTAAATTGCTAAACAGCGTCTCTACTGTTGTCTCCAGTTTTGAAGTGAAGTAATGAAATGAAGTGCTGGCTTTTCTACTGCAAAATGTGGCTCTGGTTGTAAAGAACGGAAAAATGAATGAGTTCTTTGTTTTATAACGTTAATTAAATTGAAGCGTAACGTTTGCAGAACATGAATAGCTTCTAAAAACAGGCGGCAAAATCACCATAAGCAACAGTGCAATCACATGCACTCTAAAGGTTTTTTCTCGTGTAGAAGTAATAACTTCTGTAACCTCAAAGCTAATGACTTCCCGTGCATTTCGATCGTGTAAAAGCACTCACACAGTTGTAGCAGTCGACTAATTGGTAGAATTGCTGCATGGACACCGCAGATGTAACATATCTTTTGGCAATCAATGTGTTAACTTCACAGCGTGGTGTATGCTAGTTATGGTGAGTTCGTTAAAAGCTCTTGCTGCAAAAATCCCGTAAGTAATGTTTTTGTGGTCTGAGAAAATTGGAGTTGAACTTGGCGGACACTTATATGATCTAGTACTTATCGGATTTCCATCGTGATTGTCCGTAATTTGCGCTTAATGAAATTTTGCAAGGGCCGCTTCTTGTGGTATCTGAAAATGCAATTAACTCCGTAGAAATAGAATTTTTATGGACTTTTCGAAGCATTTATGATCTCATATTGAGCTAAAACCTGTTCTATATAACTTTACCCCAAATCTCATAACTGTGACGTGCCTCTCATTGGCTGCTATCTTGGAATAGTTTGCTATGTGGTACAAAATAACTCCAAATTTAACATCATTTACCTATCTTACATATTCGAAGAAAATTATCTGAAGTAATGCCATGAGAGGATTTCATATTACGATAATTCTGCGAGCGTGAAGCGAGAAAAATTATCCCAAATATTTAAACCTACAGTGCTATTTGTTTAGAGTATTCGATTAAATAATTACTAATTCATTTAATACTATTTAATATTAATAGTGATTCAAAAGTAAACAACTTACAACAAAATTCATACATTTTAATTAAGATTTATTTTCACAGTTGACACTACAACTAATTCAGTAGGCTGTGAGTACAACAATAAGTTTAGCGTTTATTCCAGCGAAATGAGGAATTAGACATATAACGAATTTACGTTAGTAAGCCAGTCATCAAAGGTAGATCCACTGTATTTAAAACAACAGTTGTTTGATTTCACCTCTTCAATTAAAATATCCTCACTAGAATATTCATAAAATCTTTTGTCTGCCATTTTTTAACGGCTCGCTAATTGTGTTTACTGTACATGGATACTTCAGATGTTCAGAAATGTAAGAAAAAGAGGAGCTGATATAACCAAAGCGATAATACCACTACCAAGAGGTGATAACCCGTCATGAGTGAAAAATTCTAGAGAATTTGACCTTCACCAGTTGCATTTACTGAAACTATTTCAGGAATTAAAGGTTGATAAGCCAATGAAGGGATATTTAAATGCTGTATTGTAATTAATAACCTCTCATATTAATGCTGCAATTTTTTAAAATGCTGGCGGTGTCAGTAGCTGGAGTATCTGCGGTTAATTTATAATTTGGTACAATACAAAATTTGTCAGACTGATCCCAAACATACATATTTCCTGTTGTGTTCTGTGCTCTGAGGTTTCCCTTTTCGAATTATTTCATCTATGTCAGCATTAGATGCTTCACCGAAGCGAGAGTCAGCCATTTTAGATATTTAGACGTAGCGGCACTGTCGCGTCAAATTACATAAGCTATTGCGCATCTGCAGGACAGTGCAGCTAGATTCTCTAATATGATCATAACATAAGAAATGCTGTGCAAAACACAGCCAGTGCCTTAATCTTGCAAACAGTGAATACATAAAACTTTTCAATAAAATCGGCGCAGACTTGTCCGAAACGACATTCGCTAGCAAACGAATATATATAATCACGCATCACTGCCTGGAGACGGCAGTGTATAGTCAGTATCCATTATTTCGGCCCTCGCCCTGGTGTAGCTGATAACGTTATTTGGTCTTTAAATGCGCTCAGTAAACGTTTTCAAAGTTTCAGTCACAATATGTCCAGCATATTAAACATCCACAACTCCAAAATAAATCGAAACATACTCATTAAAACTCAGATTAACTGTACAAAAAGTTGCTCTTAAAATTGTAATATTAATACACATGATTATTGTAGCTTCACTAATACGAGTAATTTGTGTTCTCCTCCAGTTTAATTTGGCATCTTTTGGAAACAAAGTGCCCCGTATTTAGTGACTCCTGAGACCTCACTGATACAGCTTCAACAAATCACCACATTTGTGGCAGAAATTCCCGGAAAGAATTGTTTAAAGGTGTTACAAAGTCAAATTTTACAGCTAGTTTTAAAATTTTTAATATTTTTAGTCTTTACTGAGGCTTTGCTCTACTAATTTTTTCAGTGCAAACTTTGCACCCTATAATTATTACATAGTATCGATTTCACAACTCACCTAATCCATCTTTCCCTCAGCAATTTATAGCCGGCGTATTTCTGGAGACAATTCGACTTTTAATTGCGCTAGCCATTAAAGTGATTTTAGCTGCTTTCAATAATTATTTTCGTTTAAGCACTTTACTAAAGCTGGAAAGCAACCACTCTACAGCACTAAACACTCAGTGGCATGGGGTGGTCCTTCCTTAAATTGTAGCTCATATTTATTTGCCCTGCATATAAACTGAGCAGAGTGTGTTTGAGAGAGAGAGAGAGAGAGAGAGAGAGAGAGAGAGAGAGAGAGAGAGAGATGGGAAATACTTTTTTTTAGGGACCGATCTTTTCTGCTCTGCTGTTGGCTTCTCTTGTGGTGCGTGGGAGTTGTCCAGTAATCAAACAACTTCAAAACAAACGTAACAACAGCTTAGGAAAATCAAAGCGAAGCTGGAACCAGAGCAATCAGAATTTGTACATAGTCATGCCGGTAAAATACCATTTCTATGTTGGGTTTTCTTTCGTAATACAGCTTAATCTAACTTAATAATAATAACAACCACGGTACGACACCAACACCAACAAAACCAACACTACCAATAATAATAATAATAATAATAATAATAATAATAATAATAATAATAATAATAATAATAATAATAATAATAATAATAATAATAATAATAATAATAATAATAATAATAATAATAATAATAATAATAATAATGTTGTACAAAGTGATAACATAATGCAACTTAGTGTGGGTTAAGGTCTTTCCATCCTTGAATATGGTGTTTCGTACTGGATTAGTAATTGTCTAGCTACCTACCTTCGAACAAATCTATTATATTTCCTCTTTATACCTATATCAGTGTATAAATGCATATGTATTTAAGGATTTATAGCTTACTTATTAGATATGGACAATCTATACCAAATTTGTATGTCAGATATTCAAGATGGCGTTGGCTGTGTGAACAAAAGCTTGCGTTACACATGTGTATGAAGATTCCCCCACAATAATTATCACAAGTGCTCCCCTTGGTATGGAGTGGAAACGCATCCCATTGAAGAAAACCACAACTGAAAGAGCCTGGACGCACACGAGGCTGCCCTCAGGTAGCTCAGCAACACCCATGAAGGGCTATTTAACCACCACTCAAAACAACCACACCTTTTGTTGCTAGCATAGAGGTCGAGTCTGGGTTCAACACAGTAATTATGACAGTAACACAAATACTGTTGTGTGTTTTACTGATGGCAATTACACAGTAGCAGGAAAACTCTGTATTCTAGATTACAACCACTGGAGTCCTTAGTATCATAATGATCGTGAATGCTTTAGGACACGCAGGATGTATCTGCAGTAGAACTTCAAGTGTACATAGTAATTCGAGTGTGACATAATTGACGTGTGTAAATATCCGGTTAATTGGTTGAGAAATGAAAATCAGACTTGCAACTCCTTACTATATTACTTGATACAACTTTTGGAAGAAGTGTAATAAAATATATAAGCATCAACTTCGGACCAAACTGTATTTTGATATGCCGCCTAACGTGACTAATTAAAGAAGAGCTCTTCAGAGAAGACAGTATACCAGATCTGTATAATACAGATAATTTGTATAATTTTAGAGCGAGTCCGCAATTCCTTGCTGTTGAAGACGGGGCCGCACATCTTTAAACGTTGGTACCATTTGTAAGGTGGGCGTTCCAAGACAGTCGTTGGTCTAAGGTGACTCCCATGTATTTCACTTGGTGACGATAGTGCAATCTTTGACCGCCAACCGTGAGGTTCATTGCCGGAAACTGCAGTCTTTTTGTGAAATATATGAGCTAGAATCCGCTTAGAGGAATTATTTCCGACCCTTGGTAAGTTTGTCACTGAGTATAACTTCACTCCTTGGTTCATGTTTATTTCGTGGGATTTATTTCAAGCCAGTCAAAGAAACGTTTCACGGGCTGGCTGGAATGTTAGCTAGGGGAATTGTGGAAACCTTAGTGAAGAAACAGGATTGTTGCAATATAAGGGAATGGGCCACCGAGTGGGATGGCTCAGGCGGTAACGTCTGTGGCCCGCTTTCGGGAGGTCGCCGGCTCGATCCCCGTGGCCAACCTTTCTGACCCATGGGCTTTATTCGGAGGTTTTCCCAGGCAGCCACGCGAATGATGAGAAGGATTTCCATTTTCATATCCTCCGAATTTCCTGTCCCTAGATTTAATCATTTCATTTCACCCTGCATCCCATTAGGTTTCTTTCAGGGTTGCAAGCGTCGGCGAGCGTCGCAGCAGGAGGAAAGAATGTGCTTTGGAAATCTTGTCCCCCGAACTGGAAAGCGTTTTCCGGGCCCTCATGGGATGGTACAAACCCGAGGGGAGGAGGGGAACCGATTTCCAAATCCCGCGCCCCAGAGGTGGGAGAGAAACCGGGCTGAGCCAGTCTCCGCCGGGGTGCTTCTAACTGGGAAAATGTAGGGATCCCAACCTCTGCTCTATCGTGGCAATGTTCCGGTCTCCTTCGTATCCATTCGCCTCATTTATCCTCCCGGGTGCCCCCTCAGGGGCTAGGCGCAAAAAATCGCCTTTCCAACGAGGTGGTAAGTCCCCTTCTGCGCAAGTTGTCATCGAGTCAAGGGAGTCAGCCACCTTTCTGTTCCCAACTGATCACAATGATTGCGCAAACAAACAGGAAACAGCTTAAAGGTTCACGCCGTTTTACCATTCATGTTAATTATTGTACAAATTATTTCGCAGTTGTAAAGGTATGGATAACGAGCTATTTAAAACTGGTATCGCAAGTTTTTCAATAAGAAATCTCGAAGTTCCAATATTTTTAACAAGTTTACAAATTGCATTTGATTAGTATATAAGTAATTTTGTTGAACTGAATATCTGGAAAACACGACCTTAGCACTGAACGCCTAATGAATTATTTGAACCGTTGTTTGTAAGCAAATTAATATTACATCACTTTCAACCTTTCACAACATTTACTAAAAATCCACCCAGTTGAGATTGTTTCAGTCTCTGTTACACTTGATTAGCAAATATTCAATATATGTTTCCATGGAAAGCTTAAAATGCTTAGGTTGATTTAGCAGTCAATGAGCGTAATGGAACTCCGTCAGTATGTTGTGGAAATGCAGCTAGAGCTATGCAGTTTTCTTTCTGGCGTCATCTGCTGAGTATCACTTCGCAAATAACAGAAGTTCCATGTCAACACCAGCAGTGGCCATCTCAAGAGCAGTGGCAGATGTTTCACTTCCTTTTCCGCCTACTATTTAGCTCGCCTGTCAAACTTTACTGCTACATAAACTTCCAACTTTTCCAAATTACATTTCTCGTCTTTTATCCTCCTACATCGCGTTCCTCGCGCTCAGCCATAACATTATCAAGAGCCAGCGATTTTAGAGCTAATCGCTTACAATTTAGCGAACTTGATTCACCCACCCAGGTAAGACTGACGCCATACTCTTAGGGCATCATTTTGTTTAGAATCCTACGGTGTGATATAATTATGTGATCAGTAGTTGGTACTTATTGCAACCCATTGTTAGAAGTTTGAATTGGAGTCAACAATGAGAAGCTGAGGTGCTGATTTAAATGTGTGTTAATCGTGGCTAACAAGAAAAACAGACTACGGCGCGAACTGCAGTGACGTAATTCTCCGGGTCAAGTCATGGCCCAATGAAGTAAAACCACAGTCGCCTGATACATCCATATTTTAAACAACCAAAAAATTGCTCGTTGAATTCGTACAAACTATACAATTTTCACATAATGGTATACAATGTTAGCCACCTATGAGACTACCATTCGCGCCGTAGCCAGTCTTTCCCATTAGCCATAGTCTTAATATTCCTGTGCATGGAAATATTATTATTATTATTATTATTATTATTATTATTATTATTATTATTATTATTATTATTATTATTATTATTATTATTATTATTATTATTATTATGAGTACTCAATGAAATTAACCAAACATACCTAATGTTTGCTCAATCCGCCAGTATTTATGTGAAATGAAAGCTTAAGAGAATAATAATAGTAAACTAACACAATGGGCCAGTAAAGCCTGAATACTCCCAAATCAACCCAATGTCTAACGGAGGTAAATCCATTACAGTAAGCATTTAATGCCATCACAATGCAAAATCCCTAAAAATGCAACGACTGCTTGCATTTGTATTTTATTGGCAAATGAACAATGAACATGGCAGAAAAAGCTGCAAATAGCCCACACGTGATTCACAATTCCTTTTTGCAGAAAACGCAGCATTTTATTGTGCAGATTCCGGATGTGAGGGTTAAAAACTATTGGTAACAATTGGCTACGATTCCGAATAGGCAGATACATAATAAAATAAATCTCCGCATAGTAAATTTGTTTCCTGGTACAACACGAATACACTGTACTGAACAAGTGTACTGAAGTCGAAGTGGATCAATCTGAAGGCAGCGAGGATTATGCGAATGTATTCATTTGTGCAAACAATGACGTCATTGCGTCTCATAAACAGCCTTCAGCCATTTGGTTAGGGCTAACAGTTATACTGTGACAAATTGACTCAATCAGGTTACCTTTTAATCACTTCTTTTATTATTTCTTTCTCTTCCTTACATCAGGTGTGGCCCTAATCACACAAATCACGTATCCAATCCATTTACTCTTTTCTCACAAAAACTTGCTCATTAAGAACAACGATTTAAAAGCTAACAAGAAATGACTTAAATTCTTGGCAAAGTGACACCGGCTATAGAACATCAAAACTAGTGAATGCCTCCAGCACGGAAGCACGGCGCTTTGTGCTGCATAGACATTCTTTTCCAACGCGACATACATTTGTTATACAGACAAAATTCTCTAAAAATTGAGAGGTAGAATCGGAACTGAAAAACTCAACACCACAGCTGGGATTGCCCACACATGGTTTGTGTGTTTAAAACACCCACAGTAAGTTTGTTGGCATAAATAAATAATAATTCTCTAAAACTTGTTTGTGATTATGAGAAAAGCAATACCTACTAACCAAGAGAATATCTTTCTATAAGACGACCCATAACAATGGGGGAAAGTATTTAGGTGTCGTTCCGGAATTGAATATTCTAACCTTGCAGAAGAGGATTAAACAAATTAAATTGTTTATAGTTCCTTATTAATTCCAATGCAGTAGAATGCAGTAGATCCCTTCACTGCATAATTCTGAAGATAAAGGTTTTAAATATGACCTTTGGTGAAATGCTTTCTACGGGAAAGTAAAATTTAATGACGGATGGCAGGAGAAGCCAGACAACACAAAAGTCAATCGAAAGCTTTCTATCACTTGTGGTGTTATATGGTTAAATACTCTGTGAAATCACGCTGTAAACCCGGTGATATAAAAATCATTTGCACCCAGAAAATCTATTTTACAACAGGAAAGAGAATAATGTGATCATGAAGTGGTCAGGTGTCAGCTGCCATTAAATTTTTTGTCTGCCATAAATGGCCCATCAGAGTAATAATCATTAAAAATGTAATGCTACATCTGAGACGTTAGTACCTAACCTTATAAAATCTCATTCTACAATTAAATTCTGGCATAAGTTACACCTAACGTAGAAGGCTGCGTCAAGCTGAAATGTATTCCATTATTCATAATTCGTGTTAAGGCGTCGAAAAAACGGTTAAACGTTTAGAAATTTCTATTTAATTTTACACTTTTCGCATTCAGTATCCACTTTATTCCAGTATTGTACTTCGAAATATTTCGTTTGATTGTAAAATCTTTGACCTGCAGATAGCTGTGAAAATTTCTGGGCGGTAAGCATAAAAAGTGACCATGCTTACAAACTGTCCAGACGCGCTAGTGTTTTGAACTAAGGGAAACATCTAAAGTTAATGTCTACGTTCTTAGAATGAACTAACGTTTTATTCCTGGCAGGGAATCCATCAGGTCGCAATATGCTTAAAATAATCATTAATTTATAATGCAATTTTAAACATGTATTAAAAGTTTGAAAAAGAGAGCAAAGATGTGTATCTGCAATGTTGCTTAAGTAACCTTCGCACCCGACATGTCAGATAGTAAAAAATAATTTCATCGCGAAATAACATATAGGAGGGCGGTGAAAATTTAAACCCTGATGATCCCCTCCTGCTTTGCACAGACATTTCCCATTCCTCCCCGTGGTTCGTTAGAGCTGTGACGGTACGAAAGCCCTTGTCTGTTCATCGTTATTTCTCTAATCCTGCTTCCTATCTGCTCCTGCTAAGACACGCATTTATCCAAGGAGCTGAAAAGATGTCTCGTCACCGTAAGGCAACCATAATATTCTTGTCAAATGTAGACGGAGGTTGGCGTGTAACATTTTTAATGAAAAATGTAGTAGAAAGGAAACTAGGTCGACGTATAATTCTCATGTCACTTACATATAATCACAATAATTCAATCAAAAGGCCATATGGTTCACTCAGCTTAATACCTTTAACACGTTTAATCTCGAGAGAAACAGTGAACAGCGTTAATATGCAGTGAGGGTTATATATGAACGAAACTTCTTTCTTGCGCCACAAGGGATTTCACAGTTTATAGAACCTTACAGGTATTAGGTGAAAGTTATCGCTTATGCAAGGGGTAGAGTTGAAGGTCTCAACCTGCTATCACAGATTTAAGGATTTAAATTTATGTATAATTATTTTGTAACGTTCGCTTCTTATTTTTTTATTACAACATCGAAATAACATAATTTGGCGTATAGTCAAGTGATAAAACATAAATAGTTGATCTCTCGCGCCTGCCGATATATGAGACGTTGCTGTCCTAAAGATATGATTGCATCCGAACCGAGTGTACACACACTGTCTCGCCTTATTTGTGCGATTAGCTCATCTAAACAACTGTGCAGTTTCACATGCTTTCCGATACGCTTCATGGCTTTGCCATTCACTTCTCCATATCCCGCCGAAATCACTACGTTGTGTATATGTATATGTGAAAGGTTATGGTGTACGAGGCTTAACCTGAGTCCATCATACAGGATTAATTTTTAAAACGCTGAGTTTTATTTACGGACACTCTTCAACTGCTTTGGTTCTCAGCGTCCCATTCTATGTTGGGCATAATAGACGGCTTAATTTTGCTAAAAGACATCTTTATCAGGCTTTAGGTTCTTTTACATGCCGTAAGTCTATTACACGGGCCCACATTTATTTCCCTTCTGGAGGAAACCATGCTAACGATTTTTACACCAAAAAAAATTACCATCGCCCTCCGTGGGTTTACCCTTATGCTATCAAGTTACTGAAAATAAATAATCAGCAAATAAAGATAATTACAATATAAAATTTCAGTTTATCTACATTAAGTGGTGACTGTTTTCATGTTTATAGACTACGTATGACCGCAACAACGATACATAAAACACCTTGTTTATCAAAGGCCCTTCCTTCCTTCCTTCCTTCCTTCCTTCCTTCCTTCCTTCCTTCTTTCTTTCCTTCTTTCCTTCTTTCTTTCTTTCTTTCCTTCTTTCCTTCTTTCCTTCTTTCTTTCTTTCTTTCTTTCCTTCTTTCTTTCTTTCTTTCTTTCTTTCTTTCTTTATTTATTTATTTATTTCTCTCTCTTTCTTTCTTTCTTTCTTTCTTTCTTTCCTTCTTTCTTTCTTTCTTTCTTTCTTTATTTCTCTCTCTCTTTCTTTCCTTCTTTCTTTCTTTCTTTCTCTCTTTCTTTCTTTCTTTCTTTCTCTCTTTCTTTCTCTCTTTCTTTCTTTCTTTCTTTCTTTCTCTCTTTCGTTCTTTCTCTCTTTCTTTCTTTCTTTCTTTCTTTCTCTTTCTCTCTTTCTTTCTTTCTCTCTTTCTTTCTTTCTTTCTTTCTTTCTTTCTCTCTTTCTCTCTTTCTTTCTCTCTTTCTTTCTTTCTCTCTTTCTTTCTTTCTTTCTCTCTTTCTCTCTTTCTTTCTTTCTTTCTTTCTCTCTTTCTTTCTCTCTTTCTTTCTTTCTCTCTTTCTTTCTTTCTTTCTTTCCTTCTTTCCTTCTTTCCTTCTTTCTTTCCTTCTTTCTTTCCTTCTTTCCTTCTTTCTTTCCTTCTTTCTTTCCTTCTTTCTTTCCTTCTTTCTTTCCTTCTTTCTTTCCTTCTTTCTTTCCTTCTTTCTTTCTTTCTTTCTTTCTTTCTTTCTTTCTTTCTTTCTTTCTTTCTTTCCACCCCGAGCCAGAAGCAGGGAATCGAAAAGGTGCACGGCGCTGCGTTGCCATGGCAACTATAAGGGCCGTATTTTTAGTCTGATTAACAGTCGGATAAGTAACTATTTAAGAGAGCATTTTAATACGATATCTTTGAAAACCAATTATACACCTGTAACATCTGAATGCATATTGTGGGTATTCTCGTTAAGCACCTTGGTTTAAGTTCGCCGCTCTGGTGTGGAGGAGGTGGTGGGTGGAATGACAGTTGTAATACGAATATGACGTATAGAAGCTGTGTTCCAAGCCCTATTACTGGATCCACATGGTCTGCTTCTGTCACAATAGTCCATTAGTCATTTCATTATCTATACATAACGGAGCTTCCCGAAGGCAAGCGTTGATGGGCCATACAAAAGCCTCAGTCCTCTCCATCACTTGTCTTGACAATGAGTTATCAGATTCTCCTAGCATCTGTGGTACCGCATCGTCACTTTCAAGTTATCTAGTTATTAGGTGATACATGATGGAGCTCTGATGTTTTCAACGGCTCATTTTGGAGTACGATGGCACCTTTAAAGTCACATTGTTAAGAGGGAAACTAGCTGGACCGCGGTTAACAAGGTATTCATTGCCAAGGCAAGACCTGGCAGTGAGCCTATTTGGTTTTCATCTTTACAAGTCCTTCATCACTCTAAGGTAAGGAGTAGGAAGTAAACAATATCCCTGCCAAGTTGAACTTGGGAAGCATCCTTACACAGTTTCTTTCACCTAGTCCAGCACTTAAAGGTGCGCAACGTTCTCCTTACGGTGGAATTGTTCCTGAAGTTCAGATTCCCCAAAAAGGAACATGTTCAAACAGGTACTCACTCGTAGTGCTGCTATGTAAATACACTGAATATTTACTTAATACTCCAAAACAAAACAGATCAATCACAATATGAGCCGTAGAGAGCTTGATCAATATAAAAACATTAGTAAAGATGATGTATAACGGTCATATAGACATCTAGCCATCCATCTTAATGGTAGAATAAGCGAGATATGTGAATGTGGCAATAAACTTGACTATACATTTATGATGCTACAGTGATGAACTGGTTAGAATGAATTTGGAGAAAGCAATACAAAGAGAAAACAAGTAAATAAAAATCATAATTAACTTACGCATTCACAGAAAAAGTTGATGTCCCGCATTGTGTTGAAGACACAGATTCCCACGTCTTATTTTATTGCTGAAATTAAAGATTCTTTTTCACCGAATTAGTGTAACTTACTATTGCCAATTTTGGTTCTTTTCTTTTCAGAGTATCTTTATACACTTGTTGACTTTGCAGCATTCCCCCTCCCCGCGCCCAATAATCATGGTGTACCTTTTCATGCAATTTCATGAATAGAACCAGTCTTAGGAATTTTATTGTAAACAGTGTTCCTAAACGGTAACCTGGAACTTGGAAACTGTTCTGTAAATTTTTGTCTCCGTTAATCTGCGGTATTATGACTGTCCATTGTTCAGTCACCTCTTGAAGTTCTCACTGTCACTTAATAATCTGATCAAGTTCCAGTTTTCACGGTGACTTCGTTTAGCTCACATTGACAAGTGAGCTCACTAGTTCAATTTTCCGTCACTTCAGTAACTTTCACTACCACTTCATTTGAAATGGGTAAATCGTGATCATCTGTCAACAGAGCTATTGCTTTTCTCTCCCACAGTCAACAGGGCAATGAAGTAGGTAGCTTTGGCTATTTTTGGTTGCTGTACCAAATTAGTAAATACAAAAAGTACGTTCAAGAAATATTGTTGGAGGTTAGGATTATTTCATTTTCAAACATTTGCATAATTAAGACAACTAATATTTGTCGAGCTCCTTTACGATTATCTTTATTTCAGAGACTGAAATTTAGGGCAAATAGGTATTTTGTTCCTTTAGCAGAAAACCAAAATTCATTATTAATATTTAAATTCATTAAAACGAAAGCTATTCACCCAGTTTGGCAGAACCTATTTTGTTAATCTTGGAGTTAAGGTATCTAAAAATGAATATAAAGTTTAGTTGTTTCATTATTTTTTCATATATTCATATGAACATCAGCATTATGGACCAGTTTTTCATGGACTAACAGGCACCACACAATTCAACAGTGGATATATATAATATATATAAATATAATTTCATCAACAGTGATGAATAACGTTTAGCTATTGCAAAATTTAGAAATAATCAAGAAATATTTTTTTCTTGTTACTTCATTTTCAATAGGAAAAGATGCTTTTCAGAAGCCCCATCCGGGGTTTCAATGCTCTGAAAGAAATGCGCTGACGCAATACACTCCAACCTCAACCCGTTGTTTTCTTTATTAATTTTAATGTTTTGCTTTTTATTCCCAATGAAATATCCATACAGCCAATGGTAACAATAACAAAGAACAACATTTACATGCAAACTTCAAACATTTCAGTGATTAATGTTGGAAAATTTACGTTTAAGTGTTGTTTTTTCCTGGTTTAGCATATTTATCATTGCAACATTGCGTGGAGAGACAAGGTTCTGAAGGGATGCTTAGCACCTTGACCAATTAAATCGTTTGTATTTATGCCCCTGTCAGGCGCCTCCGGAAGGGAAGGGTAAAGTAAGAGGATGCGAAGGGCGGTCGCACCTGAAGAGAGACAGACGACAGTAGAGGACAGGGTCCATAAAGACTACAGATTTGAACTCCTCAGGGGCAGCTCCAACTTCTACCCCCACTCCCTTCCCCGTGGGCTGACATTTTTCCTATTGATTAATGTCCGGTAAACATTAAGAAAGATCACATAAATTCTCAGAGAAGCCTCAGATGTAGCATACACATCGTGTACTCAAAAAGAGTAATTCGTGATTTCAAGGCGTTTTAAAGTGCCAACATTGCGTGAAAATGTCAAGCTTATCTTGTCACTACTTCTATTCGTTTCAAGTATGCAAAACAATACAATTATTCCAGCAATAGAAGCGTTAAAATCTGGTTGTTGCTTTTGTGCCAGTAAACGGAGCTTATGATGTGCATCAAGTGCATAACGCCTTGCCAAATGTCTTCTACCAGGTTAGACTTCTTTGACATTGCTAAATTGCATTTGTGGACATTGGACGGGAGGCAGGCGACGAGCCAGGGCTCGAAGTTACGCGCTCAATTTGTAGAATCAGTACGAAACCACGTTAACAAATGGTCTGCGCATGAAAAGCATTAGTAAGACGACGACGACGTTGTAGTGTTTAACGCCCGCTTTTACTACTACGGCACCGCAGGCGGTGACACTGATGATACATGAAGATGGAGCACCGGTGGAATGACATGGCGGGGGAAACCGGAGCACCCGGAGAAAACCCGCCCTGACGCCGCTTCGTCCACCACGAATACCACATGCGTGTCCCTGGGATCGAACCCGGGCCGCCTAGGTGGTAGGCGAGCGCGCTAACCGCTCGGCCACGGCGCCGCCGCATTAGTAAGAGGTTGACGTAATAAATTGCAACTCGCTGTCGGAAAGCATCACCCAACTGTATTTGTAGCGCTGAAGAAACAACAGAAGAACGCACGGGCGCGCGCGCACACACACACGCACACACACATGTATGACTACACAAATAGGTTGTGTCTTGAATCACCAGTCACATTTGTATTTGTTCCTGATAAAGAAAGGGACGGTGTAGCAAACTTTATTGGAACAACTATCAATAAACTGAGGTCGCATATTGGAAATATGGACCTAAGTAAATCGTGCTGCAACACGACGTGGTTCTCCTAATGCGCTCAATCATTTTTGCCATGGTTGTTCAAGGTAACGTGTAATAAAACCATTTATATAAATGTCTATCTCGATAAATATGGAATAGATTGTACATAAGTGAGTAGAGAAAGTCATGTGAGTTCATACATTAGCAAGTTTCAAAATATTGACTTTTTTGATACCCAGTATGGTAGAAATTTTACTTTGTACTGCACATTATTACGAGTGTTGCTATATGGTTTAGTTTGGCTGGGGGCACATTCAACATTTTGTTGCACTTGGGCATCACCATCCATTATGTCCACTGATTCTATTTGTTTAAGAACAGCCATGAAATTGTTAGTTAACCAACAGAACTTTTTAAGAACTTACGTCTTTGCAGTGTTAATATTGTTTTGCTGTATTCTCAACTCGAGGTTCTTTTCACCTTTGGACGCAGATAGACTTGTGGGGCAGTATTTCTCTGTGGCAGCAGATGTGAATACTCAGAAGGAAACTTGGATCAGCGATAGTAATGGTCGTATAATTCCAGCCTTTTTTTAAATAATATTTTGCGTGTCTTGGCTGAATCAGCTGCTCCTAACTGCAGAGCATTTTGTTGAAAGGAAAGGATAGCTTACGCCACTGTTGTTCTTGATGATGAATTGCTTTCATATGGCGTTCATAAAAAACGAAGAACGGTAGATGAATAAGACGGCTATTGCTCTTATGATTTATGAATGGGTTTCGTTCCGGTTTCGCTGTGAATGTGAGTGATTTGTGGAGACTTGAGTTTCTTAATATCTTCTCTTGGCGGATCATGGTTATTAATATTATGCAGCCTAGGTAGCGCTGATGCAGCGGGTTTGCTGAAGATAGTCACATCAGATTGAAGGACTACAGAGGGCCTAAAATCGTCTGAGACAGCCACATGTGGTACATAACAAAGAGCCAGAAAAGATGTACGAGTATTGAAGGAGAAAGAAGTTATATTCTGTATTTTGTAACACATGCCAGAAGAGGCAGAATATTATTTTTGTGCACTTGACGACGATGTCTTATGCTCTAAAATTTGAAAATCCAAGCAGAAAGTGACACTGTGGTAATCGTGACGCACCATCATTATCTTCATCAGCCTCGGTAGACTTTGGAGTACTGGCTTGCTATGCCCAAGGATTTGAGTTTGAGATCCAACCCAAGACGATGGTACTTAAGTGTGCATAGGTGCGACAATCTCAAGGCATTAGATTTACTGCCATATTAAAACATCTTTATGGTAAAAAGGACCTATAGGCGCCGACACCTATTGCACCTCTGCAGCTACCAGTTTCGTAAGTAAACTTTTAATTTACGGTCATTATTCACTGTCGTCAATACCAACATGTATTAACAAAGTAAACAAACCATCTACAGAGAGTCTACCAGTATTCCTTTCCTTCGTCAGACGTATTGTGACAAAGGCGACAAAAGTCCAGTCCATTTTTCTTTCTCGCTTTATTTTTCTCCATAACTTTTGCACAAATATACAGTTCTCTCTCACTGATGTTAACAGTCCTCAGTCCTTCGTGGTATTACAACTCACAATTGTTTTCCTGTTGTAGCTTTGACTCACTCACTGACTGTATTTTATTATTAGTTATTATTATATTATTTTTATTTATTGTTATTAATTTTTGCTTTCTCTACTAGTAAGTAGGGGATGTATTGTATTCCACCCAAAAATTTGATTTCGAGATTTCACCGGAAATACATGTTTTGAGGCACCCTGAATCCAAAAAAAGCATTTTTAGAAAATGGTCCGTGTGTGTGTGTGTGTGTGTGTGTGTGTGTGTGTGTGTGTGTGTGTGTGTGTGTCAGTCTGTCAGTCTGTGGGCAGCATAGCTCAAAAATGAAAAGTCAGTTAAAAACCAAAGTTGGTATTTAAGTTTAATGTCTTTCAAGGAAGTGACACAAAGATTTTGAAGAAAATAGCCCCACCCTAAACTACCCTTTATATGGAAGATTTTTCGAAAATTTTGATTTTCTTGAAAATGGATCTAACGATTTTCATTAAAATGCCATATGTTTGAAATATTTTGATGACAAATGAAATGTATATCTTGAATTTTCTGGCTATTGTCCCTGTAGTCGTATTTACTCTGGATGAATTTTGCATAACTGGTAAACCGTTAGAGATAGACCAAATCATACTGTACAAAAAATGTAGATCTTGCTAAAATACACAATTTATGTCTCCATAAACTTTCTTGTAGGGTGAACCATTTCGGAGATATTCCTTGTTATGTGTGTGAGTTTCGGAAAACTAAAGTGTGCAAAGACAACGGAATCTCAAACATTTGACTATCGTACAAAGCCTACTGTATTCTAACAACATTCCCCTTGCACCTACAAGGAAATAAGCAATAAGATAATTTGTACAAATGTTTATCTCAACTAACAAAAAAGAGGATATAGGAATAAGAGTTTGTAAGAATGGTTAGTTCAAGAGTAGAGAAAGTCATGTGAGTGCAACACATCAGATTTTTTATAGAATGTTTATTACTATGCTCTTAATAATCATAATAATAACTGGTAATACAATACAGCAATAACAATAAGAAACGAATAAGTGCCAATGAAACATTACGTGCCCTCATGTTTGCATGTGTTTTGTTATGGCGCATATATCTATAATCCGCTATAATCCGTGCAACAGGTTGCTGTCTATCTCTTACGCTTTACCAGTTAAACCGATGTATACAAAATTCATACCGAATCATACCGATTCCCGGCAGGAGCCTTGGAATGTTTCTTTACTTAGAATCCTATAGTGTAAAAGTATATGGGAGAGAATTTGGTTGTGTTTCATCTAAAATGATTAAATACCGACTTTAAAGAGCCTATAGTCAACCAGTTGTTTTTAAGTCAAAACCAAAGTAGAATCATAGAAGTTAAAGGGGCGTTACTGTAGATACAACGGAAGAAAGGTGGAAGAAAAAGAAAGAAGTACTTCATATGGTATTCGTAGAAAATTCAAGATATAACTTTTATTTTCCATGAAAATATACCAGTATATGGTGTAATTAGATTACGTGGAACCGTTTGAGATAAAATAAAAATAACGGAAAATTTCCACGAAAAGGGTAGTTAAGGAACATCAAGATTTTCTTCGAAATCATCGTGTTGCGTTTTTGAAATAACACTATGCTATTGAACTTCTTAAAATCATTCTTGAATGAAGCTGCTCTCTCTGGCACGCACTCTTTTGTCTACATTTTTTGTTCGGGAGATCTCAAAAGTGTATTTCCGATGAACTCTGTGTACAATGTGTGGGTGGTATACACTACTTCCTCTGCTTGCAGTATATAAGTAGAAGAGAAAGGAATAATTGAGAGAAATAAGGCGAGTGAAAAACTTATAAATCAGCGAACAAATTTCCATATTCCATAATTGCTTGTATGTTTCTGAATTCTCAGAAGAGTTTATTAAAAAGATAAGAGAAACAGAGAGAAAAGAAAAAAGCAAAAACGTGCTCTAAATGTTTTATTACAAGCTAGCTACTGCACAGCTTCAGATATGTGCGACAGTCTACACAATGTCTGTTCATTGCGTTCGTAAACTAAAAGCATTTCTATTTCTATCTGTGGCAATTTTATGAATCTAACATTACATTTAAACGCATGCTAATAATAGCTTCTGTTTAAAATACGAGCATTTCGTTACGGTAACTCCGGATGGAACATTTAACGTTGTGTGCAGTTACCATAAAATCAAATTATAAGGTCCTGCTGGACCATGTGGTTTAAATTTGGTTGGTGTTTATGTATTAAATGCAGCACAGTTATCACAGGAGAGAAACATCCGTAACAGCCTCGTCTACAAAGTATTTAATGAAAGCTTATTTTTCTATCTTCTGGTGTCGAGATAAATGTTTGCACGTCTTGTTGCGGGTGCAAAGGGGACAAAGGAGGTCCAAGCAATGGTCAGATCTTCAATAAATGGCTAGCTTGCAAATTATAAGCCCTTTAAATGACATCGCGAGAAGCAGATGATCACCGAATGTCAAAACTTCTATGATAATACGTTGGAAAATCTAAAAGAATGGCATTAATATATAAACAATGTTTAATCCCACAAAACATTTGCTTTGCATGAATTGCGTATTGCAAGAGTATCTGCATTTTTCGTGTAGTAAAACTTGAAGTTGTACAAAATTACAGAAAAAATTCAGAATGAAGACTTCATAATTCGCAAAAAATTCAAGATATTGAAGCAGAGCGGGATTGCTCAGGCGATGTCTGTGACGTGCATTCGGGAGGACTCAGGTTCAAATCCCGTGGACCGACCAATCTAATTGGAACTTTTTCGTGGCTTCTCTCAGACTCCAAGGTATATACTGGATTGGATATTTAATACCACTGCCCAAGGTTCCACCTTAAGACTAAAATAATACTTAGTATAAATGAAAAATTGATGGTAGTAGCGAATGCTGTGCTCTCTATCCACAGATAATGAAAGCAGATAGGCGGGATTGCACCCTAATGCAATCTGCTCTTCACAGAGGCGGAGATACATCTGCCATACGTAGATCCCTCTGAGTACTTGTGACGTAGCAAGGTGGTGTGCTATAGGAATGATACCTAGAGAAGGCTCATTGTCCGTCACCTACCGTTCTACCAGTATGCCCTAACAGATCCGTCGCGATATGACTACGTAGTTAAAACGAAGTAAAAAAAAAAAAAAAAAGATACTGTAATTTAATTGGTGGTAAAAATGTTTTAAAGACATGGTATGTTAATCAAAATCGTTACAGCTATGTTGAGAAAATAACAAACAAAAATGTTCCATATAAAGGGCGTCTTCCTTGAGGTGGGGTATTTTCTGGATAATCTTCGTGTCGTACGCGGAAAATACTGCACTTAAATACCAAGCTTGGCATTTATGTGACTTCTCGTTTTTGAGTTAACGTTGTTCGGACATACACGAACGTTGTTCAATTTTGAGGGAATTTCAAAACATATTTTCGGTAAAATCTCGATGTGGAATTTTTAGGTTGATTATAATGCTTCCTCTAGCTCCTAAGGCAAATGTAAAGACAATGAAACGTAGGCAAATGTACCTTTGGTCTGAACCATTTTTTCAAATGAGTTCTTCCACGAAAGACTACAGCAAACCATCTCACAAAACCGCGAAAAGAATGTTATTCAAATTAGAAAAGCTTTTTGAACTTCTTGTACCTACTGACATTCAAGTTTCGGGATATCACCCCAAATCCCCCACAAAATGCAACCTGCGACCTGCACTCCCAAGACATCTACTATTATAATAGCTATCTCGTTATACCTTTTCTCCTCAGGGAAACGGTAAGTCTTTTTCCACTTGATATTTTAGCGACGGCGATATAGATGGCTCAGAATGATGGATTGCGAAGACACACTGTCATTAGTGCCAGATGAGCTAAAATTGTGTTCTATACAGGGTGGAAGGTGCTGACGTTAAGAGAGTGGTCTACAGTATGAATGCAACAAATAATGTTATTGCAATTTTACTCATTAAGACATGCATTAGGAGAAAAAAAGGATATTTCTACTACAGTTTAAGAAAGGCCAATGGGTAAAAATGAAGAAGTGATAAACGAAAGTATATCATTTGCAGAGCAAATTACACCTAATGTCTTTTTCTAGCAAGTCTAGTAGTTTAACAGTAATTAAGATTGAAATGTTACGTGACACCTTGTTTTGTACTTGGCTACGTTGTAAGCTGGGATGCGTGCTGCCATTCCGCGACGCAAAGAAGGGGTTAAGTAAACAAAACACGCAACACTGGAATCCATTTTACTTTTGGTCCACTACCTTAATCGAAGCACAATAACAACATATTTCAACGGGTATACTGAAATTGAATCTGCCTTCGTCAGTTTTAAACGGTTGAATAAAATATTTTTCAAAACTGCGAAATGAGCCTTAGACTGCTATGCGCTCTGAAGTGCAAAGAAAGCATATGACAAATTTCATTCTCATATACCATCTTTGCAATATCGCCCGAGAGTTAGATGACACTTCTCGCAGGTCTCACTGAAGTTGGCCATTTACATTTGGGAAAGATAGTACCAGCTGTCGCGTCCTGTTTCTATGTAGGTAAAAAGTTTGATTGCGAATAAGAGCAAGTTTAAGGTCCGAGATAGTATATTTTGCTTTAAAAATGTTTAAACATCCAAGAAATGAATTAAAACCAATGACCTATTTCTTGCCACTTCCCTGTAATGAACAAAATATCAGCTTGTGCGAGAAGACTTAGTTACTATTTCCACCGCTCGATGTCTAGTATGTTAATTATTGTTTGAGTAGCGTAAGTATAAACTCCGCATTTGGTAGCTTGGTTTATTTTAGCTCTAGCGGCTTCAGGTCATATGTTTCTCTCAAGACCATTGACAAGAATGGCGTATTTTACAATTAACAAATAGCTTTGAATTCCACTACACCTGTATTTCCCATGTTTTCCTCCCTTTATTTTAATTCCTAAGAAGAATTTATAAGTATTAAGTATTCAGTAATAATGCAGTATTGTCTAATATTTTGCATTTCTCCTCAACTCGCAACGGGCCATAAACGCTACTTGAATGTTCGCTTTGGCTTCACGTAATCACTGCCAGTGAGCAAATAATCTCTGGCTGTTGTGTTGTTTACTTTGAAGTAAAAGCATTAACATTCACATCACGACAGATGCTTCAAGTTGTCCCAACTGTTTGACTTTTGCTGCGCACTAGGTCCGTAGATATCTGGAACTCCACAGACACCAGGAGGCGGAGGCTCTTTAGTTCCAAAATTAACCCCGCTCCTGTAACCAAACATTTACACTGAAGCTGCTCGCCAGTTATTCTTGACAGACTGGAGTTGCAGGTACATACTACTAATTCATCTTGTTTGGATGTTCTTAACTTTACTACGTTTGTCTTGAAATTCTGAACAAAGGATATACCTACATGAAAGTTACCTGCAGTTATTGCGCATATCTGATATAACTAATATGTTTAAGTTTTCCATTTGTCCCTTTTTTTATGTTCCATTTAACATCGAAGGACATTTAACCTCTTAGAACAATTGCTCAAGAGCAATGGTGTTCACTCGCTTAACGATGGCTTTAAACTTAGAGTTCGTATTACTTTTTTCTTTTTTAATTTATTACATTAAATTCACATACACACACACACACACACACTTTCACACTTACATTCATACTTCCAGACTCTGGGATGGATGGGGAATAATCCTATTGGGGAAAAATAATAAATAAAAATAAAATCTGCATTATCACTACCCTGACATCTAGTATCCAAACCAGGGCGTTTTTCTCAGATTTTATTTCTATTACAACTGTATAAGATTCATTTTACATACTTTGGTATACAATCCTCTTTTTTCAGATGTAAACTAATTCTATAACCCAATTAATAATATAACAAAAACACAAATTCCATCGCGTCAATTCTCATCTGCTGGTATATTTTGGTTTTCTGGATCTTCTCTTACTCCATCTCCTCCTGTTCTTTGGCCTTGTAATGTACTCGATCTCCTGCGATCCATTGTCTTTATTTGTTGTTGCTGTCCATTCCTTTGTGGTTCTCGACTCTTCTGTAATTCTAAGTATTCTTTCATTGCGTATGTCGGCACCACATCCGCAATTAACTGTTTGTAAAGTTTTGGCATTCTCCATGCATCATAAGGGAAGAAAAATCCCTACCCTCCCAGCAGGGAATCGAACCCAGGATCCCTTACACAGCAGGTAGGTGCTCCACCGACAGAGCTACGGGGTCAGCTATCCCTTTAATGTCTTTGGTCATATAGGGCTTTTTTTGAGTCGAGAGACAACTGGTGTTTTTACTCGCTGAACTGTAAAGTATCGTAACGTTGATTTTGTTTTTTATCATTTTAACAATAAAATACTCGCGTTCGCTTCTACACTCATTCCAGTCTCTGTGAGGGATAGGAATTATTGTCGTTAAAGAAAAATGTTGAACCCCAGCCGACAATCGAACCCGGTACTTTTAGCTTGGGAAACCAGAACGCTAACCACTCCACGCAGTCAGTTTCGATCACATTTTTGTTATTATTTTTTTATTGGTACTGTAACACTAAACTTCTGCAGCTAAAATTGCTTTATGGATCATATGACACTTTCTACCCATTATCATTTATTTTTATGTAGATTCCACAAATTATTAGAAAAAATTATTTTCGCATCTACTTCATGTTAATCGAAAATAAATTTCTGCAGAAATAATTTAATTACATATTTCGTTGAAGGTACATACAAGTGGGATAGAGGAAACCAAATCGAATATCGATAGTCAGTTTTTCAAAAGCTAGTCGCTATATGCTGTCCTAGAAATGCCATGCTTTTTTATGAGGTCTCGAGAAATAGCTAAATAGCGACAGCACTTTAAAATGACTTGTATTAAAAAATTTAAACTGTAAGAACGCATATCTTGAAAACCAGCGATGTCACAAAAGTTATTTGAAGCAAATTGTGTATTTTAAAGAGATCTATATTTCATACACTGTACGTTTTTATCTGTGTTATGATTTTCCAGTCATACAAAACACCCTTCCGAATGTAGAGGACTTCGTTCAAGATATAAATATCTTATACATGTGCTGTTCAATCAAAATCGTTAGAACCATTTTTGAGAAAATCTAAAATTTCGAAAATTATCCATTTAAAGGGTAGTTTAAGGGGTTGTTTTCTTGAACATTTTCGTGTCGCATTTTTTGAAAAACTTGAACCTAGTTATCAAGCTTGGTATTAATTGGACACTTCGTTTTTGAGCTATGCTGTTGACAAACAGATACGCGCGCGCTTACGTTTTCTAAAAGTGCTTTTTCCAGGGTTTAGGAAACCTCGCAATGTACTTCCGGTGAAATCTTGCTATCAAATTGTTGGGTGAAATACGTCTTTTACTTACTGTAAGTATCTAGTAGAGAAATAGTAAAAATATGTTTAATCCATTTACGGCTTAATAAGTCAGATTAAATGTTTTAAATCCGTTTGGGATTCGAAGCCTGTTCTCTAGCGTGACAAACGCCAGCACAAATCATTACAAGGAGCACCAGATGTTTGGAATGGGAGTAGATAAATGCATTAACACGGTTTCGGTTACTGCCCTGTATTTCATTATAGTTGTATTCCGTTTCTAATGCTTATAAAAATTAAAGAAAAAATCTAATTGTTACATTTGTATTTCTTTATCTATATTCTATCTGTATGGTGGGTATACAAACTATGTTATGAAAGGTTATTTTGCCTAGATCTTGGTAAACCTTGCCAGAAATAGCCACATTACTCATTTCGTTATAAATGCAGAGAGTGTAACGATAGTGAAATGTTTTAGAACTTGGCGCTATACGCTGACCTTAAAACTTCCTATTGTTTACATGTAATCGCCGGAAACGACTGACAGTCGACAGGATTGTAAAAGTATGACAACGTATTGAACTATTTGAAGCATTAATATAAGAAATAGCTATGCATTAGAAACTTATTCTTCTATCTACTTCGTGTTAATCTTGCTGCACAATTTACTGTAGATCTCATAAAGGCACAACATATATGTGAAATGCCCGTACGTACGTGAGTGCGCGCGCGCGCCCGCCTCTGTCTTGTTTGTGGGTATTTTCCATTGAAGCTTCTTTAAAATGCTGTTCTAATTTCATCCTCAACCTTCTTTTTTCTAATTTTATTTTCTCTAGTGAGCCCCTTAGCATGTAGCTGTATTACATGGTTTTATATTACCTCATTTATTGTGTTAAGTTACAATAATTACAGTAATTCAAAGATCATCAACCCTTCTTTTACTAATTCTTATAAAAACTAATATTCATGAAATATTTTACGTCACCAAACCAAGAGCATTAAATAATGTAATTATACTCTCACTTTTAATAAACACTGCACCTTCTCCACTCCATTGATATCTATTCAGCCCAAGCTTTAAAAAATGTTTAACGGTAAAATAAATAAATTTAAAAAAAAAAAGAAAATACCCATTTTCGAGGTGTTAATCGAGATAAGCATTGTAAATGGTTTATTACGTATTTCCTCTTAACTACATAATTTTATGTAAAGCCAATAATTGACAGCGACCTGTTCATAACCGGAGAATGTTTTTGTGGACACCCTGTATAACCCTGAAACTGGACACCCTGAAAATTTATATCCATTATATATGACGGTCAGGCAAAGAAGATAAGGGACCCTTTGAGACCTTTAATCACGATCCCAAATGTTAATTGTTTGTGAGCTTTCATTATTAGCAGTGTCAACGGACTATAATTACTGTGGTATTCTAATACTTTGCCTACAGGTTTTCATTTCCTCAAAGGTTAGTTGTTGAAGCATTGAAAGGATATGCGAACTGCCCCCTACTTAAGAACACTTACTGTTTTCGTAAGGTTTTTGTGACAGGTTCCAGGATTAGTCACAGCAGGGTTTGCCTTTTGTTGTCACTTCGCTGTCACTCAGGGAACCTTAAAGGCAAATAAATTGCTCTATTAATCCGGGCAGTTACTAAACCGTATCCTAAATTTATTTTAACAAGAGCAATGAGTAGCCTTCCAGATAGTTTTTATAAGTATAATTAATGAGAAGGTGCCATTTCCTCTCGGTTTTTTCACGCCCATGGAGAGAGAATAAGAATGACTTGTGCAGAGCCAGCTGTGGGCCACAGGTGAAGCTGTTGGCTTGATGGCAGATATATCCCAGCCTTGCTATGACGTTTCTCCTGATATCTGAGGTCACGCCGCCTTAACTCTGAAATGCTACAGCGAATCTTCCATGCAGCCTGTCAAAAGCTCCGGAACCTTCACAAATGCCTTTTGGCTCAATAACAACGCCTTCCAATGCATTCATCCTGAGTATAACAGTTTAACCTAAGGTCTTCTAGACCGTACGTTATGTGGAATGTAAATGGAATAAAAGGAACATCAAAATCGCTGTTTTGAGGCATAAAGGAGGATTCATCTGAAGATCTTCCCTATTAAACGTACTATCATTTTGGCAAAAATTTACATCGTGGTGGCAGCTAGACGCTTAGAATGTATCACCCGTGAAAAAAAAAAAAAAAAAAAAAAAAAAAAAAAAAGTCGCGTGGAACGTCAAATTCGTCAAAGTCCTGCTCAGAGCCTTGTTTACATCACCCGCGATACAGTTGTGTAGCGGCAGTATCAAGTTGTCACCAGTTCCAAATCTTAATATTACTAACCCACATGATCAATCAAGGCACTGTGCTGTGTAGTACTCGGACGAATTGTGTACCGAAATGTTCACTCCGAGTGTCATCGGTTCAGTCCTTGGTATAAACTAATTCTAGGCATTTAGCAGGATTTTGTAAATTATATTCTTCCCACAAGGATTGCCCACTCTAATATTCATAAACTCATAGAATATAATGCGAATGGAGCTTAAGAATTACGGGTGGATGTGTAAGACGATAAGAGTTTAAGCAGTGTGCGTCATATTAGTACTTAAACACTGCTGTGTGTTTCAGTTTCCCCTAAAGAATCATGTTCGCAGAATTCACTAGTTTATGTAATTCGAATGGATTTTACCGATCGCACAACCTTCCTTATGTGAATTCACAGTCCATTGTGGCTCGCTCAGGCGATTTCGTCTATGGTCTGCATTCGGGAGGTTCGATCTCAGCGGTCGGTCGCCGGACGGTCGCCGGACCCATAGGTTTTTTCGAGCTTTCCCCGAGACATCAGACGAATGTTGGGTAAGTTCATTACATCCCCAAATTTTCCTGTCCCTCCGTTCCAATTCATTTCTGATTTCCTTTCACCCTTCATCTGACTGGTGTCTTTAGGGCTAATAAGTGTCGGCGGGGGTCTCGGCGTTGTATGGCCGGGAATATGCTCTCGGTAAACCTTCGTCCTTCGGCCGAGCGGTCTCCGGTCACCGAACCCCCCTGCGGGATGTCTAAGACCACGGGTGGGAGGAACGCCGGTTCTGCTAGACACCGCCGGGGAGATTCAATGTATAAATGGTAGGGACGCCCGTTGTGCTAGACACCGCCGGGGAGTTTCAACTCATAAATGGTGGGGACCCCACCCTCTGCTCTATCATGACTCTTGGGTCGGTCACATGCTGTCTCCTCCCGGCTCATCCTTCCTCTTTGCGGGACTTAGGTACAAGATCTTCATGGCCGACGTGTCGAATCTCCTCCGCAACGCCTATTCTATCCTATGCTATCCTATCCTATCCTTTCTGTGGCTACTCACTATAATTTTCTGCTTTTCTAGGAGCTTCATTAAAAATAAAACTCATGCCTGAAAGAAAATGCAATATTCGAGTCGTGCGCGTATGGAGACATGTCAAGATTTAGGTTTATTAGGGGAAGTTTCTTAACAAGTTTAGGCTGGAACGTATGATATAGCCAGTAACTTAAGAGAATTATGGGAGACACAAAATGTAATGGCGGCTGATAGCTAACCACTTCATGATCAGACTCTCTGTTTTCTTTCTTTATTTTCTTTTCCTTCCTTCCTTCCTTCCTTCCTTCCTTCCTTCCTTCTTTCTTTCTTTCTTTCTTTCTTTCTTTCTTTCTTTCTTTCTTTCTTTCTTTCTTTCTTTTTTTTCAAATAAATTTTCTGGGTGCAAATGTTATTTATATCACCGGATTTACAGCCTGATTTCACAGCCTGCTTAACTATACAGCACCGCAAAACGTGACAAGCCTCTTATTGGATATTGTGTTGACCAGTTCCTCCTAAGTCCGCCATTAAATTTTGTGTCTACTATACATAATACGCTTAGAACTGCACTTTAATGTACATAAAAGTATATTTGCCATCTTGTAATTACTATATTATCAATCATGTGCTGAGTTTTATGGTTCACACTCTCGTTGTAGAAAAGTACTTTGCTTACACCATTTTCGTTACCGTTTAAGAAATTCCTTTTTCAGAAAATTCGATGTTTGACATGTGATCCAGATGAAATGAAATTGTCCGTGCAGAAAAAACGATATATTGCATTGTTATTTCAGTAGTTATAGTTGAGAGTATTGGATTAAAGTGGCCAGTGTTCGTATATTTCACCAAAATTGGGAAACTACTGAATTTCATAATGACTGAGATTTGGATGGAGTTTGGATTTCCATGCATTGAGGAGAGATACAGATCAAAATCAACAGTGAGAGATGAAGTTACTGGTCGCGCGCAGTGTTGCTATGAGCAGATGCTTTCATTTCTGTTTGTCAAAATATTGAAACAGAGGGAAATAACAAGAACCGTTTTAACTCACAAATTATCAACTGCTGCATATTTCAAAACTTTAACGAATACAAGCAAATTTTATTGTTTTTACTCAATTACTACGTGCAATTAATTTACATAGAATTTTAAAATTTGGAGCATGGTTATTATTTTTCTGCAGCGCTTGAAAAGAGAGGTATGATAATTTATTGGCGAAACGCTGCTATTGAAGATGATGTAATTTCGTTGTTGGTTCAACAGAAGCACTCCAACCGTTTTCATTAAAGGAATTGCAGATAGAATGCTGTTAATGACACGTCAATAAATGCAGACACTTGCAGTTAGAGGCACTCCATGCTCGACGTGACGAGCGAGACCTCAATGCTGGCAGAAGTGGCCTGTTGTCAGTCACAGTTCAATTCCCCAATAACATTCACAGTTGAGCATTCCCAGTCGTCGCGCCGGGTCGTGCATGCGAATATTAGATTTACTGCTGCTGTTATTGGCCATCTGCATGGCTCTGCGGCAACTGAGATCAAGTGGGGCTATTCTCGATCCTAGTTCTGATACGTAAACAGCACTCGGGGAAATCTTTGGGTTTAATTTATCATACTATTAATAATAAAAACACATTTTAGGGTCATTACTGGAGACCTGTTGTTAGGCACCTAAAAAGTTCAAAATGGGCAAGCGAAATGGCAGTTAAAAATGCAAAAATTGGCAAGCAAAATAGGCACTAAAACCATGAAATTGGAAGCTAAAATCCTTACAGCTACATACAAAAGCAGACAATAGATCAGAAAAATGAACACTATTTGGATTGCTCTTGTTACCAATTGAAATAAGACATTTAAATCATGCAGTATTTAATCAAATTTACTTACGTGATACATATAGATTAACACACAAATCACATAATATTAACATATAATAGTGGAGCCTACCCAAAACGTTGTATGAACAATACCGGTTAGTAATTTCCTTAATGCATCACTTATAATACACAATAACTTTTGTCAATCATTAACAAACACATTTATTTCACATAATGAAGAGATATTTTTCAAATTTTCCACTTTTAAGTTGTGCCTCCTATCAGATAGTACTTACATTTTTGAGCACTGAAGCTGTCCTTTCCGCTTCTACTTATGTTATTGGAGCGTATTTGAAAAGTTCGAGATTTTGTGGATCATTATCACTTGAAGCACTGTTTTCTCCACCAAGAATGGTCCCTATGTTCTTTTAATTGTTGAAAGTCATTATCCTCTTGAAGAATCCGCTCCCATTTTTCTCTTACACGCTGACCTGCATTACCTGGAATAACTTGAATTTTCTAAGTAATTTTGTCCACAACTTGCAGTCAATTTACTAGTGTTTTATTTCTCTCTTCAAGGCTATTGGCATATGGTAGCACAGAATAGTGATATGTGGTGATTGCCTAACATGCGGTGTCTAGTCATTACTTCAAATCTCTGGCAAAATACACACTAAATGTTCTTATACCTAAGTAATTTCTTGACTTATGAACTCAGTTGTCTTTACTTGAATATTGGTAGGACATTGAAGGAAAACATCAAGCGTTCCTGGACGTAGTGAGCCATAATGTGGCACCACTCGCATTTGTATACATACTCGCAGATAGAAATACAAGAGCGAATCAACACACAGACGATAGCATTTGGAACAGAGACCATTTATAAACTCAGCTGCATATTGGAAATGTCGACTTGTCTAATCCGCGCTGCAATACGACCAGGAAGTTAGAAATATTCTGCTCTCCAAATGAGCTCTATCTTTTTTTCCTTGGCTGTATTTCATCATGCCGAAAGTAAAAATAAAATTTCCGCGAATACAGTCCTTCAATTTGTAAACTTATAAAAGGTGTTTGTAACCAATTGTAATTAAGTGAAATGTACAAGGAAATCTACAAATGAAGGCAACTTCTTAATCATTCTTTGTTCTTTTTGGTCAGTTGTAATACATTTAAGGTCATAAATCATCATTTTAAGTTCAGTTTTAAATATTCTTTAGGTGATCAAAATCCTGTCCCTACAAATTATTTATATAAGGTATCTCTGCACTACCTGAAATTATCTCGATATAATTCATTAAGGTTCTATTTAGATGAATGGGCGGACGGAAGGACGTATGAAGATGAGTATCTGCTAAAATAATTCTACGTCTTTGTTCTAGGTCCATTCATTGGAGAAGCGTGTTGTCAGCATCCAATGTCAGGAACTGAAACTAATGGGTAAGTCTAATGTTATTAAATAACACGGAGTTCTTTGAGACATAAGTTAACCTGTGGTAGAATTATGAAATATATTTATATAGTGGGTATTGATGCGGAACGCTCTGCATTATTACATTTTCCGTAATTAAAACAGAGCAGTTTGACTTACATTTGCAAACGCTGTAATTCTTAATGTAATATTGTGAGATATGAGAAGTCCAGTTATGTTTTCTGTCATTTTATTTCCCTTACAATTGAATCACAAAAACACAGTCCTCTTTTTATCGTTATCACAACCTATAATTCGTCGTGACCTTGCAACTCTCTCTCTCTCTCTCTCTCTCTCTGTCCCATAGATTGCGTCCGACGATACACTCAGTCTCTAAAACAGGCTTAACTGTTAACAACTGTCTCATTCAACAGTAAAAGACTCGCGTCAAAACCTGACTTCTCGGTACGACTCCCTTATATAGGCCAGGCGAATTGCCGGCCAATTCTCTGGAAATGGAACGCCCTTGAAGCTTCCCACAAGCAAGTCGGCACGTGAACGGCGTCTAGAACTGCGTACAACTGCTTGTTACCTTGTTTACTGGCAGACGTAGTGGTGTGAGGTAGTCGACTCGGCTTTCCTTTGACGGCGCGATGTCGGAATATTATAGACATATAGGATGCTTTCTGCGCCTACTGTAATATCCTCGTAACACGTTTTTCCACCGCTTACGTCAAATTATAGAATAAAGAATGTACCTACCGCATTTCAAAAATATATTTAACTCAATCTGCTGTTAAACCAATAGTTTTAAAACACTGAACTTTGCTAATGCTCACGACTTACTAGAACTTTATTTAATGACCTTTGACCTATTAGGTAATATCGGACAATGAATGAAATGAGTGAAATGATGCTCAAATGAACCCAGGACCCACGGAGATTAGAGCTTAGAGCTATAAATATTTCAGGATAAGAGAAAACCCCAGGGAAAACTGATTCGGCTAATTCGCCCTAACCGAGATTTGAACTCGAGACCTAATGTGAGGTAGCAACACCCAGAGGTGAGTTGCTTTAAGCTTATAATACCCGTTTATCATAATCAGTTTGGTGTTAATCTGCGCAGTCTTTTATTGATGTGTGGTGTTAGGTGCCTTTATACGCTTAGTCTTTGTGCTTTAAGCTTAATGAGTTGGGTTTAGAGGAAAACCAACTAAGCAGGGGACTGTTGTAGGAAATGTTAGGCATTTTAAAAGTAAATGAAGTGTAGCTCAGAGTCACAATGAGGTAATGTCATTTTAGGGATGAGACATCTTGTATTGGCCAGTACAGCTTGGTAACAATGAATACTCACTGTGCACTACAGATGGTCATATAATTTTGCATTAATATGTACATTTTCTCGTTTTTAAATTAGTAAAGAGAGGTGGTATCTAGGCAGTACTACTCGTGAAAAAAGTGACTAAATGCCGGATTTTGTGACAAGAAATTATTTTAATTCTAAATAGTCCCTGAATGGGGCCCTTAAGAATCTCATGAACCTGATAAAACCTCGTCCAATTAACCAATCGTTGCGCGATATGTCTGTAACACGACTGGACGAGATAGGGCTAGCCTCGTTTGCAGGTGAGTGAATCAGCTAGCTGTCAAGTGCTAGATTAGTTCTCGCCGACCATGGTTCAAGCCTGGGAATTGTCTCACATCACTCGTTTTGGTTGATAAGCAAGAAGAGCAGAACGAAGTTTGCTCATGCCACTGTTGTGGTTTAATTGGAATTGCCCCATTGCGTTTTGCAACTGTTTTAACGCACGAAGGGATATCTGCTTACGTGGTGCTCTGGAATGCAGTTAGTGCATTTTACTCGTTTATTTTTGCGGATAAGTATGCCACTTCTGAATATTCTGCTATCTGTGAATGGAGGAGTTACAAACAAGAGTGTATCGAGAAAGCCAGCAGCTCTAGCAGCCTTGTTGGCAAATTTAAAAGCTTAGTGAGCGGCCCAAATGAGGCAGGCACTCGAGCGCGAAGCATTCAACATAGAGCAAATATTGTTGGAGTGGCCAGGTCAACACCGAGGGTTCGCTGGTAGTATAAAGCAGTGATGTCAAACGGTGCGCTTGAGCGCAAGCGCGAGCTTCGGAGCTTAGCAGGCTCAAACTGCCCGTAACAGCAACAGTTGCTTGCTCTGCTTGGAACAGTATTATTTCGGGCTGTACAACGTGCACACCATGAAAAAAGCGAAACCACTTTCACATTTACAGCCTCTTAATATAAGCACAGGAATTAATAAGTGTTGTGAAATATTGAATGCTCTCTTAGAGGAGTTTGGTGGAAGATTTTCAGATTTGGAAGCTCTCACATCTAAACTGCATCTCTTTCCATTGCTCTAGTCTGTTGATCCCGAGAATGTTCCAGTTGAATTTCAACTAGAGCTTACTGATTCATACTGTAATTCAGATCTAAAAAAGGCGTATAATTATAATAATATAGACAATTTTTATCAAGCTCCTGATCCACAAACATACCCAGCATTTTGTAGATTTGCTGCAGCAATTACTTGTATGTACATATATTTGGCAGTACATACACCTGCGAACAATTTTTTTATTTAATGAACTTGACGAGAAAAGTTATGTTGGTAACCTTACGTCTGCCGTGAGACTTGCTTCTGTAATTATGTCTCCCAAATATTAATATGTTGGTGGAAAAGCACAAAATGGGCATAATAAATGCGGAATTAGATTCAAAGTCTGACCACGAGTAGAGGTTTTTATTTTTATTTTGTTAAGAAGCAGTTTGTTTCCTTTTGAATTGTAGATAAGGTTAAAATTTATATTTAATATTCCTTTTTGTGGTTTTAATGTTTTGTTTTTGAATAGTTATATTATTGCCGTAGTTCATATTAAAATCGTATGATCACAAAATATATGCAACTAAATACCTTTAAACCATACAAGAAGAAACACAATAATACAAAGAGACTTCATTTTCCCTTTGAACCTCGTACACGCATGTTTTGCTTAGCGATACCACTACCGCAGTCTTTCTCGGAGCGCCTTATGCCCGCAATGCCATGGTCAGGAAATTGCGATTGGCTTGACATCGCTGTTATAAAGCATCAAAAAATGTATGTTATTTGCAAACAACCTAACGGGTAAGGATATACTCAGCAAAGACTTGCAAAATTAAATAGAGAACGATAATAACCCTAGCTATAACTCCGTGGCATATATAACTTCTCAGGTCATATTCTGAAAATTAGGTTGTTAAAACCTATAGAAAAAAAAGTATTGACAATTGCAATATGGTAAGAGTCATCGGGGCTGTGAAAGCACTTCTCATCCTTTATTCCTGGAATTTTGGCTTTTAGGGCTGTCATTTTGCGAAATATATGTGCTCTTTCTGCTTTGTTATCCACAAAAGAAAAAAGTAGATGTAATATAATTACCCAACATTCCAAAGAGCGCCTGCTCTTTCTTTGGCATTTTTACGCCCAACGGCTGCTGTCTCAAAACATTAGGGGCTGAGATACATGGATTCTTTGCTCATCTGATGGTGAACGTCATAAAATTTGACATGCATGTATGTTATAGAGAGAGGAAATTTATGAAGAAAATACAGAAACGAAAAGGAAAGAACGAAATGTAATGAAATCTTTATTCCTAAGAAAAAGGGAATACAACCTTATTTTGTAATATTAAGGTAACGTAAATTAAAAAACAAATTAAATCAATTTATTCATGTGTGTATGTTTTACTCTATATCACGTATGACACTGTATTTCAGTAAATAATAATAATAATAATAATAATAATAATAATAATAATAATAATAATAATAATAATAATAATAATAATAATGCTCTTGAAAAAGTAATATCTATATAGAGTGTCCCAAATTGAGGTACACACACCTTCAAACGCTATTTCCCAGCAACGAAATGAGACAAATACAGTTTTTGTGTATGATCCAGAAGGCACTGGAAAAGCATAGTAACACTTTCATCGTTCTACATATGTGTATAAATAAACATGGCGGTGAGATTATCATCCGATGAACGTGTTTACTGAATTATTATAAAGTGGAGAATTAATTGGCATAATTGAGTGCACAGGGGGTAAGGAAAACCCACACATATTTGAAGAAAATGTAAATCTTCTAGGAGTAAAGCTATGGTGTGGTGTATCTTGCAAAGGAGTAATTGGGCCCCACTTCTTCGAAGAGAATGTCACGGGTCAGACTTACCTGCAAATGTTGGAAATCATGATTGCACGTCTTAATGATCTCTTTGAGAATCAAAATGAGATTTACTTCTCCACAGCTCACTCCAATGTCGTGAGAAAATTTCTGGATCGCTTATTCAATCAGAAATGGATAGGATGAAGAGGATTATTGTAACGGAGTCCCTTCTCGATCTCCTGATTTAACCGCTCTGACTTCTACATTTGGGGAAGTTTAAACAACACGGAATACACCACAAAACCACACACACTGGAGGAATCGCTGTTAATTGCTTAGAATATGAAGTTTTATAACGTTGTACTCTATGGCAGTAAACAACCGTATTGAGCCCTAAGAGTGTATTTTTGGGCTTTCTGGTACTCTTGAAAGTGTTGCTATATTGCTACCCTTTCCAGTTACTTTCCATTACAGAGGGCATACATTCGAATCCTGCTTCTGTGTGATTCAGGATCGTTGATAGTCTAATGCAGTGGATAAAGCTAGATTGAGCTAGAACAAAATGTTCACCAGAATACCAGGGGTTTTTCCCATCCCTTGTTAATTCACCCCATGCTCCTTCCCTTTATTTCAGAGCGCTTCGTTAGCGACGATAAGGTTTGTAGTTATCTGTAGCTTGCAATCGTAGTCGGTAATGGCTGTAAGGTGGCATGCACTTTCTCATACAGACTGCCGTAAAATTGAAATAGCCTACTTTCCCAGCAAAGAAATATTATCAAAGGCAGATAAACGTTTCTCTCCGATAAGGATTTCTATGTAACTGAGTATAATTTTGTATGTCTAAGCCAGATTTCTACTTCGACTAACGTACCTATACTAACAGTAAGTAGGGAAGTTATTGTAGGTATTCCACCCAAACAGTCCTTTTAATTGGATAATCATGGCAGACACAAAATGTAATGGCGGCTGATACCTTACGACTGCTATTCTCTTTCATGCTGTGCAACTAAACTTTGTGGATGCTAATGATATTTATACATCACCAGCTTACTAGCGTGATTTCACAGCCTGTTTAATTGTACAGCATCTCAAGACGTGCCAAGCCTCTGAGAGGATGTTGTGTTAACAGATCCTTCTGCAACCGGCCATTAAATGTTGTATCAACCATAGCTTACATCAGAAACAGCTGCGAGGTGGGCCTTCCAAAATGCGTTTTACCTTAGGCATTACTGCACACACAAAGTTGGAAGCTATCGTTGTTGCCGTCCTTAACAACCTTCCTCACTAATATTTTAGTGATGTCCGGAGGCTGACATCAGACTTGACATCGGTGTATTAAATGTCAAAATATTAATAAAGAGTGTAAATCATATGCATGCAATGTAAACCAAACATACTATGGACATCTCTCCAAGTTAAAACATCAAAAGCACCTTTAACGGAGATTATATTGCGAAGCTGCAGTAATATTCTTGGAAAATAACAGGTTACCCAAAGGGGCAAACAAGTATACTTACACAAAAGAAGAAAACAATAGCACACGGATAGAATATCTGGTATTTAACTTGGTTGCGGTTACTGAAGTCTTGTCAATTAATTTATTTATTGATTTAAGTGCTGTGCTAATGTTACATACATGTTTGACATTGGCCCTAGCCATTCATTAGACAGTACGCAAACCCATAAAAGTTACAAAATAAACTTTTTAAACTGCAAGTCTCATCCTTGCACTGCCCTGTTCATTGACCACTTCCTTTATTTCTTACATTCCGTAAAAGTTCCTCCCACGTTTCCCAGTTCTGACTGGCCTTTACAACTTTTTTCTCTCTGTCGGCTCTTCATTTCTATTTAATCATTTCCCTACAAATAAATTACATGTGTAAACTACATTTTGTTTTTTACCGGTTTCGATAAAACTTAAACAGCATGTTTTGTTCACATTTTTGTATATAAAATTTCAACTTGGTATGTGCAGCGGTTCCTAAGTTGTTTTATTTGTGTATAGATAGCGAGTGACGCTGCCACTGCGGCAAGACATTACGGGAACATCTTCATTACAATGTCTGATACAGCCGCCAGCTGGTGCCATTGCACTTGTGATGGATGTGGATTAATGTGTAGTCGCCTTGGGTCAATTTGCGACGCTCTACAAACTAGCTCTTCCTTATTTAAGCGAACAACGTTCCTCTTGAAATGTGTAGCCATCGCAAGAATGACCATCGTATCGAACTACAAGACAGCCTCTGTATGTAAACTCTGAATGCAAAGTGTTATAATCTTAATATATCTTCCAAATTATTTTATGAAAATAAATCTTAAGGATGCGTTGACGTATGCGTGTAAAACATTGCACAACATGGATATACAAAAACTTGACAAACTCGGTGATAGGTACAAAATGTACCGGTTTTCACTATTCGTTTCCTGGAATTACTTTTTCTGCAAAACTTTGGGAAGCTCAACCATATAATCGAGTTATCACACACTTTTACTTAGAAAGCATTATGAGGGGAGCAGCTCGAAAATATTGCTTTAGGTTAAAATAAGACATAACATTTACCCTTAAACTATTGGGTTGCTTCAATGATTTCACACTTAGCGTTTTATTTATGATTAGGGTTGCTCCCATGTTAGCCTATACACCCTGGTAGGTAACCTGAGAATTTACAGTCTGAAAGAATAGAAACATAACTACACACCTCATAGATTACACGTAAAAAGTGCGGTCGGAGGTTCTTTTTTTATTCAGCCTTCTAAAATTAGCAGGAGGCGCGATTCTTTAAGAATAATTCCAAATTTTTAATTAATTTTAGAAACTATATCTCTGGGAGCCAATCGCTTAAGAACAGAACAGTTGTGTGCAACATTACCCTTTGATGATTCCACAGTATTTATGTTTACGTTAAGAGTTGTAAAACTACCTTAGGCTACCGTAGACATCACAAGTAGGTGGAGACTACGGTAGTTTTCCTGGTAGAATTGGTCACTTAAGAACCTACCTGCATTACCTGAGCGTCAAGTGTGTTGCATACCTATCGGGCTTTACCTAATCTTCATTGCGTTGTTTACGTTTTTTGATCATGTTTTACTAGATTCCTGGGGAAACCGGAAGCGTTGAACTTCTAACCTTCTCGCTTAATCCACGGAACAGTAGTGTTTTCAAGAACACTTGGAAGCTGCTCTAAGTATACTATAGTTCAGATCGAAGTCACTGATAGTGATGTCTAGTGATTATGTTGAAGCACAATCTTTGTTTTGACCACAGTGACCAAACTGGTGATTACAGGTTTTGGTGATCATTATATTTGAATTTCTCACTACCGAACCGTAGTTTTGGTGGAACGCAACACTAGTTAACGCACATGAAAAAATTGACTTACAAATCATAACTGCAATATATCACATAAAAGGAAACGAATAATTACATTTCTGCACGAGTGCCTTTCCCCCCTCCCCCCTTAATTTCGTTCGGCAGTGATTTACCAAAGCTGAATGTTCTGAATATTGTATCCAAATTGAAATGTAAAAGTGTAACTAAAAATCCTGTTATACTGTGTGCCGAATTCCTTCAAAATTCCTTTGTATTCTCGAGAAATTTCAACTGTAACACCGTAAAAGCCAGATGAAAGCTTAAACAGGTAAATGTAGTTCTAAAATAATACAAATTAAGCCAGTATTTTCTCCCTTCCTCGGATTCAACCAGAATATTTTGAAAGTTTAGCTCTCCTCTAGGACGCATTGAATGAGCAACTGAGGAGGTCTGCCTAAAACAATAAAACTATTTGAAATCCATCCACGGGTTTGGTTAAAACTCCCAATCGTAGCGCTATATTGATTTATACACGTGTACTATCGTCACAACGTCTGTATATAACAAGTATTTCCTAACAAACCATTTCCCTGCAGATGTGCACATCGTGATTTAGCTTGCGTAGGAAATTATACAAATTTGTATGAACTGTACATAGAATCGTTTCCTCTATCTGTCTATCTTTTACTCTGCGAATATCGGAATGTGATATTTATGGTGGAAGCAAAATGTAATGGCGACTGATAGCTGACCCCTACTATTCTCTTTCCTGCTGCGCGAATAAATTTTGCTAGCGTAAATATTTTTATCACCGGCCTTGCAATGCTATTTCATTGCGTGTTTAACTATACAACACCGATAGGCGTGGCAAGCCTCTGATTGGATGTTGTATTGCGCCACCCGCCGTTAAATTTTGTGTCAGCCAGTACAAATATTAATGACTTTAATTGCTGCTATAAAGTTTAGTTTATACATTGCTCGATTATATTTCCCATTATGTGGCCTCGCGTTGAAAATGCGAAAGTTAGACATTTTATATGTTTATTTTTATGTTAACGATCTGAGAAAACAGTTCAAGTGCAGAACTTAAGAACATATAATATCTTCTTTGCTTGCAGGTGGCTTTCTAATCGGCGTAAGTTCTTTTCCGACGTTAACGACACGAAGAACCCATTGTCAAAGCTTCATTGAGTAGTGAGGACGAGAGGAACTTGGTTATTCCAGAAAGGACTCCAATGTATCTTCTAGCGGACATCCTCTCGAGTTGGCAATGCCTTGAGAAACTTGCCAGATGTTCTAGTGACTCGTTTCTACGACTGCTTTAATAAGCAGTAATATTTCTCCAGAACTGGAGCACGTGCTGAGAAGACTACTTCTCCTAAATTTAGAAAAGAAAACATCTGAAGTGTAAATCATACGAGTTTCTGTTCCCATTAATGTTTCACAGTGGTTTCCATAGGCAGGCCATAAAAACCCAGTTTAATCATGATAAATGTGTGCAGCCAGTGTGGTTGTTTAAGTACCGTTCTTACGGTACTTAAATGGTCATCATCTGATGTGAAGTCTGCAGTTGAAAGACGTTAAACAAGAGCACAGAAATCATTTTGGTTAGATTATTCCGTTCTACTTTATCATATTACGTATGAACAATAAAACAAAAGAAAATGTTTAATGCTAATTTTGACTACACCATGACCCACTAGCATCATGTGTAGAGTGAATTCAAATAATGAAAACGCACCTGCCGTCACAAATTGATCGGTAAACCACATCGAACTACTTGATTGAACTTCAGAGGGGAGTGAGTAGGTCGTAGATTAATATCGCTCTATAGTACGTATATCCCGCCTCTGTAGTGTCGTGGTGGCGTGTCTGCCTCAGAAACAAGAGGTCCCGAGTTCGAATTTTGGTTAGGGTGAATTATTCAGATAAGGTATTCTCCGAGGTTTTCCGTTATCCTGCGAAGACGTATGTCGGGTAACTTCAAGTTCTGTGGACCTCGGGCTCATTTGAGTATCACTGCACCCATTTCATTCATTCATCGTCCCATATGACATTAAGTTGGAGGACGTTAACATACTTCTTTATCTTGTTACCCTCCCCTTGTGTAGGACTTACACCCCCTAGGACTTACAAGCCTGTGCCTAGGATCAGATACTTGTCGGGGAGCAGACGAACCTATGAACTGGGCAGAGTGAAGACCTGGAAGCGGGTAATCAGGCAAGCACTAGGTATGAGAGTGAGGAAGAGGATGATATGAAATGCAGGCGAAATCGATGGATGGAGGGGGTAATGCTGGCATGAGTGGTGGGGGAAACCGGAGAACCCGGAAAAAACCCCGCCCAGACACCGCTTCGTCCACCACGAAGACCACATGCGGGTCCCTTGGTTCGAACCCGAGCCGTTCTGTTTATAGGCGAAGTGTCTGACCGCTCGGCCACAGCGCCGCCCGGAGTTAATAAAAAACTTCCGCAGGCTATTCCCAGAAAATTTAAAAGAAACATTTGTTTGTCCTGTAAAAATCTAAAAGTATGTGGTATTTTAATCAAAAGCGTTAGCCATGTTTTAAAAAGTCAAAAAATTGTGAGACATATTATGTAACGGCAGTTTGGGCTGTAGGGGTTTTCTTGAAAAGCTTAGTGTCGCCTCTTTGAAAGATACTGAAGCTTAATACCAGGTTTGGTATTTGTCTGTCTTTTCATAACAGATTGACAGAACGACGCGCGTATACACACACACACACGCGCGCGCGCGCGTACACACAGCCCTACATACAATCACACTCTCACAATCTGAATTTTTGTTTAGTTCAGGGAGCCTCAAAATATATATTTCTGTTGGAATAGCGATATCGAATTTTTGTGTACAATGCAACACTTCTGGCTACTAGGTATATGGTAGAGAAAGTAAAATGATTAATAACCTAGATACTGAAGCTAAGCCTCTAGCATAAACTACTCCCCAAGTGTAGAGCTTCTAAAGTACTCAGTATTATAGGTCATGAAGCAAGACGAGCAATTCCCTAGCTGCACAGTGGCAACTCTTCACCTGAAAGGCTGATGGTGGGGGAAGTTACGCAATCATGTATGCGCAGAAGTCATAACGTCTCCGTCCACGAAGGAGTGAAGTTCGCTAGCATAGCTTTAGTGCATATTGCTAATGACGCATTATAACGAACAAAGTGATTTGGCTATAACTATGGCTATGTGTCAGCAATTGTTTCAGCTGCAGGCTGTTATAGTAATGTTTACTCATTCCCCTATGCGCAAGATTTGTTCATGTCTCACCTCACGACCTATATCACACTTTGTATAGTTCGGCCGAAAGTCGGCTTTCCAGTTCCTTACAAAGCGACCGCTTTATTTAGTGTCAAACTACCACAAAGTTAGAACAAAGAAGCCGAACTGGAAACGCAAAGAATGGCTCAACTATATGTTCTCATGCCCGCTTAAACTTCTCATGCCTAACTTTTGTTAAAATTATCCCATCTTAATTTTTCTGCCGTCGTATCTATTAATGGTTAAATTTGCTGGACCCTTAGCTCAGTCGCTAGAGCGCCCTTCTTCTGTGCGAGAGGTACTGTGTTCGAGTCCCGGCTGGGGTAGAGACCTTTGTATGGTCAAGATTATTCCCTATCCTCCCCAGAGTCTGGAAATATGAATGAGAGTGTGACTGTGTGTGTCAGGGGCGGGCAGAACAGTGTCCGCTCTGAATCCACTGTGCACACAACCCGCATTAATATTCTTACTGGTTTGGCGAGTGGTAGTTCTTAGCTTCTTAAACTCTAGACGGTGGTGGGTTGGTACAGTTAACGATCAGCGCGTTTGTTTCAAACAGGAAAGAGGTTGTCACACTTTTACTGTGTGAAGTTGGAATTAAAGTTGGAATTACACACATTGTCATCATCTGAACATATGAGAAGACGTTCAAACTCTGGCGTAGTATCTGTAACATTGCGTAGAAAACTTATATTTTGTATGAATAATTTGTAGAGCCATTATTAAAACACGTGGTAAGTGGTAGACAAACTCGTGTGATCGATAAAATTTTCTTTTATTATTTTTGATTGGTTTTCGTTCTTGAAATCAGAAACTTCAGTCACTTCTTTATAAAAATTTCAGATTGTCATCCTTTCTTAATTTGAGTTAAAATATTTGTTTGAATCCGAAAATAAGGTGAATAAAGGATGTTTGAAGAGAGGTTTCCAATATAAAATAATATGTAAAAGCTACTGCTATCCAGCGATAGCTCCCTCAAAGCGTACATAAATCTGAAAAATCTTGTTTTACATTCAAGTGGCTTTCTCAGCCCTTCTTTTACAAATTAATGTATTCTTACAAATCCTTAGTGTTATGTCTACTTCTTGTCATTCGAGATAATCTTTCATTATTCATTCACACATTTCGTTATTGGACTCGTATAAAACGAACGAATATTCAGATTTTTAAAAGGCAGATCGCTTATATGTTGGTTTTGGAATTCCAAGTTCTTTGTTTAATCACGGAAAAAATTGAATAGCGACCTCCCACTCTAAAACTATTCTTTTTACCATTCAGTAACGAACAAAATCTCGGATATGGTTAACGCCACAAAAAAGAAAATAAGGTAAAAAATAAACAAGAAGGAAAAAAAATCTCAAATTGTGTGTTTTAATGATTAAAAAATCCAGTTATACATTTTTTTGTTATTCAGGTATATTAAACATGCGTAATTATCATCAAAATCGTTTGAGCAACCATTTGTGAGAAAATAAAAACTACCTTTACCATGTGTTTTGTTCTCCCTCTCCCACCTCTCTCTCTCTTACTCACTCTCTCATCTCCTCCCCCCCCCCTCCACACACACACACACACACACACACACACACACACACACACACACACACACACACACACAGAATCCTTTCTAAATAACGTTCTGTTTTCATTCAGGGAGGCTCTAAACATGCGTTTCCGGTGAAATCTGGGTTAAGTGGAATAGAGTAAATGTAGCTATCTTCATGATACCAAGTTAGTCCTTAATAATAATTTACATTTCGTCTATCACGGAGAAACTATGACCAGTAATTTTGACAGTACTTGTAGATGTCAAAGATGTATGTGATTTAGCATGATTACTTCATTTCTGTTCTGACCTTACTGATGTGTATGGAATTTTCTTTATATCTCATTACAGCTCGAGGTGCAGGTGGTTTTGGTTGTGCTGTGTACAGCTTTTATAGCTTCAATTTATTCTGTCAATACAAATTATTCTGAAGCAGTGAGCTTCTGATATGTCATTGATAAGTGATCGGTGAACAATATTCATGTTTTTTAAAGGTTAGAATTTGGTTATTTTTCTGATTATTTATATGCCTATAAACCGTCACAGAGTAACATAATTTCACAGAATTACCTTAATTTCTGGTCATGTTTTTACTTAAAAAAAATATTAATTTAAATTATGTTCTATTATATTTCTTACAGAAGTTTTTTTTCTCCTTTCTTTTCAAGGTTGGTCAGTTAAATATCAACGATACGTAACAATGCTAATTAAAATACTTTAGTATTACGGAGTAACTTGTATTTGCCATATAATACTTCCTCTATTTACTATACACAGTAAGTAGGAGAAAGTAAAAAAAAAAAAAAGAAAGAAAAAGAACGAGAAAAAATACAGATGTGCGAAAACGAGCCTAGAAAGGACCAATGCTTAATGATGAGTTATGTAATTGCAGAAATGTTATCAGGAAAGAGGAAAGGCTTTCTTTCTTACCTTTTCTTGTCACACTTTACTGAGCTTTTTAAAATTAAACCGCATTAGTTTTTGTCCATTTGGCCATTAAGAGCAGTGCAGAGAGCTGCATCACTGGACAGACTGCCTCATGAACAGATCTTTTAACACCGACAGAGGGAGGCTTTGCATGTTGTTCTCACATGTAGGGGAACAGGTCTCTCAGGCAACGTTCTTTGTGTATGCAGGCCTTTTGAAGTTGCCTCGATAATATCTCTTGAAGCTCGTTTAAACGAGAAGGGGAATTTGCATCTGGGGTCCAGCACTGCATAGTTGGCAAGATGGCATCACTTCGTTAGGCTTTTGGGCGCGTTCGCAATTCGGGATCGTGTTTCTGCGGTCTGTGTCCAATACTTCGAAACTTAAATATCACATTTGTGAAATGGAATATGACCTGCGCTTTGTAACAAACGTTTATTTTCATTTTTGTCATCTCAGAACTGTAGGCAAATGTATTCAGGGCGTGAGTTTTTCCACATCTTTTTTTCTGTCGAATTTACTCCTATTCAAACGTATTCCACTAAATAGCAAAACGCTCTACATTGCCATCATGGTTTTCTTGTGTCCTTTCTCTTTCAATCTCTTTTCATTTATTCACGTAACATTTTCAAAAGTAAAAGAAATAATGTTTTATCTGAGGTTTCGGTAAAAAATAGAATGATTCATAAGTGATTTAATACTATATTTAATACCGAAAAGCATCACCTGCGGTGAAAGTGGACGCTGGGTTGATTCCGCGTACCAACGTGACTTTCGGAGGGTCTGGTACAAAGTTTTCCCAGCTTCGTGAGGTTACGATGCTCTATTTTCAATTTTAGTTCCAGTTACATAACAGCAAAACAATCACAGTGAGATCATTACTCTTAAGATTAAGAGTAGTTAATATAGTCTCATTTTATAATTTAACTTAATGTGCAATTTGTACAAAAATGTCATTACACTTTCACACTAACCTGCTCGGACTCATGTTTGCTTCAGAATCCAGAGGGGTATATTCCACAGAAAGTATTCAAAAGATTTGGACGACTTGGTATATTCCAAACCTATAGGTACTGAGCATTTTGACATAAGAAACCAGTGGTCGGGAATGGATGCCACGCTATCTTGAAAATCAGCTTTACAAACTGCTTAAATTTTCACATTCGTAACCAACCTAGAGCTCACAACAGGTGTTCAAAGTGGCGACCACCTGCCTCATTACGAGTACATGCATTATGATGACGCATGACATTTTGTCGCACCCTCTCCAAACTCCCTGGTGTGTGTTGCACATTTACAGCTGCAGTTAGGACGCTAGCAAACAGTTCCTCGAAAAGTTTATATTGGGGTTTCATACTTCAATGTCTGTATGTGCCACCACAATACATTTGCGTTTAGTCTGTAAAGCTTAAAACCCCTAACCTCTGTCCACTTGAATCATTGTAAGCGTTTCTTGCAGCAAGTGTTGAGTTGTACTGATGTTTTTCCTATGCAAGATAAAGTAAGACCATCTGCAAAGAGACACGCTTTAACAGGTGATGATAACCTTGTCACAATGTTATTTATAGCTATTTAAAACAGTACTACTCTGATGACCGATCCTTGAGGTACCCCATGTTTTAATGTGAATTTCTTTCATACAATCCCATTTATCCTGACTTGCATTTGTCGATCCTCGAGGAAGTTGATTAAGAAGTGTAGCATATCTCCTGAAACGTTCCTCTTTAGAGCGTCTAGAATATAATCTTTTCATATCCTGTCGTATGCTTTTTCAATGTTTAAACTACTACGCAGTGTTGCTTGTTGAGGAAGCCATTCTGAATTTTAGATTCTAGACATATGTGATTGTGGTTAAGTATCCCTAAATCCACTTTGCACTCTATTAAAGAATTTTATGTTTTCAAGATACTACCGTAACCTCTTATTCACTCCCTTCGGTACATTACACATGGAGTTAGAGCAGTAAGATCAGTAACTTTCCTTGAGTATCAAGTAGTGTGACGGTGCATAATTCCGGTTTGCCTTTTGCAGCTCAATTTACAGAGAAATATCCGTATAGTTACATTAAGGGTACATTGATTGATTTTAAAACGTTAGTGTTCAAATAGTTCACACATTTTGCTATGCATACCTGTAAAAGTATTGCATTCATTCCCAAAATGCCGTATCGGTCTTTGTAAAACCGTGTTAGGTTCTTGGCTTTCGTGGACACAGGCTACGCCGCGGATCGGAGTGTGGTGGTCTGATACATGGCTAACATTGTATACCATCATAACAAAACTGTCTTTTGTATGACTTCAACGAGCAAATATTTGGTTGTTTATAACATGTCTTTTTCGACGCCATGTATATCGCATTATAAAGTAAATAAGTCCAAGATTTAACTACCAAAGGATGTGGATGATGATAATGATAACATCCTCAGTATTCGCTGTATAGGCTGAGTTCGTGCCTAATATAAGCGATTTTAAAATGAATATCTGCTTCCACAGATGTATGCCGCCTTTAACATCTAAGTTCATATCGGCGGCTCTGCGTTACAAGTGCCTATCGGCAGTGTTTACTGGTCTACTATTGTGATTTGGTTTGTTTTATATTGGATTTTCTTTATAAAGTCATATACGCATTCATATTCTCACTTATACTTTCACACTCTAAGGAGGAGACGTAGGTTTAAGGGTGTCAACTACATGGTCATCAGCGCCCTGTTCAGACTCTAAAGAGGATGAGAAATAATACTGGCATATTCTCATCCTCTAGCCGGGACTGGAACCTGAGACCTCTTGAGTTTCAAAGCTAGTATGCTCACCTCCAGACCACAAGACAGTTTAATGAATTTTGTCTTCGCTTGTAAAACCAATTATTATTTCTTTACAGATACGGCAGAAGTTGGATGGAATATAAGATTTTAAAATTATGAATAGTCCTTAGAATATTTGCAAAATAATAATGACAGTTCTTCTTGAGAGATATTTGTTTATTGCAAGGTACAAACATTTTTTATCACTTTCTCTACAACCCTGACATGCTAGGCTAGTTTGTAGTTGTCTTACTCCAACTCAGGGCTCCACAAGTCGACTACGGCAAGGAAGAGAACTCTTTATTTGTTATTCAGGCCTGATGCTGTCCAATTAGCGGAGCAGTTTCTTTGTTAACAGGACATCTGCTTATTGTAGGTTCTCACTCGTGCAGGGTGTGGTCTCTGGTTAACGTTTCTTCAAGGCTAAGAACTTTTCAAACCCACAACTTTAAGTAGAATTTTGTATTACATAAAGTATTTTTTTTCTTTTGATCCTTGTATACTCGTAAACAGAGTTGTGAATGCGTGTGTATTCTGGAAATCTGTTGTGTAAATCCTTTCATTGCTCTTGTTTTACGGATTTTATTTATTTATTCAGAACCTGTGGTGTGATAAGTTTGCAGCATTCCATAAACGTTCGTGATTGTAAAAAAATTATATTAACTACGAGACTGTCAAGAGAATAGGAAAATCAAAGCCTACGTAGCTATTTTGCTCTCAATAAAATCAAAATTAAGTTCAACCGTTTAATTACCTTACTGCCAAATGTGCAAAAATGCAAATTAATGCCTTTCAGTACTTAAAACCATGTCCATACTTTCCATATTTCTGTGTGTTCCGTGTACGTTAAGCTTTACTTAGCACAAAAAATATATACTGTATTCATTTATATAGAACGCAATTTCAAAAATAAAACAAATATTAGTTCCTCTCTTCTCCCTTATAAGCGAAGTTCCAAAAATCAGGTCATTGTCCCTCCTGAAAGATGTGGTGCAATTCATCTTTTGACATCTTCAGAAATCACCTCCGCCAACTACAGAACTGAACTGAACGACTACCCTACAGCTCCTATTTAGACGTAAAAAAAAAAAATTACAAGTCACACGAAGCAAGTTCGTGCTTCGAACTGCGGAAGACTTCAATGATTTGTCAGACCAAATATGTATTGAACAGCAGCGCTGGAAAATGTGGAACCGTGCATATCGTGGTGTAGGCACCAACGAGATAAATGCATCTCAGGTCATTAACTGCAAGTATACTCAGTAACTTGAAAACTGGTATGAAGTAGTGGCAAGCGAATGTGCTGTAAGGATTGAAAGTCACGTTGGTGGATTACTACATCTCAGAAATCGACAATGTATTCTCGTCTGAGGAACGGATGAGATGGCCGAAGCGTAGGGGTTGTATGGGCTGCAGAACCTGCGAACGCAAACGATAGAGCTCCCTAAGAGTTAGACGCTTGACCATCCGGATGCGGGGTGCTCGATAGCGACCACACCAATCCACTGGAAAGTGGCTCAGAGGCTCCCCTTAGCGGAAATGGGAGAACTCTCGACCCAGCAGAGGAGGCTCGAACGGCCACCCTCTGACGGAGCCGAGAAGTTCTAAATCGCATGCATATGCGCCATCTGCGATGCGTCTACCTACACACAGCCCCCGAGCCAACCTGTAATGTGAAAGAGAGAGATTAAATGAGAGAAAATGGGAGAGAGGAGACCTGTAGTAGAAGACACGTTCCCAGCATTCGCCTTGCCGACCAGATGAAAGCACCGAAAATCCCATGGTCAGTGCGCGGCCACCAGGAATCGATCCCGGGACCTCCGGATGTGGGCCTAACGCGTTACGACGGAGCCATGTCGCTCGGTTTGAGTTTACCGATGTGCGCCGATTATACGATAACAATATTTACGTGGCTGGTCAAATCGCGGTTATGGATTAATTTTTCAGACCGAAGAATGTTTGCCTTCCAACTTACGCGCACACATTATTTGGAAGAACAAATGATAACTCATGTAACACATTTGGGATTCTGTATTCTTGTTCCCTACAGCAATCGACCTCTGGTATAAGCATTTGAGTGTCGTCTCCGCATCTTAAATTAACAAATCCATATTGCCTAGACTGAAGAAAATATCCCGTAGACAGTAATTTATCGTAACTAATGCGAGTGGATAGAAAAGAACGAGGTTCGATGTGGGTAGTATACTAAACGAACGGTGTAATATTCAGAGTATGTATGTCTTTTTTTAAAGCCCAGGAAGCCCCTCACACAAAAGTTTGTTCCACCTCCTTATGTAAACTAAATTCAAAATACATTTATTTGAAGTATTTTGACCAATTGACATACACATTTTAAAGTAGATAAGGTTGCTTCGAACCATCCCCATAATCAAGTTTGGTTGCCCATTTATCAGTTGGAACCTCACAGCGGGTGGTGTCGTTTTCCTCCAATAGTGGGAGGACATCTACAACTTTTAACGTGGACTTCTAACCCCGTTGGATATACAACATAAGTTAAGAGATGAAGGCCAGGATAGCGATGACTTGAAATTGCCAACTCTAAACGAGAATCGAACCAGGATTCGGTAACAGAGCCGCAAACAAAAGTTGTGAGCTCTCCCTCTTAGATAATATGATTATCGCAAAAACTAAGGATTCCAATGTAAACAGAGTGTATTTTCAGACGCCGGATAAAATTATGTATTCTGGTCAGTATTTAAATCCCTGTGAATTGTACTTCATCTTACCCCAGTAATTGTTAATTTAAGCAGTGTTATGTAATTACAGTAATTCCTTAAAATTGTCTTATTACCATTTCTTCACACACAAGAGTAGCATTGTATTGAAACTACCTCCAGTAGCATAATTCTGAAAACTCAAACTACAGGACATATTTTCAGCATTAAAATTACTCTTTCGCCATTCAATATAAGTAACACCATGTCTGGAATCTACTTCTTTCGTGCAGACTTCCACAGTGATAGTCCAGAAGGCATTATTCATTTTGCCATATTGAGTGTGTTCTAGTTTTGGCGTTTATCTGAGTGGCATCTTATACACGGAAACGACACACTCTGCTGTTTTGATTGCTGCGTTCCAGAAATGTGTAACATGTTTACTCTAAAGGCACGTTTTCTGGCCTTAGCTTTATGCTATATAAGGCCAATAGCCTTTTAATCTAAGCTTTTGCAGTTTCATGGAGAGAGCTGTAAATATGTCGAGCGTGCTCTTTCATCAAGGTTGGATCCAAGTAGATACTGGTGCTTTTAAGAAACCCTCAGATATGTTTTAAGTGAACTTGGACGATAGAATCTAATTTTTATTTTAACGTAACAAACTTTTTGAACGCAGAAAAGACCATAACAATCGAATTTTTACCCAAGCGCGCTCCATTTGCCGAAATGGAGCATAATCATATCAGGCAATCCAATGAAATGAATAACAATACGTGAACTAAAAGTGCAGCGGTCTCAAAACAACAATTTTACCTCTCCAAAACATTCCATGCATGTTAGTCTTTCCTCAATTTTCTTGAAAAAGGTTATGCATGATCTAGAACATCCAAAATAAGATTCTGTGATCAAAATCGTAGATGCTGTCAACTATTATCATAGATGCTGACAGTATTATTTAACAATTTTTGTTAAAAAATAATCCACACAACTTAAAAATGATAATATGCCCGTACCAACATATTTGTAATTAAAATACTTTTCTAAAAATGCTTTTCTTTGTTTAGGTAGTATCAAAACATATTTCCAGTGCAATCCCAGCATCGAAGCTTTTTTCTCCTCCTTTACTGCAAGTAAAAATGTGCACTATTTATAATGCAAGGAAAGGTCAAGCCCATGTCTTGGTTAGGCCGCTTTACCTATTTCCTACTAGAGGCGTTAAATTATCATATACGAATTATCATCTAATTATTTAGTTTAGTTAGTGTCGCCATCTGTATTCCATAAATCGCTGAAAAACAATTTATTACACATTACAGTTGATTAGCAATAAAATTAGCACTCCATTTCAATTTGACAGCTGCGTTTTAACCACTTTTCTGTCAGTAATTCGTTATTTTTTCAGAAGAAAGGTCATTTGTTAATATTAAAAATAAGCCCGATTCATTTGAGATTATAAACTGGTTTTCTGTTTTAAAAACAAGAGAAGATCAAAATACGTGTAATTCTTGGGGTCCATGCTGAGGTCGAATTACACTAATCGAAATGAATATATTTTAGGTTATTTTTATAGCAACTAACATTTTCGGATCAAATCTCTGCGATATGGTGCTTTAATTCATATTTTATTTATGAAATAGTCCAGATAAATATCAGAACACCTCTTATGAAATTGCTTGTGATAAATTTATTTTTTGGGGTTCCGAAAGGTATTACTATCCTGTAACTTTGTTGTTTGCACCAACATACATTTGAGAACGTAGATCACTTAATACTTCTCTGTAAAGCTGAAATGTAGTAAGGAACTCTTTTGGCAGTGTTGAACGCCCCCTTTTACTACATGCGGCACCACAGGCGGTGATAATGGTACATTAAATGAAGATACACCGGTGGAATGAGATGATGGAGGTAACCGGAGAACCCGTAGGAAATCCGCCCCTGCGCCGCTTTGCTCATCACATATCCCACATGTGGTTGTCTGGGATCGAACCCGGGCCGCTTTGATGCGAGGCGAATGGTCTAATGGCGCGGCCGTTATAAGGAACGGAATTAAAAATCGTTTCTAAACTTAACTAAAAGCCCATATAGGTATATAGCAACATAAAGTATGAGTTGTCATTCATCTTGCCAAAGAAAACCCTAAATTCTTGTGAATGATTAAACACATAATGCTAACGCATTTGGAGGAAGCTTCTTTCATTTCTCTTTCATCTCCAATGCTGCCGACATTCAAAATAGAAATATAACGAGTTTCTTCTGCTGCTTGATGGGAAATGTACCTATGTCGAAGTTGTTACACCTTACCCTATTTAAATGTCTTAAAAGCTGACTTTTATGTCCATATACTTGATTAATATGTACGTTGCAGTAATGGCCCAAGTCTCATGTGCTGCAAAATGCAGATATCTATTGAGGTATTCGTCCCCTAGGAGAACTGTTTCCCGCACGTATTTGTGTCTAGAGGTCGATAAATCAGGCTACAGAAGTGCACGAGGGACTACTTGAATTTGCCCAGGAGAGCGTGCAGCTTCGAAGGATCGTAACATTGGACCTCACTTTAGCCTGAACCGTATCTAAACGGCTACCCTTTGTCCATAGGAAGGCACTTAACCCAGTGCTACGTGAGAAAACTGCGACTATTTTTACCTTTATAGCAGCGGGTAATCTATGTGACGGCGGTGGGTCAAGTACGCTGGGCGCTTATATAGTGTATTGCTGAACTGAACATTATCCTATTATAAGCCAAAATGCACGTAACATACAATCGCCAAGATATGCGCAGTGGAGGGGTGTATAGCTATACTCCAGCATGGCATGAGTAAGTTGGTAAATTAGGACACACAGTATTCCTTTCTTGACTTCCGGTTAAGGCTGCGTCGTATTGGCTGTTACAATCATCCACCAGGTACCACTTTTAACAGCTAAGATGATGCCACCACATCGGAAGTCAAAAAAGAAACATAACTGCCGTGAAAACTTCGGATACATAATATTATGGCGGTGGCCGCACATCAAAGGAGGCGCAAGGCCAGTTACCTCATTCCACTACGTTACTACGCAACACGCGACAATGGCGGTTATGAACAAAGGCCATTTCCACACAGTCCTATAGGAACTCTATGACAAAGTTTTAGCATTATTTCTTAGAAATAATATAATTCAAACGATTCCTTCACTATATTTTCATAAACTTCTTTCTTATATCAAGAATTTTGTTCTTACTTTAGATTCTTGTTGCTTCACTGTTAATAGCTTCATTATTTCCTTATTTTGTTAGTTGTAAATTCATATGAGATACATGAAAAAAAAATATAATCAAATATGCACTATGTGCAAAAGTAAATGAATCTATGCATTCTGCCTCCCCGATACTCTAAATAGCGCGCGCGCGCGCACACACACACACACACACACACACACACACACACACACACACACACACACACACACACACACACACACACACACACACACACACAAAATAAGCAAAGTTAGAGCATGCTGCACAATGACAGGAAGTGAAACTACTTTGATTGTAAGCATCGAGCAATGCGTGTCTGTTAAAATGCCAGGCAAACTTTGTTGATGTTCTTACATCCAAGTTTGCAATGAAGGAAGTAGTGCGTTCTAGAAAAACCTGTTTTACTGCATTGGTAATTCATTTCCTTTCTACTTATGAAATGGACTGGCACAAATTGATGTAGCGTTTGTCGTGTGATTAGGCACTATTGCGTAATTACACGAAGCTTGCTCATTACTAGGGAGTGTACCACGTAATGCTCACTCTCTTACAAAGATCCATCGATGAGCTTGTGGAATATTTTGAAAATAAAGTATCTGCTAAACGGATACTGTAACTCTGAAACATGAGTGTTGGCAGACTTTTTTCCAGGGGGGGGGGGGCCACATGTTGGAAATTTGCAATCATATAATATTAATTGTCAAAATTTATATTTGTTGCAGATAACCGTATTAATTTGTGCTAAATAAAAATTGTTCTTTACATCCAAATTAAAATAATAGTTTAATAGTCAGTAACTGGCTCCACATTAAGTTCACCAACTTCCACCCCCTTGCCCCCGTTTCGCGACGCCCATGCTCTGAAATATTTTACCATCTGTGTCACGGATGTTCGGTGTATTACACTGTTCCCTATCTCTATAGTCCTGTTCGTCATGAAGATGACCTGTTGGTAATTGCTTTGACCTACATATCCGCAGTTGTGCTTTGTGCACGAGTGGTTACGATGGCGGTCTTTGAACAGAGAAGTTCTCAGTTCGAAACCAGCTCCCGTCTCTTGTTTTACATTTGTAATGCATACAGTAATGTATGCACAGAGCCACAACTCGTAACTGATTAGATGCGTACCACACCTGAAGCCCCTGCAATATACAACTATAGCAGACGCAAAATTTAATGGCGGGTGGCAGAAGGATCAGGCTTGCCAGGCCTTGCGGTGCTGTATAATTAAACACGCTGTGAAATCACGCTCTAAAGTCGTGATATAAATATCATTTGTGACCACAAAATTTATTTGTGCAACAGGAAAAGAATAATCTGATCATGAAGTGAACTACGAGATATAACTTCAAGAAATGAACGGGGAACACTGCAAAGAAAGCCTTTTGTCACTGGCGCGTATTTTAGCCCATGTCTGTAGCTGAACGAGTATCATTACCAATACGAGAGGGTCGCTAATATCTCGCAGAGCGCTGTAAAGGGACAAAAATATACAACTATTAAATAAAGAAGGATATTTTGTAAAGAAATCAAACAGAAATTTCGTATCAAACTAGCTGAAATACCCTGCCAGTGGTTTAACGATTTATCCTCATAACTTTTAGACTTAGGTTGCTCTTGCCTAATAGCCTTGTGTTTCTTTGGAGATCTTTAAAAGTTTGTTACTTAATACGCTTAAACAAAGAGATAATTAAACTCTCAGAATATTATAAGGAACAGAAAATAAACAAAATGAATAGGTACACAAAAATACCGGAAAGACATTATGGGAAAGCTCTCTTGAACAGTCACAAGTACCTACTACAAACAAAAAGCTATCAGAGAAAGCCATGTAAATATAATACGTTGGATTTCTATTTCAGTCATATAGAAAATCGTATGAATTGTTTGTAGTAGAAAAGAGAATAGAGAAAGAAATGTGTGTTTTGTAAAAGAAAAGTGAGTGAAGAAAATCTTGCACTTCTATTTCAGAAATATAGGAAATTGCATGAATTGTTTCAGGAAGAGAGATTAGATAAAGAAATATGATTGTATTTCGTAAAAGAAAAGTGAGTAGAGAAAATCATGTGAATGTAATATGCTGCCAAAAAGCTTCTCCGTGAAAAAACATATACGTGCCGAATTTCGCAGATCGGTCAAGCGGTTTTGGAAATTAGCGGTTACATATATACAAACATCCATTAGGGTATATAGAAAAGGATGCACAATGTAAAAAGCGTAACCATGTAACGTTCAAAATATATTAAATGTAACTTCGTCCAATAAAGACAGTCATTTCATTCACCGCTCAGTAAGGTGCTTTTTGTCTTTCAGTGTAGCTTCTAGAAACAGTTTATGGTTTAAATCACATACCAGAAAATGAAATCTCCAGTCCTACTACGAATCCCAGTAACCTCATACCAGTGCTAGGACTTGCTTTTGCTGGTAGTATGTGTGTTGTTTGTATTGTTGCTATGCTCCTGAGCGATGTATGTCTAGTGCTTTGAGATAAAGCTTCGATACTTTAGGAGTTCTAAAATTGGCGTTACTGAAAGCTGTTCCGTTTAACTTTGTGCTAGATAAGAAATGAAAGGAATTGAGACTTGCCTCGTACGTGTCCCCAAAGAGTCGCTGGACTATAGTTGTTGAAAGAGCTTGACTGCGTTTCCTGTAGATAAATGAATACAATTCCATAGATCAATGCATCTAAATGAAAACAAGCAAAACAATGGGGAAAGGAGTAGAGACACTCCTGTAACATGTAGCGTTAACTGAATTGTGAATGAAGCTGATTTAGCTGACGCACATAAATCACGTTTCTGCAATAGCCTAGCTTGGTGACTCGCTCTCGGCTAATACATTTATCTACCCTGGAGATCAATCGGTGAATTCAGTACAAACAAAGTAGAACTTACGACGTGAATAATACAGTGCACGGGCATACCGTACGACTAATTTCCATAAATATTTTGTTTTAGCGTTGTACAACAGTGATATTGAATAAAACATTTGGAAGTAGACAGTGCTAATAGTAACAACAGAGCAGTGTGTAAATTAAGCAGAACAACATTTTCACGCGGTGTTAAGTCACTCAATACTCGTGCAACAAATTCAAAGAAGCATGTTACATCACACAGAAAGTCTGTTTAAAAAAACAGTATACGAGTAGACCATCATTGTCAGGGTATGATGCCGCAACATTTGAAAATAGTAAGCAAAAAGAAAATTGGTTACATGCGCTTGTATACAGAAAACTACTAATAAGAACATAAACAGTTGTAGATTGTCTCTATCCATTTCTATATCTTGAGAGCACAATACCAATTTGGAGAAGTTAGTATACCAATTCTAGTATTGAGAGATATTAGTATCATCCCATCACTAGTAAAAATGTAATCATTTTCGAAATAGTTCTCATAATCTTCCTACATTTTACAACTTATCGGTTTTTCCTGTGAATTTCATTCTAAATGTAACATTTTGATTTACAAATTGTTTCGCTGAGGTCTATACGTGGTGGGGAATAACTATTTATATAATTACACATCGGTACATGAATTGGTTGCGGTGATAGCGCTGCTGCTTATCAAGCGGGGGACCTGGGTTCGATTTCCGGTACCGGCGTGACGATTTTCTCCCGCAGGGAGACCTGGTCCGGGGTGCACTCAACCTCGGTGGGTCCCTGAGGGATCAATTGAGGAGCTGCTTAATTGAAAAGTAGCGGCCACTGGTCGAGAAGACCGCGTAACCGGCCGGGATGGACCGGGACGTTGACAACCTCCCACCTCCAGTACTGCACCCCACTCATCGCCTGTGGTAGACAGAGATGGGGGACGCAGCGCTCGGGCCATAGTCTTGGCCGGGACGGCCTGATGTCCCACGCGGGAGGGTTACACACATGAATTATATTTTCTAAAATTTCACTCCTAAAATCAACTATATTAACTTGAGAGAGGTAAACATTTAACTGAATGCATAATAATAATAATAATAATAATAATAATAATAATAATAATAATAATAATAATAATAATAATAATAATAATAATAATAATAATAATAATATTATTATTATTATTATTATTATTATTATTATTATTATTATTATTATTATTATTATTATTATTATTATTATTATTATTATTATTATTATTATTATTATTATTATTATTAATACTAATTGGGCTTAACCTACGTTACAAAGCCTCTTTAAATCTCAATGGTCTATTACCTAATTTCATTTAATCCTTCGATCCATAAAATTGTGCCTTTTATGCTCGAATATATGCTTTATAACGGAACAACTAGTCAACTCTAATGGGAAGCCAGAAGACTGGTGGCAAATAGTCCACACGTCTAGAGCATTAGAGTAAATAATTAAAACAGCCTTAATTTTCTAGACTCCCAGATATTGTAATACTGGACCAAGATTCCCTGATGTTCACGGAAATAAAATAACCACTTCATATGTTGGGTGAGGTAGCATATATGTATGAAATTTATATACATAATTAACAGCTTAATTTGGAGTGTCACATTTTACACTTGAAACAACTGGAGAGCTGTAAATCACAACAGTGCAGCACTTCGTTTTCAGGTGTTCAGTAGTGGAGTAAATGCTGTTGTCCTGTGCTGTGCTTCACCTCTGCGATCATACTCTGGAGCTACTGATATACTTGGAGAAAAGAAGCATGAAGTTGTGGAAAAACTTGCGATGAAACCTATATCATTACTCCTCTCCCCTAGGCCTGGGACGTCTAACCCAAAATACCAGCTTCCGAGACACCAGTTAGATTCTTCCAAGGGCAGCCACAGATTATTAAGCATGCATGCAACATTTGCAATTGCTGTAAAATCCGCCGGTTATCAAGCTGCACAAAGCCTCAAAGGGTTCAGAAAGCCCCCGACGTAACCACAGCATATATTCCATGCCGGCAAGATAATTGAGTGATGTATCATAAATTGTTCTTCACCAGCGTTTCTCCACAGGAAGACGCACAACATTCACCGTGAATTCTTGATCAAACATAATTATATTACATGTAGATAACTATAGATGATTTTGTATGGCCAGAAATTTTTTTTTGAAACAATCAGTTGTCATTTGTTACTTTTCTCTAGATGGCAACCCCTGTTTGGAAAAGTCGAAAGGCTTCTTTGTGAATAAACATTTTCATACTTTGATTTACTTTTTCGCTACCAGATGTCCTGTGCTTTTTCGACTACAAAGTATTAACAATAAGTCGAATATTCTAAGTGTACTGGGATTACTGAACATTGGGCTGGTTTAGATTTATGTTAAATGAAACTTAAATATATCGTGTTGGACTTTTTTTCTTAGAAACAAGGATTGTAAATAACCTCAAATTGGAAAAGAAAAATTATTTGTTCATATACCGATGGTTTAATTCATAACTTTGTTGTTGAACAACAGCCCTCAACATCAATCTGCCGAACATTTGGATTATTGGAATGTCTTGTCTGTTGTAACAGTTCATCCGAAGAGGACTTAACATCCTCTTTGTAAGAAGCCACAATTCCTCCCAAAATTCTACAATTTTAGACATAAATGAGGTTAGTGCAGCGTTAAATAACGGTGAATGTAAACATATAATAATCCCGCAGAAGACAAAATGAAATAGTCTGCTCCTGTTGTGATAATTATGTATATTCAGGTCTTCGCATCCACAGAAACAAAGCTCATCGTGACGAGCATCGCAGAATACTCCTGAATGTAAGCAGCCTTCCTTCAACCGACGTATTTACAGATACGAATAATCGCATTATTGACAGTGATCTGGAAATCGATCACATATTTGAAGCAGAAATCTCGACATGTGAAAAAGAGTTACAGGCTTTCTTTAGCTCATTCTAGGAGGTTAAAGACACTTTTGATTCGAAAGCAATGTACGAATTTCCGGTCGGTCTCAGAACATGATGCCGCGACATCTGAAAATGATAAGCAAATACAAAATTGTTGACATGCGTTTATACACAGAAAACTAGTAATAACACAATTCAGTGCACAAGCTGTGGCGTTAGAGCTTTTTATAAAGTGAGTGTGGAGTACAGTACTTAAAAGTATCTGTATCGGGTGTCAAGGAATAGTGGTATCGTTCCCTTACCAAGAAAACAATATCCTATTCCTTGTGTACACTGAAATGATGAACCCCATTCATTGTAGTATATCAGAACTGTCCAGAATTGCAGACGAGTAGTTCCATGTCAATTCAACACAGTCATGCGGAATGACCTCTTTGGATTTTCATGGTTTTTGGTATAGATAGTGTATTTATAGGCCTAAACATATATATCACATCTCAGGTCTGTGAGACCATTGATTCTTCAGTCTTTACAGTTAGAATTCTGACATTTTCGTAATAAATTGGTACGTTTTGATATTTAATTGAGTGCAGTACGACAACCGGTTATGATACAACTCCAGGAGTGGTATCATTTTAAAGCTTGCTTCAAGGGCCCTCATATGATATGCAACTTCATAGAGATTAATTTGAAGGAAAAAAATAAAAAATGTGTTTTTAAAAAGCCAAATGTGTATTGTATTAATTTCTTGTTTGTGTTTTGCTCTGCATCTCCTGATCCCGCAGAGATCTCAAAACGAAACTGGGTGGTGTAAGAAGACACCATTATCTTGACTTGAGAATTTTTACAAAATATTTAAGTTGTCACTTTTTGAAAAAACAAAGGTAAGTGTAGGGCGTTTGTACCTGGCCGTTTACGTGAAACAACCAAGTACTGGCGCATGCACAGCCCTGTTGCTGGTTGGTTAATTTTGAAATTTAAAAAAAAAAAAAAAACTTTTTGAAGGTTTTTTCTTCTCTTTTTATTTTTTTTTTTCACCAAAATCAAGTATCATATCATATGAAAGCCCTTAAAGCGAACAGCATATTATACGTATGAAAGCCCTTAAAACAAACCTTAAAATAATACCACTCCCAGGGCTGTATCATAAATGGCTGGTGTCCTGCACTTAATTAAATGTATCAAAATGCATCAATTAATTATGAAAATTTCAGATATTAACATTTATTAACTTAAGAACCAATAGAGTAAGAGACTTGAGCTTACAAGGGGTTTTTATTTTTATTATTTTTTTTTTAACAAATCTATCATTTCAGTAAGTGTGTCAAATATCCTTGAGATGCGAGATGTCAATCACTATGTCATCAGATGCCTGAATATCCGAATAAGCTGGCACCAATATACGTAGAACTTTCCCAGTTTATTAAAGAAGTGCCATAGCCACGGAAAATAAAGGGTTCTCTTGTAAAAAGCAGGAGCTATAAATGTTTAGTTAAACGGAATAAAGCAGAAATGTACTGAATATTGATTTCTGATCATTTACGTGACGATACATTTTCACTGCATCCGTTGTAAGTAGCTGTGTGTATGCAGTGTTGCTAGATATAAACATTTTAACTGCTAGTATTGGTTAAAAATAGTCATGGGTAATGTTTTTCGATATTTTAATGGCACAGTAAATATTACACGACATCCTGAAATAACACAGGGCGTTGTCTCACCACGTTTCTTTAAGGGGTCTATAAGAAGTTTTAGGAGTTTGCAACTCCTCACTTATCATAAATGAACGTTTTTTAATAACCAGACCTGAACCTACCCTGTTCAAGAGCAAAGTGATTTTGATAGCTATAAATTTTAAATGCAAACTTTGAAATGCTCAAGGCTCTGTAACTTGTGATCAGTTTTTTTTTCCGGACATCCTCCCTTGCAACTCACCCTGACTACCACTATAACCTATATCATACACGTGACGGTTGGGAAATCGAATATATTCGTATAAAGATTGTATAGTTATGTACCAATATTGACTGAAATTTTCTCTTCGCTTCACGTCCTGGCCAGGCTGCTTTATCACATGTTTAGAATTCTTTGAGGTCTGTTTTTCATTGCCTAAAATACTTAGGTAGCAAAATTATTATTCCCATACTCTAATTTTTCAACCCCATAACTATAAAGTGTCACTGTTTGACCAACCTAGACAAAACTTTGGGCACTTACGCCTTCGGTTTAACCACAAATTTTTGGACTACTTGTGGCTTTAAAAAATCACCCGTATCCTAATTTTCAACCCCATACTTGTAGAACGTATTAATTTCAGATATAAATTGCATAAAAAGAGAAACTTATGTCCAGCTAACGTTTGAAATTAGTTAACGATATGTTGTCCTTAACGATTCAGAATATTACTTTTCTCGAAGTTCACAAACTATGGGTCTTTACCAAAACGGTTAACTTGGTGACTTTGGGAGTGAGGAATCGTCATATTCGCCCCGTTACCTCTCTTTCGATGTATGTATAAGTTAATGATCTATGATTTATGTCAGTATTATCCTGCTTTTATGTTATTAAATAACTGTGACACCAGAGAGAAGGTACAACATTTTAACATGTCACCTGCTCGGAATATCGAATGACTCGAGGCCCAAATGACCTAGCTATCGACGGGCCCTTAAACACTACGCACTCACTCACTCGAATGACTTGACTATTCCGACAGTTGATTCTCTCACCGTTGAAGGATACCTACGTATAAGCTATACAGCATCTCCAGAAATTAGAGGGCTTTTAGGAGGAGGCCAAGAAAGTCCAGGCGTTCCACTGGTGTTCACATCCTCTTTCAGTAAATTTTTCATCAATTGATAGTAATAGCTGCGGCGTACAAACTTATGAGGGTAAAAGGAGGATTAAACATACAAATAGTCTATTATATTGAGCAGTCATTTCAAAAAGATCGGGGGGAAGTAAATTAAATTAATGAAATCGTGATTCATGTTTATAAAGTTGCACATGCAACGTTGGATAGGACGGTTTTAAACAACGCTATTATGACAAAAGACAACAAAGTTCATTTACTTTTTCTGTCACTTTATTTCTTCTTCTAAAGCTGAAACAAAAAACACAGTTCTCTTTTTTCGTCGTTAACACAAATTACAGTTCTTCGTGATCTTACAACCCACAGCTCTCTTCTCAACACACGCATTTGTCTTTCTTTATTCTGTCTCACAAACAGCTGACTTTGTCGATACAATCACTCAATACTCCAGGACTCTCAATACTTCAAGACTAACTTCGACGCGACGTACCAATGTCCCAAAACGTCTCTGTACACACACAACTCTCACCATTTCTGTAGACACACGTACCGCTGAAAGCTGTCCCGGTCAGCACTCCAACATTTAACACTTTGTCTCACAAAAACTACCCGCTCTGTTGGGCCCCGCAAGCTTTTATATTGGAAATGACGTAGCACGGATCTCTCTCGAAATTCACAAGCAAGCCAGCAGCCAGCAGTCTCGCGAACACTCTCGAAACGCTTTGTTCTGGCTCGCTCTGATATGCTGCCGCTGCGGCCGCCGTCGTCACATTAGTTTGCTCCTCCGTGTGTGAGAACCTCTGGTTTAGGCATTGATTCTGCGGTTTGAACATTCATCAAAAGGCGTTAATAACATTCTGTGGTATTGGCAAATTCATTGAAGATTAAATAAACAGAAAAAATAAGTGATTTATCAATTGATTTGTTAATTAAATATCTACATTTTAATTCCTATACCTAGAATATGTATTAAATATACTGATTGCCAAAAACCGAAAAGCTAATGCTAGAATTGGGATAAACAAAGTCAATCAATGAAAACTATTCAACTAGATGCAGAGTGGCATGGAAACCGTAAATGGCACGCTGTTTTAACGTTCGCCCTGTAGGTATGTAAGCTGCATTTATTTTCATCATTAATTCCCTGTGCAGCTAGATTAAGTTCATTTTTAAATCCTGCAATTTAAATATCGATTTCTGTAATAATTTGGCGACAAGGGATGAGTGTAGGGGAGAAGATTGTTAGTATTTTATGATTTGAAATTGTGACTGCACTTAAAAAAGGGGGTGATAATCCAGTAATACGTAAATGAAGCAATGATGAATGTATAATGGTGGAAAAGCGAACCGCAGAGCTAGTGAAGCGAACTCTGAACATAATGCACAATATTACAACTATCAGTTGGTGCTAATGCCCGTAGTCACTGGAGCACAAAACATGGAATTAGGTCGAATAGCGGCAAATGAAATGCAACTCGATTCCTGCGATTACAAACGCCACTTCTTGCAAAATGTTGTTTCACCACTGCAGCTAATAGACATGCATGCACATTCACGCTGGTATAGACTAGAACGGTTGCAGCTAATGACTATTCCCCCTTTCCGGCACATTGCATTGCTGGTCAATTTAGCAAGCTCTCTCTATTCTAACGTTAGAAGTATGTAAATAGTGCTGATTGTGGTGGCTGAGTAACATATTCTGCAAAATAGCTTCTTATCGGATTAAAACATAGTGTTACATTCACGCGGCTTCAGAGCAGCGATGTCCAACCAAGGAGGGCTGGAGGGTGAATCGACTCACAACAGTCAGTATCCAGTGACGGACACAAACAGGTGATTCCACGGCAATTTCTAAGCCATACCTTGAATTTTCTGGGAATGTTCTCAAACGATTTCTTCATACTGGATGATTTTTGCATAAATGGTAAACAGTAAGAGACAGACAAAAGCTTACTAAATACAAAATGTGGATCTCGTCAAAACACACAATTTATGTCTAATACTTCTTTTTTCCATTTAGTGAACCGTTTCCGAGATATTCCTTCTCATTTGGGTGAATTTGTATACTTATACTTTTCTCAAATAGGAATATGTTAATCCGTTTTCTCTCTCTTGGCGTTGCAAAGAGAACGCAATTTCAAACATGTTGCTATTAGTTAGTACCTATTGTACTCTCATATACCCCTTGCACCTACAAGAAAATTAACAATGACGTATTTTCTGAAAATGCTTATCTCGATTAAAATTTATTCGCACCTTTTGTTCCTTTATTTATTACAATCAATATTTCTTCATACGATTTCGTCGCTTGCCGTAATTTTTCACATTCCTTTGGCACGTCCGAAAAAGAGACAATTTGATGACGTCATGTTTCGCGTATAATATTCGATCCCAGAATTATCTTGGACATACCAAGAAATTAACGTTGATCGTAAAAACGTTTAACACAAAAGAATCATTAATTACATAAACATAGTTGGAAAGTTGAAGTTGACAATAACTAATACTCTCCATAAATTGATAATATACCAATTAATAAAAGAATAACATCAAATAAACGAAGTCAAGTTAATGTTTGATTTAAATATTCCTTTGGGCGCATAATAACTGTTTCACACTGCTGATGATGCAAGCGGGCACTGTATTTTAATCACATTGTTCCGCAATGTTGACTGCACGGAAGTCAAAGAGATACTAACCTGACACCGCTATGATCTTACAAATACAAAAGAGAACTCGACGATAAACCACTGCGCAACTTCAAGATATTCGCAACGCATAAAATATACCTCTGTAGCTCAATTGCGCCCCCCCCCCTCCAGGGACCTCATGAAGCAGAGTGCCCCCCCCCCCTCCCCAGCAGGTCTCCCAGCGATAGAAAATCCCCACACCGGTATCGGGAATCGAACCTAGTGTGAAAACTTGTTTCCAGCTACTCGCATTTCATATCCATCGCATTCCATATCCATCGAGATAAACGCTTGCAGAAAGTTTCATTACACATTAGGTTGCAGGCAGAAGATGAATACAGGAGACTGAAAATGTAAGTGCTAATTGAATTTTCTCGAATCAATTGCTAAATTTAGTTATATGATTTAAAAAAAAGAATCGGTAACACGAAAGTTACAGTATTAATATATTCGTTTTGTAATAGAAATACATAATAACTACAAAAACAATGCAAAACAAAATCTCAAGAAAAGGAGAGTTTTGACAAACGAAACGTAGTAATGAAAGATAATGCATTTAAATGTAATATTAATTCTTAGGAGAAAAGTTAAACACGCTAGACAACGGGCAGTAATAGAATGGTTCCCTTGTCAAAGAAGAGAAATCAACAAGATATTACGATTTTGTATGCAAGAGTCGCATACAGTCTTCGAAGAAGATAGAAGAAGGAGGAGAAGAAGATGAAGAAGAAGAGGAGAAAGAGGAAGAGGTGGAGGAGGAAGAGGGAAGAAGAAGAGGAGGAGGAAGAGGGAAGAAGAAGAGGAGGAGGAGGAAGAGGGAAGAAGAGGAAGATCAGTGCAGTATGTATTTTATTGTGAGGTCAAGAAAAGATTACCGCAAGTTAACTATGTACGCCTTAGGGCCTGTATTACGATCTCCGGTTAAGGTTTCGGTTAACAGTTAACTTGAAGTTACACCCAGATGTCAGTATTACGACCTTCGGTTAAGGGCTACTGAGAGTTATTTCTGGAGGTACACTAACCGCAACCTCAAGTAGGGGTTAGTGCGTTAACTTGGAGTTTACTCGTGTTTCACACACAAAAATGGCATACCTCCTATCACAATTGTATGTTCACAGAGACTCTGAAGATGAAATGCTGGCTCATTATTTAATACAAGAGCGAAGAGATTCAGAATGCGCAAAGATAATTTCGAGGAGTGGACGTGGAAGAGTTCCAACAAAGATACAGGTTATCAAAAGCTTCGACATCCGGAATTTTAGCGGAAATAAGGCATCGAATAGAATTTACGACAGAATGGCAGTTTTCAGCACGTATATAGTATTATACCAGCATATTTGTATATTCCCGACATTCTTAAAATGAAAGAAATTAAACCAACATAAATTGTAGGTATTTCTTGATGGGCATTAGGTTAGGGAAATATAATTCTAGAGCCCAGTAAGCGTAGTTCATTAACACAAACAATACGATGTTTTGTGCGATTTTCATTACATCGGCACCACGTTTTAACTAACGCAAATGTAATAAACGGAGCATGGCAAATTACACATTTTGCGAACAGAAAATACACGGAAAACTATACAATATGTAGGTACACAAGTTCAAAAACACGCAGAACAAGATCATTATCTTTAACTAACGTTGCATGTTATTCATTGTGGGCAGAACGATTACGTTTTAAATAGTAAACGTTGCATTTTATTCATTGTGGACACAACGATTTTCCGCTTCTTCAAAGCACTTCAAGGCTCTAAATGAATAGTGAATAAAACAGAAGCTATTTTTAGGTTATGCAAAGTGTACAAATCTTCAAACCATCCCACACATCTGTGATGTGCTTTACCCACAGATAGCGTTGCAAACACAGCAAAAGCCTAGTGAAAAATGTTACCAACTGCTCTCAGGGCATCACAATCTTCAGGGTAACAAACCTACAGTTAAATTGAGTTCGTAATATGAGGCACCGAGCCTAACTAACAGTTAGCGATAACTGAGAGGTAACAAACCGTGGCTAGTAACCGGAGATCGTAATACAGGCCCTTAGAAGACTACTGCTAGCCATACTCTAGATGTTATAGATGTTATGGGAAAATTTTAAAAAAAAAGGAGAAACGAAATGGTGTTGTAAAAACCACAAGAGCGTTAGCTCTGACCTTTTTTACCCACTGACCTGACTTACCAAATTTACGCTCAACTTTACAAGATATGCCAATGAGCATTTATGTAAATATGGGTTAATTCTTTATTCACATATTAATTTGCTTTAATAGTGTGTCTCTTTAAGCAATTGATCGGGTTCTCCGACTTTATCTGCTACTCATTCCATCAACTGCTCCATCATCACCTTCCTTGCATCAATTTTACCTTCATTTCAAAGCGCGCTGCGGGCCGCCCGGTTTCGTTTTACATTCTCGACCCACAGCAAGCTCCGTTTTCCAGTTGCGAAGACGGCATTCACTGGCTGGGAGGGGCCCGGAGTGCTAAGCTGCACCCCATGGTGCCCGTTGTGGGGCGCGCGATCGGGCGGCGGGCCTTGGCCCTGCATGGGCTATTGTGCCACGGAGTTAAGTTTTTAAGCAGCTGTATACACGTTTGACGTCAAAGATAAGTATAGTATAGGCGTACCCAATAAACCAGTGTGGGCATTTCGCACCCCAACAACAGTAACGCATTATTTCGATAACATCTATTAGTTTCCTTGAATGTCCAAGAAGAAACGTTAATTCAAATGATCAATGTAGGTCCGTTTCTCTGCCAAGAAAGGTCAGTTTTGAGACGGCATTGCGAATTCGCGTTAAAGTTTCTGCTAATGCAAGGATTGGTTCTGCAGGCAAGTAGGTACAAAGACCTATTTTATGCCTAATGACGATAATTTTGTTTAAAAAATAGGAGGTAAATAGCACCATTTACTTCATTTTTCGCTAATCGCAGTACATTGCGTGGATAGGCAATAGTTCCTTCCAATCAAAGGAACAAATATGTGAATATGTCTATTCTATATTAGTATTTACTTACCGTAGTATGGCTAAGTTGTGTACTGAACTAAAAGGTAATGCGCATACTCAATGGGATCTAGTTGCGTTGAAACGAGCCTTGTGCTGGAAGAGGTTTGTTTTTCAGAAGAAATTCCCGGTTTTACTTTTAAGCCAGCCTGACAGCCTAAGGAGGGCCTAAAGCAGCAAAAGACTTTTTATACCCAAGCGGGAAGAGGGTTTTCAAAGAAATCCTCCCTCCTCCCAAACTTCCGGCAGAGAACTTGTGACGCTCTGCCAGAAGCAATGGATCTTTTTAATTTTCTGTCAGAAGGGGAGTGATACGTGAAGGAAAACTAATTTAACATTATGAGAAATTCTGCACGTGTACCAAGTGTGTGCCGAGAACGAGATTAGAGGCCTTGACCCTTTAAAAAGCTCAACTCTGGAAAGATCAATGCCGTTGAAGTCGTTAAAACGACCTCGAATCCAATAGAAAGAAATAAAGTTCAGACCTCTCCTTGCGACTGTGTTATATGAGAGCATTCCAAATAAACGTAAGAGGGGAGAAAAAGAACAACATAGAAACCATGTTTTCTTTTTGTTTCAGGCGGGCTAAGGATGAAGAACACAAAACAGCTGAAGTCGTAACCATCGCTGGATACTTCGACCAACGTAGCACGTTTTAACATGGTAGGTTTAAATTAAATTGTTGCATGTAAATACCTAATATAAGAGATGCATAACTTGTTTTTTAACGGAGTTTTACCTTGAATATAAGAAACAGTATTTATCCTACAAAGGCCGATCGAATATAAGCAAAGACGTTTTTGTGTCTTCTGGTATAGGATGCGGTATACAGTGTATTAGGGATATAAGTACAGATATGTTAGTTTCAAGTTTTCTTTAAAATTGGTACCGTAATATTTATACACTTCTATGTGCTAATTGTTTTTTCTCTTCGTCCAACAGTTTTCCCACAAACACATCACATAATTTTCCACCTGATACTGTGCACATTAAAAAGTTAAAATTATTTTGTGGTTTAACGACGCTGTCAATTGCGAGTATTACATCAGCGTCACCGGTGTGCTGGAATTTCGTCCCGTAAGAGTTCTTTTACTTGCCAGTAAATCTAGTGGCATGGAACTGTCGTTTCTAAGCGCATTTAAAAGCCATCGGTTTGGGCTGGGTTTGAACCAGCAACCTTGGGATTAGTAGGCCAGCGTCTAACCAACTGAGTCATCTAGACCGACTGGTTTGTGCGCGATTGTAGCTGAGCCGCAATATGAACAACGCCTGCCAGTGTAGGTAGACCATCCGCTTTGGTCCCATGTGTTCACACTTCATTACCTTACTTGCTGACGCATTTAGTCTGGGTTCATTAACCTTCCAGAAAACATTCAAATTCAGTTTCACGTTAAAATAAACAATAGGTATATTGGAAATGGACGGACAAGCATTTAATCCTCATTAAAGTATTTAAAATTCCTTTCTCATTTCTCTCTCTATGAAAGTGTAAGTTGTACCTTACACAAATAATGAGCATTTGGGTACGTAAAACCCGTGACTGGTTGCTTCATTTGTTATTAATTTTGTGAAAGTGACCTCGACACTCGTTATCGTAAGGCCTGCCCGTTCTGCTTCATCCCTCTTAACAGCCGGTCCCACGCTCTCGGGGAAAATAAATACGTATTCCTTGTGTGTCACTAATGTTTGGAGCTATGTACTAACCAACGTGGAAACATATTACTCTTAATAACTAAAATTATTGGTCTGCAAATGAAGCAGATATTTATGTAATGTTGTTCATTGCATTGTCCTGAGTTACCAATATAAATATCTGCACATATACCCCAAACATTCTGTTTGGTCATATCAAATACCAAGAAGTATACAGGATGTCCCAAAAACACCGACAACGCTTATTATCTTGTGCGGAACGTCATACTGATCAGTTTTGAAACAGGAACCCCTGTCTGCAAATGCACGGTTTGAACGCTGTAGCGTATTGACATGTGAGATGGTTGTACGTCCACATTTCATCAATATACCCAGCATCGACCTGTCTACATTAGAAACGGGCTTCGAACTGTGTATCTCCTACGTTATTGCAGACCCTATGTCGGCGGCGGTGAGCCTTATGCACATGACCGTGCGGTTGTCTTAGAAGATTTTTAATCGTTCCGTGAACTTGAGCCATAAGATCCTGCGCTGACGTCACAGGAATGCCATACACCATACTCTCCACATGACTCCACAGAAAATAGTCGAGAGGTGTCAGATTTACCGACTGTACTGGCCATAGAACTGGTCCTCCTCTACCAATCCATCAATTTGAATTTGCGACGTTGAGGTGATTCCGTAGATCTTCATTAAAGTGTGCTGGAGCTCAAGTCGGCCATTTCAGCAGTTGTGTACCGGTACGTGTCGCACTGCTGTTAAAAACGTTACCGTGCTGGAAACTACACAAGTAACGCAGTAGGATGCGTACTAAGCACTTTATGGAGGAATTTAGCGCATGCGCAGGGATGTTATTATCCTCAGGTCGTCCATCCTAGTACACAAATGGCTAAAGGGTTGCATACTTTCCGCATTAAGACACCAAAACCAATGTTAAAAAATTGTCAGAACCTTTCTTTCTCAAACTTCGACGCTCTCCAGCGCCCAAACTGTGCCTTTACGGATAGGGTTCCTATTTGAAAATCGATCAATTTGCCATCCCGCACAACATACTAGGCTTTGTCGGTGTTTGTTTGTTTTTTTTTTTTTTGGGGGGGGGGGCACCCAGTATACCTATGACGTGGTCTTGAATTTACGGTGATGGAGTATCTTAGACAGCCCTCCACAGCTGTCAGTGGTACGATGTGCAAAGGTAGAAAATAAAATTAAAAGCTTGTATATACAGAAATTCGGAAGCACCCTTTCCTTTCAGGGCTGAGCTTGCAAATCATCGAAAACTTAAGCATTGACATAACTTAAGATTAAACTGTACTATAGAGCATTTGTTGTGATTCACAACGAAACATAGTATCCAATAGCAAGAGAGCATGAAACAGCTATCGTAATGTGGGGTCTGTGAAGCGACCACCCAACAAATAGGTTACGTACAGAAAATGAATTTAGTAAAATGCAAGGGTATCATGATTATTTACCCCTCTTCAACGTCAGCGGTATCCATGCTATTGCTGGACATAATTATAACCAATTACTTGGAAGGGAAGTAGGTATTGATTATTCCTGATGGCTCAGATCGTTACTCAACTGTTGTTTGTTTCATACCATGACATATAGATCAAAAGCTACGCGTGGCCAGATTACTAGTCTAAGGCAAGCTGGTAACACAGTTCAGCAAGTTTCTGAAAATGTGCTAATTCACAGAAATCTAATAACATTTTAATGCCACCCAAGAAAGGTGGTTTATTGCATACGTATTAGAAGAAAACCTTTCATTCGTAAGCAGAAGCTATAATATAGTGTAAAAGACAAAGATGTTTAAAGTTATTTCGATACGAATTTTAATTGCAGTATAAATATAGGGAGAATGTATAGAAGGATTAAACATTTTATATTTTTCAATATATAATATTGCATTACGAGTAAGTGCACTGCAAAGCTTTACACTTTATATATATATATATTCTAAGGACAAATTTAAATCTTTTCTTGTAACATAGGATCGTTTAATCCAATAAATACTAATTATTTCAAGCAGCATTTGCAACCTTTTCCACAATAGGCATTAAGAGTTTGGAGATAAATCTGTAAAGGAAATTAAAACGTGACTTTCTTACGAGGCCAAGTGAATCTTACGCTTCCCCCCCCCCCCCTCCCTCTCACCAACACCTTTGCTTGTCCTCATTACAATGTCACGCCTCTTGCCTCGTATTGCTACTGTCATTGGTCATTAGTAAAGAGGAGACTTTCATGCATAGAAAGTCCCCAAATAGGAATGCATTCATGTGCTATCAAACTATGGAAGATGCACGATCAAAGGAAAACTGCACTAAAATATACACTATCATTCTTCTAACCAATTTCCTTCCACCTTTTTTGCCACAGTTAACAACTAACAACATTTCTACATTGTTTTCTGTGAGTTGCTAACGTTTGCCAGTCAATATGTTTTTGTAGACAGGGAATGACCTTTCTCCACCGCAAGAGGTTATGGGTGCAAACTCAAAGGAATACATTTGTGACAGTGTCAGGTCGAATTGTTCATTCGAGCATTCGCCACAAAGATCTTTTTCACTGAACACAAGAATGCATAGTCGATCTAATAAAATCCTTGCCCCTTATCCATTGTGCAAGGAGAACACTTTTAGACCCTTTAATTAGAGGCATATTAAAGCCATATTAACACTCAGAATAAATGACCAAGCTAAACACCAGCCACGTTAATCACTTCAAGCTTTGTCACACTCTAGAGGACACTAAACAGCACGAGTTGTGACAATGAGTCAACAGGGTGCGTTTCCCTGCTTTCGAAGGTAAAATTCCTCACCCCCCCCCCTCCCACATAACTGGTTCTCGCTGGACTTCTGAAAGCAGATCTCAATTCACAAGAGAGCCAGCAAACTGTAAATAAAATTCGGAGACTGGGAAATTATGTAAGGATATATACTTTTTTAAAGTGATCAACACGAATAAAATAATTGCCACAAAAATCGAGAAGTTGAGGTGTTATTCAAGCATTAAAATGGATATAATGTATATTATATGCACGATAAGGCCAAAAAATTCCTTAAATATGCATTATGCATGTTTTTATCCCCAAAAATGCTAAAGCGTGCAAATATGCACGGAAAAAGTACGTATATTTGGGACCGGAAGTAATGAAATGGGTAAGTACTAAGTTTGAGCAATGTCATATGTTCCTACAAAAAAACATGCATTTGCATGAAAGCCTCGTCTATAGTCATTAGTTATTCTCACCCCGTGTTAGACTCCGTAAGAGTGTAAGAAACTTAGAGATGGTCCCAAACAGTGCATATTACTAAGTGCGCTTCGTGGACGATATCCAGCACGTGATCTTGCACAGAAAGGCAGCGAGTCATCAGAGAATCGAAAATCTGAAGCGAGATAACAGAATCATCACGGGATATGAATCGTTCTTTGGTTGAAGACAATGTTATGACGTAGACATAAACTTAAAAGTTTCTTAGTTTACGTTCAATTAAATGTTCTATTTATGTGTATGCGATCAGTTGTGTGCGGTTTTATTACAGTACATATCATAACGTTTTTAAGGTTACGTTATGCTTACACTTAATTTTCATTACGAATGGGGCTTAATGCATCGTAACCATGTGTACCTCTCGGTCCCTAATGGTTGTTTTTACTCATCTCCACCTCCTGGTCATGTCAGAGACTCCAAAATGGACCAGCCGCACACCCTTGTTTAGATCTAGTCACAGAAAACATGCTCTGCGTCAGTCATAACGCTTTTATCGCCTGACGTTGCATTACACAGGAATAATTGTACTTTGACATTCAAAGGCGTATATTTGCCAATCATGGGAAAGGGGAAGAAAAGGCAGCGCGGAAGAACGCACGTCAGCGGGGTAAGATTATAAGAAACAGGTTTTACTTCTTCCATTATCATACACTGCCTTTGTAGCTTTAACCCATCCCTTGCAGCGTGAGTTGGGATTTCCGGGATGGCTATTGCAGAACACCGTGTTACATATTATAGCAAAGCCGCTTTGTCAAAAGCGCTCAGAGCGAGAGCATTCTTGCGTATACCGAAAGCAATTTTGGTGTCTTGCTTTGTTTGAAAGCAAAGGCATTTCTGCATGTTGCACCTCATTGCTATAACTGAGGAAGATGAGCGTGTTCCAGCATTTTGTGATGTTTGGAGAACTCATGAGCGGATGCACGCAGAAATAAAAGCCTTTGTATGCACCGGCAAAGAGAAAAGGGAGAACACAATATAAAGGGAACTATGTGCCAGGAAAGATATAGAATTTTAATGTGTTAACCACGATTGATGATAACACAAAAGATGCAGCATAGAGCCTTTCTCATAATTTCAAGCTAATACATTTAAAATTTGGTCTAGAACTTTATCATAGAAGTGTCAGAATTTGCATTTACAAACTAATTTTGCTCGAGCTCTTAGAAGACGCGTTGCATTACCATTTAACGTCGTTGTCCAAATGTTTTAATGCTTTGTCATTTTGTATGTTAGGTTCTTTCTTTCTTTCTTTCTTTCTTTCTTTCTTTTGCATTTATATTTATTTATTCTTTATTTATTCATTGTAAATGGGTATTGGTTGTATAGTTCATTATCATCTTCAGTCCAAGGATTAGGCAATGCTAATCCGGCTTCAAAACATGCCTAGCCATCGCCTTGGTCTTCCCGGATGTCTTTTTCCAATATCTAGAATTTAACACTTGCCTTGGGATCTTTTCTTTAGGTATTCTGTTAAACGTACAAATTAAGATTATTAAAAAAATGTAATATGCATAAACAAGTCACACAATGAACAGTAATAATATTAGCAAAACAGTTCCATTAGATTGTTATAGCTACGGGCTATGGTTTTGCAGTATAACTGCTAGTTTTTGAAGTCATTAATTTACTAATTTACACTCATTTATTGCCCATCCGACCGCCTCCGTAGCGCAGTTGGTAGCGCGCTTGCCTCTGGCGCGGAAGCAAACCGGGTTCGATCCCCGGTACTAACATGGGGATTTTATCCCCTCTGGGAGGTCTGGCACTGGGTGTACTCAGCCTCGTTAGGTCCCGGGGGGGAGGGACCAATTGAGGAGCTACTTGATAGAAAAGTAGCGGCCCCAGGTCGTCAAGGCCGCATAACTGGCCGGGAGTGATCGGTACGCTGACCACGTACCACCCTCCAATACTGCACCCCACCAATGACGCAGGGGACTTCAGTGTACACCCAGAAAATTCAACATGCGCATTTCCATGAAAATATAAACATGCGGTGCTTCAATCAAAATCGCTAGAGCTGTTTTTGACAAAGTCAACATTTTGAATATGTTCTATGTAAAAAGTAGCTTGGGGTCGGGCAATTTTCTTGAAAATGTTTGTGTCGCATCCTTGGGAGAGACAATTGCCAACTTTGGTATTTAAACAACTTTTCTTTTTTAGTTATGCTGTTCATAGACACTCACACGGACACACATGGTTTTAATTTTTTTTTTATTCAGGGGACCTGCATTAGCCTTCCTCCACAGTTTACGGGTAGCATACTAGTCCCAAATTCGCCAGATTGACAGTTTTTTAATGCAAAAACCTTAGCGTGTCTTCCTTCGGGAGGGAAGTAAAGATGATGGTCCTCTGTCGTAGGTTTATTGCACGTTAAAATATCTCAAGCCTGATAAAGAGGTTGTTGAGCAAAATTAAGCGCTCTTTCACTTCCAATATAGAATGGGACGTTGAGAACCACAACTGCTGAACCAGCGTTCAATGTTGAAGCGCATCATTAGCGAGTTTGTTTGTTTGCATATTTATTCTCTCTTCAGACAACGCTTGTATTTCTGGTCGCTTGAATTTACAATTAAAAGCATTCCATATCATGTTGAATATACTCCATGGCAGTAAGCATATCCCACTGATTGGACAGATCAGTCGTGCTCAAATTTGTTTCATTAATATTAGAATACTTGCCGCTTTATGAGACTCCCAAACATGGATCTGCATTAGCATCACGGAGTGACTAATGGCAAAAGCACGTTTCAATAACAAGGTTTTTGATGCTATCGTTGGCAAAAGAAGTCAAATCCCTTTTAAATTTCAGTGAATGGGGGAATGGAATAAGTGAATTAGTCTAACGAAGGACGAGGGAATATAGCTGCCGGACCTCCTGGGTGATCATTGATGCCATGCAGAGGAACCTGCAAAAGGCAAAGAAAGTGTTTGTATCCAGCTCAAAAATACAATATCGAGATTTCACCAGAAATGCTTGCTTTATGACCTACTAAAGAGGTAAAGCGGAACTAAACGAACGAACAGATAAAATACAAAAAATACTCTGTGTGTGTGTGTGTGTGTGTGTGTGTGTGTGTGTGTGTGTGTGTGTGTGTGTGAGAGAGAGAGAGAGAGGGAGAGAGAGAGAGAGAGAGAGAGAGAATGTATATAGGCACAATCCGAAATTAAGATTTTCAAATAATTATCACCCCTTTACATACTAAGTATTGTTTCTTTCTCTCTATGTCTGGCTGTCTGTCTGTCTGTCTTGTATGTCACGGTACGGATTCCGGCACGTCAGCCGATGGCTTATTGTGCATCAGACCCTGGGAGAAAGGATGATATGAAAGTACCCTACAAGTGGCCAGAACTCTTAGAGGCGAAACTACAACTACATAGGGTCCCTAACAGGTGCAGACAAGTTCTTCAGCCCGACACAGTTTCAGGTCGTCACAGACAGCCCTCCACCAGTCAATTTCGGCTGAGCAATCAGTCCCCCCTAGGATGGCGATCGGCCGACCGCAGCGCCTCCCCTCAGCGAACACCGTATTTTCAGAGCACAAGCATCGCCGCAGCGAAAAACCCTCCACCGAATCCACTGACTCTTACAACCTGTAAAGACCGAATACAGAGAATGAAATGAAAGGAAGTGAAACGGGGGATGCAGGGTAAATATCCTTCTCAGCATTCGCCTGATTGACCTGGGAGAAACCCCGAAAAACTCAAGGTCAGGAACGTGGGCCGCGGGAATCGAACCCACAACCTTCCGAACGCAGGCCACAGACCCCTGAGCCATTCCGTTCGGTCCCTCTCGATAGGGACTGTAACAGTTCCGGTTAAAGCTCAGTTTATTTTTATTATGGCATAACAAATAAAAGGATGAGCGTTTTGCAAAATGCCTGCTAAGTCTTTCTTATTCGTGAAAATGAAATTGAAAGTTGATCAGCAATTTAATGATATATCGAAGCATTAAGTGATGCTTAACTGCAATTCACGGAAAACTGCGAGGTATACTTTTGGAAGATGTAGCTGAATATTTGAAATTTCGTCTTGAATAATGCAGATATTTGGTTAATCAGCTGTAGGATTATGCACATCTTGGTTAATCGAGGCTTGAGTAATCAGCCTTTTATCGTGCCCTTTTTCCCTTTCTTGAAGAAAATGACATGGTTTACAAGGCATCTTACACGGCAATGTCGGACCCAACTACGCGGCCAATAGATTTTTGGGGGGGTTGGGGGGAGGCGGATGGGGCTTAAAATTATTAGCACCCGCCATTCCCCAAAGGAATTAGTCGTTTCGACTAGAACCAGGTGGTGCTGACTCGTCCGCGCCAACTTTCTCATCTTAAACTTTTCACGCGAGCGTGCGATCTGGAAGCACACGCATACTTGTCTGCTTTATACTTTCCGATAAACCTGAACGCCGAATCCAGTTAATTTGCTTCCTGTATTATCCTGTTTGTCCCTCACAGCATTAACAGAAAATGTCACGTACCTGCTAATCTGACTAGGGTTTTTACGTAGTTTCTATCGCCAACTAGCTAAATTCCTGATTAGATATCAAAGCCACGACCAAAAGTCCCACTCACAGATTAAAATATACATAACATAGACCCCGAAGTCCAGTTTCCTACAAATTTAGATGGTACAATCTTTATCAGTGAGCAAGATATTTAAGCAACAGTAGATGTAAAGGTAGGTAGAGTATGGATGGAGGGGATTCCACATTGAGTCAATTGTTGAGGCTGTTATATGTCAGACCCTAGGTGGAAGGGATGAATCGAGAGCGCTCTACGGCTTGTTGGAACCCGGGCGAGTAGAGCGAGCCAGTGTTAAGGTCTCTGATTTGTACTGGAGATTCTTCATCTCGACACCAGGGTTCGCCAAGCAGCCATCGGTCAGTCGACCACAACGCCACCCATCTGCCGAGAGCAGCAGTTACAGTTTTGTAAACTCTCCATACAGCAGTGTCGAACTTGCCCATCGCCAATACTTCCAATCCTGAAAGACCAGATTGAAATGAAGGTGAAATGAAATGGAGGCACGGGAAATTTGGACGAAGTAATTATCCCTCCTGCGTTTGCTTAGTGATCCAGGAAAACCTGTGAAAAACCCCATAGATCAGAAAGGTCGGCCGCAGAAATCGAACCCATTACCTCCGGAATGCAAGCCTTACACATTACCGCAGAGCCATCTCGCTAGATCTCGTGAGTATAAAAATACCACACAGAAAATTTATTCCGTGTTATTCTCGCAGTTAAAGAAAGCTTAAAGAAATAAAATGCCCACCCGAAGCCCTTCAATTCTGTCGGCTACCATTTAATGCCCAGTTAACCTTTTATCTTTCGTGGATATACGTCAGTCGATGGGCTATTCTTAGAAGTAGCATACAGCTTCACAAACGTTTCGTTTTAAAATAACGCCTCACAATGGCAAAAGAGCGTTATGACGAAGAAGTACACGAAGATGAATTATGTATCTCAAGGGAGATACTATATATTTTAATCAACTCCACTGTAATCATTACATCATCCTTTAGTGTTGAGAATAAAGGACTAAAAGTAAAGAAAGAGGAGACCTTTACTTTCAATGATAGTGAAGTAAGAAAATCAATGCGATAGTTTATAACATGTTTCGACTCATCCCTGTTATATTGTACCATTAATATTTTGTTACAGTTTATCACACTAACTAAAGTATACATGCAGTGTGTGCTAAGCAATAATACGTTAAATTGCACTTCTGCGTCCGTATATGGTTTCATAACCAAATAACGAGACAATCAATAATGCAACCAAACGGAAAGAAGCAATCATACCAACGTTTCACCTTTTGCTTCTGAAAATCCGTTTGCACCTCTGAAAACCTATCAGATAGGGGCGTAGCATCAATGGATATGAGAGATGTATTACGTACTCTGCAATTTTCCTCAAACTGATTGCCAAATTGTGTGCTCATTATAATTTTGTGGTACATAATCGTTTTAGCGTCATTAAAACCCAAGTTTTCGTAAATATTATTATTTGAATTCGCGCCACTCTCCAGCAGTATATTTCGAAACAAAGTTTGAGTCAACGGCATCTGTCGTCAGCTGCAGAAAGCTGGTGTTGTGCGCCTGACCCAAGGTATGCAACAGTCCAGACCACATCTTGCCCCAAGAATCGCGCTTGCATTTATAGTCGTAAAATGTAATTCGGGATTTGTTTTGCTTCTTGTTTGTGTGTTCATCGTGGACACTTGAACATGATTTGCACACTTGGTCACTTATTGTTATAGCAAATGTAGGTTAAGATGTGCGCGTATTCTGGGGACGAAGATATACAAGAGAGGCAGTTACATATACATGACCTCACAACGCTAGAGCGTAAACAAAATCTTGTTTCTGTGTCGTTGTTGCAACGAAAATCAAAATAAACTGTTGTGTGATCGACAAACTCAATGTAAGAAGCTTTCAACCACTAAAATTTATCTCAAAAGCACTATGTAATTAAAGCAGATCCTCCAAAGCCCATTTCGGTCTGGCTGGCTCAGTTGGTTAGACGATAGCCTACTTATACCAAGGTCGCGGGTTCAAATCCGGCCCAGACCGATGGTTTTTAAGTGTGCTTAAAAAGGACAGCTCCATGTCAGTAGATTTACTTGCATGTAAAAGAACTACTGAGGGACAAAATTCCGGTACACCGGCGACAATTAACAGCGTCATTAAACAGCAAAATAGTTTTAATTCCAAAGCCCGCACTCATATTATGACAAACATTAAAAAAAGTGTATAAGGCATTTCAAAATCAAAATTTATGAATGTGAATCCTGGATGTTAAAGCAAATGTTTTATTGGCCTTTTTTGAAAGAAAAGTGACTTTGGAATTCCAGCGGTTATGGAGACTTAAAGATCATTTATAAGGCAGCCAAAAAACGCAGCTATTCTTGTAATAACATAATATACCAAAAACAACTAAAAATGTTTCCTATAGATCCAGAAATAGAATTTGCATTGAGTAATCAGTATAAGCTCTCAGTTGAACAGCATCACAATGAAGTGAAAAATAATAGTTTTTTACTTTTTCATTTTGTATGTTTTCTAGGAAAATAGGCACTTGCTTTTCATGCTCACAATGACAATGAAGGATCTTCAAACTGAGGCAATTATATTGAATATTTTAATGAATTAGCAATATATGATGCCTCTCTGAAAGCGCACTTAGAAAAATCGACTGTTTTTCGTGCAACTTCTGATGTTCAGAATGACTTGATTTCAAGTGTGAGTGTCGTCATGACATGGAATTAAGAAAAAAAAAAAAATTCGGATACCTTGTTTGTTTAATTAATATTAGATGCAACTCCTAATAGAAAGGAACAACACTGTACCGTTTGTTATATAAATGTTGACGAAAATTTGAGGAGAGATTTATTTTATGTACAGATGTAAGTTCTGACAAAAACGCAGCTTATCTTTTTTATCATGCTCACAGTATTATTTGAAAACTCTGAAGGGCAATTTAGGTTGAGTCTATTTTAACGAATTTTGCAATATTCGCTTGGTTGCACACCCGTTTGAGTCACGCTACGCCACTGCTACCAGATAATTCTGAACTTCAAGAACAATAAACCATCAAAGTCGATCTATGTAAGTAGCATATCAGTTATAAATGCTGTTCTAAACGGGTTAAGTAACTTAAATTTGGCAATATGGTTGCTCAATTTGGGGATCTGCTTCCGCCAGTCAAATTAAAAGGATTCAGACCATACAGAACAGATGTCTAACGCAGTTTTGCATGATGACTTGGGACTTCCTGTAATTACTTTCCTCCGCATGAATTACACACACTTCAAAGAACATTCGAAAATCACCAAAATCTTCTGATCCAGCAAATAACAGACAATCAACACCTGACCCACCGCTCAGAAGACAAACGAAAACGACATATCAACTTACAATAATTGTAACTGAAATGAGTAAATTCTCAGGCTTGTCGTTGGATAAGTACCTGACCACAAGTTTTACGTTGTTTATTTGTTAACAAAGCTGTGTGCACAACTAATTATACAATAAAGTTATCTTATGAAAAAATAAAGAAGCGAAAAATTTTGCGACCCTGTAATTCCTGTCTAAACCTGTCACCTCCTTCAGTCTTGAAAGCATTTCCTTTTAAGTAGCGAGGTTTACATAAAGCTAATTACATTTATTTTGTTTAATGAATGCGTTGTGCAGTTGTTGGGCCGGTTTTGCGAGTAGCGTGAGTGGTCGCTTCCGCGTTGTGAGATCATCTGGTGACTAAGCATTCATTTGGCGCAATTCTGGAAATGACCTTTTCTATTGACAACATGAGCATCCAGTGCCAACTCTTCACTTTATTGAGCGTCGGGTCCGACGAGAAGGAAGGCATTTCATGAACTTTATCGTGGTTCACCGGATATAAAACCAGTACGTACTCAACCAGCCTATACTCCATTCTTCGTTCATTCGTTCGTTCGTTCGCTTGCTTGCTGTTTAAAGATACCATCTGTGAATTTTGTAAAATCCATAATTTCAGTCCATCTGAAGTTTTAAAACAGCAGTCAGCATTTAATGTATAACATATACCTACACAAAATTTCAAGCATATTATTTATTTATGCCAACAAACTTACTGTTGGTGTTTTTAAACACACAAGCCGTGTGTGGGCAAAGTTTGAGAGGTAGAACTGGAATTTAAAAATTCAATGCCACAACTGGGATTTGAACCACAGACCTTCCGCTTACCAGGCGGCTGCTCTAACCATTGAGCTATTGTGACAAACTGCCAGAATGGCATTAAATTCTCAAACCAGTTCGTATTTCTCCTGGTAAACCACAAAAGCAGTCTCACATTAAAGACAAATTACCCCAATGGTGACTTACTATTGTAAGTACTTTATGTCCCAGGATTAAATAACCTTCAGATGGTAGTTATTATTTATTTATGCTAACAAACTTACTGTTGGTGTTTTTAAACACACAAGCCGTGTGTTGGCAAAGTTTGAGAGGTAGAACTGGAACTTAAAAATTCAATGCCACAACTGGGATTTGAACCACAGACCTTCCGCTTACCAGGCGGCTGCTCTAACCATTGAGCTATTGTGACAAACTGCCAGAATGGCATTAAATTCTCAAACCAGTTCGTATTTCTCCTGGTAAACCACAAAAGCAGTCTCACATTAAAGACAAATTACCCCAATCGTGACTTACTATTGTAAGTACTTTATGTCCCAGGATTAAATAACCTTCAGATGGTAGTTATTATTTATTTATGCTAACAAACTTACTGTTGGTGTTTTTAAACACACAAGCCGTGTGTTGGCAAAGTTTGAGAGGTAGAACTGGAACTTAAAAATTCAATGCCACAACTGGGATTTGAACCAGGCGGCTGCTCTATTGTGACAAACTACCAGAATGGCATTAAATTCTCAAACCAGTTCGTATTTCTCCAGGTAAACCACAAAGGCAGTCTCACATCAAAGACAAATTGAATTTTTTTTGGCATTGAATTTTTAAGTTCCAGTTCTACCTTTCAAGCATATGTTTAAACCAATTCCCGATATATTAATTTTTGTATTATCTTTCACTATTTTGAAAAAAATGCTCCAAATGTTGCAGTTATGTTTTGAAAAAATACATGGCTCATAATGAAACTATGATGGATTGGATGGATTAATGGATTGTAGACAGGAACTTTTAATTAACTCACTACATAGTTTAGGAGAAAATTAATGCCAAATACGCGGCTTTAATTTTTTGCTTAAAACTTTACATACCATAAATATTATTCAGTAATAACTTCACAACTAAGCATATTAAAAAAATATCGTCTTTATCCTGTTATTTCTAAGGACTTTGAATCACTTATACCAAGAAGTGCTTATATCTCGTGGAACAATTTCAGAATGAGAACTCGTGACTAGGAATATTCAAAAATTATATCGCTAAAAGAAGTCTGTTTTTGACTTTATGACGTTTAAATCCGTTTAATTGTATATACAGGTCCTCCTTCCTTTTTCTGATCCTCTGCACCTATTTTAGTGAACATTTGAAAATCTCTGATTGCTCCCTGGAATGGTTTGTTCACTTGACTGTGGGCAAAACTCTACTTTTGTAGGAAGCTAGGCTTACAGACGGACATTCAAATCTTTATGTGGCATTCTTTAAAAGGTCGTGCAGCTCTAAAAGCTCCATTGAACTAAAACAGGTTTGTAGTGCGTGTAATTTCAAGAACTTAAAGCAAATACTAAGATAAGTGAAGCTTATAGTCTTCAATTTTCGTTATATTCAAGATTATTGTGTTGCTTCATTGTTAACAGCTTCAGGTTTTCATTGTATTTTGTAGTATGAAGTTGACTTAATCCATTTTTAGTCTTTTTTCACAGATGGATACCCTTTTTACTTTCTCTACTACGTATAGTAAAGTAGAAGAAGTATTGCATTCCACCTAAAAATTCGATATCGAGATTTCAGCAGAAATATGTGTTTTGAGGCCCCCTGAATCCAAACAAAGCATTTTTAGAAATAGGCCTGTCTGTATGTCAGTCTATGCACAGCATAACTCAAAAACGAAAAGTCGGTCAAAAACCAAGGCTGATATTTAAGGTTGTCTTTCAATGATGAAGATTTTGAAGAAACTTGCTCCACCCTACACTACACTTTACATGGAAAATTTTTAAAAAATTTTGATTTTCTTGAAAATGGCTCTAACGATTTTGAGTTGAATGCCATATATTTGAGATATTTTTATGACAAATGAAATGTATATCTTGAATTTTCTGGCTATAGCCCAATAAGAGATAGACCAAATCTTACTATACAAAAACTATAGATCTTACTAAAATACACAATTTGTCTTTTTTGTGTGTATGTGTAGAATGAACCATTTCGGAGATATGTCTTGTTACTTGTGTGAGTTTTGGAGAACTTATATTTCTGTCAAATGGAACATCGTTATTAATTTTTTATGTGTTAACCGTGCAAAGAGAACGGAATTTGAACGCTTTAAAAGATTTGACTATCACTCAAAGCATACTGTATTCCCATATTCCCGTTGCACGTGCAAGGAAATAAACAATAAGATAATTTGTGCAAATGTTTATCTCAACTAACACAAAGAAGATACAGGAATTTGTAAGAATGGTTAGTACAAGAGTAGAGAAAGTCATGCGAGTGCAACACATCAGATGTTTTACTTCATCTACCACATATAGTAAGTAGAGGAAGTATTTCACTCCACCCAAAAAATTCTATACCCATATTTTAGTGAAAATGCACATTTTGAGGTCCCCTAAATCCATAAAAGCTTTGGAATACCTTCTGACCAGACCATGTTAAAGAATCTAAGATTGCATGTAAAAGTTAACCTAAAATGTGATGGTATCGCGTTGAATATATATATAGCATCATATCCCTTTATTATAGAAACCCCCTGTAAGCATGAGTGTACGTGAAGTTTAGCAACACATTCATGACTTAATTTCACGTGACTCTTCAGTTGTGTCTATGGCAGGCAGGAAACTGTGGGAGCCAAATCGAGCGAACAAAGTTCGAAGTTACAGCAATGAAGTTGATGAATAATTGTGAAACGAGCAATGTGCATGGTCTCCATGGTGTTGTTCTTGGAAGGTGCTTTTATCAAGTTTTCAATGCTTTTCTATCAGCTATTCAGTCGTATCCACTGTGTTGAGCCTTGGGTCGCAGCCTTAATTATCAGTTCTTTGGACAGAAAATCAGAGATAAGATCGTCCGTCCGTGATTCACAGAAAATTGAGCCTTGGCTTTTGCTTTCACGCAAAGCATCTGGAGGAGCAGATCCTCTGATTCCACTTGTTAACCGCGGTTACACTCCAGGTCAAAGTGATGACAGCTTGTTTCACCCAGAGTTAAATACTACCTTGGTCCGCATGTAGGCGTTAAAAATTTGCCTCGGAGAGAATCTTCCTATTGTGTTGGTTTATCCGCCGGCACATTTTTGGAAACCCATAAACCCATGTATAGCCTTCTTGCGCAAGCACATTCTCGTGTGCCGTTTTCACACATGTTGCAGTGACTTGGTTGATATCTGGATGATCCTCCAGACTCATGTCGTCCGTTCTTATATTTTGGCCCGTGGAACACTCTTTATTATTATTGTTATTGTTATTATTATTATTATTATTATTATTATTATTATTATTATTATTATTATTGTTATGATTATTATTATTATTATTGTTATGATTATTATCATTATTAATTTTGTTGTTTAACGAAGCTGTCAATTGCCAGGATCACATCAGCGTCGCCGGTGTGCCGGAATTTTGTCCCGCAGGAGTTCTTTTACATGCCAGTAAATCTACTGACATGGAGCTGTCGTTTTTAAGCACACTTAAAATCCATCGATCTTGACCGGATTTGAACCCGCGGCCTTGGGATCAGTAGGCCAGCGTCTATCCAACTGAGTCACCCAGACCGATTGGAAACGTTCTGCTAACGTGATTTATCGCTGAGGGACCGTGGTTTAAACTTAAACATTCAGCCACAAATTCAAAACTTATGACGTACTGGGCAAGACCTGCCTTTTTTTTTGCATATCCTGTTTGGCCGTCAAATACTAACCACAAGAGGCACGAATCACTATACATAATTGGCAATGCGCTCTCACTCTGCACTGTGGGACTGAATTAACATTACCTACAACTGAAATTATCATCAGAATTACTTCTTTCCGTTAGATCAACCTCGTAATATCACAAAACTGATGTACTTTTCAGACGTGGCGAATGTCCTTGCTAGGATCTGCGCGTCGCTAACGAGAAAGGCTACGGCGCAAATCGGGGTTACGTAGTAATGGTGGTCTGACACATGGCTAATATTGTATACATCATGATATAACTCCATCTTTTGTATGAATTCAATGAATAATTTTTTTGGTTATTTAGAATATGGATGTATTAGGCGATTATGGTTTTACTTCATTGGACTAGAAGAATTACATCACTGCAGTTGGCGCCGTAGCCTATCTCTTTAACCACGGGTCTTTGCGTTTTGCGACTGACGTCATGCAAATTGATGTAGGGGTAATGTGTCTGTCTCCTGCTTGAAGTAACAAGAGACTGTTGATAATATGGGCGGGCACTATTTAATCACTTACTGTCCCGCGATGTTTACTAAACGGAAGTCGGAGAGATACTGTCCTGACAAGCCTATATTCTTATAAATACAAAAGTGAACTCGACTATAAACCACCGCGCATCTTCAAGTCATTCGCCACGTCTAAAAATAGCCCTGTACTTAAGTTTTTCGATTCTGACAGGAGTTCTCACAAAAGAGTGATATTCTTATACTGTCGTAACAAATGTGAGTTTCAAGTTTTAAACGATGGTGCAATCTAATGATTCCAGAAACCTTCTCGACCACACGTGAAGTTCCCAATGAGGTGGAAGTAGGTATACCTAACGTTCAGTCTAAGTTGAGAGCGCAGCGGTTTAATAGATTCGTGCAATAAATCTGCGTTTGATATTAAAAAATAGTAATATGCTGTTCATCAGTTTTACTATATCACAAGACTTTCCTAAACAGTTTGGCTTTCGTTTTCATCAAGCATTAAGTTTCATGAACAAGTTTAGGGTTTATATAGTTGAGAAGTAATGACGTTTGCAATATTAAGTGAGAATTAGGCAACATTGCTCGCTTCTGTATCAACCCCCCCCCTCCCCCAGAAAAAAAGAATACAAATAATTGCTAGCATTGGATGTTAGTGCATGCCTCTGTTAATATGTATGTTTTTCATAAAAGGTTTTTACCACCCGAAAATACGTCGCTACAGCTTATTAAGTAATTTACGTATATAAAATGAGGGGTACAAACCGTGCACAGCGGGAATAAATAATAGCATATCTCGGTTACTGTTTAGCGAGTTGAGTTATGCGCATGGACGAACAAGAAGTTGTGAGCGTGAATGTCAACATATGACGGTCGGTGACCCGTGTATATATTGCGCACTTCCGATAGAGTGCCTTGATATTTGCGGCGCTCTGAATCTCTGACTTTCTGCTGTCGTATAACGATTTTCTGTCTACCCATCTGTGCTACCATCTCTGTACAGCTACGATATATCATGTAAGGTTGGCTGCCTTCTAATCAAGCTCTGTAAATGGCATTGTAATATCCGTGAATACGTATTACCCTCATCACTCTGAGAATTCTTATTAAGGAATGCATTTCAGTCTATCTTATTTATCTTGCACTAGATCTTGAAAATTACTAAGACCCGGTATTATAAACGTTGTTTGACTGGAAGGTTAGTTGAACCAAACCAAAGTATAACCGCAGGCGCTGTTTTATAAAGGTCTGGTTAGTTAAACCGCAGTGCAGTGGCGTTGGTATGCCTGAATGCTGAGGAAAGAAGAGGATCGCCAACCTTCTTCTTGCACCACAACTAAATGTTGCTAGCTTAGAAACAAAATTTAAATATTCTGGAATTGTGGCTATTTACGATGAAAATTATGGTGACGCAACCATTCACAACAAAAAATAGTAGCGTTTGCAGTAGAAAATTCGTTCGCCAAACTCCTTCTACCACAACTAAATGTCTTTGGTAACAAATCTTATGTTGGTAATGCTGTTGCTATAATTAAATTGTTTTGGTAGCTTAGAAAAAAGGTTAATGTTCGAGGTCTTCAAAAGTATTTAGATAAGGTTCTGTCACAAATTGTGATTTTCAAGGGAAAGCAAGTGAACTGTGCAATCTGTGGTCAAGTTGGTGTTATACAGAGGAAACGAAGATATTGGAATAATATATAGAAACCTGGTGCACGTGTTCGTAGTGCAGTGCTCGTGACTAACTAGTGTGCTTGTGTTTCAAGTCACAGGATTGTGGTGCCATACAAAGTGCATTTTATTTACAGTGCACGTACTTTTGATCTTGTCGTTTCATCTTGTCTTCTTTAATAATTTAAATATATTGATACGGTCAGGTGCCAACATTTAAGTGTTCCTCGGTGCCGGGAGGGATCCCGTACTACTCGCCGGCCGATGGACGAGCTATCGTTCCCGGACTCGGACAAAGAAATGGCTGAAGCCGAAGCTCCGGTTTTGCCGGTTTCGGAAACTACTGCTAGCCTCCCGACTCCCGTTAAGGAAAAACTCTTATATTCGTTTAATGATTTAGCTCCATTTTTAGTAGTCATTACAAGTAGTAAGGGTGATGTAGCTACTCTACACCCATTGAAGCTCGGTAAACTTCTCTTTGAAAAATATGCGAAATATCATATCTCTAAATTACAAAAAGCTGGAACAAATCGATTTGAAATTTATTTTGAAAAGTATTCCGAGGCGAATGCATTTTTGCTATCCGGTTTCGACTCTGAGAATAATATGCGCTCTTTCATTCCTCAACATTACATTGAGACGAAGGGTATTATAAGAAATGTGGACACTGACATTACTGAGCAGGAGATTATGGAATTTGGAAATACAGAATCTAATACCCCCATTCACCATGTTTACCGATTCAAGCGCAAAGAAGTAACCCCGCAGGGTGAAACTGTATACCACCCTACACAGACTTGTGTCATTACTTTCCGAAGTCAAACCCTTCCTCGTTCTTTCCGACTATATTACAGCTCTTTTAAAATTACCCCTTATATCAGCCGCGTGATGCAGTGTTACAACTGTGCCAAATATGGACATTCGGCTAAAGCTTGTCGTAGCAATACAGTATGCTTTAAGTGTGCCGAATCACATACCACCTCATCTTGCACATCAAATAACCTACGATGTGTACACTGCAAGCTTGCACATCCGGCAAATGCAAAAACTTGCCTTATCCGCCTTAGAGAGGAAGCAGTCCTGAAACGTGTCGCCGAGCTCCGGGTCACGCGCTACGAAGCTCTGGCGATGCTTAGGGGGTCTTCCTCGTTTGCCGATAAAGTGCGAGAAAATGCTCCACGTACAGAACGACCCGGGGAGACAACGCCGACACCCCAGACTCTAACGTTGACTAAACAGAAACGTCTGGCTGGAGGAAGGACCGGTGCCCCCCCGCCCCCTGTCGCCGAAAAAACCTCGCCATACTTTAGCACTTCCAAACGTGTTCGCCTGGCTCAAGAGCCGCCTCCGAAGCGCGCATTCCCCCACTCCTCTGGTCGCCTACCTCAGGCAGGCCCCTCTCAACCTGTATATGCTTCTCAAACCCCGAGTGCTCCTTTGAGCTCATTCACATCACAAGCGGAGGCTCCCGCCAACAAACCTCACGTTGTAACACAACTAGTAGACAGTTTCGCATTTCGCCGACAACTCGAAGATCTACGTCTCTTAGTGGAATCAGAAGCATCGAACTGGGTCGAACAGGCAGGGCGTATTCTCGCGGGCCTGATCCAGCCACAGACGCTTCAGTATGCCTCCTAATTGCCCCATGGACAAGCCACTATCTATACTCCAGTGGAACGCACGTAGCATCCGCTCTAAACGGGCGGAACTCCAACAGTACCTGGCTAATAAATATGTTGATTTGGTACTTATTTCAGAATCCTGGCTAGCGCCACACCACACATTTCGCTGGACTCCTCACCGGATTATTAGGCACGATCGTAACCGGGAGGGGGGAGGTCTACTCCTCCTACTTCATCCCTCCCTTACTATTCTTTCCGTCCAGAAAATATCTAGTTTTGATGAACAATTTCAAGCAGTGCTGTTACAACTTCCTCAACTGCAGATCCTCACGGTTTACAATGCTCCGGCACACCATATATCGCAAACCTTTTGGAACTCCCACGTTTTGCTTAAACCCCATCTACCAACCCTCATATGTGGCGACTTTAACCTCGGACTCACACCACAGCAGATACGGGACGGTGCACACACGCACCGGATGCTACACTTCTTGGCTTCTTCCCGTCTCCTGCTTCTGAATACCGATGACCCTACGTGCTATGGGCCACCTCCCCAACGTCCGACGTCTCCCGATCTTACGTTTATCTCTGACTCACTCTGGCCACAATCTACTTGGAAGGTGGATCTTGACAGCCTCGGCAGTGACCACAGGCCCATACTACTGCAAATTTCTCCGCTTGGTCCGGCTCAACGCCTTCGCCATATCCCAATACGCCCGCAAATACAAGACTGGAACCAATTCACGCAGGACCTGGATAGTGCCTTTCTTCAAATCACTTCCACACAACTAGCCTCTAATCCCCTCGACCTATTGGATGCCACGCTAAACACTACCCTCCCTAAATACTACCCCAAATCTCGTCAGTATGCCTTGACACGAACTGCGAAGCCTCCGTGGTGGACACCGGAGTGCTCTGCGGCAGTAGCTAAACGGCGCCAGGCCCTGCGACAGTACAAAGAATCTCCTACCAGATCTCTCTACTTGGCCACGCAACGACAATATGCCCTAACTCGACGGATTCTACAACAGGCGAAGCGCCTCGGATGGAGGAATTACTGTTCTAACCTCGCACCCCACGTCTCATCCTGTGAGATATGGCGTAAACTTCGGTGGTTCACGTCGCGTATTCGGGGACCAATGTCTCCCATAGAATATAACCCTGAGCTACAACAGGAATTTTTATGCTCCGTAACCCCAGATTACGCAGCCGAGAAACCGGAGGTGGAGGACACAACTGACAGTTGTGTGGAGTGTATTCCTGGGAGACGAGAGTTGATTTCCGCAGTGACGATCGAGGAACTAAAAATGGCTCTCCAACGACACAACCACTCTTCCACGCCGGGTCCAGACGGTATTTCCTATGACATGATTCGTCATTTTCCAAGCAAACTTCTACACCTACTTACAGAATGCTATTCGCACATCCTGACCACAGGAACGATTCCCGGAGGTTGGAACACATTTTATGTGATCCCTATCCTCAAACCGGGCAAGTCGGGCGACGAAGCAGCACACTATAGACCGATAGTGCTCGCCTCCGTACTGCGCAAACTGTTAGAGCAAATATTGGTCTCGCGGCTATCCTTCTACCTTGAACGCGTTGGTCTGTGGCCAAAGGGACAGTATGGCTTTCGTAAGAGTTTCTCTACTACGCATAATCTGGTACAACTTACACACGACGTTCGAGTCTCGTGGCATCAGAACCAAGGGGTTTTAGCCCACTTTTTAGACATATTACATGCCTATGATTCTGTGTCTGTTGGCCCATTAATCCAAGAATTACGTCACTTTGCCTTCCCATCTTCCCTACTTACACTTTTTATCAACCTCCTGTCAAATCGCTGCATTTACCTTCATCCTCGCTATACGTTACAATCCCCACGTTTTTGTTCCCAAGGTCTCCCCCAGGGCACGTCCCTCAGTCCTCTCCTTTTTATCCTTTACATTAACACATTAAGTACATTACCATTTAAGCATAGCCAACTACTTTTATATGCCGACGACTTAGTCTTATATTCCCAAACCCCTCTACATACTGTGAGTCACTCTCCGACCACCCTTCAGGACGATTTAGACCTCCTTCTTGGCAAGCTCAAAGACCTTGGCCTGACGGTTCACCCTGACAAGTGCGTATCGATTTTCTTTAAACGCGGTCCACCTCTGCTACATGCTAATATGACCATAGGGGAAAATCCGCTGCCTTTAGCTCGATCCGTCAAATTTCTTGGGTTACACCTGGACCATAACCTGAGTTGGAAATCGCAGGCGATACACCTGCACTCATCCCTCTTGGCTTCTAGTACCCTGTTCCGCTACTTACAAGGCCGTAGCTGGGGAGCACACCCCCAGAGTCTATACAACATTTTCTTATCTTTATGTCAGGCAAAATTAGACTACGGCTTGATAGTCATTACTCATCTTCCTAAGGTGTGGCAGAGGAAAATAGACTCGGTCCTATACCGCATTGGCAAAGCCATACTTGGGGTAGGGGGCAAACCTTCTATGAATAAGGTTTTCAAGGAGCTGGGAATGCAGCCTCTTCTGCATAGGCAGGTGGTTCTTGCTGTCCGATTTATAGCCAAACTATTTCAATATCGAGAAACGCCATTGTACGCGAAACTCCTGTTAAGTACACGCTTACCACTTTACCAAGTAGTTGCTTCCACACGCCATCCGTTGGTTTACTTAATAGTATTTCGGAAATGCCAAGAATTAGAGGGCATGCCCAGTTTCCCCAGGCTACCGATATACTTAGTGGACTACATAGTCCTCCAACCACAGGCGACTCTTCTGACTGCCGATCTGCATCGCGGGGACCCGTCTACTCCACAACGGTTCCACCACTTCATGTCCCAACACAAGGCATCCATGACTCAACCATTTTTCCACCTATATACCGACGGCTCCGTTACCACAACAGGTGCGGGAGCGGCGTTCATAAATTGGACAACACTAACGTCGGCACGAGTTTCTCTCCCTGCGGGGTTCTGCAATTATTTTGCTGAGATTTATGCCCTCTACCAAGCTCTACGATCTACTCTTGGAATTTCCAACTCCACGATCCTGTTTTGTTCAGACTCTTTGAGTGCCCTCCGAAGCATCAGCTCACCCAGTATGCATCCGGGGATGGATTGGTGGGAGGTGATGTGTCGACTAGAAATCTCAAAACACTTTAACCGCAGCAATACAATTCAATTCTTGTGGGTCCCGGGACATGCAAATATTTCGGGCAACGAAACCGCAGACCGCCTGGCTAGAGAGGCGGCTCATCTCCCCGCACCGATGGAACCGATAACCCTCCCTTGGAGAGATGCTGCACGGCTTATATATAACCACGTGGTTTCACACCTCTCTAACTATCCCGACGCACCTCCCCTAACGGAGTGCTACCCATGGTTTAAGAAATCCACTCTCAGTAGAGTGCAATCTCATTGATCTCAAAACTCCGATTAGGAGTCGCCGTTACACCGGCCTACCTATTTAAAATCCGCCAAAGAGCCTCTCCAAATTGTGATTGTGGTGCCTACGGTGATATCAACCATATCTTTCTTAATTGCCCCTCACACGCACTCCCAGTTACGCAATTTATCAGCAGACTAGCCAAGCGTTATGGAAATGGCCCATGGAATATTTCCTCCCTGGTATATAGTGCGGATACCGATTTGCCACGGCTACTACTTAGCCATCTCGTTAACTGCAAAATGAAACTATGATCTGTGCTCCGATCCTCCTTAGTGATGCAACGTTTATCTCAGTTCTCCTACATATTTCGATTCGACGCAGACATCGATTACTCCTGCCAGGAGTGTGATAGTGCGTCCAAAAACCCCCAACAACAACAACAACAACAAGGTTAATGTTCTGAAATAATGACATATTGAGTGAAAAATTAGCGTAACAATTTAGCGTTAAATTAACGTGACCATGCACAACGTGAAACAAGCATTCACTAACGAAGCCCGTAGCAATTTAGGTACATTTAACGTTTTGCTTTGCATTTTGTTCGTATTAAACAAGCTCTACTGCTCTCTTCACTTCCTTCGCGCTACTAATCACGATTTATTTATTTATCTACATTGCACTAATTGTTCATCAAAACTTGTTTTCTTTTTACTTCAGGTGAATCGTGCCCGAAATAGAGCCAGCCCTATTACTTATATTATTACTTATATTACCTTAGATCACCAGATACGTTTAAGCCGAAGAACTTGGCAGCTACGGGCAGCCTAAGAATAGGAAAGTTTAAGATTGTGTACAATAATCTATAAAGTGCCAAATCTAGGAAGTATGGTGGACTGCAGAACATTGTATATCAGAATAAAGACATAATGATCTAACATATTTTAAGGATTTAAGGTGAAAGCTTTGACCATGTTCTTCCTATCCCGATCAATGGAAAACTTTTCATTTCTAAAAGTTGGTTCTAACGATTTTGATGAAAATTTCATAACCTATAAACTGTATGCTAGATGAGCAAGTGGAATAATTCACATTCATACAAGTTTGACAAGTATCTAAATGCGCTATAAATTGTCAATTATCCATACTTAAATCCTGGCCTCGCCTGTCTGTTTAATTGTATAAGTAGTTTTGATAATTATTGTAGTGGAAGTGAACTTCGACTAATGATACGAAGATCTTCGAACGGTAGAATGGCATAATGACCATATCTCTATGATCAGAAAATCGTAATTTGCAGACATTTTCACCAACTTATATGTCAAAACATGAACTATTTTCTGTATATACCTTGAAATTGGTGACTTAGAAATATTCTTGCTGCAGCCCTAAGTTGATGTCCAGCGTACGTTCCATCAGCGGATACTAGGTTTTGAAAATCAGTTGCAGTATTACTAATGTCGTTAAGTATTTCCACAATGTAATTAGAATACTCACGCCAGTGATCAATGGTCGATTATTTCTCTCGCAACTTTGAACCTTGTGCCATTGTGCTTGATGTCACTGTTATAAATAAAAAAGACCTGAATAAACAGTTATATCACCAATAACCGAGCTCATTCTAGAGTTTATACACTCCAGGTAAAATCTCAAGTGTCAAAGTCGTTAGTAACTGCTTATGTTGTTACGTTCCCTAACATTTACCTGTAGTAAACATAGGAAATATTATTTCACTCAAAACTTCGATATCAAATGTTCACCGCATATACACATTTTGAATTAAAAAATAATATTTTTAGAAAAAGGTATAAAATGCTCTCACCCAAAATATTCTCTACATAGAAAATTATTCTCTATTTTTTATTTTCGCAAATACTTTTAACGATTTTGATTAGGGAGGAGTAAAAGCTTTATATCCTACCTGTATGAAATATACTAAAGTCATTATCTGTTAACCCAGATTTGGGCAATTGGTGCTCACTGAGCCTGCTTATGGCCTTGCAGTGATAACTAATGTTTAGCAGGTAACAAAATGAAAGTCGGTTAAGGATTCCGCGCGTTGCCCGGGCCTGTATTAACCCATAAATTGTTTAAGATGTCAGACTGAAATTTGACAGAATGTGGATGCATACTTTCCAAGTTCACTGTTCTACTTTAATACAATAAATTATTTTTTTAGTAGGATAGGAATATTTCCTAAACCTCCTGTATTAAATAAGTCGTTCATTTTTCGCTTACAAATACGAATGACTTCTACAGAGTTGCAACTTTAGGCGTGGACCCTCAATTTTCACTACCTTGCCATTTAATGGGACTGTATAAACCAGAGTATCCCTCTAGCATAAGAATCTCAAATGAGCTCGTTTTGTTAATACGTAACACTGTGTACTTGAACTGAAGGAAAGCTTTCTTTTGACATCCGTGGTGTAAGAAATCATATAGCGGGCATGCTACTCGCTGCATTAAAGTATTAATATGCCAGCGTAGGCAGGCATCAACACTTAGTTGACTAGAAGTGGACCCACCTCGCCAAAAAGAAAGAAAAAAGTGCTAATTGTTCAGTGATTATGCTATTGTTCCACGTTTTAAATGATTATGGTCAAGAATAAATGATCACATTTAAATGCGTCAGCCAACTTCTTTTTGCCAGAAGAAGAAAAGAACTTACAGCTTTTTTTTAATCGGTATGAATTCGTTTTGATTATAAATAAGTTTTAATCAATAACTTATCACAGCACCTTGGTGAATTGTGTTGTAATATGTCCGATTTAAAAGTCTGTTTAAATAAATTATTTTATTTATTGTTTTATATGTTAACGAGTGACATTTTAACACAACAATTGCTTGGACACTTAAGTTCAAAGCCGATAACTTTTTAGAGCACAATTGGTGTGTGCGAACAATAAACTAAGGGTGCAAATCACGTATTCCATTTATAAAGCGTGACTAGAAAGCCAAACTGAACTGCCAATTGCTGTGTTAGCTTTGTACATTCCTGTGTAGCTACGATTTGAATAGCATTATAAAAGATATGCTCAGATGAACTAATTTTATTTCTAATACCGTAATGATAGCAATAATGATAATTATAATAACAATAATTATATGATGTAAAGTCGGTAGTGTGAGGGTTGCTCGTTTTATGTTGGGAAACATGCATTGTGCATTCATTTGAAATACCAGTTCACTGTTTCAAATGGATTACTTAACGAAACTTTCTACAGAGTTAATTTAAGAGTATGATCGTATTGAGAATCTGTGATGAAGTAGGTTGCTATAGTTTAAAATGAGGGAATTCCCAAAAGTGGAATATTGCAAAATGCATTAAATAAATGACATGCTGTTAGGTGATCGGCAGACTAAATTGTATGAAAGTGTTTAGACAGTAGCCATTTGAGAGGGGTCATAGCTAATATTTTACATGAAACATTGCACAATTAAAAGTTCTACTCAACATCAGTAAGTACTTCACTTGCCAGTAATAGTCATAAAAACGCATTGCTATGAGAACAGCGCAACAGTATTTGGAGCAACATATCCAATTTTGTGGAAAGCTTCTACAAGGTATGTAAATGAGATTTGCTTGCGCCATCAAAACAAGAACTCGAAACAGCTGTCAAAAACATTGGGTAAAAGTAGGTTATCAAGGCTTCACGGGTGATCAGCCGTGTCAGATTAAAAAACATCGAGCTTTCGGCCATTGTAGACTCCATGGCTTTCTTCAGGAGTCTACAATGGCCGAAAGCTCGATGTTTTTAACTCTGACACGGCTGATCACCCGTGAAGCCTTGATTAATAACGCTCGCCGTAAAAGCTTTAAGTCTTACAGAACTAGGTTGTTTGGCGCCAAAGATAAAGTTCGTTCCATCTGCGGCAAGATTGGAACAGCAAATGAGTTTTAGTACTATCTTTAGAACCACAAAGCTTAACTAGAGAACACGGAACTTGTTAAATCCAATAGGTGAAAATAGCTAAAACTTCGTGGGATAAGACTCATTTTCATCAAGAAACCACATCTATAAAGAATCCTTCCGGTTGCCAAAGAAATGTTGTCATTAAAATTATACGATGTTAAGAAACACCTCCAAGTCTCTGAGGATAACATTTCGGTGATATACGACTGTAAGCCAGTAATCCATAAAGTAAGTTAAGTACAATGGAATGTTGGGTGAATAGTGCAAAAGAAATATTAGGACTCTCCAAAGGAAAGACATCAATTTATCACTTGAAATGCGTTCTTTAAATTTGTAAGTACAGGGTGAGGATCATACAACAAAGGAGTACATCTCACGCACTGCGTTACGTGGGATTTATTGCGGCTATCACTACGAGGAGGAAGGCATGGACTGAAGGAACCACAGGAGACTGAGAAGTTGGAAGACCGATGAGAAGGTGGAGAGGGACTTGAGGCCGGAGCAGAAGTCTCCTAATACATGAAGTGTTGATGATGAATGTGTAGTTCTATAAAACAATTCACACAGAACGTATGGGCACACAGTGCAAAAGAAACCTCGTCATTTCATTCTTCTAAAATAACGTTACACAGACATGGGCATCGCAAGAGTTGGGGGGGGGGGGCGCAAGGAGTGGCACGGCTAATGCATTTACTGTGCAATCAATTACTATTAGACTATTGTTTTAATTTTGATGTAAATAACATTTTTTATTTAAGACAAATTAATATACCTGTCCGCAACAAATACCTACTATAACTCATATCTTTTATAGTTTTTGGCAACACAATAATGGATTAATATTGTTTGATTGTAAACTTCCAACATGCGGCCCTCCCCTGAGGAAAAGTCTGCCGACGCCCATGTACTCAGAGGATGTCAATTATCACTTGAATTAAGCGTTTTATTCATAACGCGTTTGGGACTGTATGATGTGCTGTAAGCAAAGAAGTTGATGGACATTGAGCTCTAATCGAATGAAAACTGGGAAACCTCAAGCATCAATTCCTTGTCTGCTTCTATGCTCAAGTATATTTGTGAAGCATATAGGTACTTATCTGCAATCTACCATTCCAAGTGTAATTAACATTCCTCCATTATAAAACGAGATTTTTAAACATTGCAACATTGTTCTTTTTGCCTTGTGTACATTACTACTTTTTGTGTTAATCACCTAGTGGACTTTGCTCGGCTGCATTTGTGAAGACAAAATAGATGTGACTACTAAATTTTATTTGTTACACAATTTATCAGATGGCTCTCACAGACGTCCTTAGTCCAAATTCTTTCTTGCTGAACAGCACTTTTAAGTTAAAAATTGGTTGCAGCTTGTTGTAGCTATAAAAAACTGATTCAAAGACGGAATAATAGGATTGAAATATTACTAGAATGCGTTTACCTCAAAAGAGATTCTGAGCAGTAGAAACAGCTTTCAAGTAAAACCTCCTTCGTTCATTGTTAGTCCAGAGCTAGGACCAATATCCAGTGAGCGGAGAATCAACGAACTCCCACTCTAACTAGTACGTGGCTAACGAAAAAGACAGGCTGCGGCGTGACTTGGAGTTACGTAGTAATGGTAGTCTGGTGCATTGCTAATACTGTGTATTATCATAATAAAACTATCTTTTGTATGAATTCAACTAGACATTTTTTTTTGGTTGTATAGAATGTAGATACATTAAGCGATTGTGGTTTACTTCTTTGGGCCTTGACTGGACTAGGAGAATTACTTCACTGCAGTTCGCGTCGTAGCCTGTCTTTTTCATTAGTACACGTTACGTCGTACTGAACAGATCCAAGTCTGTACAGTTGACAGTCAGTAATTCGATTGTGGTACTGGCAGTGTGGAGTTGGCTGCTGTGCCTTCTGTGTTTACATTCCGTTCTACGCTATACAAAATTCAGTATATCAGAATCATCACATGCTACCACTTTGAAAACGTTAATGGAAGAATTTGGTACAAATAATTTCACCGTGAATAAAGAAAGCATAGAATGCAGATTATTTCATTCGGAAATACGAAATTGTAAACAGAAATTAATTTTTTAAACACTGTAATACAAAAAAGAACACGAATCTCTTGTGATATCGGTAGTAAGAAGGTAGAAGGACAAGAAACTTCACTACTACAATCGGAGTTCTTTGAAGATGTGTAAAATGATGTATACCAATATACTGTTTTACAAACTATACCTACCTAAGTTTAAAAACTTCATTAGGAAATATACTAAACTATTTGACAACCAAGCAGACGAATGAGGTGATTTTTGTACTGTTTAACGCTTTTATTACTACGGCACCGCAGGCGGACGAATGAGGTGATACAACGTTACAACATTAAATATTAACATTTTTGGCAATATACATGTATGTATCTGCAATGTCTATTTTTTAAATTAGAACTGTTGCTACTCCCTTCTCCTCTCCGCACTATCCATACATACTCGCAGTGCGAGCAGAAAGTTATTTGTCCTAGCTCTAGTTATGTCTATAGTTTTACAGATCAGCAAGCATTCATTTCTCTTGCGCCTTTCGAAAGCAAATGAGGATATCTGAAACTATGTATAAGCGATTCAGCTAATTAGTTAAAAAATCATGTCATATTTCTATTGGGTAGGAATGTTTTAAAGAACAGTAGTTTCCTGCACCTGTGCTTTAACAACAATTACCGTGAAAACGTGTTTGTTGCTGAGTTGCTTGCTAATTACATGAAAAGCCGTATGAAAGAAATCCAGCATGCTTGTACTTCGCTACTAGCAGCTTGGCTGTGTAGCAGGGTGTATAAAAAGAACCACACAGGGAAAACAGCTAATTTATTACAAAGGGAAGAAGAGTCTCAAGAGCGTAGAGTGCAGAAATAATAGAGTTTACATTGTTTTCATCACACTGGCTGCTCATAATGGAAGTTTTCAGAAATTTCGCAGTGTAGTGCGTTCCCTCTGATTTGTGTGGCACGTTCTGTTTTCCTTTCTGTCAGCGATAGCATTGCAAGGCTCCTCGAGATAATATACGGAGTCTCTCCCAAGCGTCTGCCTCCCAGGACTGTGCTTGCTTTTAATCTACAGTAGGCTTTTAGAGCAACAAAGTTCGTTACAAGAGTAGGCAAAAGTTGTTGCTGGGATAACAGCACGTGCCTTGGCAGTTTGCATCAAGATAAAACATAAAGATACTCTCTCCACGTTTGCCTTATTTGTAAGTAGTTACTCCCTGTTTCACTTCGTGACCTGATGCATTTTAATGGGCATTGGTGTCGAAGAAGCCAGATATAATAGTATTGGGAAACTCAAAATGCTCTGGATTAGCAATAGTGGTCCAAGCGCCAAAACGGAAATAGTGAGACTATCACTCCACTAGTTCCGCACAAGTCTATTCTAGTTCCAAGTTCCAAGCAATACCTCTAATGTGCTATCATCTGACAGCAGTTTAAGAGATAGCTATTGGGCAGCTTTTCTAGGGAGAAGGTTTACAAAAAGATGAATATCTCAGTTTGTGATTTTGGAGCATGGATCACTGTTGCTAATCACAGTCCAAATATGCATGTCACCTCAGCTGAATCGCACAAGAACTATAATGTGAATTATGCTTGTCTTCTTGAGGCTAAGAGACGACGAAAGTTTGGGGGCATGCGCTAAGTAAGAAGTAGGTGAGGCACAGAGATATTTTTAGTTTTTCTACCGCTGACGTAAGGTAGAAAACTCATCGCATTCGATGGTGCGATTAATCCCGAAATGCGCTTTTGCGGTCCCCTGAACCAAAAAATGTGTTCGTGACAGAGAGAGAAAGAGAGAGAGAGCGAGACTCCTGATATTTCTTTAAGGACGAAAGGCTGATTTGTATGGAACCGCTTCCGTTATATTTTCAGATCTTAAGAATGATTCTAAATTTTTTCATGAAAATAATAAATGAGATATCGATAAGGTGAATAAAACGTTTTTGTTGAGTTGTTTCTGAAGCTGTCGTTTGGTTTTTATTTTGCATAGGGACATATTAGTCATTTTTAGCACTTTTTGTATGAAACCAACTGAAACGTCTGCTATTGCAGTTACTTTGGGAATCGAGGTGCTTTCCGTACTTATATGGCTAAGTATTTCCGTTGTGTAATTTCATTAAGTTTTCCCGGTTATTTCTTTTGTTGCACAAAGAACCAGCTTCTTCATATTTTCGTACAAAATATATCCCAAGTATTCTTTCGTCAAAAAACACCTACCGCTTTATAAAGCACGTCCACTTTATTTTCTTTGTTGAAGAGTATACACCATTTTAAAATAATTTTAACAGGCAGACGCAAATACTTTCTTTCTTTCTTTCTTTCTTTCTTTCTTTCTTTCTTTCTTTCTTTCTTTCTTTCTTTCTTTCTTTCTTTCTTTCTTTCTTTCTTTCTTCTTCTTCTTCTTCTTCTTCTTCTTCTTCTTCTTCTTTTTCCCCCATTTATATGCCACCTTTAACATCTAGGTCATATCGGCGACTCTGTCTTGAAGCAACTGCTTATGGCAATGATGTTTCTGGTATTAATCTTTGGATTATGTATATATGCACACAGTCTCTCTCTGTCTCTCTCTCTCTCTCTCTCTCTCTCTCTCTCTCTCTCGCACACACACACACACACGTACATTCACACTCTCTTTCATACTTCCAAGCTTTAGGGAGGGTGGGAATAATAATGGATAAAGAAAAATTTCCACCCTTCGATCCAAAATCAACCCCGGGACCTCTGGGTCTGAAAGTGAGCATACTAATGATCAGACCACAGAGCCAGTCAAACGCAAATATTGTGATAAGTACTTTTGTGTTTCTGCGTTACTCAGCTATAACCAACGGTAAGACAACAGAAAAAAAAAAGAATATGTACTAACAAATGAATGCCAGCTGGTAATCGAACCCGGAACTGGTGGGTTGAGAATTCAGAAGTGTGACCACTCGACCACGTAGGCAGTCCATAACAAATCACCTGTCACTGCATGATAGTTTTGAATAAATTTTTGTAAACGTTAAACAGGAACTACGTTTTATATTTGTGCAGTGCTTATACTAATAATAATAATAATAATAATAATAATAATAATAATAATAATAATAATAATAATAAATATTGTGTTCCTGGAAGAGTAAAGAGAATCTCATTAACATTATTTAGCATGCCAGTTGATTGTAGCACTTTATCTGAACCATATTAACGAAAAGCAGCTTAAATAAATGGGTGGGAATTATGTGCATACCGTGAGCGGAGAGGTTTTAACGCGCTTGTGCATGAGGACTGAAGTTAACGAGGGGACTGTGTGTCGGCCTACAAGGGACGGCCGAATTGTTTCTGTATAAAGTTTCCAGGCCAGCTTCACATTACCATATCATTCTGTAGCAGTACGTCATATTCCCACCCATAGAGTGTCACCACATGTCACTTGCATGCTCTGCCAAAGAGGGGAGAGAATTTAGTCACAAAAAGTTGTAATGGTAAATACATCCGGGCCACGCCGTTGCTGCCCTAAGTGCAAATAAATAAAAATGTGGCGACATGCATGTCAGAGACGGATGCATGAAGCTCTTGCAGTGCACATTGTTGGGATAGCTTCCGGCAGGTGTATTGCTGGTAGTAGTGACTTCATTTCATAAACTCGCTGTTAGCCTTACTTTAAGGTCAATGCTGCAAAACACAATTATGTTGCTGCGACCATACGTTCACAACATCGTTTCCGAGTTGCTTCATTTGTGTTAACTTCTGGAAACAGCATATAGAGCGTCAAGGAACTCTTGTTGATGCAGTACCAGAGAATACAAAAGCTGAACAGCCACTGCTAGACAGAATGCCATATGACTACATGAGGTATTAGTATATCTAGCGTGTTTTTCTAATATAGGTAATGTGATATACGCTTTCATGACTGACACAAAATTTAATGGTGGGTGGCAGGAGGAGTTGGTCAAACCAGAGGCTTGCCAGACCTTGCCTTGTTGTATAGTACTGGCCACGCCCAATGCTGCTTAACTTCGATGATCGGGCGAGAACAGGCGTTTTCAGCATGTGAAATCACGCTGTAAAGCCGGTGGTATAAATATCATTTGCGCCCAAGAATTTACTTGTACAACAGGAAAGTAGTGGTCAGCTATCAACCGACATTAAATTTTGTGTCTGCCATAATTGCGAACACCTCTTTGGTTCATTGGGAAAATGTTTCGTTACTGATAATGCTGATGACGACATGATGATGATGTAATTTTAAGGGCGTTCAACAACTTGGACATCAGCGCCCTTATGAAGTAGATCATGGCAAAACCCAGGAATTTCTTACAGAAGGGACTTAGGTGCAATAATTTTACAGCATCGGCAGAAACAGTTTTGTCTCCTGAACTTTGTCATAAATAAATTAAAAGAGCTATTTCAATTATACTACCACAAAGAATTCATTTATCCATCATTGCATTTGTCCTAAGTATTTACCCATTGTGAAAAGTAAATAACAGTGAGTCATTCAGCTCGCTTTTTCATTATAGGGTTTGATCTCTGAAAGACACAGCTCTTAACCCACACTGAGCAGTTGTCTTGCCAGATGTTTTAACCAGAAACAAAGTAAACTGTCCAATAATGCTTAAACCCGTTGCTCTGTGTGATGCCTACTTCGGGCAAACCATACAATGTTGGTGGACATTAGGAGCACCTGTTTTGGAATAAGTAAATGTGGTTGATTTCATTTGGAAATCTCCACCTCAATCAGGACAGGTGCAGAGTCGAAAATGCGGACATTTATGTAGCAGCAACTCTGTAATGAAATTTATGTCAGTTAAATAAACTTGTAACCTCTTAGGGAAATGGAACATTTTGTGATTAAATTTAAAAAGTAGATTTATTATGATTCTCATTTATTAATTGATCTTCTAAACCACAAATCTGCACGGAAAAGTTGCTGCCTTTGAGGCAATTAATTACTAAGATAGTAATCAAATTGTATAAAAAATCCAGTGCAGTGTGCACAGAATAACGCAAGTTGCAAAACTGCAATTCATTTAACAAAGCTGAATCTGTAAACTTGATGGCTGTGCGATAAATTTAGACCTAGGAAGTTGGAAAGTTGAACAAAGGCCTGATCTAATGCTATCGTACCTCAAGAAACCTCAATGCATAAGCAATAGCATTGTTTGTGGACATATATCGGATCTTTGTCGCCAGTCAGTTTAAATGTGTCATCATTATTAGTTCAGCGAGCCCCTTCCTCAAAGGAGAGGTGCGGAAGTGAACCTCGGACGGCAAGCATATCCGACTTCGTAAACAGGTTGATGTATTACAGCGGTGCAGTATTGCTTTTCCCTATGACATTTTGTGCGCACATTGAACGCGAGATAGAAGTGACCACCGATCACAGAATTGTATGTTTGAATTCTACTTCCGCACTGGAAGGATACAGGGAGAGTCTGTCGTTACGACATTCGCCATTGTATGAATGATTTTCTCGGATTCTTGCCCCGAATTTCATCAAGTTCCAAGACAAAGCATGATAAAAGTGATTAAAAGATTAGGTTAGATTAATAATCAAAGTTAAATGTTCATGTATTTCTATAATGCTCCAACTGTTTAGTAGTTTTCATTACAACACCGGTCTTTTGTTTTTGTGTTATTTTCTCAATTTATTCTGCGTAACTCAGTTTTCATATCTCCGGAACGAATTTTCGGGTGGAATATACGTTTAATTTCTGATACAAATATATTAAATATTGTCATTTTAATCAAAATCGTTAAGTATTTTTGGGGTAATAGAACATATCGGAACATCTTTGTAAAGAGTAAATAAAATCCACCATGGATTTTACTGAAAATCTTGTCGCATCATAGGAAGACGCTGAATTAAGTACCAGTTGGTATTTAACGAATTTTCGTTTTTGACGTATACTTGTCAGAGATCCACACACGCGGGCGCGCCGAGCTTTGTCTAATAGTTCCATTTATTTGTTTTTATTTATTTATTTATTTTATTTATCTACTTCGGGAGCCTTAAAATATGTGTATCTGGTGAAATCTTGTATCGATACTTTGGATAAAATGCAAAGCTTCATTTACTTACTCTACTGAGTAGTACGTAGAAAAACAGAGAAATAGCGTTGACATATTTTTATGCTCCGAAGAGTTATGGTGCAAAACCACTTAAATGGTTCTTTGCAGGTGGTTTATGTTCATTATGCCTGACATATCTAGTAGTAATCGTAGCGTTAATGTTCATGGCCGAGCAAATCTCCCTTTCCCTTTCACTACACAAAAAATATTCTCTTAACAGCAGAAATTCCCAGAAAGTTCGTTTACCTACATGGTGCAGGAACTGCGTGCCTTCCAAATAATTTGGAGGTTACAAGCTCAAATTTAATTTGCTAGTATTTGCCCTTGTTTTCCAAAACTGTACAACGGCAAATGTCAGGCACCTCTTAGCCCTTTGAATCCAAGACTTATTTGGGCAATGATTGGTAATCGCCATTTCATTCCCGTTTCTTAAAGTCTTGAGTTGATATGAGGGACGTAACCTCTCAAACAGCAATCTTATAGCCCACTTCCGCGGCGCGGGTGTATGTCGATATGATGTAACGGTTAAAGGATTAACGCACATCATAAGAAGATCAAAAGGCTATTGCACACCACTGCATGGCGAGTAAACAACGAAATATTGGAGCAAGGCAGAACAAAGGCCGCTTTTTCTAGATTCGAGAACCTTTGGCTGCCGGCTGGTTTACGAAGAGTTGCTAGAAAAGATGTATTTTTGAGAGAATTCGCCGGCACTTCCCGTGAACTACAAAACTGAGGAAGCATGGACAGAAAGTTAGTCAGTCTTGAAGTGAAGTAGTTTAGTTTGCTTTTAAGTGTGAGTGTATCGGCGAAACCAGTTATTTCTTAGACAGAGAGGCAGTGAAGTGCGTGTCAAGGTTACAATAGGACAGGATGGCTGTAAGTTGTAATTTGTATTGGAGTACTGTGATTTTGTGAGTCAGTTTTAGTAGAGAAATAAAGTGACAAAAAAAAATAAAAAAAATAACTGGACCTATAATTTGTCACAAGTGCGTGTGTGTGTTTGTTTGTTACATTCACATGGCTTACTCTACCACTTCTGCGAACTGTTACGAAAACTGTTCAAGCTGCTTCGTTTTAATCCAGTTAAACATTTGCAGAAATGATTTCATTACACGTTTCATTATAGTTAGAACAGGCATACCATGGGCTTAAGTGATAGTCAAATGCTTCAAATTAGAATCACTTTATAATTACTGAAATTTTGTTGTATGATCATGGTAAAAAGACGATTAGCAACTAAGCAGTTGAAAAACTGTATACAGTATTTGACGATTTAAGTCAATTATAAAGAATAACTTGGAAATGGGTAATATATATATATATATATATATATATATATATATATATATATATATATATATATATATATAATCATTAACCTTCAAGATAGGCCTGTTCCGGCTCAAAAGGGACCTTCCCAGTGTCTCCGTGGGCTTCCAGCTTCTGTATTACCAACTGGTTTGTACTGCAAGGCCTGTTTGGTAAATCTTTCTTCTGGCATTCCAGAGATATTTTGCCATTTCATTTTATACTACCTGATTTTGTCGTTTAAATTAAATATGTTTAGTTTCTCTCTTATTACTTCACTTTTAACATGATCTTTGAGACTACAACCAGCTACGTACCTCAAAATAGTTATTTATGATACAAGGATTGAAAGGAAGATTTTATTTTGTGAGCAGGTGTGAACCTACGAATAAAATAAAATCCTTTTAACCCGTGCGTCATACACTATTTTTACACAGCCCTGAATATTTATAGATATATTATAGATTATATATAAATATATGGTATTGTTTTAGCTTTCTCGTGGTCATGATAGTCTTGGGGTTGCGATGTTCATTTGCCTTACGTAGCATCAGTGTTGGCAACATGATTTTTACAAAACCATAATATTCTACATAAAGGAGTGGAAATAATAAAACGACGAAAATAACGTAACGAAATTTAATTAATTAATATTATTAACGGGTTCAGCGCAGTGCATATTCAAATTCAAGTGACCCGCCATTTTAAACAAACATTGTGTAACTCAGATTCACGGCCTACTGGAATGAGGCGATGGTCACAAGAAAACAAAGTTGGCATTATTGGATTGTGTTAAAAGCGTTTGAGCACTGAGCGAAAGAATTTTCTACTTTTAACACAGTCGTGAACTACTAAAAGGCCCACTTTTACTATCAACTGTCTAAAATTTCATTTCAGTCGTTTCAATTATTCTTTTGTCAATTCTATCCAAGGTCCAGGTGTCGGCTCCATATGGACACTGCCATAGTTTTATAAAATTATAATATGGTATCTCTTCTTTTATATACGTATATGATGTAAACTGTGTGGCCTAAAGAGATCTACATTTTTTTTAAATAAGATTCTATCTCTTACAGTTTACTAGTTACAATTCGTTCACAATGAAGGGGATTTCAGACTATTCACAGAAAATTTAAGTTATACATACGTGTTCTTTATCAGGCATGTATCTTAAGCATATGGTATTTTAATAAAACTCGTTAGATATTTTAAGAAATATAAAAATGTTTTCTATGTAAAGCGTAGTTTGGAGGCGATTTTTCTTGAAAATCTTCGCATCACAAGCCTGGTAGATACTGACAGAGTTTTGGTAGTTACTGATCTTTCGCTTTTGAGTTAGGCTGCGCGCGCGCGCGCACACACACACACACACACACACACACACACACACACTTTTCTGAAAGTGAAAATAATTAGCTTAAAGGTTACACGAACAATGTTGAGATATACTGGTCCAAGCATTATCCTTTTACTAGCTTAATTTCATACACGTTGTGAAAGACTGGACAAGAAGTATAGAATAAACCAGCAAGCGTGCAAGCCTGAATTTCGCAGCATAATCCCACCATCGTGGGAGAGAGCAGATGCAAGGAAGACGGCTACCAAAACTATTTTAAAAGTTCATTATACCTACCTACACATTTCCTCCCTTCACAGTCCATTATGATCTACAGTTCTATACAATCCGGGCGGGAGGTACCACACATGAGGAATTTGAAGCAGATTATTTAATAATTTATGTGTTTGTCATAAATTATCTGTTTGGGAATTTTTATGCCATAAATCTTCAATTGACCAGTCTGATATATGCATTCGCTCGCTTTAAACTTAAAGGATGCCATCCCATCTATTATTTAAGCACCAGCTGACTAACTCGACATTGCATTCTCGCGTCGTCGTTCGACCAGAGCGGACGTGATTTGCTTCTCACTGGTGGAAAGACGGAATTTTCAGCCATCCCCCACGGAGCAGGAGATCCCGCAAGAAGGTGGAGTGCGTATGCCGGTGGTGCACAGGCTTCGTACTTCGGGCTAATACATTAGCCAAAGTCATCGTAGGGTGGCTCTATAAGAGGTTTGGAAAGCAAACTTTAGAGCTTACCGAAGACTGCTTTCCCGGAGCGGCAACATCTGTCGAGATTGGACTTTGCATTGGAGTGCCTGATTGGTGCTTGTATCAAGCATCGGTATTGGTCTCCAATATACAGCGAGCAAGGTCCCGACTAACAAGCAGTAGCGGTTTGTCAACAAGGCTAGAGCCAACACCTTCGGGTGGATATAGGCGCATCCTTTTTGGGTGTTCGGTCCTCTGTTGGCAGCGCTTCTTAGCAACCGCTGCTGAAGGTAAGTGGTCAGCCCGACAATATTATGTCTATAAAACCAAATCCCACTGCTAAAAACAGCAAAACCAGACTCGACAACGAGGACTCAGCAATGCCCAGCACATCTGGCGCAAACAATAACGTCTCCGCAAGCTCACCTCAGGAGACAGTCAACCGGCGACGCCGAAAGCCTATACAAGGTGGAAATGGCAACGCCAAACGTTTGGCATTAACCGGATATACGTCCAACCAAGGCGCTAAACGCGAACCAAATTCACGTTTAGGCCGAACCTCAGAGGTAAACTCTGACAGCTCCCGCGAGGATTCAGATGCGGAATCCAATACTGACGAGACCGTCGTCCAGTCTGAAACGTCCAGGATGGACGAAGACGAGGCAAGCTCCTCTGACATCTCTACTGAGGTGGACGAGGCACAATTTCGAGAGGTGGTCAACCGTCGGAAGAAGCGCCAACAGAACACAACTATCTCGACTGACGAACAAACTGGTGAACCAACTGGTGAACCGACTGAAAAATTAGACAAGCGACATATTCCGCCTATCATTGTAGACGATTTCAGGGGTATGGTGGGCTTCTTAAAAGAAGTCATGCCAACACTTTCGGGGTCGTGCTCGGTGACGAGGAGGAAAAGCCGCTATGTCTTTCAGACGAACCATGTGAGGGACTATAATACCCTCCTATCTGTCCTTGACAAGAAAAATCTCCCTTACTTTACGTTTGGTCTCGATAAAACTCGAGACATCCGCCGTGTCATCAGAGGTCTTCCATTAGATACGCCCGTGGGCGATATCGAAGAAGAGCTCAAACGCAAAGGCATCACCCCTCGACTGGTAAGGCAACTTACCAAACCGGGCGAGAACGGGGAAGCCAAGAGACCAATTCCTCTTTTCCTGGTTGTGGTGGAGAGGGCGTGTGATCCGGAGATGAAAATCGACGGAGTCACGTCTCTGTGTTACCTCAGGGTGAAGGTGGAAGCTGTGAGGAGCTCTTTTGGGCCCCCACAATGCTACCGGTGTCTTGGCTTCAACCATTCGAGCCATTTCTGCCGCAGAAACCTTAGATGTCTTCGCTGTGGTGATGCGCACCACAAAGAATCCTGCCCTAGACAGATCACAGATGATCCCACCTGCGCAAACTGCAAGGGCAAACATGTGGCCTGCTATGGAGGTTGCCCTGCGAGGAAGAGAGTGATCGCCTCCAGGAGACCACAGATACCTCAAGGTCCAACTCCCGCCAGAGGAGACCAAGTGAGACCTTCCACCTCAAATTACCAGGCCCCTCAACCCCAACTAGCCAACACCCCTAGAGTTTCGCAGGCTCAAACGAACCAGCGCACCTCGGGTAATCCATGGACCCGAGAACAACACCAGCAACCATCACACAACACACATCAGCCCCAAAATAAACCTCCCCCACAAACAATCCCAAGGCCGCAGAGGGAGAGAAAACCCCGGAAGCCCAAACGAGCACCCAGAGTGGTCGAAGCGAGGGATGCTTCCACCATCCGACAACATCAGGAGGAGGCTAGAGCCGAGGAGGCTAGAACCGAGGAGATACCAGCACCCCCTCCTTCCACAAACAACACCCCCTCATCCCCTACCTTTCAGCTTACTGACCTGCTCAAATGGGCGCAGCTAGTTTTGCAGACCCATGGGCAGAGGATCTGCGATCTCATCGTGAGATATAGCTCTGCGAGCGACTCAACAGCCAAGACGCTCATTGTAATGGAGGGGCTCGCCCTCCTAACCTCCGTACTTCAAAACACCGAAAATGGCCAGACAAACTAGGCCAAGCACCTCATTTCGGTTCGCGTTTTGGAACGCGTGCGGATTGGCTGGCCAGGCGGGGGAGTTATCCCACTTTGCCCGCACTTATGCCCTAGACGCTATTCTAGTTAGCGAAACCCACCTACGCCCAAATGCTCGCTTCCGTTTACCGGGCTACGTTTGCCACAGAACTGATCGTCAAGGTCGTCCTGGAGGCGGAACGGCGGTGTTCGTAAGGCAAAACGTAGTCCATCGCCCAATCCAGCTCCCACCCCTTCAAACACTAGAGGCCACGGCTATCACTCTGAACCTTGACGGCACAGAGATACTGATAGTCTCAGTATATCACCCTCCACGAAGGCAGTTTGTCCCTAATGACTACCATTCCATCCTAGCCCTTTATCCCAACGTCATCCTAGCTGGGGACTTCAACGCCAAACACCAACGCTGGCACTGTGGTCGAAGGGCGGATGCCCGAGGCAATTCCATCATCCGCCTCATTGACGCGGACCCCGAACTAAGGGTGGAGGGCCCGTGGCAACCCACACATCACCCGCATGGTCTAGGACTACCCTCTGTCATAGACTTTGCCATCATAAAGCATTTCCCATTTCACCTCACACTGACATCAATAAATGCTCTCCAATCAGACCACAACCCAGTATTGGCAGAAATCAATACCCGGATTGCCAGTCACGACAGCTCAAATTACACTCGGGAAACGGACTGGGAAGGTGTCCGTAACTGCCTTCGTACCTCCATCCCACCTAACCCCAGAATCAACGACATCCCAACTCTTGAAGCGGCAGTTTCTTCATTCACATCCATTGTGACAAGAACTGCCCAAAACCTGACAATCCGAGCTCCAGCTCCCTTACATCCAGACGTCCTCCCACTTGATATAATCCTCCTTATCCGTCGGTCCTGGGCGGCACGAAGACTCTATCAAAGGCATCGCACACCCCACAACAGAGCCCTATTACGGCGATTGCGCCGACTGGTCGGGGCTCGACTGCGTGAGCACCGAGTGCAAGCGTGGGAGAGCAAGATGGCCAGCCTGGACACTGAAAGTGGAGACGTGTGGAAGATCGCCAGATGCCTTCGAAACCGTCGTGGCCAATACAACTCGCCAATTCAGGGCACCCGAGGCCTGGCATACGAGCCTGAAGCCAAAGCCAACGTGTTCGCTGACTATCTAGAGCGGACCATGTGTCCCAGAGACGACCCCCAGGATTATAGATTTTCAGAACGTACCCGCCAAGAAGTACGTCGATTCTTACGACGTCCGCCGGAGGATGCGGAACGACTACCAGTGATACGTCCCAGCGAAACCCATGGCGCACTAAAACGCCTCAAAATCAAAAAGGCGGCGGGACCTGACGGACTAACTCCCCTCATGCTTCGTCACCTTCCCTTCAACGCCGTGCTCTTCCTAACTAGAGTTTTCAATATGTGCCTTACCCTGGGTCACTTTCCACGCGAGTGGAGAGAGGCTCGGGTGATATGCATCTTGAAGCCTGGGAAAGACCCGGTACACCCCTCCAACTACAGATCCATAAGCCTTCTGTCCATCCTCTCGAAAGTTCTAGAGAGGATGATCCTAACCCGATTATCCCCCCTACTGACAAACATACAAGCCATCCCAGAACATCAGTTCGGCTTTCGACCTGGGCACTCTACACCTCAGCAACTGCTGCGTGTGGTGGAGGCTGCTGCCCTGGGTTTCCAGGAACGCGCATTCACCGCTGCGGTATCTCTGGATGTGGAAAAGGCCTTCTCAACCACCTGGCACACAGGGCTACTTCATAAACTGATTCACCTGGGGCTACCCACACAACTCATTCACATCCTACACAGTTTCCTCCGACACCGGACCCTCATAGTCACAGTTGCTGGACGAACCTCCAGAATTAGGCCAATAAGAGGCGGAGTCCCCGAGGGCTCTGTTTTGTCCCCTACTCTCTTCAGTGTCTACATGGCAGACTTTCCAACTGAACCACAGGTCAATCTAGCGCAATATGCAGATGACGTACTACTATACTGCACCAACAGAAACATCCACAGAGCCTTCAACCCTATTCAAAGACACCTCCGCCTAGTCCAAGACTGGTGCCGACGATGGAGAATGTCTGTTAATCCAGACAAGAGCCATGCCATCCTGTTCACGAGACGTCCCACACCTGCAGACTGCCCCACCTTCCAACTTCGGGGTCAAAGGATCCAGTGGAGAGACACCATCACCTATTTGGGAGTTAAATTAGACAAAAGTCTAACATTTCGAAGTCATATCAGAGACCTATCAGTGCGGTCGCAGGGGGCTATTGCCTCACTGTACCCTATGCTGAAATCCGAGATGCCAGTCCGCCTGAAACTACACCTATTCAGAGCCCTGATTATCCCCCTCATGCTTTACGCCTGTGAAGTGTGGGGCATGGCAGCGGGTAGTTGGCTTCTGTGGCTCCAGAGGGCGCAGAACAGAGGACTTCGGTCCATCTACTCTGTCCCTTTATCCTTCCCCGTGAGACTACTTCACGAAGCCTCATCTCTTCCATACGTGGAGGATGAAATTAGGCGCCGGGCAGCAAAATTGTACGCCAAATTACCCAACCACCAAAGCGTCCTGGTTAGATCTCTAGGCGATTATGACCCCACTACACGCCGCTTTAGGTCGTACAGGGTTCCCCGTATGGCTTGCGGGTATATCCCATAACAAAGTAGTTTACCCATCAGCAGCAAAAGCTAAACTACAAATAATCCCAATAAAGAGCTATTCGGTTCAAAAATTCAACCCACCATCAAAATTCAAAATTTAAAAGATCGAAAGATCTTACAAAATGTTTAAATTCTCTTTATCTCCACAGAATGCAAACATTGCTGAGTTCTGTGAGTCATCAGCTAAGGGGCAAATTAGCCTCCTTATTATTTAAGCCATAACCTAAATTTAAAAACAACACCCTTAACCACCCTTTACCAAAAACTCTACCTGCGGTTAAACCCTATCAAGGGTAGGTACGCAGAAAAATATCGTCGGGCTGAACCACAGCCTGCCAGTATGTCGTCGTCGTCGTCGACATTGCACGGTTAGCTTTTTATATGGCAGACACCAAATGTAATGGCAGCTGATAGCTGAGCATTGCTGTTCTCTTTCCTATTGTGCAAATAAATTTTGTGGGCACAAATTAGGCTACATCACAGGCTTTACAACGTGATTTCACAGCGTGTTTAACTATGCAGTAAGGCAAGGCTCATATTTGATGTTGTGTTGAGCCACCCGCCATTAAGTTTTGTGTCAGCCATAACCCCGGTGACGAATTAATTTCAGTTACCTCGCCCGTTCTTTATGCAATTATTGTATAACCTAGAGAATTTTCATAGTCGTTATCCCTTAGGTATAATTGTAATTTTATACAGTCCATATTATTCCAAATAACGGATGAAAAATCCTGGTATTCACACAAAGGATATGAAACAACGGCGGAACGTCTGACTTCCTTAACTTCCCTTCAACATGCTGGAAATGCTACATAGTGTATAAATACTATCTGGAGCTAGAGGAATCCTCGACCAGAGCGATCGAGTAATTTTTGGATAATTATAGTAGGTTTAAAATTTAAACTTTTGTACCTTCTTTGTGATCCAATAGTTATTCAATAACACATAAACTAAATAACTTTTAGTATAATACAGAAATATTTAACATATACAACGATATAGTATTCCACACTCCCAGGCCATGAAATCAACCTCTTTGGAAAAAGAAAACTTAGTCTGGGAAAATGGAGGAAAAAATATAACGTTCTCAGCTAATAAAGACATTAATATACATAAGTTCACTGTTTTCTAATGTAATCAGTTTTTCTCTTTATACAATTATTTAACATATCCTACGAACTTAATTACAACAAATAAACAAGAAATAAAGCAAATCTTCCTCACAAGAGAGTTATTAGGTTTTGGCATCCAGAAATTCAGTGCATACTTGTTAGATTGGAAGTTATTCAGAGGTTTTGATACTTTCATTACTTACGCATCTACGATATATGATAAATGACAATTAAATATAACACAGGATGGATTCTCTTTTTAATTCCTACCTTCTGTTTACTGAAGTGTTACATAATGACCATCTGTGTTTATTACTTGGAATAAACTGTAAAGGGATTTTGCTTCTATATTCTGTGGTGTAATCACTATTCCTACTCCATGGCATTTTCAACTACGTGAAATCCAAGGCCTTCTCCACAAGCATGTTCTCTTATAATTACAATTTGTTCGCATTCAAGTACAAGGCTTTTAAATATTTCTTAATCTTTTAGTAATTTATGAAATTCTTTTAGAACTGTTTTATAGCCTTATATCTGTAAGAACGAATTGGTTTTCATTCTTTATAATATTAATATAGAATATAGATGAATGTTCCTTCAGCATATCAATTCTATGTGCATATAGATAAATAAAGGGAAATAAAATGCAGGTTGTAATTTTATTTAACTGATGTGCCTATTGAATATATTTTTCTCAAGGAAGTCTTGCCACACCCGCAATCATTATTCATACAGTATATGGCTACAAAGACAGTCCTTGTTTTTCATGCTACGGGTTCGGTTCATATCCCATTTGGAGCAAGTTTTCAGAGTAGAATTTTACTTGGAGTCGTCCTATCGTTCAGCTAAAGTATAATCAAATAGAGTATGTGCTTTAGCTTCCACTTCGTTTGCAGCATTAGCCTATGACTCCCAAATTTGTATTTTCTCTACCGTTTACATATGGGAGATAGTGGAGGTAATGTACTCCACCCAAAAATTTGATATCCAGTTTCCACAAAAAAAAAATATCTAACAATAATAGCAATAATAATAATAATAATAATAATAATAATAATAATAATAATAATAATAATAATAATAATAATAATAATAATAATTATTATTATTATTATTATTATTATTATTATTATTATTATTATTATTATTATTATTATTATTATTATTATTATTATTATTATTATTATTATTATTATTATTATTATTATTATTAATAATTAATAAAAGTTTTGGGATCCATCGAATTAAAAAATAATATTCTTAAGTGGAAGATTTGTGAAGAGATTGTTTATGTATGTGCGGATGCTTGCGCGCGAATTCGTGTGTGAGTGAGAGAGATAATTCTATTTTTTTCTTTGAAAAGAATTTGATTCCTAGTTTGTTTTTGATGACAACAAAAAATCCCAACCTAAACAACCCTTGACATTGGTTATTATGATTACTTTTCAAATTCTCAAAAAAAAAAAAAAAAAAAAAAAATGGCTTTGACTTACACGCGCGCGCGCACACACACACACACACACACACACACACACACACACACACTACACCCGAAAAGTTTCCGGACAAACCTCTAATTAACATTCCATACAACATTAATAATAGTTTGAGAATAGAATCAATAGAAAGTGTAGAAAGTGACCGAAGTATATTTGTCAGTTGTATATTTTTGCAGATAGACAAGATTTTGTTTTAAAATTGTACATAATCATTGAAACGTGCTATATGTTTAAATGAATTATTTTCATGTATTTGCTATGCTTAATTATAAAATGTATAACTAAATCCTGTGTGTCAGCAAGCTTTTCAGGGAGAATGTGTGTGTGTGTGTGTGGGTGTGGGTGTGGGTGTGGGTGGGTGGGTGTGCGAGAGAGTGAGTGAGAGAGTGAGAGAGATTTGAATGATAAATAAACTGCGTGTCGCTCTTGACTTTCGAATGAATAACCTCTGAAGACTCCCACATTAAACATTTGCGAAAAAAATACAGCTCCTTATAATATACAATTTGTGGCAATACTCTAGCTTTTCTTGTAGCATCAGCCGTTCCCGATATTTGTTTTACAGCTTTTAAGCCTCCCCAAGCCAATATCTGATCATCTTTGAAAACAATATATTTTTCTCTTTTTCAGTGTGAGCATATTTTAACTACCATTGACTTGTGATAGTCTTGTTTTGTCATCGTATTTTGCATAGTTTCAAATAATTTTATGTAATAATTTATTGTTGGTAATTGAAAGTTAATAAAACAATAAGTTTTATATGAATAGCATGATATAAATGATAGAGCAATTTTCGTACCAGTCATTACTGCTTGTGTATATGATAGTTACACCAGGTTTATTAATATGTATTTTAGCTTTGGCACTTACACACATACATGCACGCTCGCATTCACACTTTCCAGATACTATGGAGGATAGGAATAGCCTTAATGCAAACTTCGTCCATCAGCCGTTAATACAGTTGGATTTGAAACCAGCACACTATGACTAATCCATTTCCGACATTTTAGTTCCGGTTTATTGTATATAAAAAAGAAATATAAAATGACAAATTGTTATTGAAAATTCGTTTCACTTTACGTAATACAGTAGCAGAGTTTGACAGTTTATCCAATTCCATGCACTGCGCTTCATTCAACTCTGAAGGGTTAAACTGCTCACCTTCCTGTTTGACCTCATTGGCCTCAGGTGGGATTTGCGGCAGTAATCTAGTTTACTCTGTCATTCATTGCGCTTGTTGCATCATCTTCATCCTCATAAACATCAGTTTCGAATAAATGAATAGGTAATGTCGTTTCCCCTGCTGTTAATTCCGTAGAAAGGGATGGATAGTATACGAGCTAAAACTGTTTTCAACCACTTTTAAACTTACACCGCTGCAACACTGGAAAATAACTCTTGTTTTTGTTTTGCTTTGTGTGTGTGTGTGTGTGTGTGTGTGTGTGTGTGTGTGTGTGTGTGTGTGTGTGTGTGTTTTATTGTTGTTGCTGTTGTCGTTGTTGTTTTTGTGTTGTGTGCGCGTGCGTGTGAAGATGATAGGAACAGTTTATTAGACAGCATTTATTCCCTATTTTACCAACAAATATAACAAGATTTAAACGAACCCATAGATAAAGTGCCAAATGGATTCATTTTCTTATGGAACTAGTGTTGTAGTACTTTTTAAATGTATTATTTGGTATATTTTGGAAAATAACCGTGAAAAATATTATTTTAGTAGCGTTCATGTAACTGTTCTCAGTTGTTTATTGATTCAGGAATTCTAATAGGAAGATCTTACGAAGGGAGGAGAAAGAACAGGAGCGGGAGAAGAGGAAGAAGACGAAGAAAAAGAATATCAAACCTCAAGCATATTCTACTAGATGAGAACGCAGCTGGGAACATTTTGAAAGCTACTAAGGTTATAGGAAGGAAAATTGACAAACATTTTATATTTTAAAGAACTATGTATACATTTTTTATAGTCAAGTTTTCGTCTATCTTTCATAACATATACAAAATAATACAAAAGTCAATCAAAATGAAGTGACTTAACAGGCTATTAACAGAAAATTTAACATGCGCATCTTATTTGTGATGTCAGTATGTCAGACTTGTGGTATTTTAATATCGTTAAAGCCATAAAAGATCACTAAATGTTTCCGCGTAAAGAGTAGTTTGGGAAAGAGAGAATTTAATGAATCTTTGGTGTTGTATCCTTGAAACATGCTGGACTCAAATAACAGTTTTGGTGTTAATTTTATACGTTTTGTTTGTTACTTACACATATGCGCGCGTCCTATCCTCAGAAATCCTTTTCTCGAGGGGACCTCAAACATGTATTTCCAGTGAAATCGTAATATCGAATTTCATCCGTTATTAACCATATTTCAGTGGTGCAGAAAGTAATAAACATTGCAAATAGTTGTTAATGGACAACGGGGGCAGGGCAAACAAATGTCGGGGGCCCAGAACAACCCATGCACTAAATATAGGAATAACAGGTGTGTCTATCTTCATATGATTTTATTGTGACGGTAGCGGCAGCACGTCAGGGACGCTCCAGATCAACTTACCTCATACCACTGCACGGCTTGTGAATATATCACCGACGACAATGAGCACGGCAGAACAAAGTGTTTATAGATTGTTCGCGAACATTCTACTACTGGCGTGTTTATGAGAGATTCTAGAAAAGGTGGGGTTCGAGAAGAATCCGTACTACGTCATTTTCATCAATATACGCAAGCAGTGAGTATCTGCGTATAAAGTCGTCGTTGAGAGAAGTGAGTGTATTGTGTCAAAGACTGTTTTGGGACTTTTAAGTGTCACATCGGAGTTAGTTTTGAAGTGTTGGAACAGTTTTAGTGAGTTCGACCATCGGAAGCAGTTTGCGAGTTAGAGAGTAGAACTGAAAGACCGAAGTAGTGTCAAGGTCACCAGAAGACAGGACAGCTGTGAGTTGCATAGGTCACGATGAGTTATAGATTGTGTTAACAATACAGTAAGACTTTTTTGCGATTCAGTTTTAGAAGAAAGAATAAAGTGACAGAAAGAGTAACTGAACTTTGTGATTTTGTGACACTGGTGTTAGGAGTGAGATTTGTCGGTCATTTTGTCACATTATGCTATTCTACCTTAACCAAATATCATTACTTTCTCATCATTGACAAATTACAATAGAAGTTCTAAAAGTTAGGGGCCAATCACTGACATCTGGGGACCCAGCGTGTGACTGTTGTGCTTCAGATGTTTGTAATGAATTGAAAATTACCAGTAATGTACAAATAGGTTAATTTCAGCATGAAGTACTTGAAAGTATTCATCTGTCTTTTTTCCCCCACCCAATATTTAAATTATCCTAGCAGTTTTACGAAGAGTCTAATTTTGAGAATGTAAAGGTGAGAGATAGCCCCTGCTATAACACGTAAATACATACATGTACACGCCGTATGAACTGTTCAAACAAGGCGCGTAGAGGCATTACGTTGGAGGTATTCATTTTTTCTGGCAACACACTGGTGAGACCCGGAGCGCTCATCTCATCAATATAATAGTGGCACACACTTGGGAAGAGCGAGTCTGGCAAATTGCGCTGCAGCTGTTCAACAAAATATCATCCTTCAACAAAAAGAAACGTCGGAATAGATTAAAAATATTCCATTAAGGCTCACAACAGCTTCAGGGGTATTGTTTTCTTTGGAGCGAAGTGTTTGATTAATGTTAATATGCAAATGACATCCCGGAATGTATGCTTAAAATATTTGTTCAACATATGCGTTATGACAATGCAATTTTGCGATGTCCCATATCCTCTACATACTTCATATAGTTTACAGCCTCTAATTTTAAGTCTAGCAGTCCCTGTGACTCATAAGTTACAGCAAGGCCTTGGGTGAAGAATGTCAATCACCTCTCCTTGCTCGAAGCTGTAAATTTCCAATCAAACTGGTGTGATCACTTAATCTGTGAAAATGATTGAAGCCACACATCTAATTTCCCTTTACTTAAGTAGTCATGTATGAGTATATTTAATTTCAGTTTAGTTTTTCATGCTTTTTTATTCAGCTATCCATTTTCAACGGTTCCTTCTGTTCTATCGTAAGCTATCATTCCGCTGTCCGTCCGTCTTCTAAGCGAAATTTGTCATAACTATGTTCATACTACCACCTAACTTAGCGAGCCCTTCCTCTTTTCCTTGTTCCTGTGGGAGACCAATACATTATCCGTGTGGGCCATATCTCCTCCATTCTTTGTACATGTCGGTACTGCTGCAATATCAGTTCTTCAGTTCTACTTATCAGCAGGGTTCGAGCTTTTAGTAAGAAATCCATCAAGTTAACGTACACCTACAAAGGGAAGTGGAAACGCCAGTGACCTTTGCTCTTGTGAACAAATAAGAGTGGAAGGCAGTGCTGAGTACACCCTGCTTCTAAGACAAAAACACCAGGATTAAGGGGCGTTACTAGGCAGGAAATAATGAATGTTTAGCCATTTGCAGCGTGCAATACATTTCAGTTTTAGTAACGTTTTTATGCACAGACATTTTAGCTAGAGCACCAGTGCAATGAGATGGCGGGGAAACCGGAGAACCCGAAGGAAACCCGCTCTGCGCCGCTTTGCCCAACACAAATCCCACATGCGGTCACCTGAGATCGAACCCGGGCCGCTTTGGTGAGAGGTGAATGATCTAAGCTGTATAAGCTCAAATCTGACCTCTTTGAGTTGTTGCAGTGTTCCCTTTATTTGGAATAGCCTCCTGCAGATTCTCCAAAGCAGCTTGATGCTGAGATTCAAGGATCTAATTTTCAACACCAGGTTGTCTACTTTCATGTGAAAATGAACACGAAACTGAATTTAACTTAAATATGTTGTAAATCATTATTTATGATTCATATCTATTAATTTTTAAGAACATAATCAGGGTATACAAGGTTAAATAAAATAAGAAATGTAGGAATACGAGCAAAATTAAATATATTTGCAATACAAGGCAAAATAATAGAATATAGGAAAAATTGGAATACACATATGCAGAGAATGTACAGCTCAAGGATCCCAAAAAGGATGATGTATTATACACCAAATGATAGAGATCCTGGAAGACCCAGACTACGATGGATTAAGGCTGGAACAGGCCGATTGGCCTAATCCCTGTAAGGCAGAAAAAGATCTATTAATTTTTAAACGTTATATTGAGTCAATTGTGAGAAGAAAAATGCGATATCCTTTTGCTCCGCTCGAGTCGTGTCTGCCTGCCCCGCTGTGCAGTGAAACAAAAAATAACTCGGAAGCCAGGCACGCTTGAGACCTTCCCCATGGTAAGCTTCGCCATCGACTGATAGATCCTTGATGTCACCATTTACATGTCTGGAGCATTCTTTTACGCCTTCGTTTTCCGTAATATCCTTATGTGTAACGGGTGGATTCTTGCAGTTCAAGTAACTAAATGACAAATATTTATTACAAGTTTTGGTTTTTGTTATTGTATCCTACGTTTCCTTTGAGATAATCACAGATCCTTTTCGTATTGTGTCGACACAACTAACGGACGCACTGCTTCTCAATACACAGCCATACCAACATTGGTAAGAAAATTGTGCTAAATGTTTTTAGCAGGTGTCTTTGCCGCATGCTTAGCCTAGAACAAATATGAAGTAACTAGCATGTTTAGGGAAAGTCTTGTGAAAGCAATGCATCAATGTTTTTCTTCTAAACTGTTATATTTATGTAGCACATATTCTAGTATGCGTTGTGTATTGTTTGAGAATGCTCAATTCCCTAGTGATTTGAGCCACATTATCTTCGAAAATATTTGGCATTCATTTAGCAGTTTTTCCCCTCTCTGTACTGGTACTGATTAGTGATTCCGTTAATTACCGACTGGAGAGCGACATTGTTGGTTTTGTTTTTGTCATAAGATTAAGTATTTTTTTTTTCTTTTCCGGTACTTTTCCACATTTCTGGACTCGCATTCATGCCCTATGCCGTTACACCGCTAAATAAATACACCATGTGCATTTTCTGTCCACTGAGTTAGTATTTAAAGGGTATATTTTAATGCTCAAGCACCGCTTATGCGTTTACAAGAAATAACAAGAGGTTATAAGATCTACTTCTGAAAGAGTTTTCTCTATTTTATAGCACCCTCTTCTTCTTTCTTGGAACCGTAACCACTTCTGGTAATGCTTGGAAGAATTTTTATAAAGCTCCTCTGGTTTGAGACTTCAGGCAGAATCACTGAAGTGCTTAGAGTTAGAAAAAAAATGAGAAATGAATTTAGCAGCAGAATGAAACGAAAGAAAGGAATTGGAGTAGATGAACAAGACGGTTTTATAATAGCTGGTTGGAAGGTACAAGAAATCATTGCTTTGGAAGAAATAGGATTGCAAGCAAATGAATTGGAAATTGGAAGAAACACGGGAAGAGCTTATAAGCATCAATAAGTGGGTACATACACAAGAAAGGAAAATTGTATTATGGATAAGTGCATATCCTTGAATGATTTCTCCTCAAGCAATCACATTTCGTAGCTAAGTCTGTTCAAGATTGTGCAGCATGCAAGCCGCAGGGTTTGTTTATTCGGCAAGCACTATGTTTAACGTAAAGTATTTCCTATGAATGCGCTTATATCACATTAGTCTGAGAGTCGATGTTCTTAGCCCAGTGTGGGTGCAGTCCTGATTATAAAGCTAGTTTTATCCCGCTGCGTAAGATAATCTTTTGGGGCCAAGGGTTCGTAAGTATTTAAACTTGAAAAAACCCAAGGTTTTACAAATTCTATAACTAGACATGGCTCTTCGGAAAATCAATCATAATTAATATTTATATTTTTTAAATTAATTTGGCGTTTAAAATACTGTGACGCCGACCGCGGTGCACAACAAAGGACGGTCAGGTCGAGCTACTTCACACCACATACTAGGCGATGCGAGTATCAAAGGGCTCACGGTCAGGCTGCCTCGCGCGTGTTTGTGAACACGTGACAATGAGCACGGCTTTACAAAGGGCTTTTCGAGATTGTTCGAGAGGCGTCCGGCGCATTTGCAGAAGTTCCAGAAAAGCTGAAGTTTAGGAAAGTTCCATGTTACGTAAACCTAGCTACATAAGGAGATGACGCAACGAAAGTTGGGAGTCAGTTTTGAGTTTTAATGTGTATGTGTGTGTCAGCTGCGTGTGTACGGTCGCATCGAAAGGAAGATAGCGAAGCAATTGATGAGTGTCAAGTGATTGTATCCCCAAAGTCTTCAGCTTGAGAGACAGAGAAATTGAAAAAAGACAGTGAGTTAAGTTTAGAGAAGAAAAGAGTTGTGAGTTGTAATATCACGAAGGACTGAAGACTGTGTTAACGACGAGAAGAGAACTGTGTATTTATACGAAAGCTTTGGATGTGCCCGCCTCTGTGGCGTGATGGTTAGCGCGTCTGACTCACGTTCAAGAGGTCGCGAATTCGAAGCTCGCTTAGGGTAAGTTATCCGGGTAAAGTTTTTTCCGAGGTTTTCCCTTATCCTGAGAAGACGAATGTCGGGTAACTTAAAGCTCTATGGACCTCGGGCTCATTTGAGCATCATTTCACCTATTTCAGCCATTCACCGTCCGATATGACATTACGTTGGAGGACGTTAACACACACACACACACACACACACACACACACACGCACGCACGCACACACACATATCTTTGGATCTAAATAAAGTGAGGAAAAGAAACTGGACTGGACTTTTGTCATTTCGTCACAATACATTATTTTGGTTGATTAAAACTATCTTTCTCAAATGCTTATATTTTAGGCTTTCTTGTGTTTAAAGCTCACATCTCAGAAATTATTTACTACAGACGTTGTGGTTTGGTTTAAAGGTTGAAGAAAATTGCTTTTTATACAATGGAAGAAATTCCTGTATGATCTCGGATCATAATTTCCTCCACTTTTGAGTTTCTTTGTTATCAGAATTTTTAGATACCTTGCAGTAATGGAAAGTTGAGTCACATTTGAAAATTTTAATATCATGGGTTATCGTGCCGACGAAATGTCGCCGTGCTTACCATTCCGGGATATCTAAAAGCGCTGTGAATTTTCTCAGCTGGCTCGTTTATCCCTTTATTTCGTCGTGATGGTACAGAGGTACGGGTTCGCCAGGGAAGTCGAATATCCGAGTTCTAGTTTTGGCTGTGGCACGAATTCTGAAAATCATCGTTCTTTAAACCCTAGCTTACGTATGATCAGTTTGGTGGAGCAATTAATATGTGTAATTGTGCTGACTGCTCCGAGAGAAACAGAGCCATTTTTTCCTTGACTATGCGAAACCTACGCTTGTCAAAGCCATTAAAACTAACCAGCGTGCCATTTTTTGCGCACGACGAAAGCAATAGGATCATTCTCATAGCATTGAGCACTGACAATTCGATATATCACTTGAAAATAGTAGAAAGGAAATGTATTTGGAATGAGGGAATAGCACTCCAGGCTTTGGGAGATCCAGATCCTCTTGACCCAGCAAATAGCACCTGGTTCACGGTCCCCAAACCCAGGATTACGAGCTCGTTAAAAAGGGCCTGTTAGCTGCAGTAAAAGCAATCCCTCTAGGGAGGAGCGACACCAAGTAAACGATGCACACCAACACGTGCAAAAATGTTCATTTTACATTCAAAGGGGTACAGCCTCGGACGAGGAACGGATGTAACACCTATAAGAAAATTTAGGTATGAACAGGTATCTACGCTACTGGAATATAGACTGTTTGAGAACTAAATAGAGAGGGGTCATTGTGTAACAGAAAGCAAATATTTGTATAGTTATTTTGTTTGAAACAAAAACAGGACATGGATAGGAGAAATTAGGTCGAGCAATGTCAAAGTACCAGCAAATAAGTGGAGTCTCGATGTTAATCAACAATTGGACTAAATACAGCGTTCCATTAGAATGAGCTACTGAAAGGTTAGAAATATCTACATAAAATATAAACTAACCTGCCAAATTTAAATTGCCCTTTGGCTGCTTTTTGATACCACTATCACGCACAGGATCTAGATCCATAGTACATTGAGATAGGAGGACCGATGCCTTAATATGAGGTTAATGGGCGTTTAAGTAGTTGTTCAGGATGAAAATTCACAGCCAAAGGGAAAGAAGGGGAAGATATGCATGACAGTAAAATTTTGCCGCCATCGGAGCTCATGTCAATAAATTGCGGAAGTAATGGAGGAGACGAACTGCAAGTAGGATTCTTTCCCTATACAGAATCTTTTTGGAACAGAATAAAAATATTAAACATAAAGTAGAACAAAAGTATCCTTAGATCCTGCAAGAGAATGCTGATCTGAAAGGGAACAGAAAAATGAACGACGGGAAAGAAACTGTTACCTATACTGGCTCTCAGGAACTCAGGAATCGGTAGACCATTACAGTGCATTTGGCACTTTAAACGAAAAGAACCATAAAAATGTCCGGTTATTTTATTAATTCTGGGTTTTTAATAACATGCTCATTTATACCTCCATCCTGTTCGTTCTGATATTTGTTCTTTATATGGAAAACGTCGAGAAAGTAGGTCTCTCTGGGATGAATAATTTGTCGCATAGATGATCCTGCTTAGTGGTTATAGCGTTGTATTTGAATTTGAGCCAATACCGTGATGCCTATTCTAGTGTAGAGCCAGTATTCGCTTTATTAAAACGAACAAGTATATTGCTTCTGTGGATGAAATTCAGTAATTATTCAATCAGAAATTATTGCTTTTAAAAGCAACCCAGTGATAGCTGTGCAACGTGTTTTTTCCTCTTTATCCAGGGGCCTTCACTGTTGCAACGTCGGCTAACTACTCGCTCAACGTTCGCTATTTTTGCAAGCTGCGTGTTGAACATGTTCATACATTATGAAACAACATTTACGTTCGTATAGTTTATCTGAATAATTGAGAATCTGTACACATAGCTTTGCTAATACCTCCCATCTGCATAATTGTTTGATGAAAAAGGCTTTCAAACAAAGCTTTAGCGAATGAAAGCCTGAACGTATTTGCACAAAAACTGTGGAGAACAAAAGATGTGGAGAGTGCATATTCTGTTTATTTTCCCGGCAAAGCTCACGTGTTGTGGAATAGTATAAATACTACAGAAGAAGAGCTCGGAAGTGCTGCACATTTGAAAGTGCCGTAAAATACGTTATTGCGGGTTAAAAAATGGCGACTTTTGTTTCCGTAGGGTAAATAGAGATCTGGAATACGATACGTATTCATCATGTTTCTTTTCTGTCGATTCCAACCTCTTTTTATTCACTGTTTACAGAAGCTTGCTCGAGATATCCCGTCAGTACCAAAAGGAAATGCAGCTTTACCAGCGTTGTTTGGTGCATGCCCTGTTTGTACCATCCACGTAAAAAAGAAAGTCATATCAGCATTTAGCAGAGCTAGAAGGAAGCAAACTGGTCAACATAGATAATTCACATCAAAGACAATAAATCCCAGAGCAAGCAGAATATATCTCCAGAAAGGAAGATACCAAACTGAAGGTCAGATGATGATTCCGAAAGAAGACAGCCCTCTAATAGCTGTGAAACGGTTAACAGAACGGTGGGGATAGCCGAGATTACCGGTATGCGGTCGCATCCTACATTGGCTGAAGCAGAGCTCGTTGCTACCCCGCTTCCACCCAGTAGGAATCGACTCCTATCTAAGTTTGGCCAGTCAGAGCCATCAGAATATATTTCCCACGTGTTAGGAGCTGGTTCCACTTTACTACATTGAACATCTTAGTTTATTGCTAAGTCTCTTCAATATTTATGCAATATGACTCGAGGGGTAAAATGTTCCGGAGTTAAAATAGTCCCCCATTTGGATCTCCGGGCGGGGACTACTTCTCGAGAACTATTTTATTCCTGAAAAATATTGGAGAGCAAGAGGATTAATGACTTCATTGTCAGAAATCCAGCATTAGCTAACAACAACATCTTAGTTGCGATGTTAGTTTAATTATAAAAGGAGTATACACGGGTTAGCAGGGAAAATACGCAATAAACGTTCATATGCCGTATGGCAAACTTTATTTGCACTTCTTTGTCATTCTGATGGGTAGTTATTAAAATAGCAACAGCAGTAGTTCAAATAGTAGAACATCTCACTGATAAATATCCCATTAATGATCCGCATGCTCACATCTAAATTAAAGGTCTTCTTAAGTTCCATTTCGCGCTACAGGGAGGATTCTTTAAAAATAATTTCCTACCCTCCCTACAGTCTGGAAAATATGAGTGCCTGAGTGAATGGGAGTGGTAGTAGTGTTAAAGGTTAATAAAAGCTCACTGTCTACAATATACTGTAAAGTGAGTTACACCAAAGCACCTTTTTTTTTTCTGTTGATGAAGATGATTATGTAATTTTGAGGGCGCTCAGCTACTTGGTCATCATCGCTCTTATAAAATGGAACATGGCAAAAGCCAGAGATAAACTTCAATATGAAAGTACTAGTTAAAGAACAGATAGAGATAAATAAACCAAGTTAATGAGGCAAAAGTCAGGATTAAAACAAGTGTATAAAAAGTTCCTTAAAGGTATGGAATCTTGATATCTAAAATTTTAAATCCTTATATTGATGTTTACGTTTGATACAAATGTAAAAACTGTTTAGACCACTTGTCCGCAAGACTGGCAGGCAGTTGCAGGGAGTTCCAAAAGTGCGTCACCCAATCACACACTCTAGCAGCAAGTGATGAACTGACACAAGTTTATCTCACAGCTAACAAAGAGGAGCAGGGTTCCACTTAAAAGACAATCATGCGTAAAATTGCAGAGGCTAACGAGTAACCGAGCTAAGATCATCTCCTCGCGACGAGTGAGTGAGTGGTGGTGTTTAAGGACCCGTGGACAACTAGGTCATTAGGGCCCGTTCTCGCGACGAGATACACGAGAAAAGGTTACCCAGTTTATAGGAATTTCCTTCACTACTCTATGCTTATTTCCGCGGAGAGTTAACAATTCGTGCCAGCACGACAGCACCACTCTTCGCACTTCAAGCCTAAAGTGTTCCGAGGTAATACGAGATAATAATGCTGGCTTCTGTGGCTGCCGCCTTTGCTGCCAAATCCGCCATTTCATTACCCCGCAAACCAACGTGGCCGAGAATCCATGCACACACCGCATTAACGCCAGAAGCGTAAATAGCCACAGCTTTTGGAGTGAATAATTTTTGTATGCGTTCTTTCATACATACGAGTCATTGTGTCCAAGGTTGATGGTCGCCTTCTGCACCATGTACTTTAAAAACATGTTGATACATAGCCTCATTTGAGTTGTATACTTGTGCCGTTTATTTTCATTGCTGTTGATTTTACTTGGTGTGGTATATAGGTGACGTTAGTAGCTGCGTAGTAGTCTTGCTGTACCAACTGCTTGAATAACATGTTAATAGTTGCCTTTATTGAGCAGCCGCGTTGATACAATTTGGGGAATAGTTCCAATCCAGTCAGATTCTCTGATATCTGGAATTTGGAGTGGATGCGGGTCACGAACCGAATTATCTCGCGCGTGGTGATTTTAATTTTATTTTGTTTGAAGTTAAACATAATTCTCTTATAATATACGGTTTGGAAATGTGTATAGATGGGGGTTTTACACATCATTACAGTCTGTTCTCTGACATTTTTTCTCAGATAGCTAAGAGTGTTGATTGGTTTTGTATTAGATAATAATCTGTGGCACGACATCCCAGGTCCACGCCTATTAACCCGACTTCCGGCCTCGCTCAGGTATACTGCAGAGCTATTATTCAACCGGTACAGTAGATGTGTAGTCAGCGTCCTCCATCCCCCAGATAAAATTACTTTCGTAACTTACAAATCTTGTCAGTCTAGTATTTTATGTCCATGCTGCTTGTGGGCAGGAGTCGTAGTTTAGAAGCGAAAAATACACATCTCCATATTTGGACTGGAACCCATGGGCACTCTGTGCTCCAATCCAATCCACGACGTTGCAATTACAAATATTATTGTAACAAAACCGACTACAAAGTCCAGTTACTTTTTCTGTTACTCTCTTCTAAAACTGAAGCATAAAACACATTTCTCTTTTACCGTAGTTAACACAGTTTTCGTGATCTTACAACTGATGGCTGTTCTGTCTTCTCGTCCTTGACACACACTTTCCTGTCTTTCAGTTCTCTCTCTGTCTTTACAAATAGCTGGCTTTGACGGTACAATCACTCAACATTCACTAAAACTGCTTCACTTCAAGACTGACTCCGACGTGACTTTAAATATCCCAAAATATCTCTGTTGGACATACAGTTCTCTCGCGACGACTGTACACACTCACTCTCACTCACTCTCTCTCTCCCTCTCTCTCTCTCTCCCTCTCTCTCTCTCTCTCTCTCTCTCACGCGGCGTACTACTAAGAGCTGCCTTGTTCAAACTCACGATTCCATCAGATTCAACTACTGTCCTAAAAACTCCTCCCAATTAGTCATCTCGCCTCCTTATATACCGGGAATGACGTAGCATGGATTTTTCTCGAAATTCACAAACGCCGGCAGTTAGAAGCCTCGCGAACGTTCTGCAAACTCCTAAGTTCTGCCGCGCTGATTGTTATCAGTCACGTATTCACAAGCAGTGGTATGGGGTAGCTTGACCTAGGCTCGCTTTTATTAGTTTTTTTTATTCTTATTGTTATTAAATCCTATAATTGCTAACTTCATGTTTTTATGCATAGGTGGTTTTTTTACAATTAAAGACAAAAACGAAAGAAAGAAGCATTTAAAACAATGGCAATGACTAATGAATGAGTTAACATCAACACAGCTCAGATAGTCGTAAACGTGAACCATGTGACCGGTAAGTAGGGGCAATTTGGATAGCGGCATAAAAAATTATAAACCAAACCAGGTAGGTTCACGTATTTGCGAGGGGTAAGGGTCACGATTGTGGTCATCCTTATCGACTGACCGACCGAAGATTTCGGAGCTGAGCGTCTGAGAAAACTTGCGCGTGAGATCTTGGTAAGATAATACGATCATTAAGTTAGTAAGGCCAAAGGAACAATTCAAAACATTTTACAGAGGCAAAGAGAGTACAAGTTGAAATGCCTCACTTCTGGTAAACGGCCTATGAACTAATGTGCCACGACTGTGTACAATTTGAAGCATTTGGCACGAGAACTGGTTTCCTTAGATCAAATATAAAAATGACTTGTAGATCAAGGATTCACGGCGCGCAAGCCGTTCTGTTTTATTTATGCTTTCCACGTTATTTTGGCTATACCAGAGCCCTTTGCTTGCGCATTCCACTGCATGGAACTGTACTTGAGAACAGTAATGATGAATGTTGACATGTATATTGCTCGTGCTTTGTTCTTTCGTGGGGAGCAACACAAGTGGGCAGCTGCAAATTGTCGGTAAATCAAGCAACAACAATATACGAGGCTACCGTCCCTAAGGCTCGCTAAATTAAAACCTGCTGAACGTGCTCTCCCTGTCTTAAGTTGCTAGTTGCGTTAGATGAGGCACAAAAGTACAAACGTGTCCAATTAAATATAGAAAAAACTCCTAACGGATCACCGAAGTGTAAGCTGTTTATTGAAACGTGAAAATAAATATAAGAAGTAAAAATGAGTGAAGGATTGGCTGACTAGGAAAGGTTAAACTCAGCATTTGAAACCTCAAAATGGATAATAGAGGTGACATTTTATTTCCAGTTAATTTTGGCATTCCATAATAGGATAGGTCGTACCGGACGATGAGTGATATATGACATGAATGCCAAAGTGGGCTGGGGGTCCTTAGAGCTGATACCAGGCATAGGTGTCCTCTGCAAAAGGGAAACCTCAGATCGTTCCTGGGTTGGATGGATACGATGTCATATAAGTAACCAATTAAATTATAGCCTGCAACAGGAAACGTGTTTGGCAAGGAACGGTATTGGGACTTATGGTACAACATATGAAGAGTAGGTTAAAATCAAGCGTTTTTGGAGGGTGGGCTACAATTGAATTTAAGTTCGGTGAATTTAGTGTGCTACCAATTTGTAATACAGGTTAGACAACGCAAGTGTGCGGTAACCATTAAATGGCTACAATTAAGGGTGATGTAAGAAGCGTTGACGAGGGGTCTATCACATTTACATTATTACAAATCCTGCGAATAAGAAGATTTATTATTATTAATTATTATTATTATTATTATTATTATTATTATTATTATTATTATTATTATTATTATTATTAATTATTAATTATTATTATCATTATTAAATTATCTAATCTTGATACCGTTATATTTGCAGACGATCAGTTGTTATTGGCAGAGAATGAGGAAGTTATGTAGAAATCAGTATTTAATTTGAATGCAATAATAAAAGAATATAATATGGAAATTTCGGGAGGAAAAACAAAAGTAATGGCTATGATAGGAAAAGAATTTCGGGTAAAGATCGTAATAGGACAAATAATTGGGCTGGAGTCTACCTTTAAATATTTGCAATCAAATATATTCCTAATTGATAGAAAGGCAGAAATGAAGAAAATATCAAAGCATGTCATAATATCAATTGGTGTACCTATAAACAGACGTTTGGGCAGAAATATGATTATATAGAATAGTATCCAAACCCTCATTAAAATATGCATGTATGACCTGGGTAATTAAAACCAAGAAAAAAATCAAGACTGGAGGCATCTCAAATGAGACGTTTAAGGTCCTTATTGTTACTAGAAAAGATCGACTCCGGAATGTAGATATAAGAGAGGAACTAGAGGAAGAAAACATTGTGAAATACATTAAAAGATATCATAGCAAGTGGAACGATCACGTTAAGAAGATGGAGCTTTCTAGATTGCCACGGCAAGCACTGTTTTGCAAAGAGATGAAAAGATACCGGACCACCCCAAATGAGGTGGAGAGCGATTAGCCTCAAAACAGTTCTAAAGGTTCAATCCATGTTAAGAAGAAGACGAAGAAGATGAAGATGATGAAGAAGAAGAAGAATTTGTGGTGATAGCGGTTGAGGTGGCGACGGTGGCGGTAAAATAATTACCCGTAATTTTCACTTCAAGTTCTGCTATTTAAAAAGAAAAAATACAAAACAAAGAAAACAGGAGATCTAGAAGCCCACCATTCATTCTACCAATTGATCCATAATCATCTTTTTCTTCATCCATTACCTTTTCATATCATCTTCCTCACTCTCATACTAGGGTTCGGGCTGATCACTCAATCTTGGATATTCTCTCTCTGATCCAGTGTCCGTCTGCTCCTCGACAGACATCTGACCCCAGGCGCTGATGTAAGTCCTGAGGATGTAAGTCCTCCCTACGGGGAGAGTAAGTAGAATGAGTCAGTCAGTCAGTTACTCAGCCAGTCAGTTATTCACCCAGTGAGTCAGTTATTCACCCAGCCAGTTAGTCTAGTATGTACTTTACAGTAAATAGAGGGAGTGTTGTATTCCATCAAGAACTTCTATACCGAGATTTCACATTTCATACATGTTTTGGGAATATATTGTGAAGTGGAAACATCTTAAGGAGTGTGCTGCACTTCAAACCCATTGAACAATGTCTGAAGGAAAATTATATTGGGAAACCGGAAGGCAAATAGAAAATCTCCATGTCTAGAGCATTAGATTAAATACGTAAGTACATGTTTTCCCTGAACAAAGAAAGAAAAAAATGTTTTAGAAAAGAGTTTATTGTGTGTGTGTGTGTGTGGGGGGGCGCACCTCTGTCAACAGCATAACTTAAAAAAAAGTTGGTTAAATACCAAACTTGGTGTTAGATTCATCTTCCAAGAATGCGACACGAAGATTTAAAAAAATCTGATGTGTTGCACTCACATGACTTTCTCTACTCTTGTACTAACCATTCTTACAATCTCTTATTCCTATATCTTCCTCGTGTTGAGATAAACATTTGTACAAATTATCTTACTGCTTATGTCCTTGTAGGTGCAAGGGAGATATTAGAATACAGCAGGCTTTGTGCGACAGTCAAATCTTTTGAAGCTTTGAAATCCCGTTCTCTTTGCACGCTTAATAGATAAAAAATAAACAATGATGCTCCATTTCACGAGTTTTTTTTTTTTTTTCCGAAACTGACACAAATAATAAGGCATATCTCCGAAATGGTTCACTCTACAAAAAGATTTATTCAAACATAAATTGTGTGTTTTAGCGGGATCTATATTTTTTATACAGTAAAATTTCGTCTATTTCTTACGGTTTACGAGTTATCCTGAATAAACAGGACTACATAGGCTATAGCCAGAAAATTCAAAATGTACATTTCATTTGTCATACAAATATCTTAAACATGTGGCATTTTAATCAAAATCGTTAGAGCCATTTTCAAGAAAATCAAAATTTTCGAAAAAGATTCCATATAAAGGTAGTTTAGGGTGGGGGAATTTTCTTCAAAATCTTCGTGTCGCATCCTTGAAAGACATTAAACTTAAATACCAATTTGGTTTTTAACCGACTTTTGAGTTATGCTGTCCACAGACTGAGACACGCGCGCGCGCGCGCGCGTGGATGGACCTTTTTCTAAAAATGCTATTTTTTGATTCAGGGGGTCTCAAAACATATATTTCCGGTGAAATCTCGACATCGAATTTTTGGGTGGAATACATTACCAGTAAAGTAAAAATACCCCTTCCCAAGCTACCTTTTCATGGAAAGCTTTTTGTAAATTAGATCCTCTCAAAAATAGTTCTAACGATTTTCATTAAATTGTCACATGTTTATAACATGTTCATTTTATGAATGAAATGTGTTTTGAATTTTCTGGGAATGTCCTTAGAAGTCCACTTCACTCTGGATGACTTTTACATAACTGGTAAACCATAAGAGATAGACAACATCTTACTGCACAGAAAAGATCTCTTTAAAAGCACACATTTTTATTATTTTTTTTATTTTTTATTTTTTTTATTTTATTTATTTATTTATTTTATTTTATTTTATTTTTTTTTTTTTAGATATTCCTTAGTGGTTTGACTTTTCCAATACTGCCATGCGATAGAAAGGAGTTTCAAACCATCACATAGCAACCAACTCTTAAATGATTTGACTATTGCTTAAGCCTACCCTGTTCCTCTGTTCCCATTGTAGCTATAAGGAAGTATGCAAGAAAATAATTTCTACAAATGCTTATCCCTATTAACATGGAGGTAGAAGAATAAGCGTTTGTAAGACTAGTTTGTATATGTACAAGAGTAAGTAGAGAAAGTCATGTGAGTGCAACATATTAGCTTTTATAAATGACTGCTGACAATGCTTGTCGCCGCAGCTAAAGTGTAGTTCTGTTCAACCACCGTTAGGTATTTTCTGATGGATATATCCAATTCGCTAGTAGGGAGCTCTTAAGCGACCTTTTTAGTGAAAGCACCGTGAACATCTGCAACATGCTTTGCAGGCTGAGAGCACTGATTCGCACAGTTCTGTGGTGTGCAGAGGGAAGAGGAAAACCATATTCATGTCGGAAGTGTGGTAACCGGTATTGGACTCACGGTGAAATGTTAACAGCGTACGTATGACTTCCCGTAGCTGCCGCAACAAGGGGTGGTTACTATTTGAAGTCAAGAGTTTCAAATGATACCCTTGTTATAAGTTATTAAAACAATATATATATATACATTACATTCGTGCACATATTTTGGATCTCATTGTGTGTAAGCATCCACGTTAATAAATGAGAGATTTAATTTCTTCCGAAGGTGCACTTCATATATAACTCAATTTCACTTTTCTAAAACTTATTTTCATGCGACTTTAAGGATATATGGCAACAAAATAATGTTATATTATTATTAAGCAGTTTATGACCAAGATGTCCACATGATTGAAATGTGTACAAATAAAATTTCGGTAGTGTCTTCTTTAAAACAAATGCCGCAGTTAACTTCTTTGAGATAAGTACTGCCAAAATCGACATTTCAACTGGTGAATTAGTTTATTGCATTTTATGTCTGACACAAAATTTAATGGCGGAGGACTCAACACAACATCCAGTCGAAGCTTGCCACGCCTTGCAGTGTTATATGGTTAAAAGCGCTGTGAAATCATGCTGTAAGTTCGTTCATATAAATACCATTTGAGCCAACAAAATTTATTTGCACAACAGGAAAGAGAATAGTAATGGTCAGGTATCAGCCACCATTAAATTTTGTGCCTGTTATACTTTCTCTACGTGTTGGTAGATAGAGAAACTATTGTATACAATCCAATCTTCGATATTGAGATTGCACCGGAAATACATGTACATGTTTTGAGATCCTGTGAATCCAAAAAGAACATTTTTCTTTTCTCTACCATGTACATTGACTTGGTAGAAGAGTGTCACAGATAAGGAGAAAGATATCCCAATATCGAGATTTCACCGGAAACATGTTTTGAGGCCACCTGAATGTGTGTGTGGAAGCATAACTCGGAAACAAAATGCCCAATAAATACCAAACTTGATGTTTAAGTTCAGCATCTTCCAAGCATGCGACATGGAGGTTTGAAAGAAAATTACCGTAGCCCAAACATGTAAAATAAGGAATCCTTTATTCGAATTTTTTTGTTTTCTTAAAAATGACTTTAATGATATTGATCAAAATACCCTGTATTTAAGGTATTTAGTGACGATTAACATAGAAATCTTGCATGTTACGGGAATTGACTGAAGTCGCTTTACTTGGAAGGAATTTTGTATAAGTTTATATAACCGATAAACTCTAAGCGATAGCCGAAACCATATTACACAAAAAATGTAATCTCCTTAAAACACACAATTTCTTTCATTCTGCCATAAGCCATTTCCAAGATATCCATTATTGATGAACCTGTCGATATTCAGTTGCTTCTCGCGATTGTGTGGAAAGAATATGGAATTATGGCAGACACAGCATTTAATGGCAGCTGATCACCACTATTGTTTTTCCTGTTGTACAAGCGAATTTTGTGGTCGCAAATGTCGTTTATATCACTGACTTTACAGCAAGATCTCACAGCCTGTTTAACTATAGAACACCACAAGATATGGCAAGTCTCTGATTGGATATTGTGTTGGCTATCTCCTCCTGCCACCCGCCATTAACTTTTGTGTCGGTCACAACTGATTTATTGAGAATAATACATAACAGTATCAATAATAATTAAGTACTAGCCAGATTGGAATGCACTCACCTATTCAAGAAAGAAATTACTTAATAACTAATAATAGGGTTTGGTATAAAAATGCATAATAATTTTAGCGTGCAAATATGAGGAAATAATGTTTACAGTCCATAAAGAGAATGGTGAATTTACTAAATTTAATATATGGTATGTGGAATATGGATGTCGGTCTGGGTGGCTCAGTTGGTTAGACGCTGGCCTACTGATCCCAAGGTCGCGGGTTCGAATCCGGCCCCGACCGATGGTTTTTAAGTGTGCTTAAAAACGACAGCTCCATGTCAGTAGATTTACTGGCATGTAAAAGAACTCCTGCGGGACAAAATTCCGGCACACCGGCGACGCTGATGTGATCCTGGCAATTGACAGCGTCGTTAAAGAACAAAATAATTTTAATTTTTTGGAATATGGATAGTTGTTATTTCTATACCGTTCTGTCAAAATGTGTTTTTAAATGGTAAACGAATAAATGATTTTGCTTACTTCGATGCTTATCATTACTGCTAGCGCCTTAACAGTTTCCAAATTTTTGGGGGGGATTCAAGCCCGCTATACCCCCTTGGATCCGCCCTTGTATTTACTTAAAGGCTAAGATTAACGATAAGTAAAAAAGTCGGTTGAGAGGTGTACCGCTTCAGAAAATATGGTCACACTACATTAGGGTATCATACAGACTATCTGCTTTCATCATCGACAGATAGATGGCATAGCATTCGCTATTACTATTTTCATTTTTACTGTTGTTCTAAACTTAGAGTGGAACTTTAGGTCGTCGTATTAAATATCCAATCCGGTATTTACCTTGGCGATTGAGGGAAACCACGAAAAAGCCTCATTTAGCTTGATCCACTTAAGGGATTTGAACCCGAAAATTACCGAATGTGGGCCGCAGACTTTACCGCCTTAGCCATTCCGGTCGGTTTGAACTTTTAATGTCTATAATTTAGCGCTAATTGCTCCAAACTCTAAAATAGTAATAGTAGTAGCAGTAATAATAATAATAATAATAATAATAATAATAATAATAATAATAATAATAATAATAATAATAATAATAATAATAATAATAATAGTAAATTTATGTTTATTATTTTCATTGTTATTGTTTAATTATAACACTGAAATATTAAATGAGTTTCTCTTTCGCATAACCTAGTAGGAGCTTGTTACAAACGCTAAACTCATCTTCATATCCCTCTGAGCGTGGGAATGAGACTCAATTATTTTGAAGCAGCATCAAAAACGAGTTGTAATACATGCCCCTAATTTACGAGAAACATTAGTACATCATATGTCCCCAGGGATAAGGAAGAAGGTGCTGGAAAAGGGCAAACAAGTTGGAACATGTAGAGGTAAAGCAATTTAAAAGGTGAAATTAGCAGAACTTGCTATCCCAGACGTAAAACACATTGCTTTCCGTTAGTGTGCATTATGTAACGGAGAATTTTCTATGCAGCCTTGTTATCAGCATTGCTAACTTGAAGATTTGGATACCCTTTGCATATTTTCATGGGAATGGCCATGATATCTCAAAAGTGTGTAGGTTGCAATATTGGAAATTCCAACCAATGGAATGTTCTTAAAAGTTTAAATCCTGTCCTCAAAAAACCGCTTACAAGTTGCATATGTTAAAATTATCTACATTTGGATTTCATTTATCACGCCAATAATAATCAAATATATACCAAACAAAAACGGTTAATGGTTGAGGGGGTCAAGGAAAACACGTAAAGGGTAATTTGGGATGAGATTTTCGTGTTGCATTGTTGAACTTAAACACCAAGTTTGGTATTTATCGCTACTTTTCTTTGTTGACTTAGGCTTTTCACGCACACACATTTTTCTAAACAAAAATTATGCAGGGAACTTCCTGGTGATATTTCGATATTGAGTGTTTGATACATACTTGGAAAATTGTGTATTTTCTAAGGCTTCCAGAAGGGTTATAACTTGTGTTGATTGACAACTCAGCTCTCTTCCACATATTGGTCAAAATCATGGAGCTATACAACAGAAAGCGACAAGCGAGCTGCGAAAAATCGGCGAGACAAAGCGATGGCATTCGCGCGTTCTGATTAGTGCTACTTATCTGGTAAGTCGGAGTACAAAGTTACGGATTTGATTTGTTGTAGGAACTACTTGGTCGTCAGCGTCCTTATAAAAACGGATCGTGGGGCAAAAATCAGAGATAAATTTCAATATAAAATAAAAATATTAGTAAAATGGGAATACACATAAATATACCAACAAAGAGGCAAAAGCCAGAATTAAAACATAGTTATAAAAAGGTCGAAAAAAGTATGAAATATGGATATCTAAATTCTAAATCCTCAGATCCATGTTTACTTTGCTAAAAACTTCAAAACCCTTTCGACCGCTTGTTTATCGTTCGCCAGGACAAAAAGTTATGGAGAAACTTTCTGCATATATGTATGTTAAGTCATTAAATGTAGATAATCGGTAATCTACACCAGTAAAAGTTATGGAATGAGAGTGTTTAATGGATTTTGGATGTTTATAAGTTTGCTTTTCAATTTTAGTCCACATTGCCCGCACGTATTAATTAGATATAGGTTATAGAGCAAAGCTAGATATGCTCTCTTATAATTCCAGGCGTCCTGCCCTCGATAGTTGCCAAGTGTCGAGGAAAACATGAAATTTGTAAGAAAATGAAATGAGTTCAAACATGCCAAATTACAATTTCTCGAATTGCATTTGCACTGGTTTGCCTCGGGAATAATTATTGTCTTAATTACCTACATGTATCCGCCGGTCATTTCCGGCTAGGGTATTGTCGATAGTTGTAGTGTAGGTTTAATGTAGCTCTGATCTGCGATGTATTTTACAATTCTGCTAAGTTGCTAAGTTATTGAAACTGTATCTAATAATCTTCCATCGCATCCCATTCACTGCACAATGACAGGGTTTGTTTGAGTCCGCAAGTGCTCCAGTATTGTGGTTGAACCGGAAATAAATAATTTCTCCAGTACGGTCACCGCCCGGATCAATATCGCCGTTGAAGAACTCGGCGATTGCATTTCCGTTGCTTCGGAAACAGCAGGGGGGAATAGGATGCATGGTCGGGAATCCCCTTGTACATCCATCATGTGACCCCTTTGCCCTCGAGTGCTGCAACTGAAATTAAGCGCTGAAAGCTGTCCTTGGTAACTGCAGGCAAGGTGAAATGAGAAATATCAGAAACAGATCAAACCATGCCCATGACTTATCTACCTGTAAGCACGGGAAGAGTTGTTGCATCTTGTTCTCCGCCTAAGTCAGGTTTTGATTCACAGCTCGGGTCACTGTTTTTAACCTATCCTATATCCAAAAATGTAAAATATGGACATCTTAGAAAACTCTCTGCTGCTATTTATTTCTTGTCGACATGCTCCTCGGCAAACCACAGGATAGATACATAGGAACTGTTAAAGTTGGGAATACAAGTTTGACACCATTTCACGTTTATTTTATTATTATTTTTTTAATGTTCCATTTGTATGCCACCTTTAAAATCGAAGGTCATATCGGCGGCTTTTAACTTTTTGGAACAATTGCAAATGGTGTTCATTCGCTTAGCGGTGGTATTGAACGTTGGGTTTCTATTACCTTTTTTTTTTTTTTTTTTTTTTTTTTTTTTTTTTTTTTTTGCAATAAATTCACAGACACATTCGTACTTTCAGACTCTACGGAGGATGAGTAATAATTCTAATGGAAGGAAAATTCCCACCCTCCCAGCCGGGAGTCGAATCCGGGACCCCTTGCACAGCAGGCAGGTGCTTTACCGACTGAGCTACGGGTCCGACCATTTATTTTGTTGTTCAAAAGGTCTATAAAAATTTAAAATATACATTTCAACGTACTTTGGAGAATTTGTGATTCTTCCATAATAGAAGGAAATTCCCAGTTTGCAATTGGACATTATCACTGCTTAAGTTAAAGCTTACAGAGAGAGTATAAATTCATCAGTATAAGACAATTTTAATAACTCCGCCGTTTAGAATTTTCATGGAGAATTTTAGAGAAATGTGTATGAAGCTACATTTTCTGAAATTTATGGAATTAATTTAACAAGAAAATATCTCGTTAAATGTTAGGTGCGTACTTCAAATGCATGTGTTTTTTTTATTTCTCTACTACGTATAGTATTGTATTCCACCAACAATTCGATGTCGAGAGTTTAACTGAAATGTATGTTTTGAGGCCCCCTGAATAAAAAATCACTTTTAGAAAAAGGTCCGCGCACGCGTGTCCGTGTGTCTGTCTTTGAACAGCATATCTCAAAATGAAAAGCCGGTTAAAAACCAAAGTTGGTATTTAAGTTTAATATATTTCAAGAATGCGACACGAAGATTTCGAAGAAAATTCCTCCACCTAAAACTACTCTTTACGTAGAAAATGTTTCGAAATTTTTGATTTTCTCGAAAACGGCTGTAACGATTTTTATCAAAAGGCCATAGGTATGTTTAAGCTATTTTCATGACAAATGAAATTTATATTTTGAATTTTCTGCCCATAGCCCATGTACTCCTCTTTACTCTTGATGACTTTTCATAACTGGTAAACCGTAAGAGATAGACCAAATCTTATTATACAAAAAATTTAGATCTCATTAAAACACATAATTATGGCCAATTGTTGTTCTTTTTTAGAGTGGACCCTTTCGGAGATGTTCCTTGTTACTTGTGTGAGTTTTGCAATACTTATACTTTTCTCAAATGGAAGATCATTATTCACTTTTTTTTGTGTTTGCCGTGCAAGGAGAACGGAATTTCACAGTCTTCATATGCCAGCCAGCTTTACAACATTTGACTACCGCTAAAAGCCTACTGTATTCCCATATTCTCCTTGCACCTACAAGGAAATAAGGAATAGGATAATTTCTGCAAAATCAGCTAACATGAAGGTAGAGGAATAAGAGTTTGTAAGAACAGTTAGTACAAGAGTAGAGAAATTCATGCGAGTGCAACTCATCAGATTTTTCTCTAGATTTTGACAGCACATTGCCTTTAAACGCTATATAATTAATAAACATGCAATGATATTTGTGTTACCCAATCTGCAATTTGTCGCTCTAAGAATTGCACCGTTCAACAGAAAATCGTAAGAACTAATAGAAGTCTTCCAACGGTCTTTGATCTTACATTTTCTGCATTGCCTTGCTTGTCCATTAAATGTTAACGTTACTGTGAATCTGGGATTCTATATGAACAAAAATAGACATAAGCTGGAGATTTTAATATAGTAGAGTGATAGAATGGCGAGTTCTGCAATGGGGTCCTCTTCTTCTTTACTGGTTACCTTCCCCTTATGTAGGACTTACACCCCCTAGGACTTACAAGCTAGTGCCTAGGGTCAGACGCCTGTAGGAGAGCAGAGGAACCTATGGACCGGACAAAGTGAAGACATGGAGGATAGGATCGTCATAGAATATTAAATAAAGCTTTAAATCATGAAAAGAAAGTATAAAACGAACATTGAGAACAGAATTACATAGAACTATATATACATACACACATTTAAAAAATTGTATAATCAGTCATCACATATACGTAGGTGAATCAAAGCTAACTATATTACACTAGGCACTTGCGCTTCTTCCCTGGAAAATACCACAATATAATCCTTAATGCTTAGTATCTACATGTTTAGTGGTATCTAAATAATTTCATCCTAACCGAATTAGGTTGTATGAGATGCTTATATTGCCTATTCTTCTACCCCACGAACACTGTCACAGCATAGCCCTTCATATTTACCAAATATGTGGTAAGTCATATCCAAATTAATATTCCTTCCATATGTTGTGTTATCCTGTTGTGTTGAAATGTTCAGCGTGCTTTCAGTACAGAAAAAGGTTATCTAATAATAATAATAATAATAATAATAATAATAATAATAATAATAATAATAATAATAATAATAATAATAAATTAATAAACATATTTGCCAAAATTTTTGTTTTAACGAGACGTGCATTTTTGTGTAGTAAGATTTTGTCTATCTTACGGTTTACCAATTGTGCAGAAGTCATCCAGAATGAAGATAACTTCTGTGGACATTCCCAAAAACTTCAAGGTACATCTTATTTGTTCATTTTCAGTTATGCTGTTGGTGCGCGCGCGCGCCCACACACACGCACACACACACGCACGCACACACACACACACACACACACACACACACACACACACACACACACACACACACAGCTTTTCCTAAAAATTATTTTTATTTTTGGATTCAGAGTGTCTCAGAACATGCGTTACCGGTGAAATCTCTATCGAATTTTTGGGTGGAATGCAGTAGTTTCCCTATTTACTATACAAGTAAAAAGGAATAGGATATTCACACGTAACAACATGCAAAAATGTATCGTAACCAAAATAGTGTATTACAAAGTATGAAGCTGTCTTTAAAAATATAATGAAAATTGTGGTTAGCTTTCAGAAAAAGAGACCGGAAAGTAACTATCATGAATAGTGGACTGAGAAAAGTTGAAAAATAGGGCAGAGTCCATACATTTCTATGCTAATTTCACTTCCGCCAAGTCACAGCGGCCACATTTACTAACAAGTGAAGTGCGAGCATGGGTGCTAACATTTGAGTGCATATTAATTAACATTTATCTTTTCCTAAAAGTAGGGAAGTACCCTAATACGTTATTCTCGTAGATCTTTCATATAATTTCCCAACTGATCATTGAGAAGTGGCATGAATTAGTGATTAAGGGGTATTACAAGGCAGGCTCAAAAGCGCATTTCAATATGGTATTGTGAATACATCCTGAAACTACACTCACCTTAGCTGTCGTTCACTCGGCAATTCTACGGTCAGTTTTGTTGGAAATGCTGGCGCGCATCCAAAATCCATTAGCCATAAGGTGCGTTCCGTCATTCAGCTATTGCAAATCAACATAGGTAATATCAGCGAGGGAATTGCATGACATCATTCCTCAAGTGTTCATGACCGCGATAACGCATGAGTTCATGAATGTCAAATCGCACTTCCGTAAGGATTTTGGTGGAAGGTTTCGCAACAGATTGTCAGAAACCTGCACCCAGTGATTTTCATTTCTTTCGTACATGAAGAAGTCACTTGCTGGTAAATATTCATGCTGACGCTGGTGTGTCAAGTAGTGGTGAAATAGTCAAGCAACCATATGAATGTGGATTGTGTATGGAAATACGGCTCTATCTAGATTTAGCGAATAGATGATCAAGGCGAGGCGACAGCTTTTATAAAAGGTAAGATGCACACCGACAACTGTACTACATTTCCATGTGGAATTCAAATCGATTTGAGTTGTCATTCCGGATTGAATACTACATGTACACACGGAGTAAAATCGATCTGAATTCTTGGATCCGATCCCCTTAGAATTGGAATCGGATCGAAATTTTGCACTCATCGGATTCAAATCGATTTGAATCCCCAAAGATGCTAACTTCTACTGTACTAGTAACACGCTGCATCTCTCATTTTGTTTTCTTAGCAAAAGTGGTATAATGAAACATAACAAAGGCACTTTTGTTTCTATAATCTTGCAACATAGTCTTCTAAAAACATTCATTAACCTCAAATCCTACTTAAAATACGCAGAAAACATTTTTACAGGTCCGCCAACATAAACCAAGTGACCAATATAAACGCTTGAATTATTTATGCTTGAGCCTTGCGCATCCAAATCTATCTTATTCCGGATTAAATTCAATATGGAAACACGGATCTTACTGAGATTGGACTCAAATCGATATCAATTCCCCATGGAAACAGTATATATAAGTCTTTGTATATTTTACCTTTGCAGTTGCATCTTATTCTATGGGAAAGTACTCATTAACGTTTTCCAAAACTTAGGGATTGATCTCGTTAGTACCAATGTATTTAAGGAGATGAGTTTCAAACATTTAGGCGGCGCCGTGGTCGAGCGGTTAGACCGTTCGCCTACCACCTAGGCGGCCCGGGTTCGATCCCAGGGACCTGCATTTGGTATTCGTGGTAGACGAAGCGGCGTCTGGGCGGTTTGTCCCGGGTTCTCCGGTTTTCCCCGCCACTCATTCCAACAATTGCTCCATCTTCACCTTTCATCCATTTCACCTGTATTTCATATCATTCTAGTCCTCACTATCATACCTGGTGCTTGGCTGACCATCCGATTACATGTCTTCACTCTGTCCGGTCCATAGGTCCCTCTGCTCCCCGACAGGCACTGGTTTGTAAATCCTATGGGGTGTAAGTCCTACACAAGGGAAGGCTAATCAGGTAAAAAAGAAGTTTCAAGCATTTATTAACATTTGGAAGAGTGTGTCTGTAAAATCGTTTAATCTGACCTGTTCCCAATGTAAACCACTTCGTATTGCTTACCAGTGGGGGCTCGCGACTTGTAAATTTGGGATGGCGTTATATGTATGTATTTTCACAATCAGTACACTTTGAATGGCAGCTCTACGAATATTTATTCAGATGTGCTAATCATTACACATTTTTTCTAGACGGAAACATGTAGAGCTTATTTATTAGTGCCCTTCTAAGAGAGCAAGTATATCGCATTGCAATTTTATAATACTGCATCATTTGCATGTCAGATTTAAATCGAGTGAGTGACAAAACACGTACTTAGAAGTGACAGCTGTATTTATCTACATTGTCGTGGGAATGTAGCACGTTAGTTTTTATGTTAGTAGAAACTAATAAGTGAGAATATAACTTATAAGATAATATAAAAAAAAAACATAAGTGCAAAGCCTGCATTGATAGTGATACACAGAGGCGATTTTTAATGTGTTATACAAATTATGTTATTGTCATGGCTGTAGCAGCATGAACAATAATTATTATAGTGGAAAGATAATTGTTACAAACAATGGATAAGAGAAATTGAGACCGGATGAAGTAGGCCTTGATTGTAACAAGGATTAATATTCACATTGGTGTATAGGAGGATCTACAGATTGCAGGAGCAATAGGCTTTGAGTAAATAAAAAAATAATAAAAATAAAAGCAATTTCTCAAAAGTAACGATAAATTTTGAAGGAAAGGATGTATTTAGTTTCTCTGTCTCTCTCTCTGTCTCTCTCTCTGTCTCTCTCTCTCTTTCTTTTTTGTCCATGAAACGTTTTTGAATTTGGTATGCTGTGGTTGGAGTGAAATATTTGTGGTAACGATTATTTATGATCTAAAACAAATAGGTTCATAAAGCTTTTAAACAATATATGTATGTATCAACAAACAGGTTTAATTAGGAATACATTGCACTTTCTTATACGACATTCAACTATGACAGACACGTAAACATCATCTGTCTGGTAGCCGCGAGACTTGCATTCGGGAGATCTGCGGTTCAAATCCTTGTACTCTCTGCCAGGTATTTTCTTTTTAGTTTTTCCCCAGTCCTTGAAACTGCATGAACTTAATAAATCCAACATGTCAAATGCTGTCAACACACTCAAGGAATGTGAATGTCTGGTTATCCTGTATAGCAACACTTTTGGCTGGGTTCATACGATTCTGATTACTGGAATCACCCAAACTTATCGCCCACTTCTATGGTGCGACAGTAGTGTGCCCGCCAATTCAAGAGGTCCCGAGTTCGAATCTCGATCATGTTGTTGTAGTGTTTAACGCCCGCTTTTACTACTACGGCACCGCAGGCGGTGACACTGATGATACATGAAGATGGAGCACCGGTGGAATGAGATGGCGGGGGAAACCGGAGTACCCGGAGAAAACCCGCCCTGACGCCGCTTCGTCCACCACGAATCTCGATCAGGGTGAGTTACCTGGATAAGGGGTTTTTCCTTATCCCCAAAGATAAGTAAATCTAAGCTCTATGGATTCCGGGCTCATTTGGGCATTGTTACCGTTTCATTTATCTGATCTGATTAAAGGACGTTAAATCGTTTTAAAAATCAGCACTCAGCCATATCTCCCATAGCATAACTTACAACAGAGCTTGGTACTGATAACAAATCTGTTTAAAAATGTATCTTATACAGGTTTGTGTCTCGCTTTACCGAACCAAAACTCAATATTTTCACAAGTACGTAATATCATAAGACGTTTGACCTAGCCGATAAGTTCTCGAACAGAACGAGGGGGAGGTCAGACTGTCCATGATATTTATGTGGACTATTTTATCGCAAAGATTTGATCAGAAAATGTTAAATTGTAGATACAAAATAAATATATTCATTTAGATTTACTCAGCACTGCCAACTTAGGAAAACGAAACTCAAGAATGACAGGTATTTCGATCTTCTCTTATTGTTATAACAGAAAATCATTTTATAATCTCAAATAAATGTCACTTTATTTTTAAATTAACAAAAATCATCTTTCTTATGTAAAAATACATTAATTATTAAGAGAACAATAAAATTGTTAAAAACACAGTTGTCAGATTAAAATGGAGTGCTATTCTCAGGGGCGGATCCATGGGTGGGATAGGGGATTGTATCCCCCCCCTCGAAAATTTAGAAATTATTAAGGACGTAACTAAAGAAAAAAGTATTCTCATTAATTCACAGATATATTCAAGGATCTGAGCGTTTTGTACGTTAATTATTTTCATTAAAATAAATGTACATCTAATGAAATATCTAAACATATTATAATAATGTCCTGCCATCGTAATTCAGAACAGAGGTTTAGAGCGGTTAACGAGAAAATACATTTCCCATAATCTCATTCCAAATCGTATGAACATCTACGGCATTACGAAAACAAATCCACCTGCAGTGTCAGGAAACTCCTTGATTGCTTCGGTAGTTACAATGGAGAGACTTATATCATCTTTGAATAGGTGTAATGAAAGTATTTTCTCCTTCATACACGAGGCGCTGAAGGAATCTGCACTTTACCGGTAACTACGGCAACACCAGAATGATCATCCTCAACATTAGGGTATCTGAAGACATATTTAAGGAGCATTATGGGAGCAAATATTGAATGAACGAGCGTTAATGTGTACACATACACATGTGGAAATTAAAACTCGAGCATTATTGGATAAAATGTGTAAAAAGCCTCGCCGGTTTCCTCTTTAAGTGTAACTGTATAACTCTGTAAGACAACAGATTTTCTAATTGTAGCACCTCAACAGATCTTTTGCCCCCTCGAAAATAAATCTTGAGTCCACCCCTGACTATTCTGATTGTTAATCGGTTGTAGCGTGTAAAAATTGTTTTTCAGCTATTTATGCGATACAGTTAGCGACACTGGCTAAACAGAAGAATTATCATTAATAATTCGTAAACGATAAAACAACACCTCTATGTATAAAATAGTCGTCCTAAACAGCAGCTAGTTGTTCTTAGAACTGTTTCACGAGTACTACTGGGATGCTAGAATCTAATCCCAGGTTCCGGACTCGATGGTAAAAGCAAGCTGACCACTATTCCACAGAGATGCTCAGTTATATCATGATTGTGTTTAACTCCCGTGCCGGCCACGAGGCTTAAATCTGTACGCAGCTCTTATTATTAAACAATGATTAACCACAACAACCACCTTCGTTTATCGAATTTGATTATGGGTTGGTTGTGGGAGCGTACTGCGCTCAGTACACGTGAGATTGCCTTGCTTTGGGTAGGATTGTCAGAAAAGCGCGCTGTATTATGCAGTAGGCCATTAACAGCTAGTCTGTAACACAAACACGCTCTCCTAAACGTACCTACAACTTTGAAGATTCATTTCATAGCTTCAGCTGCAGCTATATAAACCTACTAGAAGCGCTCAGTAACGAAACAATACAGTTCAAAGGTTTTTTTCACGAATCATCCAGAAAGCTTTCGAGCTTATTTTCATTTATACAAAACAATATCTGTTGTTCAACAGAGATAGAAAGTGCGTTTACAAGCAAACTTTGGAGAAGTTGGGTACTTCGAAATCTCTCGGAGAAACAACTGCAGACCTTGCTAACTTATTTGATCTATTCCCGGAGGATCCCTTTGTAGTCGTTTCCTCAGGACTGATGCATTTTAAGATATTGAATTCCTTCTTTTCAAACAAACGATCTTATAGGGGAGAGAAAATTAGAAGGAAAGCAGCCTATCAGATGAATTCGACTTAGGAATGGTCAATTGAATAAGGCAATATTTCGTTATGATAGCGGGTTTGTAAGAATGGAACGGTGATTTAGAGAAGATTTCTTGCAATCTGAATGATACTTCGTTTGGAAAATATTATTATTATTATTATTATTATTATTATTATTATTATTATTATTATTATTATTATTATTATTATTATTATTATTATTATTATTATTATTATTATTATTATTAGTATTATTATTATTATTAGTATTAGTATTACTACTATTTTCTAAAAAAAGAAATACTGTTCGAAGTTTTTTTTAAATGTCATAACTTTGGATACAAACTTCAGTAATTTGAGAGGTAATTTTAATTCTTTCAATAATTATTGTGCCAAATAAAATTAGAGTGCTCTTAACTAAGGTTGTCATAAAAAGGGTTCTTCAAAACGCGTAATTTCCATTATTTTGTCGTCGCAGATGCTAATGTGGTTGCCACCTTCTTTTCTTTCTTCCTCCGCCTCTCTCTCTCTCTGTCTCTGTCTCTCTCTCTCTCCCTCTCTCTCTCTCTCCCCCCCTCTCTCTCTCTCTCTGTCTCAAGGTTGCGGTGCGAGTGGAGTGAATGTGGAACATCTATTTGTTTGCAGTTTAAAATAATTCTAGTAGTTAAATTAACGGACAGAAAATTCTAATTTTGAATATGCAGAAAGAACAGTTGATACAGTTTATGTTCTGGCATTCTTTTTACTTTTTCTACTACGTGTAGCAAGTAAAGAAAGTATTGTATTCCACCCGAAAATTCAATGTCGAGATTTCACCAAAAATGTTTTGAGGCCCCCTGAATAAAAAAAAAAAATCCTTTTTAGAAAAACGTGTGTGTGTGTGTGTGTGTGTGTGTGTGTGTGTGTGTGTGTGTGTGTGTGCGCGTGCGTGCGTGTGCGTGTGTGTCTATCAGTCTGTGGATAGCATCACTCAAAAACGAAAACTCGGTTAAAAACCAAAGTTGGTATTTAACATATTTTAAGGATGCGAAGATTTTGAAGAAAATTTCTCTACCCTAAACTACCCTTTAGATGGAACATTTTTATTTTCTCGAAAATGGCTCTAACGATTTTGATTAAAATGCCTTATGTTTAATATATTTTTATGACAAATGAAATGTATCTTTTGAATTTTCTGGCTATAGCCCATGTGTTCCTGTTTACTCTGGATAACTTTGCATAACTGGTAATTGTTATTTGTGTGTTTTTGGAAACAAAACTTTTGTCAGATGGAACAACGTTATTCATTTTTTATATGTTAGCCTACAAGGAAATAAGTAATAGATAATTTCTACAACTATTTATTTCAACGAACCGAAGATACAGGAGTAAGAGTTTGTAAGAATGGTTAGTATAAGAGTAGAGAAAGTCATGTGAGTGCAACACTTCAGAGTTTTTAAGATTTGTTTTATTAGTGTTGTAGTAGAACATGTATGGATATAGTGATGAAATGGGTTTTGGTCTGATGGAGACAAGAATGTCAAAATCAAATTAACAACTTTTTACTGAACTTTATCGATGCCTCAATTTTTACGACTTCATAAATGTATTTTTCTCCGCCAGTTTATATCATAAATCGGTGAAATTGTCAGGTATTATACAAAAGTCCCTCTTCTAAATGCATATCAAATAGTGTAGTAAACATCACGTATGAAAAAGTTGAAAAATCGAAGGTTATAGAAGTAATAAAGTTAAAATTCTGTGGGGGGGGGGGGGAGCCAGAATCCAGAATCCAAGTTCAAGTACTGCAAATTAAAATGAAAATCTCTTTTCCGTTAGTATGACTGCTAGCCCTTTTAAGTGGAAGCGAATACTGAAGTCTGTGCAAACTGGTGATTAGTAAAGTCTTGGAAATCATTGGACGTATTTCCATCAAAACTATAAACTACATTTCAAAAACATTTACATTCCTGAGCTTGTGCTTCTATGTGAATAAATATTCAGTGGGACTTTCTCTAGATATTTTAAGAGATTCAAAATAATGTGACTACTAATGCTACGATAGCAGGCGCATCAATCTTCTCGTTAGCACGTGCTAGCTGACTAGCTTTTAAACCCCAATTATACCATGTATCTACTTCGTGTATTAGGCACGCCGTATCTTATTCAAGAGAAGGCCTCTTGGCTGCGCTATTCATTTTCATTAATTTATATCACACTGTTTAAGTCAGCACGAAACCGCATTTCCATTTAAACGGGTTCTTTTTTCTCTCTCCCGGAAATAACAGCTGCTCTTAATGGGCCCACAGGTACGGAATTCTTAAGGTAAAGCAAAATAGATAACGCAAAGAGAGGCAAAGGTGTATGTTGATGCAAGTCTCTTGTGCCCGTTTGTACAACTTCGGTGGAATATAAGATTATTTTTCCAGTGAAACCACACTGCTATTATCGTTGGTGTTACGCGCTCTGGTTTCTCCCCTAGGATCCGGTGTATAATGGAGGAAAGGATTTTCGCTTCTTTTTCTTCTTTAATTTTCATCTTAATGTCAGGATGACAAAAGCGTGGTATAGGGGAAGGGGACGCATGCTAGACTATTCACGCGCTGAATCAAAAATAAGAAATAAGAATGAAACAATGCAGTTACTATCACACGCAGCCAGCAAAATTTGAAGTACATTATGGCTGCAGTTATAATTTAAACTGTGAAAGCATTCGTTTAAAATTGTTAAGCTTTAAACTGCATTTTGTATAGCTATTAGTGGTTGAAAGGAATAACAATAATTGCATTCGCATGGCTGTCTCTGCCCTCTCTTCTACAAGCTATCCTTTCAAAACCAAGCGGGATGACTGACGTCTGTGGCCCTCATTGGGAGGTCGTGGGTTCGATCCCCATGGCCGATCTTCCTGAGCCTTTTTTTTTTTCTCTCTCTCTCTCTCTCTCTCCTTCAGAGGTTTCCCCTGGCGTCCCACCAGGCAAATGCAGGGAAGCATTTTCATGTCCTCCGAATTTCCTGTCCCTCCATTTCGTTACATTAATCATTTCCTTTCACGCTTCATCCCGTTAGGTTTCTTTCAGCTTATTATTAGTTTGAAAGAGTAAATGTGTTGAAATGTAACTTTTTACAGTTATCGACCATTAGTCTATAACGTATAATTGCATATTCAGCGCTGTCCACTATCGTTAGTTTTCTACCGCAACCAGACTGCACCTTACTTAACCCTGAATGATGGGACCATTACGGGCATGAAGATGAAGTGGTGATGGAGGAACTAACGGAATAAATTATTGACGGGGGTGGGACGCCTACCAAGCCACCAATTGCGCGTGGGTCTACCGGAACTGAACCTACTAATCATACTGTATGAGCAGTTAAACTATACGTAATGACAACTCCAAGAACAACACCCGAGTTTGTGCTCGTTTCACTGTGAGATTTATTTTCAAACCTAATCATTTCTGTTCTTGCAAGTGTCCCCTAATAGCATGAAGAAGATAAAACAGGCTGGCTCCGTATCTCAGTAGAGCACCTCCCTGTTGTGCATGGAGTGTCGGGTTCGATTCCCAGGGGATGGGAATTTTCCTAGCCAAGATTATACTCTACCCCCTCCCCCGGAGTCTGGAGGTGTGAATGAGAGTGAATTTAATGTATAAATACCTCAAAGACCAAAAACACACTAATATTGTATTATACAACGAGAGCTTAATGGCAGCAGTTAAGATGCGAGTATATTGTAACTTTTGGTGGTTTGTAAAGTAAAGAAGACAGATGTAGTCGAGATAAAGAAACACTTTTATTTCCGTAAACAGTAACTTTGTACACTCGTTGCAACAGCAAGAAAGTCTTTTCCGATTCTCCAACAGCACGGCTCCGAATTCGTAACACAAAGAACTGTCCCTTCTCCGTCGGCACGACTCCTCAACGCTTCACATACCTCTGTCCTCTCCGTCGGCACGACTACTCACTGTCGCACTTTACCGCTATTTATATATCCCAGGCACTATTCTGGAAAGTTCAGTTATTGCGGTGAAATACAAAGCAGAAGATTCTCGAAGTCTGTCCTTTTCTCTCTTTCGGCAAGCGCCCCAACAATGCGGCCATTCTCTGTCTCTTTCCTTCGGCTCCTTTGCGGTAGTGCCGACAATAATGCGATGGGTGACACTGCTGTTGTCGGCAATTAGATGCGGCGGGCGCGGTGACAATATTTTATGAAACGAGCGGTAACGAGTTAGTTCGCAATATTCATTATATTCAAGTTTCATACTACTGTGTTCGACCATGAGTCAATTTTAAGACATTTGTAAAATGTTTTTAATATTCTACGCTGCATGTTGTCACTGGTGTCCGACATTTTAAGCATGTATTTGTTATTCGATTGTACATACGAGAATCGATAGTTGCGCCTTCAACTTGTATTGTTATGTTGGCCTTGACACAATGATACATAGATCAATGTGCTGTAACTTTCAAAAAAGTAAAATTTTTAAAAAGAGAAAACAGTTTGAGTTTATTAGAAAGTTATTTACAATATTAACACTTCAATAAACAGAGTAGCTTTATTTCATATACGGGAAGCGATAGTTTCGCTTCAGCTGTGTGGGAATGTGCGTAGATAAAGAAGTACTGATTCCTATACGCGGATCTTTTGATTGGTGGTTAGTAATGTTGTTATGAACAGGTGCACGCTTGATTGATGGATTAACAGTGTCGTTATGGACTGGTGCACCTTTGATTGGTGGAAAGCAGTATCGTTATGAAGAGATGGATATGAGATCCGTTACAGTGGATGTTCCACAGGAGAGGCCGCCAATATTACCATTAGAGTTAAAGGCGGGGTATATATGAAAAAAAAAAAAAAAAAGTAAAACCAGACTACCTCTGTGGTCTAGTGGTTAGCATGCTAACCTTCAAATCCAGAGGCCCACGTTCGATTCCCGGCTGGAGAGTGGGAATTTTTCTTTAGCCAGGGCATTTCCCATCCCCCTACAATCTGGAAGTATGTGTGCAAAACCTTGTCTTGTTGCTATATCACCAAATCATCTGTTCTCGACAGTGTTCTCATTTTCTGTATATGTTTAATTATATTGTGAAATTAAAGCTAGCGAATGTTCTTGCCTTTCATTATTTTCAATTCCTACTTTAAATTATTCTCGGAAACCAGTACCCAGAAATTCTCTAGTTCTCTAAACTTCTCCAAAATCAGTCTTTTCCAACTGTTATAGAAAGTGATTAAATATCAACATCTTTCGCAATGATTATAATTGTTGATTAAAACGATTAATGAAAGCTGATATTAATCATAGCAAGAGACATTCATTAAGCTCTTTTATTGCCTGCGCTTCCCGTATAGAAAGTTTCCATGTATCCTTTTGAGGTTATACACATCGAATTTTCGTCACCTCCTTAGAAAGGTGAGTATAGACGGGATAAACCCGCATATTTAAGTGTAGGTGCCGTCAGTGGAAATCTGACTAGACCACTTCGGTTGATTCATCCCTTTCCATTCTCTCCCCGCTATCAATAAACTTGGCAGCGGCTGAATAGGAGAGGGGAGTTGGGCATTTGGATCTCCGTAATGACGTCATTGCTTGCTAACAGCTGACAGTGACAGTGTGGTGGGTAACGTATACGTGACAGTGTCACTCGACAATCCTTAATGTTCTGTTGTCCAGCGTGGTCCATTTGGTGACATATTTACATGAAGTACAAGGTGGGCGGTGTTTAAAGCTGTACTCTTCATCAAAGCTAACCGAAATACCTCTAACAGTGCCTCTTATTCTTGAAAAGGAGGCAACAGTGCATTGTGTTTCAATTGTAGTATCGGATTTTGCAAAAGGGATCAGACATCATGAGTTTGTTGTGGAGCTCAATTGTAAAATAAATTGACGTTATTTATTTATCCCAACAAACTTACTGTTGGTGTTTTTAAACACAAGCCGTGTGTGGGCAAAGTTTAAGAGGTAGAACCGGAATCCCAGTTGTGGCATTGAATTTTTAAGTTCCGGTTCTACCTCTTAAATTGACGTTGTTTAAGGATAAGGAAACAGTAATGGAGAAAGCAAGCTTGCGACTAGTATTAATGCCTGTTGTCCCTCGGGTCGAGGGTGAAATGGCAGGCTTGCTACAGGACGGTTCCTAACATACATGATGCATGACATGTGGAAGGCAGTGATCACTGATAGCTCCAGGTCGAAACCTCAGCGCTGGGCAGATTCAAACTGTGCGGTCATCATAGAGCAAGGGTGCGCAACTCACGCTACGGAGGGGAAACGTTCAGTCCTCCATCCACTGCTGTGACGTAACAAAGCCTCCCCTACTTACTCATTGGGGAACTCTGTAAATAACCTTTGCACTGTAAAGGCTTGTTTGTACTAAACCGTGACAAAATGGTTATTTGTTATTTACTTTGTGTGAGGTGTATTTTATTTACTTCTGTGTGATGTTTGCAAGCGTTTTGATCTCACTAACGCCTCAATGTCCGGGGGATAAAGACGTTGTACATAACTGAAGTAATGCACCTAAATGCTTTTCAGTTAGTGCAGAACTTTCATTACTTTTTATTAAACTCATTTTGGAAAAAGTTTGTTCACACAAGTAGTGAGTGAGTTGTGTTTAAGGGCCCGTCGACTTCACACAAGTATGTTGTGCCGAAAATTGCCATTAGGTGGGCTGCAAAGCAGCGTATTTTGGGGAACTTTCACTTGATAATTGTTTGTAGATATCAAAGTTTACATTTTTGGTATTCCGATCAATTATTATGGGTTCTAAATGCTCTAATTCCTCTTGCAAACCAAACAATGATGATAATGAACGAAAATTGATAGGGTTTGTGAATAGATCTATGTACATACTTAATTTCCCAAATTTTTAGACCACAAAATCTGGATACAAATGTAGCAGATAGTTCGTGTAAGATTTTTCTGTATCCAACTAATGGGTTGATAATCCGTAAGGACTGTATGCACGGGAAATTACACATCTCCCCGACAGATAATTGGTTATCCCATTTTGTTAAATTTCGTATAAATGTATTTACCGCTGCGGCTAATGAAACAAAGTTTATAGCATGGAAACGTGTTCGCTTGTTAACATCCTGTACCCTGTTGTCTGCTGTTGGCGGTCAGTGCTGCTCTGTGCTCCGAACGCGTCAATCAGACATCCTACTGACGTAGTGGTCGTAGCGGGAGAGATTACGTCACTGAACCGTGACACAAAGAGCCACACTTGCGCACACTTTCTCCTTGTCCATATGCTGCTACTGACGCCAGTGGAGGACTACTACACCAGGATTGCAATATCAGTCACTGAATATTTGTAATTGTCCTACCTCCGACCACTTATGGCCTAGTAGTTGAGCGCCCTTACACCTAAACCTACCTCTAACGCCCAGGCCTTCACTCCAGTCAACAATAGCAAAACCAATTTTACCGAATTCCATCAATAACGGTCTGAAAGCCGGTGCGCATTATTGTTAGGTGTACTCAGTGATAATTCAGAGGAAGTTCTTTCCAGAGACCTGCAGTTTATTCTTTAACCGCCAAGAATCTCATATCATTGACTTGATAGTGCCTTACTGTCGCCTAATATTAAAATTCTGCTTCAATACTCACACTCCATTAGACCACCATTCTCATTTCACTTCATCTTTCATCAGTTTGGTCCATTCGGATTGACCTGTGCCGACAAGTGTCCCAGGAGCTACATTGCAGGATATTTGCACTTTGTGAAGCTTGCTCCTCCGGGGGTGCGGTCTCCGGCTTCAAGCCTCGTGGAGCCCCCTCCACGGGGCTTGAGATTCAATCTGTAAATGAGAGGGACCCTACCCTCTACAATGTCGGGGCTCCTGGATCGGCCGTCGTGTGCCTCCTCTCGCTTCACCCACGGCGCCCCCTCCGGGGTAAATAAATAAATAAAATTGTTTTGTTGTTTAACGACGCTGCCAATTGCAGGGATCCATCAGCGTCGCCGGTGTGCCGGAATTTCGTCCCGCAGGAGTTCTTTTACATGCCAGTAAATCTACTGACATGGATCTGTCGTTTTTAAGCACACTTAATAACCATCGGCCTGGGCCAGATTTGAACCCACTACCTTGGGATCAGTAGGCCAGCGTCTAACCAACTGAGTCACCCAGACCGACCCCCCCCCCCTCCGGGGGCACAGGTACGAAGGTCACATGACAGCCCTTCCAAATTATCACAATACGGACAGGCTAGTTTTGTCTTGCCTTCGGCAAGATTATTATTATTTTGTTTAGATTCTCTGTTATTTAACACTTCACTAACCTTATTTGTGTCTAAAACCGTAAAATCTTGGCAGTAATTGTGGCTTCTTACAAAGTGGGTGTACTGCTTACGGCTGAGAAGATATTACACGGATCCGGATACTTGGCTGGATGATGTTGAGGATTGTCCCAAAATAAATGTATGAATTAAACCGTGGGCATATAAACAAGCAATTTTTCTTTTCCAATTTGAAGTTATTTAAAATCGTTGTTTCTAAGGAAACAAACAAGTCCAAAAGGATATAATACGTATGTACCCACATACATATGTATGTATTTAAGTTTCAGTTAACACAAATCAACACCAATCCAATGCTTTCTGACATACTTCTGCAAAACACTTAGAATATTCCAATTAATCTTGTTCATATTTCGTATTCGAAAGAATAAATCAAAATGCGAAAACTTTTATTTACTCGGAAAGAGAAGCCTTTCAGCTTTCCCAAACAAGGACTGCCATGTAGACAAGTGTAGCAAATGGGAAAGTTGTTCGAAAAACAAATTTATTGGCCAAATAAAATCATCTATATTTATCTACATTTAATATAATTATGTTTGATAAGATGCATGGTGATGGTTGTGCCTCTTCCTTGGAGAATCGCTGGTAAGTAACATTCTGCTATCCACCATCCATTATCTTGTCGGCATGGAGTGTACGATGTGACTGCGTCGGTGGCTCCTGAATCCTTTCTGCCTTTGTACAGCTTGATAACCGGCTGGTTTCATACTCGTAATTTGACTTCCTTAGAAAATCACTGCACATGCTGCATGCTTAATGATACCTGGGTGTCTCGGAAGCTGATATTTTGAGTTGGACTTTGGAATCTAGGAGAGAAGAGTAGTGATATAGATTTCATCGCAAGTTTTTCCACAAGAACTTTATGCTTCTCTTCTCCGAGTTTGTCATTAGCTAAAGAGTATGGCAGCAGAGATTAAGCACAGCACACTATTACAGCATTTCCTCCACTATTGAATACCTAAAAATCAAATGCTACACTGTTATGTTTTACAGTTCTTCAGTTGTTTCAAGTGTAAAATATGATATTCCAATTAAGCTGTTAGCCACAGAACACCTATCGAAGGTTAGCTGTTAGCTCCTGCCCGGAGTACGAAAGGTGAGAGAGAGAGAGAGAGAGAGAGAGAGAGAGAGAGAGAGAGAGAGAGAGAGAGTACTGTTACCAAATACAAGAAGTGATTACCTACTCTTATTTCCGTGAAGATCAGGCATTTTTGGTCCATCATGGGGGATGCAACATTGTTATAATTGCTATAGGAAATCGAGCATAAAAAGCAGCTTCGTGGAGGATTAAATTAAATGAGGTAATCCGTCTTTGAGATTTAAAAAGCCACTTTTAACATCGGGTAAGCCCAGTTAACTAGTAAAACAGGAATTGAAAAATATATTAAAAGAAATTTGGAGAATAAAAACAATTCCAAGAGAATGGAAAAGTGCACGGATAGATCCAATTCACAAAAAAGGTGACAAAACAAATGTTAATAACTGTAGAGGAATTTCACTCCTGCCGGTCTCGTATACAATTTTATCTAAAGCTATGCACTACCTATGGTAGACAATCAACTAGGTGAATACCAAAGTGGATTTCGAAAAGGTAGATCTTGTTCAGAACAGATCTTAAATCTAAAAACAATAATTCGGGGCAGAATAACAAGAAACAAAAATATGTAATCAGTAATAGACATACTATACACGGAGTGGGAGTAAGACAGTAACACGTTTCGCGATAGCTGTATAAAGGTTCGAAGCCTAGTGATGATGATTATTATTATTATTATTATTATTATTATTATTATTATTATTATTATTATTATTATTATTTATTAATTATTTATTTATTATTAATTATTATTATTATTATTATTATTATTATTATTATTATTATTATTATTATTATTATTATTATTATTATTATTATTATTATTATTATTATTATTATTATTATTATTATTATTATTATTATTATGATCATAATCATCACCATCATCGTTATTTGGAACTCGTTATCTTTTTGGAACTAGAACAGAGGGAACTGTTACAATAAAATAACATGTTCCCGCTTCTGGTTTACAGACAGCTGGTATGTTGGAATTCTACAGGCTTCAAAACATGTAGTTTAGTGGAAATCTTGGAAATATTAGTGTGCAGTTGTGTCCAATGCACTACTTCCTCTGCCTTTATTAAGAGAGAAACAACTTTATTAACGCTATTTTTATGTGGATTTAACTCAGTAGACGTACGTTTATAAGAGAAGATCTAATACGAAGGAATATTAATGTATCACTTAAGGTAACCGAATTTTAGATTATATGGCTGCATGGCATGATGTAGCGGTAAAGCCTACAGTAGGAATCGATTCATATCTGACTTGAGCCAATCGGAGACATCGGAATATCTTCCCCCGGCAGAGTAGACAACGTGATAAAGGCTGGTCCCGCTTTACTACTGTGAACATCTTAGTTGCGATGACAGATCAGTTATAAGATGAACTATACATGCGGTCAGAGTTTTGTCCCAGTGAGTGCTTCGTCCATGAAGTTATTTGCATTTTGTGACACACATGCATGCCTGCTGCGCATGACCTCTTGTCATCAATAGATGTTGCAAACTAACTTTCAGGCTGACAAGGTTTCAACCCGTTCTGTCATATTAGCGTATTTATAAGTAAACATTTCTATCACGGACCCATCCCCCCGCTATCAAAACACAGACTACAATCAACAATCTACAGACTACATATCAAAACAGAGAGAGTTAAATTCCGGGATGGATGAGTAAGCTGCTTCACTTCATCTCTGTAATTATTGCACACAGAAGAGAGATGGTTGGAATATTTACTAATGCTTATGTCACAGTTTTTAAATGTACTTGCAAGTATATGGAGTTGGAAAGATGGCCCAGACGGATAATTCATTAGTCTCCCACAGGAAGAAGGAAAGGGGAAGGACTCGTTTAAATTGGTATCGTAGTGTGAAGAAAGGATTATGGTTAAATTTGGCTTAGAAGATGGACAATGGAACGATAGATATCTAATATGGACAGGAATGAGAAGCAACCGTTTAAAAATGCTGGCAGTTGAATTAAGAATACTTACTTGCTTGAAGTCTAGTAATCTTATTTATCGTTATCTAATACGGCTGCAATCAGAATAATTAAGATGGGACAAGATACACAAGTCTTCTTATTCATGATGTGATTTTCCGTTAATTTATTCTGCATTTCGTTTTTTCTTTGCGAGTTTCTGGTGTAGGTTTGACTTCCATTTGCGATTTTCCAAAATAGTGTATGTGCTGTTTTCCTGGAATAATCTTGCTCCAGAACCAAACAGTGAACCTAGTGTAGTTGCTACCCTTTTGGTACCTATGTGTAAAAACAAAAATGGCTGAGATCACCATAATGGTGCAAAGATATGTCATCTTTGAAGCTTAGGTCCCACATTCGAATTCCAATTGGGTTAAGTTGCCTAGCTGAATCTCTTATTTTCCCCTCATTGCTTTAAATGGGCATGAATACCTTTAGCGTTTTATTTACCTATTACACACACTCTTCCCTTTCCTGCCCCTCTCTTACCTCCCTTCTCCTCCCCTCCCCTGTCTTGTCTTGTCTTGTCTTGTCTTGTCTTCTTCTCTTCCCTCCCCTATCCGTTTCTCTGTTCTCCTATCTCCACGTCCCCTCCTGCACTCTCCTTCCCTCTCATCTCTCCCCTCTCCTCCCCTTCCCTCATCTACTGTCCTCCCCTGTCCTCGCATTCCCTCATCTACCCTCCTCCCCTCTCCTCTCTTTCCTACACTCTTCTCCGCTCCGCTCCTCTGTCCTCTCCTCTTCGCATCTTTTGAGTTAACCTGTTCACAATAGAGTGCGCAAAAAGGTAACATAAACTTGGAACGGTCCCGAGGATGGAACCATTTCAAAAATACCCATAGGTCAATTCATACATCTGCTTTTAAGGAGGGGGAGAGAGGCGAGGTGAGAAGGCGCAGAGGGAGGCTCCCTAACAGTTTCCCTCCTCCTGAGGGCTTGCGCATCCTGTGGGAACCGGAGAACTCTCCCGATTCGGAGGACGAGAATTCACAGAGCAAATTTCCGGTCATGCACGCAGAAACCTCCGCCGACACTTAGAACCCTTAACTGACCAACCAGGATGAAAGGTGAAATAAAATGAGAAACGAGGGCACTTCCTCGCAGCATTCTCCTAGTGACCTGCGGAAACCCCTGAAAAAAATCCATGGGTCAAGAAGGCGGATCATGGGAATCGAACCCACGGGCGGGTCACAGACGCTACGCCTGAACCATCCCGCTCAGTTTACTGATTTAATTAGGAGTTAAAAACACCGGGTAGAAATTAAAGCACCCCCGATATGACCTTGCCCTGTAGTTGTGATAAATGTTATATGTATATTTTCTGTGATTGCATCCTAATTATAGGCAGTTGTAAATTCACGCATTTCAGAAAACGCATAAAAATACTAATATTAATCTCATGTAAATCCGACGTAAATAGCTGTATTAGAGGACAAATACAGACAGCTTTAGGCATAGCAAGAGCACAATCACATTATTTTGTGCCTTCGCTTCATTCATTTCGGTCTTGACACAGAAGAAACTGCTTGTTTCTTGGGTGTTAAATGCTGAAGATTAGAACGTGAAGTTAAAGTATGCCGATATGATCTTGGTAGTTAAAGCAGGCTACGCATTTGAAACAGTGAAATTAAGGAAGTGCAGGAACCAATAGAATGAACGACATATTCCTAATATTTTGTGAGATGTGCTTATATATATGTAGAATATAATTCGGCTAATTTTATTTTACCTAGGTATAGCTTAAAAGCTGAAGTGTTAGTGTTAGTGTTCAAGTTTTTTAAGATTGTAGGTTTGTGTAAGCCATTCTGCATAAGTTAACACAATGCCAAGGATCTAAAAACATTAACATGGATGGGCCCCCTTATGGCAGTGATGCTTTCAATTGAAATATTGCTGGGGTATGATTCAATGGTGGGTAGAAATAAACATTGTATAATAAATTTTTCTTTCTTTCCAGGTCGTGATATCTATCGTCCAAAGTCACATGGGTAGCCGACCAAGATGGACAGCGAAGAGCCTTCAGAGCCCTCTGTTGAAGAACCGGTGATTGTGCCGAGATAGTGAAATGGAACGGAACTAAATGCAACCTATTTGCGGCCAGTATTAATCTTCACACATGCTTATCAAATGGAAAAATCCTTTGTTACCAGTGTTCATTTCTTTAAATTGCGCTGAAAAATGCAACCAAACGCTAGACGATGGCGGATAGATTTTCCGACTGACGACAAACAGAAGCTTTAGGGTGTGAATTGGATTTGTTGCACATCTTAAAGGGCCAGAATAAAAGAAGAATGGCAGCATCTCTTCTGGAAGGAAAACGCTTCTTCTGCCGGGAGTGGGCATTTTTGAAACTTGCACACTCCCTGGAACAACGCCCCGTATCCAAAACATGTGGCACGATGGTGGTTGGAGGGCCCGGAACCGGCAAGACGGCATTATGTTGCGAGATCGTATGGCCGAAACAGGGCTCAGCGTATCGACAGCAGAGAAGTCTCAACAGGCGACTCTTAGCTTATCATTTCTGCCAGGCCCACGATGCATCCACTCTGTCGCTGTCAACATTCGTGCGTAGTCTGGTGTCTCAACTTCTTGCCAAATGCTCTCCACCAACCCCCGCTACAGCTGTTACCGACGAAGATGGGACAATACTGCAGTCCCCATCGTCTCCTCATGTTCCAAAATCATTTTCCGCTGCGGAGAGCTATGCAGAGAAGGTCCGCAACGATCCCGAAATTCTGGCCGCTCTGCGACCTGAAGCCCTAGATCGGGACCCAGATGAAGCTTTAAAACGCGCAGTGCTTTTCCCTTTATTAGAAATCGAACCTCCAAAACAGTGCCTCTTTTTATTAGTTGATTCAATCGACGAAGCTCAAATGCTAAATATGTCCGGGTCTCTAACGGCATCGTCATCCAGCCGACGCGGCTCTGTTGGGAATAGTCGAACGATAGCAGAACTGCTAGCAAACCATCATCACCTCTTCCCTCAGTGGTTAGTACTTGTGTGTACCGCGAGGCGGCAAAGTAAGACTGTGTCACGAATGTTTACAGGTTTTCGCAAAATTAGCCTTGATGATTTAAGAAAATCGCAAGTGGTTAGGGATGTTCAACAGTACATTCTAGCACGCTTAGATCAAGAGGACTCTCTGAGACAACACATAAGTCGTGACACGGCTGAAATGCTTAATCAACTTCACATAAAGAGCAATGGCTGTTTTCTGTACCTTGAGAAAGTTTTAGATGGTGTTGCCGAAAATTTCATTGTGCTGCGAGAGGTTAGGGAAATACCGGGAACTTTAAATGGTCTTTATTTGTGGCTCTGTCAAAGACTTTTCAACAGAAAGCAATTTGCCAAAGTCCAGCCATTATTAAATGTGATCTTAGCATCTAGAAGACCTCTTACCCCAGACCAACTATACCATTGTGTATGGACAGCAAATACAGCAATGACTCGTGAAGATTTCCATAAGCGATTACATCTTTTGCGACGTGTTTTGGCAGTGTGTAAAGATGGTACACTTCTGTTATTTCATCATAGTTTTGCTGAATGGTTGTTAGATGTGAAACATTGTACACAGAAGTACCTGTGCTCAGCAGCAGAAGGACATGCCATGCTGGCAATGAGTCACACTTTAAGAGCACGGCATCTAACTGCTGAAGAGGTCCAGAACTTCGCTTTGCATTTAACTAGGCTTCCTCCTATGCCACCACCTGCACCTACAGGACCCTTAGACTATCATCATCTGGTGCTTCTGTGGTTTATTTACTCTGGAGCACCAGTAGAAGACTGCTTACTACAGGTGAGTGCAACAGATGTGCAAGGACCATACAAATAAAGGCAAATTTATTTTCAAAATGATATTACCTAAAGTGTACAAGAATTGTTTCTTTAGTTCAGAAGTTAGAATTAAAAGTGTCAGGTCATGAACGGCCCATGGTTTGGTGCTCTTTAAATGCATTGCTTCCTTTTAGTCTTTGGCCTTTGAAAACATATTTAAAATATTAAATAATCCAACACCTTTATCATAGCATGATATCCAGAAATTGTTTTATCAAGTTTTAGTTACAATGGTAATAAGCATATTGAGCCAGTAAGATGTGAACTCCTGATGGAACATGAGAAATCCATGAAGCAACATCGCTGTTTGACCCTGTGGGTGCCATCTTCTTTGTCACAACTTCTTATTTGCTTTCCATCCTTTATCTTCAGCAGACTGCCTTCATGTCTGCCGTGTCTCCTTGGTCTGCCCCACGAGCAATTCTTGTGTGTGTGTGTGTGTGTGTGTGTGCGTGCGTGCGTGCGTGCGTGCGTGTGTGTTTGTTTGTTTGTTCCGCGCAACTTGGAAATAGCTCTAACGATTTCAATCAAACTTTGTATTCAGATAGGGTTTTGGTTTGTAAGTTTATATAGGTGTAATTCCTGAAAAAACGCGATTTTACGCGTAACAGTCACAATTACTCTAAAAGTCTAAACCTTATTTCGGCCATAATTTCTCTGTTAATCGATTTCAGCAAACGAGCTAACATTTTAAAGTCCTCTTCCAGGGCTATCAGAATACAGTAAGAAAATTGACCTAGCTATATTAGTTTTTGATCGCCTCCGTAGCGCAGTTGGTAGCGCGCTTGCCTGTGGTACGGAGGACCTGGGTTCGATCTCCGGTACCAGTATGGGGATTTGTCCCCCTCTGGGAGGTCTGGCACGGGATGCACTCAGCCTCGTTAGGTCCCGGAGGAACCAATTGAAGAGCTACTTGATGGAGAAGTAGCGGCCCCAGATCGAGAAGACCGCATAACTGGCCGGGAGGGCTCGGGGCGCTGACCACGTCCCACCCTCCAGTATGCACCCCACCAATGACGCCTGCAATGGGCAGAAGGGAGGGGGACGCAAAGGCTGGGCTGTAGGCCTTGGCCCTTCATGGGCTGTTGTGCCAGGGTTTAGTTTAGTTATATTAGTTTATGTGTTACAGCTCGTACCGTCTATATGTTTGAAATAGAAATACAACGTATTGCATTTTACAGCTGAAATGATGGTGCTTATGAATATTTATATGTATCTCTATATCTCTTGTATCTCAGATATGACTTAACGATTGCGACAAAATTTTTTATTCAGTTAACGTTTTGCTTTTCAAGTTTATCTTAATAAGTATCTTCTCCCAAAAAACAAGATTTCACAAAAAGGGGGGAAAAACACCCAGGTACTGTATATAAATATCTGCAGTTTATCCATTACTCCCTTTGTCACCTAGTATTCAACTCCACAGAAGAGAATTGCTTTCATATTTTTATTAAAAATTCATAGTTTCATTTTAGTTTTTATGTTTCTATTCTTCAAATTAGGGGAAAGCCACCATTTGCCTTTATAATTTGTTATGTTACAGGCTTCTCTTCACTATAGTTCTTAACAAAAGCTTAAGGTATGTAAATTTAAATTTTTCTGAATTCACATTCTCAAGGAAAAATTAGTTCTGGTTATTGTTATACCTATTGTTATATATATGGTTATATTCTCATAACATAGTGTTCACATGTGCATGGTGAACTTTGATCAAATACTACATTGTATAAGTGCCATACCATTCTAGTGCCAATATAATTGTGCTTGATTGAACTTACAATACGTCAGTAACCTGATGTTCACAGGATCATTATATGCAATACTAATTAAAAGATAGCAAAATAAATACTTTCAAAAAGTTTTAGATGTTTCTTAAACATGTGATTTGCTTAAGCAATTATGTCTGTTTTCCAGCAGCTTCATTACAATAAATACCTCCTCAAAAACAAAACAAATAAATGCTTCACAATACTGCAAATATTACTATAAATTGAATTCACTGACCAAAGATTTTATGAAGTGTAACAATAGTGATGATAATTTAAAAAAAACAAATTTCTTGTTATTACTAGGTATTGCAAATAATTGGTGACTGCAATAGAGTACATAAATTGGATCACTGCTGCCTGCACATATACTGTGTGCTCTTCACCAGGGTAATAGATAATAAAAGCATTGCCTCCTATTCTGTAAATTTCCAAGGTTACAAGCCTAACATATTTCATTTGTCTTTATTGAGGTGCCATCTGAAGTAGACGTCTATATTCCAAAACATATGGGTATCATATGCAGCATTTTCTTTCTGTTTAGATGCTAACCAAAGCAATTTATGGCCTTTCAGGATCCTAAATTTGGCTACAAAATCTTTGAGATCTAAGGAGTCTGTCTATATAAATCTTTCTTTTGTATCCACAGTAACCCAATATTTGTCTTAATATGCTGTTTTAAATGAAAACTTGCAAAGAAGCAAGAGTATGGGAGGGAAGAAAGGAAATTTTGCACTTTGAGTGCATGTTATTACAGTTTTGGCAAACTAATTAGCATAAATTAGCAACATCATTGGGTCATCCAAATTACAGAAGAAAATAAAATTAATTGAGAACATAGAGAAGGCAAGTCAAAAGCATGTTTTATAAGAGCTGGAAAAAAACCTAGATCACATGTAAAAACAGGAGCAAATTGATAATTCTTAGAACTTAAAGAGTGTTGATGGCACTTACTCTGTGTTTAGAAATAGAGACAAAGATGAACAATTTCTGATAATTAACTGCCCTGAGATTAAATTAGCTACAGATTCATTAGAGCATACAATGCAGAGTAAGCAAGCATGACCTCTGGCCAGGGTGAAAAATAAAATAATGGGTACTCTGACATGTGAAATGATGTGAACAGGTGGATGGTTTGGATTGGGAGGAAAGACTCTGCTCAACTTTGCCAGCTCCCAGGGACCCAAGAGTTGTGAGGTTGCTCCTGGAAGCAGGTGCTCGGTTATCAACAGAAAGTGAGACGGCAGAAACAGGGGATGGGGACAGTGAACGTGTGGAAGAAGTTGTTACATCTAGTCAGGTAAATGACATGCTATGTGTTAAACTGATATTTATACATGATTTCAGAAAAGTTATTGTATGAAAATCAAAAAAATTAAATGATGGCAATTGTGAGGATATCAGTGTCTTAGAAGTGATAACTTGAATGTCCTCAGTAGTTTTTAGAAGAGTTGACATATTTAAAATCTGACATACATTCAGATTAAAAACTAAAAGCTGTTGTTAGAAGAAAACCTACAAAGATTGCTTTTCCACCCCTCTGTCTTAGTTTTCTTCCTTTTCCCTTTTTCGAATCATTTCCATTTTCTGCCTTTTCCTTTTTTCAAATAATTTCCATAAATATTGGTATTAAGGGAATGATGCACCATTATTATAAATATGCTGACTGTGAGCTAAATTCAGGAGATATTGCTTGCTTTTCTTATACTCCAATTGTTTCTGTTGAAGTAGAGAGGGGCTTTTCCATTTATAAGTCAGAACTAGCAGGCAATAGACAGAAACTTTTCTTTGAGAATCTCCACCAAGTTTTGATTGTTAATTGCAATTCAAAACTTTTGTAAAAGTGCACTAAAATGCATTTTCTACAAATAAAAGGTGCTGTAACATATTTTTTAAGTTAATTTTAACTTTTTGATGTTATCATGGGCATCGCAAAGAGGGGGCAAGGGGAGGGGGCCACAGCCCCTGCTCCCCTTGGAAGCTAATACACTCAATGTACAATCAATTACTGACTATTAGACTATTATTTTAATGTAAAGAACAATTTTTATTTAGCACAAATTAATATGATTATCCACAACAAATACTATAACTTTTGACTACAAAATAATGAATTAATATTGTTTGACTGCGAACTTCCAACATGCGGCACCCCCTGGAAAAGGGTTGCCGACACCCATGGATATTATGTTTTATATACTCAGTAACCAAGTGAGTGCTTAATGTCATAAATAGTGTTTTTATAAGTTTTATCCTTTATTTGTCATTTTTAATTTTTTTTTTTTGTCATTTTTAGATCATAAATGCATTGTTTATTTTGCATTTTTTACCAAATTATTGGTCACTAAGTGCCTTTGCCCTGGAAATGAGCATAGTTACGTAGGGTATGAATAAGGAACAAATACATTTCACAATTTACTCCGTTTTGCAGGAGTTTTGCCATTGCCTTTCCATTTATGATACCTCCATTTCATTGTTGTTTAGCTGATGTGATTTTAGAGCAATGTTGTTAAATTTTATTTACATAATAGTGACTGCAGCAGCAGCTGCATCCACACATCTCTGAGCTACCTCACTGTGAAAATAACCCAATGGTAATTTCATTCTCCTTTTCACATTAACACAAGTTGTGATAATATGTCTTAATGGAAATGGAAATTCATCGTCAATTTATCATAATTGTAGCTAATAAAGGTAATAGGTCATTTGTTAAATCCCATTGTCAAATAATTACATATTTTATAGGTTTCCGAAGAGTGTAGCCCAATTGTAGAGACGCTGGTACGTGATCCACTAGCTGAATTACTAGGAGTAGTTGATGGTGACGTGAATCGTGCAGATGGAGGTGGAAGAACTCTGCTACATTCGCTGGCTGCAGAGGGGAATGCTCATCTATTAGAATTAGCTATAGCAGCATGTCCAAATGCTGATCTTGAAGCCACAGATCGCCATGGGCAGACACCGCTTAACCTTGCTGCAAGACATGGTCATGGGGATGTAGTGGCAGTCTTGTTGGCTGCTGGTGCCACACCTGATCATGCGGATTGTGATGGATGGACTGCTCTTAGAGCAGCTGCATGGGGTGGACATACTCAGGTAAGATTTTAAGGTTTTAACAAAGTAGTTCACATTTAATATGTCATGCTGCTTTAAAAGGGAGAGTCTAAAACGAGACGTGTTTTTAAAGTAGGTACAAATAATTTTTTAAAAATAACAGAACATTATTTTCTAAATACTTCATTATCATTCATTACCTTACAGCTTACACTACTTGTCACCGCCATTATTCAGGTACCTGTCAAATGGGAAACCAGTTTTTGTATGCCTACATCAAAGAATGATGCCGCCTGTGATGAAAGCTAAGTCTGCACTGCTTTTTTCACATCGTCGTCATCATCATCATTCTTCAAATGCTTTCCACCAAGGAGTTTCTTCAGATAAAGAATCATGAAAACCGCCTGGGGCCAAATCTGAATTGCACAGAAATTGTTCCCAACCAAATTGATGTGATCAGATCTTGAGTTTGTTTGGCTATGTGTGGCTGGGCATTGTCACTCATTATTGTTCCTCCCATAAACCTCACACAATTGCGGATTCAAGTAAGATTTCTTGTATTAAAAAAATTTGTCACTGATCTGACTTCAAAGTTAGCGAGTAGTTCACTTGTTTTGAACATTCCCAAATGCACTAACAATAAGAAAACCCAAAGTGATGATCACTTACAGCTAAGTTTGGCTTCCTAATAATGGATCAAGTTATTGAGCATGCTCAAAATCATGACTACAGTGCTGCAAAGGCAAAATGTTTAAACGGTACTTACTTTAAAAATGGGCCTCCTATGGATATGTAAGTTTGTATTTATATGCTAATGATGTCATTAATTTAATAATTTAATAGATAATCCTATCAGTTCAACTTCAAAATATCAGTCCCCATTGCTACAATAACAGATTTTTCAGGAAAGGTAAAAATAGGATCTAAAATGATATTATGATGGACACAAAATGTATTGGCATGTGGCAGGAGGAGCTGGTCAACACAAAATCTAATCAGAGGCTTGTGGTGTTGTATAGTTAAACATGCTGTGAAATCATGCTGTTAAACAGGTTATATAAATATTGTTTGCACCTACAAAATTTATTTGTACAACAGGAAAGAGAATAGTAATGGTCAGGTATCAGCTGTCATTAAATTATGTTCTGCCATAAATTAATAGTTCCGTGAGATTCTTTTATAATTTATTGACATAGCTAATATGTGTTTAAAATCCAGTGTTAATTGAATCTTTCTTGCCTCAGAGAGGTTGCAGGATGATATTAACCATTTCCTCAGTATTTTGTACAATACACATAATTCCAACGCGTGTATGTGAAATTGCAATAAAATCCATCTATATTTCTGCTGACATCTATAAGGCAATATCACATTTTTCCCAATAAATTTATACCAGTGCAAGTTTAGACTAATTTGAATAAAAATGTATTCCTGATATACTTATCCTTGTTTCAAGAGTATTCTTGAATATATGGAATAACCCAAAAGATAGAGAAAACTCCTCTTCTTTGTTCTCTTTGTCGGTCTGGGTGCCTCAGTTGGTTAGACGCTGGCCTACTGATCCTAAGGTCGCGGGTTCAAATCCAGCCCAGGTCTATGGTTGTTAAGTGTGCTTAAAAATGACAGCTCCATGTCAGTAGATTTACTGCCATGTAAAAGAACTCCTGCGGAACGAAATTCTGGCACACCAGTGATGCTGATATGATCCTGGCAATTGATAGTGTCATTAAACAACAAAAAAACTAAGTTCTCTTAAGCTAATACTCCATAAATGACCATGTTCTGGTGTATGTAACCTATACAATGTTTAAATGAGAAACAGCCAAATAACCAAAGTAGTATTAGCTATGTGGTCCCAGATTCCAACAAACTTCTCGGTTCTCTGTATACTGTTCTACACTGTGATCAAATCTTTTTGGAATCTGCATGTTGTTTCATAATAAACTTGCTTACACTCATGGCTTCATTTACAGGATATTCACTTTCATTGTCAGTATTATGTGGAATAAGTTTCACAAGTCACCTGTTTCCACTGTGCTCTACAGTAAATACGAGATCAGCAATATTTCTGGAGCTAGATTTTCCAATTTGATGCAATTTAATTGCTTTGTTGAAGTGCTTTGAGCCAGTTGCGATTTTGCTGTTCTTTAAGGAAGTTTTACAATAATAATGAATCAGCACTTCATGTACCTTGTGTAGCACTCTACAGTGCCAAGGCAATAGAACATAAGTAGGTGGGGCCAGTTGAGTTGGGTAAAAAGTCAGCTCCTGCACATGATACTCACTGTGAAGGCTGATGTTGAACAGCCTTAGGTTAAACATTTCTTTGGTTTATTTTAGCATCATCCGAATATTGTAATGTTTATTGTAGTTCTTGAAAGTAAAATTAATAAGCTTATTTTATATTTTAATTACAAATCTTTATAATTCTTTCAAGCACATAATCCATTTTATTACTTATGTCAATTCACAAAAAATGCAAAAAAGAAAAGCTTAATTTTCATTTCATTTCTTTCTTTTTAAGCAACTTGCTTTATTGCTTTTAAAACTATTTATACAAAACAGCATTGCAAAAATGTAATTGTTCATGAGAATCATCAATGACATTATTATCAGTGACATGCAATAGATAATAGTAAAAAAGGTAGAGAGCAGCTATCATTGAGAACTTGCAAAACAGTTTGTGTTATTTGCAGTGCAATAAAATTGTTAATTACTTAGGTGAACTAGTCATGTGTCAGTTATCTGTTGCATGTGCTCCACATTTTTTGTTATAAATGTTACAAATACTTTCATAGCTGTGAAAGGTAGAGCCAAAAATGAAAAATTCAATACCATAGCCAGGATTTGAGCCACAGATCTTCTCTTCTATGATTAAGAGCACAAGATCTGAGGTTGAAATACTGGCTATGGTATTGAATTTTTGCGTTTCTGATTCTACCTTTCAAAATTTACCTACCCACGGTTTGTGTGTGGTAGAAAAATCAATTTTTATTGATTGACCTGATATATGAAACTATTTCCATAGCTATCACAAATTCTAATTTCTCATGCCTTTCATTTTCCATTTGCTAATAGAAGCAAAGCAATGTCTTCTATTTTATGTTTATAATGTTTAGGCATATCATAAATGTGATAAATTTTCAGGTTGTAGAATCACTTTTGGAGCATGGTGCAGCTGTGGACTGTGCAGACTCTGACCAGCGCACAGCTCTACGAGCAGCGGCATGGGGAGGCCATGAAGACATTGTGTTGGCTCTGCTGCGACACGGAGCAGATGTCAATCGCACTGATGATGAAGGTCGCACTGCTCTGATTGCTGCAGCGTACATGGGCCATTCTGAGATTGTTGAGCACCTTTTGGACTTTGGAGCAGAAATCAACCATGAAGATGCTGATGGCAGGACTGCATTAAGTGTAGCGGCTCTTTGTGTTCCAGCAAATGAAGGATATGCTAAGGTAAACTAAAATCTTAATAAACTTATTTACATTTGGTTAGTTTTATTGCAGAATAGGTGAGCAGTGGTTCATATTGTGTTTGAAACATATACAGTTGGAAAATAATAGTCCCAAATGCAATCTTGATGTGAGATTCCCTTGTGGTCTAACCAGGAAAGTACGAATCGACTGGCGGCGCCGTGGCCGAGCGGTTAGCACGCTCGCCTATCACCTAGGCGGCCCAGGTTCGATCCCAGGGATCCGCATGTGGTATTCGTGGTGGACGAAGCGGCGTCAGGGCAGGTTTTCTCCAGGTGCTCCGGTTTCCCCCGCCATCTCATTCCACTGGTGCTCCATCTTCATTCCATGTGTCATCAGTGTCACCGCCTGCGGTGCCGTAGTAGTAAAAGCAGGCGTTAAACACAACAACAACAACAATGAATCGACTGGGGAATTTAATATCATACTGGCAAGTTGGCCATGGTAGCTTAGTGGTTAGAGTTGAAGTTCCATGGTTCAAATCCCGTCTATGGCAATGAATTTTTCAATCCTGATTGCACCTCTTAAATAATTTTCTGTGTCGTCATCATTACTATTACTATTTAAATTGAGCAAATTCTTCATTGTGCACGAGCTCATAATAAGTGAAAGTTTGTTTGTTCATTAGTAATGAAAGTCTACTTGCATATAAACAATTGAATTTATCTCTCCTTTCTGCTTTAAAAGTTCAAATTTTCTAATTTGAAAAGATTTGTAAGCAAATATTTATTGTGAATAACTAAAGTGGATAAAAAATAAGCTTTTCAAGTTAATACTACAATAAAATGAAGTACTCAAATTGGTGACGGTATAGTCTTCACACAAGTGCTGTATAACAGGTGTTTTTATTAATCTCCTTTAGTACTTATCTGTTTTTGAGTAGTAATGTTTGTTCATTGGTAGGTTGTGAATATATTGCTGGAACGTGGAGCTGCAGTAGACCACCAAGATAAAGATGGAATGACACCTCTTCTTGTAGCAGCATTTGAAGGCCATAGGTAATGAAAATTGTACATACATGGATTGTACTTAATTACTATGTAAGAAATGTAATAGGGGAGTTAGTCTATTGTCTGTTTTAGAAAAGATTTATATGGGGGAGGCGGGTGGGTTGACAGAAAGGATTAAAAAGTGAGTAGAAGAGGGAAAGTTGTCTGACCTCCAAGCAGGTTTCAAGCAAAACAAAAGAATAGTGGATAACATTTTTATGATTACTATATTAGTAAAAAATATTTAGCAGAAAAAAGAGGGAGATTATATATGTTATATGTTGATTTTGAAAAGGCTTTTGATACAATCAATCAGGAAGCATTATGGTTTAAACTGACCAAGAAAGGTATAAGTACCAGTTTTAGCAGGTTCTACAGAGATACGAATAATGAGGTGTTGATTCAAACCCCCCCCCCCAAAAAAAAAAGGATCATTTATTTATCTATCTTGATACACTGTATTTAGTATGTTAATAGAAATCCACAAAAATTATTATTCCTCTCCAGCATGTTTACTAAACATCTTAAGTTTTGCATCATAAAGTATTGAAAGTATTGTATGAAAGCAATAAACGTTAATAAGTTAAATACTTTTTTAAATAATTGAAACTGATGTATGTTGTATGCACCTTTTTCATGTTAGTAATATGAACTGATGTAAGTAAATTGTGTTCTTAATAATTTAGTATGCAAGTTCCTCTGTATAGATGGGTAAATTTGATCAAACACCCAAATAATTATGTGTGCAACTACTAAAGAAAATGATACCTTTTCATTTGAGCAAAATGTTTATGACTGAGCAATAAGAAAGGTTAGAATTTTTATACAAATAAGATAAGGAGGGTACTGCTCAACATTTGTAGATATGTTCTTACTCATATAGAAATTGTATTATTCTGATTAAATATTGTGAATCAGCTGAGAACGAGAACAAGTGTTCTTGAAAGATGTCCTGAATAAAAAGCAGGTGTGCATAACTGTAGTATTAGTAAAGATTGGACTCGTGTGATTAAAAAAAAATACAATGGAATATATGTTGAAAATGTGCCATTTATTACACACTATTAAACATATCTGAAACTCGTGCTGTTTTGTTTCTGAAAAAGTTTTAAGTATTAAGTTAGGTATGTTAAACAACACTCTCTATCTTCTAGTACTACATTTTCAATGGTTGCTAAATTTGAAATATGGAAAGTACCCATTGAAGTATAAGGAGCCATTTTCCATGGTGTTTTCGGTTTGGAGGAAAGCAAATTGGCAACAAAATCATTTATGTTAAAAACAAAATATTGAACTTAATTTTGTAAATTTTCTCTTGTAAGTATTGCTTTCAATTAACTGGTCTGTATAAAAGTATTGTTTAATGTGTGTTGCCTAATTTCACTTGTGTTTCTCCTTATAGGGATGTCTGTGAACTTCTACTTGAGTATGAAGCAGATGTGGATCATGCAGACAGGGGTGGCCGTACACCATTATGGGCTGCATCATCCATGGGCCATTCTGCTGTTGTAGAGTTGCTTCTGTTCTGGGGATGTTATGTTGATAGCATAGATCCTGAGGGTCGCACTGTGTTAAGTGTAGCAGCTGCACAGGGTGGCACAGATGTTGTAAGACAGCTTCTAGATAGAGGTTTGTAACATTATGTTCCCTTTGCTAAGTCACAGGTTTTGCTGCAGGCTCCCGATGTTTGTTTATGAACACCCTTGCCGAATTCCCTCATCAGTTCAATATTGATGTCGAAGTGCAAAATTATTCACTTTTGAGCAATAGTCCCTAACTAATGCACATTAAGGTATGCCCAAGCAGTATGCAAGATTTTTGCTTTGACAAAAAGGTTTAATGCTCATACTGGGCTCTCAGTATGTGGCAGAGAAACTGTCCATAGGACTCTTGGTCAACATCTTGTGAATTGTGTCCACTCTGTTATCAGTTGAGGGCCATTTGTGGACTTTTTCAGAGCACTTGCAGAGCGTTGGACATTTTTTTTCATTTTATATAGATATGATCTGAGAAAGCCATGATTAGTTAGGAATTGACTGGTTGTATAGTTTGGCTCTGGAGATAGGGAAAGTCTTTGGTGTATGTTGGGCATGAAGGTCTTGGTGCAGATGTCAACAGTTGCTTGCTTTAGGTCAAGGGATTCCCTTGTAGTCAGTAGTGGTTCTGTGGCTGGTGGCAATGTTTGCAAGGTAATGTGCTCTTTCGTTCCCTTGGAGACCTGCATGGTCCCCATTGGAGGCTGATGAGTTGATTATTTGTTTCTAGTTTTGATGCCCATTGGATGGGTTGTTCTTTTGTTTGCAATTGCGAGAAGGACTAGAAGTTTGAGAGGTTTCTGGGCTGAAAAATTCAATGCCATAGCTAGGATTTGAACCAAGGTTCTTCTGCTTTAAGAATGGCTGCTCTAACCACTGAGCTACCATTTGATTTTCCTGATAGATTTGAATCGGTTGGGGAATTTAGTTTCATACTGGCAAGTTACCATGGTAGCTCAGCAGTTAAAGCAGCCATATGTGAAGTGCGAGATGCATGATTCAAATCCCAACTATGGCATTGAATTTTTCAGTCCTGATTCTAATACCAGTAGTAAGTTGGTTGTCATAAAAAAAATGTCAGTGTTTTTTCTGCAGCATGTAATCTTCAGCCTGAACCTCTCCATGTGTATAGGAGGCTGCATTTAATGGACAATTGGGGTTGTTGAGTATGGAAATTTTAAGAAATGTGCTGCATTTTCTGTACCTACTGCCAGTGGCGGCTCCTGGGTGATCGCATACTCGCAACTGCACACCCACTAATTTTTTCCGCATGCGAATGTGTATAGACATGCATATGAGAAAGTCGAATGTCCAACTTTCTTGTACGTATATGAACTTGCTCGTTTAATTTTCCTGCACCCTCTTTACCAAATGTCAGCTCATTCCAATTCAGTCAACAAGCTAAAATGCATAAACCGAATTTTGCGACTGGCGAAGGTAGCTTTTAGGCGAGGGGTATGCAAGGAGCGGTGCAAAGCTTGCATTTAAGAGTACGGCAAGTTAAGGCAGCACAATCGACAAGGCCAACACATGAGATTCTTACCGTGCAGGCACACTATGTTCTCGTACAAGTCCCTCCGTTTTCCTTGCTATGAGCATTTCTCTCCCGTTTAGCAGAACCTATTAGGCAGCCAACATGACGGTTCTAAATGTAATGTAGCCATCTTCTATACTATATTAATGTTATAAATGCAATTACATCTAGTCTTATTAAGCTATTATAAATGCATATAATTACTTTTCATGTCGTAATTTACTAAGGCCAATACTGCAGTTTGGAATAGTTATTTTGTTACACTGTTCATTACTGTTTGTTATGTTTGTGTTCTGGCAGCAAGTTGCATGCAGTTGTGTCTGCACATAGCGGGAAATTTGAATCTGTGAAAGTGTGGAAATGAATAACATGGCGAAACTAAGGAGATAAATCTTTCGGGTTTATTTTTATAAGAGAAGCTGTTTTCCATGCTTATTATTTGCGGGTGAGAGAAATGGTGTCTGGACAAATAATAGTTCTTGTGATATTGGTCATTTAAAACAAAAGATAGCAAAACATAAGAGCTCAATTGCCCATATGAATTTAGAATTAGAATTGTGTGGTGTGTGTTAAGAAAGAAAGGGAGTAAAGGTGGAGAGGATGTAATGTACTGCACACCCACTGCGACAAGTCACAAGCTGCCACTGCCTACTGCTATCAAATCTGGCTGTCCTTTGTACTCTCTTGCCTCATCGCTTCATTCCGGAGGTTTAGTAGGTGCAATAGGCCTAGTCTTGACCTGTAGCCTTCATACAGTGTGAATAAGAACAACTTCTACAAGTTCTGTATAGAAACAAATTCTTTATTTGACAATGTAAGTGGTAAGAAATACTTACGTAAAAGACACTTTGAGATTATGATATTCGTAGTTATATTTGTACTGGTGGCTTAGCAGAGCTTGTGTATAAACTCTATGTAAGGACTTCAATGCATGATACATAACGAAAGCCAAAATAACTCAAATAAAGATCATTGACATGGAAAACCAATTTTTAATCTCAGTAATCCAAATCTTGGCTGTTACATTCAGTTTTAAGTTTTATTTAACTTTCTAGCTAACATATTTGTCAATTGGATTGACAGTGAACATCTTTGAAAAGTATATAAGTTTCAAGAAGTGAAAATGGAAAATGGAGGGGTTTGGAATGACTTACTCCATGCTAAAACAAAAACAAGAATGAGAATTGACGGAAAAGGTACCTATGTAGAATGTATTAAAAATAAATGTTGATACAAATTTTTCATTACTCATGTTTTTGCAAGACAGTTCCTTACATAATTCCAGAAGAATCTTCTGGGCTAATTTGCCGTGCTGAGTCCAGATGTGTCGTCCACAACTGTGGTGGACATCATTGGTGGTACGGTCAAGATCTTCTTGGTGAAGAAGTGGGTGAAATGTCTGGACCCAGTTACTCCAGTAGACCATGGCAAATCAGCCCAGAAGATTTTTCTAGAATTACCAACTCCGGCTATGAAAGCTTACGCTTACTCGAACATTATTTATACCCACGTATGAATAATGTTCCTCATAAACAATGTTCTTCAAATATTTAGCTCTGTTATCTTGCTGATTACATTTTATGCAATTTTCTATTTCATATTACAAAATGTAATATTGCAAAAATTTACTTGGTTAAATTATGGCTGTACATTACGGAAAACATAATAAAACCAATTCTACCATAACTGGATTTATGAGGAAAAAAGAATTGGTGACAGCTGCTATTAATGGGCAGAATAAGTGATTCAAAGAGAGAAACTTTATTGATCTCTTTGCACATGAGAAACACGAATAATACTGTTGACACTAGAAACAGACATTATTGCTATACTGGTTTCACTGAAAGAATTGGTCGTGATGTAAACAGAAGCACGTGTACAAATAGAATTAAAATGTACATTCATTGGCTGATGCCACGTATTAAAAGGTACATCAACTACAAAGTAGTTCACTCAATAGTAACAAAAATTACTGGATCTTTCCTGTATTATGTAACGATGGTATGTTTAATACATTATTGTACCATGTAGAACTGTAACAAAATTAATCTAAGGAATTTAATTGCATTTAATCAGAAAATGAGCGAAGAACGTGTGCAGACTGCCTTCTGCTGGTCAGCTTTGGAAGCGGGAAGATGAGAGTGTTAGTGAACCATTATGGCCGAACAAGTGTGGTTTATAAAACATTGCAGAGGGAAGCCTCTTACGAATGGTGAAAAAGTTATAATTCTCAATGTGTTGCACAAACTATGCAAGAAATATCCCACTTTAGCTATCAAAGATATTAACCTTACAACAGAGTTTACAGGTGTATCTGCATTAAGCATAAATGCGCACACAGTGAAAGGTTAAAAACAGGGAAGTTAAACACGCCTATAACCGTTAAGATTCTGAGTTTTCTACTGGTCACACCAAATTATGCGAGTGTTCAGAGTACTACACGTAATTGTTATCTGATCAGTAGCGTGTTTTAACTATCGAGTGAAGGATTGGTGGTTTGAAGGCAGGCCATGATAGTTCCAGGCTCCACGTGGTTTTTTTCTCTTAGCAACACATTGCTACAAAAGTAGTGCCATTACTGCTCCAATCAGAGCAAGAAAGCAGAAGGATATATTTTTAGGCATTGTGTACATCACAACCAATTCTTTCACCGAAACCAGTATAATAGGTATGATGGAAATTTGTATAAGAATAACATAAAGGAAATTATTATTATAGGCTTGGATGAACAGCATCGAGATAACTCAGGTTGGACTCCTCTCCATTATGCAGCTTTTGAAGGTCATGCGGAAGTATGTGCTGCTCTTTTGGAGGCCGGAGCTAAAGTAGATGAAGCTGATAATGATGGAAAGGGGCCACTGATGTTAGCTTCTCAAGAAGGACACACACAATTAGTACAGATGCTTCTAGCTGAGCATGGAGCACCTCCTGACCAACGAGCTCATGATGGCAAAACAGCTTTACGGTAACCTTTCATCATATTCTGAAATGCTGTACTTGAGGACTATGCAAGAATGAATGAAGTAGTAATTAACATGTGTACAAATAGCTGTTTTATGTGTATTGATAAATTTTTATGTTTAAGGTGTTTATCAGGAATAGTAAACAATAAACAAACTTTCTTCCTTTCATAGAAGTTTGAAAACAGTGTTGTTGTAATTAATTTAATTTAAAAGGTGAGTTAATTAATAACACTGAACAACACTTACAACATATTTTTCCGGGACGCGTTTCGAAGGTAACTTTCCTCCATTATCAACCGGACAATAACTAGGTTTCCATGGTGTTTGATGGTGCAGATGGTGATGCTTCTTCTGGTGTTTCTTCTGGTGGCGGTTCAATGAACTTACTGAAAATGTCTCTCTGAGGAATGTCGAAATTAAATACTCGGTTTCTATTTTTTAAAATAAAGATTTGTTCCCATGTGGACAGTTCTTGTTTTCCGGTTATGTGTTTAAGAAGTTTCGGTTCTAGCTTTATGTCATGATTTTTTGTCCAAAAGTGAAATGCAACTGCTGATTTTTCTAATTGTTTACTCGTTTACTCGTTTATTGTTTACACGTTAGAAACATTAAGAGTAAACAATTAGAAAAATCAGCGGTTGCATTTCACTTTTGGACAAAAAATCATGACATAAAGCTAGAACCGAAACTTCTTAAACACATAACCGGAAAACAAGAACTGTCCACATGAGAACAAATCTTTATTTTAAAAAATAGAAACCGAGTATTTAATTTCGACATTCCTCAGAGAGACATTTTCAGTAAGTTCATTGAACCGCCACCAGAAGAAACACCAGAAGAAGCATCACCATCTGCACCATCAAACACCATGGAAACCCAGTTATTGTCCGGTTGATAATGGAGGAACGTTACCTTCGAAACGCGTCCCGGAAAAATATGTTGTAAGTGTTGTTCAGTGTTATTAATTAACTCACCTTTTAAATTAAAATAAACAAACTTACCTAAATAATGATTCTTTTCTTCTAATCACTAAATATTGTATGTCATTATTTTCAAATCTTTTTCTTGCTTCTTTCCAGAAACCTTTCAAATTATTTCCCTCTTTCTGTGCAAAACTCACAAATACAGAGTGGCAGAAAGTAACTAAATATTGAAATTAATGTATAACTTTATGTTTGCAGAGTTATTTATTTGAAATTAATACAGTATGTAAACTGTTATATGGAAACATGATTGCATACCTTAAAATTTCATTAAATTTTGGTGTAGGCACTTGTGGTGTTGACCAATCTCCTCAAACAATGTGGAATGGAATGAAATCCACAGCTTTCTGAAGAAAGTTGTATGGGATGTTGGTATGACCTTACCAAAAGCGTGCTTCCAATTTGTTTAGTGTGCTAGGTTTCATCTGCTACACTTTCTCTTTCGCCCAGGCCCATAAAAAATTAAATTCCACACCTCATAGCGTAAAGCAATCTGTTCTTGTTCTCTTAGTGTAAGACGATCAGCCATCTTTGTTATTGTTGAGTGTACCGCTCTCGCAGCCACTTTCAGTGCTATGCAGCATGAAAAATCATGATCCTATTTAATGTTCTGTATGTTTGCACTATTTTCAATATTATTTCATAAATATTAATAACTTAAATGACTTAATAATATGTAGTTACTTCCTGCCTGCCTTGTATATTACTTCCTAAATTGCTGTGCAGTAAATTATTCATTCACTGTATGAAGCATTCTTTGCTGATACTTCATACATTGTTTTAGGATATTATCTTCATCTAGTTTCAGCAATCAAACTCTTCCTCATGACCCATCCCATACCCATCTGTATAACTTCCTTTGATTTTCTTTCTTTCTTTTTCTTTCTTTCTTTCTTTCTTTCTTTCTTTCTTTCTTTCTTTCTTTCTTTCTTTCTTTCTTTCTTTCTTTCTTTCCTTTCTTTCTTTCTTTCTTTCTTTCTTTCTTTCTTTCTTTCTTTCTTTCTTTCTTTCTCTCTTTCTCTCTTTCTCTCTTTCTCTCTTTCTCTCTTTCTCTCTTTCTCTCTTTTCTCTCTTTTCTCTCTTTTCTCTCTTTTCTCTCTTTTCTCTCTTTTCTCTATTTTCTCTATTTTCTCTCTTCTCTCTCTCTTTTCTCTCTTTTCTCTCTTTTCTCTCTTTTCTCTCTTTTCTCTCTTTTCTCTCTTTCTTTCATTCTTTCTTTCTCTTTCTCTCCCTCTCTGTGTCTCTCTTTCTTTCATTCATTCTTTCATTCATTAGATTACTGTGTTTGGCACTGTAATTAAAAATTTTAGCAAAATAAGGTTTAAAACAGAAAAAAAGAGGAAAGGGTACAGAATAGATGGGCCACCTCGCTCACTTTGACCTGCACAGAGTTATTGCTATCACCCCCCAAGAGGCAGGAATGAAATGAGGAAACCAAAGGTGCCACACAGGGTTGCAGCTAGACAGGCCACAGAGATGCACATAAGTCCCTAACAATTGCTGAGATCTTTTCTTCTGGTACCAGGCCTCACTAAGCAACCATCACACTGCAGTTCTGGTGTCACACTGAGCATTCCCCCCCCCCTCCACCCCCCCATGGAGAACAAGACTGGCCAAACATTGCCTAACCAAGAACAGCAGTTACCATGTGCAATCATCTGTACCATCTGCCTAGCACTGCCAAAACTACGTACCTGAAAGTACACCTGAAAGATGACATCGAAATGGTATGAAGGGAAATGATGTAAAGGAAACCATGGTGTGAAATAATGCACCCCAGCATTCGCCTAAGTCAATAGTGTCAATCGTGGCCCCGAGTTGCAATGCCACGCAGAGAGCCAGTCACTGTACCCTGGGCATAGTGGGCCAATATGTTAGAAACTAGTTCAGTGCAGTTTTCCATATGATGCAGGCAGAGCAATGGCTGCATCTGTCTGCACAGACATGAGTCATTTGGATTTGCATGTTTCGAATGGGATAAACAATTCCTCTGCAGAGTTATCGGTAGTAGTATTCAGTACCTAATATGCAACCAGTATCTTGCATTAAAAAAATTCAACATACAAAGACATTATGAACATAGATAAAGTAAATAATGCAGCAGTTCAGCTGAAGCTGATAGAAGCACAAGTACAATGTGAGTGTCACCTTCATGAGAAATTTGATAATTCATGCTCAGATGCACTAATCGAATTCTACCAGAAACTTGACAATAGGCATTTCCTAAATTTGATTCCCAACACAGCAAAAACTATGACAATGTATGGTAGTACCCACCTTTGTGAACAGGGTTTCTCTATAATGAAGCTGCTGAAAACTGGCCACAGAAACAAACTCTTGAATAACTATTCCGCATCCAGTCTTAGAATCTGTCTTTGTAACGTTATTGAGACAAATTTTTAAAAGTGTGTGAATTCAAAAATATGCCAAGTGACTGATCCTACAAATGTGTAACATGTGGTATTTTACTTAGGTTTTCAGTAAGATTGTCTTAAATTCATGATGCGAATGCTTAACACTAAAATATGCATGTTTAATGACAGTAGTTTTCAAACAACTTACATGTAGTTCTTCCCTTTAATTTTGGAGGAACTCGCCAACCCCTGTTACTAATAATGTTTTGTGTTACTTCACTTATTTGAAGATAATCCAAGTAAATATTCTGTTATTTATGTTTAATCAAAATAGCTAAAAATATCCATTTAAGTAATAACAGGATTTTAAAGCTGCCATTTACTATTTGTATAAATATAGATATATCTGATACAAGTTCATAATAAAAGTACTATTATTAATTGTGTGTAATTAGTCTCTTATTTATTTATTCATTCATTTGAAAATTGATTTTGACTTTTTTACATCTGGGATTGCAAAGTAATAAAAGCATCATTATTTTTATTTTGCCAACAAACTTACTGTTGGTGTTTTTAAACACACAAGCCGTATGTGGGCAAAGTTTGAGAGGTAGAACTGGAACTTAAAAATTCAATACCACAACTTCTACCTCTCATAATAAAAGCATCTCTTTAAGAGGTATGTAAGTGCGTAAATGGTGTACTTCACAGTTTGGGAATACTAACCCAAGGGCTAGGGTAGCTTTAATAGTACCTATAATTCAGCCTAATCATCAGAAAGTTGCAATCATTTTACTATTTTAATCAACTTGAATAACTATGTCAAGTAGTTCTCTATTTAGGTGTGAGAAGTACTGTTCCCCTTCGCAGATTCAACTTGTATCTGTGCTATGCATCATTGTAGGCAATTCTGAAGGAAAACATTCGTAAGGTGTACACATTCTACGAAAGGTTTTATCCATGGGCGCAACCAACCTGCAAGTAAACAGGTGTCAGATGATAACGCTTCTAGTGTTGATATGTATTACGTCATGTTTTGGCCGCTGGTTGCAGAACAGCCCTCATCTCCCTATGACCTTGACACTACTGGCCTAAGTGACATGAGGAAACCACGGAAAAACCCATGTCAGAGTGTGGAGCCAAGGGGATTGAACCCACAACCTCTCGAATGTGGGCCACAGACGTTACCGTCTGAGCCATCCCACTTGCTGTAAAAAAGAAAGTATCCAAGAAGTATTATTTTGCAATGAAGCACATTGGTGAATATCTTTGCTTCTTTGATTGTGGAAATTATTCAGTATGAATGACAAAGAATAAACATTCTCTAGAGAATAATGTTATTTTTTTTCTCTTCACAGACTTGCAGCAATTGAAGGGCACTGTGAGGTGGTCCAAAGTCTTCTAAGTCATGGTGCAGATGTCAACATGAGAGATGCTGATGGAAGAAGTACACTCTATGTTCTGGCTCTAGAAAATCGATTGGCAATGGCACGTTTTCTGTTGGAAGAAGGAGGTGCAGATGTGGAAAGTAGGGACACAGAGGTACAGAAATCACTGCTATTATGTAATATATTCATTCATTTGTGTTTTGTCTCCCTTCCCTCCAAACAGACAATAATATTTTATTTTGAGTGCAATTAATATTGCTAGGTATCACTTATTGCAGATTAGAAATATACATTTTTTAATTCTTTGTTTGAATGGTGTTTTACCTAAATTAATTGTATAGCCTTGAGAATGAGTTGGAGTCAACTCAAAACTTTAGTCAGCTTTGCATCACCAACTTGCAACATTACTAAGATAAGTGAAGTTTTTAGTTTCTAATTTGTTCTTACTTTAGGTGTTTTACCTAATTTCACTTTCAAACAAAAATGTTCCTAACAAGGAATAAAAGGATTTTTAATGTATTTAAAACATAACAGGAACGTTTAAGATTACAACATTATTCTAAAGTAAGAACAAATTAGAAACTAAAAACTTCACTTATCTTAGTAATGTTGTTATTTTTTTGCTGACCCTGGGTTTCAAGCTGTGTCCAACTCATTCTCAAAGCCATATAAACAAATTCGTTACCAAGCTACAATCTTTTATTTTTTTCTGAAAAACAAATACTGATATTCAATTTTTATTTACCAATCTCTGAAAACAAAAATTGTTATAAAAACAATCTATAGATGGTAATTCGAAGTTCATGACACGGTTCCTGTTTTTTAAAATAAACAGTTTTTCCCAAACCATTAAATCTATAGGACTACTTAATTGTTTTAATAATTTAACTTCTGGATTAATTTCATAATTAAATGACCAAAAATGATCTGCCACAGCTGATTTATCAGTTTGTTTATATTTAATATTTCTAAAATGTTCTTTTATTCTGGTTTCTAAATGACGTTTAGTTTTACCAATATAAACTTTATCACAATCTAAACAGCTAAATTGATAAATGCCAGATTTTTTATAATTTGGTATTTTATCTTTTTTAGAAAAATTAAGTAAATTTTGTATATTAAATTTATTTTGAGGAACCAAATTTATTTCATATTCTTTAAAAAACTTTGTAAATTTTTTATTGGCCCATGGATGGTAAGTAAACTTTTTAAAAATACAATTATCTTTTATTTTTTTAAGGGTTGAAACTTCTTTAACAGCTTTTTGATACTTAAATTTTTTTATCTTTTTATGTATAAAATCTGTATTAAAACCATTAATTACTGCAGTGTTAATGTGTTTATATTCTATGTCAAATTCATCTTTATTAAGGGGTATATTTATTAACCTATAAATTAAACTATTAAAACCAGCAAATTTATGTGCACAATGATCATAATCTGCATAATACAATGAGATCCAGTGTGTTAATGCAAAGCTTACAAAAAAGGAGGAAAATATAAATAACATTATATCTGAAGACAAGATAAGAACTGGTTTCACCAACAGCAGTCTTATTTAACTCAAGTTAAAAGTATTAAAGCTACGTTTTTGTAAAACAGCTGTTTCACCACCCAGAGTGATGGTTGCAAAGGACTGTAAATCCAGTTAAAAGTTTACCAGTCGTAACCTTTGGGATATCATTGGCATTACGAGTGCTGCCATAGTAGCAGTTAAAGCAACATCTGTAGAGTAGGTTACATAATGCAAGAAGGCAGCTAATCAGGGTTCAATGTAGAATCGACAAGTGATTGGTTCAAGATTTAAGAGATTTTTGTGACATTAAATCTTGAGAACACTGATAGCAAGCTGCAGAAAATAGATATTTCTGTTCTTGGACAGCAGTTTTAAAGACTTTCTTTTGCTTTAATGGCTTATCAGCATCTGATACCGTTATGTTTAATGCCATATAACTGTGTTATGTTTAACTGCAGCCCATGCATTGCCTATCACAAATTACTTATATCAGTCACATGTACAGTCTCTGGAATTATTTTGGTGTAGTTCATTAACACTGTGTGTATATATTAGTAGAGAGAGATACCTTATAATTCAGGATTTTATTGACACTGAATATGTCTGAGTAAAATTTACTGTGTGAAATAATAAGCTGACAGCTTAAATAAACTGTCACTGTGAATGATTGTAGAAGTATTTGAGTCAACCTATAAACACTTTCATTTCACTTCCATTTTATCCGGATGTGTTTCGATGACCACAGGCTTTATTCTCAGCAGTTTCTCGACTGGCATTTGAAGAGGAAGAATTTTTGTGATTGTGGTTGTGACTGTGCTCTCTCGATTACTGGATGTAAACTTCAGGATGTTACATCCAGCAACCCAGATAGCAGCATAGTCAAAACCACAACAGATTCCTCTTTTTCATATGCCATTCGAGAAACTGTTGAGAATGAAGATGAGGGTCTTCGAAATGCATGTGGATAAAAAGTAATTAAGCAAAGTGTCTATAGGTTGACTCAAATACTTCTACAAATCATTTGAAAAGTTTCACTGTTTATATCACTTCATATGCATCAAGTAGCACACTGAATGTTTCACAGGGTCGTACACCTCTACATGTGAGTGCTTGGCAAGGCCATGTTGATATGGTTGCTCTACTACTCACAGTTGGTGGAGCAGATGTGAATGCTACAGATAATGAAAATCGAACTGCACTGCATTCAGCTTCATGGCAGGGACATGCAGCAATTGTGAGACTTTTACTTGAGCATGGAGCAAGACCAGATCATACATGCAACCAAGGAGCAACAGCACTAGGTATTTAACCATTAATATTTATGTTGCTAACACAAAAGGGGCATTCCAGTGCAATATAAGGTTATTGTTTTACTAGGTTGATACAGAATGTACAAACAATTATTCTTCCTGCATTATTAGGGAAATTAACTTCTTCTAGATTATAAAAAAGGGTGAGGTAACATAAGTTTAAAAAAATATAAAAATATCTATTAATTATTTATGCCAACAAACTTACTGTTGGCGTTTTTAAACACACAAACCGTGTGTGGGCAATCTTTGAGAGGTAGAATTGGAACTTAAAAATTCAATGTCACAGCTGGGATTTGAACCACAAACCTTCCACTTACCAGGCGGCTGCTCTAACTATTAAGCTACTGTGACTTTTGATTACAATTATTGTCCTATAAATCACTTAATGAAAGAAGGGACATAGTAAAATATTTATTAACTATTGTTTCATGGTGTCCCAGTTCTAGCCAGCAATATCAGCTAAAAACAAGGGTCATTTCCACAGTTTGAGAAGCTTTGAGTGCAGGCTTTGCCAAATGTTGATTTCTAGAGAAATCAACAATATCTCATTCTTGTTTATATAAGCAAGTCACACTTAATTATCATCACAGTAAGTTTTTAGTGAGTTAGTGAGTAGAATTGTCAGAGTGAGCTGTGGAGAGTTGAGCTGTGTTTTGTGTCAAGGTTACAATAGAACAGAACAGCTCTTTAGTTGCCTGATCATGAGTTGTGAATTTTGATTCAATTTTAAGCAAAATAAAGTGACATAGAAACTAACTGGACTTGTCATTTCTCACACTGGTGTCAGAAGTGTAATGTGAATACCACAATGGAGGAGATGGTGAAATAGTTATTAGCCAAGATGGACAAAATGGGAAATGAAATAAAGACAATGAACTCCGGAATGGAAGAAATGAAATCTGGATGAACAAGTTGGGAAGCGAAGTAACAGTATTAATGGAAGAAATGAAGACAGAAATGAATTCTGGAATGGAGAAGATAAACATGGAGCTATTGGACAAACAACAAGTTGGCATAGAGAAAGACGTGAAGGACCATGATCAACAGATTAATGCCCTGGAGGACATCAGAGAATGACTTAGTGCTCTGGAAGGCAGATTTGATAGCAGCACTGAATGCCAGAGGTGGGTAGGATAATGTAGACCTAAGGAGGGAGCACATAGCGGCTTGTGTCAGAGAGTGGAAGTGTATAACACAATGGAGACAAAGAGCCAACTCAGGGATGTCTGCATATTTCCCCTAGCAGTGTGTTGGGGATATAGCCAACCAGGACACATCATGAACCAAAACCACAAGCAAGCAAGGGACAAATAAGAACCAGCGTGAGACAGGGCATGCAAGAGCCAATGGAGCCATCCCATCTACCAGGGTTGTGTGCATTCAGCAGAAGAGTGGAGGACAACCTCATCACAGATGGCAGGATACAGGGAAGGCAGTGCTGAATATTGGTGGGCATGGGTGCAACTGTGACCGTGATCTCACCTGACGTGGCAGAGGGCTTGCCATCAAGGAAACCAGACCGGCCCTTCTAGGTAGTGACAACATAGGTGGATACCTAGCCTTGTGGAAAAAGAGGTCTGGCTGAAGTTGGCCTTGGGGCAGAGTGTTATAAGTCTGTGGGTGTTCGTCATGAGGATGGCTGAGGAAGTAGTACTAGGCCTGGGTATCCTCAAGAGCCATGAGGCAATTGTTGATGCTGGCAGGAGGGTAAGACAAAATGAGATAATTCTCTGAAACCCCAGCAAACATCTTGGGTTCTGCAGGATAACTATTGGCAGAGATTATGGTTGAGCTCACCAGAAGCAAGGTGGCTGTGAAGGTGCACCAGGAAGGTCAGTGGTCACGAAACTCCATGTACCATCTTCATGTTGTAGATGAGATGGGCCATCAGCACACCCAAGTGCAGGGTGATGAAAGGTTGCTGGACGAAGACCTATCATGACCAGCTAGCCTGCAGCAGAGGTTTTAAGCAGGATGGCATCCAAACTGAGAAGTGCTACCTAACAACCAGAGCAAGGACTGTACCATGTGGAGAAGAGGTTTAGCGATGTAATCTACTGCATACAGAGGCTGCTTTGTGAGAAGATGCTCATGGTACATTCAAATCGTGTGGCTCATTACAACAGTGCTGGTTGAAATGACCAGCCCTAAGGAGGGAGTAGGGTGATGCTGGTCGCTCATCAAAGCAGGCTCAGGGTCAGCCATCTCACATCACTACATTGCTAGGCAACATGCAACAATTTTGGCTAAGAGCAACAGCCATTTTCAGACAATTTTAGAAGCTTTGAGTGCAGATTTTTACAAGAAGCTTTGGGAAACATTAATTTCCAGAGAAATTGCAGGTACCCAATTCTCGGCTATATAACTAAGGTTTTAGTGAGGTTATTGTCTGAGTCAGTTTTTATTGACGTAATCAGTGAATTAGTAGAATTATCAGAGTTAGCTGTGGACTGTTGAACAGTGTTGTGTGATGTTATGATAGAACAGAACAGCTATGAGCTGCAATGTCACAAGTTGTGATTCAATTTTAAGCAAAATAAAGTGGCATAGAAAGTAACTAGACTTGTCGTTTGTCACAGTATGTTCATATAAAATGATTTAGTTTATATTCAAGATGCTCTTGGGCTTCAAGCCAGGTGTAGTGATGAAGAGACATAGATGTTTCGGGAGTGTACATCTCTCCCATCTTCAGGATGAATGAATAGCAAGTGTGAAGGGACCAGTATATGTACTGTCCGCTAGTACGTACCGACTAGAAAACACCCAGTCTAATATGGAGGTGGTTCACCGCTCCGTTGGAATCTGTGTTTTCTGAGTCGGTCGATTTCCAATTTTAAGGCTGGTTTCCAAAATGGACTAAACTGCAATCCAGCGTCCCGGTTCAGTGTACTCTTCTCGGAGGAGATGGACAGAGCCTCCTTCCCATAAACCGCTACATTTTGCCACAATGGTCGTTTCTTTGAAGTTAGCTCTGTGGTCTTTTTCAAAGCAGTGCTCCGCCAGCCCTGACTTGTCAGGCTGCATTAATCGTACAAACCTTTCATCCTCCTTGACTCTGGTGGAAATGGTCCTGCCGGTTTGCCCTATGTACGGCGTCTTGCATTCACAGGGGATACGGTATACCCCTGGTACATTAAGGTGCAGTTTGTCCTAGGTGTTGGATCTTCAAAGGCGGCTTATGGATGGTTCTGATGTGTTTTGCAAGAATTCTACTGATTCTGCCGGAAAGATTGCCAGTGTATGGGATGCAGGCAGTGGCGGTCGGCTGGTCTGGTGTTTGCTGAGTTTGTGGTTTTCCTCTCTTGGCCTTGGAGATTGAGGCTTCAATATCGTCTACGGAGTAGCCGTTTTGGCGGAACGTGTGCCTCAGGTGCTGCAGCTCTTGTTTTAGGTGGCTGGGATCGGAGACTGACAGAGCTCTGTGGGTCAGAGTGTTGAGAACTCTGACGTGTTGTGACTTATGATGCTATTCATTCATTATGATGCTATTGCTATTAATTCATCCTGAAGATGGGAGAGATGTACACTCCCGAAACGTTGATGTCTCTTCATCACTACACCTGGCTTGAAGCTCAAGAGCATCTTGAATATGTTCGTCGCCAGGAAAGCTTCAAATCATATGATTTAGTTTATTAGTGGTTTTGAAATACTGGTATTTCTTACTGGCGATTACACTATGATTTGAAATCAAATTAAAAAGGGATAGCTTTAGAATCAATTGGAACAGAACTCTGAAATTAGAAAAAGTATATTTCTCAGAAGATACAATATGTGAAGCTGTTTCTTTAGTTGAATGATTCTTTAGCATATGGAAAGCTGCAACTACAAAAGGACTGGAATAGTTACTCTACTCTGTTTCAGCATGTAGAAGAAGCAGCTTACAGGCGTACAAGAAAATGTTAGAATGTGTTATATTATTACTTTAGGAAACTTTGCACCCCAAAGCAGATAAATGATTTATCTTATTATGGGATAACATTCTCAAAAATGTATTAAGGCTTGAAAGTCAAGCCTTGTAAACACTTGGCATATGAAATTGCAAAAGTAGGTATGTGAAATAACATTTGCCAAGAGTTGGAAAAAAAATCGAGAATTCTGAAGCAACATCCCAGATTAAGCATTTGGTATTCTGAAATGTGCAGCTTGTCAGGATATATGCCCAACAATAGAACTAGCATCAGTTTCTTTTTTGACAACCGTGAGAAGGTATAAAAGCTCATACTGATTTGATGTTGTAATGAAAGTTTTTGATCTGGACAAAACTGTTACATCTATGGTAGTGACAATTTAATTAAGGTACAACAGTATTATATGTAAAACTGTTCTCTAGAACAAATTTAAATATATACCTAGTTAATTAAAGGAGATAATTATTATTGAGTAAAATTTAAGACAGTGACTCATTTGCTTCATTCCATGGAATGACTGTCATTGATCTATGGTTCAGAAACTACAGAAAAAGCTAGCTGAAAATAAATTGCATCAAGTATCAAAATGCACTAGTAGCACAATAGTCACCACATGTAATGAGTGCAAATGAAAGTACCAAAGCGGGAAGGTGCTCCAGCTGGCACCCTGGGACTTTCCAGCATCTTCAGAGTGAGTAACTGCCAAACCTTTTAGTGAAGTAATTATGCACTTTCTTCATCACACTCCTCCTCAGAGTCTGGAAGTAAGATGAGTATGAATGCAAAAAACCCAAAACTTACCACATACGAGTTAACACTGTAGACAGTATGTTCCAAAGAAAAGGCTGCTAATATGAGCATTGAAGTTAAAGGTAGAACAATAAAAAAAAGACACAATGTAGAATGTTACTACTTGACTGATGTAAGGGATACACCCTATTTTGATCTGGAGTAGTTACTGGAGGCTTTCTTTTTGCAACTTTGGACTCCAATTAAAAACTGTAATTTCTATATTAGATAAGTAATGAACAGCAAAGACATAGTGATACATGAATAAAAGTTTTGTTATTACTGGTCCTTTTTTTCCCTTTCTTTTTCATTCCATCCCACTTATTTGATGTTTTACATGTGTGGTTATGCATTTTAAATAGGTATAGCAGCACAGGAAGGTCATGAAGCTTGTGTGAGGGCTCTGTTAATGCATGGGGCAGATCCTAACCACTCTGATCGCTGTGGAAGAAATGCTCTTAGAGTTGCTGCAAAGAGTGGTCACGATTCAGTTGTAAGGTTGCTGGAAGAATATTCAGCCAGTCATAAACAACAACTGAGTCGAACTGGAATAAATGGGGGTAAGTTAATATTTATACAAAGTGTATTCCAAAACTAAGGTTTGTTTGGTCATAATAAAAACATCATTCATGAGACAAGGTTTTTATTGACAGTAATATTTGACTATATATCTAATTCTCTTTTCCACGTAATCACAGTTCACATCTATACACTTTCTCTATTGCTGCACCAGCTTCTTTAACCCCTCAGCATAGAAGTGTGCCGCATGGAATGAACCAATTGGTAATGCTCGTCTTGAGTTCATCGTTGGTTTGAAATCATTGTCCACCAAACCACAATTTCAAATGCAGGAAGTGGAAATAGTCGCTTGGTGCAAGATTGGGACTCTATGGAGGGTGGTCAAGGAGTTCCCAATGAAACTCTTGAATCTTCTCTTTGGTTTTGGCAGTGGTATGCTGATGTACGTTGTCGTGCAGGAGGATGATGCCAGATGACAGTTTCCTGCGGCATCGATTTTGGATTGCATGTCTCAGTTTAGTGACCATTGCATAGTACATGTCAGCTGTAATGGTTGTCCCATGATCCAGGAAATCGATCAAAAGGACACCCTTTTCATCCCAAAACATGGTAGCCATCATTTTGCCATTCATGTACAGCAATTGCTTACACTTTTTTGGTTTGGGTGAACCGGAATAGCACCACTGCATTGACTGTTGTTTTGATTCTGCATTGGTGTATGCTATCGACACCTTGTCTCCCGTAACAATGTGGAAACGATCTCCACTCTGTCTATGGTGCTCCAAAAACTGTCATGCACTATGCATTTGTTGCTCTCTGTGCTGAATGGTGAGCAGTTTTGGCACCCACCTCGCACAAAGTTTCCGATATCCAAGCTCTTCAGTGACAATCCTGTAAAGTGAGGTTTGAGCAACACTTGGGAATTCCATAGCCAGATCACTAATCATCAAATGTCGATCACTTCAAAGTTTTTGGTTGACTTGATCAACGATGTTGTTGGTCCAAATACTGCCTGCCACTCAGCTCTTCATCATGCACATTTGTGCGGCCATTTCAAAATTCTTGACACCAATGTCAAACTTGTTTGTCACTCATTATGGCTGGTCCATACACTAGACCTAACCCACAATGGATGTCTGCAGCTTTGGGAGCTATGACTGTCACGGCCATTTCGATCTGCTCTTATCTACAGGCAAGCACCTACTGTGGCACACCAACACTGCTGTATGTTCCCCAGGAGTTGGTAGACAATGCTGCAGGTGTGAAACGTCATTCAAGTCTATTATCTGTGACATATTGTTCGCCAGACCTTAGTTTTGGGATGTGCCTCATATTTACTGATTAATAAGCAAACCAAAAAAGATTCCTGTATCTGCAGAAAGAATGTTGACAGTATCATGTATTGAGAATTGCATGGTAATTTCCCTAAGGAAACATTAGGTTCCTATTCTGTTGAGAGGTATTTTAATAACTATTTCTGTTTTGTACTGCTTTTATGGTTATTTCTATTTTGTTATGCAACAAAAATAGTTTTTAATTTAAAAGGTGAGTTAATTAATAACACTGAACAACACTTACAACATATTTTTCATTGAACCGCCACCAGAAGAAACACCAGAAGAAGCATCACCATCTGCACCATGAAACACCATGGAAACCTAGTTATTGTCCGGTTGATAATGGAGGAAAGTTAACCTTCGAAACGCGTCCCGGAAAAATATGTTGTAAGTGTTGTTCAGTGTTATTAATTAACTCACCTTTTAAATTAAATTAATTACAACTACACTGTTTTCAAACTTCTATGAAAGGAAGATACCTTTTGTAAGTGCTTGTCATGTAGACAACATCTAGCCATTTATGTCAGCTGGGCAGAGGAATGAAAAACATCTTATATGAATATTTTCTACAAAGAAGATTACTAACTAAAGAATGTATGCTTTAGCTAGTATGGGTTGTAATCAATTCTTTTATGTTCACAGGAGGCAGCAGTAGTGCTACTTCTGTCACATCAGGATCCACAGCTGAAACTAAACCTTCATCAGCTGTTCTATGTCCACCAGGACCTTGTCATGCCTATTCTCCTGTTGAATCACCAGATTCAAGTAAACGACGCTCTTTTGTTTCCCTTGGAAATAACTCCAGCAATAGTAAATCAAGCTCCAATTTCACAGGATCAACTAAAAGTTCTCAGAGGTCACAGGAGCCTATTGCAACTACAAACCTGGTTCCTCCTCTTCAGCAAACTCAACATTCACAGGTATTATGATATTTAAAAATAATTTATAAATTGAATGTTGTGGCAAAAAGTAGATAAAAATGTGGTTATTTAATCAGATTTGAAACATTCAGTGCTCTGGATTTTTGGCATTCCATATGAAATAAAGTTGATTCAAACTCACAGCTGTTTATTTCCTAACAAATCATTGTAATTATTTATTATTCTACTTCTTGTGTGAGCCAACAAAATAATTGATAAATATGAGAGCATAATATTTTCACAATCAAGATCAAGGAAAATTGTATACAGCATGTATAATTAATTATTTTTTGAGAAAAAACAAAATGCAGGAATCTCTTCAAACAATACCATCAATTGCTGCAAGGAGGCATGTATATCTTCATAAGTTGATTTCTTGAGAAGTTACTCTACTGTTAAAGGGACTTCAAAGGAAAAGTCTTGTACTAATGGTGTGATGAAAAGTAAGCATTTCCTAGTTATTATCAGTCTACAAATTATTGGATGACTTCATAAGGTAGTATTTTCACCAATACTTTGCACAAATAAACCACCATGCCATCACTTGAAAGGGTGAAGTTTGAAGTTTTGTATTCACCTTAGACGCACTCAATGTGAGCACCAAGTGTAACACGGCAGATATCCAACCGGTGATCCCATTCATGCCACATCCTCTAAAAGTCTAAAGTGAGTCTTGTGTGATATTCTGAAGGATGTGGTAATGTGCCTTCTCAATTCCACCAATGTCGCTGTAAGTGCAGGTATGTAAACAATATCCTTAATGTATTTCCAGAGGAAGAAATCACACACTGTAAGGTCATGTCAACAGGGTGATCCTATACAGGTGTTGCCATAAAATTCTCACAAAATGCTAGCTTGTTTGCTGCATCATCAGGCTGCAGCTTTTGCACCAGCTGCAAGTTGTACAGAATTAACTTCATTCACTTGCATGCAATCTTGCATACCGTTGATGTCGACATCTGCAACTATTCACTAGCTGTCTTTACTGACTTTTAGGGCTCTGTTTAAAATTTTCACAGACTCTGTCAATCATTTCTTCATTTACACTTGGCCTACCTGCACGTCCTTTCCCTTAATGACAGATACGTCCTCTGTCGCGAAATCATTCATGACACTTTCGAATTGACAATGTTGGAAATGCAGGATGTCCAAATTGCTAGCAAACTGACGCTATCTATTCACACAAATTTAAACACACACCAACTATGACCAGTTTGTGAAACAGTAATTTTTTTCCAAAAGCAGTGTTGTTGTTAGCTAATGCTGGATTTCTGACAATGAAGTCATTAATCCTCTTGCTCTCCAATATTTTTCACTGATGGATGGGGCACTAGAAGTGGCCGGGCATATTGAAGGTGGTCTCGATCCATTTCCTCTTGCAGATCACATAGAGGACAGAGTGGTGAAGAATATATCCCAATTCTATTTAAATGTTTTGCCAGACAATCATGTCCTGTAATCAACCTGAAGGTTGCAACTGCTGATTTTTGAGGATACTCAGGAGTTACTGTTTGAATGTTTGGTAGTTCCCATCTTTTATTCTTTGATTTTTCATAGTAATATTTTGCAATATTTTTTTTGAATTCAGTGTTGACTAATCTTTTAGCTGCATAAAATGGTAGATTAACTATAGATTTTTGTACACCGTTTTTTGCAAGAAAATCAGCTTTCTCATTACCACTCAGTCCACAGTGAGCTGGTATCCATTGGAAGACTAGGTGTTTTTGAAGTACTGTTAGATGGGTAAGGATTTTCCAACATCCTATAATTGTTTGGTTTTTTGGTGACAACTTGGAAGTAATTGCTATAATTGCTGCCCTGGAATCTGAGAGAATAACTGCTTGCTGAAAATGTGAAATTCTGTACAAAAGATTTTGTAGGGCCATTCAAATTGCTTCAATTTCTCCATCAAAGTTAGTAGTTCCATAACTTAAAGATTTGTAATAGGAAAAGAGGTGACATGTGACTCCAGCACCTGCTCCATCTTGGTTTGATATCAATGATCCAAAAGCAGTGTATCTATATGTTTCTTACATGACGACAAATGAAAATAAGATGTACAGCACAAAATGCCAAACTTTCCTCCTTCAAATGGTGGTATGACCATTTATTTATGTTATTACATATTATGTATTAGCTTTATGAAATTGTTCAATAATTTGGTATATTGAACAGGTCTGCACCTATAAGTTCACCTCATATTTATGATTGCTGCTTTTGTTGCAGTAAATTTAGAAAGACTGTAGATCACAATGATCAGTAACATAGGATACCCAGGATAAAAGCTACTTATAAGAAATGCCAATAACTCACTGAATAATAACAATTTGAAAATTATGTTTATGCTCTAGAGGAAAAAGATGTCCACAAGACCCTGGTACAGATTTGCAGGATTTATATCTATGCAACTACTGATATAGCTGAGATATTGGATCATTTATTTTGATAATTTATGAAGTTTGAAGTAACAATTACAATATGTTATATATGTTATAAAAATTATATTATGGCTATTGTAATTTTAATGATTTAGGTTGTGGGTAGTGGTCAAGCTTTGTCCTTTACACAACAACTTCAGCAGTGCACTCGAGGCACCAAGACACGTCCTCTAAGCAAGCTACTGAGTCCACTACAAAGTGAACCACAGAGTCCAATTTATGCATCACCCCCACACAGTCCACTTAGTGATGTTGCTGTTCCTAGCAGTCCACTGGCACTGTTGCCTACAACAAATCATAAGTCAACATTGCTCACGTAAGTATCAAAGGAAACACAGGCAGGCTGAACTGGTCAGTGCAAAACCCAATTAGAAGTGTGCTCTGCCTTGCAGCGTTGTCAAGTTAAAATCCTGTGAATTTACACTGTGAGACCATGCACCCATGAAATTTACCAGCATTCTAGAAAAGGAAGTAAATATTTTCATGGAGAGCATCTTATTTTGAAGTTTATAACCCTAAAACTGCTTGCAAATATAACAATGTGCATTTGAACTCATTTTTTAGCAATGGGTGCTGCTATGAACTAAGGTTTTCAAGTCACCTGTCCCATTCAGTTTCTACCTCTTGTTTATCTTGTCACAGTGTGATACAAAAGCTAGTCACCACATTCAGTTAAGTGATAAAGAAAGAAACCTTAAATCGCATAATTTATGTCAAATAATTTGTTTTGGAGTTCACAATTCCTGACCTATTCCTTGTTTTTGGTATTTCCAATACTTATTCTTTACTTGTATGGGAGTTATTATTCACTATTCCTTTTTTTTTTCTCCCTGCTCATGCAAAGAGAACTGAATTTCAAAGCCGTTACTTAGTGACCACTCTTAAAATATTTGACTGTTGCTCAAATCTGTTGTATTCCCTTATTCCAATTGTATCTGCAAGGAAATTATTATCAAACAACTTCTTAAAATGTCTATCTTGATTAACATGAAGTAGATAGAAGAATAACTGTTTGTAAGAGTAGTTTGCATAACAGTGAGTGAAGAAAGTCATGTAGTGCAACACATCAGATTTGTTTATTGTGCTCATGCAAAGAGCATGGAATCTGAGAGCCATCATATAGCAACCTCATTTTAAATGATTTGACTATTGCTTCAGCCTACTATATCTCTCTTGTACCTGGAACAAATGGTTTAACAGCATTTTAAAATTGTTTAACATGAAGTAGATCAAAGAATAAGCTGTTGTAATAATAGTTTGTAGATAGATGATGGGTGGAAAAGGTTGTGAGTGCAACACATCAGATTTTTATTGATCCCTAGAAATCTGAATTGCAAAAGAAAAAGTGTTTTTTCCTTTCAAGGAATATTGTAGTGCCAGTTCTTATGAACTTCTAAATTAAATTAGATATAAGTGGCAGTGTAGAGTTGATTGGTGTGTGCTTTGTGTTTACATTCTGCTCTATGCTATACAAAGTTCAGTATATCAGAATCATCACATGCTGCCACATTGAAAACATTAGTGGAAGTATTTGGTACCAATAAGTTCACAGTGAATAGAGAAAACATGCAATGTAGGTTGTGTCATTCAGAAATATGAAATTTTAGAGTGAAGCAAAAATTGTTAAAGCAACACTGTAATGCAAAAAAATAATAATTAATAATAATAATAATAATAATAATAATAATAATAATAATTAATAATAATTAATAATAATTAATAATAATAATAAGAAGAAGAAGAAGAAGAAGAAGATGAAGAAGATGAAGAAGATGAAGAAGACGACGACGAAGATGACGACGACGAAGACGACGAAGAAGACGAAGAAGAAGACGAAGACGAAGAAGAAGAAGAAGAAGAAGAAGAAGAAGAAGAAGAAGAAGAAGAAGAAGAAGAAGAACAACAACAACAACAACAATAACAATAATAATAATTTGGTGCATTGTCAGGTAGTAAGTAGTAAGAGGAATAAGAAAATTCACCATTACAATCAGAGTCCTTTGAAGATCTGTGTTAAATGATGATACATAACCATTGTACCATTTTATAAGAACTACACCATCCTGGGTTTGAAACCTTGATTAGGAAATATACTTAACTGTTTGACGAACAGACAGAAGAATGGAAGATAATACAACACATAAATTGTTATTTTTTGGCAATACACATGTCTATATTTGTAATGTATTAAATAAGGAAAAATTGAAGCTATTAACAGTGAGCAACAAGATTCTAAAGTAAGAACAAATTAGAAACTAAAAACTTCACTTATCTTATTATTTTGGTGCTAACCCTGGGGTTTCAAGAGAATTACCATCTATAGATTGTATTTATAAATTTTTGTTTTCAGAGATTGGTAAATAAAAATTGAATAAGAGTAATTGTTTTTCAGAAAAAATAAAAGATTGTAGCTTGGCAACGGAGTTTGTTTATATGGCTTTGAGAATGAGCTGGACACAGCTTGAAACCCCAGGGTTAGCACCAAAACAATAAGATAAGTGAAGTTTTTAGTTTCTAATTTGTTCTTACTTTGTAATGTATATTTTTAAATTAGATTTGTTGTTCCTCTTACCTTGATGTTTACGGTTTCAGGTTACCTGTATCACTCCCTTTCTCTCTCTGCACTACCCATACATACTTGCAGCACACACACACACACACATTGCAAGCAAAAGGATATTTGTCCTTGCTGTACCTGTTATACACTAATAATGTAAAACTGTGTAATGCATATAGATGACACATAAAACTATGAAATAATATGTTTGCAACTTTTCTTTCTTGTGTCCATTTTAAACAGGAACCCAGGCATTACTGCAGATCCTCACTTTGCAAGAGATACCCATATGCGCATCATTTTAGGAAACTCTGGTAGTGCAGTAGGTCGAAGTTCAACATCCATTCTATCTTCTCAGGCAGCTTCAGATTTTAGTAACTCTGCATCAAGTGGGTAAGTAACTAAAAAAACCTACTTGAATACTTGCTTAAATGAATGAAAAACCTAGTTTTGTTTTCCTTAAGCCAAAATACAAACTTGCAACCAGTTCTAGTAGCTGCAGAATTGTGTATTATAAATTAATTTGTTTCATTCAGTTACTGTCCTAATAATTAACACAAAGAATGGCCAATAAGGGAAGACTAAATGGATAAAATTACCAAAATAGTACATTTATGCAATCCTAGCATTAGAACAGCTGATTATGATGGCATAAATCATGCAAAAGTACCCTCTTTCTGGCACCAGTGTGAGAAAATGAATGACGTAATTACCATGGCAAGAAGATAGCAATGACATTATCACCACCTGCCAAAGATAAAAAATGGATTACACTACTTTCCAACCCAGATATAATCCCCCAGAGACCAAGGAAAACAGTGGTTGCAGCCTTCCGACTATTGACAAATCACAACTGCTTAGCAAGTCATCTCTACAGAATAGGTATCTCAGCCTCACCAATATGTGTCCTGTGTAACGATCCAGTAGAAATGAACGAGCACCACTTAAAGACCTGTGAAGCATTAAGATCAGAAGAAACTACAGTTCAAAAGTATTGGAAAGCACGAATGCTAATGGCTTCATTGCCAGATGCAAGGCACTAGAAAACAACAACAACATTATCACCACCACTACATAATTTGCTCCATTGTGCATATAAGAAAACCTGAAATTGTCACTTGGTTTCATTAATCAAACGAACACATTTTTCATTTCTCCACCTACAAAACTTTTCATATTTTGCTTTCATAAACATATTTTGATTTTTCTGGGATTAATAAACTCTCAACACTCTTGACTTCATTCAAAATGTCATGCAGAATACAATTCATATTTTCAATAGCTTTATCATTTACCTTTGATTTTCCACTATAAGTGTTGAAACAAATAAAAACATTTGCTTAGCAACCATATTATGTCATGTATCTGCGATCTCTGATACATTATATTTTTTCATTTAGCAGATTTATTAATTATTGTCATTTATTTTAATGTTAAAATTGCATAGAATGCAGTATGTAACCTGTGTATGAACTTTCCATTGTGACACTTGTAAAAATTAGCACGTTTTCTTTCACTCAGGTGCTAACATATACTCGTGTCACAAGCAGTCAGATTATGCACTACTTGCACAAATACCGTATTTTATCGTGTAACTCCCCCCTTTTTTTTCTCGAAAAATTTGCTTGAAAACACTGGGGAGGGAATTATGTGAGTGGTGCTTCTAGGAATTCAGAAAGGAAGGGAAGCCATGTAATATTATGTAAAAGTTATATAGGTATACAGTAATTTCTGAATGAACTGGATACATACCACGGTTTCATTGGGCCTACAATGTATTGTTTCTTTTCTCTATTCTGCGGTCTCACTTTCATCACTATCATCACTATTTTCATTTATATCTGGCTCAGATAACACATCTTCATGTTTACTATTCCACAACATGTCGTCAGAACCATTAATGTAAGATAATATAAGAAATACCAGTTTTTTTTTAAACTCTTCTTAACAATATGACACCTTGTAACAAACTGACTTAGAAACGCATCTGCAACATTACATTTCAATTTTACGATACGTTGTGACAATGGCTATACGAGTATTTTTGTGGCAAGCACTGCGTCCATTGTTGTCCATGAGAGACACCACTGTGTCAATTGTTGGCCATTATCAAGTCATTTGAAGGTCGCTCCAATAAGAATGAACCAGGAGAGGGAATTATGCGATGTTTAATAGGTAAATAATTTTTAGTGATGAAAAATCATAGAGGAGGGAAATATGCGAGGGGGGGCCTTATGCGATAAAATACGGTAACTATTATATCATATCAGCAACTTTAATTTTAGTAAGAAAGTAAGGTTGTGGAGTTCATTATTTGTTTACACTGGATTAAATAAACATTCATTAGATACTGTGATTGTTAGAATATTTCCAACAAGAAAAAATTTAATTACAAGGCAACCTTGAACTGTCCTCACGATTAAAATCTTGTGAAAATTGTTGGGTAGCCTTCTTTTAAATAGGATACTTTATTACAGGGGAGGATTATTAAAGCCACGTAGAAATGGAATAGTAACAAATCCTGCACTGAGAATAGTCGCAGGTGTAAAGAATGGTTTGGATGCTGCAGCAGGGAGGAAACACAGCAATCAAGCTCAAGCTAACAGACTGCAGCAGTCACGTGCTAACGGATTCCAGTGGAGGAAAGAAACTCCTCTGTGAGGTAAGCTTTGTGGTGGTTTTTTATAAAAGGAGCTGAGATCTTTGTTTCAGGGTCACATTTAGCTGGTAACAGATAAGATCAAGATGGGGAGGGCTAATGCTTTTTCAGTCAAAGTCTGGATTCCACCAAAATTAACTTTATTTGAATTACGATAACATACATTCACAAATTATTTCTCTACTTAAACTTAATTCTTAAAGCCAATGTCTGAAACTATTCAGGATATTACCATAACAATATTTTATTTTATAACTATTCATTTACAATGAATGACACAGCACATAAACATAACACCTTAAAAAATAGGCATCTACATGTAACCAATCAGTAAGTGCTGAGTTAAAGTATGCCTTATAACCAAACATAAAAAGTATTCCATCCTTTTGCCTTTTTTTAAGCGTTAATTGAGCATTAGGCTGTTTCACAGCATTGCAATTGGTATCAGCAAATACATAACTTTGTTATCACAATACAGCATTTACAATATAATTATTACAATAAATTTATACAATGATTGAGAGGTGGAATTTTTCAGTTCCAGTTCTACCTCTCAAACATTGCCCACACACGGTGAAACCACCAACGTTGAAAACACCAACACTAAGTTTGTTGGCATAAATAAGTAATAATTATACAATGATATTAAACAACATTTGGCTGAATTGGTCGTGTGAAGTATATAATTTTGTCACCTTATAGCAGGTGTAGGCAAAGCTGTACCGGCCCATGATATTACATAATACTACCTTCAGGGGTAAAGCAAAACATAGCCCTCCCTCCTTTAATCAACACACATTCAAACATAAACAAGCAGTGGTGTACACCTCATTGATTACTCAGGGGTCTCCATCTATGGGATATGTGAATGGCGACCACAAGGTACCCAAGCTGAGCAGAACATTACTTCCACTTACTGGTGTTTTGCTCCTCACTGTAACTTTTCTATCTGACCTTACCTTGGTCATTTCTTGTTCTCTTCCAACCCTGATGCTTTTAGGGTTCCTGAGGGCTAGGGGGTCTTAATTTTTCCAACCTCTCCATTTCTCTATAAAATCTTAAACCCTAACCTGCTGACCTGTCATGGCATGTAATACGTCCTCTGATTGGTAATCAGAGGATATGGTCGGTGAATTTACTTTGATAATCCTCCTGGTCAGCTCGGTGAGACCCGTAAACCAATGACAGGTGTGGTCCTCCAGACATTCTGGGGGTTGTGAGAGAGTGATGTGACCGCCAAAACATAAAAGTATGGTGCTCTCTAAAAGGCGGTTACTATTACTGCTAAGTCTTTTCAGTATTTATGTTGAAAAATACTGGAGAGCAAGAGGATTAATGACTTCATTGTCAGAAATCCAGCATTAGCTAACAACAACATGTAACCAATCATAATACCTCACTCTATCAGAAAAGTATTCTACACTCAAGCATTAAATTGTATAATAACCTGCTAAGCTACATCAAAGCACTAAAACCAGTAAATCATTTCAAACCATGTCTCAAGGCACATCTAATTAACCACTTCTTTTATTCCATCGAGGATTATCTCAAATATAAGTGTTAGCTATAAAGCTTTGACTGGAAATGTATGTTTGTTTGAATTTTGACGTGTCTGATACTGAATGTATCTACGTATATATGTAATCTCATAATTTGTAATGCTAATCTTGATGTGTCACCAATTTACAAGCGATATAAGTGTTATGTGACAAATAAAGAACTATTTCTCACCCGAAGTTCAATGGCATCACTTTATAATAAGCATCAGCTTTACTTTCACTGACTTGTATTTGTACCTGTAGATATTTATTGTGCAGTATTTGTTTTCTGTGCAATCACAATCAGACTATTTGGTATTCCTTATTATTTTTAATTACCAAATCGTTTTCCAATTATTACAACGTTCACCTGCTACCTTTTGCATGAAATTTGACATTTACTCTATTTGACGCCAATATCGCAACTGTACTGAGAAAGATCCTCTATTTATTCTTGATCCTCTATTTATTCTTCTTGATTACGGAACTTAACAACCATTGCCTTTCCTTTGTCTTTCATTTTTCACAATTTTCATTTATAATAAATGTTGGTCATGTTCTATTTTACCAAATAGTTTTGAACGCAACAATAAAGTTTACAGTCACCTGTTTAGAAAAGTAAGGATATAATCATCAGGCAGAAAATTGTAGAATACCTGCAATGATAAGACAATGGCATCTGTACATTTGCTTAACTTTTTACACCTAGAATAGAAACTGTCACCTTAGAAAATTATTCCTTAAATTTTTGTTTCTTACTTGTATGTAACGGGTGGTCTAACAGACTACGAACCGGCTGTACTGTGTTTTGCCTGTATGTGTCCTGGGCGCTCCTCACCGACTGCCACTGTCATAGAACAGCACGGATGAAACCATACAACATTTTTAAAACTACTTTTAAAGGCTTTACTTACCAATGTTATTAAAGGGGATGCTAAAACTGGCCACCGTTGTTGTCCATACATTTTTGGCACCTCTTTAGGAAACTGTCCATCGCTCACCATAGTTCATGTTGAGAAATGCTGGTAGTTTCCTGGCAGATATTTGGTTTTTAATTCTTCCAGAGTGTGTGGGTTTGTCTTGTACACTTTATGCTTTAAGTTACCCCAGAGATAGAAATCGCAGATCAGCTGGAAATTTTTCTGCAAATTGCACTTTCACTTGGTGAGCTGACTGAGTTAACCCATATGAATCATAAATAAATACATGTTGTGCAGTAGAAAATAAATGCTGAGTCATAACACACATTGTGACTAAGTACAGGACAAAATAATAAATCACACTGGTAATAACTCAATCACAAGTCAGCTTAATGCTGCACTTTCAAAGCAGAGCTGAGAAAAACAAGTCAGTACATGATCTTGTGTGCAGGAGCTGCATTATCGTGTTTCCGGGTGCACAGTGGAAAAACACTGTGCAGCAGTTTGGATGTTTTTGGGTCTCTCTGTAGAATACAATGCTGAAGAGTGAGTGTGCCAATTATTTGGTATTCTGTTTACAGTAGTACTCCTTTATCATTAAAGTGTTGATAAAATCATTGAGCAACCAGTATGGAAAGGCATGGTTACAGATATTTTTCCCCCTTCTTTGTTTTTGTTCCCCTTACCTTCCAGACTTAAAGCTTCAGTTCAAAGCATCATGCATGCTCACATTATAATAATGCAATTTGCACTATATCTAAAACTGGAGCCTCTAGTTTTAATTTGTACATATATTTTAGTATACACACCTGAAGCTATTAACATTTAAGCAAATATAATCCACCAATATCATAATAATGTAGAGACCACAGGCTTCACTTATCTTAAATATCTGGTGTAAGTTATAGAAACACCAAATGTAGTTTTGCCATACCTCAATGACATTCTCAAGGTAACTGACCTTGGTCCACCAGCATTGCATATGAGCTATGATATCACGTGCAATGATGTCACTACCAACCTCTGACTGCAAAACAAACTTACTATCAGAATCAATCAGTGGTATTTCAAAATTCAGAATGCAGTCCCCATTTTTCAAAATGAATACTTTTTTCCCCCAAACCATTAAATCTATGACCAAAAATCATCTGCCACAGCTGATTTATCCATCTGTTTATTCTTGATATTTTTTAAATGTTCCTTTATTTTGGTTTCTAAATGATGTTTTGTTTTACCAATGTAAATCTTGTCACAATCCAAACAGCTAACATGATAAATGCCAGACTTTTTATAATTCGGAATTTTGTCCTTTTTAGAAAAATTAAATAAATTTTTTTAGATAATATCTATTTTGAGGAGTTAAAGTGGTCTCTAGATTATTGTGATATTGGTGGATTGTACATGTATGTTTGGATCTCATAAGGAGAAGGACAGTTTTGTTGAAATACATCAAATCTATGCCAGTTTAGTGTTATTTACATAAATAAATAACTGAATTGCGTTCAATGTGCAACTTAGTCAAAAATGAATATTGTAATAATGTGCACTTTTCAAATACTTTATTTCCTTTAATTTTATATTCAACTATGGCCTCATGCAATACAAGTTATCAGTAATACATTAAAAAAATTTTTTTCTATATATAAACTTTCATGAACTAGCACTTCCAGCTTTAAAAGTTACTCTCCGACTCCTTGGCAATGTGACATTAAAAATAAATAATAAAAATAAAATACGGGATTTGGGCATGCAATGCATACCAAGGCTGTTCAGGAAGGAGTTCCTCTTCAGCCGAGTTTTTGTTTTAAATTTATTGCTTGGGCAGAGAAATTTCAGGTGTTGCGTCACAGCTGGTCAAGAGAAGGGGAAATTTAAGTTAATATGTGACATTAGGTAATGAGCATTTAATTTATGGGATGCTTTCCACGGAAGCTTGACGTATCAATGTCACAATATTTTCAAAGGTTAATGTAAAAATAAGGCATTATTATCAGATAGTGTAATCATACCAGTACTGTTTATTAAAACATTACTATCATTTTGAATTCAGTGCAACAGGTTTTGGCAGCAGGAATCCTTACTGAACTGAAGTGTATATGCAAGACAAAGCTATAATGCTGTCTTTGGATGTTTACGTGAAGTTCATAATGAAACTGGGCAGTTTAGTATTATTAATTTATCACAAAGCTTGCAAATGAAGATGTTTGCTCAAGTTGAAGGTTTGTTGTTATCTAATACATCTTTTAGAAGTTCTGAAAGCATGAATTACTCCAGCCTAAAAGAAATTTTGGATAGCAGTAGACTTTCAGCTTCATAAACAGTCATTCATATCCATATTCATTTACAAACTTCAAGATATTTTGCTTTCTTGCTAATAAATATAATTGCATTAAAAATTGACATGATGGTCATTTAGCTTTGTTTTGCAGAGATTTTCAAGACTTTGGTAAGGTTTACACTTGCAAATGAAAGCATTGCATTCAAAATATATCTTGTTATATTTAAATTGTCAAGTTTCTGTAAGCTCTTGATTAATTAAACAATGCAAAAATGTTCATTATAGTAAAGAACAATGAGACATAACCTTCTACTTCTGAGGCCCAGCAATAGAATTATGTATGTGATGCCTATTCTTTAAGAAACAGAAGTGTGTACCATTGTCCAAAACCTGTTTCAGGTCACTGTTTGTCTCATCCTCTTGTGTCCAACAAAGAAGTGGTTAGATGTCAAACTTTGTCTTTGGTTTCACCTGGAGATGGTGTACCATGCCTGCAAACCTGACATATAAAGCTAGTCATTTCCACAGTTGAAATGCTACTAAAATATGGTGATAAAAAATATGTTTGAGATTGAGTTGAATGATGTGAATAATACTGCAAGTAGTAGGGGCCTACTTATATAGGGCCTAATTATATATTTTAACCATAGCTTTTGCTATGGAAGGTTGAAGTATTTCTATAGCCCATGATTTTATTAAATATTGAAGCACTTAAGTTACCTTATTAGCTGTCTTTTTATGTAACCCATCTAGTTTATTTTGTTGGCCAAAACAGTATTGGAAATAAGATTTGGTGGTTTTTACAGCACAAATACATGTGTAATTTAGATGATAATGGTCGTATAAGCAAAGCATCATTATACACTAATTGCTTCTCTTCATCTGCAGTCCATGAGTGTTCAAGTAAATATTTTCTTTTGGAAAGGACAAAATATTTCTGCAATTCTCTGTATACTTATATAGTTTGGGTTTTTTGAACTTCTTTGTCTTCTTTATTTTTAATAATATGAATATTATACTAATATTCATAGTATTAATTTAACAAATCAGTTTTAAAAAATTGCACACCATAATGAAATCAAAAGAATAGCTTGTGCATGACATCTGAATTACCAGCAAAATAAAGAACACTATTTACTCTGCAGAGATGGCCTTAAAATATTGTAAAGCTGAAGCCAGTACCTCAAATTTTAGTGGGTATTAGTGAAATGTGATATCACAATATTGATGTTAATTTAATCATAATTATTTCAAAGTTATACGAACAGTGGATAAAAGTAGAAAATGGGAATATTTCCATGGTATCTGTGTAGTTAACTTCCAGCCTCTCATACAAGAGAAGGGAAAGATATGTAGAGTTTTGTTTGTCTTTTTACTTGACTTTCCAGGAATCAAAGTAAGTTCCTGGTGACGGTTTTAATTACACACTTTATTTGCAACAAAAATAATTCAAGTACTATAACTAACAAAATAGCATATGTACAAATACATTAACACTTCTGCAACTTAGTTAACTAGGCTGTGTTAGAATTAGGTGATACCAATCCATCATTAGGTATTTGTAGTTATATAATTTATTCTAACAAAAATAGGAGCAAGGCTGTCTTTTTTAAATTTTCAAAAATGTGTTCCTGCAAGCCAGTTGAAAGACAAACAAGATAGCAGTATAGTGCAAACCTGTTGAAAGAATCACATCACTAAGCCAAATACTAGGCTGTATATATGTACACTAGCTTGTGCAAATGTTTGTACATGAGTGTGAATGTGTGTGAGTGTGTAAACATTACACAGAAAAAATATTGAATACTTGCAAATGATCTCATTCTTCTGAAAAAATGCATTGTTAAGGAAAGAAAAAAGACATTTAAAGACACTATTCCAAAAATGAGTTGATGATGACATGGAAGAGGAAAAGATGCTGAACAATGATGAGGGACACAAATGCTCATCTCCCTTTCTGTGCAGAATGCCATCTTTGGTGTATGGGGAGTTATCTGGTGCCTGATGTAAATGGTAAGTCATCCTTTCATTGTTACAAAGATTTGTTACCTATTAATTAACATGATTAAACTTTCAACTTGAACCTCTATTTAAAAAGCAGGACTATTTTGTTTTGATTTGTTTTCAATTTCTGAGTCAGGTCCACCTACATAAGTCTTTCCGACAAGTCACTGTGATTGGCTCACCATCACAAAGTGTCATACAGTTTGCACAGTAATAGGAAGGTAATGTGGGTAGAGCGATTAACATTATCATGATAAAGTGACACAAGAGGCATATAGAAACAAAACATGTTTAGTCCATTCAAATATGATACAGATTCTCCTGTCATAACATTTGAATATTCTAAATGTGCAAAGAGAAATTTAGCAATAGGTTTTCATGTATTATACCATACGTTCATAACTCGGCCAGACCACCCCATGGCAGCACCGGAACAGGCAAGGTCAGCCAGAGTTACACATAAATAACTGGCAAATCATGGATATGGAACCCTAACTACTGTACTAATTTACATTAGGCTTACCTGTACCACAACAGATATTGAAACTGATGACCTTCAACATGAACACATTCCCTATATCTCCGAAAACAGTTCTCGTTTACTTGCAGAAGTTCATGTTGACTGATTGCCTGTATTTCACTCATGATACTCCCTTAAATTCTTTAATGTTCCCCGTAAATAAAAATCACATGGAGACAGATCAGGGAAATGAGGTGGTGACTAATTATTCTATCACCATACACATTTTGCAATTCATGCATAGAATTCACAGCAGTGAGTGAAACCAGCCTCACAATCTTTCATTTCATGCTAGTTGCAGAAAAAAAGATTTAATAGAATTTACATAAACATGTGAATTAATTGTTGTGTCGAAAAATATGGGACTGGTAATTCTATGTGCACTCAGCGTGCACCAAACCCCAACTTTTGCAACGTGATGAGGAATTTTATGAATAATATGGGGATTTTCGCTAACCCAGTATCTGTGTAGAAACATGACCTTGAAGATAAAACCATGCTTCATCAGTGAAGATTAAAAGTGAGTCCATGTTGCCATTATGAACGGACTGCAAAAACCAATTGCAGTAATTAACCCTACTTACAGGATCTTGTGGTTGTAAAGCATGGACTGAAGTTACCATGTAGGGCTTAAGTTTCTTAAGTTTCATTGACACAAAGGCTGACATCCTGGAAATGTTGACCTCTTGTGCTAAACATCTCAGTGATTTTTGGGATGAGTGCTCTAACCGGACTCAAGCTTCTTTTTTGATGGCACATAGCATTTTTGAAGATGTTTTGTGTTCATAACAGATTCTGTATATTTGATTTTATTGACAAGGTCATGAATAGTTGACCTGCTAGGAATCAGAAGACCTGCAAAACGGTATTGAAACTCTCTATGACACTTTCTTGCAAAAGATTATTTTGCATACGTATCATACAGAAAAATACATTGTTCTAAGGTGTACTCAACCATTATTAATGTGCAAATTATCTCTAAGAGACATTTCATTCTGAACACATGCACAGACTTCTTTATCTCGACACATCCAACTTAGCTAACACATCAGCAGTACAGCACTATTCTCTGCTGGCAGGCATGTTGCTCATCGCCTAGTCCAAGGCCACTGGGAAACAGACTGGTCGATCTACAAATGCACAGTATTTTGTGCAGCACCCTGTAGTATTTCTTAAATTTTACAACATAACAAGTAAATTCATCAGTATAAGGATGAATCAGATTATAAAAGTGCATTGTCAAGTTAGGAGGTTAAATATACTGACTTTTTGTGCTGATGTTGTAGCTTTGTGCAATAGTGTCTTTTAATATGAGGTGTACATTTAGTAAACAGAGTATAGAGTTAATTTTTCTTTCTTGCTCCACTTCAACTTGATTCTGCCAGTGTGAAAGAACAATTTACACATTTCAGTGTTGAAAAAAGTTAAAATGCAAACTAAGACTTTTCAGGAATGTTTTCTAGAACATGTTACCAACTACTATGAATCACTGATGAGTGCCCTGGGTATATAAAGTAAAATTACAATAGATAAAACTAAAGTAATTCCTCATTTATTAGGAATAAAATGCAAGATTGCATAAGCAAATAAGAAATATCATTCTGGTTCAATATGAACACTGGAACATTTCTCATGCTATAAAATTTAAGGAATGTTATTTGTAATAGAGCTGATCTGAAATAAAAAATTAATATGTAATAACACGCTAGTAACAGTGATGTATTTTTTTTATTGAGTTGGAATTAGTAACAATATTTATGCTGTGCTTACATGACACATTTCTAGAAATGGTTGTTCCCATCATCACAAGATGTCTAACTGACCCATGCTGTTGGAGTTTCTGTTGGGTGATGGTCTATTGTTGTGGTCTCTTGTGATGGTGAAATGCACTTCCAAAGGGAATTTGGTGGCAGCAAATTAAATTTGATTAGCTGTGGGACGTGTTTTAAGAAAACACAGAACTTCATTTTAAAATATATCCCACAACTAACAAATTTTGATTTGCTGCTAAGTTCCTCTATTTTACCGCCATAAGATGCCACAACAATAGACCATTGCCACAACAGATGGGAACAACTGTTTTCCAAAACATGATGTGTAAATAAAATATAACTGATGTCGGTATTACTAATTCTGACTCAACATTTAGAACATTTTTAAAAAATCTGTCAAAGATATTCTTCAAAATATATAAGTTAAAAAGGACATTATTTGTGAGATAATCTATTTATTCCAAATACTTTTATGCTTATACAAGGTGAGTAAGAATAACATCTAATGATTTTTGGTCTTGGAATCTATACAAGTATTTTTCATACATGGCACATATTCTCATAAATGAGATATCCAGTTATTGGACCTTAAACATATTCAATAGCCATGTCAAGTTAGATGAAATTAGGTTGAATAGATCTCAATGTATCCTTGTCTCTTCTGGGGTCAAATTGTTCTACATTAGGCATGCTGTTCAGCACATCATGGTGCATACCCGCACTTTCACCCTTTCCATGCAATCTGACATTAAGTTGAAGTGGATTGGCTACTGTGGACCTGCGTTTGTCATTCAGGCAGATAACCCCAATTGTGGTGGCTTTGTTTATGTCAGAGAGGCTAGGGTAGCTGAGATAGGCGTAATGGTCAGGGAAATCTAGACGAGACCATTTCCTCTTCAGTGGTACCCCTGTGCTACATGGTGGTTACCATACAATAGTTAATGTGCATTAATTATAATTTATCAATGTGAGGTAAATATCAATGAGCTTTTATGAGATAATGATACAGATTTTTTGTAACAATGTCATTCTGGGTACACTATCGCCTGCTTAGCTTCATTATTTATTATTAATACTGTTTAATAGAGTAATTTCTTATTGGAGAAAGTTTAATAAAGTCATATGGGAACAATATATTTGTATTTCAGCAGAATATTTTGCTATAATTGCAGTGTGTCAAGCCTCTAAAATGATAAATATTTACTTCAGTTTATTAGTGAGTATCTAGAGAAAGCTACCTAAGGCATGCTTATGCACCTCATTCTTTTACAGAAAATAATTTTATTAAATTAAAGAAATTTTGAATGCCGTTTCATTTAAGAACACTGCTCTTTTCTGTTTTATGTGCATTTTTAATAATGAATTTTTAACCTGAAAGTGCAAAACAAAATTTTCTTTAAAAAATATTTATCTTTAATGCTATGTATAGAAACTATTGAGGTGTTGTTCAAGTTGTTATTACAAACGAATATTTTACTGAATAAGATTTGATTTCACTTACTGGGCATATTTATATGTCGTTTTCCATAATAATGATTTTCAACATAAAAACATGTGGTACTTTACTTCAGTGATGGGCAGCAGGTTTCTTACTCTACAACTGACTCCTGAAATACAAGCAGAATGGTTCACGACACTAAAAGAGTTAAGACGTGTAACTTCACCTTCAGGGTAACAAATTTCCTTCTGAGTTTTGTACTTTTATCATCCATAATCAATAAAAGCAAAACATTAACTGCTTGAATATATATATATATATATATATATATTAAACCACAACCATGTGCATAAAGAATACAGTCATACATTCAACTGATTTAATTTTAGAACAATGGTGCACTGTAAGTAAGAAGAAGGGAGTGGTGGTCTAGGAACTGCTAGACTGTTTTTAAGGTCGGTTTCTAGCATTTAGGGGTTGGTTAACAAGCAAGTCTTCTGTGTGCTGTTTCAGATTTTGTAGTGTACAAGACACTCATACGTTGAAAACTGACGATTAACAGTTTTTGTTAATTCAAATTTTTTAGCTGGGATCTATGGGAATATCAAATTATAAGATTGAAAATACTAAGACTGTTTCAAAGCATAAGAGAAAGCAAACCATAAGCAATATTGCAAAACATGGGAGAATAGAGATCATTTTTGCAGAGATTCATTAACCCAATATGGCTGTTGAGTAACTTTAATGCCCAATAGTTCAATTAGTCATAAATATAAAGAAGAAAAAAACATGTATATACATATACATGATATTTGAATAGATAACTGGGATCGGCCTGACAACTGTTCAATGTTATTCTGACTCAACTTGTATAATGAAACTATTCTATAAAAGTTGCATTATGTACTTGGTGCTTTATGGCAAAACTGCATTTTACAGTGTTAAAAGTCTTTAATGACTAATTAGAGTTTTCTTTCACTTACTTTCTCTCCTTTTTCTTTTCTAGTGCTTTTGTTATAAACTCAAATTGAGAATAAGGTTAAAATTTTATTCTCTTCATGTACTAAATATTTGTTTCTTCTGCAGATTTGCTGGAGCTGGTTCAGCCTTTCCAAGGAGATGGCTACGATTGGCTTATACATTCCTGAACATGATTCAACTGCACTTTTCAGCATCTTCTTAGTTCAGTGCTAATGCCTGGATAATTCTTTAAAATACTAAATTAAGAACCACAGAATTTGCAGTTATTTTTAAGCAGTTGAAACCACAGCAATAAGTACTATCCACAGTTCAAATGAAAAACTAAGAGTTATGTTTCTACAGGGCTTTTCAGATTCAAGTTTCTGTTTTATATAAATTGTGCCTCTGAATACAGAAAATGTACAGTGATTAACTGACTTATACTGCACCCCATATATGTGTTACTCAATTTTATTAGGTAACTCTAATTCTAATTGAGTGCTTCATAGTGACGAGTCCCATATATTCTTCACAAATTTGTATAGTGGTTTAACTGGGAAAAGTTAAACATATGAGTGCAAATATCTGGAAAACAGCTAATAATATAAAATAGCTCAGTTAACATAAATTATGTCTTTTTATTGTATATGTTCTCTTCTGTAAGTTTGTGTCTATCTTGATTTCCTAGTTATAAAAATCATTGCAACTCAAGAGGATTTCACAGGTTGTTTACAGAAATTCAAAATACATATTTTATTCATTATTCAGATTTCTTAAATACAAGATACCATTAGAGGAATAGAAACCATTAGGGTCATGTTTATGAAAATAAAAGTTAACAAAAGTTTTTCAATATGTAAGATGGAAAATATTTACTCTGCAGTCTTAAAAGATCGCCACATTAAAGATGAAATTTTGTCTAATCTCACTTTTTGTTCTCAAATCAAACTGCTCACAAATGTACACACACCTGGATAATTTTCTATAACTGCTCTTTTTTGGATTTATGGAGTTCTGAAACAAAGGTATTTCTAGTAAAATCTCAGTATCACATGTTTGGATCAAATATAATACTTCCTCTACCTCTTACTTAATTTAGTCACATTTTTCTGGTAAACCACACAAGGAGATTTCAAGTTATATAAGATAACATAACTTAATATATTGTAAGTACTGAAGTCCTGGACTTCTAGTTTAACCAACTATAAGATCAATAAATGCAATGTGGTTTACTGGGAAAAATGCGAGTGTTATGGAGAATTTAGTGTCATGTTAGCATGTTGGCCATTATAGTTCATTGGTTAAAACAACCAGACGGAGACCGGAACATCTGTGGTTCAAGTCCTGGCTATTTTTCAGTTTCATTCTAATCCTTTCAAATAATTTTTTATGTGCTTATAAAACCAAAATGACCTTTAAAATCCCATAAATCTTCATCTGAGCTTTCTGCTTCTTCTCCCTCTTCATCATCATTGTCGTACTGAGAACCACAGCAGTTGAAGAGCATCCATAAATAAAAACTCAATTTCAACTCCTCCATGCATAAGATGGTCTTCACTATCATTGAGAATGTTATTTACGCCTTACTTTTTGAAAGCTTTAATAATAATAATAATAATAATAATAATAATGTACCAATCTACGCCACTCTTAAAGTCTGTTAAGTTATACTGCTTATGAGTGCATATTTGAATCATTTTTGTGTTTAAATCCATTTCAGTACACCATCTTCTAGTTTTGGCCATTTTTGCATTCAATCCCCTATTTTCACATTTGGTCTTCCTCATTTTTTCAGTTCTTCTTTACTAGCGCACCAGTTGCAAATGGTTTTTTCTGTTGGTGGTGGGCCAAAATGCCACTCAGCTTTGTTTCCATGTTCTTCTGTATATGCTATCACTTTCAGTTTACAGCTTGTATCATTTGAATGCCTTTTATTCTTTTCCGTGACAAAACTAACTACTTGCAAAGTGTTGTACTGTTACCGATAACACAAATTACTTTCAATTCAAGTTCATTGCACGGTGCATTGTTGCTGCCAGTTGAATCTGATGTTGCCAGATAGCAATAGGTTTCCTGTGGCATTGAATACAACCATTTTTAAGACTGGTGGGAATCTTAAATCAACCTTGAACATTTTAGTATAAGTTTTGAGTATATAATGTGTCTGAATTTTGGAGGCAATTTCACAAAGAAAAAAGTGTCTTATAGTCCATAAAATATGGAACTATATAGTTTCATTAATCCTATCCTATGATATATGATCAATGTAACAGTCTACCTTTTCAACCTTTACTCAAGTAAAACTGAAATATATACATAACATGCTGAAGTCTCTAGTTCGTTGTTTATAGACAGCAATAGATACAAAAATGCCTATCACTTGTTTAAAGGTGAATATATGAGGAAGTCAAAATAGCTATATTATTGCTGCTAAGATAAATATTTGCATTTGAAGAAATAGGTAACAAAAATTTGACCTTTACTCCGTCATGATATTGGGCTTACATTATCAAATATATACCTATTGGTATAAAGTACCAGGTTTAGGACTGCAAACATCGATATGTAAATTGGGGAAAGGTAATCAATGTGCAGAGGATTTTAATTATATCAATCTCAGGAGAGGCATAGCATATGAACAGAAACTTGAAGCAACTCCTTAATAAGACTGTTTTCCAAATGAAAGAAAGAAAGTATCTACTTAAGGACAAGAATCAGTTGTTGCCCTAATTTGGAGTTTCTCTCTCTGATATTCCATCTGTTTTAAAGGAATGTTTTATACTGTAAAATATTAGCTCAGAATTTTCACTGTATAATTTTGTAAACTTACATGTTCCTAAATGTGTTTGCAATTTGTGCTATGCAACATAAGTTTGAAAAGATTGTTTTTAACATGATCAAAGGGGTAGAACTATTATTATTAATGACTTTTGTTTTAAACTTCTATTTTCTTTTTGTCAAGCCTTAAATCTTTTAAGGCAAGAAATTAAAAATCTGGTGGGGCCTAAACATTTAGGTGAGATGGATCATGCAAAGAGCTTTTAGTCAAATAATCTCATACTTCACTCCCAGCTATGCTGGAAAGAAGAAATTATTAAGATAACTTGTGCTTCACAAAAGTGAGTATTATGTGATTGAATTTAGCTTAAATTGTAAGAAATTATAAGTTGTTATGCTTGTGGTACATATTCTGTAACATTTTATAAAGAAAAGTGTCAGTTTATTTCTGGGACATGTGTTATATGTGTTATCATCTGGCTATTTTAACTTCATAGCGTGTTGTTGATACACTTACTTTTCCAACCCAAACCTCTATGTGAAATGTTTGGTTAACAAATGAAAGGTCAATAACAATGCAGCCAGAAACTGAGGCAAGCCAAAGTTATGGACTTTAGATGCTGTTGCACTTCGTATTGGTAATCTTATTTCTGCATAATTTGACTTAATGAAAGAGCAGTCAGGAGAGAGCAAGAATGAAATCCATATTTTTGGAGAAAAAAAGTTTTACATGCTTTTGTTAACTGAATTAGCACATAACAAAATTATGTTATGGAGAATATTGACTGTCCAAATTAAATTGAGTTCCATTAGTCATAGTTTCCTTAATATAATTTTGTAAGGTCTAAGTGGTTCATTTCAAGGGGGGAATCAATTATTATAACAGTTAAACCTTCTGCCAGTACTATCACTATTATTATAATTCCTGTGTTATAGTTCTGTAAAACATGGGAACCTGAATATTCAAAAGTTTAAATATGAGTAGTACACAGATTTGATTTCCAAATACGTTTTTTAGAGTATAACTAGGTACTCAGCTGATCAAGCACACAGCTACTTAAATATTTTGATTCATTGTACTTCCCTTGAATTATTCAGATATTTTTGTAACCACTTACATTCTGTGTCAGTAGGTTGAGTTATTCGTATGCACAGATTTGCTTTGATGACTCATGATTGGGAATAATCAATACAGTCAACTAATTGCACTATTATTCTACAGCTAGTTTAAACGTTCAACTGCAAGTAAGTGCCATGGGCTTATTGTTTGAAGAAGTTGCAAAACTCTCAACCATTTGACACATATGTGTTATCTCTATCCCCATGATTAGCGGAAGAATAGGGATAGTAGTTGAGGATACACAATTGCTTCAGTTATTAGCACCCTGCCTATGTGGACAATTATCGCTTACTGTTGAAATTGATGGTACAGCATTTATGCTTTGTCATCTCTTCACTCTTAGACAGACTGCTTTTCAATACAGGCAATGTTATGTGTGTGAAAGGAAGTTATTTTGATACAAAAATGTATTAAGAATAGGTTCTAGTACAAGTGAAACGCTATCTAGTAGCTTACTGTGTTTGAAGTGCTGCCAAAACCTTTTACAGTAGTATTAAAATGGTTTGAATATCAGAATATTTGGAGCAATCTACATCCAGATTATTCAAAAATTTATACACCCCAACTGTCAGAATAGTTTGCAGATTCAACCAGATTGGACATGTTTTGTATTTACTAAAACACTTCAAATGGATGTTTGCACACTTGTAACAGTATATTGCACTGTTTTATTTCACAAGTATGAAAAGACACTTTTAGGAACAATAATTGACAAATATAATGTTATATACGTAAATGTCTGTAAACTACACTTAATTGAGACAAGCTGCACAAACTTGAGTAATTGAATGAAATGATGGTGACAGGCATCATGGGAATGTCTCTCTCCTACTCATCCCTTCTTTCTCCTGTCAAGCTGTTGCCAGCATTGGCACTCGAAATACAAGCACATGGTGTTGTGAGTTTCCTCGTTCACGCCATTTCTTGCATATGTTGCTGATACAGTTCCTGCTTTTCATACACTGGCAATCTCACCTGCCTTCTCCTACCTTACTTTTGCCACTACTACATGCCTTCTGTGTATAGCATCTGCTATCTAAGTTGGTTCGAAAAAAGGTTATTTGTGTGATTTAAGGCAATATCATGATCTTAAAACACTAATAATATGCTGATGTTATTTATCAAGGTACCCAACATTCCCTAGCATAAGTATTTGTGACAAAAATTGCATTTTCGTATATGTGAAGCATTATCCTCAGATTGAACAATAAATGTGCACACAAAATTATCTGAATAATTAGATTAAGTGAACCATTCAAATAATTACAGCTCAGCTTTGTAGCAACATAAAAATATTCATTTAAATCATGTATCCACGTGGATACAATGGAAGTTTCTTTTACTGTGCGTTGTTAAGCTCAAGATTGTCCATACCATTCAATATTATTGGCTTAAAATATTTGAATGTTATAAGCAACATAATTTATCTAAATGCTCACCATATGTGAAATTTAAGTTTTAAGGTTTCATTCAGTTGAAATAATGAAAGAAAGAAATAAACCTATCATTTTTATAACTTAAATATAGGCAAAGACTGTATAATGCACCATAAGGCTGACATTACATTTAGAACTTCATATTGTATACAAGAAGAATTATATGTATCTTTATCAGAGTGAAACATGCAAGCAAAACATGAGCTTCCAAACTTTCTAAAAGACTAAAAAAAACAAGAAGATATGGTATTCAGTCATGGTTACATGATGTTAGCCTTATGTTATGTATGCTTGAAATGGTTGTAAAAGGTGACACAAAAAAGTAAAAGGATAGAAACGAAGGTTTAAGAATGGATCAGTTGGGATACTGAAAAATATGGGGGCAGGGGGTAGTCATGTAATAAGATATGAGCAGAAAATTACAATATTTTATTGAAAGTGTCCTTTTCTTTCATTATGGCAAATCATGCAACATTTCTTTTCTTTAAGAAATGCCTATGTTTTAAACATATTTCAAATGTGTTTCTTTCTTATACATGTACATTATCAGTGTCTTGGAATGATTGCTTGAATGTGTGCTAGTCAGTGAAGAAATTCACTCAATACTTTTAAAAGTGCTAATTTAATTAAATTTGTATTGACTTTAAATAATAGAGCATAAACCTTTTTGTTTTTATTTGAAATTATTATGGTTATTTAATGATTTGTTAGCGAAATCAGTGTTTATGTGTAATTGGGATGTATGAATGAAAGAGAAATGTGCAAGGCTAAAAGAAATCTTGTGAATAATATATATAAAAAGTATGCTTTTCAGTGTGTTTTTTGCACAAAATGGACTGATATAATTGCACCAGCCAATATGACATTTTTAAATGGTTCTTAGATCAGGCTGGTTGGTATATGTAAAATAAATATGAAAATAAGCAAACTGCCAAAATATGCTGTAAAATAAATATAGCAGATCTATATCTATAATGAGTTTTTCTTTCCCTGTCATTTCATCTTATCTCTAAGCACAGCAAATAGCAAAGGGTGTAAAATATGTTTCCTAATTAGGTGACATTGCTAGGAAAGATATGACAATACTAATAAGCTTAAAGTTATGAAATAGAATGGTATTGATACCATTGAATTGAAAATAACAAATAATTTGTAAAATCTTGAAGATTTAATTGTTGTCAGTAAGTATGAGAAAAATGTAAATTAATGCCTATAAATAGTGCAAAGATTACAAGTAGTAACATGTACAGCATTGGATTCTATTACTGAATGCCTGCATGAATAAAATAAAAAAAGAGATTTTAAGCAGATTCACATATCCAAAATAGAAATTGTAATCATAAAAATGCCATCAGAGCAAAAATAAATAAGTTTTTATTTGAAAAAGTTCTTACTAACTACATTAAAAGTAGACAGTAATGCTAGTAATTTGTTGACATACACAAAACAGCTGTTACTGTTGTGGTACATGGTTTTGATTGTACATTAGGATCTGTCAGAAAAGTTATTTTACAAAAGTTAAAAAGGGATGCCTCGGGACTGTTGTGGTCTCAGACAAGACCAGCAGTCCTGCACAGTGGTCTATAGCAATCTATAGCATGCATATGCATTCATTGGGGAGCATTTAGCCTCTGTTTTCTTGAATAACAATGTCCAATATGTTAAATTGACAGCCTTTATCTATAATGTAGAAAGTGCGCTATCAGAAAGTTTACCATTATTGACAGGATCATTGTCTTCATACTTAGAGCAGTTATATAAATGTATATAGTTGGTGTAAATAAAATGAATGAGTGTGCTAGAAGAATTCTGGAAATGGTCAAAAATGTGATGGGGTGAGTACCTTGATAACTGATATAAACTAAATAATTATAATGTTCTTACATATCTCCAAATCTAGATTGAGCTATATCAATTCCCTCTCTTTACAGATCCATCTTATTGAGGGGAAGAAACTTTGAAACTAAGGTTTGCGTCAAACCTCCTGCACAGAGGCTCCACAGCTGCAGCGAATCACAGGCCTGCAGTGTTGCCTAGTCAGAACTAGCTTTGTCTCACTTAGAATTCCTAGATTAACATTCAAACATTAATAGTGTATTATAAGCTTAAAACTTATGTCAGATGTAAACAGAACGGTCATGCATGCATTTACAAAAAAAAAAAAAAGCGTAATTTCAGCTTCAGCAGTTCAGTATTTATATATAATTATATTTATGTGTATTTTGTAAGAACTGAAGCAGACCTTGAGCTAAGAGATGTGAATAAGTGTACTGTTATACTTCCCCTTTTCTCCTAATACTTACTTAGACCAGGGGACAGAAGAGGTAGATAATGTGCAGTTCTATGAATTTCTAGAAGCCTGTAACAAGTAAGTAATGCAAGTGATTGTATTAGTGATAGAAGAAAAAAATGCAGTATTTTACATAGTCAAGCACAAGTTATTTATAGGGAGTAGTGGTTTTTTTTAAACTAACTCAAGTGACAAAGAAAGTTGCAAACTTGATTTTAAAAAGTGCAATGAGTTACATGCTATAGCATGTTGAATAAAACAATCCATTTCTATTGCCATTTATTTAGTTTAACTGATTAGCCAAGTTTTACTCAAGTTTTGATCTATAGTTCCACTTAATAGTTCTCTGTAAAATGCACAGCAAAATACTATTCTTATGAGAGGTAGAACTGGAACTTAAAAATTCAATGCCACAACTGGGTTTTGAACCACAGACCTTCCGCTTACCGGGCGGCTGCTGTAACCACTGAGCTATTGTGACAAACTGCCAGAATGGCATTAAATTATCAAACCAGATCATATTTCTCCTGGTAAACCACAAAGGCAGTCTCACACCAGAGACAAATTACCTCAATGGTGACTTACTATTGTAAGTACTTTATATCCCAGGAGTAAATAATAATTACTATTCTTATGTTTCGTGCATGCTAATATGTCTCTCTCTCTTTCATGCACAAGCACATGATATGGCTATGTTATAGTGTGCTCCTATTGGCTACTGCTATATTCAGGAGATTCGACACAGATAATAGTTGTGCTTATTATAGAATGCTCATCATCACTTTTATTTTTAATTTTATCAGTTAAATATTGCTCCCAATATTGCAATTCAATGATTCTGCTGTATTTCCACAAATGGGAAGCATCAATGCCAAATCCTCTCATAGCTCTCAATAAATGATTCCTAGAAATGCTTTTCATGCACACCAGAAAGCTTACTGATTGTAATGTTGAATGATCAGAGATATGAGATATCAGATATCAGATAAACTGCAGTTATAAGAATTTGGTGCTTTTAAGAAATTTCCTGTAGCAGCCTTCTTCTCAGTTATCAACTTCAATCTGTAAATTGTGCTATGATAAGATAATAAAGGTTTTGGAATTGCGCAAGAAGATATGAAGATATTGAGATCCAAAACTATTTGGCCAACTAACAGAGAAGAAGTAATTGCTTTTTTATGTTTTAATGAAAAACAGTTGGGAAAGAGAGAGGCTATAAACAAGAATAAATAAGGAAGATGGGGAATAACACATTAACAGGGGCTTGGAAAGTAAAGTGTCAACAAAATGTTTATCCTGAAGGTGACTACCCATTAAGTGGGAGAAAAAATGAAGCACAACACATAGTATTTGAATGCAGGGAAGCTAAGAATGAACAGGAAGCATACTACAGTTTTCAATCTGCCTGACAAATTTACCAGAGCTAGATAAGTCAAGGGCAAAGTGTAATAGGGTTTCTATTGTAAGCTTCGTAGCTCATACTTTACAAAAGTTTTCATTTGAAATGTATGTAAAAAGGGGGACAGAAAGTTACAACTGAACAAAAAGGTTAAATATTACAAAAGTATTTGTGTCAAAGAAAAAGAAACGGCTGCTACATAAATTATTTTAAGGTGGTAGTTCAATTTTACCCACATAGGTGAATGTATTTGTCATAGGTTTTGTTTTGAATTGAATAGAAAATTACAATCTAAAATTTACTAATATTTCTGTCCAAAGTGATGATACGAGGAACTTGAAATTTGGTGTGTATTTGTATACAAATGTGATGTATTATCACAAAATTTCAGCACTTAATATTGAAAAACACAGAATTCATAATTTTCATAGATACCTACCATTAAAAATAATTAAAAACCCTCCACATAGAGTGGAATTTTGGGGCGAGGGAGTTTTTGTGTCACATCCTTGGAAGATACTGAACTTAAATACAAAGTCTGTAATTTTTGGGGGAAAAAACAGTGATTTTTTAAACATTTATTTGCAGAAATTGAGATGTGTATTACTATAGCTGCATGTTCTATACAAGAATTTGCTGGGACGTATTCTGGAGACTGTCTTCATCATCAGTCTAGATTTACTGTTGCACTTCTGTGATTTGTAGTTATCATTTTCTGGCTGAATGTGAGACATATGGCACATCAGAATTTAATAAATTCTGTTAATTTTTATGAATGAATAACTTTTCCCAAATAGAGAGTTCTGCTGGTTTTTAAGGGTCTTTAAGAGCTTAGATTTCTCTTTAGGCGAATGAACTGTAGGTCAAAATGCTCTGCAGCTGCTGATTTTTCCATTTGTTTATATTTCAAGTTTCAGATGTGTTCTTCAAACCAAGTTTTTCCCACTGGAATTTTGCCCTTTGAGAAATCAGCAGCTCAGAGTTCTGGAGGAATAACCAGAACAATTGAGGCAGCAAGAAATGGCTAGCCTCCACCTTAACACAAAGGATAGGCTTGCCTGGAGGGAAGAGGCAGCCCCTCCAACCAGATTAGCTGGTGAAATTTAACGTATTCAGAGAAACTATAAAGATTCAACCAGAGAGACCATGAAAAAACGACCTAGCAATAAATGGTTACAAATAGGCACTTGGAACATTACATCACTGACAGGGAAAGAGAGATCATTGAGGAAATTGAAAAATACAACATTAAAATTTTAGGCGTAAGTAAAACTAAGAAGAAAGGGTCAGAAGACATAATTTTAAATAAAAATTATGTGCTTGGATATTCAGGGATTGACAAAACAACAAGAGCCAAAGAGGGAGTGGGAATTATTCTGAGGAAATAAATAGGAGAATAGAATAACTCTAGAATAATAAGCCAGAGACAAAGAACTAAGGAAAATACAACATTGATACAAATGTACGTCCCTACAGAAGACTAAGAGGAAGATGAAAAGAATATCTTCAATGCAACCTTCAAAATACAATAGATGAAGCTTTAGAAGAACAAAAACATGTAATTATAATGGGAAACTGGAATGCCCAATAGTAAATGACAAAAGAAGGGAGATAAGATAAAGAAGGAAGGAGAGGAGAAGAAGAAGATAAATCAGCATTGCAGAGAATTTTCAGTCCACATGTTATTAGTATGTCCTTAACTTAAACAATACATGAGAAAGATGCAATATAAACATACAGAGAAATCAGCTGTTGCAAAGCATTTTTGCTCCACAGATCATCAGCGCATTTTTAAGGGGGAGGGGAAATGTGGCCGAAAATGACAAAATTCTTGTATGAAAAACTTTTAGTATGTATGAAATTAGATGTAAAAACTGCACTCTAGAGTATAGATACGGAAGACAAAGAGGAACATGGACACAAAGTTTAAAAGATATTTCTGAAATGTGAAATATTACAAAAAGTACCACTGAATGGAGATCTAAGTTTGTGGTTTCTTCATGATGACAATGGATGACAGCAATAGCATTTAGGTGAATATACAGCATTTTAATCCAGAGCTACACAAATGACAAAGGCAATTTTAAAAGTTACTGCTTAGGTGTGAGGATAGCCACAAACTCAAAACATTATTGCAATGATTTTCCTATGAACAGAGTTCTTACAACATAAAAAATTAATTGCATGCACCACTCCTTACTTTCTAAACTGATCACAAATATTAATGCTGCAGAATATTGTGACAAAATGACAAAATCAGTCCAATTACTTTTTCTCACTTTATTTTCCTTCTAAGCTTTTGCAAACAAACAGTTCTCTTCTACTCATATTAACGCAGTCTTTTGTGAAATTACAACTCACAATTGTTCTCTTCTTGCAGCTTTGACTCAGTCTTTTCACTGTCTTTCTTCACTTTCTCTGTCTCTCATACACTAACTGACAATACAATCAATTCAATACTCATTAAAATTTCTTCCCTATGCAACGATATATTTACAGCTGTCTCACATTGACTGACACACTAACCGACTGATGTCTGTAACTGTAACTCTCTCTCTCTCTCTGCTGTTTGCTCTCCTCTTACATAGAGGGGATGATGTCACACGGAACTTTCTCAACTTCCACAAACATTAGTCATGTGTTTACTCACGTTAGTGGTGTGGGAAAGCGTGACCTTGCGCCTTTGTTTGCCCACCGGTCTAGTATTTGGTGTGAAGTGTGTTTTGTGCCACACCCAGCATCATAATATTTTTCTATAATGTGGGATGAAGCTACAGAACACAAGAACAATTCAAAATACATATGTGTGCCCTGATTCTGATCTGATGTCAACTGAAACCTAGGTTACATCATCATTGCTTTTGTTTAACAGTCAATTTCTGCATTTGAAATAAAGTTAATCCTTTGCAACTCCATTTGGTCTATTTAGTTTTTTTTCTTTATGTTTTGTTTGTTTAATGAGAGATCTTTTCTTGGGACCTGGAGTCACGCAGGCCCTTTCAGTGAAATTGAAATTGTTGGGGTGGGCGATACCCATCTTTGCAAGTTAGGGAAGTAGAAAGTTCTTTGTCTCACCCAAATGCTTCCCCGTAAATCTGAGACTTTCAGACCAATTCCTCCAAGAGATGAGTGCATCCATTTCTTAACTGGGCTGCATCCTTGGCATAAAAGTAATGCCTTCTACTCTTGGTGATAGAATAACAATGATAATGGCAATGTAATGAGGACTTACAGGTTTTCAAATGAATTCTACCATGTTGGGCTTTGGTCTCAATTTAAAATTTCCACCTTGGAATTGATATAAGATGAGCCTCCGCCAGCCTGATAATAATAGTGATTAAGTGGTGGTGTAATGACACTAATAAAAATTGTAAAATGATGATGGCAGTGGTGGTGGTGGCAGCGGCTGATACCGAAATTTAGATTTCCGATCGAATGGGCTTTTGAAAAAGACACGTTTTAATTTAATTGCCGGATGTGAGATTTGCGATAAGTGTTAAGTAATAATATACATAGATAATAGAGTAGCAAGTGTTGTAAGGTGAGCAAGATATGAGTAAATGATAGTCGTTAAATTTGTAGAATAAACGCATTATTGGTTTGAAATTAGCGAGTCATGACGTCATACTACATAGTTTAAATCCACGTTCGAAAGTTAGTTCTACAAACCTTAAAAGTCGCGTGAGATATCTAATAAAATATAAAGTAAACATCGTTTAATCCTAAAAAAGTAATTATATATTTGAAATTCATAAAAGAACATGTTATAATAGAAAGGGACATTTCTAAATTGCGGGAAAAGGAAATAGCATTTTGGATACGAGGCTTTCTTGGATGACGTCATGACATTCAAATGGAGCGAACGGTTTTCTTAGCGTGGGTAAGAGAGAAGCGTCGAGTCAGTACTCAAAGAGAGACCAGTACGGGAGATCGCGCTGAGCGGATGTGAGGGCGATGCCTCTACAGATACAAATATTTTCGGCATAACTCCTGAAAATATTTAAATAGGAAATAAAGGATATGAAAAGTTGTTCTTGGGTTGTCCATTACACTTGCGCAAACCCGAGATAAAGAGATCTTATGCAGAACTAGCTGAGGCGAGCTACATCGAAGGGCAACGTCACATCACCAACGACTTCAGCTTCAAATGGCGATCTAATAACCAGGACATCACAACGATTTTTACAGCTTCAAATTGGCTTCCCAACGTGTGGCGCCGAAAGAATGGACCAAACCCCCAAGACGACCAGATCAGCATCGAGCCAGCAGACAAGAAGGTGCCCAGCGTGTCAACATCTGTGAAAAAGTGTAGTGAACAAGTTTAAGTGCAGTTAAAGTGAAATAGTGAAAATATTGAAAATTTTGGTGAGTAGAAAAACACATGTAAATAGCTTAGAAATGGAAGACAGTGACACTGAATTTTTAGGTTTCGATAGTCCGGAAATTGAGAAAAGTGTAAGTAGGATGGAAGAATTTAATCAGAATGTAATTGGTAGCAGAATATGCCAAGAATTAGAAGATCAGAACGTTAGAGAAACACCTAGAGGTAGTTCAGAAATGTTTAGTAGTAATTTAGAAAGGCCAGCATTTATGTCAGAAATAGAGAATATGTTTCAAACGATAATGAAAAAGATGAGTACAGAGTTAAGTCAAAAGATAGATGAAAATAGTAAAGAATTAAGAACAGTGAAAAAGATGAGTACAGAGTTAAGTCAAAAGATGAGTACAGAGTTAAGTCAAAAGATAGATGAAACTAGTATAGAGTTAGGACAGAAATTAGAGAAGGGACAACAGGAATTGGGAATGCAATTGGAGAATCAGAAGAGAGCTTTAGAAACCTTTAGGGAAGAAGTTAGGGAGGAAATTAATAAAGTTAGTAGTGAAGTGAAAGAAAATAGAGAACAGGTAGAACAGGTTAAGGGAGAATTAGAGACAATAAGGCAAGAAGTAAAGAATTCTGAAAAGAAATTAGGTCAACAAGTGAGTGAAAAATTAGATAAAGAAAGGGAAAAAGTAACATATAGATTAGACAAACAAAGGGAAGAAATTAGAGAAGAGTTACAGGGGTGTAAAGTTAGAATAGAAAGATCTGATGTAGAAAGTGAAAGGCAGGCTAGAAATTTGGAGGATGTTACAGACCAAATAAAAGGAGTAGTAACAGAAATTACTCAGGTAAAAGAGGCCTTAGAAAATTTGAAATTAAATGAAAATGCATGTAATCACAACAATCTTAGTAATGAAGTTGCAAGAAACGAGGCAATACCAGGTGTATCAGCTGACATTTCGATGCAAAATAGGGGTAACAGTAATTCCCATTCTGATCTCGGAAATAGCTCAGGGATAGGTGACAATTCAAATTTACATTGGCCTAACCATGTCTTAAATGAAATGACACCTCCAGTTTTTGAAAATGAAGATTCAGATGATCCTAAAGCCTTTTTAGAAGGGTTACAAGAGTACTTCACGGTGAAACGTATACCAGAGGAGTACAAGATGGTGATAGTAAGAAAATGTCTAAAGGGTAATGCTGCTAATTGGCTAGGCCTTTCTATGGGTAACAATAATGACTACCGGACCTTTAGGAACATCTTTTTAACCAGATATTGGGGAGCTAGTAGGCAGGCTAATATTAGAGTTGAATTAAGCAATGGAAAGTTTAATCCTAGATCGGAGGAATCGATGGTCAACTATTTTATGAGAATAGCGAGAAAATCGAAGATGTTGGATCCTCCTCTAGATGAAAAAGATCTAATAAATATAGTTACTCCACATTTTCCGGAAACGCTTCAACACTACCTAATCATAGCCCGACCCGATAGCATTGCAGCTATGATCGAATTATTATCAGCCTTAGAAGTCAATAAGCCGAAACACGCATTTGGAAATAAATATGAAGAAAAAGAAACTGTAAATTCTTTCGGGCAAGGGGCACAGTATTATCAGAATAGAAGTGAGATTAGGGAAAGATATAAAGGACCAGTACCAAGGATGGAATCATTCCGGTGGGAAAATCGAGGTAGATATAACCAGGAAGGGCATCACCAAAATAGAAATGGTAATCAAAGGGGAAGAAATATAAGGGTGAATTATATGAATACAAATAGATTTGATCGAGGTAGACGGGGACGTTATTTTGGACATAGTAGAAATTCAAATGATGGGTATTGGACAAACGGAGATAATGAGTTTAGACCGAGGTCACCAAGACAGGAAGAAAGGTATTCAAATGGACGAAATTCCCCCGAAAATGCGGAAATGGTCGAGGCCATTAACACGGTCAAAAACATGGTAGGAAGTAACCCCGATTTAATGCAGGAAAACAGAAGTAACAATTCGGGAAATAGTACAGGAGCAATACATAAAAATCAGGGAAACGCCAGACCCGGTCAAACGCGCCTTCAGTGAGAACTGGGTATCCTAGTAATGATTGTGATAAGTACTCGGAAATAAATAGTCCTGGAAGGCAAATGATGATACAAAAGAAAAGAGAATGGAAAAATAGAAACGACGAAAACGAAAAAGTAGGAGATCCACCTAAAATCAAAATTGGAGTAAATGGAAAACAATACAATGCAATTATAGATACGGGATCAAATAGCACAGTATGCTCACAAAATTTTTATGATAATTTACAAAGTAGTGGCTTTAAAGTAATGTCTTTACCAGTTAATGGGATATATTGCTCGCTAGCTGTGGGAAAACGAAAAGAGAGAGTAAAATTTCAAGCAATGATAAATATTGAAATAAATGGGAGAATACTTGGAATTTTATTTCTGATTGTAGGAAGACTTGTGACAGATATTATAATAGGTTGTGATTGTCTTTATGCCTGGGAAGCTGTGGTGAATTTTAAAAACATGATTCTAGAAATGAAAGTTGAAGATGAGACCATTATAGTGCCTTTTGTGGAAGATAGTAGTTCAGAAACTATTGTAAGAGAAAAAGAGGAAGAAGAAATCCAAGGGGATACATTCTTTGTAGAATATGTTAAAGTAGGAGCTATGGAATTAACTGAAGTAAATGTTAAAGAGTACAGTGTCGATAATAAAGAAAATGTAGAATGGGATAAAAATGATTTCATAGACAATTTGAGGGTTTCTGATGCAACTAGGTACTATGATAGGGAGAGTAGTGAAGACTTAGAAGAATTGTTGAGGGAAAAGGTAACTCAGGCTGATCAACTAAATGAACAACAGAGGGATAAATTGTTTGAAATATTAATCCGAAATAAAGAAGTATTCTCTGAGAAACCTGGTAAATGTAATATTTATACTCATTCGTTTGAGATGATACCCATCAAACCTTTTACACATAAAGCGAGAGCTATCCCTAGTACGATAAGAGAAGAGGTAGATGCAGTTATAAAGTCAATGTTAGAAGATGAGGTTATTGAAATTTCGAATTCAGAATTTGTGAATCCCCTATGTATTGTAAATAAGGCCAATGGAAAGATTAGGGTGACATTAGACGCGAGAAAACTAAATCAACATTGTAAACCTGATAGATTTAGACCAGAAAGTGTAGAGGTAATATTGAACAAATTGCAGAAGGGCAAAATTTTTTCTACTTTAGATCTTACAGCATCTTTTTGGCAGATCCCACTTAGAGAAGATTTAAGAAAATATACAGCGTTTTTACATTCAGGAATATTATATCAGTTTCGAGTTTGCGCCTTTGGTATGAATACCAGTGGTAGTGCACTATTGAGAGCTTTGTATGAAATTTTTGGAGAAACCATAAAGAAATTTGTAGCTCAGTATGTGGATGATTTTGTAATTTTTTCAGAAAATATAGAGGATCATTTAAATCATATTAATTATGTGCTTAGTCAGTTAAAGAAAGCAAACATGACAATAAAGCCAAGTAAAACTGCATTCTTTGTGAAACAGACAGAATTTTTAGGTTATGTTATTTCAAATGAGGGAATCAGGCCTAATCCCGACAGAATTGAAAGCATAAATAAAATACCAGCTCCTAAAAATATAAAACAATTGAGAAGATTTCTTGGTATTCTAAATTATCAGTCAAGATTTATCCTGGAATATGCAACCGTAGTAGCCCCATTAAGACAACTATTGAGAAAAGATGTAAAATGGCAATGGTCATCAGTAGAACAAGAATCTTTCGAAAAGGTAAAAACATTGTTTGCAGCGTCAATTTTATTGGAAAAACCTAGGGAAGATCTCCCCTACATAATTTATACAGATGCTTCAGGACTTGGTTATGGTAGTGTCATATTACAAAAAGATGAGGAAGGAAAAGATCACCTCATTGCTGTAGCTTCAAGGGGGCTTTCAAGGACTGAATCACAGGCTTGCACTACAGAAAAAGAAATAGCAGCTATTTACTTTGCACTTGTAAAATTTAAGCAATATGTATATAACAACCCAGTAATAGTTTACACAGATCATGTTAGTTTGGCATTTATGAACTCTTGCAAACTCACAAGCACACGTATTTCTAGATATATACATGAGATCACATCCCATAACATAGAAATCAAACACATAGCAGGAAGTCAAAATATTTTTAGTGATTTGTTATCAAGGATGAAAACCAATTATACAATACCAGATACAATTAGTGACAACAAACATGATGTAACCATACTATATTTGAAAACCTTAGAAGGGACTCAATTAGCTAAAGAATTTCGAAATTTGGAACAATTACAGACAGAGGACGATGAACTTAGGAAATTGAAAGAAAAGGCACAACCAATCACAGAAAATCTAAAAGACAATATAGGTATTTATGAGGGAAAAATCTATAAATTTCATGGAAGAATTGAACCTAAATGGAAGGTAATGGTACCAAAAGCTTTACAAGAGAAACTTATACTTGCTTATCACAAAACACTAGCTCATACAGGTAGTGAAAAGCTAATCATGGTAATTAGTGATCATTTTTATATAAAACATTTGGCAAAGAAAGTGAGAAAAATATGTTCAAGCTGTGATTTATGTCAAAGGGCCAAACCATTTAATATCAAATTTGATATAGAACCTCAGACAATCATAAGAGAAGGGAAAAATGTACTAGTTACTGCTGATGCACATGGGGAGCTACCAGTAGGACAATTTGGATGTAGATATATGTTTGTTCTTCATGATGTTTTTAGTAAATTTATTAAAATTTATCCTGTTAGGAATATCAGCAGCAAAACATGTGTAGGAAAGATAATAAAAGATTATGTGCCTAAATATGGCAAGATTCAGGCAATCTTAACAGATAATGCTACAGTTCATCGGAGCAAAATCTTTAAAGAAACCCTAGAAAATCATGAGATAAAGTTATATCATTGTTCCTCATACTTTCCATCAGGGAATCCAACAGAACGTGTCCTCCGAGATATAGGAATTTATTTACGTGTACTTACACATCATAATCATAAGGATTGGGTGAAATATTGTCCATTGATAGAAAAGATTATCAATCACACCATTAATGTAACTACTGGGTTTGCACCAATAAAATTAATGTTAGGAATTGAACCAGAACCAATATTGATCGGGGAACCAAAAACACTGAAAATTAATGACATTCAGTTAAGTGAAGAAGAAAGAGCGAAAATTGCTTTTGAACGAATCAAGAAAAAGGCAGAGAAGCGAAAATTAAAGAAAAAGAGTAGAAAACATAAATGGGAACCTAAGATAGGCGATTGGGTACTAGTTAAAGACCATAAGTTATCAAGTGCCTTGAGAGGTAGGAACAAAAGGATGGAATTGTTATATAAAGGTCCTGCAGAAATTATATCAAAATTTGGTTATCATACCTATGAATTAAGAGATGTTAAAAATGAAAAATGTCTGGGAAGATGGCATAAACAACTCCTTCGACCATACAAGAAACCGTGTGGTGCCTTGGAACCTTGATTTAATGTAAAAGAAAAATTGGAAGTGTCATTTGTATATTGGCGCCCAATCAGCTTTGAGATAAAATTTAAATGTTAGCTTACTTGAAAACCATATATTGGTCAGGTACTTACATATTCATGAAAAATGCAGAATGTGAATTGCTATCTACTACAAAGAGCTTAAAAATATATTGTATAGAGCTCACAATAACAGCTTCAGAAAGATTGTTAAAATGTTCATCTCTGCATAGAGAGAAAACAGAATATTTACTTTGTAAAACATTTGTTAAAATATTTAGATGTATAGATAGTTATCACAGAAAGACAAAGAAAGAACTTGTCTAAAGAGTGCAATGGATTTATATAAATATATGTACCTTTTAGTGCTTAAAGGATATAGTACAGATATGTGTGTTACAATAACAAAAGTAAAAAAAATCACAGTGCAAGTGATAGTGAGAGCGAAGTGAGCAAACATGAACTGAAAGAAGGAAGTATAAAGAAAGACTCTTGAAATTTAACCTTTATATAAAAGCTTCACAGAAGAAACCATAACATATTGTAATTAGTATTTAAGGATTAATGTTAAGTCAAATGTATAATTGTTTGTCATGTTAAAAAGATTAATGAGAAAATATGTTAATCACCAATTTCAAAACAGTGTAATTGAAAATTGTATATAATGGGAGTGTTACCGATTATTCAAAATACAGGAGTAATTTTTTAATTTTTCTTTCGGGCAAGACATTTACATTATTTTATTATGAAATAATAAAATAATATAAATGGGGGCATTTGATACCGAAATTTAGATTTCCGATCGAATGGGCTTTTGAAAAAGACACGTTTTAATTTAATTGCCGGATGTGAGATTTGCGATAAGTGTTAAGTAATAATATACATAGATAATAGAGTAGCAAGTGTTGTAAGGTGAGCAAGATATGAGTAAATGATAGTCGTTAAATTTGTAGAATAAACGCATTATTGGTTTGAAATTAGCGAGTCATGACGTCATACTACATAGTTTAAATCCACGTTCGAAAGTTAGTTCTACAAACCTTAAAAGTCGCGTGAGATATCTAATAAAATATAAAGTAAACATCGTTTAATCCTAAAAAAGTAATTATATATTTGAAATTCATAAAAGAACATGTTATAATAGAAAGGGACATTTCTAAATTGCGGGAAAAGGAAATAGCATTTTGGATACGAGGCTTTCTTGGATGACGTCATGACATTCAAATGGAGCGAACGGTTTTCTTAGCGTGGGTAAGAGAGAAGCGTCGAGTCAGTACTCAAAGAGAGACCAGTACGGGAGATCGCGCTGAGCGGATGTGAGGGCGATGCCTCTACAGATACAAATATTTTCGGCATAACTCCTGAAAATATTTAAATAGGAAATAAAGGATATGAAAAGTTGTTCTTGGGTTGTCCATTACACTTGCGCAAACCCGAGATAAAGAGATCTTATGCAGAACTAGCTGAGGCGAGCTACATCGAAGGGCAACGTCACATCACCAACGACTTCAGCTTCAAATGGCGATCTAATAACCAGGACATCACAACGATTTTACAGCTTCACGGCGGTGATGATGATGAATATTAGTATGTTTAGTGTTGTCTCAAATTAGGCTTGGAAAATATTAGGGGATAATGACAATGATGATGATAACCTGAATGGCCTCACTAGAGGCCTGCACATAGATTTTTAGAATGCTTTGTGTCTCTTATACTGGGCAGTTGAGTACTCAAGTCCAACAGTCTGAATAAAATGGATCACATCCTTAATCTCTGCTCTTTTTATATTATCAGACTCCAGAAAGAAAGAATCTAGGGAAACATATATATGCATAGCAATTGCTTTACATTTGCATAATATATGTTGCAAGGATTCAAAATTCATACCACATTTCCCGCATATGGGACCTTTAATGAGCCCCATAATACATAAGCACCCGTGCACAGTCTAGTGATCAGTAAGATAGCCAACAATACCCCTAAGTATAGATCTAGTTAAATTCAGGAGAAACTCACTGCCAGATCCCATAATGAATTCATGGGATTGCCTGGCAGCAGTTTGCAAGATGAGCTCAAGCGATAAACTGGGTTATCCCATACTTGATGCTTAAGGGGGACACTAAAGTAGAGCTCGGATTTTGTAAACATTAGACCTGCACCCTCTTAGCCAGAGTTCTGCCATCTCATTACCTCTAATACCACAATGCCAGGCACCCATATAAGGAGAATCAAGCAACTGGTATAGAGTTTAATACTGGATAACCTTTTTGACATTGCTTACCAATTTGGAGTGGTTTTCATTAGTATTAGGGCTTTCAAAGCTGCTGCTATGCATCCGAGCAGGTACTAACCTCCATTCATCTGCATGGCAAAGTATTAATATGCATTACACAGACTAAAATTGCATAAATCTCAGACTAGAAAACAGTGGCAACATTACTAAGGTGAATAGCAAACCTGGTCCTGGGGCTGCAGATCTCAGCCACCATCGTCCCCCCAAAAGGGGATCCACCTGTGAACCACATCGTACTCCCACGCCTCAGGGGAAACCTGGTCTCTATGTCCCACACTTCCCTGGATATATCACCACTGCATAACCTGGCCTATATCTAGTTCCCATCAAAACCCCTGTCATTTGGGCAATAGGACAGGTCTGCTGAAGTCCAATTAGGATTTGTGTGTCCCTTATGGAGTAGTTTGAAACATTGTTCCCCTAGCTTCCAGAAGCAATGTGCACTTACCTGCACAACCTTCTTCACAAACAAATGTAAAAGAGCAAGGCAGACTGTGCAATGGTTCACATCATCCCCATTATCATCAGACATGTTAGTCTTTGCAACAAAGTGAGTTTGGTAGTTACTGTCCTCACAGAGGAAGCAGGCCACTAAACCAGTGCCTCATAGGATACCGAGAGACTTATAACCACAGTGTATAGCTATCTGACCACTTTTAGTTGGTTTCACCCCACAAAGCATTTTGTATCTTTTTCATTCTATGTTTCTCATGGTTCCAGATCAGTCATACATTCAAGATAATTCCCAGATACTTAACCAATTCAGTACCTTCAAAATCTTCCCAAGGAGAAAGGGTTCTAGCAAACCAGACAGCCTCTTCGTCATTGTGAAGATCTGTTTTGTAGCACCATTCCTTTAGAGTATATGGGGAGCCCTGCACAAGCTCTGAAATTGTACTCAGAAACTTTCCTCTTGCTAGCGAGCATGTCATCTGCATAGCTCTGGGTATGTGCTGTTGAGTCAGTTCAGTAGCTTGTCTATAGCTAGACATCACAGGGTGGGTGACAAAACTCCTCATTGGGGACAAATTTGGAGTACTGATAACCTCACAGTTCCATTCCCCCAGACTCACCGGAGCCTGCCAGCCATCTGAGGAGGCCACATTCCAGTCATAACCATCAGACTGCCTTTTGTGCTCTGCAGACTCTTCTCGGGGTGCCTAAAGAAATTTGTTTATTTGTTTATTAGCCCATAGACAATTATACAAATTGTTTCGAGCATCATCAAACTACAAATACAACAAAACAAAAATTACAAAAAGACTTAAGATAATCATATTCTATGAAATACCACTAAGTAGAGTCATATACAGCATATTTACAATTCCTCTATACAGTATAAACATTTTCCTATAAGATATTTCCTTAGTTCTTTTTTAAAACTTTCTCCTTGCTTAGCTTTAATAGTATGTGGCAATTTGTTATATAGTTTGACACCACTTATATATGGATCAGATTCACTTGTTCTTTTATTAACATTAATTCTATGTATATTATTCATACCTCGTGTATTGTAACTATAATATTGATTATTACTACTAATAATATGTATATTTTTACTTACAATATGTATTATTACTTTATATACATATAATGAAATAATAGTGAACAAGTTATTATTTTTAAAAATACTGCGGCACGAAGTCCTGTTATTAAGTTTATACACTGTTCTTATACAATTCTTCTGCAATATTAACAACCTATTTAAATTTTGTTTACTAACATTTCCCCAAACCTCGATCCCATATTGAAAGTTATGATATATTACCCCAAAATATACAATTTTTAGAACCTCAGTATTGAGGTATTTGGAAAGCCTCCTTAGTAGATATAAGCCTGAGCTTACTCTACCACAGATTAAGTCTATATGAGGTGCAAATGACAAATTTTTATCTAACATTAGTCCTAAAAATTTAATTTTCTGTACGTGTTCAAGAATTGTGTTTTGTACATTTATAGTTACAGAGTTATTAGTGTTTTGATTAGAATACTGAAAGTGGAGTAATTTTGTCTTTCCTATATTCATGTTTAAGTTATTATCCTTGAAATATTTCTGTATCTCACTTAATGAGTCCATCATTGAATATTCCAAAGCATTTAGGGATTTATTCCAGTATAGAAGTGTGGTATCATCAGCATAAGAAATATTTTTACAATTCTCAAACTGGGGGAGGTCATTTATATACAATAAAAACAATAGAGGACCCAAAACTGAACCTTGCGGTACACCAAACCTAACAGTATGGTATGCAGATGAAAAACTTTTCATTGAACCATTGACTTTGTGTGTAACTACTGTGCACTGCTTACGATTCGTTAAGTAAGATATTATTTTGTGCATTTTCCCCCTTATCCCATAATTTTCTAATTTGTCCAATAATACTTTTATTGATACACTATCAAATGCCTTAGTAAGGTCGAGAAACAGTGCTACAGAATGATTGTTTTTATCTAATTGAGTGTATACGTTATGTAGAAGTTCAACAATTGCAGTGCTTGTAGAGTAATTCTTCCTAAACCCGTGTTGTGTTTCTACTAGAACGTCATATTTATTTAGGAAGGTGACCAGTCTTGTATTTAGAACTTTTTCGAAAATCTTGCTAAAAACAGAAGTAAGAGTTATGGGTCTATAGTTTTCTACATGTCTTTCATCTCCCTTTTTAAAAACTGGTCTTATTATACTATTCTTTAAGCATTCTGGGAAAATGTTTTGTTCAATTGATGTATTTATTAGATGAGTTATTATATTACCCAGTTCATTTTTACAATACTTTATAACCCTAGTGGAGATGCCATCCCATCCATATGAATTTTGATTTTTCAGTTCCCTAATTATTTTATTAATCTCAATGTCAGTAGTGGGGGTAAGATAAATAGAATTTTGAACGGTGGATTTTTGTTTAGAGTTGCCCGGTATATTTTGTGATGGGTTAATCACATTGGTAAAATAATGATTAAAGAAATTACATATATCTTTAGGATTAGACATCATTAATCCATTTATTTGCAAAGAGATATTATTATCTTCATTTTTTACTTTTCTTTGGTTATTTATGTTCCATGCAGTTTTAGTTTTGTTTGTTGACTGACTAATTATAGTTCCGTATGTTAGCGATAACTGTCTAGCTAGGGCCTTGGTATATTGCTTTTTCAAAGTTTTGTAGGATTCATTATATGTTTCAAAATATTATCAAATGTTTCAAATATTATCAAAGGCACTTTTAATGTCTAGGAAAACCTGCTATTAACAGTTCACCACAGTCGAGCGCCACCTCCAGTCTGACGATTAGCTGATGACGTGCCAGTTCTGCAGATTTACCAGACATTAAGCATATTGATGGGAATGTTAGGTTGATAGAACAAAAATTACTAGCCATGCAGTAAGATAACCCAGCTTAGGTAGAAAGATCACTTTGACCTGCCTCCAGTTGTATGAAACATACCTCATACAGGTCCTACATACTTCGACTGGGTGTAGAGACCTGCGGTGTCATGTGTAGTAAAAGCGGGCGTTAAACACTACCCAATAAAAAAGACATAATATCGCAGCCCTCTCGAAGAAGCTCCGGGAAAATCCCATCCACACCTTATAGGGCTCAAAAGTAAAAATCTGATGTGCTGTACTCACATGACTTTCTCTACTCTTGAACTAACCATTCTTACAAACTTTTATACCTATATCTTCTTAGTGTTACTTAAGATAAACATTTGTACAACTTATCTTATTGCTTATTTCCTTGTAGGTGCAAGGGGAATGTTAGAATACAGTAGGCTTTGTGCAATAGTCAAATGTTTTAAAGCTTTGAGATTCTGTTCTCTTTGCACACTTAACATATAAAAAAATGAACAACGATGATCCATTTCACAAAAGTTTTAAGTTTTCTGAAACTCACACACATAACAAAGAATATCTCTGAAATGGTTCACCCTACAAGAAAATTTATTCAGACATAAATTGTGTATTTTAGCAATATCTACATTTTTTGTAGAGTATGATTTGGTCTATTTCTAATGGTTTACCAGTTATGCAAAAGTCGTCCAGAGTAAATACGACTGCAGGGGCTATAGCCAGAAAATTCAAGATATACATTTCATTTGTCATAAAAATATCTCAAACATATGACATTTTAATCAAAATAGTCATTTTCAAGAAAATCAAAATGTTCGAAAAATTTTCCATGTAAAGGGTAGTTTAGGGTGAGGCTATTTTCTTCAAAATCTTCATGTCGTATCCTTGAAAGACATTAAACTTAAATACTAACTTTGGTTTTTAACCGACTTTTCGTTTTTGAGTTATGCTGTCCAGACTGACAGACACACACACACGGACCTTTTTCTAAAAATGCTTTTTTTTATTCAGGGGGCCTCAAAACATATATTTCCAGTGAAATCTCGACATCGAATTTTTGGGTGGAATACAATACTTCTCCTACTTACCAGCAGAGAAAGTAAAAATGACCCATTTAACTTTTTTATTATCTCCAATCTCGGAGGTCATGCGCCATCATTCTTTCGAACTACATGCATCAGCCGAGATTGATTCTTGATCCACTGTATGCGTCCCTGGAAAGTGGGTTTCACGCAGTAAGGTCAAGATCTCCGAATGCATCCATGAACCGACGTGTCCAATGATGCTAGCCTGGTCCCACCTTCTGATACATAGGCGTCGCGAAACGGGGGCGAGGGGGGGCCGCGGCCCCCCCTTGGATGTTGGTGAACTTAATGTGCAGCCAGTTACTGACCATTAAACTATTATTTTAATTTTGAATCAAAGAACAATTTTTATTTAGCACAAATTAATACGGTTATCTGCAACAAATATTATAAATTTTGACAGTAAAATATTATATGATTGCAAATTTCCAACATGTGCCCCCCCCCCTGGAAAAAAGTCTGCCGACACTCATGTTCTGAGACCAATAGTTGCGAGCAGCGCTCGATTGCTCTTGAATACTATCACAAAAAAAAAAAAAAAAACTCCACGATATCTTGGAGGTTTTTTTGGTCGCATTTTTTCTTTACTTTCTATGGAATTCTTTACACCTATCCCATGTTACCTGACACTTATTAGGCATATTCATATTATGAAACTAGCATGTCACTTTCTCGAGAGCCTACCACCTCAATCAGTTCTACTAGATTGTCTACTTCTGTTTCACTGTGGAAAGTCTGGGCCTGCTTTCCTAAATCCCTAGGATAAGCCTTTCCAGGTTCCAATTGTTTTATCTGGGAGGCGCAGTCCTCTTTCAAGCCCTTGGCTACCATTCCTTTCATACTTATTAAGGCAGGGCCTGCTTTCCCTGATCTCTGGGAGTCACAGTTCCTACCTCCGTTTCATGCTTCTGTGTAACCGATTCCTCTTTCGAGGCCTCGCCCGACGTTTGCTCTTTGTTTTGTCTCTCGAAGTTCCCCTAAGGATTCTCCGGTTTATTGGTATTAGAACTCTTCAGGTTTTACCCACGGTTTATTGGGGATAACAGAAGTTCCGTCCACAGCTTGGGATTACGGAGCTGATTCGCAGTCTCCTATTGGTTATTGAGAAATAGACCTGACCACCGTGTCGGTTATTAGCTGAGTTCGCCTGTCAGATGCGGGCTCTCCACCACCCGCCGACGATTCGGTATCCACTCAAGGTCTAGCTTTACGGACAGTCAAATCACTCCAGCGAAAAATACTCTTAAGCTTTAGAGTCCCAAAGAAATGAAAAATGCTCACTATTACACTTTTTTTTAAAAGGAAAATTAACAAGTCGTTCTCAAATGGTATGACGATGACGATTGTCATTTATTTATCTAATTATTTGTTTATTTATTTATTTATTTGTATTTTCATACCCTGCAGTGAAATTCAGTAATGCCTGAAGCTTCCGGGATTATCTCGGACAAGAAAATTCCAGTGTATTTATTCTCTTCCACTTGGAACATAGCGAAGCATGTCTCAGTATCCACCAATGAGTGAACACACTTAGGCTATATTGCATCACTTTTTAGCAAATCAAGTTTACTAGCTCTACCATATGGTTATTTAAATATATAATTTATGTAAATTCCCGATGGTTGTTAAAAGGAAATCATGTGGAGGGTAATATACGAGTACACGATGATGCACATGATTATGTATAATTAAGAGCTCAATTACTAGGTGGGCGCTAGAGCATGTATCTTTGGCGCTCCACCGTGCGGAAGATAGTGGGTTCAAGTCCCGCCTCGAATAGGTGTTTGTGCGCGCGCTTGAGGGAGAGAGAAAGAAAGAGAAAGAGAATGCGTGAGTGTGTGAACTTAATAAAAGCACTGTAGGTCATCAGCTCCCTTATAAAACGAAGCAAATCATGGCGAAAGCCAAAAGTGTATGATGGCTACATCACTTATCACAAATACCAACTTGTAGTTGGAGTGGCCTATCTTTACTCCTAATATTTACTTTACTGTTTCCGCTGACAAATCATAATATGTAGCTGACTCTCAGATGAGTGTGTCCCTAATGCCCTAAACTTTCTTTGTTTTAGAAGAACAACAAAGAAATAAAAAATAAAACCGAACCGAATGCCCAGATTTTCTCTTGAACTCGTGCTTTGCCGTTGCTCTTAACTTAGCGAAAGTATGCACTGAATTTTGTAATGTGTATGTAGTGTTTTTATTGCCTTACAGATAGATCAAGAAAAAAATGAGGGTTTATCGACTTTTGAAGAAGAGACGCCGCCAAATCAAGTAAATGATTATATCTGGATTTAAATTCGTGACTTATTTAATATTTTCGGGGAGTTGAGATAGCTTTTAGAGAGCCCTATGGAACTGGATATTGGCTCTAACTTTTAGGGATTCAGATCGCCTTAACCAATACCAATGTGCTCTCATTCTCCTCTACAGTTATGGGTGTATCCAAAAATTTTCCAGCTATTTTTAAAGTTTCATAGTTATTGGAATAAGTTTATATTTTAATCATTATTCAAGAGAACTTCCTTTCAGATTTACCGCCGAGCTTGTCACAGCCGGCTATATCGGTAGTGGTATTGGGTAACAAGCAACAGCTTTCGAACGGAATTTGGCAACAGTGTTTTCGGCACGTGGGGGCGCGGTTGGAAGATAAGTAACTGCTGCAAGTGTTTGTGTGGAGTGGATGTCATGAATTTGGAAGTGTCAGATGTTAATCGGAGATTGAGGTCTCTTTTGAGCTGAGCAAGTTATTAGGATACTACAGGGTATATTAACTCTAATACACACAGACAAATTACTGGATGAGAGAAAATGGGAGCACACGTATCTAGGACAGATTTCGAATGGTCCTATACGGAGGAACCGCACGCAAGCCGCAGAAAAGTGATTTTAGGTAGGTAATTCCTTGCACAGGTGCACAAAGTGTATACTTGGACTTAAAGCATGTATTTTGCGTTCTAACTGAAGAAAAAATAAGTATTTGAGCAATGATAAGTGGGTTATAACATACTAAAATGAGGCTCTTAAACGACATTAGTGCCAGAAAACGCGACTCTCTTCCAGTTGTGTGAGCTAATTGAGTCGCAGGCCTAATGAATTGTAATTCTAAATGGGTAACAGTTAAACTTTGGCGTACATCTAATTCGCATTATGCTTGCGTAAAACAGTACTATTAGATTTAAGTTGTTTTCTATTGCGGTGTCGTGTGGTAAAGATATTATGTAATTGCTATACCTGTAGATATTTCTCTGCTGTGTATAAAGTACCGGACAGTTGCATTACAAGGGGTTATAGTATTTTTGTTTCAACGATTTTAACGGGTTAACCAAGAACTTGCTATAAGATTCTATGACAAGAGTTAAGTACCTTAAGCTACTTTTGAGAAATACTGCCAAACAAACGCACTGACAGTGATAACGGCTAATACAGTAGTGTTTTTATATTTATCAAAAATTCTTGAGGTGTTCGGACGTTATACAATACCAGAAATTTAAGAATAAGTAAATGTTGAACATTTTGTGTTTTTCAGATAAGTGATCAGTTACTAAAGATTAATGCATGTTTGTTCGGTTAGAACAAGGCATAAAAAGTTGCATCTCCCATAATTAAATAGGAATCATAGATGTTTATTTTACCTGGGACAGTCCCAATTCTTACATAGTGTTTCAGTTTTACATAAAGTCCTTGTAGGTCTATACTTTGGTAATATTTGTAAGTTAAGCTAGCATGGGCCAAATTTTGATAACACAGGAGCCCATCATCCCATTCACATACACACCCTAATCTAACACAAGCTATATTTCAATAACACAGAACCCTGTCATCCTGTTCATACACACACACACCAACCTAGATGGTGTAGCCTACACAATATGGTCATTGGTGAGTAGACGTAGGACAAAATTTGATGGAAGTATAATAGTTTACCCAAATATTCAGCTCCTGACAGCTGAAGAGGGGCCCTCCAAGTGGTGAAGAGGAAATGTGGCCAGTGGCTCATCTAATAATCCCCCCAGCTAGGTGAAGTGGACCTGCTATGCATGAAAGACCATGTGGTCCTCCAAGTAGTAAGTTGGCTGTGAGTAGTAGAAGTAATCGCCAAATATAAAAATATGGTGCTTACATTGAAGCAGTTACACTCACTGTTTCATCTCTGGCCAGATCCAGATCTTATATATTTTATAAGTTCAATAATTAGTATGATTTGCCTTTTGCTTTTATTACTGCTTACAATTACCAGCTCTGCTTAAGTTTTAAGGTAAATTGAGAGCTATTCTTTTAGAAATGCTCAATTCAAATCCTTTTTATTGGAAAAGCTGTGCATTTTTAATTTTTTCCTCCAAGTAGACCACAGATGTTTTACTGGATCCTATAAATCAGATGGTGTATGAAATTGTTTTGGAGCACCATAAAGTAGTCAGGAATGAATATTTCTTGTTGTGTGTTTGCAGTTACCTTGCTGAAAGATAAAGTTGTTCTCATGACTCAGGGATAGTTTCCTTTAAAATGCTTACATATATTTTGCAGTCCATCAGTAAACCACAATTAACTTGTTTCTGAACTCTTGAGCCCCAGTTGGTCACTGTCCACCTATGTGTTTTACTGTAGGCACAGGATATTGAAATTCCATTTGTATGCTATTCTAGTATCAGATCAAATGCCTTTCACCTGAACCAATAATATTTAACATGTTTTCCTTGAAACAAAGGTTTATCAGAAGTGTTCATTCCTTATTGTGATACTGTTTGACCTGAATCACTGTAATTTCTCTTACTGAACTTCACATTATTTTCTACTTCCAAAGTGGGATCATTTTCCATTTTCCTTGTGATAAACCTTTTATTTTCTCTGTCAACACTAGTCTTCCAGTAGGTACTTGAATATAATTTTTCTCCTATCATGCTGACTGTGTTACAGTATACATGGCATATAAGGAAATAAATGCTGGTGAATCAAGCTTTCATTCATCCTGTATTACCTTAGGTCTGCAATTATTTTTTATGCTAACTTAGCACATCATCTGATGCATTTTATTTAATTTCTAAACCTTTTACTTGCCTCATTGGATTTTTAATGGTGTGCTAATGAAAAGCAATTGCTTTATTCAAATTGTATATTATAACATAATGAACTACTAATGAGCACATCATATTTTGCCTATGTGTGATAGCAGAGCTTTTCATCTGCAGCTATTATAGATTGGCACTATTACAGTCATAACAATTTTCTTACTGTTTACTTATCAAACGTTTGAAACACAATTGTCCCCCTGTTGCTTCACTTTTCTTTGCAATAGCTGCATAGGAATCAAGCACAAAGCAAATGCTTCATCAAATGGTTCACTTGCTGGGTAGCTGAATTCAAGACATCTCTAATCCTTTGCATTAGTATCACCATATTGTCATAAGCTTGGTGAGAGAAGAGCACTTTTTGTCGGCCCCAGAAACACTTTCACTAGCTTGCTGACTAACTCCCTCTCATGAGCATGCTCACTTGAATGACAGCTGTTTATGAAGTTCCAGTTCGTTATAAAGCTGTAAAGTGGGGGACATTCAGAAGATTCAGGTTACTTGGTGGTAACACTTCCAGTTGTTACAGTGGGTGAGAGTGTTAGTTATCTCCATTTGTCTCTCCAACTGCCCAGCACCATCCTCCCAAAGTTTGGGCCATAGCTGCTGTCTCTGTTTTATTTCAAATCTTTCAGGGTGAGTGGATTTATCAGTTCTTTTTTTATTTATCCAGGGACAAAAGTAATCTGGGGCCCAGAAGGTAGCTACAAATGTGTACAAATAATCTGTTCTGTGTACACTTTAATTTCTCATTGAACTATTGACTGTTTGAACTTTGACAATCTTATTAACAAAAGATGAACTTATACTTCCCATTGCGTAATCTTTAAAAGGAAGAAGAGCCAAAATTGTATTCATCTATGTGGGGACATTAACTGTTAAATCAAGAAAACATTTTCTCTGCTGGTGGCACACCATTCACCAATTTAATGTTATGGAGAGGTGTGTAATGAATATCAGGCATCTCAGAATATAAATTGAAAAATATATCTATTTCTAAACACATTCTGCTCCAACTTGTAATTTTATTATGTTAATCACAGGACTAGTTTCGGAGAGGGTTTTCTGCATCATTTTGTTGTTCGACTGGTTGAACATCAGGTAACTGCCTGTCCCATCTCTCATTGCCTGGTATGCTGTACTTCTTATTGGCTAGTTGTAAGATGTCGTCTATGATTGGTATGTCGAAATTCATCAGCTGATCTTGAGCCTTAATTATGTAAATATTTTCCCACATTGTCAACTCCCAATAATTTTTTGCTGGTTTTAAAAGTTGGATATTTAGGTTAATATTATGATTGCAACACCAAAAGTGGTGAGCTATCAAATATAATCCTGGCTATGACATTGAATTTTTCAATCCTGATTCTATCTCTCAAACAAACAATTTTATTAACAGTAAAATTAGATCACACTCTGTGTGGTGAAGAACACTATACCGCTCGCAAAAGTTAAAGGCATGTGAACGCTGGCCAATGCTCAAGCGGAGCGCTGTTGCTAAGCGTAGTGCATGTACTAGCAGAGGTTCATACATAAGAGCATGTGGGATGCATGTACCACATTTGGCAGCGCTGGTAGGAGGGGCAAGCTCAGGATTTGCTGAGGTCTGCAGTACGGCCTGCCTCCATATGCCTTAAACTTTTCGAAGATTATAACAATGCACTGAAGGTTAGTGATTTAGCCTTTAAATGTGTCTAGTAAATAAAATACTGTACATTTGTTTATGCCAACAAACTTACTGTTGGTGTTTTTAAACACACAAGCCGTGTGTGGGCAAAGTTTGAGAGGTAGAACTGGAACAAATCCCAGTTGTTGCATTGAATTTTTAAGTTCCAGTTCTACCCCTCAAAATACTGTACGTTTACTACAAAACTTGGCCAGTAGGTGCACGACCTGTCTGACACGTACTGCATGGCCTGCCTCTTGGTCACACATGCATGGATGTCAAATCACATTAATAATTATCAGAATAAACACAAACCATTCCTTATCACATGAAATGTTGGAAATGTCTATGTGCATCAATACGTCTATGGCATCTTCTAAGGAAGTTTTTATTTGCACGCCTTAATTCAGCTTCTGTTATAACGTTAATTTCTCTCCTGATATTTTGTTTTAATTTTGTCTTGTGCAAGATGCCTACGAGATTTTCGATATGACTTCTAACATTTTCCCAATTTTGTCTAATTTCTGTTCTGTAAGTACACTGCATTTTACCTTTCTTTTCCTATCATGAATTGATCCTGTCTCCCTGAATTTATTTACAAGCAATTGTCTCTACTCAGAACATGCACGCCAGTAAATTTAGTTTGAAATTGCCTTATGACTTCCCCACATGTGCAAGCACATTGTACATTACCACTCTTTGTTGTACTGTATGCTGCAAGTGATTCATTTTGAAAACACTTCAAGCAAAATTAAACAATTCTAAACACTCCTAACATTTGAGAGGTAGAATAATTACTCCTAATGTTATTCACGTGTGAACTGGACTAGAGCAGCACAGTACACCTACCTAACAGAAGTAAGACTGAAGCACATGTGACGATTAACACGCACGTGCAGGGAAATGTAGTGAAAGTCACATGGGCTGTGAACCTGCCGGCCAAGTTGTGTAGTAAATGAACTGTATAAACAATTAAAAGCACACTAAAGGAATTCTTAATGTTTCAATTTATCTCTATAGAAATGCAAACTTCTGATATTCATCAGAAATAAAAATAAACTAAAATGCCTACATATGTATATTAATAATGTCAAAGTTAACATCAGTAATACTGTTGAGGTTTCAGCAGTAACGTTGTACACAGAACTCAGATGGAAACACATTGAATATATAATATCAAAATGTGACCTTTCTCTAAGAATTGTAAGTTATATAAGGTGAACTTGGTATCCAAGATCATCCAGCCCCCTCTCGTTAAACAACCCAATGTCACAATATAAATCTGATGATTACCCTATTTTGAAAATAAATTTAAACACTATTTTTAAAAAACACTGATGTATTGCACTCACATGACTTTCTCTACTCTTGTACTAATTACTCTTACAAACTCGTATTCCTCTATCTTCTTTGTGTTAGTCAAGATAATCATTTGCAGAAATGATCTAATTTTTTTTATAGGTGCAAGGGTAATATGGGAGTACAGCCTTTGAGCGATAGTCAAATCTTCAAAACTTCATTTGTACATAAATAGTGTGTTTTTAACATCTACATTTTTGTTTAGTAAGATCTTTTCTATCTCTTATGGTTGACCATTTGGTTTATGAAAAAGTCTAGAGTAATTGGAACTACCTGGGCTATAGCTAGAAAATTCAAAATATACATTTCATTTGCTATAAAAATATCTTTAACGCATAGCATATTAATCAAAATCATTAATACTATTTTCGAGAAAATAAAAATGTTCAAAAAATTGTCCATGTATAGGGTAGTTTAGGTTGGAGGAATGTTCTTCAAAATCTTAGTGTCGGATCCTTGAAAGATATTAGACTTAAATACCAACTTCGGTTTTTAGCTGACTTTTCATTTTTGAGTTATGCTGTTCACAGAAAACACATACTTTTTTTGTATTCAGAGGGCCTCAAAACATATATTTCCGGTGAAATCTCAACATCAAATTTTTTGGGTGGAATACAATACTTTCCCTACTTACTATACAAAGTAGAGAAAGAAATAGATTTCCAGAGTGGCAGCATATTGGCTTACTATTGGATATGTATCATTAGTTTTATTGGCAAAGTGAGCACTCTACTCATAAAAACATGCACATGATGGTTCTAAGTTAGTTGCTACTGAGGAAAGGCTTGTGGGAATTTGTTTGAAAACGAAACAACAGATTGGGTACATTTACCAAGTAACTGACTATAGTTTTATCTTTACAGCAGAAGCAGTAGCCCTAAAAATGCTGTAAAATTGATACTAACACCATAAAGCAGGTCATAATTTATAGTGACTTTAAAAGCGTATTGGCAATAACAGATTATCCAAAGAGCAACCCATAGTTCTATTTATGAAATAATGAATCTTTTAACTGAAGCCTCAAGAAAAAATTTAAAAAATATATTTGTATATGTACCATCCCATGCATATATAAAAGGAATTGAATTTGCAGATAAAGAAGCTAAACTTACACCAAGCTCAGGTGTTCAATCAATTTAAGGTGACAGTACTTAAAGAGAATGAAGAAAAAATGGTTAAATATTTAAGAGGTAGAACTGGAACTTAAAAATTCAATGCCACAACTGGGATTTGAACCACAGACCTTCCGCTTGCCGGGCGGACGCTCTAACCACTGAGCTAATTGTGACAAACTGCCAGAATGGCATTAAATTCTCAAGCCAGTTCATATTTCTCCTGGTGGTTAGAGCGTCCTCCCGGCAAGCGGAAGGTCTGTGGTTCAAATCCCAGTTGTGGCATTGAATTTTTAAGTTCCAGTTCTACCTCTTAAACTTTGCCCACACACGGCTTGTGTGTTTAAAAACACCAACAGTAAGTTTGTTGGCATAAATAAAAATAATGGTTAAATATTATTTTGAGAACTATTATAAGCGGAGTTCTGTTCCCTGACTTAACACTATAAAGAATTTTTCTAGAAAAGTAATAGTATTTACAGAATAAGAAATAATTATGTCTCCTTAGGCTCAAGTTTAAGTACCATAGTATAGGCAATAGATAATGTCCCTCTGTAGAAGGGACAGTTGGGTCTGAAATTAAACATAATTTATTAATTTTAAATGTAATAGAAGATTTGTAAACATGGAATTGTAAACTTAAAATTTTGTAATCCTTGAAATGTGATACTTAGAAGTTTATATTGTTTAAATCCTTGTTATTGTGACAAACACAACAAAATCAGGTCCGGTTACTGTTCTATCAGCTTACTGTCTTCCAAAAAATTGTACCACAAATACAGTTTTCTTCTCGTCATCACAGTCTACAGTCCCTCGGGCTATCACAACTCACAACTGTTCTTCCTATAACCTTGCTCTGTCCTTTCATGTCTTTCTTCACTTTCTCTTCTCTCATATACTAAACTGGTGTTACAATAACTCGACGCTTGTTGATCTTTCAATGCACCAACGTAACTTTCATGACAACACACATGCACTGCTGGCTCACAGTCAGCGACACCTGACTGACTCATGACCATAGCTCTAACTCTAAAGCTAAAGTAAAACTCTGTTGCAGCCTCATGGCCTTATATATGGGGATGACATTGTACCAACCTTTCTCAAGATTCACACACACACATGGAAATGACTCGACTAGATGTCTCAAAGGCTCTAGAAGTCTAGAAGAAACACTTTTGTTTCTGCCACTATGATTGTTACACCTTGTACACACAAACAGTTGCAAGAGGCAGCCTGAGCTTGAATGCCTTTTTTTTTTCCTTGCTAGATCGGCATGTGGTGTGAGCAGCCTGCCCCCCCCCCCCCCCCCCCCTTTAGTCCATCCATTGTTGTGCGCTGAGACCGGCGTCACATTATTATGTAAATATCTGGCTGTATATTCTCAAGTTTCTGTCAATAAACTTAATACAGTAATACGAAATAACCATGCAGTGCAGTGTAAAAATATTGGTCAACTGTTTGGACTTAGGTGAAACAAGCCGTCACCTGCCTGCCTCGCTGGGCATCAATTTTAACCTATAAATCAATGACTAAACATTTAACAAAAACATGAAATATTTAAGAGGTAGAACTGGAACTTAAAAATTCAATGCCACAGCTGGAATTTGAACCACAGACCCTCTCAGGACATAAAGTACTGTATGCCCACGACAAGAAGGCTAGAGGGGAATGAAGGGCAGAGGGGGCTTGAACTGTGTATCTACTCAGGTAGCAGATCTGTTTACTAGGAAATGAGTTTATGAGAGTGCATATTTCTAGCTATGGGTGAGTTATACTGTGACAACATTGTGTATTTTAAACGAGCCTAGCATCCTTGTCATACTTGGAAACTAGGCATAAACACCGCGCAGTAAGCACAAAATGATTACGCTACACATTCCTAAGACTTGCCTTCTTGTCCTGGGCATACAGTACTTACAATAGTAAGTCACCATTGGGGTAATTGTCTCTGATGTGAGAGACTGCCTTTGTGGTTTACTGGGAAAAATACGAACTGGTTTGAGAAATTTCAATGTCATTCTGGCAGGTTGTCACAGTAGCTTAATGGTTAGAGCACCCGCCTAGTAAGCGGAGGGTCTGTGGTTCAAATCCCAGCTGTGGCATTGAATTTTTACGTTCCAGTTCTACCTCTCAAACATTGCCCACACACGGTTTGTGTGTTTAAAAACACCAATAGTAAGTTTGTTGGCATAAATAAATAATAATGAAATATTTATTTAAATTTAAAATTAAATATCATATTAGCATAAAAATAACCATTAACATTAATACTAGTTTTAACAATAAATTAATTAAATCAACATCCATTTCAATTTCGAGGATGCAACATTAATATATATAGTAAAAAATGGATTACAAATGAATACAGAAGAAAATGATCTATTTTATTGCCGAAAAAAATGTATATAAGAACAAATAAAAAAATGACAAGTGTCTTTGAAATAAAAAAAATAAGTAGCCTAGAACCATCTACATTTTCGCTTTGATTGGTCACAGTCCCATATCAATATGTTAAGTAGTGTTTGCGTGATTGCACCTCAAAGAAGTCATTTTCATTATATATGTATACATGTAGCAGCTCACCAGTCATTTAGTGTAGTGGTTAGCTTATTGACAGTATGACTTATAGGGTACATATAAATTTAAGTTACGAGGTAGCTTACTGGTTCTTTCTCTTTAGTTTCTTGTTATGCTAACCTAAATAAATACAATTCAAGTAATGGTAGGTGTCTTGTGTGGTAAAAATCGTAACTTTTTTCAATAAAACTGTAGTGCTCTTATAGTAAGAGTAAGAAGCAAAATACATGCAACTGCTGTCAAATGGAACCCTGCCAGCTTCCAAGCATGGCATTACACTGATTATTTTACTTGGGACCCTCCCTTTCAATTACTGCAGACATGTTTAACTGGAGTTGTTGGGATCCTAACTCGCGATGTTTGGCTTTGAATGGATGGCCATGCCATTGTGTATCGCTTTAATGATCATAGCTATTCGAATCACTTCAGCAAAGGTGCCTCCAAAAGGGATATGAAAACTGGTTTAGAAATTGGAGGAAAAACAGCATATGTAGCATCTATAAGAAACGTCAAAAAATGACAAAGGGTCTGTGGGATCCAAAAAATAAGTAGCCTAAGACTGTTTACGAACATTTCTACTTCGAATGATCATAGTCCCATATCGATACATGCTGTAATTTTTGCATGACTGTGCTTTGAAGAAAAGTCAATGGTCATTTACCGGTGTGGTTAGCTTATTCGCAGTGTGACTTATAGGATGCACATAAATTTAAGTTATGAGATACCTTATTGGCAATTGTCTCATGTAATAAAAATATTTTTTTAAGAATAAGTCAGCTTTGAAGTGTGCTATTATACTGATTATTTTATGTGGGTCCTCCACTTCCTTTACCACAGGCACATCTAACTGCAGTTGCTAGGATTTGCACTCGCGATGTTTGGCTTTGAATGGATGGCCAGTCCATTGGGTATTGCTCTAGCTATCATGGCTATTTGAATTACTTTGGCTAAAGTGCCTCCGAAAGGGATATGAAAACTGGTTTAGGAATTAGAGGAATAACTACATGAGCCTAAAAGGCCAATAAAGAGTAACATATATAGGTGGAAAAATGTCTACAAAAACAAATTTAAAAAACAACAAAGGGTCTATGGAATCCAAAACATGAGTAGCCTAGAGCCATCTACAGATCTTTCTGCTTTGAATGGTCATAGTCCCATATCGAGTAGGTGAGTAGTTTTTGCATAATTGCACCTCTAAGAGAAGTCATTTTCATTATGTATATATAGACCAGTCATTTATAAGAAACAGATAAATTTGTTAAGTTTTGAGATACCTTCTTAGCTCTTTCTTTCTAATTTCTTGTTATCCTAACTTAAATAGAATTCAAGTATTTGTAGCTGTCTCATATTGTAAAGTTATTGGATTTTTTCAAGAAAATGTGGTGCTTTTCTCAGAATATCAACAAGTAAAAATCATGCAGCTGCCGTGAAATGTAAACCCCTTACACAAATTGTTTTACATGGGCCCTCCCCTTCCTTTACCACATGCACATTTGACCCGTTGTTGGGATTTAACTCGTGACATTTGGATTTGAATGGCTGTCTAGTACATTCTAATGGTCACGGCTATTCAAATCGGTTCGGCTAAGGCACCTCTAAAATAGATATGAAAACAGGTTTAGGAATTAGTGGAAAAATGGCATATGCGGGCAGGAAAAAAAAAAAAGTATAAAAAACAAATTTAAAAGAATGACAGTCTCCATGGAATTCAAGATATGTTGTTGTTGTTAGCTAATGCTGGATTTCTGACAATGAAGTCATTAATCCTCTTGCTCTACAATATTTTTCACTCATAGAGCAATAGCAGTATAGTAACCGCTTTTAAGAGAGCACCATATTTTTATGTTTTGGCGGTCACATCACTCTCTCACAACCCCCAGAATGTCTGGAGGACCACACCTGTCATTGGTTTACGGGTCTCACCGACCTGACCGGGAGAGTTATCAAAATAAATTCACCGACCATATCCTCTGATTACCAATCAGAGTACGTATTACATGCCATGGCAGGTCAGGAATTCAAGATATAAGTAGCCTATAACCATGCATGGATGTTTCCGCTTCCAATGGTCACAGTCCTGTGTGGATACGTTGAATAGCTTTTGCATGATTGCACCTCAAAGCAAAGTCATTTTTGTTTTATTTATATAGACTACTGCATGGTCAAAGGTGTTTATATTCTATTGGATGAAGAAAATGAAAATCAGCTTTTGTAACACTGTTTCCCCACACATCTTCAATGGTGGTTTTTAATTTATGCAGGAGAAAAGAAACCAGACTTCTTTATCACTTCTGCATGCCTATTTATTTTTTGGATGATTTTTATAATAGTTTATCATTTGACACTTTTTCTGATGTGTATTGTTCAGTATTTTGTAGTAATGAGAATATTTTTATTGAGAAAGCATATCGGTTTCCCTCTATCCAAATAAAATGGTGAATTAAGGTAAAATAATTAAAAATTATTTTCCAAATAAACCTGCCAAGTAAATGCCTAATTTGGCTTTCCTTTGCATTAAAACAGTTAGGATATTTTGTCATACCAGTTAAACACTGCAGAACATAATATTGCAAATGCTTTTCAACTTTGTTTCATAGTATTCATCTGAGGTAACTTTTTTAGAAAGAAGTTTTCCTAGTGTTAAAATTGAATCTTGTGAAGACTGACATGCGTAGTGTGTTGTGAGATACTTGTCTATGCAGAAGTATAGTCATAATATGCATATAACTGGTGAGGTACCCATGTGTTACCAAGGTCCAAGTTGTTAGCAAACATTGTTTGACTAAGTACACTTTGCCTTTATAATTGAAGGAGTTCATTGTGCTTTTCTTGACCAACTTAGCATCTTTTTATTGCTCAAGTATCTTTTTGTTAAATGATGGCTTGAGGTGAATTTTCTTTATTAAATTTATGCATTTTTGTATTTTTGGTTCCTTGTTTCTTTTAAAAGAATTGTCATAATTAGGAATTTTTAACTAATGAAATGGAAATAAGGTAACTGATTTTAAAGGTACTTACAAATATCTGTTTTCTTGCATTAAAAATGTAAATAAACAAATTCTTTGAATATAACCTTCGTCAGATTCTACATCAGAGGTTAGCATGCATATACATGTTTGATTTAGCAAGCAACATGCTTTGGGAAGTGTGCAGAACGCTTGAGGGATGAAAGTGTATCTGACAAAATTAGTGCAGGCTTGAATGAATTCATCCCATAAGGCCTACTTTGCATACCAACAGAGAAATATTTCTACCACACTGAATTTTGGTAGCAAATTATTTATATATTCTAAAGTAAACCATCTGCTGAAAGTGATGTTTGGAAGAATGAAGGCTGTTCCCTGTCTGCAGTAATTTCTTTATATTCTCACCTGTGGTAGCCATCTCTCATCATTCCAAAGAATGAAAGTCGTGAAATGTTCAAATTTTTTCTGTATTGCTACCATGCTGCCAACTGTGGAAGCATAGGTATTTTTGTTAATATTACTATATTTTTCATGTGCCTGATGAGTGGAAGAGAATACTGTCTAATGTTGGCCCTGTTAAAGTAGGTGTGCACATAAATATGGTAGCCGCAAAATTTAATGGTGGCTGATAGTGAACTATTACTATTCTTTTTTCCTGTTGTGTAATTGATATTTATATTATTGGCTTTACAGCATGATTCTATACAGCAGAACAAGGCACGGCAAGCCTATAATTGAATTTAGTATCAATCTGCTATAAAAGTTTTTAATGGTTAACATTAAGTTTCATTGCATTCATTTTGTTTTTATCATTATGAATAATTTCAGAAATATTCCCCAAAAATCAATAATTTTTAGGAGGCCGTTTATGTAAATTCAAAATTTTACACAAGTTTCAACCAAATTTTAAATATGTGAACAAATAGTATATTCTTACATAAAAATTTCAACTCTATAAATAATTTTTTTTTAAAAAAATTGTGCATTTTAAGCTGCATTCTAGATCTTATAATTTTAAACCAATTTTGAAATTGACAAATGTCCAATCTTTTATACATGAAATCTCAACTGTGTGTCTGCAACATCTTGCCTTGTAAGTCATAGATTTTTGTAAGATTTAAAGCTTTCACGGTGCACGTTATTTATTATAGTTTCACGGGCGATCAGCCGTGTGAGGTTTGAAAATATTGAGCTTTCGGCCATTCTAAACTCCATGGCCTTCGTCAGAATGAAATGACCGTTATTTTTCCCGCTCCCCATATATATATACAATGTTAGATGAGAGGGGGTTGCGTTGCCCTGGCCAATGAGCGGGTGACGATTTGTGATTGGGCCTGCTGTTTCGGGCTATGTTTGTCACCGGCCACAGTGTTTTCTTGAGGGTCAGTACTTGGACCAGAATCACTATAGTTGCTGTTGTGAATGTGTTTATAGGATTCCTTGCAAATGTGGTAAAGTGTATGTAGGCCAAACAGGACGCACAATAGAAGAAAGGTGTAAAGAACATCAACGCAATATCAGGCTCCTACAACCAGATAAGTCAGCAGTGGTCGAGCATTGTATAGAGTATGTCCACAAAATAAACTTTGAAGACATCAAAGTTCTGGAGCACACGGATAAATACTGGGACAGAGTCATTAAGGAAGCCATTCAAATCAAACTACATCCAAACAATTACAACAGGGACCGCGGTCTTCAGCTAAGCCCTGCCTGGACATTAGCCATGAAACACATTCACAACAGCAACTATAGTGATTCTGGTCCAAGTACTGACCCTCAAGAAAACACTGTGGCCGGTGACAAACATAGCCCGAAACAGCAGGCCCAATCACAAATCGTCACCCGCTCATTGGCCAGGGCAACGCAACCCCCTCTCATCTAACATTGTATATATATGGGGAGCGGGAAAAATAACGGTCATTTCATTCTGACGAAGGCCATGGAGTTTAGAATGGCCGAAAGCTCAATATTTTCAAACCTCACACGGCTGATCGCCCGTGAAACTATCATAGATTTTTGTTCTAATTTCAACCAAATTCAAAATGTATTGGAAAAATGCTTCTCAAGCTCTTGTATGATTTAAAATCTCTTGATGCAGTGGTTTATGTAAAAATTATAATTTTTGGATATAAACTATCCTTAAGTTTGTACTGATCTCAAAATTCGAATATATCAAATGGTCTTTGAAGTGATATATATATTTTGACTTTATACTTGCAAATTTTACATAAAAAATACAATTTTAGGTACCCGTCATTTTTGCTTGTTTTAACCAAATTTTAAAGTTCCCAAGAAATTTAATTCAAACTGTTGTATGTGCATGCATGTAAAATTTCAATTCCATTAATACAGCAGTTAATTATTGTTTGTGGATGTACAGGAAAATTATTGCTAATATGTGATTTGCAATAGTTATGCATCTGAAAGTGTGCCAAATCTTCCATGAACTATGTTCCGAATGTGCAACTGACTGTAACACAATCACTCTTTTTTAAGGATAATAAAATTCCAGTCTATTTGAAGGTCATATATAGATATACATTCACACATAGATATTTATGTGTGATATTTGGTTTTTAGTATATTTGTGCATAGGGCTCAGATTTTTAGATGTTGAGGAAATATTTATTTTATGTGCTGAAAATGTCCAAAATTGTGCCAAAGAAAATAAAATATTTTTTAAAGATCTGAACAGCTGAGTTAATACAAATGTACATGGTATTCACTAGACATTATTCCTGGAAGGAATACTGTAGAGTTTCAGTATTGACCACAGCTTCCTCAAATTTTTATCCCAAAAGATTGACAATTTCTATGAAGAAATGTCTTGAATTTCGAAAATGATTGCTCCATATCACACAAAGTAAGTCTAGCATAATTATAATGTGGAATGCTGCTCACACTCACATCAATAGTTTCTTTGTGTTGCCCAAACAACACATTTGAAATTTAGGCATTGTGGCCGAGTGGTTAGTGTTCATCTACCACTTAGGCGGCCTGGGTTCAATCCCAGGCACCCACATGTGATATTCGTGGTGGAAGAAGCAGTGTCAGGGTGGGTTTTCTCCAGTTTCCCCTGCCACTCATTCCACTAATTGCTCTTTCTTCACCTTTCCGTTCATCGATTTTGCCTGCATTTCTTATCATCCTCTTCCTCACTATCATATCTGTCACTTGTTGACCACCCACTTCCAGGTCTTCACTCTGTCCGATCCATAGATTCCTCTGTTCCCCGACAAGCGTCTGACTGACTTGACTTGTAAGTCTTAGGGGGTGTAAGTCTTACATAAGGGGAGGGTAATCGGGTAAAGAAAGAAAATGTTAAATCCAATATTATTTTCGAACACTTCTGTGCATTTTCTTTTTAAGTTTTGTACTGCAGGACCAGAAAGAACACTTTCCAGATCCTGAACCACTTGAACTGCTTTTTTCAAGGACATTCCAACTGATTCCAGTTTCTTTATGAAAACCCAGATTTGCAGAAATGTGTGCTAAATCATTTCTTAACACAGTCACTTAAAGTTTCTTGATGAATTTTAATTGAACTGGCATGTTTACATTTTACTTCATTTATGACAGCAGCAAAACCACATTTTTTGCATAGTACTGAACTGTGACCAATCATGTTCTCCAGCAAGTCACCACAGGCACAGGAGGCAGCGGAATGTTTGTATTTTTTATCTGAAAAATTCAATCCTTTTAGGTAACTTGAACACTTTTTTTTGTCTCATTAGAAATCAATTTATCAATGTCAGAATATGGCTCTAAAATTCCTCACATATTCCATGCAATCCATGCATAATACATGCCATATGAATTACTTTAGGACAACTGCAAGTCCTGCTGCTGTTTTTTACTTTCTCTTCTAGTAAATAGGGGACGTATTGTATTCTACCCAAAAATTTGATGTCGAGATTTTACCGGAAATATGTTTTGAGACCCCCTGAATCCATTTTTAGAAAAAGGTCCGTGTGTGTATGTGTCTCTGTCAGTCTGTGTGTCAGTCAGTCTGTGGACAGCATAACTCAAAAACGAAAAGTCCGTTAAAAACCAAAGTTGGTATTTAAGTTTAATGTCTTTCAAGGATGCGACACAAAGATTTTGAAGAAAATAGCCCCACCCTAAACTAACCTTTACATGGAAAATTTTTCAAACATTTTGATTTTCTTGAAAATAGCTCTAAAGATTTTGATTAAAATGCCATATGTTTGAGATATTTTTATGACAAATGAAATGTATATCTTGAATTTTCTGGCTATAGCCCCTGTAGTCATATCTACTCTGGACGACTTTTGCATAACTGATAAACTGTTAGAGATAGACCAAATTATACTATACAAAAAAGTAGATCTTGCTAAAATACACAGTTTGTCTGAATAAATGTTATTGTAAGGTGAACCATTTTGGATATATTCCTTGTTATGTGTGCGAGTTTCAGAAAACTTAAAACTTTCGTAAAATGGATCGTTAATTTTTTTATATGTTAAGTGTGCAAAGAGAACAGAATCTCAAAGCTTTAAAAGATTTGGCTATTGCACAAAGCCTACTGTATTCTAACATTTCCGTTGCACCTACAAGGAAATGAGCAATAAGACAATTTGTACAAATGTTTCTTAACTAACACTAAGAAGATATAGGTATAAAAGTTTGTAAGAATGGTTAGTACAAGAGTAGAGAAAGTCATGTGAGTGCAACACATTTTTTATATATGCTGCAGCATCAGTCAAAAATAATGAAACATTGTCATTGTGCATCATTTGGGCTCAATACCTTTCCGTATTGTTTCATTAAATAATCTGGCAATAGTCACATGGTTTACAGCAGGCATGTCTTGGCAGCTCAGTAGAAAAGGTGACTTTGAAATTTCAGAATCATTTTTCAGTACCCCTACAACATTTCCAATTTTCCTACTGGTAGAACCTGGAATTTCATCTATGCTCACCCGTATTTTTACTTTCTCTACTGGTATTCCACCTTTTTTAACTTGTCATTTATGAAACGCCTTCCCCCAATGTTACTACTGCTGTGAAAAAAGATGGTAATCACTCAGTGCAAGGTCAGGTGAATAAGGTGGATGACTGAAAACATCCAATTGAAACTTTTCAAGTAGGGCTTGAGTTTCACAAGCACCATGCAGGTAAGTGTTATCGTGGAACAGAAAAACTGTTTTGCTCAGCTTTTCACTCTATTTGGTTTCAATCACCCTTCTGAATTTTCTCTGTGCCTCACAGTAGCGAGCAGCTGTCATCGTTTAGCATGGAGCAGGTAGTCAATCAACAGTACTCACTTTGAATGCAATAGCTTCTGCCTTTTTTAATGTTGGTTCATCCTTTCATTTCCACACCTTCAATAAGCGATTGACACAGACAAGAACTGTTAGTCTTGACACAACGTCTTTATGGTACGCACTGCACAATTTGCAATGAATCTCAGTCCCACATTTATTTTTTGTTGTTGAAAAAGAGATTGCAATGTAAACTTTGCATTTGGCGGTACACGTGAGTGGAGTCACTATTGTTACCCCCATTTTAATGTCCAAGCAGTAAAGGTAGGCACCTGCTAATTGTATAGTGTTGCCACTACATACAGATCAAAGTTCTGTGCAACTTTGCCCAACATGCAAATTTAAAAAAATTGTGTAACTTACTTTTGAGACACCCCTCGTAGAAAGTTGTGGATTCAGAAATGGCTAATTGACTTTACAGTTTAATGACCACGTATAAGTATCACAGTATAGACTAGCAGGCTGCAAAGCATGAGCAGATGCTTAATCAAGCACATGGCAGTGGAGGAATTCCCCATTCATATCTTGCAGGCTCATGTAGCTTGAGAAAGGAGGATGTTTATATTTTCTTCCAACTAATGGAATACTATAGTTGACGGATTCGTTCCCAGTCACTGCATGAGGGATTTGCAGTGGATGAAGTGGCGCTAGGACGGGTTTCCTCTGGGTTCTCTGGTTTTCCCTGCCATCTCATTCCATGGGTGCTTCATCTTCATTCCATGTATCATCAGTAGAGTCTGGATTTTTATGTAATATCAAGGTGCGAAATATGTACATATTTATGTAACAAAAAAACATCAAAATATGTAATGAAATATGTAATATCAACAAAATATGTAAAATTATGTAATAATCTAAATGCTGAGATTACAATCTCAAATCTATATGCAGACTGCAAATTATCCAGAATTTTGTAATTTGATGGGTCTGTAAGTACATAAATTAATTACAATGAGTTAAAATGTACTAAATATAGATTTAATTATAGGGAAAATGTTTTGTTGTATGCAGAATTTGCCTAAAATTTATTTTCAAGTAGGTAATCACGAAATAAAAATGTGTTTTGGATTATGTTTATTAAACTTACTCATTTCACATAATTGTTTTACTTAAATAATGTTGAAGCAGTGTTAAAATACTGAACCAATTTATCAATGAGTGAAACAATGAATTCAAAATAATTAAATTTTATAATGAAGATGCATTTTCAGTTTTATACCTCTTGACATACAATGAACAACCAGGCATTTTCATTTTGAGTCTTTTGCTTCTTTCAACGTATAGTGAATAACCATATACTTCTCCATATTTTTAGGGGTCATTGTTTGTGTCCAATCAGATAAAATGTTCTTTTAAGCAGAGAAGCTTCTCCCCAAGTAATAATAGGAGCATATTTTAGTTTAGGAATCTGATTTGCAGAGAAATGTTTTGATAAATTGACATTGTCACCATTTAGCAGTTTAGACATGGACACGAGCGTAGAGTACCCTGGATTCCTGTTTAGCACAGCTTTGAATTTTTCACCTACCTTCCTTCCTGCAACTACACTAAGCTTCTGTGATGCACGTTCCATTAAGTCCATAGATTCGTGAAGAAGGGAACCTGATGTCTTGATGGTGCTAGGCAACCAGCCGAAGTTACTCTTGATGTAAACACAGGAGCTTGCCACTTTCGGATCTTTAAAGATGTCCTGAGATTCACGTATGGAAACAGCTACTTCTCAAGAGAATATGTTCACCACTGACTGGACTCCTTCAAAATGTTTACAATAAAAGTTCACAGCTTCTAACAACGTACTCCATCTTTGCCTCAGGAGGGAAAGGGACATGTTGGAGATGATTTTTATAGCACTGAATTCTGTGTGCTGCTTTCATGAAGACCTTTTTTGTTGCTGATATAAACTTATTCACACAGGGAAAATTACTTCTTGCTACTTCAGCAACACGTTGCAATGCATGGGCCAAGCAGGTACATTCGGGTAGAAAACCTTAAGGGCAGTAACAGCTTTAATCATGTATGCTGCGGCATCTGAACCTTTTCCTCACACACACCCTCTGGCCACAGAATCTTCATCCCATCATTTACGAATCTTGCAATTGTAGAATGATTTGTTTGTTCCAACACCTTGAAGCAGATTAGAAGAACTTTCGGAATCTAGTTTTCCTACTGCTAAATTTGCTATGTACCGACCCATGTCATCTGTAGTTTCATCGATGGCAAACCAAATACAGGAGTCTCCAATTCATTCCGTATATGAGCAACTGCTTCTCCATAACACATATGAAAATACTTTTTCCTCAGTGGATTTGTCTGGAATAACTTTCTTGCAATATTTTTTAGAAAGGAGCGAAATTGAGGAATTTGAAGTTAATGCCACTAAATATTAGCTGCAACCATTGCACTGCACAGGTCTTTAAAAAAATCATTTCCGGACAGTTCCTGCTGCATTTGTGCCAACAGAACTTGCTTTCTAGAAGACTAGGTGTTTGTTGCGTATGTGAAGAACACTTTTGATATGTTGTTCCAATTGAGATTTCATGGAACAGCGAATTCTTTTACCTCATGCTTGACAGATTATTACTTTTCCATCGGTTGTAAAGGCGCTATCTAATTTCACCCATGAATACAACTTGCAGGATAGCGAGGACGCAACTGGTGCCATTTTACTAAGACTTGCAAGAAACTAACTGCAGTATTATAGCCTCACTATATTGATGGTTGTCCAGCGGCTCACTTTGTTTCCTCGCAGCTATTATAATATTACAAGATGCCAACTACTGTGACAATGGTCACAATGGTAACAATCAATTTCTCCAGTTCTTGTAAATGCCCATATCGCTACGAGAAACGTGACACTGGAGGTCAACATTGTCGAGCGGCACCTGCTTTGATATAAACGGACAACAATCAGAATGAGGCGAGGCAGTTATCGCATTCTTAATTTAACTTGCATCCTATTTCGCAGATTGATTTTTGTTGCTTTCAGCAAAACTTGTGAAAACAGTAGTTTATAATGTGACTACAATATTTTTTTTAAAAAGAACAAAATTGTAACGAAACCCAGAAAATATGTACGTTTTATGTAACATCGTTAAAATATGTAAAAATATGTAAAATAAAAATTTGTAAGGGAGTCTCAAATGACGTAATTTGCCAACATTTTTACTTCTCATTGAAATATTATGCAGGATTTAAAATATGTAATTACATAAAAATCTGGGCTCTAATCATCAGTGTCACCGCCTATGGTGCTGTATGTAGTAAAAGTGGGCATTAAACACAACAGTAACAGCTATAGTTGACGTCAGTTGTGGCAACAACAAATAACACATTGAGACATTTGGTCTGTGACATTTAAGAAGTTGGATGTTGGCTTGTTAAAATAATTCCGCTGCTGTTTTTATGCGACTATGTAAATATATGAAAACATTTTTAAAAGGTTTCCTTTAAGTGATTTTCATGTAATTTATATATATTGAATATATTTATTTATATTAAAAAATCGGAGAATATTCATTTTTATGTGCAATAGAACTTTAAATATTTGAGTAGGCGTAGGCTTTCACGGCCAGTATTCGAAATTCTAGAATTTAAATATTTGCTTTGGTGTGAATATCCATAACATTAAACTCAGTTTCAAGTTTGTATTTGGAAGGAAACAAATTATGTATTTTCCAAAAACTCAGACCCTTATGCCTGCAAAACCTCTAGACATTAGCAATTATAATTGTCTTATATGAAAGAATATTGGTAGATATGTTTTGGATGCCTCAGGTTTTGAGTTTCACCATAGTGCCTCATGTTAAAAGGAAAGAGTTTAAATGTAATGCAGGAATAATGCTTCTGTCTCTCTAAGTCAAGTTACTTGATTCAGGTTTTTATTTGGGATTTTCCCCTTAGTCTTTAGAATGTAATTGTAATGCTTTGTATTCCCCGAGCTCATTTGCAAATCATACGTGACCTGTCCCTTTAAAAGGTGTAAAATAATCTGACATGTAACATATGGTTTTCTCTACCCATTATCAATTTGAGATACTCTCCAGATTTTAGAAAATCCCCTCTGCAGTAACCTTTACAGGACAAATTTCATGTTTTGCTCATGTTCTTAATTTTTTTCTCTCAAAGATGGCTCTATCAATTTTGATTCAAATATCATGAAGTTTAAGATATTTACCTAATAAAATGTATGCTTGGAATTATCTGCAAACAGCATGTGAAATAGAGCTGTCAAGGACTTATGGTTTGTTTGATGTGATACATAATGAAATTCATTTGTTTCTTTGAGCTCAACTTGTTCAAACAGCAATGAACTTAACGAACTATGGTTGTGCTTCTGCTTCATATGTACTCTCATAGGAAACAAGTATTTGCTCATTCGATGGTCCACACCATAGATTTGTTTCATGCGTATTGCTTCACATTGCAATAGCATGGGCCAACTTATTCCATTTTGTGCTCTATTTCTCTGTTGTTGAGGTTAAAATTTCTCTCACTATATAATTATACACAGACTCCATTTTCTCACCTTTTCATCCTAAGAAAAACATGCATTAAAATATATAAAATACACACAATTTTTTGTACTACTTCGTTCAGAATTTCTCTGGGAAGAAAGAACAACTGTCATGTGTTTAAGTGTGAGACACATTTTTTAAAGTAAGTACTGTTTAAATATTTCGCCACTGGAGCGCTGCAGCCGAGATTTTGAGCATGTGCAATGTCTTCCTCCATTCATTAGGAAGCCATGTGTAGCTGTGAGCAATTCTTCGAGCATTTCAAAATGTTCAGAACGGTCAGATGATCTGCTGACTATGAAGTCAGATCAGTGATTCATTTTTTGAATACGAGAAATGTTGTTAGGTTTATGGGGAAACAATGAGTGACAATGCCCAGCCACGTACAGCCAAATCTCTAAACTCAAGATCTGATTGCATCATTTGGTTGGGAAAGATTTGACCATTCCCCCTACAGACCGATTTGGCACCCAGGAATTTTCATCTGTTTCGTCTCAAGAAATTCCTTGATGGAAAAGTTGTCTATGGGCAGAATAAACATTATTATTATTATTATTATTATTATTATTATTATTATTATTATTATTATTATTATTATTATTATTATTATTATTATTATTATTATTATTATTATTATTATTATTATTATTATTATTATTATTATTATTATTATTATTGTTATTGTTATTGTTATTATTATTATTATTATTGTTATTGTTATTGTTGTTGTTGTTGTTATTATTATTAATTTTTTTTTCTCTTTTTTTTTTCAACCACAATCATGTTAAAAAAAGTGCAGACCTGGCATTTATCACAGGCAGCATCATTCTTTGATCAAGGCTTGCTAGAACTGGTTTCCCATTACAATAAGTGGCTAAATAAGGCTGGTAATTAAATGTGGAAGGTTTTAGTACTCTTTACATTAGCTTGCTTTTATACCCTAATCTAATTTCATCAGAACATTAGGCAAAAATCAAGGCAAGCATAAGAGAAAAATAACAAAATAATCTAAATCTTTTATTGCCTTCCTTCCTTCATCTGGCTTCCGAATTTCTATTCCATAGGTCATTCTATTTTCCAGTATTAAACCACATTCTCTAACCATTTTAGTTGCATTATGTAGACACAGTCCTGTGAATGTTACACAACAAATTTTTTAATTCACCATACATGTACTATGTGGTGGTTTTACTGTTTTAAGATGTTCACTTTTTTAATAAGGGGAAGTTTCAATATAAAATATAAGCTTTTGATACATTTGAATATGAACTGCCTTGGAAATTAATGAATAAAGGCTAACTCTAAACTACTTCTGTGATTGCATGCTGGTATTTCATTGGTTGAATTTTTCTATATAGATGTATAGATGTGATATTTCAAGGCTTTTTCTTTCTTTTTCTGTAGCAAAATATCCTCAGATCAAAAAACTGTTTGGCTATGATCCAAATTTCAAATGGGTTGTCACTGGAATGGTGCTAGTACAATTTGCAATGATGTTTGTTATGAAGGATCAGTCATGGCCAATGATATTTTTGGTTGCATACTGCTTCGGAGGAATTATAAATCATTCTTTAATGCTGGGTAAGCCTTATTTTTATTTTATCTCTGTTTTGTCAGCTTTTGAATTATAATGACTTCAAATGTGAATGATTCCTTTAGTTTCCTGTTGCTGGACATGAATTGTATTATTCACACACTGTTACAGTTAATTAACAATGAAGTGAAGGCTATGTACAAAGCAGGATGTTTAATGACATAAATTAAATGTTAATTGTGATTTTCAGCAATTCATGAAATTTCACACAATTTGGCATTTGGACATGCCCGACCATTGGCTAACAAGCTTCTAGGGTTCTTTGTGAATTTACCAATAGGAATTCCGTTTTCAATCAGCTTTAAAAAATATCATTTGGAGCACCACAGGGTATGTATTTACTGTATTCATGAAAGTCAAAAGTTTTATTTTCATTCTAAAGGCAGGAAAATTGTAATATTTTGTACCTTTGCAGAGTATACCTCTGTCTGTACCATGTTTTTAATGAGGTTGTTAAGAACCAGTGATAATGAAGTATGCTTTTGAAAAGGGTTTGAATTTTTTTGACTTCTCCCATTGCCTGCAATTATTTTAGTACTGTTGTAGGTCGAAACTTGCCTTTTTTGGAAGTGGTAATTTTTATTTATCATTTTTCCTTTGTTGTCTGAAAATTTGAGCAGAATAATGTAATCAAAGTAATTATACCATAATGTGGTATTTTAGAAAAAGCTTTGTTTCTTGCAGCTTACACTTTTCATTTATGTTCATTTTTTTAAGAAACCGTTGTCAGTCAGTGAATATTTCAGATAATTTATCCAACCTGTTAATTATGTTTAACCTTCAGAAGTAGTCATCAAAGAGTACTAACAAGTGATATGCTGAAATCAGCTTTTAAATTTTTTTTAAATAAAAAATTGTATTTAAAAAAAAAACCTGAATTGTTCACTATATGCAACTAAGTTAAAGGGAGCGCTTAATTTATAGTCAAGACAAGTTATTTCAGCAATCATCTATTTTATGTAAGTTTTTGCCTATCCAAGGTAGCCCTGGTTCACATTAACTCAGATTCTGTAATTGAGTTCACGATCCTTAAATTACACATAAAAATCACTGGTTCCCTTCTATATGATTAGCTAGTTGGTGTGCAATGAGGGGCTAATCTACTAAGTACCTCGAGTATTTTTTAAGTTAAATAATACTCTAAGTGATTAGAACTGAAAGATTTTGGTCACATGACAAGATCTTTTTTTAATCTTGTGTAGCTCACGAGGGAGCCCTGTGACATTGCCAGTTTAATTCCTTGAGACATTTTCACAGGGCTTGGTGAATAGTATAAACTACCATGTTATTTTTGCAAATGCTTGGAACATCCATTCAGAGTTTGTAGTACCACAGTGAGAGCTGGAGTTGAAATTTGTCTAACACATTCTTGAACACAATTTTGATATATATTTTGTGACAAGTAGTCAGATGGGCTATATGCATGTCATAACTTATTGTGCTTTTCAAATGGGAAGGGTTCTGATCTGCAGCCAATGAGATGCATTTACATGCACAGTATGGCAATCTCATTACCCCACTCTTCATATTTCTTGGCACACGTCAAGCCCTGCTTAAGGGGAAAGCAATATGACAACCCAGCATAACTCCAATTGGTTACCGGCCTGTAGACGCTCAAGGACAAACTCCTCATTTGAAAAGCATATTAGAACAGTATTTGGGGACCTTTACTGATTGTAAATAAGGCTATATATTTTTAAGATAAACATCCTTGCATGCAGATTTGCTACTTGCTTTTTGTATCTAATATATACCTCAAGCTTTCTTGCAATTAATTTACATTGCCGAAAGAAATACATAAAAAGTAGCTGGCAGTAACAGGTGGTTTTTGGTGGAATTATTTTGATTTGCAGATTTGTTGTCTAAAAAAACTTTAGTAATGTGGCATCTGTTTAACCTGGCCATGAATCAGAGATTTTTCATGAAGTATTTATTTTAAGACGATTATGTCCATGTAGTTCACATTTTACTGCTGCTACTACTACAATTGTATACAGTGTTGACTAGTATGTTTCATCTAATGGTGTCCTGTCATATTACCAAATCGTAGTTGTCAAGCTTGGTGGCTAAATTACTGTACCCATGCTAGCATTAGAATATGCCCTTCTCAAAAGTTCAAATACATCACTGGTGAATGTTAAGCTCATATGTGCCAGGTACCAGCAATGCAGTGGAACTTATCAAAAGAAATGTCAATTGACAAGTATTCCAAACATTGGTGAAACTTTGGAGGCAACACGTAGGAGCCTGATATTATTTACTAGGTGTTGTGCAAGTTTCATTGGTATTTGAAGCGGTAATATCGGAGCATTCCCTTTCAGAGCATGCATGGTATAGCACTCTTGGATTTTAAAAGTACTCTAGATGTACATGTATTAGATTATATGGTAACTTTCTTGCAACCCTTATCTCCGTTCTTTCCTCGCCATCTAGCAGAACTCCAAGCCACCATTTTCTGCTCAAAGATGCATTGGTGTTATTCATTTGTGGTGAGATGACTTGCAACAGTAAACATTGTGCATCTGGTGGTGGTTTGAAAAGAAGTATGTTTATTTGCAAAGTTTACTTAAAACCCGAATCTGCAAACCATGTGCACAGGAAGTTGAAACGTTTTCAAACCCGTTTCACTTGCAAGAAAAAGTCTACATGCAATCGTTAATAAATTTGAAGCTTCAGGTTCCAAGTTAGACAAGAAACACTCTAGAGGAAGATCAGTTTTAATAAAAAGTAGATATGTGTCAATTTAAAGCAATTGTCTTAAAAATTGCTGAACAAATTAACTCAGCAAACAATAGTCTTGTGTTAAAGTTCTCTTAAAACTGAAATGCTATCCCTAGTATAGGCATTGAAATAAAACGATCCCAGTACATAAGTGAATTACTGCAATTGGTTTTTCTGATATGTACAAAGTGGTTTCATTTGCCCAGAGCTTTTGTTTTCCTTTGATGAATCTTGGCTTTGCCTAAATGGACACTTCAATACTTGCAACAGTCAATTTTGAGCTTCAGAAAAACCTGTGCTATTGCACAAAATGTCTCACTCTGACATGAAAATTGAAATGCAATAAGTGCTAGAAGAATAAAAGGGCCCATTTTTTGTAATGAAACAATATAGAACAATATTAGAGAGTAATTTTAACATTTTTTGATCACTTGACAGAAGAAAAATCATGGTTGGTTCCAACAAGATTCTGTAACAGCACATATGGCTGCTGAATCATTGAATGAAATGAGAGATTTCAAAGTTTTGATTTGTGGCCCCCTTATTCTCTGATCTAGTGAGCTGCAATTTTTATTTGTATGGTTCTTTGAAAGCTAATGTATCATTTTGATCCTTGTATACTAAGAAATTCATTAATTGCATTGTACAAGAAGTTGAAATGATTCCTGCTGCCGAGCTTAGTCCAGTAAGCAGTAATACTTGTACAAGATATGCTTGCCTGTTTGAAAGCCGAAGGCTATTTATAGGAACTAGTATAAGTTAAGAATTATAGTGTGCCTCTGCCTACATCATTTCCACGGCAACTCTCGCTTCTCTTGTGCAGTGGAGAGCATGGGCTACCATGTGATTATAATGGTTATATATATATATATATATATATATATATATATATATATATATATATATATATATATATATATATATATATATCCCTTTAATACATATGTGTTTCATAAGCTAAAATTATTTTAAGTAATCAGTGTAGAACTCTTATGTGATCACAAAGTTTTATATTATGTATGGTATTTATATTTATCTTCAGTGTAGAAATGAAAGTAAACAAATATTGAAGTTACTAAGGATTCATATGATCATAGTTCCACTTTAAGGATTCTCATTTAATGGTGTGCAAGACATTCTACTGTTGAGACATTTTAAGGCTGTCTTGCCTGTATATACACATTATCAACTTTCATCTAGTAACTTTATATTCTCTGTATAATTTTTAGAATAGCTTTTGTTAGTAAAGTGGTGAATTTCTTTCATTTTAGTACCAAGGTGATGAAAAAATGGATACAGATATTCCAACTTACTTAGAAGCAAAATTGTTTTGTAACACATTTGGTAAATTCTGTTGGGTGTTACTTCAGCCATTCTTCTATGCTCTGCGTCCAGTGATAACTTATCCTAAGACGCCAACGAGATTGGAAATTGTTAACGTTGTGATACAGTTGATATTTGATGGACTAGTGTATTATTACCTTGGTAAGTAACATTCAAAATGTCTTCCATTAATGTAAAAATATTTGTGGCTAAACTGTACTTAATGATTAAGTGTGGTATTTATGAACTCAGGAAATTATCTTCTTGGATTTGCAATGCATTTGTCATTATAATACTTTAGGTTTTCTTACTTTTAATCATAAAAAACTAAAGATATTTTTGTAAAATAGAGTACTCTTTAGTCTTCTATAGCAATATGTTACAGTATATCTCTTATAGCACACGTAATATATGAAGTTTTAATGTTTAAGGGCATGGCATTGTGCCTTTATTTTTTAAAGTGATAGTTATATGTCCTTAAGATTTCAGTTTTATTTTTGTAATTAATGTGATATGGAGGTGAGGTGCCTTGGTTACTATTTGTCCAGACCCCAGTCACAAAATAGTGTTATTCCATTTCTATCCCTTAAAATCGTTTCCTTCCCTGTATTGCTTCCATCTCTTCTCTCCCTCATATTGGAGGGAGAGCACAAGCCAGCCCAGTTCAGATTTCTTATTCACGTTGCCAATTCTCTATAAGTATGGTGACACAGATTATCAAGACCAGTGTAGTTAAAGAGATATAATTCTGCGAAACAAAAACATGATGGCCAGTGCCTGATTCTTATATATCAGGCAACATAAAGAGCAGCTGTAGTGTCAGGTGGGACTTGTTATAATTTGCTTTGTAAAATTCTCTGTGAAAATTTGGCAACACTGTTATATCTACATGTCATATGGTTCAAGACCACTGGTGCTAGTAGAAGGAAGTAAGGGAATGCAATAGTGGTATCTTATCCAGTGAAGGATGGTTGTGACTATATGTCGTAATATTTTATAAATTTGTGTTAAGAACTGAAATGGCAGATTTTTCAAAAGTAGAGGATTTTGAATTGTCATACACAGAATTTACCAAAGAAGACAACACACTTGGAGTATATCTTGCCCATAATGCCAAAGAAATAACAAGCCAAGAAGAAATACAACCTGGTAGAGAAGCAACTAAGGAGCAACAGTTGGAGAATGTTGTGAAGTGAGGGTGCAGACCACTCTGCCAGAAGAGCTACAGTAAAGTAGAACGATAAAGTGGAATTGAAGTCAGGTGAGCCTCAGGGATAAAATGTGATGACATCAGATACTTTGACAGCCAATGAAATTATGGTGAACTTGTTAGACCTGTATTCTCTCAAGCTTCCACGGCCATCGTTTAAAATATCTTGGCTATCCGGTTGTTGCCGCGTCAAATTATAAAATGCCGACGTTTCGACCATCTTGTCGTGGTCGTTATCACAGGCAAGATGGTCGAAACGTCGGCATTTTATAATTTGACGCGGCAACAACCGGATAGCCAAGATATTTTAAACGATGGCCGTGGAAGCTTGAGAGAATACATTATAAATCTCTACGGTGAGAAAACGTTTCGGCGGACAAGGGAATTCTCTGGACTGCGGGAAAAGAGAGGCCGTAAACTATGTAATTTGGCCTTTTTATTACGTTGCAGAGACCAAAAGGTTTTACCAAAATTCGTACAGATTAGACATCAGGCAAGATCGCCGAAGATAAATCGCATTTTAGAACGAACAGAAAAAGCGCTATTACACGAGAGAATTAGGGAAACAAGAAGGGAATTGGCAATGGTGGAAATGAAGCTTTTTAGATGTCACCTGGAGTTGTCCCGCACACTGAACGCGGACCTATGGAAGAGATTAGATAATATTTCGGCTGATCATACCACTAGGACTCAGGATGCTAACAGAAAGAAACAAAAGGCAAAGTTCGACAAATTGGCCGCCACAAAAAACAAACCATGTGCACCACAGCTTAATACAATCATAAATGTATCAGGAGAGCCACTAGACAATGATACGTTGGCTGTCCTCTCCAAAGGTCTAAATTTCGCTATAACACCCAAGCAGATACCGACAGATGACATCATAGCCAGTGTAGAAGATGTATTAATTGGAATCCCAGAAGAACGGGCTGATCATATACGCATCGAAACAGCAAGAATCCTCTCGCATCATAAAGTACCTCGCCAGAATTTATCTAGAATAGAACGTCAGGCACTATTTAACATTAAGCAACGTGAAGATCTGGTTATTTTGAAGGCGGACAAGGGCAATGCTACGGTTGTAATGAAGTCTCAAGACTATCACCAGAAAGTTAAAGCACTGCTTCAAGAGGATACATATGTACCACTTCCAAAAAATCCATTGGCCAAAATTCGCCGGGAGGCTAGTGCTCTAATCAACAGAGCAACTTCAATAGAAAAACAATTCAAACCGAGGCTAAAAAGAAATAACTACAACGTACCTAGATTGTATGGTCTCCCGAAAGTACACAAGCCGGGGATCCCACTTAGGCCCATAGTGAGCGCTATAAATTCCCCTACGCATTCTCTAGCACGATTTCTAGCAGATAAATTAAGACCTCTAACCGAGGACATTAAGTCCAACGTAAGAAACTCCACTGAATTTATCAACATAATTCAGCGCCTCCATTTGAAGAAATCTGACTTGTTAGTCAGTTTTGACGTAACATCCCTCTTCACAAAGGTGCCCGTGGACGAGGCAGTGGAAGTAGTGCGCCAAAAACTCAGATCACGCGATCTTCCAGAGGAGTGGGCCGATCTATCTGCTTTCTGTTTAAAATCCACCTTTTTTCAATATAAGGGAGATTTCTTCAAACAAACTCAAGGGGCAGCCATGGGGTCACCACTCTCACCAGTTATAGCCAACATATTCATGGAAGCCTTTGAGCAAACGTTTTTGGATAATGCCACAATAGGACCCAGTGTGTGGATAAGATACGTAGATGACACATTTGTAGTTTGGCCACATGGACGTAACAGTTTGAACTTGTTCTTTGACCAACTAAACAAAAGCCATCCGCAGATAAAATTCACCATGGAGTTGGAAAAAAATGGTGAACTTCCATTCTTAGATGTGCTGGTTATTAGACGAAAAAATGGCACTTTGGGACATTCAGTATACAGAAAAACAACACATACTAATCTCTATCTTCATGCAGAATCCCATCACCACCCCGCAACCAAAAAGGGAATTTTAAAAACTTTGGCCTTACGAGCAAAAAGAGTTTGCGACTCTTCTAGTTTGGAACAAGAAAAGAAAAATCTGTGTGAAGTCCTACATGCCAATGGTTACAAAAAGAAGGATATCTTTCGGGCCTGGAAAACAGCAGTATCAAAACAGGAAGACAAGGAAAAGAAGAAAAAATCAGACAAACAAAAATTTGCAGTACTCCCATATGTAGAAGGAGTAACAGACCGAATAGGGAAATTATTAAAACAAGCGGATATTAAGTTGGCATACAAAGCACCCACTAAACTGCAAGATTTACTGGTTAACGTAAAAGATAAAGTTCCACCACTTAACAAACCCGGTGTTTATGAAATACCGTGTAACTGTGGCAAATCATATATTGGTGAGACTGGTCGAACTGTGAAAGAACGATTACAAGAGCACATACGTCAGTGCAAACAAAATGATATTGAAAAATCGGCGGTCGCGTTACATGCTTACGAAACCAAACACACAATACTGTTTGATCAGACCAAGATAGTAACCAGTGAAAACAGATGGCGACCCAGAAAAATTAAAGAGGCCTTAGAAATTTCCCGTTGTCCTAAGAATTTTAATAATAATGGTGGCATGCACATTAACAAACTTTGGTTTACGGCCATGGGTAGAACAAAACACAAGAACACCACGTCATTTGTGCCGCAGTGTAATGATTCTATGGCAGTGCCACAGTGTAATGATTCTATGGCAGTGACGTAGCAATGCAGAAGGACTGCCGCAATGCAGAGACTGCCCAGCCTATCAGGGCTCACCATTTACCCACCTTTCACCTGTTTGCCAGTATATAAGTTGACTAGCTGCTACATAGCGGCGCAGTTTGCCTGTGATAACGACCACGACAAGATGGTCGAAACGTCGGCATTTTATAATTTGACGCGGCAACAACCGGATAGCCAAGATATTTTTTTTTGTTAGACCTGTGTATGTTGTGAATGGAGATTTTCCAGAAGTAGCATTTGAGCTGGATGAAAGTTAACAAATTAATGGTAAAAGAGTTTTAAAAACCATTTATTTGAATGCTGTAAAGAAGAAAATAAACTTTAAATTAAATCAAATCCATTGATTTATTACACTTCACAACTTATATTATCTTATATATTTAAACGAGCAATTCTAGTATATAAATATATTCTGTGCAACTTGGAGATAGCTCTAACGATTTTAGATCAAATTTTGTATTCAGATAGGGTTTTGCTGTCATTCCTGAAAAAATGTGATTTAACATGTAGCAGTCACAATTACTTTACTTTGGCCATAATTTCTCCGTCAATGGGCATATTCCAGCAAACAAGCCAGAATATTAAAGGTCTCGTCAAGAGCTTTCGGAAAACCTAAAGAAAGTTGACTTAGCTGTCTTAGTCTACGTGTAACAATCACAATTAGTTGAAACCTTATTTTGGCCATAATTTCTCTGCTAATGGGCCAATTTCAACAAAAAAGTCAGGATATTAAAGGTCTCGTCACAGAAACGGGTCCAACAATTAGGATGAAGATTTATATTTAGTTAGCATTTTGCTTTTCAAAAGTATCTTCTCCCAAAAAAACACAAAGAAAAGGAAGAGAAAAGAATGGCCGAGTGAAGCTCAGTCGCCCAGGTACTATATATGATGTTATATGATGTAAAAGCTTGTCGCAAGATTTACATATTTTATAAAAAACATGTTTTTTCTTGGAATTACTTATATCAAGATCAAGTTACATATTGTATTCTTCTTTATCTACACAGGTAAATCTTGCAACAAGCTTTTATATCATATAAATTGTTGTTGTTTTCTAGTGCCTTGCATCTGGCAATGAAGCCATTAGCATTCGTGCTTTCCAATACTTTTGAACTGTAGTTTCTTCTGATCTTAATGCTTCACAGGTCTTCAAGTGGTCTTCGTTCATTTCTGCTGGATCGTTACACAGGACACACATTGGTGAGGCTGAGATACCTATTCTGTAGAGATGACTTGCTAAGCAGTCGTGATTTGTCAATAGTCGGAAGGCTGCAACCGCTGTTTTCCTTGGCCTCTGGGGGATTATATCTGGGTTGGAAAGTAGTGTACCTAATCCATTTTTTATCTTTGGCATTTGTTTCTATTTCTTGCAGGTATGAATGAGAAAATTTTTTAATGATCAAGCGTTTTATTGAGGAATATGAGAAATTGAATTTAGACTTTTGTTTTATTGTCGTGCCTTTCTTTGCAAGTGAGTCTGCAGCTTCGTTCCCCATGACTCCACAGTGTGCTGGAATCCATTGGAGATGAACAGTCTTAACTTTTTGGAGTTGTGTTAACATTTTGTAGCATTCTCTAATTTTTGTTGACTTCTTTGTAGTATTTGAACATATTCCCTGAATTGCAGCTTTAGAATCCGAAAGAATTACTGCCTTGTTGAATTTATTTAAGGGAAGATCTAATAATTGTCGGAGAGCAATGTGTATAGCCTCTATTTCTCCATCATAATTTGTTGTGTCTCTGCCAACAGAATGATAAAAGGAAAAATGTGAACACGTAACTCCAGCTCCAGCAAAGTTTTCCTTGGAGGATCCATCAGTATATATGTGCAGCCATTCTTCTGTGGGATACCTAGTATTGATTGTTTCCAGAGCTAGAAGTATTTGTATTTCTGTTGGTGTGTCTGATTTACTTATTTCCTCTCTTAATTCCAAACTGAAGGTAGGTTGCAATAATTCCAATGGATTTTCTCTTATAAGTAGATTTTCTCTGGTGTTAGGAATGTTCAATTTGGATTTAATCTGTGTTACCTTTTCTAGGAAACTACTATGAGTTTTAAGGATTGAAGGGGGGAGGTTCTCTTCTGTCCATTTAGAGTTTGGCAGTCGTAACATTTTCTCATGTTGGAGCAATGCTTGTTCTTCTATTTCTGTTGTTATTGATGGGGTCCGTGTCAAGGCAAGCATGGCATCAATAGGTGTGGATTTAACTGCTCCAGTGATTAGGCGAAGAGCCTGATTTTGTATTTGTTCAAGTTTATTGATGTTAGCATTTGCTGCTGTTATTAAAGCTTCAGAACATGATACCGAAATTTAGATTTCCGATCGAATGGGCTTTTGAGAAAGACACGTTTTAATTTAATTGCCGGATGTGAGATTTGCGATAAGTGTTAAGTAATAACATAAATAGATGATAGAGCAGGAAGTGTTGTAAGGTGAGCAAGATATGAGTAAATAATAGTCGTTAAATTTGTAGGATAAACACATTATTGGTTTGAAATTAGCGAGTCATGACGTCATACTACATAGTTTAAATACACGTTCGAAAGTCAGGTCTGAAAACCTTAAAAGTCGCGCGATATATTTAATAAAATATAAAGTAAACATCGTTTAATCCTAAAAAGGTAATTATATATTCGAAATTCATAAAAGAACATGTTATAATAGAAAGGGACATTTCTAAATTGCGGGAAAAGGAAATAGCATTTTGGATACGAGGCTTTCTTGGATGACGTCATGACATTCAAATTGGAAGAGAACGTTTTTCTTAGCGTGGGTAAGAGAGAAAGCGTCTAGTGACTACTCAACCAGAGACCAGTACGGGAGGTTGTGCTGTACGGACGTGAGCGCGATTCCTCTACATATAGAGTCGGCATAGCTCCCGAAAATATTTAATACGCAATAAATAATATATAAAGTTGTTCTTGGGTTGTCCATCACACTTACGCAAACCCGAGATAAAAGTAAGAGATCTCAAGCTGACTAGCCGGAGCGAAACACATCAAAGGGCAACACCACGTCACCAACGACATTTAAGCATCAACGGCCGATACAGCGATAAATCAAGAAGCGAAGAAGAATAAATTTAGCTTCAAATGGCATCCCAACGTGTGGCGTCGAAAGAATGGACCAACCCCAAGACGACCAAGCCAGCATAGAACCAGCAAACAAGAAGGTGATCCAACGTGTGGCGTCGAAAGAATGGACCAACCCCAAGACGACCAGATCAGCATCGAGCCAGCAGACAAGAAGGTGCCCAGCGTGTAAACATCTGTGAAACGTGTAGTGAACAAGTTTAGGTGCAGTTAAAAAAAAAGAAAAGTGAAAATTTTGGTGAGTAGAAAACACATGTAAATAGCTTAGAAATGGAAGACAGTGATAGCGATTTTTTAGGTTTTGAGAGTCCGGAAATTGAGAAAAGTGTAAGTAGGATGGAAGAATTTAATCAGAATGTAATTGGTAGCAGAATATGCCAAGAAGTAGAAGATCAGAACGTTAGAGAAACACCTAGAGGTAGTTCAGAAATGTTTAGTAATTCAGAAAGGCCAGCAATTATGTCAGAAATAGAGAATATGTTTCAAAAGATAATGAAAAAGATGAGTACAGAGTTAAGTCAAAAGATAGATGAAAATAGTAAAGAATTAAGAACAGAGTTAAGTCAAAAGATGAGTAAGATAGATGAAACTAGTATAGAGTTAGGACAGAAATTAGAAAAGGGACAACAGGAATTGGGAATGCAATTGGAGAATCAGAGGAGAGTTTTCGAAACCTTTAGGGAAGAAGTTAGGGAGGAAATTAATAAAGTTAGTAGTGAAGTAAAAGAAAATAGAGAACAGGTTAAGGGAGAATTAGAGACAATAAGGCAAGAAGTAAAGAATTCTGAAAAGAAATTAGGTCAACAAGTGAGTGAAAAATTAGATAAAGAAAGGGAAAAAGTAACATATAGATTAGACAAACAAAGGGAAGAAATTAGAGAAGAGTTACAGGGATGTAAAGTTAGAATAGAAAGATCTGATGTAGAAAGTGAAAGGCAGGCTAGAAATTTGGAGGATGTTACAGACCAAATAAAAGGAGTAGTAACAGAAATTACTCAGGTAAAAGAGGCCTTAGAAAATTTGAAATTAAATGAAAATACATGTAATCACAACAATCTTAGTAATGAAGTTGCAAGAAACGAGGCAATACCAGGTGTATTAGCTGACATTTCGATGCAAAATAGGGGTAACAGTAATTCCCATTCTGATCTCGGAAATAGCTCAGGGATAGGTGACAATTCAAATTTACATTGGCCTAACCATGTCTTAAATGAAATGACACCTCCAGTTTTTGAAAATGAAGATTCAGATGATCCTAAAGCCTTTTTAGAAGGGTTACAAGAGTACTTCACGGTGAAACGTATACCAGAGGAGTACAAGATGGTGATAGTAAGAAAATGCCTAAAGGGTAATGCTGCTAATTGGCTAGGCCTTTCTATGGGTAACAATAATGATTACAGGACCTTTAGGAACATCTTTTTAACCAGATATTGGGGAGCTAGTAGGCAGGCTAATATTAGAGTTGAATTAAGCAATGGAAAATTTAATCCTAGATCGGAGGAATCGATGGTAAACTATTTTATGAGAATAGCGAGAAAATCGAAGATGTTGGATCCTCCCTTAGCTGAAAAAGATCTAATAAATATAGTTACTCCACATTTTCCGGAAACGCTTCAACACTACCTAATCATAGCCCGACCCGATAGCATTGCAGCTATGATCGAATTATTATCAGCCTTAGAAGTCAATAAGCCAAAACACGCATTTGGAAATAAATATGAAGAAAAAGAAACTGTAAATTCTTTCGGGCAAGGGGCACAGTATTATCAGAATAGAAGTGAGGTTAGGGAAAGATATAAAGGACCAGTACCAAGGATGGAATCATTCCGGTGGGAAAATCAAGGTAGATATAACCAGGAAGGGCATCACCAAAATAGAAATGGTAATCAAAGGGGAAGAAATATAAGGGTGAATTATATGAATACAAATAGATTTGATCGAGGTAGACGGGGACGTTATTTTGGACATAGTAGAAATTCAAATGATGGGTATTGGACAAATGGAGATAATGAGTTTAGACCGAGGTCACCAAGACAGGAAGAAAGGTATTCTAATGGACAAAATTCCCCCGAAAATGCAGAAATGGTTGAGGCCATTAACACGGTCAAAAACATGGTAGGAAGTAACCCCGATTTAATGCAGGAAAACAGAAGTAACAATTCGGGAAATAGTACAGGAGCAATACCTAAAAATCAGGGAAACGCCAGACCCGGTCAAACGCGCCTTCAGTGAGAACTGGGTATCCTAGTAATGATTGTGATAAGTACTCGGAAATAAATAGTCCTGGAAGGCAAATGATGATACAAAAGAAAAGAGAATGTAAAAATAGAATCGACGAAAACGAAAAAGTAGGAGATCCACCTAAAATCAAAATTGGAGTAAATGGAAAACAATACAATGCAATTATAGATACGGGATCAAATAGCACAGTATGCTCACAAAATTTTTATGATAATTTACAAAGTAGTGGTTTTAAAGTAATGTCTTTACCAGTTAATGGGATATATTGCTCGCTAGCTGTGGGAAAACGAAAAGAGAGAGTAAAATTTCAAGCAATGATAAATATTGAAATAAATGGGAGAGTACTAGAAATTTTATTTCTGATTGTAGGAAGACTTGTGACAGATATTATAATAGGTTGTGATTGTCTTTATGCCTGGGAAGCTGTGGTGAATTTTAAAAACATGATTGTAGAAATGAAAGTTGAAGATGAGACCATTATAGTGCCTTTTGTGGAAGATAGTAGTTCAGAAACTATTGTACGAGAAAAAGAGGAAGAAGAAATCCAAGGGGATACATTCTTTGTAGAATATGTTAAAGTAGGAGCTATGGAATTAACTGAAGTAAATGTCAAAGAGTACAGTGTCGATAATAAAGAAAATGTAGAATGAGATAAAAATGATTTCATAGACAATTTGAGATTTTCTGATGCAACTAGGTACTATAATAGGGAGAGTAGTGAAGACTTAGAAGAATTGTTGAGGGAAAAAGTAACTCAGGCTGATCAACTAAATGAACAACAGAGGGATAAACTGTTAGAAATATTAATCCGAAATAAAAAAGTATTCTTTGAGAAACCTGGTAAATGTAATATTTATACTCATTCGTTTGAGATGATACCCATAAAACCTTTTACACATAAAGCGAGAGCTATCCCTAGTACCATAAGAGAAGAGGTAGATGCAGTTATAAAGTCAATGTTAGAAGATGAGGTTATTGAGATTTCGAATTCAGAATTTGTGAATCCCCTATGTATTGTAAATAAGGCCAATGGAAAGATCAGGGTGACATTGGACTCGAGAAAACTAAATTATTGTTCCTCATACTTTCCATTAGGGAATCCAACAGAACGTGTCCTCCGAGATATAGGAATTTATTTACGTGTACTTACACATCATAATCACAAGGATTGGGTGAAATATTGTCCATTGATAGAAAAGATTATCAATCACACCATTAATGTAACTACTGGGTTTGCACCAATAAAATTAATGTTAGGAATTGAACCAGAACCAATATTGATCGGGGTACCAAAAACACTGAAAATTAATGACATTCAGTTAAGTGAAGAAAGAGCGAAAATTGCTTTTGAACGAATCAAGAAAAAGGCAGAGAAGCGAAAATTAAAAAAAAAGAGTAGAAAACATAAATGGGAACCTAAGATAGGCGATTGGGTACTAGTTAAAGACCATAAGTTATCAAGTGCGTTGCGAGGTAGGAACAAAAGGATGGAATTGTTATATAAAGGTCCTGCAGAAATTATATCAAAATTTGGTTATCATACCTATGAATTAAAAGATGTTAAAAATGAAAAATGTCTGGGAAGATGGCATAAACAACTCCTTCGACCATACAAGAAACCGTGTGGTGCCTTGGAACCTTGATTTAATGTTTAAAAAAAAAAAAAAAAAAAAATTGGAAGTGTCATTTGTCTATTGGCGCCCAATCAGCTTTGAGATAAAATTTAAATGTTAGCTTACTTGAAAACCATATATTGGTCAGGTACTTACATATTCATGAAAAATGCAGAATGTGAATTGCTATCTACTACAAAGAGCTTAAAAATATATTGTATAGAGCTCACAATAACAGCTTCAGAAAGATTGTTAAATTGTTCATCTCCGCATAGAGAGAAAACAGAATATTTACTTTGTAAACATTTGTTAAAATATTTAGATGTATAGATAGTTATCACAGCAAGACAAAGAAAGAACTTGTCTGAAGAGTGTAATGGATTTATATAAATATATGTACATTTTAGTGCTTAAAGGATCTAGTACAGATATGTGTTACAATAACAAAAGTGAGAATTCACAGTGCAAGTGATAGTGAGAGCGAAGTGAGCAAACATGAACTAAAAGAAGGAAGTATAAAGAAAGACTCTTGAAATTTAACCTTTATATAAAAGCTTCACAGAAGAAACCATAACATATTGTAATTAGTATTTAAGGATTAATGTTTAGTCAAGTGTACAATTGTTTGTCATGTTAAAAGGATTAATGAGAAAATGTGTTAATAACCAATTTCAAAAAAAAAAACAGTGTAATTGAAAATTGTATATAATGGGAGTGTTGCCGATTATTCAAAATACAGGAGTAATTTTTAATTTTTCTTTCGGGCAAGACATTTACATTATTTTATTATAAAATAATAAAATAACATAAATGGGGGCATTTGATACCGAAATTTAGATTTCCGATCGAATGGGCTTTTGAGAAAGACACGTTTTAATTTAATTGCCGGATGTGAGATTTGCGATAAGTGTTAAGTAATAACATAAATAGATGATAGAGCAGGAAGTGTTGTAAGGTGAGCAAGATATGAGTAAATAATAGTCGTTAAATTTGTAGGATAAACACATTATTGGTTTGAAATTAGCGAGTCATGACGTCATACTACATAGTTTAAATACACGTTCGAAAGTCAGGTCTGAAAACCTTAAAAGTCGCGCGATATATTTAATAAAATATAAAGTAAACATCGTTTAATCCTAAAAAGGTAATTATATATTCGAAATTCATAAAAGAACATGTTATAATAGAAAGGGACATTTCTAAATTGCGGGAAAAGGAAATAGCATTTTGGATACGAGGCTTTCTTGGATGACGTCATGACATTCAAATTGGAAGAGAACGTTTTTCTTAGCGTGGGTAAGAGAGAAAGCGTCTAGTCACTACTCAACCAGAGACCAGTACGGGAGGTTGTGCTGTACGGACGTGAGCGCGATTCCTCTACATATAGAGTCGGCATAGCTCCCGAAAATATTTAATACGCAATAAATAATATATAAAGTTGTTCTTGGGTTGTCCATCACACTTACGCAAACCCGAGATAAAAGTAAGAGATCTCAAGCTGACTAGCCGGAGCGAAACACATCAAAGGGCAACACCACGTCACCAACGACATTTAAGCATCAACGGCCGATACAGCGATACATCAGGAAGCGAAGAAGAATAAATTTAGCTTCAAACAGTACAAGAGGTTTGGTTTAAGATACATTTTGTATGTTGTGTTAAGGACTCTCCTTGAGCAGCCCCATTAAGCACCAGCTAACCTTTTCAGGATTTGCAGTTTCTTTTCAACCTTTTCTGAGATGTTTGTTATATGTTTTTTCCAACTTAGCTTTCTGTCAAAAGTGATGCCTAAGTATAAATTGTATAATGTAATAAATTGATGGATTCGATTTAATTTAAAGTTTTTCTTTTTTTTTAGAGCATTTAAATAAAAGCTTGTTTTTAAAATTTCTCTACTAATTATTTTTTAGTTATTGCTGGACATGTTTCAGAGTCTTTTCATTTCATTTAATCCATCATTGTTGCATGGTCGTTTGCCTGTTAATTTAGTACAGTCTAGTTCTTCAATGAGGAGACCTAGTGATTTGACTCGACTTAACGCCATGTACAGCGAAGAGCTTAGAGCCTAAATAGACAATGACATGGTTGACAGCACTATCCTGCATTTTATGTACTGTGGAAGCCCAACACAACATCCTTTGTTCAGCGTTACTGTGACTGTGTTTTGCTGGAAATTGCACAGATTGTGTTGAATAAGATGAACACCATCTTAAACGAACTCTATACAGTATCATTGTGCTCTCTGGAAGCAGGGCCATATGATTTCTGTAATATGTCCAATGGCACCATTCACCAGACCTTTGGATACATCTACATTGCAATGCAACATCATCTTGACCCCAGCAAATTATTTCTTACTCCTTTGATAGCCCTCCTGTCCTGTTTATATTGGTTGGTATAATATAAATCTATATTGTCATTTTTTCTACTACAATCTATTTTATTTGTATTCTTCTCAGAAAGCTCTTTCATTTGATACTCATATCATTGCAGTGCATAAAAAATGACTGCCATTTTGGACAGTCTGCCATATTGGATTTAGAATGATGTCTCATAGCTAACTGTGCATTGTCATCCAAACTAAATGTGTATGCAAAATTTCAGCTCAATCGGTTGAGGATAACTGCTTTAAAATTCAGTTGCAAGATTTGACCCGCACAAACATACAAACATTGCAAATTAAATAAAAGCTTGTAAATACCAGTATTTTCATTCAGTATTGTCTACTTATTACTTTTCTTGAATATTTTGATATAAATGTGTACTGAAATTGAATGCATAATTTTTAATTTGCAATATAATTGCTTTGAATGTGTTGCTTTTGTATCAGACATTAATAAATATATACAGCCAGAATTTGGTGCTGATCTCATCAGTTTTGTACCACCTAAAAGCTATTACTATTAGTAAAACAAACAGAAGCATATACATTTAATTAATTTGTTTTAAAAATTAATATTCTTCCAAAAGATTTACATTTTGATACAGTTTGTTAAAGATTTTAACTTTGTTTCTGAGGTTAGCTATTGTTTTATAATTCAGTAGTTGATAATGGTACCGTATGTTGTGTTTTGGAGAACATAGGTTAGTTATTTTGTGTACAAAAAAAAATATATATATATATAGAATGAATATTCGGGCTTGTGGGCCATAGTCTAGTGGAAGTACTTCTTCCATACATTTCATTCGAAACTGCATCAAATATCATCAGTGGTGTGACCGCAGTACTCTGTTACTATCAGCAAATTGATCGGAGCCGCTTGATTTCACAGGTTTTATATGCTTAGCATGTGTGGGCACAGCAGCCAAGCCAATAAACAAAGACCAGACCAACCATCATACACTCACACATGCTAAGCATATAAAACCTGTGAAATCAAACTGCTCCGATCAGTTCTCCGATAGTAACAGAGTACTGCAGTCATACCACTGATGTTTGACGCAGTTTGGAATGAAACCTATGGAAGAAGTATTTCCACTAGACCACGGCCTACAAGCCCAAATATTCATTCTATATTTTATGACACCGGCTGTGAAAGCTTGCGCAATTTGATCATATTTTATGTGCAGTTCATGATGATAATAATAAAATTATGTATAAGTTATATTCTTTAATTAGTCATATGTATCATCCAACATCTTGACCACAGTTGTATGATTTTGTGAGTGCTATGTAAGTGGGAAATTAAATTTTCAACTAGTTTACAGATTGGGATGAAAGGTACATGGGATCAAATCAATATCTTCATCATTAGATCAAATAGATGATATTGGATGTCAGGTGTGTAAAATAAAATATTGACAAAATAAAGACAAGAGAAATGGAATATTTAGAACGAAGATTAAAATTTCTTTGGTGTAGGAGATAGGTGTGTACTAAGGTGTGAGTAGCCACAACCTGGGCTTACAGGAATGCAAAATGTTCAGCTTACTTACATACATGGTTTTAAATAAGCCTGTATACTGTTAAAACAATTTTCCTGTAATATTTATAATTACACCACATTTGAACTTTTTTGGACATGTGATGGTTTTCAGTGATTGCGGTTGTTTATTCTATAAGTAAGCATGTGGTTTAAAGTGGGATTATACAAGGAGAACTTTTGATCTCAAGATTAAAGTGGCAGAGTATTCAACTATGTAGTGCAGATTTAAGATCTACAGAATTGTTTGCATACACAAGCATTCTGATTTGTGCAAGTTGCAGGCAGCAATATAGTAAGATACTCCTAATTAAAAATATTAGCTTACCCCTAAAACATTTGACCTGTAGTGTGTAGCTGTCAAGCACATATGAAGTATATCCTATTAAACAGGATACTATTGCTACAGAAGAGATGCATACGTCATATTTTTCAACTAAAGACTACAGACACGTGTAAGCCACTCTTTAAAAAGAATAAAATATTGACAATAGTTGCTATTTATGTATACAAGGTAATTATACTGATTCAAAACAAATCACCTACTAAAAACACAGATATCCATACATATAACACCAGAGGGAATGAAAATTACCATAGAACGCACTTAAATAAGGCTTCAACCAAAAAGGATCCGATTGTAATGGGAATGATATTATATAATGCCCTACCAAAAGGTATAAAAGAGCACTCAAGAAAAAACTTCTTTTGCTAAAGAGTTAAAGAATTATCTAATTGAAAAGTGCCCATACAGGTTAGAAGAGATGTTAAATTAATGTGTACCGTTAATGTATTTTTGTATATTCAATATTCCATGTTTGTATTCCATAAGTCTAATTATGTGCCATGATGTACTTTTTATTCATGTATTAGCATTTGACAATGCTTCATGCTTGTATTACAAGTTTTATGAGCAATAAATTTGAATTTGAATGTGCTGATAGACTATAGCTGTTTCAAAATTTGATGGTGGGTGGCTCGATGCTAAATTCAATCATAAGCCTGCCATGTCTTGCTGTGTTGTATAGTTACACACGCTGTGAAATCACGGTGTAAAGCTGGTGATATAAATATCATTTGCATCCACAAAATTTATTTGCATAACAATTTGCTATCAGCCGCCAGTAAATTTTGTGGCCACCATAGTAGTGATGCAACTGTGGGAAAACTGGTATTAAGGACCCTGACATACATCTATTCACATGTTAGGCTCGCCAATAAAAATTGTGAAGCTATTTAGCATTATTTCCTGGAGTTATTCTAGTACATGCTGAAATTAAATATTTTAATATAAATTGTGGCTAAACGACTCTTTTACATAGAAATTTACCACATTTAAAAGTTCTATGTAAGTATGCATATTTTAACAGAATATGACAGAAATGGTGGGATAATGGTATTAAAAGTATTGGCATAATGTGTTTCGTTTATGAAACCATGTACACTGGAAGGAAAACAGAGATGAATTTGTATCAGCTTAGTACCGAAGAGTCACTATTAACATCTACTGCTCATATCATACCCCCAATAACATAGTTTTTCTTTTCTTCCTTTCTGCCCCATTTTTTCCCCTCCAGCTTTAATACCAAGAAGTCATGCTTAAACTCTGCCTTTATCTTAATGCCTTATGTATTGCATTTATTAAAAGTTAGTATAAAATGTTTAATTTGAGCACATTTTATTTCAGGTGGCAAGGTTCTAGTATATCTTATTGCAGGCTCACTTCTAGCAATGGGCCTACATCCTGTAGCAGGTCATTTTATATCGGAGCATTATATGTTCCGCAAGGGGCATGAGACTTACTCATATTATGGCCCTCTAAACTGGATCACATTTAATGTTGGTTACCACAATGAACATCATGATTTTCCTGCTGTCCCTGGCTCAAAGCTTCCAGAGGTAAATATGCTTGATAATAATGGAGCACATTTAACAAAAATACATATACAAATTTTTTGTGTAATGTTTTAGGAATCTTCTTTATTGTTAGTGTTGTGCACATAAGTCCATAAAATATATTAAAGGACTGATAGTTCAGGAAAGCATTTCTGAGGATACTTGTCCACAGGTTTGTAATGTTTAATTCAACAATGTATTTGTCCTTCATTCTTGACCTTGCCTGATTACAAAATCCACAGATTTATTGCTCCATTACCAGATCCACCTTCCAACATGAAGCGCCTGCTATTGTTCTGCATATGCTTTGTAAAAGTTTCAATTTTCACAAATTTGATGTTAGCATGTGTTACACTAATAATTGTATACTGAGTGAATGCTAAACACTGTCTTCAAGGACCAGGTGCATAATGTAGCAATAAAATTCACTATGGAACTTCTTTGGATCACAGGACATTTTGTCAGCTTTGACGCTCTCTTCTGTGTTATGTTCACTTGTTTTTAGTTAGCTCTTATGATTGAGTTTTAATGCTATAGGTTTAGACTTTAAATCTGAAACATCTTCACATTTTGTCATACTTCCAGTCTTTGTAGAGGCTAGGTAATGGAATCTGCTACCTCAATAGTGTTACAGGTTATAGAGAGAGGCAATATACCCAAACATAACAGGCATAATAGTTGTAGATACACTGTACCATTGCTTACAATAATTGGAGTTGAATATGAAGAAGAAAGACAATTTGATTTGTGCATCTTGCTTACACCCTTAAAAAGTTAAGAATTCTTGGCTTTAATCATTTAAGAAACAATGTGGGTAAGGGTGGCGTGTTGTGGATAACATTCCACATACAACATAGTGGGGTCAGAGGCAAATTTGTGCTCTTGCCAATAGCCAAGCACAAGTTGCAGTATTCAACTGTACTGTAAGCTATAACTAGTTTTCTTCAGTACTGTACTTTATGTAGTATCAAGAGTTTAAACTGGGTGCACGTTTTAAAACCCAGCATAGCACACTACACTTCAATCCAGCATTGAACTTAATCGTAACAAACCTGTGTGCATTTGTGGTACTTGCAGCAACCATTTGGAAGTTTGACAACAAGGACATGTGAGAGTTAAGTATGAGTTTAAACCTGTGCATTGGAATGTTACACCTTCAAATAATTCTTTCCTACTTGGTATTTTGGGAAAATTGCAAGATGATTATTGGTCCTTATATTGCTCATACATTTTTTACATCATCTATTATACCCTGGATTATGAAGATGGCATTCAGCATTTACTCTTTATGTAAGAGGCAAAGTAATTACTATTACAATTGTATTTTCATTCCTAGGTGAAAAGAATAGCAGCAGAATACTATGACAATCTGCCTCAGCATAACTCCTGGACGAGTGTGATTTATGACTTTATAACGGATCCAGATATAGGTCCATATGCACGCATCAAAAGGAAGAACCGTGGACTACGCACTTGAACCAAATTATAATTAGTCAAGAGAAAATATTTTGTTACGATACATTGCATTTAAATATCAAAATAATAATGGATTTTGCTCATAATTTGAGAGTTTATATATTGCACAAGTATATAGTTACAAAATATATGTGACCTCCAAATTAAAAGCTTAAGTTGATGTAAAAAGCTTGTTTAGGAGATTGTCTTCTGCTAAAAGTGCTAGCTTTTAATGCCCTTTCATTTTAGTACAAATGTTGCATCATTTTCATTTAAGAAATTTCGAAGCAAGATCATATCCACCATCAGTGCAACAGATTTGTTTAAATTAAGTGCTTGGAGTATTACAGCTATTTTCATGTTGGCTTAATGCACCACATCAGCTACATATTTATTAGTTTGTATGAAATATTATTCTTTATAAATGCAGTTTGCAATTATAAAATAAAGTTAAGCTAATTAAACATATTTGATTTAGGTATACCATGAATTTATACCACTGAAAGCCAAAAAATGGTGTTTGTATCATAGCCACAATTTGAGATTTCTTTAGATTGAATTTCTTTCATGAATGTTTATCTAAGTTTAACAGCTTACTAATTGGACCTGAATGTTGTATCATTTACTTGCCAGATACTAATGTTCTGTGCACATTGCATATAGATTTACAGCTTTCAATAGTGTACACCTGCCATTCTTGTATAATATGATACCTTGTTTATTCATTATTGCCAGTGTTTTAAATTTGTGGTTTAATTAGTAAATAAGAAATGTATAGCACAGGCAATTGTTTTTTGGGAAGCATACAGCACATTTGTGGTTGTTATTATTTTTAAGGTCATAATTTGAGTAGTTGGTTTGCTTACTTCAGCAAGAATGTTTAAATTCTATGGAATTTGTATTTGACGTAATCATTAGTCATCTACTGATGGCCATTGCTTCCATAAATATACCGCAATTGTTATACACCAACATTTAGAATAAATTTACTAATAATTTTATTTGATAATTTTATTGCTTTCCATTTTTTGAAAGTAAATATTTAATGTATATTTTACAAAGCTTTGTAAGATCTAGTCTGTTTATAAAATATGTGAATGCTGGGATGTTTGGTATTATGCCACCTAACTTCCTTTGTGTGTAATTATTATTGGGATTTTCTCTTTATATTGAAGATGGAGAGTAGTTCAATTATCCGTTATGTGAATGTATATTTTTTCTGTTCTTTTTAAATATGTTCCTTGTGGAATTTTAGCTGCTAAATTTTCTGCATTTCGATTTCTCTACCAGTTCCATGTTATTCAGCAGTGTGTGATATCTACTTGCAGTTTATAAGTGTGTTATGCTGTTTATGTATTAACATTTATAAAAATGGCATTTAGTAATTGAAACACAGTCATATTGATTACATATTACCCTTGTTGATTGAATGAACCTACATGTACTATATCTTCAATTGTGTGCTATTTTGTACAGTACCTTGTCTGGAATGGATGTGTAAGAATGGTAAAAGGCAGCTATAAAATGTCTCAAGTCAGTTAAGGATTTTTGGCACAAATATAATTTCCATTTTGATTGAAGTTTATCAGTTTATTTTTCCAAGGAAACATTTTCTAAACAGATCATAATGGACTTTTTCTTAAGATATCTCTTTTTCAAATAACTACTTGGTTTTGAAAACCCTTTTATTAATTTTTAACTACAGATACATCTTATAGAAACAAACTTGCGTTTCGCAGTTTAACACACTTTGTATAAGTTCTAGAATTATCTTTCTTCTCATGAATATAAACCTCACTGTCTTCAATATAAAAATATATAAATATAAAAATATCTAAGGGAAAATGTTATTCCAAAGAGGATGAGACAATTATGAGATCAGTTACCCCATTACGATACCTGTTACAGATGAATTTACATTGCAACTATAAGAATTACAATTTTTTAATAACTTCCCAATAGGTCAGTACCCAAGAGTAACCCTAACAATATAAGAGTGAAACATAATACCTCATTAAGCATGAAAACATAAACAGTTTGAGGAAATGGGATTAGTTGGTTGGGAAGTTTAACAATTGTAACAAACTCCAAAATTAGTGTGTAATAATTTTTCCTCCTGTATGTTGACCATGATGGTTACTGAATGGTGCAAGCTTATGAGGAGGCCTGCCTCTTGCTCAGTTTCTTAAAACACATTTAGTTTTTGTACAGTTGGAACTAATTAGTGAAGTAATTACCTATTTCAGAAGATTAATTTTAAGTGCATTATAGGTAATGACTCATTAGGAAGCATTAATTGAAATGTTTGTCTACAATGCAATGTATTGTATTAAATCATATATGAATTATATTTTTTGAAATAAAGATTTTGAATATTCTATGTGTAAGAAAGGCCAGCTCATATTGCTGCATCTCCAAATTTGGCTGTGTGATGGATGTATCTTTTAATCTCCTAAGGAAAGGGTCTATAGTACATATGCTTTCATATGTTTGTAGCTTGTTTTTGAGAAATAAAACAGTGTATAAATACTTTTTAATTGTATTGATATAAGCAATTAGAGGTCTGCACGGGTCAACATTCTTAGGTTCAGCCCGGCCTCAACCATAGTCCAGCTCGAGAACAAATTATAGTGTACCACCCAGCCCGGGCCCAATTGTGTAATTTTGTTTTGAACAAAATAATAATAATAATAATTATTATTATTATTATTATTATTATTGTTGTTGTTGTTGTTGTCGTAGTCATTTGAAACCTGTCAGCAGAATAAGCATAGTAAAGAAATTCTGAGATAATTATGCTATTCATGGAATTTTGACATCAGTGATGAAAAAATATTAATTATTTTGCACCTCTTCATTTTCAAGCCCAGGCCCAGTCCAAACTTGACAACATTTTTCAAATTAAGCCCGAACCCGCCTGCAGGCCAGGCTGGGCGTAGGTCTGAGGGCTTGTTGCCCCTAGCCCGTGCAGATTTCTATAAGCAATTAGGCGTAAGACCTATTCAGTTACATTAGTTCCCTTTGATTTCCTCTTTTTTGTTCTGGTAATTGAAGGATTATTTTAAAAAATTCCAGTCAGCTTTATTTAAAAAGTGAAATCAATAAGGTCTGAAGTTCATCCGTTTGCATATTTTCTAGTTGAGCTACATGGTGTGCCATTGTTATTTTACGGTAACCAACGTACTGAGTTTTTTAAACACACAAGTCATGTGTGAGCAGTGTTTGAGATGTAGAATCAGGACTGAAAAATTCAATGCCATTACCAGGATTTGAACCATGAACTTCCACTTCACGTGCAGCTGCTCTAACCACTGAGCTAAATTCTGTAATTTTTCAGTCCTGATTTTCTCATGTATGCTTTTATGTTGCATGGGTGAATGAGTTTTAAGTTATTCGAACTGGTTTGGCGTACACAACTGCATGTTTTCATAATAAACAGATTAAATCTATACTAATACAGTAAAACCTGTCTTCAGCATCGAACAGGACTCGAACAATTCCATTAAGTTTAATAAAGGTTAAACTAGGCTATTAACAAAATTAAAGTATGAGCAGAGAGAGATAAAAAAAATGCATGTACGTTATTCAATTGTGTGTACTTAGATATTTCCACTGCAACACATTTATGTAATACATATCAAAACATATAATGAATGAAAAATAGCTGCATACACAATTAATTTATTTTTTCCAGTAACCAGGAGATGCTCCAATTTCCACAAACACTTTGATCTGAGAAATCACACAAACATATCTGAGTCATTTGGCCATATTGCAAATAGTTGCAGTTCCTTTAAACTTTTAATAGCATCCTGATAAGTACACTCTTCTTCTGACTTTGCATATTCTCAATTAAGGCACTTATCAAATGTATCTGTTTCAGTTTGCACATCATTGTCTATGTTGACTATTCCATGGCATTGCAGTTGAAAGCATCTTCATTGATGCACTTTTGTGCCTGAAAATTTTCTAAACTCTGCATTCTGGAACTGGAAATTTTCTGTTAAAAGGTATACTTTGATTTCTGTTGTCTGTGTAAGAATGTTTCCATTTAATTAAAGGGAATTTATCATGTTTTTCAACCGTAAATTCATGAAACCATGGATAATTTCCATTTGACGGATTTCCGCTTAACAAGGGATCCATTCAAGGCAGATCTTACTGTATAAAGAGAGAAAATTTGTTTGTGCTGGTAGGGTAATCTCAAAAACCACTCAACCAGTTTTGAAAACTCTTTCGCCATTGAAAAGCCCTATTCATCCTGATGATGCACTTGAAGTTATGAAGCACCTAATTTAATATCATGAATTACTAAAAGATTAAAATGGATTTACAAAGTCCTTATGCTTGAATACAAACACATTTGAATTATAAAAGAGCATGTTTATGAAGAATGCCAAGGAGTAGAAAATAGTTATCCTACAGAATATAAATTGTTGCTGCACAGAATTCCTTGCAATAAAATATAACATGCTGCAACAGGTTAATTAAATGTAACAGCATGTTATATTTTATTGGAAGGAGTATATGTACATAGATGGTCATAATGTTAACACTTCAGTAAACAGAAGGCTAGAGTTTAAAAAGCAACAAACGAATCTGTTATGTTTTGTTAATTACTACGTCTCAAATACTGCAGATATGTAATGAAGCAGAACTGAAACCTCTGAATAACCTTCATTCTAACTCTGCAGATTTAGATGTATACACTCAAATTTCTGAATGCCAAAGCCTTTCAATAACGCTCATAAAGTTTTACTTTATTTCCTTTATATTTATGTTGTCAAGTTTGTTGTCAGGGCACACTAAATAATTGCATTAAGAGAGGAAACCAGTGTTAGAAATCAGTGAACCAACATTTTGTATTAACTGAAAAGATTGTTTTTCTCTGTGGTTGCAGACTGTTTCTCTTTTCCATGGAGGTTACCTTGGTGACTTGGTAGTACCGAATTTTATTTCACTTTATATGTTAAGAGTATGCATTATATGAAAATTATGCAGTTTTTACGTTATTAAGTAACTAATACCAAAAAGAAGGTAAAAGGTTTAAAATGTAACATGTTGTTGTTAGCTAATGCTGGATTTCTGACAATGAAGTCATTAATCCTCTTGCTCTCCAATATTTTTTACTGATGGATGGGGCATTAGAAGTGGCCAGGCATATTTGAAGGTGGTCTCGATCCATTTCCTCTTGCAGATCACATAGAGCAGTGGTGTCAAGGTCACAGGCCCTTCGGGGCTAAACTGTGCAACAGCTATATGCAGAGGGCAAAACATGACGTAATACATATCAACACTAGACGCTTTATCAACTGACACCTGTTTACTTGCAAGTTGGTTGCGTCCACGAATATAACCTTTCTTGGAGTGCGTACACCTTATGAATGTTTTTCCTTCAGATTTGCCTACAAGGATACATAGCACAGATACAAGTTGGATCTGCGAAGGTGAACAGTACATCTCACGCGTAAATAGAAACTACTTGAAGTAGTTATTAAAGTTGATTAAAATAGTTGCAACCTTCTTATGATTAGGCTGAGTTATAGGTACTATTAAACCTACCCTAGCTCTTGGGTTAGCATTCTCAAACAGGAAAGTACACCACTTACGCACTTACATGCCTCTTAAAGATAGATGATGTTATTACTTTTCAATCCCAGATGTAAAAATGTCAATCTACTTTGAATGAATGAATAAATAAATAGGAGAATAATTACACGGTATTAATAATAGTGCTTTTAATACGAACTTGTATTAGATATAATCTATATTTATATAAAAAGTAAATAGCAGCTTTCAAATCCTGTTATACCTTAAATGAATATTCTTTGCTATTTTGATTAAACATAATAACATAATATTTACTTGTATTATCTTCAAACATGTGAAATAACACAAAACATTATTAGTAACAGGGGTTGGCGATTTCCTCCAAAATTAAAGGAAAGGACTACATGCAAGTTGTTTGAAAACTACTGTCCTTAAAGATACGTATTTTAGTGTTAAGCGTTTGCATAATGAATTTAAGACAATCTTAGTGAAAACCTAAGTAAAATACCACATGTTACACATTTGTAGGATCAGTTACTTGGCATATTTTTCAACTCACACCCTTTTCAAAATTTGGCGTACAAAGACAGATTCTAAGACTGGATGCCAAATTGCTATCCGAGAGTCTGTTTCTGTGGCGAGTTTTCAGGCTTTGCGTTATAGAGAAACCCTGTTCACAAAGGTAGGTACTGCTAGACATTGCCATACTTTTTGGTGGTTGGGAATCAAATTTGGGAAACGCCGATTGTGAAGTTTCCGGTAGAATTCGATCAGTGCGTCTGAGCATGAATTGTCAAATTTCTCATGAAGGCGACTCACGCTGTACTTCTATCAGCTCCAGCGGAACTGCTGTATTATTTACTTTATCTATTTCATAATGACTTTGCATGTTGTATTTTAATGCAAGATACTGGTTGCATATTAGGTACTGAATACTACTACCACAACTTTGCAAAGGAATTGTTTTCCCATTCGAAACATGGGAATCCAAATGACTCATGTCTGTGCTCTCGGACGCAGCCATTGCTCTGCCTGCATCACACGGAAAACTGCACTGAACTGGTTTCTAACGGTCTGGCCCTCTATGCCCAGGGCACGGCGACTTGCTCTCTCCGTGGCATTGCCACTCGGGGCCACGACTGACACCACTGACAGAGGACAGAGTGGTGAAGAATATATCCCAATTCTGTTTAAATGTTTTGCCAGACAATCATGTCCTGTAATCAACCTGAAGGTTGCAACTGCTGTTTTTCGAGGATACTCAGGAATTACTGTTTGAATGTTAGGTAGTTCCCATCTTTTATTTTTTGATTTTTCATAGTAATATTTTTCAATCATTTTTTTGAATTCAGAGTTGACTAATCTTTTAGCTGCATAAAATGGTAGATTAACTATAGATTTCTGCACATTGCCGGTATCCTTTTTTGCAAGAAAATCAGCTTTCTCATTAACACTCAGTTCACAGTGAGCTGGTATCCATTGGAATACTAGGTGTTTTTGAAGCGCTGTTAGATGGGTAAGGATTTTCCAACATTCTATAATTGTTTGGTTTTTTGGTGACAACTTGGAAGTAATTGCTATAATTGCTGCCCTGGAATCTGAGAGAATAACTGCTTGCTGAAAATGTGAAATTCTGAACAAAAGATTTTGTAGGGCCATTCGAATTGCTTCAATTCGAAGCAACATGTATAATTAACTAAATTAAAATTAACTAAAAATTACTTGACTATTCTGATTGAGAATTCTTCCATGGTCAAAAGTACTTGTAGGCTATGCAGCTTGGGAGACTGTTGGGGGAAGTTAAGCAAGTCAGAAGTTCCACCCATGTTTCACATCCTTTTGCATGGGCATCATTATTTCACCTGTTACTAGGGATAACTGGGGCTCTAGAAATTGCATTTATAAGGGGAGAACTAACTGCAAAAATCCTGTAGATACTGTTTTGTGAAGCATGAGCTCTCTCCACATCCTCCCCCCCCCCCCCCAAAAAAAAAAAAAAAAAGAAGAAAAGGTTGGAATGAAAAGAATTTCATAGCTCAGCACACATTCAAAGCAAAATATAGAGAATTAAACTAGAAAACCTGCAAATAAATGACCTGTTTAAAAACAACCAGAATATTTTATAGGGTAAGGTTAATTTATTTTCTTATGTGTGTGTGAAGCATTTGTTGTTGGCGTTGTTCCATTATGCAAAATTAAACATTTTAACAAATGCACACATGTGCCCAAAGAAGTACATTGAAGAGGATTTGTGGGACCTTGTTAAAGTTGCATAATCTCAGGTATACAAATAAAATAGCAAATCGATTGATGTTTATTTATTTATTCATTCAGTTCAATACAGTGGAATACACAATTGAACCATATCATGAGTCAATACATAAGATGATATAAAAAGGTACCCTATAAGGGCCCATGTCATGAGAAACATAAATAGAAAGGAATTTAGTATTTACATAGTATATACAATATAATTAGATAAGAAGTTAAAAGTACAATTAGTATAATCAAAACATCATAGAAAATATCTATAAGTTTAGGTATTCTTCAATACTGTAAAAAGCTTTGGTTATTAAATAATTTTTTATCCTATTTTTAAAGGTATTATAATTTTCATATGATTTTAGATTTTCAGGCAAAGCATTATAAAACTTCGCTCCCATATAACTAGGGACCCTTTCTGTCTATTGGTCTATTGGTAAATCCGACACTTGTTTACTGAATCAAATTATTGATGCTGGAACAGAGAACCTTACTTTGTGTGTTCTAATTAATACATGTTTAAACCATGTCTCTGCTGCATTTGTTGAGACAGCAAGTTAATCTTTCCCATTTGTAGATTGATTTGTTACCTTTGCAAAGAAAAGCTTTGTTAAATCTGCCTCAAATACTGTTAAGAACAACACCTAATATTCCACTTTCTCTTACGCCAGTGTTAACTCAATGAGAAACATGGCTGGATACAACCTTATTATGCTGATCAGATATGGTCAACATTACTGCAAACTAGAAGAGAATCCTCATTTCTTCTTTACCAAAAGCCATCACATCACTGGAAACTCCTGAAACTTCCTTTAAGTGAATTACTAACAATTTTTGAAGAAAGAATATGGAGTCTTCATTTCTGATTGTGTGGGACTAACGATACTAGGAAAAGTGAGTAAAATTTTAAAAAATCATGAACATTTCTTTTGAAGCACTAGAGTGCTCTACAATATCAGTTTTTACAGTTGCTACAAACTTATTTTTTTTATATATAAATAAGTACACCAAAGAAATTGTTTCAAAAATACTTCTATCCACAAGTATTTTGAAAATTCATTCGCCAGATAAACCTTCAGTAACATTTTTGCATACCTTATCAATGTGATAATTCCTTGAGACATTTGTATATTTGATTTCAAGATTTGATAAGTATATCATATGTAGTTGCAAGTACAGTGATATAAATTTAAATTCATGGAATAATTGAGTTAGGGTTGAAACACATTCTTTTGTGTGTTGGCCAGTTTCATGAGTTTGTTCTCGTCAGAGGTCACCATCTGGTGACATCTAGAAGCAGAGAAAAGTATGTCCATAGTTTGGAAATTCATAAGTGGTATTTGTGTTTTTACAATTATAAATCTTTCCCCAAGTATCTAGTTCTGTTGTGTATTTTGTATTCTTTGGCGCAAAAATAAATGACAAGATTAAAACCAGCAAATATACTGGCTCATGATAACTACGTAAAAGAACAACCACCCCAAATGGTGGATATGTCAAATACAACAAGAATTACAAAGTCAGGCTGAAGAATAAGATTTCCAGCCCCCTTCTTGGAAGATGTATAATGACTGAGATGAGGGTGATGTAGGGACATGAATGACATGACATAGATGCTGGCGCAGTTAGTAGCATGACTGGAAATGTTAGTGATCATTATCGTAAATCAATGAAAAAATAAATATATTTTGAGTGTGGAAAATAGTTAAGTTGTTATATTCAAGATGCTCTCGGGCTTCGAGCCAGGTGTAGTGATGAAAAGACATCAACGTTTCGGGAGTGTACATCTCTCCCATCTTCAGGATGAGTGACTAGCAAGAGTGAAGGGACCCGAGAGCATCTTGAATATGTTCGTCGCCAGGAAAGCTACAAATCTTATTTTAGTTAAGTTGTTCAAAATAAATATAAAAGTATAATAACCAAAATAGAGGCAAAAAAATCCATTGAGAAATGTTATTAGCCTCAGCAATTGGAAACAAGCTCCTGAATTACAGCATTGATAAGTTTAGTGTTAAAGAAATCTTTTTTTTTTTTACCTTATTTGTGACTTAAGTCAATTAAAACAATAATAAATATTACGCTGCTGCTTAAAATGAACATATCAGAAGTTTAATGCTATGCTCACACATATGGATATGCTAAAACTTTTATCGTATTTATGCACATAGCAATTCATTTGTAGTTTGGCTGTCTTGCCTGTAAGTAACCCAGTTAAAATAATATTGCCACAATTATGAACGTTTCAGAGGTTATCAGCTCTTGTAGAAGTCAAAAGTTAGAATATTTTATAGCTTTATTTTACAACTGATCCACTAATTTGATGGAGAGAAATTATTGTAGTCAGGGAGCTCCAGGGTTGAAACTGACATCTGGACAACAACAATCTCACACTTATTATTTTGAGTCATTTCTTTGTCTCTTTATTTAGTTGTCTTAAAAAAGCCCATTTGTACCATATGATATGTCAGGGTTATAAATAACTCACAAATTAAGTACTTTAATTTTACAAAAGCAATCAAGCATTAAAAATAAAATGAAAATGAACAGTGATTAGAAAAGAAACTATTTGCATACTTCACCTTCAGCTTTCAGATGGCATTGTTATCAAACAACAGAATGTTTCATGTCTTTTGCACATCATACTTTAAATTATATCATGGAAGGTTGTGAGTTGTAGTTTCTGGAATTATGTTTTCCAGGTCAACCAAAAAAGCTAAACATAGTGTATATACAGGAGTGTGCACTGTTGATCCTGGATCTGCTTCAAGCATTTAGGACTTAAAATTACTGTTTGAGTGGGTTAAACATAAAAGTAAATTGCTGTAATGACACAAGAGAACAACAATGATGGTAGCATGATACAGTGAGTTTCATAGGTGATAACACTGGATTATGGTTTTACTCAGTTGTTTCTTTGGCTAAGCACAGGCCTTCTTGACTTGGACTGTTCATTACATTAAGTCTAGGACTCAAGTGTGACAGTTCCACTTAAGGGACAAAAGACTTTCACTAATGGTACATAAACTATTTGCTACAGCCTTCAGTGAATGGAGAATAAAGTGGTTTAAGACTGGTCTGGGTGGAATTGTGTTGCACCACAATAACGCTTCTGCCAACACTCACTAGAAACAAGTTTTGCTGGAATCATGAGTCAGGTTCCACACAGTGCATATCTGGTCGAATGCAGCCTTCTTCTATTCCCCAAAATAAAAGAAAATACTCAAGGTCATTTGATTTGGATAGTCTTAAGCTGTATAACTGCTTACACAGAATATGTTTGCACTGAAGAAGAATGATGCAGGCATTTAGAAAATGGTTTGAAAGGATGAGATGTAACATAATGCAATGAGAAAATACAGCAAACAGATGTAAATTTTTAAAATATTACTGCATTCATTCATTCTCAAAACTTCTATAATAACCCTTGTATGCTGAATAATAGGGCATGTGATAAAGCAAAACCTGTTCCAGAAGAGTTTGCGGGCAAGAAAAATGATGAAACTTATCAGCAAGAAAACACACAGAATAAGAAGAAATTACTTGCCAAGAAATGCTTGGTTTAATTCGTAAATATGAAATAATTGTTCATATGCAGAGACTGGATTTACAATGGAGAAACTGTTATTGGGCAGACAGCTATGTGTGAAAGCATGTGCACACGTGTGCTTGCACGCACACATGCATTCATTTAAAAGTAGTATTTTGGCCTCAGGGTAATCAATAATATCTATGCATTGATAACAGTTATCTATGAACAACAGAAAATCATAAGAAAAAATTTGACTACAGCTTTATTATATATAGACAGACAGACAGATGCATCTATTATTTATTGCTATACATAGAAGTATCTTAGTTTAATAAATTATGAGTATGAACCATTTTGGATGACAAGGAAATGTTCAGTGCATTTTTTGGAAATTGACTTGCAAATGAGGACCAGAATCCTTGGCTACTGGGTATTTGGAGATAATCCTTGAATATAACGTTTTACTTCTGTCAGATATTTTATTCAATTTATTTTTCCTGTAAACAGTTTCTTCACGTGCAGTATGTGAGAACTAAATTTAAAATATTAATAAACACAACAGATCTACCATTTGGAAGTTTGTGCTTTATAGCATATTTTCTTTTCCCCCATTTAGAGACACCTTTTACAAATTTTGCTGTTTACTGTCTAATATTGCTTGTCATACATGCTTCAATATTTTTATCTATATCTGCATAATAAGCATAAATGAACAACTTTTTTAGCTTGTGAAAAAGTACTGCTGGAAAACAAATGCCTTGGCTGATCTTCTATTCTTAAGAGAAATTTTAAGACTTTAACACAGTGATCTAATATGCATGCATACCACCATTCTCAATCTATATGGATTGATAGAGCTAAATAAGATTTCCTTTGTTTCAAAGAGAGTTACTTATGAGTCTCCCAAGGATGTGCTGTCACTCATGTGAGTGACTTGAGTAAACACATGATCCCCCAACCAAGCGTACATCTAAATAGGATAATTTTGTTTCATTTTTCCTATTTCTTCATAAGAGAGATACATAGCTCTGTTATAAGCCTCAGTAAACAAGTCCAAAACTAAGATATGCAGCTGGCTAGTAAGTATAGACTTAAGCACTAACGTATAGCAATCATAAGAATTATTTAATCAAGGAGACCTTTAAATCCCTGTCACATAACCGTGGCCGAGCGGTTAGCGCGCTCGCCTACCACCTAGGTGGCCCGGGTTCGATCCCAGGGACTCGCATGTGGTATTCGTGGTGGACGAAGCGGCGTCAGGGCGGGTTTTCTCCGGGTGCTCCGGTTTCCCCCGCCATCTCATTCCACCGGTGCTCCATCTTCATGTATCATCAGTGTCACCGCCTGTGGTGCCGTAGTAGTAAAAGCGGGCGTTAAACACTACAACAACACAACAACCTGTCACATAAAACCATATCTGCAGAAGAGATCGATTATGTTGTCATATGTATATACATATTTCTTTTATGGGGCATGCTTTCATTAAAGTGCTTGTGCTTGATAAGTATTAAGCATACTGAAGTGGTTGATAAGGTATTGCAGAATAATGTAATAGCTGAAATAATATTGAAATAAGAGCTTTGCTGTGGAATTATTTCTCCTGTGCACATATCAAATGGTTGTAAAGAATCATTTCAGTACTGAGTTGAGATGACTTATATTGAAAACATAACTTTTAACTATCCTCTAAATGGTTGGTTGCGTCTTAGTCACCATCTGGAAATGCTGTTTTGCCTAATAAGTTAGAGTATTAAGTATGACACAAATATAGGGGAGGAAGATGTAACGATTTTGGATTTTGAAGTTTGGCATTTCAAAAACAGTGTAAATTGAAGGCATTTTTAGGATGTATTTGGAATTTTTTATTGTTTCAAGAATCGATGAAAGTTGTATGTTGCAATATTTACTAATCGAAGCATGACTTAAAAGTACCAAGGATAATTTGGTCCATGAGCAGAAAGTAGAGAATTTTAAGGTTGCCATCATCATCTCAAATAGGACTTAAATGCATATTAATTATTTAGCCTCACATTTGCGGTGGAAGGTTTCTTATTAGACAGGACTTTGCATAAAGTTTTAGGGTTGTCTTATCTCAGACAAGTGCTCAAAATGCATGTAAATTATTAAGCCTTTATTGTGACTTCGTCCATTTTTAAGCTGTCACTCCATTAATAACCTAGCTCACCTTTTACTGAGTTGTTGTAGTGTTTAACGCCCGCTTTTACTACTACGGCACCGCAGACGGTGACACTGATGATACATGAAGATGGAGCACCGGTGGAATGAGATGGCGGGGGAAACCGGAGCACCCGGAGAAAACCCGCCCTGACGCCGCTTCGTCCACCACGAATACCACATGCGGGTCCCTGGGATCGAACCCGGGCCGCCTAGGTGGTAGGTGAGCGCGCTAACCGCTCGGCCACGGCGCCGCCGCCTTTTACTGAGACTTCACTTAGCTCAAACTGTGACTTCACAAATCTGAACTAATTCCAATTATCACTGTCACTTTGCTTTCTTTGCACTGTAGTGAAATACACACAACGGAGCCTCTTCATCCAAATGGTTCACTCGCAGGACTTTCTTCTATGTACTGTTTAGCTTCACACTTTGGGCTAGTGCTGATAAATGAGATTCAAGTATCTACACTGCTTTCATTTGAATAGTTGTAGACAAGCAAAATAATAAAGGAGGCAAAATATCTAATTTCTGCTCATGCCTCTCATCTCCTACATTTATGCATCGCGGAACAGGTGGGAAGTCACTAAGTAAACTGAAAATCTTTCTGTGCAGATGAAAAGACCACATATTCAGCTTATTACTGATCCTATATTTATCCACAAATGAACTTTATGCTGTTCCAAGAATGTTGCTTTCCACATACCACAGATGTAGAATTTGTATGCTTTTAGGAGCATAACTTAAGAGGAACTGGCTAACTTCACAGGTGCGTTAAATGTCATTAACAAAAGTTAAGAGCATTCTTGTAATGCAGCCCCAGCTGCTGTTAATACTCATACTCGCCCTAGATTCTACTGTTGTTGTTGTTATTATTATTACTATTACTATTATTATTATTATTATTATTATTATTATTATTATTATTATTATTATTATTATTATTATTATTATTATTATTATTATTGTTATTAATATTATTAGTATTATTATAACAAGAAGAACAACAATAATAAGAATGTCATAAATAAGTTTACACTGTGCAAAATTACTGGCTAAAAAATCTACTGTTTTCTCCTGATTTTTTTTCAAATCAGTTCTCCTGCTATTACTTCGACGGACCTGGCAACACTGACATCAGGGTACCTTAGTACAGTCTCTCGGGGATTACATCTCCAGGCATCACCAGTTTCAGCAACATCAGGGTTTTCGCATGCATATGGGCAACTACAATCTTCACAAAAGTTAAAGGCATATGGAGGCAGGCCGTACTTCAGACTCCAGTGAATCCTAAGCGCTTGCCCCTCCTACCAGCGCTGCTGAATGTGGTACACGCATGTCACGTGCTCTTATATACAAAACCTCTGCCAGTACATGCACTATGCTTGGCAACAGCGCTCCGCTTGAGCATTGGCCAGCGTTCACATGCCTTTAACTTTTGCGAGCAGTACAGATGTCCATGGAGTGTTTCCAACAGCAATAAATGCTGAACTCCATTGAAATCCTCTATATTTCAGTTTCAGAATTACAAAAAGTAATTTCCTAAGTTAAAATAAAAATATAAATCTCCAAAATTAAAATTAAAATAACATCCCCTAAGTTTTGATAATGAAATTCCACAGTGGTGTGGAATAAGGTTCCTGCAACTTGGTAGGCAGCCATTCAGAATCCTTAAAAGTTACCTTCTTTTATTATACAACGATAATAATAGTAATAATAATAACAATAACAATAATACTAATAATGGTACTAATAATGATAATGATGATAATAGTAATAATAGTAGTAGTAGTAGTAATCATAATAATAGTAATACTAATAGTAATAGTCTAGTAATAGTCTAGTACTAATAATAATCATAATCATCATAATCATAACAATAACAATGGTGGTGATGATAAGAAATAGTAACAGGAACAAGAACAACAATAATAAAATCGCCAGCCAAATCATTGTCAAGACCTCCACTAGTATGTTGCAGCCGATTGTACACAAACTTTTTTGTGAACTTATCAATTATTACACATGTTAAAATAATGTAATATGTTCATTTTACTTAGGAAATGTACACTTAGTACAAGATTCAGAAAAAGTACATATGATATGCCGCTTCTTTGTAGGAAAATAAAATCTGCATAACTTAACCCTTTCATGCCTGAATTATTTTGCTACATATGCCGTTCTTCCTCTGATTCAAAACCGGTTTAGATTAGGCGGTCTGGGAGACCTTCACCCTGCTGGCTTGGATAGCCATGATCGTTAAGGCAACACATAGTGCACTGGCCATGCGCTCAAAGCCTGAGGTCGTGAGTTCGAGTCTCGGCAACCGCAGTCAAATGTGCCTGTGGTAAAGGACGGGGAGGGCCCACGTAAAATAATCTGTGTGATGACACCCGTGGATGATGACGGGGTATCATTTGACTGCGGTTGCATGGATTTTGCTTCTTTTCTTAAAAAAAAAAAACACTACAATATAAATTGTAAAAAAAATAATTCTTTACAATTCAAACCGTCTCAAATATGTATTTTTAATTGGTGACAGACAGTATAACAAGAATATAGCAGAAAAATAAAGTTAAAACTAGTACAAATAGGAAAAAAGCCTATGTATCTTATAAGACACACCAGGCAATAAAGGGTTAAACTGTGGCATGTGGAAGGCATGAGTGTAATTTCCACAAATTTTGTTTCCTTTTGTGCAATTTATTCTTTTTTCATTCATTGATTACAAAGTTTAATGTGCAGATTACTTCCACACTAATGATCGACTCGAAGCTATGTATAACTATCCTGGTGTTACTGAATTTCCAGTAACTTATAGTGCCTGTAATACTACTATATCTACTCCTATCTCAACATTACATACTGCCATTCAACTACAATTTATTCTTTACAATCCTATTTCAAAATGTCATTATTACTAACATATCTATATATTGTGACAAATGACAAGTTCAGTTACTTTTTATGTCACTCTACGTCCATTAAAACTGAATCACAATTCACAACTCGTGACCTTGCAATTCACAGTTTTGTTACATTGTACATTGACACAAACACTACTTAACTATAACTCTCATAATTCTCCTAACTCATTAAAAACTGACTCTTCTGTCTGTCAGACTTGCTTATATAGCCAAGAATTAGATATCAGTGATTTTTCTGGAAATTGATATTTTGTAAGGTTTCTCGTAACAAGCTCTGCACTCGAAGCTTCTAGAACTGTGTGGAAATGGCCTTTGTTCTTACTCACTATTGTTGCATGTTGCCTAGCAACGTAGTGGTGTGAGATAGCTGACCTTGAGCCTCTTGATGTGCGGCCATGGTCACAATATCTACTTGTTTACAGTGTTAATATGTATTATTCAGTATATCTTAAAATTGTTAACTGTAACATATTTTTTCAACCTCAATTTAGACTGTTGGTCTTATTGTTTTTCCTGTTTATCTTTAATCAATACTGGTGGCCATAACTCTGCTCAACTGGAATTGTAATGTTTCCACATTTGCATCAGAGAAAATGTTTAGTTCATCAGTGCTGGTTATTCCTAATTCTGAATACCACTACTCCATACCTGCCATACCCTAATTCCTGCCATATATTTCTGTTATGGTTTATCTCATTTAATTCTAGGTTGTACCCTTCTTCTAGGAGCTACCTTTTGTTGACCCGTAGAAATGCATACTTATCTCTGTTTATTTATTCTTACAGAGTTCTCTTCCTCTGCATCCTCTTCTTCCATTATTTATCCTGTTTCTACTCCTTCCATTTGTTTCACCAGTCCTCTTGTCTTCTTTCAGTGATTGATCTTCTTACAACAGTTTCATTATCTGGTCGTCTAGTATGCTACCTTGCAATTAGTCTTCTTCTTTCTTCTATATAAATGCCCATCGTAATTTTTAAAACAAATTCCGCCATTTCTTCTAAAATGTTATATCTCTCTTCTTGTTGTATCATATACCTTAGCATTTTTCTAGCTAAGGCCCAATTCTTTTAAAATATATACTCGTATGCCATATGGTGCATGTCCAGTTACAAGTGCATAAATCCCTTTTTGTGTTGTATGTGTGAAAGTTTTAACCAATCTTTTATGCTGCAAAAAAGTTGGTAAACTCTTCCTCCTTCAATTTTGCCCCATTCATGTTACCATTGATTCATTAGTTCTCTTTTACTTTTTGTGTATTATTGCTGCAGTTAGACTGCTTACCTCTTACCACAGGTCTGAGATCGATCCCAGAGGACCGTACATGGGAGTTGTAGTAGACAAAGTGGCACCTGGATCGGTTTTCTCTACTTTCTCCTGCCATTTATTTCTCCAGCTGCTCCGTCATCAACTTTCCTTTCATATATTTTGACCTCATTTAATATCACCTTTTTCCTCACTCACACCAGGCTTCGGACTAATCATCCATCCCATCTGCTCTCTCTGAACCAAAATTTGTTTCTCCTTAATGGGCATCTGACCCCAGACATCAACTTATAAGTCCTGAGGAGTGAGGGTCCTTCTTACGAAAAGGATAACCAGAAAAGGGACACGAAAAACTTTATGGTTGCAGTGTTGTCCCATTATTTCTTTAACTTTCGCTTGATCCCCTTTCTTAAGCAAATGTTTGGGCCACGAAGTTTAATTATTACCTATGTTAAAACCCATGTCCTATCTTTCAAAAAGTAAATACCCAACTTCAGTGAGACCTGCGCGAAGGGTCACCTAATTCTCAGTATAGGCGTCGCGAAGGGGAGGGGTCAAGGAGGGGCCGGGCCCCCCCCCCCTACCTCTCTTTGGAAGCTAATGTGCTTAACGTGCAATCAATTATTGACTATTAGACCATTATTTTAATCTTGATGTAAAGAACAATTTTCATTTAGCACAAATTAATACAGTTGTCTACAGCAAATACTATGGCTTTTGACAACAAAATAATGAATTAATATTGTTTGATTGCAAACTTCCAACATGCGGACACCCGCCCCCCTGGAAAAGGGTCTGCCAATGCTCATGATTCTCAGGCGTACTTGACTAGATGGTATGACACTTAAATTAGTCATATGCTTCCCTTGCTGTTCAGAGGGCCTGGTAGCCATGTCACCTCATAGCTCATCTCACAGTTTTGAAAAGCAATATTTCAGCAATCCTTCTACATTAAAGGGCAAACATTGCAAATTTAACTTAAGTGCATCTGCAGAAAATATATTCTTATCGTGTTTTATTAAGTTGTGGACTAGAACTAAAATGATTCCAGTGTTGGGTGCTAGATTTACAGACGTAAGTTTAATCAGACCAAATTTGTGTGTTTGCTACAGCAGAACTGGCTAAGGCATGTTCGTTCAATATTGGTGGGCTAACATTAATTCTAATCTCATTTAACATTCCCTCTTTTTTTATTTAGTTTTCCTGTTTTCTTTCTTAACAGGAACATTATTATTTATAGAACGCATGCAAAATATAAAATTATACAAACTAATGAAACGTATTTCTTTAGGTATTTTTATTTCGCACAGTGTTGTAACTCTTCCTGCCATCTTATGAATGTTGCAATACAATTGCAATTTTAAAACTGAATGCTTTATAATGTATTAATTGCAATTGCTGAAAATAAAGCATGGAACACGCTTACCTTAACTGTCAATCATGCCTCCCAAAATTAATATTTCTCTTTAAATATTCACATTCAAAACTAAAAGCGTCTCTATAAATTTTGTAGACTATTACCATATTAACATATATAAGTGTGTAATAGTGTGAAATGTGGTTTAATGGTCCAAAAAGTGCATTGTTACAAGATCTGGATACCAGTGAATAATGTAATTAGTGATGCATTAAACAGAATAGACAACAATTGTAGATTAGTTCAGCGGAAACAACCTTTGCACCTAGCAAGGTTGCCATGTCGTTGATTTTTAAGCGTTATTTCAATTTCGTGCGTGCGGCAGGCAGGCAGGCGTACGTACGTGAACGTGTGTGTGTCATGCGTGTCCGTCTGTCTGCCTACCGGCGTGCGTGTGCGTGTCCATGTCCGCGCGTGCGTACATACGTACGTAAGGACACGCACGCCGGCAGGCAGACTGGCACGCAGACATACACAGACGGACACACATGCACGTACAACGCTTAGAATGTTGCGCAGGACGGAAAACTGATCGGTTTTCGAATAGGAACCTCTGTCTGGAAATGCACGGTTGAACCCTGTAATGCATCGAAGTGTGACATGGGTGTACCTTCATATTTCTTCAATAAACCCAACATCCAGCTGTCTACGTTACAAACGGGCTTCGAACTGTGTACCCCCTACCATTGCAGAGCTTCATGCAATGACCCAATACGTGCGATTGTCTTTAAAGGTTTTCAATCGCTCCGTGAACTCGAGCCATAAGATCATCCGCTGACATTACAGGAGTGTCATACACCATATTCTTCGCACAACTCCACAGAAAATAGTAGAGAGGTGTCAGATCTGCTGAACGTGCTGACCATGGAACTGGTCCACCTCTACCAATCCATCTATTTGGATATGCGACGTTGAGGTGATCCCGTACATTTACATCAATGTCGGTTATTTCAGCAGCTGTGTACTGGTGCGTGTCGCACTGCTGTTAAAATACCTTATTGTACAGGAAACTATACAAGTAATGCAGTAGGATGTGCACCAGGGACTCTGTGGAGGAATTTAGCGCATACGCAGGAATGTTATTATGCTTAGGTCGTTTATCCCAGTACACAGATGACTAAAGGGTTGCATATCTTCCATATTAAGATACCAAAACGAATGTTAACAAATTGTCACAACCGTTCGTTCTCTAACTTCGACGCTTTCCATCATCCAAACCATGCATTTCCGACAGGGGTTCCTATTTGAAAACCGATCAGTTTGCCATCCCGCACAATATACTAAACGCTGTCGGTGTTTTTTTTTTTTTTTTTTTTGGGGGGGGGGGTGGGGTGGTCACCCAGTATACATATATATTTATACTGGGTGTCCCAAAAACACCGATAACGCTTACTATATTGTGCAGGATGGCAAACTGATCGGTTTTCAAATAGGAACCCCTATCCGGAAATGCACGGTTTCATTCGTTTTGGTATCTTAATACGAAAGGCGTGCAACCCTTTAGACAGCTGCATACTGCGCTGAGCCTAATAACATTCCTGTGCATGCGCTACATTCCTCCATAATGTCCTTGGTGCGCGTCCTACTGCATCACTTGTGCAATTTCCAGTGCAGTAACGTTTCTTAACAACAGTGCGACACGCACCAGTACACAGCTGCTGAAATGACCAACTTGAGCATACTGTTGTGTAAATGTGCGGAGTCACCTCAACGTCGCATATCCAAATCGATGGATTGGCAGAGGTGGACCAATTCCATGGCCAGTATAGTCGCCAGATCTGATACCTCTCGACTTATGTGAAGTTGTATGAAGAGTATGGTGTATGGTATTCATGTAACGTCAGCGGAGGTTCTTATGGCTCGAGTCCACGGAGCGATCGAAAATCTTCAAAGACAATCGCACGTATAGGGTCATGGCCATGACTCTCACCTGCGTGGATATAGGCTCTGCAATGACGTAGGAGATACACAGTTCGAAGCCCGTTTGTAATGTAGATAGCTCGATGTTGGTCTTATTGACGAAATGTGAACGTACACCCATCTCATTCTTCGATGCACTACAGCGTCCAAACTGTTGCATTTCCGGACAGGGGTTCTTATCTTAAAACCGACCAGTTTCCGCCCCATACAACATACTAAGCGTTGTTGGTGTTTTTTTTTTTTTTTTTCTTAGGGGGGGGGGGGCGACATCCTGCATATACATATGCACATCAGAAAACAGGTATATATTTTACTGCGTATTGTCAATTTATTCAGTTTCCAGTATCCAGTGTGGCACGTGCGTCTATTCACGAGTATTCTGTGCGGTGAGTTTCATTTTCCTATGATTTAAGTTCACATAGATATAAAGGGCATTCATTTACTTGAAGATATTCAATAGTTTTTGCTCATGGTTAACTTTTGTAGACCCTACAAAAGACCAACAAGAATCTGGATATTCTACAGTCTATACTAAAAACTAGTATTGCCAGAGTAAGTTTAATAGGAAAACGCAAAAAGTTGCAAGACCAGACATTAAAATTGAGAGAGATTTTTTGTTGGTATGCTGCATAAAAAGGAATTACTTCATACTACATACATATAAGTATGTATTAATATGTATTTCAGGCAACGGACGTGGCTATAAGCAGCATTGAAAACAGTTCATTTGTTTCGGTTGTTTTTTAATGCAGAACAGCGACAAGTGCTTTTTTCCCCCTAAAGCGAGAGGAGAACCTCTAACATGCAATAAATGGACCTATGTCAACTGAGGAACCGCAGTAAATATATTGGGATAAATTATGCAAAGTTATGTATGGGAGGGGACAAACGACACTCTCCCCAGGTTGCAAAGTCATTGACACCTTGCAACTGCGTGCTGCTCCTCAAGCGTCAGGTCTTTAGGGAAGAATATGGGTCGAATTAATTTGTTCAGTTCTTTCAAGCGGAGGTTCAATCCTACTTTTTCTAAATTCTGCGAGAAGTATATAATGCGATTTAGGTTAGATTAGTAAGGATATCTAGAGTTAATACTGTAATAATGAAATCGTTGTTACCTATATATACCTACATCAGAAAACCAGGAAGAATATCAGTTAAGAAACGATTAACTTAGGTCTTAAATATTCGTTTTGTCTCGCGTAATATCGAAAATCATGGACCTTGAGGAAAATGTCATGATACGTGTAATCGATTTCTTCTTATGGCAGTAAACAAGAATACGGAAAAAATTTAAAACAAAGTAATTGCATCATCGATTACACTGAAAAATGGGAAGGTTTACCATTTGTAATATTAATAAGACAAGGCAGGTTTACTTAACCTTCTCTGCTTGAGATATGTTTGAAGCAAGAAACGTAATGATGCGGCGCCTTTGTGTTTTATTAATAAAAAGACAACTACAGTAGATGGGTATTCTGTCTGTCCAGGTTCAAAATATGCACATCATTGTTTTAAAGATTAATGCACAGTACAGTGGGCGGCAGTGGCGGCTCGTGTAAAAAAAGTACCAATGTGCTACAATGTTTTTTTTCCGACAAGATTACGGCATCCGGCAGCTCATGTTGGATGGATTTGGAAATCCCTTTAGAAACATGATCACCCGCTAGTTGTTCTTTCACTGCACTGTTTGTATCAGAAGTTAAATCTATAAGAAATAGAGAGACCTAGATTTTTCGATGTTTCTGTGTTGTCTCGCCCGCTCAAAGTCAACTCGAAGGCACTATAAAATTTAATACATCCAACAGTTCTCGGGAATAAATATCTGTCCGCCATTTGTTTAATGTGTTTCACTATCTCGACACGATAGGCACAACTTAAGTTGCAATATTAGCATTACTTAATACGCTAAGATCAAGTGAACTATTTATGTGCTTATTTTTCATATTATGTTTCTTTATTAATGCATTAATTTGCTTAGGATCTGTCACTGCTCCTCGACCCCACGCACCACTTTTCCAAATAACCAACATGGAAAGAAAAAAAGAAGGAAAAAAAAGCGCATTTCGAGCATCACACTGGCAGATCCATTTGTTTGCATTTGTTTGACAATGTGACAAATCCCAGTCCTGACACCAGTGGGACAAATGACCAAGTCCATTTACTTATTCTATCACTTTATTTCCCTTCTAATCGAACCACAAAGCATACTTATTGTATCGTCGTTAACACAACTACATTTTGTCGTGGCCATGCAGCTCACAGCTATTCTGTCCAATCGTAACCTTTACACGTACTTCACTGTCTTTCATTGTCTCACAAACTGCTTCCGACGACCACACTTTCTAAAACTGCTTCACACAATAAACAATTCCCGCGTGACGACTCAATGTCTACAACGCCTTTGACGATACACACATTCTCTCAACACTGACTGTACACATTCTTAAAACTAACTGTTGACAGCTGTATCGTTCAACACTTAACGACTCTATCATAAAAAACTGACTGCTCTCGCCGTCTCGACTCGTTTTTATGCAGGCGAGAATGACGCAACACGGACTTTTCTCGGACTTCTCATAAACAAGCCGGCAGGCGAAAGTTTCGAGAAGAATCTAGAGACGCATTGTTCTGCCGCGGTCCATTGTTAACGTTGTTTACTCGCCGCGCTTGGTGTGAGGTAGCTTGACCTTGAGCGTCTCTTTGAGTTTGAAATTCAGAATCCTAGCTCTCACTTTCTCCCCAAAGATCTACTTGAACAGGGTCTCTTAAATATGTCACCTGCAGAATTTGTCATGTTTTTTGCGCAACATAATATGTGGAATTATTAATTATTGGTTTACCAGGAGAAATATGAATTGGTTGGAGAATTCAATGTCATTCTGGCAGGTTGTCACAGTAGCTTAATGGTTGGAGCACCCACCTGGTAAGCAGAGGGTCTGTGGTTCAAATCCCAGCTGTGACATTGAATTTTTCAGTTCCAATTCCGCCTCTCAATAATATGTGGGCTTACAAAATAAGAGAGAAAAACAGTTGGTGCATCTACAGCAGTCTAAAAGCCAATACTCAGTAACTCAGGACCATAGCACACTTATAACTAGCAAAGAGGAAAGCCTAACAGATTATTCACAGTTGAAAATTCATAATAAACTACTTCCTAAGTGAGATCATAGGAGCTGAAATCCATTCAGCACTTGATACTGTACTTTTTATGTGTGGCAGTTATTCTGGAGAGAGCGCTACAAAATATATTTTCATCCATTTCGTTTGCATAATGCTTTGCACACTAACAGAACAGGTGTAATATTGAAGCAATTTCACATTGTGTACATAAGCACATTGGCTGCCCCTGGTGGAAAACAATGTTACATTTGCATATTGTATGTCATTCTTTCTTGAATAGAAAGATAAAGACAAACAGTATTTGATGTGTTACATTCACATCACTCTCTCTAGCCACTCTTCTACAAAGGAATCTCATAAATGTTTATTCTTGTGTCTACTTCTTGTTGAGTGAGATAAACATTTAATAAATGCTTTTAATACATGTTTTGATAGAGGTAGGCAAGAGGGATAAAACAGACCTAAGTGATAGTTAACTGTTTCAACAGTGGGTTATTGTGCAATGCCTTTGAAATAACATTATGCATTATTATGAGAGAGAAAAGAAAATATCAACTTACTGCCCACAGGAAGAAGCATAAGCATATGAAAATTAATTTCATTAATAAAGAGTATGTCGGAAATAGTAAATGCCAAAAAGTCCTGGAGAAACCTCACTTAAGAAAGACTGTTTTTGTAGAAATCAAATTTTAGACCTCTCCCTCAGAAATCCATACTTAAGTAGCACCACACACACACACCCACACGCACACGCGTGTGGGTGTGTGTGTGTTTTGCATGTGTGTTTCTCCTTCTCACTCCCTCTCCCTCACTATGTCTCTTTACCTTTAGGTGCTACAGCACAGGGACATTGAACTAGCATATTGCACACTTTGTGTCGCATTCATTTATAAAACAAAAATAATACAGCAATTCCAATTTCACATAGTTATCAACACAGGTGGTGAGGAGCCTATTAGTGGACCCTTGAATGGGAGGACATGTGCTTCTCAAATTTTCTTCCTCAGTTATCATTCGGTTTCATGTGTCATCAGTGTGCCAATCACCAGTGGTATTATATATTATAAAAACAGACATCAACCATATTAAAAAACAGAAAAAAATATCATTTAACTAGATTTCAATGATAGAAATGTTCCATCATAAGCCCATTGCTCATGTAATAATACCAATCAATCACAAGTTAGGCATCAATATTCTATGGATACAGCAATTTGTCTCTCATAGCCTTCCCAAACAAATGCACCAGTGTTTTATGGCAGTTATTCCAGCAGAATCTGAGCCAAATAAACATATGTGCAAAACCAATATTAAATAAGGATGAGGTTTTCTGGTGTATTTGTGTTCCTGATATAAATTATTATTCTTTGTTGATATATATCTGACATTTTACTGCCTTGTTTCGTCTCTTTTCATTTCTCCTCATTTGCGTGTAATTACTTTATTTCATCAAAGCATTGATTCCTGTAAGAGAAATATCTCGTGGATTAATGGAACCTCATGGGCTCATGGAAGTGGAAACAGAACCAAAAAGTAACTAGAACCAAATGTACCTTGATTACAATCAAAATACTTTTTCATCATAAAAGGTTGAGAAAATGAATTTGAAACAGAACCATAGTAAGTTATAATTTTAAAGTGAAAGTGTATAAATTATTGTGCAACACTATGTATGTGCATAAGCTACTAAAAGTTTCATGGTTCATGAATAAATGAAGAGGGTAAAGGCTTGTTATTACAGTGGAACTTGGACAATTCAAAGCTAAAGGGACAAGAAAAAAATTCAAAATATCCAAAAATTTGAATTACAAAACTTGTGTTTAAAATTGACATTTTAGCAGTACAGATACCTATATCCATCAGGATTTTCCAATATCTCACTTTTTTTGACTCTTTCAATTTGCACTTGAGGCACTGCTTAAAATTTTCTCCTTATTCTTCAGATAAGTTGACAAAGTGTTCGGTGGTATCCCCTATTCTTTAGCAATTTCAGATTCTTTCTTCAAACCCTTTTCAACTTCTTGAATGTTGGTGGCTTTTTCCCCCAAAATTAGGCTTGTACTGGATACACAGTTTACTAAGAGACATGGTGGTATTGATTTGCAACACACTGAACAGTAGGAAGCTCAAGTGACAATTAAAGGCTCATGTGTTTTGAACCACAGAATGTGGGAGCAGGTACAAAAACTCTAGACCGGCAGCTAGAAAAGCTATTCCGTCCCCAAACAGCATTCCAACTGCATTCTGACAAAACAGACAACCCCAGAGTGATGACCTCTTTTGTAGAAATAATGGACAAAGTTATCATATTAAATTTCCACAGTTAGATTAATTTTTGACTGACATTTATGAACAAAAACTTCGAATTAAGGAAGATGAAGTTTGAACTACATGTGAACTTTTTTGCTTTCTTTAATACTAAATTCAAGGGAACAAGAAAAATCTTCAAATTAAAGATTTCATATTATAAATGTTTGAATTATCCAAGTATATGCTTAGAGGCCAGTTGGAGATATATAATGATGAAATTACTTTTTCAGGTCTGAGTGCAGGATGGTGCTGGAATGCAACATTATATTTTTATGTAGTTTTAACTGTGCTACAAAGTCAGTTGTCACTTTGCATGACAACAAATAGCACTAGGCTTATATTGACGAAATTTTTATCACGTTATGAAACAACAAATTTGGTGGCTTTTGGATGTTGGCATAGAACAGGTGATTTCAACTGTCTATATAATTAAAATGATCGTTTACATCAGGTTAGTATGTATACAGAAATGTTATGACAAATATCCTTGTTACCTCAACATTAGTGTGCAAACATTATAAAAACCATGTGGCTAGTTTATTTATGTAATTTAAAATATGGGGTTGTTAAGGTTGTTAGTGTCCCTTCATTATTATAATTATTATGTTACTGCTTAAACATGTATTTGCTATAGTGTGAATCTTTATAGTATATACTATGTATATACATTTCTAAATTGATTACCTACAAACAAAATGCCCACTTCTGTGCTGTGGGGTATAGCATGCCTGCCTCACATTGAAGAGGTCTTTAGTTGAGTCTTGGTTAGTACCTGGGAAAGTCTCATCCAGCATTTACCCTTATTCTGAATGTCGGGTGACTTTAAGCTCCATGGATCCCAGTTTCACTCATTCCATTCATTCATCTTCGATATGACCTACTCAGGTAAAGGACATTAAACTACAAAAAAAGTATATGTGGATTATTTATGCATGTAAGTAAATTTGTATTTAATTACATATTTTTTTCAGTGTTGCAATAATATAGCATGCATAAGTGATCAAGTGATCACAGTGTATTATTTTATCAAGAAAATGATTGCATAAGAGTTCAAAATATTTTATGATGGAAGTATTATTTCTAAAAGGCAATTGTGCTTTTAGGCTGGAAAAGGAATTACAGCTCTAATACCTTATTTATCATCCAGAAATCAAAGATACTTAGAGAACAGGACAGTTATATCACATCTCAAAAAACTGAATTGATTTTTCAATGGGTACCTTTGCAGACTAATGTAGAGTAACATAGTCATATTTTATCAACAAATATTTGAAATTATGTAAACCGTTAATTTCTGTTAGCATATTTATGATTTGTTTACAATGCTCCCCCTGGTCAATGACATTCAGTGAAACCCTGTTCCACTAAGAAATGCATGGATCCTATTTGTTAACTGGGAGCATCCAGAAAATGGAGTTTACTATCTCTGATGAGAGTACAGTGTGCGCACAAAGTCTGTATAACCCTATACTAAATTTAAAATTACGTAAGTAAATACGTTTTTTTGAGTTTGGTATATATTCATATTATTCTCCTGTCAGATACCCATTGTTGACGGCTTCGATTGTTCGATTGTTGTTGCTCTTATGACAACAAACCATATGAATCAAATTAGTTGATGCCGAGATATTGAGAAAGAATGGCTGATACAAGTGATTGCACAATTGAGGAATGCTTAGTGTCTGCTGTGTGGGTTCATGAGTGTCAAATTAATGGCAAATCAATGAAAATTGTCATGGACAATTTTGTTGCACAGTTTGTGAAAGCAGCACCGACAAAGAAGATGTTGTTAGTGTGGGAACGGAAAACATTTTTAACGAGCAGTGTTTGCGATGCGACGAGAAGTGGAAGACCATCCACCAGACTTGGACTTTGTGCGGACATGGAAAAATCTATCCAACAATCTCCGGTTAACTCCTTAAGGAAATGTGCTGCAGAGTTAGGGGTACCTGAATCAACCATGAGGAAACACATTAAAGTGGATCTGAAAATAAAGTGTTGGTGTCCATTGAATGTGAATGAATTATCAGATGCTGATTTGGAGACACGTGTTAATGCTTGTGGTCAGATGCTGCAACAATTCCAAAGAATGTCTGAGAAGACAAAAGTCATGTTCACAGACGAATATGCGATTTATCACAGTTCCCATAACCGCAGTGTTTATTTCTGGGGAAAAGAAAATCCAAATTTTTTCGAAGAAATCGAGCGCAACCCACCACATGTCATGGTCTGGGCCGGAATGACGCAAACTCATCTGTTTGGCCTATATTTTTTTATGGTCCTGTTAATCAGAACATTTATCTCCAGATGATTGATGACTGGCTCCTCCCACAGCTGCAAAATGTGGTAATCTTAAACAGTGTTTGGTTTCAACATGATAGGGTGCCAACTCATTTTGCAGTGGCTGTTCAACAATATCTGAATGTAATCTTTGGAAATCATTGGATTGGTAGAGGATTGGACAATCTCACATGGCCTCCAAGGAGCCCTGATCTAACAACTCCAGATAATGCACTAGGGGTTACATAAAAGAGAAGGTGCAGAGACAGTGATGCACTACAACATGTGAACTGCAAAATGCGTTGCAAGTAGCTTTCCAGACAGTGACTCCAATGATGTCGAGTAAGATGAACACGAGAACATGACAGCATATTCGGCTGTGCAGAGACAATAAGGGGACACATACCAATGTTTTGGAGTCCTAAGACCTAAGGAGAAACATTTAATTACATAAATATTGGAAATTTGTACTTTTATTTCACGTCAGTTTCAATTTAATATAGGAGTATATAGACCTTGTGCACATACTATATAATAGTGGTACTTAACTGGTTATGGAGCAAGAGGACCTACAACTTTTTTGTGGACGTTGAACCTCAATGGCCTTGGGGATACTTCCCATGAGATAGAAGTGAAGGCTTGGGTAGGGCTGACTTAAATCACCATCCCAGAGCCAGGAATTGAACCACAGACCCTCTGCAAAGAGCCATAAATAAAATCACTGAGCTTCCGTGGCACTCTTTAGCATGATTTACATAATTAATCAATATATTTATTGGGAAACTTTCAGAATTTTTATTTACTTTCAACATCATTTTTTAAAATTAAGGTTTTATTTATGGAGCAGGAGGAAGTGTTATTTGTAACTTGTAGTTTCCATCTATTGAGATATTTTCAAGATAATCTACAGTAAAGACAGGAAGAATTATATTTTAAACATTGTTTAAATGAACAATGCATGAGATATCAATCAGAGAGTTATTATGTGATTTTCAGTATAGTTTTCAAAAAGGTAGCATAAAATTTAAGCGTGAATGAGTGATTGAGAGTGAGTGAGTGAGTGAGTGAGAGAGTGAGTTTAAGGGCCCATCGACAGCTAGTAAAATTTAAACTGAATATAGTAATATATGGTAGAGCTTAACATCCATAAGTCAGAAATTATAAATTTTATAAGCAAATCTGTGATATTTTATAGTCTTATGTAAATTGTTTGATTAAGAAACATTTAATAAAGAAGAAAAACAGATAGTTATGAAAGATTATATAGAACCCTCTGATTTTAACCTCAACTGAGTGAATGAGGGAATGAATGAGCTTTATATAAATTAATGTGTCATATTTTCTCTTAACACTATTTTGTTTTACAGATGAATTGTCATTAATGAAATATGTGGCAGAGAAACAAATATTCATCAAAATATTTCATCTCAATGATGATAATGATGATGTACCCATGCATTCCCTGTTTACTGAATATAAACCTATGGCAGTACTTCTAGATATGCAATGTCAAGGAGCTGATAAAGTACTGAAAAAGGTAATATTTGGATATGCAAGGTATCAGAAAATGAATGTGCAGATTAAGTGACTGTATACCAACATTTGATAAATTAAAAAGCTACTATCAATAGGGATACAAATTTTTGGTGGATCACGATGACACAAATATATTAATACTCAATAAAAAGTTTTTAGTCAATTCTATTACAATTGCCCACATATTACCAATGTTTACTTGCACGATTAAGTGCAAATTTTAATACAACTTGCAAAATGAGTATTTATGATTTACCTTGAAATGAATAATTTATTATGATATTTATTCACAAAATGAATGTCTATTTACTGTTTAACATGAAATTAACAATTCATGGCAATTTTTCCGTGAAACTGACATTAAAAGACTTATTTTAGGAATAAAACATGATCTGTTTCACTTTTTGCAACATAGAAAACCAGATGCGAGTTTATGGTCGAGAGTTCAAGTTCCGTGTGGCTGGAAGAAATGCAACTATGTTTACAATAAGCAGGAAAGGTATATGAAAGTGTCAGGGAAAATAGGTTGACAGAGAACCAGTAGCATACGTGAGCATTCAATGAACAGATAGAATAATATACCTTCCATGCTACAGTACCACCACTGGAGCTAAGTGCCAGAGACAACACCCTCCTCCTTCTGAAAAAAAATTTAAAATAAATTTTACTTGATCATTTTTGGATCCAGAACATACCTCTTGGTGAGCAAGGTTCATCAGATGGTTTTTAGCACAACTGAGAGCATTGAAGCCGCAAAAAACTTGTCCTTTTAAGCAGGAATCTATCAGTGTTGCAACGGAACATATTTAATTTTCTTCAATGGATTTATACTTCATGTTCATTTCATCCAGCCATGACTGTGGAACAAAAAAACTTCCCCAAGGAGCCTATTATGGTAGGTATAGGACTGGTGCTCCTGGGGTCCCAAGCCACATTCTCAATTGGTTTCCTCTAGGAGGAGAGAGGGCTTATGCCAAACACCCAATCAACTTTGGTCTAAAAGTGTGGTCCACTTGTAAAATAAAAAAACCATTGTATTATGAGATTGTTCCATAACAATATGTTTTAAGATGATTAAGTTATCCTGAATATACTTGAAGTTGTAAAACATAAACTTGTAACATTGTTTCCCTAAAGTTTGAATTTCCCATAAGATTTCAATTACCTTGAAGACATCTTTGAGAACAAGAGATTTATATTAGGAATGGTGCAGTATGGCCAAGAAAAGAATTACCATACAGCACTAATGGTGAGATATTTTGAATAGTCTACTCAAAGGTCTATGAACTTCAGGAATTTGAGCTATCATGGGTATCAACACATTTTGAATGCCAGAAGACAGACTACCCTAAAGACTTTACAACTACAGACCAAGAGGAAAAATAGATCTTGGAGGACCAGAGAAATGCTGGAGAGACCAATTTCCAATCTGAAGCAGAACAGGCCAAAAGGCCTAATCCTCAAAAGTTATTGATGATGATGGAATGAGTTAAAACTGATTTTACGTGAGTGCATACAGCTATGCTCAGTATAACAGGACAGCTTTTCCCTTTTAATCAACTGCAGCAGTTAGTCTGAAAATTTTAGAAATTCTCTAGTAGATTTTGTTTAGCAACACATATTTTCAAATATTTGAATGCTCATCAAATGTAATGCAGTTTCAAATGTTCAGTAATGTTTCCTCAAAATTGCAGTTTTACTTTCTGTATGGTGTACCTATTGTGCATAGAAGTGTTGTATTCCACCCAAAAATTTAGTATTGAAATTTCACTATAAATACATGCTTTGAGGTCCTTGAACCCAAAAAATAAAAAGCTTTTAGAAAAAGGTCCATGTGTATGTGCACACAGAGAGAGAGAGAGAGAGAGAGAGAGAGAGAGAGAGAGAGAGAATAGCATAACTCAAATACAAAAATTTGGATAAATACCAAATTTGTATTTAAGTCCAACATCTTTTGAGGATGTTACATGCAGTGAAAAATATTGGAGAGCAAGAGGATTAATAACTTCATTGTCAGAAATCCAGCATTAGCTAACAACAACATGCAGACATGATTTTCTCCTTCCCAACCTACCCTTTATATCATAAATTTTTGGTATTTTTATTTTATAAAAAATGCTAATATATTTGATTAAAATATCATGTGTTTGAGATACTGGCAAGAAAAATAAAATATATATCTTGAACTTTTTGTGAATACACTGCGAAGTGCATTTGATTCTGATTAGACTTTGTGTGATCTTGCATAGGTGGTGAACTGTAACAGATGTACAAAATCTTAGCATACAAACGCAGCAGAGTTCATTTATTCATTGATACATCAAGCTTCCATGTGGAGAGCATCTCAAATTAGATGCTCCTTGGAAGATGTCATGTTGCCAAGGAGTCAGAGAGTAACTTTTATAGTTTAAATGCTATAGTGAAAGTTTATGTACCTAGCAAAATGAGTTAAAATAAGTGTTTAGTGATAATTTGTGTTAACTGTTGGATGTAAAACAGAAAATAAATGCTTGAAAAGTGAAATAGTTACAATATTAAATAACTTCTTCTGTAGCATTAGCTATTTTTGAAATACTCACTGTTACTTAAAGCTGTACTGTGTTGAACTGTCATGCAGTGTCCATAAAGCTATATGTATAAAATATATTGTTAGTTTATGTAAGATTTTAAGGGTTTAATGCTGAGTGAGTGTGATGTACCAGAGTTTTCACTGTATATGCTTTTTCATCACAGGATTAACTGCTTCATTCTTAGACTATAACAAAATGTTTTGGGTGTTTTGGCACAAATTGGCAACCTATCTCAACAAATGTAGCGTTCATTTATGTGGGTTATAATATAAAAGAATCTGATATGTTGCACTCACATGGCTTTCTCTACAGAAGTATAAGTTCCTCAAAACTTACACAAATAACAATGAATATCTGCAAAATGGTTCACTTTACAAAAAATGTATTTATACATAAATTGTGTAGTTTAGCAAGATCTACATTTTTTGAAAAGTAAGATTTGGTCTATCTCTTATGGTTTAGCAGTTATGCAAAAGTCATCAAGAGTAAATAGGATTACATGGGCTATAGCCACAAAATTCAAAATATACATTTCATTTGTCATAAAAATATCTCAAACATATGGCATTTTAATCATAATTGTTAGAGCCATTTTCAAGAAAATCAAAATTTTCAAAAAATTTTCCATGTGAAGGGTAGTTTAGGGTGGAGCAATTTTCTTCAAAACTTTGTGTCACTTCCTTGGAAGACTTTAAATACCAATTTTGGTTTTTAACCAAATTTTTGTTTTTGAGTTATGCTGTCCACAGATTGACACACAGACACACACATAGACTTTTTTCTAAAAATGCTTATTTTGGATTCAGGGGGCCTCAAAACATATATTTCCAGTGAAATCTCAGCATCTAAGTTTTGGGTGGAATACAATACTACCTCTACTTTACTATATGTAGTAGAGAAAGTAATATGAGAGAGAGAGAGAGAATAAGAGAGATGGAGAGAGAGGGGTATGACTGTATTATCTACTGTGCTCATGTTTGCTTGTTTCTGATCTCTTTTACAGGCTTCTCAGAAAGACTTCTTCCGTCAGCTCCATTACTGGTTATTATTAGACATGGAATATACAACTATTGAGGCAACTAATGTCAAGAAGTCTTTGTCATTGTTAAACATAGCACTAGATAGCCAAATGTTTATTGTCTATCTAGGTAGTAAACTAATTATTCAAAGTACATATCGGATTAAGACGAAGCCTTTAACTGTCACTCCACCTTATGAATGGGATGCAGAAACACCTTTTCCACTCTTACCATGCAGAGATAATCTTGAAGGAGTAACTCTAAGAGCAGGTGTTGTCGTAAGTACTTTCTATGGAATCATATTACATATACTTGTTTAACTAGTTGTATCTAGAAATATAAAAAAGAAACAACTGAAATACTATTAATTGGAATAGTATCAGTATTAGTTTCCTATGTAGAATTTTAGTATTGATTTAACGTAAATATAATATTTTATATTTATATTTTATATTTTATATATATATATATATATCTGCATTAAAATTGTAACCAACATTTTCAATATTTTGTTCACTTTTGTCCTAGAAAAAGAAAATTTCACAAATGCATATTATTTTTGCCTTTGGTAATGAGTATGCACATGTGAAAGTTTATTTTTTAGTGACAATATTTTTCTGGTAGCTTATGCTTTTGCATAAATAACCTATACCAATGTGTATAATATGCTTTACATAATATATATCTGTGTTAATGAGAACGAAGGGAAGAGATGTTACATAAGAACATTCTATAAACATGATGTTTCTGACAAGTATAACAATTTATGCTAGTGAACCTAAATAAATATTTTGTTTTTTAACAATGCCACCAATTGTTAGGATCACCAGCACCAGTGTGCTGTAATTTCATCCCACAGTTCTTTTATATGCCATTAAATCTGTTCACTTTGGTTTCTTCCAAGTAGCTTTGAGTGTGAGACTTGTCATGGCACTGAATTTGGTTTTCAGGTTTATCTATGTTGTATTATTTGAATCAGAACTCAATTTAAAGTTTAAATTAGGTTGTCACTTATTTATCAAAGGATTCTTTGTAATTGTAATAATAAAGTTAAATATTATTGGACTTGTATGTGGTTTAGAAATGTCTTTAATTTGTTGTATATACTGAGACCATGAATTATTTTTCCTGAACCTCTTGTCCTTCAATTAGATATATTCCTATCTCTTTCATAATACACTATGTGGGTTCACTTGCCAGTGTTAATTCGAGACCACCTTCAAATATGCCCGGCCACTTCTAGTGCCCCATCCATCAGTGAAAAATATTGGAGAGCAAGAGGATTAATGACTTCATTGTCAGAAATCCAGCATTAGCTAACAACAACATATTTTTACATTTCTTCTTCCAATTGGATAAAGCTTGCTGTTGTAGTAGTGTTTAACGCCCGCTTTTACTACTACGGCACCACAGGTGGTGACACTGATGATACATGGAATGAAGATGGAGCACCGGTGGAATGAGAGGGCGGGGGAAACCGGAGCACCCGGAGAAAACCCGCCCTGATGCCGCTTCGTCCACTACGAATACCATATGCGGGTCCCTGGGATTGAACCCGGGCCACCTAGGTGGTAGGCGAGCGCACTAACTGCTCGGCCACGGCGCCGCCATAAAGCTTGCTGTATATATATCTTAAATAATGTTGGAGACAGGCAACACCCTTGTCATAATCCTTTTGTTACTAGGAATTCCTCTGAAATGTTCTTTCCTATCTTGATTCTAGAAGTTGCATTTTCATATAATTTCCCAATTGCATTTAAGAGAAGCTTATTGTCTATTTTATTCTTTAATACTTCCCATAATTTTTGTAACGGAACGGAGTCATAAGCTTTTTCTAAATCAACTAATAAAAGATGCAATGACTGCCCTTTAACATATTTCTTTATTTCTGAATCAGTTGTTAAATACACATGCAAAACTATTTTTATTGGTAAAAGGATATGCTTCAAAACATATCTCTGAACTTACCTGCTTTCATATTCATGTTCTAGCTTTATTTTCTTTTCCATTCTTTTTCTGGCAGCTCAAACTAATATCCTCCCCTTCTGCACTGGTGACTGGCAATGGAGGACTCTAGGATGGTGCCCTCCCAATAAATAAAAATAGGAAAGAAAAGGCAACATTGCATTGAAAGCACTAGTTCAAATATCGTTGACATCAGGCATCATGCCAAAATACATTCCTGCATTTCCTGTTTCTATTGAACCATTTTGTTTTGTTTAAAATGTTTTTACACTGCTAATACACAGAAGAGCACCGATGTTTTCATTACGGATGCAATTTCAGATTGCTCCTTGCTCAGCTAGGAATCTTGGCGATACTGCAAGTGGTGTGGACTATAAGTGGCTTTGACTATAAGTGAGGAGCATGGAGACAAAACACAATCTGAGTGGAGTCCGAGTGGAGGGGGAAGTGCCTCTGAGCTGTCTGACTGGAATGAAACAAATCAACGTTGAGTGATCTTTGCTAACAGTGCTGCCACTTGCATACCTTACCTACTCCCTTCTCTTAAATTGAATTTTGTAATCTAATTGATTGTAAATTAAATTTAGTTCTGAACTAAATTAGTTGTAGCTGTACCATTTAAGGTATAGTGTTGCATATTCCCAATAAAGCGATACCTAAAAAGTACATTAATACTACATTAATGTTGTTAATTTTTCTAGTAGTGTAGTATGTAATGTAATTCACTATGTTTGGAAGTGGTTAAACATTTAGCAGCATTTTCGAGTAGTGTCACTGTGTGAATCTTCACAGGGACTGTAAAATTAATTAACAGAGGAACTAGTATACTCAGTGCAGGGGTATAACGAGTTTTGTGTCCCAATTAGAACTTAAGAAGCTCGGAATGCCAAGACCAATACTGAATACTGAACAAATTCAAAATCCGTGCAAAAATAAAAGTGGTTGTAGCAGAAAACATAACCCTTCATTGTACAGGTATGCAGACTGGCTTTGCAAATGCAAAATTAAAACTCTGATGTGTTGCACTCACCTGACTTTCTCTACTCTTGTACTAACTATTCTTACAAACTCTTATTCCTATATCTTCTTTGTGTTAGTTGAGATAAACTTTTGTACAAATTATCTTGCTGCTTATTTCCTTGTAGGTGCAAGGAAAGTATGGGAATGTAGTAAGCTTTGAGTGATAGTCAAATGCTTTAAAGCTTTGAGATTCCATTCTCTTTGCATGGCTAAGATATAAAAAAAAATTAATAATGATGTTCCACTTGATGAAAGTTTAAGTATTCCAGAACTCACATAAATAACAAAGAATATCTCTAAAATGGTTCACTCTACAAAAAAAATTATTGGGGCATAAATTGTGTTTTAGCAATATCTACATTCTTTTGTACAGTAAGATTTCATCTATCTCTTACGGTTTGCCAGTTATGCAAAAATAATCCAGAGTAAACAGGAATACATGGCCGATAGTCAGAAAATTCAAAACTTTCATTTCATTTGTCATAAGAATATCTTAAACATATGGCATTTTAATCAAAATTGTTATAGCCATTTTCCAGAAAATCAAAATTTTCGAAAAATTTTCCATGTAAAGGGTAGTTTAGGGTAGAGGAATTTTCTTAAAAATCTTTGTGTAACACCCTTAAAAGCTATTAAATTTAAATACTAACGTTGGTTCTTAATAGACTTTTCATTTTGAGTTATGCTGCCCACAGACTGGTACACACGCGCGTGCGCACACACACATGCACGTACGTACACACACACACACACACACACACACACACACACACACACACACACACACACACACACACACACACACACACACACACACACACACACACACACACGCACCCGGACCCGGACTTTACCTTTAACAGTGAAATTTCTCGTTTATGGCTCCTATCCTCCACTATTTGACAGCCTGACCCCCAAATAGTAAGATTTTACCACTTATAATAACTACCCATCCCTTCATAACCTACCTCTTTTTAAATACTACTATTTCGACTGTATAACATTCACCCTTAGCACAAATTCTATACAAAAGCTGTTTATTTTATTTGTTGCATGTTACAGGCCAATTATTATAGTAGAACCTACCATAAGGTCAACCGCAAATAGAAGTTTAGGTACTTTGTTATGTACTGTTGTGCAGCGTGAAATTAACTTTAATGCTTTAATAGTTGACATGTTTTTTAGGTTGTTGATGATCCATGGGAGCATTTTGTAGATCTGCGCTATAGACATTTGAACACAATGAGCAAATTAAGTTTTATGCTTACTGGTTATCTTGCAGAAATGCTTAACTTTAGGTAAGATATTTTACAACAAATAATTAGCAGGTATTAAAGTATCTAGTTTTATAATTTATCAAAACATGTAGATTTCTACACAGAAAATAAATACCATAGATAGTATAAATGGCATTGTCAGTAGCAGTATTTCACAAGTGTCACAAATTGTGAGAGTGTAAACACATTAATAAATGAGTAATGGGCTTATTAAAACCTGCTATCCTGATAACAGCTGATTACTCATTTATTAAGGTGTTGGTTGAATATCAGTTCATTTGACTTTATAGCAATGTATTTCTCTTCTAGGAAAGCAGAAGGTAACATTTGAGTTTGTTTGGTAGGTACTTGGGCATCAATGGAAATGAGTTCATGGATAATGACGGAACAAGTGGAAGAATGAATGGCAGAGTATTCTAGAGCAAATCTGTGCAATGCTTATTCATTCATTACATGAATGGTGTAATGCAATGCATCTTGATATATCTCCAAGCTTTGCTTAAAGTTACAGAATGATTGAACTATGCCTTTACAAAAATGCTGTTGGTCATTAACTGTAACTTTGTAGAATGACTGAACAGTGCAGGAAGCCTTTGCGGAATAATTAAACAATGCATTTTCATGCCTAATGTAGTGGTTCTTATAAAGTTGACATCCATTCATCCCCTACTAACTTAATTCCCTTACAAGTTATTCATATAGGCTGGAAGTTTGTGGGCAACTAAGCTTGATAGCGCAGGGTTTCCTACTACATATCTAACACCATTCTGAAACTGAGACGCTGGAATTGGAGGGATTGAAAAGGACTCTAAAGTTTAGGTTACATTAGGCACATCTTAACCCTTAGATGGCAACATCCATCTCTTAGGCATTTATAACATTTCTCAACATATAGTGGGCACATGTGCAATGTTAATTTGATCTTATATTTCAGCTATACTTTGGTTGAGAGTTGACCTTTGAATTGTGTGGAGGTCACTGTTTTAGTTCTGCAATAGTACTGTCTTATGAATGTACACATGTTAGGCACATCATCTCATAGGTGGATATTACTGTGAAGGTAACTTACTAATATTTGATTTTTGTAACTTTTGCATAATTTCTTGCAAGATATGATGTAAACTGAATCTTTTAAATTGTTATTTATTTTTGAGATTCACTGAAGTGGACATAACATTTCTATTTTACTTTAGATATGGACTTCAGTGATAGATTTGATAGCCCACAATATGAGGGTGAATAAAAAAATAATGGGAAAAAAAATTTTTATGGACACCGTGATTTTTTTTCATTCAAATTTTATTACAAACTTTCAAAATAATCTCCTTCTGAGACTACACATTTGTCCCAACATTCTATCCACTTTTCAAAACACTCAGAGAAGCCCTTGTGTGACATCTTGTTCAGTATACCTGAAATAACGCTATTTAGTTCTGTATTGGTTCGAAAATGGTGCCCACGAAGATATTTTTTCACTTGTGGAAACAGAAATCCAGATCATAGTGATGAAACCAGATCTCATAATATGTTACAGTCTTGTCCAGAAAGTTAGATTCACCCTGAAGTCTTGTGATCCATTGCTGGCAGGTCATGACCCAATGAGACATCTGTTCCTCATGAAGCACTCGAAACACTTTTCTGTAGCCCAAATCATTATGAATTATGTCTTCAATGGACCCATAAGAAATGTGCATAATGTCTTCTATCTTCGCTATTGTTAATCATCTGTCTTCTTGCAACAGGATATCAATGGTGTTGCGATTCACCTCAGTTTCAGTGGAGGGCCGTTCTGGACATGGAGCATCTTCAAGACATTATTTATTTATGCCAACAAACTTACTGTTGGTGTTTTTAAACACACAAGCCGTGTGTGGGCAAAGTTTAAGAGGTAGAACTGGAACTTAAAAATTCAATGCCACAACTGGGATTTGAACCACAGACCTTCCGCTTGCCGGGCGGACGCTCTAACCACTGAGCTATTGTTTCTGATGTGAGACTGCCTTTGTGGTTTACCAGGAGAAATACGAACTGGCTTGAGAATTTAATGCCATTCTGGCAGTTTGTCACAATAGCTCAGTGGTTAGAGCGTCCGCCCGGCAAGCGGAAGGTCTGTGGTTCAAATCCCAGTTGTGGCATTGAATTTTTAAGTTCCAGTTCTACCTCTTAATCTTATCTTCAAGACATTTTTCACCATCTTTACATTTTCTTAGTTGGTTCTATAACATTTGAGTATACATTAACAAAGTTAACTCAGGGGTCTCCGCCTAGGGGATATGTGAATAGCGACCACAAGGTACCCAAATTGAGCAGAACATTACTTCCACTTACTGGTGTTTTGCTCCTCACTGTAACTTTTCTATCTGACCTTACCTTGGTCATCTCTTGTTCTCTTCTGACCCCGATGCTATTAGGGTTCCTGAGGGCTAGGGAGTCTTTATTTTTCCAACCTCTCCATTTATCGAATTCCTCTATAAAAGCCTAACATGCTGACCTGTCATGGCATGTAATACGTCCTCTGATTGGTGATCAGAGGATATGGTCGGTAAATTTATTTTGATAACTCTCCTGGTCAGGTCGGTGAGACCCGTAAACCAACGACAGGTGTGGTCCTCCAGACATTCTGGGGGTTGTGAGAGAGCGATGTGACCGCCAAAACATAAAAATATGGTGCTCTCTAAAAAGCGGTTACTATTACTGCTATTGCTCTCTTTATATTGGAGACCAAGAGGATTAATGACTTCATTGTCAGAAATCCAGCATTAGCTAACAACAACATTTTATGCCACTCAAAAACGTGTGTTTTTGATAAAGCTTGGTCTCCATATGCTTGCTGTATCATTTGCCGCATTTCAGTTCCAGATTTTTTCAGAAGAACATACAACCGAATTAATGCTCATTGTTGTAATTTGAAATCTATATTGGGGCACTGAAACATGTGCTTACACAATGACTTCATCAGACAAACTGAACAGCACACGGCCAGTGTTACGCATATCCCGGCTGTGGTGGTGGCAGTAGTGGTGGTGGTGATTAGAGCTGGAATTTCTATGTAATTACACATTTGTCCTTGCTATTTAGATACAGGGAAAAGTAATATGTTTACAAACCATTACGTTAGGGTTAATATAACTGAATTTCATTTTACATATTTTTGCATATTTGTGAGTATATTACATATTGTAACTGATATAACATAAAATTACAAATTTTAGCATTTTCCTATTTGTGTATATATCTGACAGCACCTCAAAACCATGTTTGATCTACTGTAAAGAGCTGAACTTTACAAATCATTCAGCTCTTGTGAGATTTGTCAATGATGGATTAAAAGTTCTTTGGACAACTGGTGTGCAAGATAAGAAGGTATCAGTGATGTCTTCAGATGCTGCAGCATATATACTTAGAGCTGCAACTGCTGTGAAAGTGTTTTATTCCAATATGCTCCAGTTTACCTCCTTGGCTCATTGACTGCAATGTGTTGCAGAAGATATTAGAGCTAAGTTTCCACAAGTGAATAGGATAATTTAAGCAACAAAAAAGGTTGCAACAAATCAACAAATCTCCACAACGAGTGCTCTCTTACAAGCAGCAATTACCAGAGATAACTCTGCCTACGGAGGTGGGGAACATGGATAGAAGCAGTTAATTTCTATAGTGTGCGTCTAAATGATATAAACACTGTTGTGGATTCTTTTGATTCTGAATGTGCTGCATCTATTTGTTAATCCCAGGCTGCCTTTAGTGACTGCCTACATCAGGAGCAATTTCAGCTGACTCCCAGAAAGCATCCACCGCCAGGACTTCCTAGGTAAGATTCTGTTACTATCATACAAATTGCTATTGAAAAACTAAGTGATGTGCATGAAGAAACAGGTGCAAGTGTATTAAGTAAATTGCAAAATGTGTTCAAGAGAAATCAACATTTCATAGTGTAAGCCAAATTCTAAATGGAGATGATGTTGATCTACCCAAGGGCATTTTTCCTGGAAAAATTCTTTTTCTAAAATTTACCCCAGCTACATCATGTGACGTGGAAAGATCTTTCTCTGTCTATAAGAATATTTTACAAATGTCTTTCAGTGACCTCAGAAAAACATTGAAAAATACATAATTGTTCACTGTGCTATAAAACAATGTATAAATATATTTGAGTGTTGTAACTGAGAAAATGATAAGTTAGAATTAAATATTTGATATTACATATTTTCCCCATTCTACATACTTTATTACATATTTCACTGCTTGTCACTACATATTCATGTACATATTTTGCTAAGAGATACCATATAAAAATCCCAGCTCTAGTGATGAAGGTAATGGTGATGATGATCGTGGGTCCAATTCAAACTGAAAAAGGAGAGTTTAGACTCAGGAAAAATGAAAACCTATGTAAAAGTAAAGAGTGTGAAAAGATTTCAGATATAATCAGGAAGAGAAGAATAAGAGGTTTGGTCATTTAATGAGGATAGATAATGACAGGCCTACAAAAACATTTTTCAAGCATATACACAAAAGTAACAATGGTAACCAATGGATGCAAGGGACAAGGAAAGACTTAAATGAAATGGAATTAACAGAAGAAATAATACAGGATAGAGCAAAGTTAATAAAATTAACACATTTTGAAAGTTTCTAGATGAAAAAGAAGAAGAAAACAACTACAATTTTGACAGAAGAATGAAGAAAAAATCACAGTGACAGGATAAAGAAATATTGGAAAGTAGAAAGGAAAAAGAAAAGAAGTGAGTATAAATGGAGTGGAGTGGAGAGAGTATATTGTGGTCCATAGATGGCCAGGAACAATTATAAATAATAATACTACTTACATGGAACATCTTTATATTGTACAAAAGGATCCCCAATGATTTGTGGTGGACAGCTGCAAATTGGACTGTGATTAATGACCTGGAAGTGTGCTTTATAACCACATACACCAACATATGGGTCCACACTCTTAGTTTTTACACATGCTTTGTCTCTTGGACAGTCTGAACTGATAACACATTTAGGTCTACATCCACTTCCACATCCACTTTATTACTATCACCACTGCCACTGCCACCGCCACTGCCACCACCACCGCCACCACCACTGCCACTGCCACTGCCACCGCCACTGCCACCGCCACCACCACTGCTACTACCACTGCCACCACCATCATCATCATTATGCACTATTCTGATGAAATGTAGAAAGGGCCAGATTTTGCATTATAAGAATAAAATAGTTATTTATTCTTCAAATTTTTTTACACCACCAATTAAATAGTTAAATGGGTTCATTATTTTCAGAATGCAGCTGCTTTTCACAGATGCTTGGGGTTTCCCAATAGATAATACAACAGTATACACTGGCATAGTAGGACTTCTCCAGAATGATTCTATTGATATTGGAGGAACAGCACTTATCATAAAGCCAGCTCGACTTGATTATGTTGACTATGCAGCAGAAGCTTTCCGATTTGTGTGAGTTGCCAATACTGCTTTATTTTATTCATTATTTCTCCTTAATTACAAAACATAATATAAATCAATTTATTTTTACAGAGGGGTAATGATGTTCTTGAAGCCCTCCTTATCAGAGATATCAGTGTTGTATTTATTGCCCTTTAGTAACTCTGTTTGGGCAACTATTGTGGCAGTAATTGCTGTCTTAACAACTGCTTTGTTGTACTCATCACACTGGGAACAGAAAGTAACAGACTCAGCTTCACTAAGTTGGGGAGAGGCAGTCATTAATGCAATAGGCATTGTTTGTCAACAAGGTAAGTTCATGCTTTTAACATTTTCTATGCATATTCTTATTGTCTGTCACAAAAGAGTTGCTCATTGCAACTGATTGGTCTTCTGGAATTTTGTACACTTCACAGCCAGAGATAATGCCAGCTTACCATCTTATTACCCAGTGGCGTATGATGCCTAAAATGAAGGGGCATTCACAACTTACTGCATTATGCAATTAATCTTTCTAAATAATTTGATTTTGTTGATTATTTCACTGTTTAACCAGGCTTTTGAGTATGTAACACTATGTTAACCTCACTTGTTGCTACCTAATGGCAACACTTCTTTCTTTATAATTCCAAGAGACAGAAATTTCTCTAGTTTAATAGGGTAATATCATTTGTTGACCTCCAACAGTAAATTTTATTTTTTAAAATTATGCTGGAATTCTGTTTTGTTAGATTAAAGAAAACTGTGCACTTGTGAAATAGAGCATACACATCACTACATCCTGCAACATTTCCAAGTATTCACAATGTAACTTGACATAATGGTTCCAGTTTGGTACAGAAAAGAAAAGAAAAGAAAGAAAGGGAAAGTTATATAGGTACCAGTGCTGGGCAACTAGTGCAATTAGTGGTCACTGGGTGCATTCTACTCACAGCCTTGCACTGATAACTGTATGTTTAGCAGGTAAGAAAGGTATCCTGCAAGTTGCCCAGGCCTGGTATATACATTTGCTTTCTAAATTATCTGATTTTTTATTCTGTAAGATTGACATGCAGAAAAATACCTACCTCATTTGCCAAATTAATGTAACATTTGCAGTATTGTCACCGCGCCCGCCGCATCTAATTGCCGACAACCGTAGTGTCACGCATCGCATTATAGTCGGCACTACCGCAAAGGAGCCGAAGGAAAGAGACAGAGCATGGCCGCATTGTTGGGGCGCTTGCCGAAAGAGAGAAAAGGATAGAGGCTACTGGAATCTTCTACTTTGTACCCCAGCGCAATAAGTGAACGTTCTTGAAGCTTCCAGAATAGTGCCTGGGAGATATAAATAGCGGTAAAGTGTGAGAGAGTCAGTCAGACGTATGTGAAGGTTGAGTAGTGCCGACGGAGAACAGTCAGACGTATGTGAAGGTTGAGTAGTCGTGCCGACGGAGACGGACAGACGATGTGGAGAGTTGTGCCGACGGAGAAGAGTTAGTTCTTTGTGTTACGAGTTCGGAGCCGTGCTGTTGGAGAATCGAAAAAGACTTTCTTGCTGTTGCAACGAGTGTACAAAGTTACTGTTACGGAAATAAAAGTGTTTCTTTATCTCGACTACATCTGTCTACTTTACTTCACACCCACACACAAAAAAAAAAGTTACAGTATTTTAATAAATTGTGAGTTAAAAAAAGTGTATTGCATGCAAACGTGATATTATTTGCTGTGTGATCATTTATGTATGAGTAGAAATAAATATTTATATCTTTTGCCCTATTTTTACATGCATTTTCTGGGGTTCTAATGACCTAGCTGTTGACGGGCCCTTAAACCCTAATCATTCTCTTACTCAGTTGAGTACCCTAAAGCCATACTATCTATCTACTCACTCACTCATTACATGCCTTTTCTGTACTTTAGCAACAGCAGTAATACTCCATGACATTCTCAATGAAAGATCAAGCTTTTGTTGTAATACTTTCTTTTATGATTTCAGTGTCTTCTTATCCTAATAAGCATATTCACAAATCCTTTTTAGTCTCTTAATCATTGAGACTTTTATTTGGGGTTTATCCTCAAAGGCTAGAATGAGCATTAGGTAGCATTAGTACTATAGATACTAAAGCTCCTATGCACATTCACTGAGACTCTGAATGAAATGTTTCCTCCATCTTCTTTACCCTTGTGTATACTTCCATTTACACATTTACTGTGCACAATGCTAAGAAAAATAAATTAAAATTTAATGAGTGAAGAATGGGAATAATATATCTGCATGCCTAAATACACACAGTTTCATGATTTTTTTTCTCTAGATATTTCATCATGAACATCATCATTATTATTGTTTATTATTATTATTATTATTATTATTATTATTATTATTATTATTATTATTATTATTATTATTATTATTATTATTATTATTATCATCATCATCATCATCATCATCATCATCATCATCATCATCATCATCAACATCATCATCATCATCATCATCATTATTATTATTACTATTAGTATTATTAGTATTAATTATTATTTATTATTATTATTGCTATTCTCTCTTTTTTCTATTTTAGGCTCTCCAAGGTATCCTGAAACTATTCCAGCAAGAATAATTTATCTTTTGTTGTTGCTATTATCACTATTTCTTGTTGCGTCTTACTCTGCTATAATAGTATCATTGCTGCAGACATCCAGCTCAGCTATCAATACTCTGACAGAACTTATGGACAGCTCTTTCCAAATAAGTATGAAGAACATTAGTTACAGTGTTAACTATGTAAATGTGAGTATTCTTGAGGGAAATTATTTCAAATGAATAAGCAAATGTTATTCCAAACTCTAACAGTAACACTATTGCTCCTTATTTTAATTAAAAATGTTTTCAGATTTGTGAAAACAGTTGCATCAATCTTGATCTTGATCTTACATAATTAAATTTTTTTATTTATTTGCTCATTTATTTATTTATTTATTTATTTATTTATTTATTTATTTATTTATTTATTTATTTATTTATTTATTTATTTATTTATTTATTTATTTATTTATTTATTTATTTATTTATTTATTTATTTATTTATTTATTTATTTATTTATTTATTTATTTATTTATTTATTTATTTATTTATTTATTTATTTATTTATTTATTTATTTATTTATTTATTTATTTATTTATTTATTTATTTATTTATTTATTTATTTATTTATTTATTTATTTATTTATTTATTTATTTATTTATTTATTTATTTATTTATTTATTCATTTACTTATTTATTTATTTGTTTGTTTGTTGGTTTATTTTTATTTTACTTTGTTAACTGAAGATGAAAATATGACAGAATATAATACATATGAGGCCCTTAGAATAACAAAGGCATATGTGCCAAAAGCTACTTTTGAGAAGAAGGCATACTAAGTGTTATATATTAAAATAATTGATAAAGGCATTAAAAATGCTCAAATGTGAACCTAACGCATTAGTACTGCCAATTATGATTGTAAAATGCAATTTGACAGAAATTAAAGATTTCTGAATGTTAATTTCATTGACCATGTTATTTTAATAAGGTATGCATTTGTGCATATTATAGCCAAAACTGTTTAGATGAAAAGTTAGCATTTTGCAAGAAATACACTAACTAATATTATATTTCTTCTGATATTAATAAATAATAAAATGAATATAAAGATATATGGAAACAAAAAGTATGAGGTTTAGCTCATCAAAGATAATTAAGTGCTCATTCAGATTCTGTCACTGTCTGTATCACACATTGTCCCGAATAAAAATAAATGCACTAAAGATTTGTTGGATGGCATAGTTGATAAACAACCAGCTTTAAATAGACAACACTAAATGAAACTTAATCCGAGAGCTGCGAGCCACCAGAATGCTGGCAGTCTGGCTCATACACTGTTAATGTTCTTGAGATTCAGCTGTAGCATGTAAGGTCTAACAAAATGCTGTATTCCAATGGAGAGTTCATTCACATCCAAGGTGTATTGACCATTCACACTTAACAGGCATGAAATAGCACACTTCATACTGTATTTCGTAAGAGAAGAAAGACCATACTTTGACACATATGTCTCTACTATTCTAAGGGCCTCATGTAATAAATCACAGTGTACCTACAAAAAATAATTATGATTACAGATTTATAGCTGAATAATAATCAGAAAAAAAAGTTATCATAAAGGTTATATAATGGACACTAGTTTTATTATATCATTTAAGGAGTTTATGAAATAAATAGTGTTATAATGAATTACAAGTAATTTATATGACATGACTTAAATATTTCATTTGCAGGATACAAATGACCCAGCAGTAAAACGGCTCTACTATGAAAAGCTGTATACCCAGCCTTATGATAAAGCATTTACATCTCAGGAAACTGGAATTGAAAATGTTAGAAAAGGGTTTCATGCATTTCAAGGAGATGCAGATGTGTATAAAGTTATAAGTGATACGTTTGAAGAACATGAAAAATGTATATATGCAGAAATAACTGTATTTGTAACAAATCTTCTTGGTTTTCCTGTTCAAAATCATTCCCCATTGAAGGAATTTATAGCAAGAAAGTAAGTTAGCCATTCAATAATTATAACATTTATGTTCAATAAATATAGTGCTGTAATTTTTTGTCTTTTTTTAAATTTGTCTTTTAACCTAATAAGTCACATTGGATGAGGAATGAAATTGGTGAAATTATGTTTAATTGAGCTCAAGTTCAATAGAGCTTAAACTTACCTGGCATTTGTATTCTCAGGATAAGAGAAAGCCCTGGAAAAAAATCGTATCCAATAACTCACTGCAACCGAGATTCAAACTCTGGGCCTCTTGAGTGTGAGGCAGATATGCTATCCCCATACACCTATTGGTGAATACTGTAATTTTTGTGGTTATAATATTCCTCATAGGGGAGGATGTATTCCTGGACAGTGAAAAAAATTACTGTATGAGAACTTGTCCCTGTTTGTGGTAGTAAAACAGAGTTCTTAGTGGAAAATCTGATGTGTTGCACTCACTAGTGACTTTATCTACTCTTGCATTAACCATTCTTAAAACTTTTATTCCTATATCTGCTTCGTGCTAATTGAGATAAACATTTTCAGAAATGATATTATTGCTTATTTCCTTGTAGGTGCAAAGGGAATATGGGAATACAGTAGGCTTTGAGCGATAGTCTTTCAAAGCTTTCAAATTACGTTCTCTTTGCATGGTTAACATATAAAAAAAAGAATAAGGATGTTCCATTTGATGAAAGTTGTTTTCCAAAACTGACAAAGATAACAAGGAATATCTCCGAAATGGTTCACTCTGCAAAAAAAATTTATTTGGAAATAAATTGTGTATTTTAGCAAGATCTACTTTTTTTTTGTATGGTTAGATGTGGTCTATCTCTTACTCTTTACCAGTTATGCAAAGGTCATTCAGAGTAAACAGGACTACATGGGCTATAGCCAGAAAATTCAAAATATACATTTCATTTGTCACAAAAATATCTTAATGGCATTTTAATCAAAATTGATAGAGCCATTTCAAGAAAATCAAAATTTTCAAAAAATTTTCCATGTAAAGGGTAGTTTAGGGTGGAGCAACTTTCTTCAAAATCTATGTGTTGCATCCTTAGAAGATGCTAAACTTAAATACCAACTTTAGTTTGAAAGGTAGAACTGGAACTTAAAAATTCAATGCCACAACTGGGATTTGAACCACAGACCTTCCGCTTACCAGGCGGATGCTCTAACCACTGAGCTATTGTGACAAACTGCCAGAATGGCATTAAATTCTCAAACCAGTTCGTATTTCTCCTGGTAAGTTTGTTGGCATAAATAAATAATAATTACCAACTTTTCGTTTTTGAGTTATGCTGCCCAAAGACTGACATACACACATACGCATACGCACAGAGAGAGAGAGAGAGAGAGATCTTTTTCTAAAAATGCTTCTTTTTTTTGGATTTAGGGGGCCTCAATTCGTATATTTGTGGTGAAATCTCTACATTGAACTTTTGGGTGGAATACAATACTTTATCTTCTTATACGTAATAGAGAAAGTAAAAATTTGACCTAGCAATTTTATTGTGTAAATTATGACATTCTTATAGCAAAACTGGAATTCTATGGATTTAAAAATGAAAATTTAAGTTGATTTGTGTCATATTTAAATGTAAAATGAGTGTTGAAGTAAACAGTAGTACTTGCTATGTTGAGAAAGAGTAACACATGGAGTAACCCAAGGGTCAGTATTAGGGATCTATTATCTCTGATTTATATATAAATGAATATATAAATTCAATTTAATTGAACAAGCATATAAAAAAGATTAAGAGCTACACCCACAAATTAATATTGTGATGCAATATTTGTCAAGACATTTTAGTATTGTATGCATAAACATAGGCCATTATCTGTAACATTTAGTGTTAGCTCACTGTTAGAGAGCATTGCATCACCCTTATTAGAACAATTACTTTTTTGAGCATTTGACTGTAATTACTTTGTAAAACCATTATCACAAATAGCATCTGTGTCGTGCATAAAATATAATTAATTATATCAGAGGAAAACATTAAAGAATATACCTACATTCTTATAAATGTATATTTATAAGCTAAGCCCAGTATATTATTAGCAGTATACTTAATATTTTTCAATTAATACTGTTATAAATGTTTGAACATTAAAGGTTAAAAAAAGCATTCTGTTGGATTAATTGTTTTCTCTCATTTTCAACAGGGCTCGATGGCTGAGGGAAATTGGTTTTATTGATCGTGAGTACAAACGATGGTATGATCAAAAGCCCCAATGCAACAACAATTATAAAAGTTTTGTGAGTGTCCGCATTCAAGATTTCTACCCAGCTTTGTTAGTGTTGGCATATGGTTTAATAGCTTCATTGTGCATCCTCTGGTTTGAATTTTTGTATTACAGAATTCGAAAAACCAGGCAAGGTCACATTAAGCATTTTTCTAAATCACTTACAAAACATAAGGATACTTATCCACCTCAACATATCAAAGTAGTTTGGCATAACTAAAGGACACTCATTCCATTTTGTAATTCTATATTCAATACTATACAGAGAGGTATAACGCTTATATGTAGGTTGCACCAACACATTTTTTGTGCTAAGGTGTAAACATTTATAAGTAGAGGATAAATTTTATGCTAGCGAGAATTTTTATACATGAGTTGTAATGCTCCAGTAAAGATGTTCCCTTAGTTATATGATGCTTATATGAATCCTTTTTGCAGAAAGCTGCCATCTATTGTTTTTAGCATACACCTACTTTAATGAACCACTTTACATTGAATACTGGTTACATGTAAGCATATTGCAATACTGAATAGATGCACTCACTCACTCACTCACTCACTCACTCACTCACTCACTCACTCACTCACTCACTCACTCACTCACTCACTCACTCACTCACTCACTCACTCACTCACTCACTCACTCACTCACTCACTCACTCACTCACTCACTCACTCACTCACTCACTCATTCACTCACTCACTCACAATTTATTTAAGGTATACAATGCCTTATTTATTAGATAGCTCTTAAGCCTGTTCTTAAAAGTGTGTGCTATATTAGGTTGCTTTAACAAATCTGGTAACTTAACTATAGCAATAGCATCATTACAATAGTATCTTTGTAGATGTTCATCCTAAAACCTTGTCTAACAAAATCTTAGTTATCTTGTCTTTAGTTTTGTTGTTGGTTTTTTTTTTTTTTTTTTTTTTTATTATTATTATTATTAACCTTTTTATGTATTCATTTCAAACACATGAATGTTATTCTGTGTCACATGGCAAACCTTTATATAAGGTCAGATTTAATAATAATGAAAATAAGTTTGTATCAACAATTGTTTGATAGTAGAAAGTTAACTAACACATTTTTAATGCAGTTTTGTCTTTCTTATAATTTCTAAGCTAATATTTCATGAAGTAAGTAGTGATTACAAAATGAAGATCCTCTGTAATATTAATTTGGAGCATAAGATGTTATCTCACAACATGCAGAAAGAGGGTAAGTTTAGTCATGAATGGCAGGTAGTACAGCATCCATAGTGGCGTAACTCATAAAGTTGAAGCAGCAGAATATTTGCATGCTCAAATGATTTATAAAAAATTAGACAAAGACTCTCATTTCTGTAACAATCAGGAATAGGGAATCAAATTGGTAAATTTTGTATTGTACTTCTCAAATCATCTCTATGCTTCTTGTATCATCTATGTATTTAAATAAAATTACATTTAGCTGCTTTAAAATATTATTTTTTCATTATTATATTGTATCTCCAGCATCCCATCCCAACATTCATATTCACACATAAAACTTAGTGACTGTGGTCTCAGGTAAAGCCTTTAAAGTTTATGTTTAATTGAACTTGAATTTTCCCTTTCGCATTAAAAAAAAAAAAAAAAAAAAAAAAAAAAAAAAAGAAAAGGTTTTGCTACATTATAAGTGAGATACAACAAGATATTGTAAGATTTAAAGCTTTCACGGCGCACATTATTTATTACAGTTTCACGGGCGATCAGCCGTGTGAGGTTTGAAAATATTGAGCTTTCGGCCATTCTAAACTCCATGGCCGAAAGCTCAATATTTTCAAACCTCACACGGCTGATCGCCCGTGAAACTGTAATAAACAAGATATTGGTTTATTTTCCTGGCATTATTTTTATGCTTAAACATATCTGCAAATTTTATTTAAAATTTCAGGTAATGTGAAACAATCAGCATAAAATTGTTGCTAGTGTAAACATGTAGAACTTTGCTCTGCTACTTTTATGAACGATTGCATTTTTACATTAACCTGAATGGTTTTAATAGGAACCTCTGAAATGCTGCTATAAAGGCCAATATACTGATCTACTTTTAAGCTATTTTTCTGATGACTTTGTTCTGAACTTATTAGACTTTTGAACTAAAGTAAATATTGACCTTCATTTTTCCCAAGCACATATGATATTTCACTGATCATAAAAATAATATGAATAAATAATCTGAAATGACTAAATGTGTGTCTCAATTGATTTTACGATGTTACTTTCAAAGTTAATAAGTTATTTTGATTTGTGATGAACTTGCACACATGTATAACTTCATCATATATTTAAAAACACAAAAAATAAGGAATTAAATTTTAAAGTTTATTAAATTGATTAAAATTTATGAGTATGATGATTACACTTTAGTTTCAATTACTCAGTTATGTTATTTTTTAACAATTATTGCAACAGCAACTGCCCATGCTCACTGATGTCAAGGTTGGAATTCTTCTTTGAACTGCTATGGTACTGCTCTCTCTTTTAATTGTAAACTTGATGATGTAATCAACATTAGGATTTCACAATTCATTACTTTGTGTGCCTTTTTAATTCAAAATACTGTATTTATGCAAATCTAATGCATATCGCATATTTGAAACTTAAAATTATAAAAAAAAAGGGGTTTGCATCAAATTTAAAGCACACCAGTGACAGAAAATAATAGATATTTTATTTAAATTGATTATTCATTTAATATAAAAATCTCTTTATCATATGTATAAATAATCAGATTATAGAATTGAAAGTGCCATATTGTTAGGTGACACATTGTTAATGAAGAAACTTAGTAGTTTGTCTTCAAAATCTGCAGGAAGCTTCTGGCACAATGTTGTACAGTATCTAAGAGATAAATCTGTCAGCTACATGCAATGATCCACCCATCCATGGCTAGCCTTAAACCCTTGGTTTGGAATACCAAGAAATTCACCGTTTCGCATAGTATTATTAGTCACAGGTTGTCCATTCTTCCTCCTTTCAGACACAAATTCTAACACTTTTTCAACTTCAGAATGTCCTTCCTTTGTAAGGATCCATAAAATTCTTCCTACTAGCTTCGGTAGCAAATAATATCAATTTCTGTTTTCGCCACAAGCAAACATTGCTTTCTGATACGTTGAACTTCCTTCCTGCCTTTCTATTACCATTTTTTTTTTCACCATAAAGAATTATTTTATGCTTTGAAGAAACATCATAAGATCTTCTCTCTTTACTCTCCATATCATAACTAAACATACTCTGTAATAGGCAGTGATAAATGAGCAGATAGCTTGATGTGAGTTCCAGATGCATGTTAACTCCAGCAATCCAGTTTGATGTAAGGAACAAAAAAATTGAATGAAGTTACTGGTGTTCTATGGAATGGATTTGCACTTGAATCGAATGTGCCAGTGAATCTAATGCACATCACAATTTTAAGTTATACATTTGGTCAAAATGTAGTTGTGCATTAGATTCATGTAAATACGATATTTTCTCCCATACATTAAGTTCTGCATTGGCTTTTGCTTGAGTTAAAAGTTTTATTTCTGGTTCTATGTCATGCTTGGCTGACCAGAAGCAATGAGTTACTGCTGATTTATCTGTTTGTTTGAATTTTACATTTCTTAGGTGTTCTTTAAGCCTGGTTTGTAGGTTTCTTTTTATGTGACCAATATATACCTATTTGATTCCAGTTATCACAATTCATTTGGTAGATTCCTGATTTTTGGTCATTTGAAATGGTGTGCTTTAGAGGATGGTTCAAAAAATTCCTGAGGTTATTCTTATTGCATAGAGCTAGTTAAGTGTTATGTTCTTGAAATAATTGTTAAACTTATTGAAAGTCTTGGAACGGAACATGAATCTGGAGTATCTTTGTAGCATTTGATCCTTTTTGTGCAGGCATTATAACCCTTATGCTGTGGTGGTCTCTCCAAAAATGCCAAGCTGCTGCTGAATTGTGTTCCTGTTTTTGTTTTATGTTCTTGACGTGGGTTTTTATTTTTGTTTTTATGTTTCTTATAATTTTCCTGATGTAGATTTTCTCCCAGTCATTGCAGCTGATCTGGTATATTCCTGGTTTGTTCTCCTGTGTGATATTATCTTTAATTTAGAAGTTAATATGTTTTTGATGGAGTAATTGTTTTTTAGGGTCAAAATGATGTTACGTTGCTTTAAGTTTTTCTGACATTTTCAGAATGCTGTTGAGTGGCATGAAATTTCTTGAATATCTTCTTTTCTTTTTCATTATGGGCGAGTGTGCTGATTCCTTTTAGTCTCTTTCTGCTCTTGGTTCTGTTTATCTTAAGCACTGTTTCTTTGTGGAGTCCATATCTGTAGCTATGTCTGTAAGTTATTTAGCTCCAGTCATATTTGTTTGTTCATTGGAACATTAATTAACTTGTGCATAAAACTGTTGAAAACTGCATGTTAGTGGGAGACGACATTGTAATGTTTTGCTTTATGCAGTTATTGGTGTCTTTTGGTTTCCTGTAGATGCCAAATGTTAGAAAGCTTTCTTTCTTGATGATTTTAAGGTCAAGGAAAGGTAGCTGCCCATTAAATTCTTTTTCTACTGTGAAAGTTATAGTGTGTTTTTGAAGGTGTAGTATGTTCAAAGCACCTTCCAAGTGTTTTTCTGGGACTACTGCAAAAATGTCAACACAGTGGTACCAAAATTTGAAAGCTCAGAGATTCATCCAGCCACCACAGGGACAAGGCCAACCACCATGTTGAATGATGCTGACAGTTGAACAGAAATTGAAGATGGCAACAATAGCTCCTGGAATATGTTTTTCTTAATGGTAAGTGATGTAGTGTCAAAATCGACACAGTAAATAACTAAACAAAAAGTTAATATAATAAAAATGCTGAAACTGTTGACAGTGCAGTAATATAAATCAACAAATATAATAAGTATTTAGAGACTAACTTCATTTATCTTTGGTAAGTTGTGAATAAACCAGAAGTTACTTATTGCCCTACTTTAATAGTTATGTTGTAAGGAGTTTATTATTGTTTGATTAGTATAATATTGGTTTGATGTTGTGGTTGGTCATTCAATAGCACAGACGGACACAGTCTAGTTTGTGTTTGGCAGACGATAACATATGGAATAGAGATTATTGATAAACTCGGATGTATGTTGAAAATTTGACTTTTATAAACCGGGTTGTAACACAACTGGGACTTAGAAATATTCTGCTCTCCTAATGTGCTCAAATTATTTTTTTCACGGTTATACATGTGCTTCAGGAACTTGAGCATAGTTTGCAAAATTATTAATAGAAAAGCTTTTTTTATTAGTGAAGAATTTTCAGAGCATATTAGAAACTTGCAACACAGACAGTGTTATTATTTGTACATACAATATCCTGTGTTACATCATACTAATTAATTTCTTCTTTATTTTATTAATTTGTGTTCCCTATAATAATACTTCATATTCATTGACATATTACAGATTATGTATGTGTTTTGTTGGATGAAATATATAAATGAAAGAACATTCTGTGTCTTTATTACTTCAATAAATAACTAATTAATTTTTTCATGTTCCATATTACTATTTCTCCACATGTTGGTATGGGAAAGTAAACTAGCAGCAGAACTAACTCCAGTTGAAATGCATTAGTATAATAAAATGTCTTCGATTTACAATTAGAAAATGGAGAGTGACATCAACTTAAAACATTAATTAAGATTTGAAGTAACGTTACTAATAGCATTTAATAATTAAGCCCCTCAGTTATTAGAAGGTAATTGGAGTGGTTTATATTTACTTTTATTTTATGTTTTTTGAAAGTAGTCTTTAATTTAGGGAATATATTAAGCTTCCAGAGCTTAAGTAATTATAATAGTAAACTTGTCCATACATACCATGGCTGGGGTAGATGAGTTTTGCACACCACACAGAGGAAAGAAGAGTATGTGGTACATACAGTAAAACCTTGATTATGTCACTTCGTTAATCATTCAACTCATTAACTGCCATCATTAAGTTCAACCAAATTCAGAAGAAAATTACAGACTTCTTTAAGTAAATCATCAATAATTTGTTATCATGTGAAGCATATACATGAACATGTGTAGCTGTGTTGCAATATGTGAAAGTTAAATTATTCACAAAACAAACTTCTGTGATGTGCCTTGATAAGTACTTGTAGATAGTTTGAGCATGTTGTATATCAGCCATAGCTTAAGTATTCCAAAAATTCTTGAGTGAGGCTTAATTTAAAAATAATGGAACAAAAGTCGCATGCCAGCAATGACATGAATTGAATACAGAATGAACAAGTGGTTATTCTGATAGTTTCAATCTAAAAGTGGCTATGCAACCAGACAATAGTGTAGTAATCATAATGCATTGTTATCACCAAGCAATGAACCTGAAAAATTGACAAAAAACAGATGCAAGTGCACGTACTTGTATTGTTTTTGTAGAACAAAAACTGTTGTACCTGTTATGGCACAGCCCTGCCCTACAGATAGCAATCACCGTTATTTTCCATTTTATTTAAATATACAAGAAATGTATATATGGCTGACACAAAATTTAATGGCAGATGGCTTAACACAGCATCCAATCAGAGGCTTTACCACACCTACCAGTGTTGCACAGTTAAACACACTGTGAAATCATGCTGTAAAGCCTGTGATATAAATAGGTGTCCACAAGATGTATTTTCTCAACAGGAAAGAGAATAGTAATGGTAAGGTATCAGCTGCCATTACATTTTGTGCTTACCATACATAGGATTTGCATGTTTAGTGATGTGTTTGTGTAATTGCTAATTAACCTACTATTTATATTAAATAAAATGGATTATCCATCATCTTCAGTTAACTAACAATCAAACCTCCTTCATTACAATGGTTAACCTGGGTTATACTACATATACATACATTAAAATCTGCTGATTTTGGTAAATGATAACCAGCACCTAAAAATATAACTTCAATGCTTTCATGACAGGTGTGTAACAAAGGTCCATGTATGGAGTACATGCAAGTGTTCCATTTTCCCACGAACTTTATAATGTATTTATCTTTTCATACATGACAGCAGTTACATATGACAAAATGAAACAGATTTGTTTGCTTACACCCTTGCATGTTTGAATGTTCTATATTTTAGAGGAACATTTCTTGGCTGACTGTGGTAATATATAGTAGAAGAGAAATAGATATTTATTTTCTCATTGCACCATTAGATACAACCATGTAATATATGTGATAGTATTCAACTTTCTGTCATTGATGTTGTTTGTCTGCTTGGATATACAAAGCATTGATAGACTGCTGTTTACTTATCCATGAGTTTGAATTATTTAATCGCTCAAAACTCTGCTGTTTGTTTTATTTAAATAATTATAAGAAAACTTTAACTCATAATGGTTCATTTTCATCATTAGTTTTATAGTACCTAAACGAATGAGTACACGTTCTTGAACAGTGATGCAGCATAAATCATAGGCACTTATTATGGGATCTATTTGCTCTCAGTACTGATGTGATTCCTTCTTTCAGCAGTTTTGGAAACGGAGATATATTATTACTTCATATTAACTGTATGAACTAATAAACAAGATCCCTGCATGTTAAATAGTTTCTTACTCAAAATAGAGTTTAATGGTGATCTATAGCTGCACTTCACTGGCCAAAGCTTGAAAGTTCATAAGGACCTCCACCAAATTTTAGTGTACTCCACATTAAAACAATAGTTTAACATGAAACTTCATTTTGCAGGCCTGATTTTAAATCTTTTGTTTTTTAACAATTGTTATTCACTGTCAGTTTTTACATTGGACATAATGAAATCATTTCTTAGTTCTTTCTCAGGAGCTGTTATTCACATATGTAATGGAAGAGGTGAGTTGTATACTGATGTTATCAAAATAGGTCTCTAAAAACTCTTGCATAGATATCCTAATTGTTGAAAAGTAATTAGGTAATATGATATTAATACATTCATGATAGACAGTTTTAGGCTGTTTATAAGAGTAGTATCAACTATTTGAGTTGTTATTAATAAATGTTATGTCCTTTGACCACTTTAAAATTAGAAATAACTGGTTTTGCCTCTTTCTTTTCTGAATTTTCGCTTCTGCATGAGTAAACATTAACACTGGCACAGAAAATCTTATGTTTTGGTCACATGACTTTCTCTTCTAACTCTTGTTCAAACTATTCTTACAAACACCTTTTCTTTTTACTGCTTAATGTTACTCAAGATAAACATTTACAGAAATTGTCTTACTGTATATTTCCTTATAGGTACAATGGGAATAAGGAAATATAGTAGACTTAAGTGATAGTCAGATATTTTAAGAGCGGATTACTATGTGATGGCTTGCAATTCTGTTCTCTTTGTATAGCCAAGAAATAAAAAATCTGATGTATTGCATTCCCATGACTTTCTCTACTCTTGTACTAACCATTCTTAACACAAGTTAAATAGATTATGCCAAAAGCAACAGAAATTGAATATAAAGAAGCCAAATAATCAAACAAATAATGTAATTAATTTATCAAATTGTAACTTTAACAAGAAAGAAAGAAATTTTTCTAAATAAAGGTATGAAAACTTGTGTAAGTTTTTCAAAAAACACAGATGATTTTGTTGCAGATATTGAAATTGCCAGTCAAGATTTAAATGACATTAATACATTTTTGATTAAAATGAAATGCACTAAAATTTTGAAAGATATAAATAAAAATCATACTAAAAGTAATTATAATAATCAGATTATTAAATCATTGAATGAAAAGGATGTAATTTATACTAAAGCTGACAAAGGCAACAAAATTGTAATTTTATTATATTAATAGAGTAGAACTTTTGCTTGAAAGTGAAGATTACTTGAAAATTGATAATGATCCTTTAAAATCATGTATTTCAATGTTTAACTTTTAATAAAACTCTCAACGAAGTGAAAATGATACCTAAAAAAGTATTTTAAAAGTTAATAATCCAGTTTTACCTAGACTATATGCACTTCCAAAAATTCACAAACCAGGATTTAAAATGAGACCTATTATAAATTGTATAAATTCACCTACATATAATTTAGCAAAATGGTTAACTAAAAAATTCAGTACTTTTGATCAATTTGAAATTTTAAGTATTAAAAATTCTTTTGAATTAGTAGAAAAGATTAGCAACATAGTATTGTCTGATAATGATAAACTCGTTTCTTTTGATGTAACTGCTTTATTTCCTAGTATTCCTAGAAAAAAGCTTTTGATTTTTTTTTTTAAAAATGGTTAAATTCTTTAGAATTAAAGGTTTAATAGATGATTTTGTAAAACTTACAAATCTTTGTTTAGATCAAAATTTCTTTAGTTTTAATGGTAATTTTTTTCAACAAACTTCTGGCTTGGCAATGGGTAGTCCACTTTTGCCATTTCTTGCTAATCTTTTCATGAGCTTTTTTGAAACTCAAATTATAAAATCATTCCCTCTAATTTTTAAAATATGGTATAGATATGTGGATGACATTTTTGCTGTTGTCCCTAAAATACAGATAAATGATGCTTTAAAACTTTTAAATTTACAAGATAGAGCTATACAATTCACTTTGGAAACTGAAAATAATGGATGCCTTTTATTTCTGGACTTAAAAATTAAAAGACATAACAATAAACTGAATTTTGGAATTTACAGAAAATCTACTCACCCTGATAATTACATAAAAAATAAAAGTTTTAATCCTTTTGCGCATAAATTTGCTGTTTTCAATAGTTTAATTTATAGGTTAATAAATATACCCCTTAATAAAAAAGAATTTGACACAGAATATAAACACATTATTAACACTGCAGTAATTAATGGTTTTAATACAGATTTTATACATAAAAATTTAAGTATCAAAAAGCTGTTAAAGAAGTTTCCACCCTTAAAAAAATAAAAGATAATTGTATTTTTAAAAAGTTTACTTACCATCTATGGGCCAATAAAAAATTTACAAAGATTTTTAAAGAATATGGAATAAATTTGGTCCCTCAAAATAAATTTAATATACAAAATTTACTAAATTTTTCTAAAAAAGATAAAACACCAAATTATAAAAAATCTGGTATTTATCAATTTAGCTGTTTAGATTGTGATAAGGTTTATATTGGTAAAACTAAACATCATTTAGAAACCAGAATAAAAGAGCATTTTAGAAATATTAAATATGTTGTTGTTAGCTAATGCTGGATTTCTAACAATGAAGTCATTAATCCTCATGCTCTACAATATTTTTCACTCATAGAGCAATAGCAGAATACTAACCGCTTTTAAGAGAGCACCATATTTTTATGTTTTGGTGGTCACATCGCTCTCTCACAACCCCCAGAATGTCTGGAGGATCACACCTGTCGTATATATGTAAACAGATTGATAAACCAGCTGTGGCATATATTTGGTCATTTAATCATGAAATAAATCCAGATGTTAAATTATTAAAACAATTAATGGATCCATAGACTTAATGTTTGGGAAAAGACATTCATTTTGAAAAATAAGGACCATGTTATGAATTTTGAAATACTGCCAATTGATTCTGTTAAATTTCTTTTGTTTTCATCGGTTGTTAATTCAATAGGAAAAAATGTTTTAAATAATGTAAAAGAAGTTTTATGAAATCTTGGTTTGTGATTAATTTTCAACGTACAGTAAATAGAAAAGGTTCAGCGTCCCTTGTAATGCAACCAAAAACAAGAGTGCAATGTCATTTCAACACACTCCAGGCTATTGATAACAAAATGATTTGACGGTTGATCTGGCTGACAATGTGAGTTCAAACAGTGTTCAAGTTAACTCCACCTTTCATTAAATGTATTTTTAAAACTTTGAGTATGTCTTTCTGTCTGCAGAAACCGGAATACAATAAATGCAATAGTTTCTGAAATATTATTGATTCTATTTCACTATGTTACTCCTGGATACGCCACATAAAAATAACAATGTTGAAAATATTCCATTTTACTCTGTAAATAATTGTTTCATAAATACAGGCCAGATATGCATATTATACTGTTTTTTTAAGTGAATCACTCATTTCTCATGTGCTGCTGTAGTTTATACTTCTGTGTATGCACCAAACACCATACATTGATATTAAAAGGAAATATGGTGTCATATATTAAATATAAACAAACTGATAAATCAGCTGTGGCAGATCATTTTTGGTCATTTAATCATGAAATTAATCCAGAAGTTAAATTATTAAAACAATTAAGTGGACCTATAGATTTAATGGTTTGGGAAAAAAAAATTATTTTAAAAAACAGGAACTGTGTTATGAACTTTTAATCACCTTCTATAGATTGTATTTATAAATTTTTGTTTTCAGAGATTGGTAATTAAAATTGAACATCAGTATCTATGTTTTTTGTTCTCAGAGAAAAAAATGAAGGATTGTAGCTTTGGTAACAAATTTGTTTGTATAGCTTTGAGAATGAGTTGGAGTCAACTCAAAACTCGAGTCAGTGTTTGAAAATATAACTTGCAAATTACTAAGATAAGTGAAGTTTTTAGTTTCTAATTTGTTCCTACTTTAGAATCCTATTCTTGTATCTTCTTTGCATTAGTTGAGATAAACATTTGCAGAAATTATCTTATTGCTTATTTCCTTGTAGGTGCAAGGAGAATATGAGAATTCAGTAGGCTTTGAGCAATAGTCAAATCTTTTAAAACTTTGAGATTCCATTCTCTTTGCATGGTTAACATATAAAAAAAATATACAACAATGTTGCATTTGACTAAAGTTTTGTTTTTTGAAACTGACACAAATAACAAGGAATATCTCCAAAATGGTTCACTCTACAAAAAAGTTTATTTGGACATAAATGTGTGTTTTAGCAATTTTGTGTATCTCTTAAGTTACGAGTTATTCAAGTCATCCAGAGTAAACAGGACTACATAGGTTGTAGCCAGAAAATTTAAAATTTACATTTCATTTGTCATAAAAATATCTCAAGCATATGTCCTTTTAATCAACATCGTAAGAGCCATTTTCAAGATAATAAAAATGTTTGAAAAATTTTCCATGTAAAGGGTAGCGTAGGGTGGAGGAAGTCTCTTCAAAATCTTCTTGTTGCATCTTTGAAGCATATTAAACTTAAATACCAACTTTATTTTTTAATCAACTTTTCATTTTTGAGTTATGCTGTCCACAGGCTGACACACACACACACACACACACACGCACGCACGCACGCACGCACGCACGCACGCACGCACGCACGCACACACACACACACACACACACACACACACACACCTGTCCACACACACCTGTCCACACCCACGCGTGCGTACATGCACACACACATGTACCTTATCCAAAAAATGCTTTTTTTTTATTCAGGGGGCCTCAAATCATATATTTCCAGTGAAATCTCAACATTGAACTTTTGGGTGGAATACAATACCTCCTCTACTTTACTATACATAGTAGAGAAAGTAAAAATGAGTAAGGACTTCCTATTTGAGAAAAGCACAAGTAACTGAAAATTCAAAATTCAAGAAATATCTCAGAAATGGTTAGCTCCTCTTAAAAAAAAAGAACAGAAAAGAAAACGCTTGACATAAATTGTGTACTTTAACAAGATTAACACTTTTTGTATAATAAGATTTTGTATATCTCTTATGGTTTACTATTACACAAAACTCATTCATAATAAAACAATGCTTCATAGGCTATTCCCAGAAAATGTAATATATACATACATTTCATTTTCATAAAAATATCTTAAACATATGGTATTTTAACAAAATCATTAGAACCATTTTTGAGAATATCAAAATTAATGAAAAAATTTTCCATGTAAAGGGCAATTTGGGATGGGGGGATTTTCTTGAAAATCTTTGTTACATCCTTAGAACATGCCGAACTTAAGTACATCAAGTTTGTTATGTAACCAATTTTTACTTTCTCTACTACATATAGTATAGTAGAGGAAGTATTGTATTCTAATGAAAAATTAGATGTTGAGATTTCACCAGAAATATATGTTTTGAGGCCCCCTGAATCAAAAAAAGCATTTTTAGAAAAAGGTCCATTTGTGTGTGTGTGTCTCAGTCTTTGGGCAGCATAACTCAAAAACAAAAAGTCAGTTAATAAACTAAAGTTGGTATTTAAGTTTAATATGTTTCAGGGATGCAGCATAAAGATTTTGAAGAAAATTGCTTCACCCTAAACTATCGTTTTCATTTGAAAATGGCTCTAATGATTTTGATTGAAATGCCATATGTTTGAGATATTTTTATGGTAAATAAAATGTATGTTTTGAATTTTCTGGCTATAGCCCCTGTAGTCATATTTATTCTAGATAACCTTTGTATAACTGGTAAACCATTAGAGATAGACCAAATCTTACCATACAAAAAATGTTGTTGTGTTGTTAGCTAATGTTGGATTTCTGACAATGAAATAATTAATCCTCTTGCTCTCCAATATTTTTCACTGATGGATGGGGCAGAAATGGCCGGGCATATTTGAAGGTGATCTCGATCCATTTCCTCTTGCAGATCACCTAGAGGACAGAGTGGTGAAGAATATATCCCAATTCTGTTTAAATGTTTTGCCAGACAATCATGTCCTGTAATCAACCTGAAGGTTGCAATTGCTGTTTTTCGAGGATACTCAGGAATTACTGTTTGAATGTTTGGTAGTTCCCATCTTTTATTTTTTGAGCTTTCATAGTAATATTTTACTCTCTAAAAAGCGGTTACATTTATTGCTAAGTCTCCTCAGTACAAAAAATGTAGATCTTGCTAAAATACACAATTTATGTCTTAATAATTTTTTTTGTAGAGTGAACCATTTTGGAGATATGCCTTGTTATTTGTGTGAATTTTGTGGAACTACTTCTGTCAAATGGAATGTCGTTATTCAATTTTTTTTATATGTTAATTGTGCAACGAGAATGGAATTTGAAAGTTTTAAAAGGTTGACTATCACTCAAAACCTGCTGTATTCCCATATTCTCCTTGTACCCACAAGGAGATAAACCATAAGGTAATTCCTGCAAATGTTTATCTCCACTAACACGAAGAAGATATAGGAATAAGAGTTTGTAAGAATGGTTAGTGCAACACATCAGATTTTTTGTTTTTGTGTTATGTTATTCCCAGACAGATGGATAGACATATGCACACACACACACACACACACACACACACACACACACACACACACACACACACACACACACACACACACACACACACACACGCACGCACGCACGCACGCACACACACACAAAATCTTTTGCTAAATTTGCCTGTTTTTACTTTCTCTATTAGTAAGTAGAGGAAGTATTGTATTCCACCCAATACCCCCTGAGTCCAAAAAAACAATTTTAGAAAAAGGTCTGTGTGTGTGTGAGAGTATGTATGTGTGTGTGTGTGCGTGTGTGTGTGTGTGTGTGCGTGCGTGGGTGCGTGCACCTACAGGGAAATAAGCAATAAGATAATTTGTATAAATGTTTATCTGAACTAGCACTAAGAAGATATAGGTATAAGAGTTTGTAAGAATGGTTAGTACAAGAGTAGAGAAAGTCATGTGAGTGCAACACATCAGATTTTTTATTCAGAGACTCAAAACATGTATATCCAGTAAAATCTTGATATCAAATTTTGGGATGGAATACAATACTTCCTTTACTTATTATAAGTATGTAGTAAAGAAAGTAAAAATTAAACATTTTTAGTAGTAATTACAGGCTTCCTAGAGTCCATTAGTCTGACATATTTTAATGAGAGGGAGAAAGATTAAGCTTTCAGGTGCTGAGAATCAGTAAAAATCAGCTACTTGTGCTATAAGCATGCATAATCAATACATTGAGCATCATAACCACTATCAATAGCACTGCTATCAGCTTCTGTAATATGGGTGAAATTATTTTATTGCTGTCATTGTATTGAGACAGGATATTGTAAGACCCCAAAAGAAAATCGTTTATGTGAATATTTGTTAAGAGTGTAATTTATTTTTGGTGTTGGTATGAGTTGGTCGAATGACGAAAACGTGTTACTATTGTTCATTGTTACAAACAATTAAGTTTGTTTAAAGACGTCATAAATATTTCCATGTTTAATTTTAATATATATATATATATATATATATATATATATATATATATATATATATATATATGTATAAATAAAAGAATTATATGTGTTCAATATTGAAAGCGAAGGGAGAATGGCTAAGGATCGCTTCCCTAACAATGCGGGAACTATTTGATGAACGCATACGCGGATGTACACATGACAGTCGGAATCCTAGACTCGCAACCAAAAGAATTTGTTAATAGCATCCGTGTCTTTGGTATAGATGGACGCATTTTTATGTGTGCGCGTCATAAAGTAGTGAAAGTAAAATTACTAAGTGTTTAAAGACCGTTAATTTAAGTAAAATAAGTGAAACGTTAGCTAACTTTAACAAGTTAGTTAATACGAAGTGTGCAATTAAATGAAAGGACGTAAAATAGACGAAGTGTAAAGTGATAGAAAACACATTTAGCGAAATATCGCTAAATTTTCAGACATTAAATCTCGACGATGCTAGGGAAGTCGATCCACTGAAATAAAACACTTGCTACTGTGATACGATTTAAATACTGTGAACAAGAAGGTGCGAATAAAATATTTCACTAAAGTTAACCCCGAGTGTATGTTCATTCCATCAGTACCACGACCCGAGATAACGAAAGAGTCAAAAGCTCATCACCATCACCGACGTAAATTATAAAAACAGCACCAAATGGCTTGCCCAAACGTGGAGCATGAATTTCGGATGGAATGAAAATCTACGGGAAATGAACTTACGCGAAATACCAAGTGACGCCAAATCTTCGCGCCAAAAAGGAAGAAGACGCCATTAGACAATCCTTTCGAGATTTACGACTTCGGAGACGTCACCAAATTGGAATTCAACGAAGGAAGTGCCTAAAAACGCCGATGAACGGATAATCCACGTGGGAAAACATCAGAGATCGTCTACCGAAGTCAACCGCCCACGGGATGCACGTAACGAGACCAATCAACGAGAAAAAGTAGGACCAAAAATTTTTATTTGTATATTCATTTCATTTTTATGTTACTGCGAAGCGGCAAAATAGTAGGATTTTTAAGCCAAAGTGAACTGAATAAAAAACGAGAATGTCGCGAAAACAGAGAGAGGTAGGAACAGGAATAGGGGAAGGGGCAGATAAGCCTAGTTATCAGATAGAACCAGAAAGTGAGGATGAGGTAGCAATAGGAAAAGAGCAAAGGTTACTAATGATCATGTTTGAAAGACTAGAACAGAATATAAAGGAAATAGGTCAGAAAATGGAACAAAATAAGGTAGAATTAAAACAGGACATAGAACAAAGTTTAGGTCAGAAACTAGAACAGAATATGGAAGAGATAGGTCAGAAAATGGAGGAAGTGAGAAAGGACTTAGAACAGAAAATAGAATTAGGAAGACAGAACTTAGAACAGAAAATAGAATTAGGAAGACAGGAGTGTAAAGAAAATATGAAAGTAATGGAAACTAATTTAAAATTAGTACATAAAAACATAAATGAGACAAAGGAAGCTTTAGAAGCTAGGATAGAAATCATAGGAGATAGAATGGGAAAAATTGAATCGGAAATGAGAGAAAATAAGATTGTATTAGAAGGAGAAATTGGTAGATGTAGAGATGAAATAACAGAATGTAATGCAAGTGTAGACTGTAAGTTTACAAATGTAAAAGTAGAAATAATTGAGGAATTTAGGAAAGAAATTGAGGTAGTGAAGAAAGGATTTATTAATGAAACTGTAGAACAAATTGTAATTCCTAAAATTAAGACTATGGCTGATGTAGTACAATCACAACAAGATGCTATGAATGATATGAAACAAAGTCACTTAGAAATAAAGAATGATTTAAAATCAATTTGTGAAGAAATGAGAAAAGGAAAAGAAAGTTTGGGCAATGTAAATGATGTGAATGCACTACAAAGGCAAAATGATGATTTAGATGTAAATGATGTACAAGATGAAAGTTATTTGAATAATGTACAAAATGTTGAGTCACCATATAGAGAAAGGGGTTCACAATTAAACAGTGACACAACACACAACACATGCTACACCAACAGCATACTACATGAAATCACACCATCTACATTTGACGAGGATTAATGACTTCATTGTCAGAAATCCAGCATTAGCTAACAACAACATTTGACGAGGAAAAGGGAGACGATCGAAAACTCTTTGTTAAGGAGATGGAAGATTATTTTAAAGTGAAAAGGATACCAAATGAGCTTAGGATGATGTTAGTCAAGAAATGCTTAAAAAACAAAGCATTAGAATGGCTAAGGTTAACACTAGCTGGTCACAAATCATATAGCTCATTCAGAAATCTGTTCCTATCAAGGTATTGGGGCCCAGCTAAGCAAAACCAGACTAGGGTAGAGCTAGCGACAGGTAGATATGATCCGACCAAAGGGTTATCGCTAGTCGATTATTTTATGAAAGTAGCCAACAAAGGAAAGCTATTAGACCCTAACCTGTCGGAAGCAGAGTTAATTACCAGCATAACAAGACATTTCCCAGACACAGTGAGAACAGGGTTAATTGTTGTGAGGCCAGTAGATTTTGCAGACATGATAGAATTACTGACAGCCTTCGAAACGCAAAATGGTCGGCCTAATGAGCATAGACATAGGAACGGTCACCCAAACTCACCTATCTTAAACAGGAGCGTGACTACAAACAACCAGAATGAGAGAGAAGATAGAAATACTAGGAGCACCCATCACAGGGGGAGAGGGGCACACCATTTCCCACAACCACAAAATCATGGCGAAAGGATGGAGAACATGAGACAGCGGTACAACGACACGATACCAAGGGGTGGATCAAGACACGAAACATATATGTACATATGATTGTGGGAGACCAGGAGACCGTACCCATCAAGTGAACCACATACAATTCTGTAGAGAATACTTGAACAATGGAGGACTGGCATGCAACAGGGGTTCACACCAAAGGGGCGGAAACCAATGGTACACTGGCAACATAAGACAACAGGAAATAGGTGGAAACATGCCAAATAGGGCAGATGTTGCAGAGAATACAGAAATAACAACCACCACCAACACTCAGGGAAATTACCACAACTAAGTTCGTCCCAACTGAGTGGATGACCAACAAAAAAAACCTAAGCAATTGACAATTGACATCGACACCATGATGGCTGCACAAAGAGAAAATGGAAGTATTGTATATTGTACAGCTGGTCATAACAAAACAGCTGGGCAACCATACATATAAGCTACAGCATACAAATGGCAAGTTAGTAGGAAGATACCATAAAAACAAATTAAAACCATACAAAGAAAGGACCAAATAGCCTTTGCCAACAAACATGTAAGGCAGGAACAGTAGAAATGATGAAAAATAATAATTTTGAATGGGTTTCTTATAGAAAGTTATATACAGGTTGGAAAATACAACAAGAAAGGAAATCAATATAGTCATTGGCTATAATGACCACCAAGAGCATTGTCAACAAGGACAGATAAGAATACTGATTGTCATTAGAGAAGTGAATTATAATGACCAAAAAAATGTGTTTTTGACATAAGGATGTCAGGGACAAAAATAAAAAGGAATCAATTGTGGTGACAAAGAGAAAATATTTTTGACACAAGGGTGTCCAGGGTGAATTAAGAAGAAGAATAATATAGTTGCAGAATAATTATAAATATAGAAGTTTTCTCTTATAGAGATAAGAGATAAAGAGGTGACAATTAGTGAAGTAAGAAAAACCATAGTCAGAAAAGCAATGCCCATGAATGAAGATGGATATAGCCAATGTTAAGCTTGAAGAAATGTCGAACTAAACAATACTGAATAAGAACCCAATGTCATAATAGCATCATTAATAACATCAGAGTTTAAGGAGTGACTCAACGACCTGCCTATACATAATAAGCTGGCAAGACAAAGAAATGAATAAAATTGCCATAAATATGATCATAATCATTAGCTCAAGATTTGTATCCTGTTTTTCTCTCCTCATAACAAAAAAGAAGCATAAGTCAAAAGGCACACAATAAACCATAATACACTTAAATAATATTTGTGGCAATGTCAAATGTAAAAACTTTGGAATATTCTTGGTGTTGTGTTGTGTGGTAACTGAATATGTAAAATTTATAAAGACATAAAGACATGCTGTGTCATGCCAAAACAAAAGACAAAAACATACAGCAAAGAAGACTGTAAAGAAAAAAAAAGGGTATTGTACAAAATATTTAGTATTAGAGGAATAGGGAGAAGTGTTGTATTGTGTTTCAAGATTGTAAATGTAGGTGACAACTTGAAAAACAAAACAAGGGGCATGTGAGACAGGATATTGTAAGACCCCAAAAGAAAATCGTTTATGTGAATATTTGTTAAGAGTGTAATTTGTTTTTGGTGTTGGTATGAGTTGGTCGAATGACGAAAACGTGTTACTATTGTTCATTGTTACAAACAATTAAGTTTGTTTAAAGACGTCATAAATATTTCCATGTTTAAATTTAATATATATATATATGTATAAATAAAAGAATTATATGTGTTCAATATTGAAAGCGAAGGGAGAATGGCTAAGGATCGCTTCCCTAACAATGCGGGAACTATTTGATGAACTCTTACGCGGATGTACACATGGCAGTCGGAATCCTAGACTCGCAACCAAAAGAATTTGTTAATAGCATCCGTGTCTTTGGTATAGATGGACGCATTTTTATATGTGCATGTCATAAAATAGTGAAAGTAAAATTACTAAGTGTTTAAAGACCGTTAATTTGAGTAGAATAAGTGAAACATCAGCTAACTTTAACAAGTTAGCTAATACGAAGTGTGCAATTAAATGAAAGGACATAAAATAGATGAAGTGTAAAGTGATAGAAAACACATTTAGCGAAATATCGCTAAATTTTCAGACATTAAATCTCGGCGATGCTAGGGAAGTCGATCCACTGAAATAAAAGACTTGCTACTGTGATACAATTTAAATATTGTGAACAAGAAGGTGCGAATAAAATATTTCACTAAAGTTAACCCCGAGTGTATGTTCATTCCATCCATTACCACGACCCGAGGTAACGAAAGAGTCAAAAGCTCATCACCATCACCTGGTATATATTATAAAAACAGCACCAGTATGCTGCTGCTAACTTAGGGTTATTTTATGGAAATATAGGCTACAGTGGTAAAAATGTAGGACATTATTGATCAACACGAAAATAAAGTAAAGTTGTAATTTAAATATTTATATATACCTATAGGCATATATTTATATTTTCTTAAAATTCTGAAACATGCAATGTTAAATGTGATCTACTGTCAGTCATACTTCTCTGAAGAACTAATCTTGATCAAAACAGTTCACTCGTTTGAAATGTAATCAAGAAATTCCACACAACTGAAGTTTTTAAAACTATATTTCATTAAAATAATACCTTTGACTGAATCAATAGATAATCTGTTTCTTTAATTTGTTCATTTTGCTCTTATTGAAATTACTCTTTCAACATTAGAGTTGGGTGCAGGAACATGTTCCCTTCTTCCTGCCTTGAAACACTTGTACTTTAACAAAAATGTGTAGTTGAATTTGCATTTTTGTTTCCTTATTCTTCGATAACTAAAGTGCAAATGGAAGAGTGAAAGTAAAGAATAACATCAACCTGTTGCCTAGGAGTACAAATGCCAATCTCTTGTTTAATATTACCAACACATGAGTATGATATTTGACTGTAGTCAGTGTAGCCATGATCCTATAGCAAATTGCAGTTGCAGCTAATAACCAATTATCAATTTCTATTTTACCAGTTTTTAGTTCATTTTTAAATGATCACTGATGATTTCTGAAAATGTAGGACATTAGAGATTTTTAAAAAATTTCCCCCAGATGCCAGATAAATGGTTAAAATGTAGGGTATGTCCAGGAATTTTGGATGTCTGCTAACTCTACACTAACTGCTCCAAACAGCAAGGGTTTTGTTCTCAAAAATATATATGCATTAGTCTTGAACCTCAAGAAATTTTTCTGTACTCTACAAATTGACTGAAGCTATATAAAATCTTCTTAAAAACAAATCAGGTATGCAATCCCCTACAGATAACAAAGACTTTAAGAATTCTGCAGAATTTTTATAAAGAAAAATATTGTTCTTTCTTAAATTGACCACTAATTGTAATATTTTTGGGGGTAGCACTAACTTGCCACTTCCCTCAGATTCCCTAGTTGCAATAAACTGCAATGATTTGTAAAGTTCAAAGCAAATGATGTACATGTTAAGCAAAGGACATAAAAATGCCAGAAAACACTATTATGGTAATTTACTCCATGACAGTATACAATTATATTTCTTCTGGTTTACATTGTAGGTGAGCTACAGCTGAGTAAGATGCTATCAAATTTGGATATTAGAGTAGCTATTTATAAACCTAACAAACAGCTATCTCTCTCAGAAATGCTTAAAATGGAGTATTACCACCTTGGTGTTCTTATTGATATATCCTGTGCAGAGTCATTTCAGCTGCTGTATGAGGTAAGCATACTTTTTCACATCCCTCATTTCTTTTTTTAAATTTTTTTCTTCTTTTGCGTTATCTTGATATACTTGACTTATAAATTGCTAACATTTTTAAACTGTGCTAGTGTGTGAACTTTTATGCAGTACTTATACTTCTCCAATCCAATTTTATATTATATTTCTCTAATATTTAATATTATAAACTAAGTTCTATGCATAAGAGTTTTTGTAAATAGCACACCTACTCTATAATAGTGAATTGTAATATAATATGAAATAACTACAGAAATTTCTCTGCTACATTTTTTTTATAGAAATGCATATTACAGGGTTTCGTGTTCACATTTTTTACAGGCATCTGAAGAAAAGATGTTCACCAGTTTGACTCATTGGCTACTTTTGGGCATATCAAACAATTCAGTCACAATGAATGAAAATAAAATAAAAACCACTCTGGAATCCTTAGACTTACCAATAAACAGCCATGTAACTGTTGCATATAAGACAGCTACTATAAACACCTCACTGCAACTACAAGATGTGTACCACATAGCAAAAGGAGACCCTCTTACATTTACATCATCTTACACTTTCTCTTTAGGGCAGAGTTGGCCTTTGCCCCCTCGAAGAGATAATTATGGTGGGATATCCATTAAAGCTGCAGTTACTGTGAGTTAATAATATGCTTAATGTAGGTTTTCATGCCATGTAAGTAGACTCAAGGAAGTTATCCAGACTGCGTCGCTGTAGTCTGCTGGGTTTCCTCCTCTTCATCTTCCAGAAGCAGCAAATATCGTCACTGCCAATATACTGAGAAGGTCATGTTAAGTACACCACAAATGATGTCTTCTGCAGCTGCAGATGTAAAGTCTGAGAAGTTGAAGGGGAGGAAGCCCAGAGTCTAGTGGACAACAACAATATACCACAGATAAATTTCTTGATAATAGTATTATGAGATTTGCATTTAAAATGCAATTTTTTTGCAAATGCAATCTTATTTGTGTTATAATAATTAATGAGTGTTATTGCTAACATTGTATCTGTGTTTTAGGTAGTAGAAGATAAATGGGAAAATTTCTTTAACACGCGTACCAAACATCTAGATACCTTAAGCAAGAACAATTATGCACTTATGGTCCTTGCAGCACAGATGCTAAATTTCAGGTACCTGAATAAGCCTCAGATTTTATTTGTATAAAACAAACACACAAACGAAATAAACAAGTAAATCAATCAATCAATCAATCAATCAATCAATCAATCAATCAATCAAACAATCAGCAAGTCCAGATAAGATTTATCATAACATTGTAGTTTGGATACAACCAATTCTCTTCTATAAGTAGTGTCTTTTTTTTCTCCATTCAATTACATCTTCCTTATTGTTAGTGTTTTGAGCTAGATCTCTAGCACCATTTCTTTCAGCTTTTAATGTTTCTAATTTCTTGCTCCAAAAAGGTTTATATTTTTTAGATTTACCTCAAGGAATGTTTTCCTTTGTAGATTTTAAGATTATATCATTAAATTCCTTAACCACTTGACTAGCATTCTTTGATAAATCTAAGCCTAGTACTTCATTTTCTATAATTTTTCTAAATTTAGACTAATTAGCTCCTTTAAAATTCCAAGTATATCATTTTTCAATATTTGGACAGTGTTTCTTAGTATCAGTAATTATAATTATAGCTCTATATTCACCTCCTCCAACTTCAGAAACTAATCTTTTTGTATTACATTAAGTGATATTAAATATTTCAATCCGACTCAGGTTTCATTATAATCTTCTTGTGTTGCTAATTAGTTCATCTGATACTATTGTAACCTTTGAAAGGGAAGGAAGAGATATTAGTAGCATTATAGACTACTTTATCTACCCAAAAGAAATGAGAAGAAAAATAAGGGACGTAAAAGTCATTCGAGGAGCAGAGCTAAGCACAGATCACAAATTATTGGTGGCAGAGACTAGGTTCACAAAGCCAAGGATCTATAAGAAAATATTTTATGAGAGAATAAAATACGAAGAGTTAAAGAAAGAAGAGAAGAAAGAAATCTATCAAGATAAATTAAAGGATAGATTTAAAGCAACGCCAATAGCAAATGAAAGAGCTGTTGAATTAAAATGGCAACTTTTTAAAAAGATAGTTTTAGGAACTAGTGAAAAAGTATGTGGTAAGAAGAAAGTCATACCAATGTGGAAGAACCCTAAATGGTGGCATGAACAGGTGAAAACAGCAGTAAAAGAGAAGAAGGAAGTATGGAGATGCTTATTACAAGCAGGAATGTGGTTGGCATTGGAGCATTATAAGATTAAAAGAAAAGAAGCAAAGCGAATAGTAATCAAAGCTAAGATAAAGAGCTGGGAAGAGTTTGTAATGAAATAGAAAAAAGCTTCAATGATGATGAGAAAAAATTTTGGACCACTGTTAAACAATTAAGGGGAAAAATAGGGAAGAAGGTCAGAAGTGTAAAAAATAAAAATGGAGAGCTGCATACCAATTCAGAGAAGATACTGGAAGTGTGGAGAGAGCACTATGTTGACAAAATTAAAAAAACAAGGGAATGGGAAATGAAAGTTCTAAATATAGAAAGGAAACAAGACTTGGAAGAAATAGAAGAGATAGACATAGAAATGGCAGTACAGAAAATTAAGAATGGAAAAGCTGTGGGCCCAGGTGGAATTTTCCCAGAATTAATAAAGGCAGGAGGGAAGACCTTAAAAAGACAGATGAGAGAATTATTTAGAACAGTGTGGGGAGAGGAAAAAATACCTAAGGATTAGCAGAGAAACATAATTATCCCCATATACAAGAAGGGTGAATCTTCTAACTGTGAAAACTATAGTGCAATATGCCTGTCCTCAACCGTCTTCAAGGTCTTCCCAGGGATACTGGAAAATAGACTCTGTAGACAAATTGAAGATGAATTAGAGGAAGAACAGGCTGCCTTTAGACCTGGAAGACAAGTCCAGGATTGGATATATTCGTTAGAACAATAAGTGAAAAAATGACATCAAGAGGCAGAACCATCAACCTGGCTTTCCTAGATCTGAAAGCAGCTTTTGATAGGGTGTCTAGAGTGGAGATTTGGAACACACTGGAAAAAAGAGGGATAAGTGAAAAGCTACTAAGAGTGATTAAGTCAACATATGAGAAAGTAGAAGGAGTAGTAAGGTTGGATGGGAGAGAATCATGGGAATTCGAAATGGAAAGGAGGGTCAAACAGGGAGACAGACTCAGCCCACTGCTGTTTATAATATTAATGGATGAAATGTAATGATGAAGGTGGGAAATTGGAAAATGAGACCACTGCATTATCAGGCATTAATATATTTTGTTAGCTAATGCTGGATTTCTGACAATGAAGTCATTAAACCTCTTGTTCTCCAATATTTTTCACTGATGGATGGGGCATAGAAGTGGCCGGGCATATTTGAAGGTGGTCTCGATCCATTTCCTCTTGCAGATCACATAGAGGACAGAGTGGTGAAGAATATATCCCAATTCAGTTTAAATGTTTTGCCAGACAATCATGTCCTGTAATCAACCTGAAGGTTGCAACTGCTGTTTTTCGAGGATACTCAGGAATCACTGTTTGAATGTTTGGTAGTTCCCATCTTTTATTCTTTGATTTTTCATAGTAATATTTTGCAATAATTTTTTTGAATTCAGAGTTGACTAATCTTTTAGCTGCATAAAATGGTAAATTAACTATTGATTTCTGCACATTGCCGGTACCCTTTTTTGCAAGAAAATCAGCTTTCTCATTACCACTCAGTCCACAGTGAGCTGGTATCCATTGGAAGACTAGGTGTTTTTGAAGTGCTGTTAGATGGGTAAGGATTTTCCAACATTCTATAATTGTTTGGTTATTTGGTGACAACTTGGAAGTAATTGTTATAATTGCTGCCCTGGAATCTGAGAGAATAACTGCTTGCTGAAAATGTGAAATTCTGTACAAAAGATTTTGTAGGGCCATTTGAATTGCTTCAATTTCTCCATCAAAGTTAGTAGTTCCATGACTTAAAGATTTGTAATAGGAAAAGAGGTGACATATGACTCCAGCACCTGCTCCATCTTTGTTTGATATAAATGATCTATCAGTATAAATATGGAGTCATTCGTGTTCTGGAAATCTAGTACGGATTGTCTCTAATGCCAATAATTTTAGAACACTAGTTGGAGTATCACTTTTCTTGACTTCTTCTGTCAGGTGTAAATAATATGTGATGTCTAATGTTTGTGTCGGATTGACTTTAGATATGAAGTTTTCCTTCGAATTAGGAAGGTATACATTCTTCTTGATGTCTTGAATTTTGGAAAGAAAGCTCTCCTGAGTCTTTAGTGTATGTGTAAAATTTCTTTTGTCCCATGTATTGAATGGGAGTCTGTTCAACTTTTCGTGTTGAATAAGAGCTGCTTTTTCTATTTCATATTCAATGGGGCATAGGTTGGTTAGTATTTCCATAGCTGTTATTGGTGTGGTTTTGATAGCACCTGTAATTAATCTCAGACTTTGGTTTTGAAAGATTTGAATCTTTTTTGTGTTTGCTGTTACAAGAACTTCGCTGCAGTAAGTAAATAATGGCTTTATATATACATTGTATGTTGTGTTAAGAGTTGCTCTGGAACATCCCCACTTCATTCCTGTTAGACGTTTTAACAGTGAAAGGCGTCTCTCTGCTCTTTGTATTACATTTTCAATTTTTTTGGTCCATGTAAGTTTAGTATCAAACGTAACTCCTAAATACTTTGCTTCCTTTGTTTCTGGTAATTGTTGACCCTCAAAATTTAGTTTTATTTTTAGTGGCTTTTTTCTTAGTGAAAAGATTTGATAGTTTGATTTTGTTGTATTAACAGTCATTACATTTTCTTTGGTCCACCTTTGTAATTTGGTTAAGGATTGTTGCATGGGTTTTTCTAGTTCTGTACTTTTGCTTTTTGGTTTTGAAGTTCACATTACTAAGTCATCAGCAAATAGTGCACACTTCACACCTGATTCTTGTATTTGTTGTGGCAGATCGTTAATAAATATATTAAAACGTGTTGTGCTTAGACTGCGCCTTGTGGTAAGCCACGGTGTTGTTGTTTGTATTTAGATATATTTCTTCCATATCTGGTAGCAATAAAGCATTGTGTTAGGAAATGACATAGCCATGAAAACATTGGACCTTGTATCCCTATTTTTTTTACTTTCTTTAGTAGTTTTGTTCTGCATATAGAATCATATGCACTTTGGAAATCAATAAAAACTGATAAGCATTAATATATGCAGATAACATAGTGCTGATAGCTGACACCAAAAGAAAATTACAGCAAGCAATAGAAGAATGGAATGACAACTTGGAAGAAAAAGGAATGAAAATAAACATAGGTAAAATTAAGGTGATGCAGGTGGTCAAGACAGGATAAGGTTGGACAGTTGAACGTATACTGTAAGGGAACACAGATTCAACAGGTTGAAAGCTCAAAATATACAGGACTGTACTGGAACCCATCCTAGTATATGAAAGCAAGAACTGGCCAGCTAGAGGAAAAGATATAAGTAAAATAACAGGATCAGAAACTAAAATCCTGCAATATATAGCAGGAAAAACTAAAAGAGATCTAATAAGAAATCAAAGAATTAGAGGGGATTTGCAACAACCCCCAATTGAGAAATGACTAGCACAAAGACAATTACGATGCTTCGGACATGTATCACGAATGGAAGAGGGAAGGAAGCCAAAACAGTTTCTGGAACCAAGGCCAGAAGGAGGAAGGCACAGAGGCTGCCCTGGAGTCACATATGAGAATTGTATAGAGGAATTGGGGAAGAAAGTCAACAAAAGATAGGAAAATATGGAAGTCCTTCACCGAAGACACTTTTAGAGTAACCAGGGGAAGTTGAAGAAAAAGAAGAGAATGAAGAGGAGGAGGAAGAGAAAGAAGAAGAACACGAACAAGAAGAACAAGAAAAAGAAGATCTATTGTAAGATCTTGGTTAGTAGAGTTTCCTGTATAATGTATGTGTTAGGGTCTGCATCTTGATATATAAAATGTACCTGTTTAGTGTTTATAAAATCTTGTATTATCTTTCCTGCTGAATCTACATCTTCATATCCCTGTTGTCTTGAATGTGCATTAAAATCTCCTAGAATAAAAGTTTTCTTCTGTGTTTCCATTATATCCATATTTAGATTCAGGTTACCATGTGGGCTGTAAGCTGAGTAAACAGTGTATTTGGCATTGTTTTTATATACAGTTATTTGTGCAATTTCTGGTTTGTCTTACTTGTTCATTTCCTTAATTACATTGAATTTAGAACTTAATTCTGATTTGACTCCAACAATTACACTACTAACCACTTGTTTTCATTTGTTCAGATGACAGAGATGATGAATGCATCCTTCCCTCTCAAATTTATAACAATCCACATATTTTCATTTGTTACAGCTTTCTATTTGAATGCACTCTTTCTTACATCTTTAGTACAAAAGAACTCAAGATTACATTTATATAAGATTCTAGCAAGACCAATATTGAGCTATGCTGGGGATTCTACTTGACATTTTCGAATTTATATAAACAGTGAAACTTTTCGAATAATTTGTAGAAATATTTGAGTCGACCTATACACACTTAACTTTTTATCTGAATGTGTTTCAAAGACCATCATCTTCATTATCAATGATTTCTCAACTGGCATTTGAAGAGGAAGAATCTGTTGTGATTGTGCTATCTGGATAATCTTTAAAAGTAAAATTATCGCAGTCACTCAAAATTATAGATTTGGATTCTAAATTATCATACATCATAATTGGTTTATAATGCTACAACAGTAAAAATATCAGCACAACACTTATTAAAATGTAATTAATGGAGGAAAGTTAGCCTCGAAAACGTGTTCCGAAAAATTATAAATGTAAGTGTTGTTTAGTGTTGTTAATTGACTCAACTTTTAGATTAAATTGTATTGATGTTTATGGTATCCACTTATAAGATTGATGACCTCAACCAGTATTACAACTTTAACACTTATGTTTCTCGCAGTATTCTTCTGAAAGTTGTTGTTGTTAGCTAATGCTGGATTTCTGAACAATGAAGTCATTAATCCTCTTGCTCTCCAATATTTTTCACTGATAATATTGAAGAGAGCAATAGCAGTAATAGTAACCGCTTTTTAGAGAGCACCATATTTTTATGTTTTGGTGGTCACATCGCTCTCTCACAACCCCCAGAATGTCTGGACGACCACACCTGTCGTTGGTTTACGGGTCTCACCGACCTGACAGGGAGAATTATCAAAATAAATTCACCGGCCATACCCTCCGATCACCAATCAGAGGACGTATTACATGCCATGACAGGTCAGCATGTTAGGGGTTAAGATTTTATAGAGAAATGAAGAGGTTGGAAAAATAAAGACTACCTAGCCCTCGGGAACCCTAATAGCATCGGGGTTGGAAGAGAACAAGAGATGACCAAGGTAAGGTCAGATAGAAAAGTTACAGTGAGGAGCAACACACCAGTAAATGGAAGTAATGTTCTGCTTAGCTTGGGCACCTTGTGGTCGCTATTCACATATCCCCTAGACGGAGACCCCTGAGTCATCATCTGAAAGTTCATCTTCCTCAACTATTGCAGCACTATACAAATTTGTTGTTGAGATAAACTTTAACATCTCGTCTGTGACTTGCAGATTTTTGGACCTACTACATTCTTTCACAAGCTTAGATGACAGAATAAGTCCATTTACCATATCTAGTGCCAGTCTGTTTCTAATTTTGGTTTTTATTAAACCCAGTCCAGCAAAACTCTTCCACAAGAAGCATTCTGTGAGGCATCGAGATCACTGATAATGCAAACTCTGCCAGTTCTTTGAAGAAATCATTATTTCCACGAAGGTGACACATGTGTTTAACAGCACTCCAGAAACTGTCAGGTTCAGGCATGTTCTTTATTTCAGACAGAATATCACTTATTCCTAATTTTCTCCATTGATATCAATTTGCTGAACAGTGCCATCTTCATTGTGATTACCAGATCTGGGCACACTAGCAATAAGAGGATAAAGGGTAGAAGGCTTAGTAGGATATGAAATGGTTGTCTTAGATTGGTGGAGACAGGCCATGAGAGTAAACCAGGTGTCGCTATTTGTAAATAATTTCATTTCGCTGGTGTGACAAAGTAGTGAAAATGATATTTTGCCGGTATCGAACTACAATACATTCAAATTATCATACACCCCCATAATTATCGTATGTGTTGGTAACCATGAGTAGAAACATTAAAATTATCATATGCCCCCATAATTATCCTATGGGTTGGCAACCCTGGCTACGGCTGATTGTCAATTTGCTTGTCTTATGTTCCTTAAGTCTCTTTTCCAGGTTGTTCGCATTTTATTTGGTACACGCCAGATTGTGAAGTGCAAGGTACTGTGTAACCTGCTAAACCATCCAATAACAGAAACGATTGATAATGATGGTCTTCCAAACATGTTGCTATAAAGAGTTAAGTGAAACTATATGTCGACTCATACTTGTGTAAATCATTTGCTAGTGATGTTTGAATATTTTTATTATGAGTCACTTTTTATACAGCCACTTAAACTTCTAAAATGTTAGAAAATTTGTAAAGATTTCGAGGTATTTGAACCTCATCCTCAGCTGTTGGGTTGTTGAAGCTCTCCATCTTCCTGCTAATTAATTAATATTTATGCTAGTGAAGTCTGGATAATAGTAAGAGAGATGAATGTAGGGTTACAGCTAGTGAGATGTGATTCATATACCAAACAGGCACATTACAGAAAGTGAAACCACAAAAGAAATGGAGTAGCTGGTTCTAGATCCCATTCTACATCATGCTTTATCTGTTTTAGCTCACATTTTAGTGGTTTTAACATTGTAAGTATGGCGTCGTTAATGGGGTGCAGTACTGGAGGTGGAATGGGTCAGTGCCCCGGTACCTTCCAGCCAGTTATGTAGTCTTCCCAACCAGGTACCACTACTTCCCAATCAAGTAGCTCCTCAATTGACCCCTCAAGAATCTCATGAGATTGAGTGCACCCTGGACCAGTGCTCCCAGCAGGAGAAAATCCCCACACCAGTACCAGGAATCAAACCCGGGTCTCTGTGGGTTGCATATGCAATACAAAAATCAAATCATGACTGTTCACATATCACAAACAGTTTTTTTATTAACATCTTTTGGGAAAAAGTAAGAATATGTGAATGGCGATCACAAGGTACTCAAGCTGAGCAGAACATCTCTTGTTCTCTTCCGACCCCGATGCTATTAGGATTCCCAAGGGCTAGGGAGTCTTTATTTTTCCGATCTCTCCATTTCTCTAATTTCTCTATAAAATCTTAACCCCTAACATGCTGACCTGTCATGGCATGTAATACGTCCTCTGATTGGTGATCAGAGGATATGGTCGGTGAATTTATTTTGATAATTCTCCCGGTCAGGTCGGTGAGACCCGTAAACCAACGACAGGTGTGGTCCTCCAGACATTCTGATGGTTGTGAGAGAGTGATGTAACCGCCAAAACATAAAAATATGGTGCTCTCTAAAAAGCGGTTACTATTACTGCTATTGCTCTATGAGTGAAAAATATTGTAGAGCAAGAGGATTAATGACTTCATTGTCAGAAATCCAGCATTAGCTAACAACAACATATTTCTTTTCTCCCCCTAATATTTTTTAATTATTCTATACAATTTTAGAGCACTTGTAATTCAAAAACTAGGTCAAATCTCTTGCATCTCTGTATCTCCAACTTTTTGGCTAATTTCTTTTCAGAATCTTACTCTATTTTGAACTATAGTTTCCCAGAGCTCCTGCATCCCAGTTTCTTGTAACAATCTTGCACTTCAGTCTTTTAACTGTTTGATTTTAAGATTTCTATTTGATATCTCATACATTCTTTCAGAATCATGTGATCTCCTAGTTTAAACTCTTCTTCTTTACCAGATTAGCCTCCCTTTATGTAGGACTTATGCCCTTAGGACTTACAGGCCATTGCCTAGGTTCCGATGCCTGTCAGGGAGCAGAGGAACCTATGGACCAGACCTGGAAGCAGGTAATCAGCCAAGCACCAAGTATGAGAGTGAGGAAGAGGATGATATGAAATGCAGGCAAAATTGATGATTGGAAAGGTGATTATAGAGCAATTGGTGCAACGAGTGGCAGGGAAAACCAGAGGAGCTGGAGAAAACCCACCCAGATGCCACTTTGTCCACCACAAATACCACATGTGGATGCCTGGGATCGAACCCAGGCTGCCTAGGTGGTAGGTGAATGGTCTAACTACTCCTCATACTTTCTTTCAAGAATCATGTGATCTCCTAGCTTTAAACTCTTGTACCAATGTTTTAAAATTCTTTCCATCACCAAGCCTCCCTAACTCCACTAATGCTATTTCTTTTTGTGAAACTTTAGATAACCCCATCACCTCTGTGCAAACGGATTTATGAAAAACTGTCAAACCATTGACACATTTTTCAACCTCAGAAAGGCTTATGATATATGTTGGCATACAGGGGGGATACTTTATTCCCTGTACAGCTGGATATACATGGACACCTACCATTAACCATTCAGGAGTTTATGAAGGACTGTCTTTTCTGAGTAAGGGTTAGCTTGGTTTTTTGCAATCCTTTTGTTCAGAACGGAGCACCTCATGGATTGGTACTAAGTGCCACACTGTTTGCTATAGCAATTAATTCTGTCTGGAAGTGTGTTCCACCTGAAGTTTCATCATGTCCATTTGTAAATGTCTTCACTGTCTGTTGTACTTTTCAGTGCAAACCATTTTTGTAATGGCACCTGCAGCAATGTTAAGGTAATCTTCGAGAATGGAGCTCAAAAAACGGCTTTTGTCTCTCAACTGAGAAGTCAATCTACGTTAATTTCTGGCACTATAGGAAATGAATATCATCTTTGCTCCGTTTTGGCCCAGATTTACCTCCATTCACAGATGAGATGGGTTTTCTTGGATTGATCTTTGATAGGAAGCTTAGCTGGTCATCATTTGTAGCACAGCTAAAACCACAATGTGACCGTTCTCTGAACATTTTGTGGTTACTAAATGGCGAATTGTGGGGAGCAGATCAGAGAGTTCTGGATTATTCAAATTCCCTTTATCCTTATATGATGGTTAAACCATGCCTATTTTCCAATTTTCCATGTACTACTTTACTCTTTTTAACAAAAGCTTAACTATATCCTCCATACAACACTGACCTTATAAAGCATTTTTCAAAATTCTTCCAGAATTTGATCTATGCAAGTTCTCTAAAACTGTATAGAATAATCTTATAATTTATCTTAGCAATGAGAAATATATTTTCCCCAGCTATAGTCTATTAATCCTGATTTAACTGAGGTATGTTAACAATGATTCATAACTCAGCCAGTTTATATTGTAACAATGCTAATGTTATAATCACACATTAATATTATGTTTGGTAACTATTTTTCTGTTTCTTTTTTCTTTTTAATGTACATTTCAAGCTTAACAGAATATCATTAAATTTATCTGCTTTGATTGGAACTTTCAAATATTTCTTTTTGAAAGCATTCCTGAAGTGGAAGTTGCATTGCTGATTTTCCTCTTGTAGGATGTTTATGAATACTGTCTTAAGTTGAGAAATGTCCATAGAGCCTACACTACAGGTTGTGGAACATGTCAATATGTTAATATGTTATACAAAATTTACAATATAATTACATAGCACATAAATAATCTAATGATTACATTGGGGGTTGTTAAATTCAATAATGCTCTAGCACGAATGCTTAAGAAGATATTCCTTTAGCTTAATTTTGAGTGCCTTATCATTACAGGTCCTCAACTCATTAGCTAGCATATTAAATATTTTTATGCATTGGTAATCCACTCCTTTTTGGACACATGTGAGGTTAGTTGATGGTATATGAAGTTCAGATCTAGATCTTGTATTGATATTGTAGATGTCAGAATTAGTAGTTAAGTAATTTTTATTTTTTATGTAAAAGGTAATCAGTGAATACATATATGTATTCTCTGGTAAGGGTTAATATTCCTAAATTTTTAAAAATATTTCTACACAATGTTCTTGCATGAGAGTGTGGTATAATTCTGAGTGCCTTCTTTTGTAAGATGAAAATTCTCTTTGAGTTTGTTGAACCTCCCCAAAAGAGTATACCATATTTCATTACTGAGTGGAAGTATGCAAAGAAGGCTAATTTTAATGTGTAATTTTAGCATCACTGAAGGAGGACAGAAGCTGTAATGCATAGCATGTGGAGCTCAGTTTAGGGATAATTTCATCTATGTGGGTCTTCCAATCTAGGTGCTTGTTGATTTGTATACCTAAAAATTTAGAAGCATTTGAATCTTGAACAGAGTTTCCATTTATGTTGATTGCAAAGTTATGCTGTGCAGCATTGGCGGTAGTAAATTTTACAATATTTATCTTTCTTTCATAGAAGTTTGAAAACAGTGTTGTTGTAATTAATTTAATTAAATTAAATTAAATTTACAATATTTGTTTCATCAACATTTAGTTTCATACTATTTGCATTGAACCAAAATTGCATTAATGCTGTTACGTGATGTGAGGTTTCTTTAAGTCCATCTAAGTTTTTATGCAAAATTAATAGTGTTGTATGTCAGCAAATAGAAATACTTGTACCAACTTGTTTAAGCTTGGTCCTAGATCATTTATAAAAACTAAGAAAAGTAGTTATCCTAAAATAAAACCTTGGGAAACTCCTTGTTTTATAACTTTACTCCTTGAATAACTAGGTATATTTGAATTAGGTTTCAATATTTTCACTTTTTGCATCCTGTTTGTTAAGTATGAGTTAAACTATTTTAATGGAGTTCTCTGAACACCATAATATTCTAATTTTTCTGGCAGGATTTGGTGGTCTACACAATCAAAGGCCTTAGATAAGTTGCAGAATAACCCATTTACATGTTTTCTTTCATTTAATAATTCTAATAATCCATTAGTGAATTTATAGATAGCATTATCAATTTATATTTCCTTTCTAAATTCAAACTGTTCTGGGACTAGAATATTATTTAATTCTAGGTACTTGTATAGCCGGTTATACATATTTTTAATTCTTAAAATAGATTTTATATATATATATATATATATATATATAAACTCATCACTTAAATTGATTGTAGCTGCATAACACTATTCGGAAGTCAATCTTCCATCTACATTGCCTGAAGATGAAAGATTGACTTCCGAATAGCCCTATGCAGCTACAATCAATTTAAGTGATGAGTTTATGTATATGAAATCTATTTTAAGAATTAAAATTCTTACATCACACTAAACACACTCCTTTTTATTGAAATTGAAAATTTAATTATAAATAATTTGTTCAAAAATCTTTGAGAATGTGGGTAGTAGAGATATTGGTCGATAGTTATCTAGTTTGGTCTTTTCTCTTTTTTTATATAAAGGTTTTACAACTGAGAATTTTAGCCAATCAGGAAATATTCCACATTGTAGTGATAGATTACATAAATAAGTTAGAGCGATGGTTATTGCTTTAGCAGTGCTTTTAATTATTCTGCTCGATATTTCATCATAACCTGCACTGTCTTCCAGTTTCATTGAATTAATAGTAGCCAGTATCTTGCCAGATTGGTAGGAATGGGGATGAAGCCAGTGAATATTCTCCCAGCAAAAGCATTGTTTAACATTTTAATTGCATTTCCTGTATTCGCATTGTTTAAGTTCAGATTTGTGGCTATGTTTATGAAGAAATTATTAAAGCTGTGTGCAATTGCAGTTGGGTCAGTGATTTTGTTATCGTTTACGACAAGGGCTGTGATGTCATTACTTTTTGCCCTATTTGTTTCATGTTTGATTATGTTCCATATGGTTTTTATTTTATTTTGTGATCCCTTTGTCTTTGAATTATATTAGTGTGCCTTGGCACTTTTAACAACTCTACTAAGAATTTTGCAATAGTTCTTATAGTATGATTATAGCTCATTATTACTACTATTTCTGCACAACAAGTATAAATTTCTTTTCTCCCTTAACATTATTGATTGCTGAACCTTTCAAGTAACTTCTCATGTCAAGTGAATGGAACATACCAACTGTATTTGAGTTGTTGATATGACAAAAACAACTTTGAAGGGAACAATTAGAACTGAAAAATTCAAATCCTGCTATAGCATTGAATTTTTACTTTCTCTACTGGTAGAGAGGGGAAGTATTGTATTCCACCAAAAAATTCGATGTCGAGATTTCACTGTAAATATATGTTTTGAGACCCCCTTAATCCAAAAGAAGCATTTTTGAAAAAGCTGTGTGTGTGTTTGTGTGTGTGTGCGTGCGTGTACACGCGCGGGGGCGGGTGCCAGTGGGTGTGGGTGTGTGTGCATCAGTCGGTGGACAGTATAACTCAAAAACGAAAAGTTGCTTAAAAAACAAAGTTAGTATTTTCATTTAGTGTCTTTCAAGGATGTGACACGAAGATTTTGAAGAAAATAGCCCCACCCTAAACCATCCTTTACATGGAAAATTTTTTGAAAATTTTGATTTTCTTGAAAATGACTCTAATGATTTTGATTAAAATGCCACATGTTTGAGATATTTTGATGACAAATGAAATGTATATCTTGAATTTTCTGGCTATAGCTCTTGTAGTCGTATCTACTCTGGACGACTTTTGCATAGCTGGTAAACCATTAGAGATAGGCCAAATTATATAATCTATAATAAATATCTATACAAAATCTATACAAAAAATGTAGATCTTGCTAAGATACACAATTTATGTCTGAATAAATTTTCTTGTAGGGTGAACCATTTTGGAGATATTCCTTGTTTTGTCTGTGAGTTTCAGAAAACTTAAAACTGTCGTGAAATGGAACATCATTGTTCATTTTTTATATGTTAAGTGTGCAAAGAGAATGGAATCTCAAAGCTTTAAAAGATTTCACTATCGCTCAAAGCTTACTGTATTCTCATATTCCCCTTGCACCTACAAGGAAGTAAGCAAAAAGATAATTTGTACAAATGTTTATCTTAACTAACATGAGGAAGATATAGGAATAAGAGTTTGTAAGAATGACTAGTACAAGAGTAGAGAAAGTCATGTTAGTGCAGCACATTAGATTTTTTATTTCTGATTGTACCTTTCAAAGCCTGCTATACATGGTTTGTGTATGTTAGAACAATCAATTGTCATAGTTTGGCCTGATATATGAAAATATTACAGTTTTTTTAAAGTTGGGTTTATCTAACAGCATCAGTTTAAAATTAAACCTGTTTTACTTTATTTTCCCTCAGGATGAATTTAACGTTTTTAGAATACTGGGGACATCCTATAAATGGAACCAAGAACTACACTGGAATCGTTGGTATGATGCAACGTGGTGAGATTGAAGTCTCGGGTTCAGGATTGCTTCTTAAGCAGCCAAGAATGCATGTAGTGGAATATGCTGGTGAAATACTAAGATTCAAGTAGGAATTAACATTCAAATACCTAAATATTTTAACTGAGGAAATCTAATTCAAGGATACTATTTCTTTACTTAGAGCAGCAAGGTTTATGTAGCTTTTACCTTATTTTTACCATTGCTGTGCATTCTTATTTTTGCTCTTCATTATACAGAAGGATAATTCCTATGTAATTATATCTTTGTATGTAAACACACATATGTATTTTGGAAGTTCATCAAAACCTCTGTGTCACTCTGGAAAATATGACCTGGGGTATTCAGGGTTAATTGTTTTGATTATGGCAGATTACACATTAGGAAGACTTAAAAAAATGTTGAAATCCATTTTAAAGATAATTTCATCATATTTTCCAGAAGTAAACAAAAAAATGTTATACTTCAGCTCATTTTTAGAAGAGAAACCAAAAGATTAGCACTAAGATTGCTTAAACTAGTTGGTAGAGCCAATGATATTAGATTGTAGGAGAAGATTTATTCAGAGTGAGTCAGAATAACACTGAATTATTTTAAGGCATGTCACAATATATTCCTTGTTCCCTGTTTGGTATTGATATATTGCTTATGTTTCATTTTGTTTGCATTATGGAATATTGTTTGTATCCTGTATTTAACATTGTCATGGCCCAGGTTCAATCCCAGGCAGGGTTGCCAACATTTAAAAGTAAAATTATTGTACCAGTCACTCAAAATTATAGATTTGGATTCAAAATTATTGTACATCTTAAACTAAATGCTACAACAATAAAAATATCAGCATAACACTTATGAAAATGTAATATTAATGATGTTTATGATATTCACTTACAAGATTGATGACCTCAACCAATAATGCAGCTTTAGAACTTATGTTTCTTGATTATTTATCTGAAAGTTCATCTTCCTCAACCGTTGCAGCATTATACAAATTTGTTGCTGAGATAAACCTTAACATCTTCTCGGTGACTTGGAGATTTTCGGATCTACTGCATTATTTCAAAACTAAGGCGACAGAATAAGTTCATTTACCGTATCTAGTGCCAATCTGCTTCTAACTTTAGTTTTTATTAAGCCCAGTTTAGAAAAAACCCTTTCACAAGAAGCTTTTCTGTGGGGAAATGAAATCACTGATAATGCAAAGGCTGCTAGTTCTTTGAAATCAGTATTTCCACTAAGGTGGCATGTGTTTAACAGCACTTCAAAAACTGTCAAGTTCAGGCATGTTCTTTATTTCACACTGAATATCATTTATTCAGAGTTTTCTCCATTGATCATCAATTTTCGGAACAGCACCTCCTTCATTGAAATTACCAGATCTGAACACACTGGCAAAAAGAGGATAAAGGGTAGAAGGATTAGTACGATATGAAATGGTTGCTTTAGAGGGGTGGAGACAGGCCATGAGGGCATTTGTAATTGGTTTCATTTTGCTGGTGAAAATGATATTTCTCCGGTATCGAACTATCGTACATTCAAATTATCGTACACCCCCATAATTATTGTGCAGGTTGTCAACCATGTGTACAAACATTAAAATCATCGCATGCCTTCATAATTATCATACGAGTTGGCAGCCCTGATCCCAGGCAACCACATCTGGGATTTGTGGTGGTCAAAGCAGCACTGGGACGGGTTTCCTACAGGTTCTCTGATTTCCCCTGCCATCTTGTTCCACCAGTGCTTCATCTTCATTTTCCATGGACCTTGGGCTCATTTGAGCATCATTTCGCCCATTTCATTCATTTGCCATCTAATAACATTACGTTGGAGGACGTTAATTAAAAAAAATCCATCTTCATTCCATGTATCATTAGTGGTACCATGTAGTCACGACCTGCAGTGCCATATATAGTGAAAGTGGGCGTTAAACACTACAAAAAAAAATTAACATAGTTTATATCACTGTTAACCTAAACCTGTATTTTGTCACTTAAAATAGGGGATTCAATCACATATTATACAGTACTGCATGACTTTGTGGTTTTAGCTATCACTCTGAGTTATCAGCATAGACTAAAGTGCTCCATTTACTGAGAGAGCTTTCAGATTTACAGCCTAGTATAAAAATGTTCCACTTTATTATTTATTTATGCCAACAAACTTACTGTTGGTGTTTTTAAACACACAAGCCGTGTGTGGGCAAAGTTTGAGAGGTAGAACTGGAACTTCAAATGCCATTCTGGCAGTTTGTCACAATAGCTCAGTGGTAGAGCAGCCACCCGGTAAGCGGAAGGTCTGTGGTTCAAATCCCAGTTGTGGCATTGAATTTTTAAGTTCCAGTTCTACCTATAAAATGTTCCACTTTACTTACCCAAAACTAGCAGATATGCATTATGTTTATGGTGCTGCTTGGGGAAATGCGAAAAGAGCATGAGACTTTATGCTGAGCTTTACCCAAGGAGACATTAATTGCCTTATCACAACAGCTTTACTGCTGACATCAACAACTGTGAGAAACACAAACTTTCCAAAAACAAGCGCATCACTCTGTAGTCCAAAGAAAGGTAAGAACAGTGGCTCTGGAATATCTATCTATCTATCTATCTATCCATCCATCCATCCATCCATCCATCCATCCATCCATCCATCCATCCATCCATCCATCCATCCATCCATCCATCCATCCATCCATCCATCCATCCATCCATCCATCCATCCATCCATCCATCCATCCATCCATCCATCCATCCATCCATCCATCCATCCATCCATCCATCCATCCATCCATCCATCCATCCATCCATCCATCCATCCATCCATCCATCCATCCATCCATCCATCCATCCATCCATCCATCCATCCATCCATCCATCCATCCATCCATCCATCCATCCATCCATCCATCCATCCATCCATCCATCCATCCATCCATCCATCCATCCATCCATCCATCCATCCATCCATCCATCCATCCATCCATCCATCCATCCATCCATCCATCCATCCATCCATCCATCCATCCATCCATCCATCCATCCATCCATCCATCCATCCATCCATCCATCCATCCATCCATCCATCCATCCATCCATCCATCCATCCATCCATCCATCCATCCATCCATCCATCCATCCATCCATCCATCCATCCATCCATCCATCCATCCATCCATCCATCCATCCATCCATCCATCCATCCATCCATCCATCCATCCATCCATCCATCCATCCATCCATCCATCCATCCATCCATCCATCCATCCATCCATCCATCCATCCATCCATCCATCCATCCATCCATCCATCCATCCATCCATCCATCCATCCATCCATCCATCCATCCATCCATCCATCCATCCATCCATCCATCCATCCATCCATCCATCCATCCATCCATCCATCCATCCATCCATCCATCCATCCATCCATCCATCCATCCATCCATCCATCCATCCATCCATCCATCCATCCATCCATCCATCCATCCATCCATCCATCCATCCATCCATCCATCCATCCATCCATCCATCCATCCATCCATCCATCCATCCATCCATCCATCCATCCATCCATCCATCCATCCATCCATCCATCCATCCATCCATCCATCCATCCATCCATCCATCCATCCATCCATCCATCCATCCATCCATCCATCCATCCATCCATCCATCCATCCATCCATCCATCCATCCATCCATCCATCCATCCATCCATCCATCCATCCATCCATCCATCCATCCATCCATCCATCCATCCATCCATCCATCCATCCATCCATCCATCCATCCATCCATCCATCCATCCATCCATCCATCCATCCATCCATCCATCCATCCATCCATCCATCCATCCATCCATCCATCCATCCATCCATCCATCCATCCATCCATCCATCCATCCATCCATCCATCCATCCATCCATCCATCCATCCATCCATCCATCCATCCATCCATCCATCCATCCATCCATCCATCCATCCATCCATCCATCCATCCATCCATCCATCCATCCATCCATCCATCCATCCATCCATCCATCCATCCATCCATCCATCCATCCATCCATCCATCCATCCATCCATCCATCCATCCATCCATCCATCCATCCATCCATCCATCCATCCATCCATCCATCCATCCATCCATCCATCCATCCATCCATCCATCCATCCATCCATCCATCCATCCATCCATCCATCCATCCATCCATCCATCCATCCATCCATCCATCCATCCATCCATCCATCCATCCATCCATCCATCCATCCATCCATCCATCCATCCATCCATCCATCCATCCATCCATCCATCCATCCATCCATCCATCCATCCATCCATCCATCCATCCATCCATCCATCCATCCATCCATCCATCCATCCATCCATCCATCCATCCATCCATCCATCCATCCATCCATCCATCCATCCATCCATCCATCCATCCATCCATCCATCCATCCATCCATCCATCCATCCATCCATCCATCCATCCATCCATCCATCCATCCATCCATCCATCCATCCATCCATCCATCCATCCATCCATCCATCCATCCATCCATCCATCCATCCATCCATCCATCCATCCATCCATCCATCCATCCATCCATCCATCCATCCATCCATCCATCCATCCATCCATCCATCCATCCATCCATCCATCCATCCATCCATCCATCCATCCATCCATCCATCCATCCATCCATCCATCCATCCATCCATCCATCCATCCATCCATCCATCCATCCATCCATCCATCCATCCATCCATCCATCCATCCATCCATCCATCCATCCATCCATCCATCCATCCATCCATCCATCCATCCATCCATCCATCCATCCATCCATCCATCCATCCATCCATCCATCCATCCATCCATCCATCCATCCATCCATCCATCCATCCATCCATCCATCCATCCATCCATCCATCCATCCATCCATCCATCCATCCATCCATCCATCCATCCATCCATCCATCCATCCATCCATCCATCCATCCATCCATCCATCCATCCATCCATCCATCCATCCATCCATCCATCCATCCATCCATCCATCCATCCATCCATCCATCCATCCATCCATCCATCCATCCATCTGTCTAATCTGTCTAATCTGTCTAATCTAATCTGTCTAATCTGTCTAATCTAATCTATCCTAATCTATCCTAATCTATCCTAATCTATCCTAATCTATCCTAATCTATCTAATCTATCCTAATCTATCCTAATCTATCTAATCTATCTATCTGTTTGTTTATGTGTTTATGTGTCTATGTATTTATTTATTTATTTATTTATCTATTTATTCAATTTATTCAATTTATGTGTTTATGTGTTTGTTTGTGTGTTTGTTTGTTTGTTTGTTTGTTTGTTTGTTTGTTTGGTTATTTATTATTTTAGTACATGCAGCTGTTTTGGATTATGTAGTACCATTATTTTTGAGCCAATATCCAGTGTGAAAAGCAGTGATCCAGTGGTAGCTCTTGATGGGTACCTGGCCCAATTTTCAATTGGTTTATTCACTTACAGACATTGTACAATGATGTCACCAAGCCAAGGCAATGATTGTCACTATGGAGTTTAAATCTTAAAAGAGGAGAATGATTAAATAAAAAGAACAAGAGAATGTGAAGAGTGGAAAAATATAACGAGCCAAGCGACAAAATTTCTATTTGTTTATTTTCTCATGCAAACTGGGCTATGGAGCAATTCCAATATAATAGTATATCACAGTATCAATATAATATTATATACATGTAATACAAGCAGTAGAAGTTATTCAAAGTCATCTCAGAAGATGGTGCTCGTCCCAAGCATGTGTATTTTTGCCTGAAAAATCCTACATTTTCTTCAAACTTTAGTTTTGTCACTTGGCCCTTATATTTTTCCACTCTTCATGTGCAATTACTTATGCTTATAAGCTTTGAAGAATATCAGATACTTTAAGGAGTTGTTTAAATGAATAAGGCCTTCGTACTGAGAAGGCATTCATTAGGATTAAGGGGATATATTTTACATCTCCAGATATTTTCAACTATATGCTTGAAGGTATAAGTGATAGTATGATCCTCAGGATTAGAAACTGAATACTGCATGTGTGTCAAGACATTAACATTTTAACTGTAATATAAACAGAAGTAAATAAAAAGCTAATTCTTCTAATGATCTCATCTTTTCAGAGGAGCATTCATGTTTCTTAAGCCACCACTTTCTGAGGTTTCAATCATTTATGTTTTACCATTCAGTCCTGCTGTATGGATTACTTATATAATTATTGTAATGGTTTTAACATTTGGACTGGTGATTACCACTCAGATACAGCATAGTTTTAAACATTCAGCAACTAAATCAAGAGGTACTTGGGATGACATTGTGTTGGATTCTATAGGACTTGTTTGTGATCAAGGTAACATTTTCAAAATAACCCTCCTTTCATTATTTTAAACCTATAAAAAATATTCTTTAGCAACTCTACAAATTAAAAACTTGAAATGAGAAAATGGCATAACATTATTAAATACTGCTATAATTTAGAATTATTTTAAACTTTATACACTATCTGAGGAGCATTTTTGAAAAAGTCAGTAGTTGCTGCAAAAACTTCTGAAAATGAGTTATATATATATATATATATATATATATATAGATAGATAGATAGATGGATGGATGGATGGATGGATGGATGGAGGGAGGGAGGGAGGGAGGGAGGGGCGGGCGGGCGGGAACAGATACACAGATACAGATCACGTTTCTGTTTTTAGCTTCTGAATTGGCCTATAAAGTCAGGTCTAGAAAAACTCATATTATGCTGTAATTAGAGACACCCAAAAATTGCAGGCTTTTTCATAACTCGATAGATGTAGCCTCTTAGCTAAAGCATAACTCTATGCATACTTTACACTGTATTTAAAATACATGCAAGGTTAAGTAAAGGATCTAATTAAGAGCACTTTGCAGTGTTGTGATATTCTAGTTACTGTGTTCTCACAAGAGAAGCCCTGGCGATCTGTGGCAGGGAGCAAAATATGAATCCTTATATCTCTGGATATCTGTTGACTGTTTAAAACATCTGTACTTTTAAAGCATGGAATGTAAGTGTGAACAATGTAAATGTATTGTTTTCCTTAATGTCTTGTGCTGCTGTAACTGCTATCTGAAGCCATGCAGGAGCAAAGCTGCAAACCTAGGTGATTACGTTCACAGCTTTTCTCCTTCTTGGACCTCAACATCATAGTTGCTAATTCTCAGTTGTAAATGAAAATTGATGTAGAAGTTGAATGCATTGTGGTCCAAGAAATAGCAGCTGGTAAAAAAATTAAGAATTAAATAGAAGACTTATTGTGCAGTTAAACATAAGACAAGGGAGCATGAACCAAACATAAAATGCTCCTATGTGCTAGTGGGCTATTCATGCAGCTCAAAAGCTAAAGTCATAATTATATGGCTCCAAAACATCTTTTCGGAAGAACAGAGAAAAAAATATAGAAAATGGAAGAAATCTTTACTTTCAGTCATTACTGCAATATTAAAGAATCATTACACAGTCAAGATCTATGAGGACTGGAAACTTTTGGATTTAAAGTCAAGCGCTCAGAAGGTATTGGAATCCATATTGAGTTTCAAGATGGCTTCATAGTGAGTGATTGCTTAAAAAGAAAATCTGATGTGTTACACTCACATGACTTTCTCTACTCTTGTACTAACCATTCTTACAAACCCTTATTTCTATATCCTCTTCCTGTTAGTTGAGACAAACATTAGTACAAATTATCTTATTGTTCATTTCCTTGTAGGTGCAAGGGGAATATTGGAATATCTTTGGGTTTGAGTGATAGCTAAATCTTTTAAAGCTTTGAGATCCCATTCTCTTTGCACACTAACACGTAAAAAAATTAAAAACTATGTTCCATTTCACGAAAGTTTTGTTTTCTGAAACTGACACAAATAACAAGGAATATCTCCATAATGGTTCAGTGTACAAAAAAATGTATTCAGACAAAAATTGTGTTTTAGCGAGATTTACATTTTTTGTATAGTATGATTTGGCCTATCTCTTATGGTTTACGAGTTATTCAAAAGTCATCCAGAGTAAATACGACTGCAGGGGCTATAGTCAGAAAACTCAAGACATACATTTAATTTGTCATAAAAATATCTCAAACATATGACATTTTAATCAAAATCATCAGAGCCATTTTAAAAAAAATAAAAATTTTCGCAAAATTTTCTATGTAAAGGGTAGTTTAGGGTGGGGATGTTTTCTTCAAAATTTTCGTGTCTCATCCTTGAAAGACATTAAACTTAAATGCCAACTTTGGTTTTTAACCTACCTTTCATTTTTGAATTATGCTGTCCAAGACTGATAGACATACACACAGACACACACGCACACACATACACATATATGGACCTTTTTCTAGAAATACTTTTTTTGGATTCAGGGGGTCTGAAAACATATATTTCCGGTGAAATCTGGACATCAAATTTTTGGGTGGAATACAATACTTCCCCTACTTATCAATAGAGAAAGTAAAAATCAGCCAAAAATAATAATGTTTCTGTTGAAGTGCAGAGCACATATACCTACAGAATGTCTAGTGAGAGGTATGAGTGCTAAAGCCACTAGTTAAAATATGCGGCAGTATGTTAAGTTCGTGTTCCTCCAGAAGTCAACAGCCCTAAATGACTATTGTTGACTCCACTCACCCACTCATTCACCCACCCACTCACTCACCCACCACTCACTCACTCACCCACTTACTCGCCCATTCACTCACCTACCCACTCACTCACCCACTCACTCACTCACTCACCCACTCACTCACTCACCCATTCACTGACTCACCTACCCACTCACTCACCTACCCACTCACTCACTAACTTACTCAATCACTCACTCACTCACTCACTCACTCACTCACTCACTCACTCACTCACTCACTCACTCACTCACTCATTCCACAAGTCAGCATATTGTTAAAGAAAAAGTAACAACATTAAGTAACTTGTGCAATGTGACTGATGAGGCAAAGGCCTTCTATAGCACTGTTCTAGGTGATGTGACCCATTAGACTCCTGTGAACATTGCATTTTTGTGATAAGACTAGTAGTCTTGTTCAGTTTTATTTGTGTTTCAATAAGATTCATTTCAGGAAAGGCTCTATCTATTGAGTTTTGAAAAAAGTACTCAATTTCTTATGAGTAAAATAGCCCAATGGTAAAAAAGGTCACACATTTTTCCTACTCTCATTGTCTATGAACAAAGAATAAGTTGTGTGAAAATTTTACTATAAAATATTTAGGTGTTTAAAATAAAAAATGTGATTCTTTTAAAATCTTGATTTCTACATCTATTGACTTTTGCAAAAACGCTCATTTTATCTTTGTAACAGATTTTTGTATTTTAGTGTCATTTTTATGGAAGTAAAACAACAGCCTATAATGCATGTGATTGGAACAACTCCCATTATCATTGCCACGTTTAGGTTAATTTTAAGGTTAAAACAAGCTTATAATTACTCAGCTTTAATGTCAATAGTATAAAATAACATAATATACAAGTATTTTAATCTCTCCTAATTAAAACTCATTAATACCTAATATCATTAGACTTCTCTCTAAAGATTTATGATAGTTGTTTAAATATCTGGGGTTGCAAAAATTAAAAATTGACAATTTAATGTATCCCATTCTAGCAGCTTATTATTTTACCAAATAAAATGCAGCACAAAAACTTTAATCATAAAGTTCAGTTTGCTTTACACTAACCATTCTCTTGTCTTTCTTTTTTACAGGAGCCTCAGTGGTGCCAGAAAATATTTCCTCTAGAATAATTTTCTTAAGCATACTTCTACTTTCTGTGTTTGTAATTACATCATACTCTGCCATTGTGGTTTCACTTTTACAAACATCAAGTTCAGCAATAAACACTTTGACTGAACTAATTGATAGTAACTTTGAACTCAGTATGAGCAATGCAAAATACAATCTAAATTACGTCAATGTAAGTATTTTTAAAATGCTTAAAGATAAAGATGCTGAGAAAGAATTTCATATCTAGAATATTTAATGATGATAATAGGTGTATCAAAATCATACTAAGCAGCAGAGATTCTCTGCTGTGGGTAGTGGATCAGTAGATGAAAAGTGTGTAATCTAGATAGTGAAGTGAATCAGATTTGCTGACACTACATCACTTTCAGTAGCCCTATGGTTATCTGAGTCCTAACTAACTGAGTTCTGGGTTAACCAAATTCCTGCTTTACAAAGTGTGCCATGTAAAGTTATTTAACATGATGGAAAATCACCATTTTACCATGTTTCTCTCTCGATTTTTAACAGTCTGTGTTATCTGAGGTTTTGCTTATCTGTGATACTCCTTACCTCAGATAATTGAGGCTCTACAGTACTTGTAAGTAAGTGATATAGTGTCAGTAAATCCAGTTCACTTTACTATCTAGATATTATTACACATTACTGTAAGCAAAATCTTCCAACAAAGTAGTTCATAGTGTGTAATCTGTTTAACCTGAACCAAGTTGCTGGGGTCAGTTATAATATTTAAGGTAGAAATTAAGACATGTCTGTGGTACATGAAACAGCATTACAAATTCAATAAGGGTTAAATTGTATTTAGCTTGTAAGATTGTTTTTACTGGTTTGTAGTTTATACACAATTCCCTTTTAGGTGTTATGTGGTATGGATGGATGAAAGTACTCAGATAATGGTTTACTGATAATAATGAACATTAAATATAATGCAGTGATGTATCTAGGTTCTCAGAGGAACTGGTGCAAAAGATTAAAATGGAGCTGCCAACTGCAATTGCCCAACGTGAATTCAGTTTTAAATCTTATTTATATAGGCATCATGTCAAATTATGTTTAACCATAGGTATATAATTCAACTCTTAAAACACCTTATCTTTGGAATGTGACTGTCAAAACACAATAAGCATCATGCTTTTTACCCATCATTTGTAAGAACAGGAAATTCATAGTAAAACTTAATGGAAAACGTGTTGTCAGTTAATAGCTGGATACAATACTAAGATAGTATATAAATATCAACAACAAGGTATTAAGTGATGAGATGTTAATTGTTTGATTTACATCTATATTTGTCTAAAAAGTATGGCACTCGCTTACTGTTACAATAGGATCAACAGGCTTAGAACAGGTGTTATTTTGGAATATGCCTTACCAAACTAAAATGAAAATATGATTTTCAAAATATAAGTATTTGGTCTTTCATTGATAAATTAACTGACCTTTTTATAAAATTAAAATAGCTAAATGTTATTGAATCACACCATTATGATATAGTAGGTGTTATTGCAGTAAACATAAAATAATTTTGAAAGGACAATTTAAAGCAATAAAAACAAAGATAGCAAAGTAACTCAAGTCCAATTTATCTTGACATCAGAAAATTAAAGTATTTATTTTGCAATAAAAACCTCATTAAGCTTGAAATTTGAAAATTTTCTTTATTGATTGCATGTTGGCAAGAAATTGACTTTATCAGTTAATATAATTTAAGTCAAAGTAATACTCTATACTCCATATTTTGCTAATATTTACCTAGAACGCATTTGTTAGGTCCTTCCTGACATCATCTGTTGACCTAAGGATGTAAAAAAATTCCTTCTAGGTAAATGTTAGCAACAAATGGAGCATATTGTATTAATTTTGTGCTTCACTATACCATAGTTGTACATTTTAAGAAGACTTTATCAACATTAACCCGTCACACCCTTTCATTTGCTATGGAAATAGACCCAAATCATTTAGATATTCTTGACTCAAAATTTCTAAGACAGTTTGTGAACAATTTAAATTCAACTTTGGCCACTGTATCAGGAATAGTTAAGTTCATACACCAAGGAGCACATGCATACATCAGGAAAGTCAAGGAATAATGTTCAAACAATAGTAGATTAGCTTCAGTCATACAAAGAAAAAACTGAACCTATTGACAGTAAAGTAACATACAGAGTGGAAGGTACTGCTTCGGCCAGAATAATATGGCTAATAGATGTAGGTGTAAGAAACATAAAATGCTAAGTTTCATTTCAGTAGGCTTAATAGTTTTGTAAAAATTTAAGTTTTTCGGTAGTGTAAATGACAATGCTATGCTATGTTTGCACACACCAGCGACCTGTTTTGAACTTGAGCAGCGCATGCTTCTAGGTCAGTAGTGCTTCAGATGTAAACAAAACACCTGACTAGTGCGTACCTGGTGACCAACACTTCTTCAGTTGTAAACAAAACACACGACTGGCGTATGCAAGCATGAAGACATCAACAAAACACTGGTCCAGTGCGTTTACGTAACAGTGAAGCGGTCGCAATCTCGGGCGAATTGGCAAGAATCGGTGTCATGCCTGAAAAGTGTGAATATAACTGAAATGATGCATTTGTTCAAGTAATAATGAACATGCAGTTTTCCATAGTTAAGATAGCAGAAGAATGAATAAATCAAAACCACGAAATTTTTGGTTGAACAATGCTGACATAAAGAGATACAGATTTTCCTAATAGCTGACATGCTTCTTTGTCTTTTTCTTGTCATTTTTATTGTGATTGTTATTAATATCGTTATCATTTTCATCATCATCATCATCATTGCCACCGCCACCGCCACTGCCACTGCCACCACTATTATTATTGCTTTTATCATTATTATTATCCATCACGAGCTAAACCAATAGTAATTTCCTTTAATATTCAAGTAAATAAAAGTGTTCCCCTTCATTTTTCTAAAAGAATTGTACTCTTCTGTAGATTATCGGGCCAAAATAAAATTAATGATTTCGTCATAAATTACAGCTGTGGTCACGAAGGCGCCTAAAATAAGCAGACAAGCAAAATGAAATTGATCTCTAGAAGTAAACATGACAGTGATACTATCCTTAAAGGAAGTATGCATATTGTGAAGTTTCCTTAGACATATGACAATCCAAATCCATATCTAATACGGAACTGAAGTACAGTTAATGTACTCCATAACATAATGCTACGTTTGCAAGTACTATTTAACATAGAACAGAATTTTGAAATAAATCCTATAATCCTGACTAAATGCATTTATACGTACTTTACAGCAAGAAATGCTGAAAATGTATGTCATTTATGCCGATTATGTGGTGTTTATTCAGGTTTTATTATTACTTAATTTAAGTTCTTAATATGGCGTGGCATTTCAGTTCACAAGAGATGTTATTTTTATGCAGTTTTTGTTGTTTTTTAAGAGGAAAAACAGATAGAGATTTGGAGGTAAAGAGTGGTTTACATTGCTAGATAAGAGATGATGGGAATGGGAACATCTGCCTTTATTTACGTGATCTCAATGTTATGTTTTTCATTTTATTTTATGTGTTTATTTTTGTTTTATTTATTTTTCATTCTTAAGGGGAACTTCCCCCTCAAATTAGTAGCACCATATCTAAATGCTCCCTTGATGTGAACGGATTCATGATCATAAGTAAATTCCTTCATATTGCAGACAATTGTACCTTAACTTTCCCTTCTCCTTCAACCTTCACACCAAACGCCAAGCAATACCTCCCCCACCTCCAGGCACCCGAACTTGTAGTAGGAACACGCGACCAGTAAGTTTTGCGTGGCCCATGACGTTCCCATATTTCACATAGAAATTAAACTTTGCATGACACTTTAACATTAATTTGTGGCTGAATTCACTCGAATTAAGATAAAAAGGCATTACAGTGTTGTTCACACAATGTTTGCGCGACAGTTAGTGAAATAATAAACCATTTATATCCGATCGCCAAGAAGCTAGATGGCTCCAAATGTTTGACACAAATTATTTTTTTTTGGCGAAACAGTTCTTTATTGACAAAAATTGTATTGGACATATTTGTTACACTCATCATGGAGAATCCCTGGTTAACGTATGGCTGAAGCAGTACCTTCCATCCTGTATATCAACAAATATGAATAAACATTAGCAACTAAAACTTTGCTTACCTTTTGTTATTGTGTATTATATTCCAATTTTAAACATGTTTTGCAACTCACTTATTTGTATTCTCAGTGGTCTGACTGTTTAAAACAAGCTGTGTCCACATCATGAGCTTGCTGCATAGCTGTTCAATCTAAACCTATAAACCACAGTGCAAAGTGTACTCTGTGGCACTAACTTATTCTCTCTGCTAGCTTTTTCATTCATAGGAGTGTTTTACACACATCTGTCTGATTAAGGTATACTGATCAACATTATGTAATTATATCACTCTTCAAGGATTCCAACAGCGTTCTTGGGAAGAGGATATACTTTGAGAAGCTGTATACAAAACCTTTTACAGAAGCATTTCTCTCACAAGAGGAAGGAGTTGCACGAATACGTACAGGACTAAATGCCTTTCATGGTGATTCTGGTACATATAAAGTAATGAGTGAAGTTTTTGAAGAGTATGAAAAATGCAGATTGAAGGAAATAAGAATGTATGCCAACACTAAACTGGCATTTGCTGTAAGGAAAGGCTGTCCATATAAGGAACATATTACACAAAAGTAAGTCTGTTTCTCTGTTTGCACATGAGTCATTCCATGTCAAATCACACAAATTTCAGTAAAGTTTGACCTTCACATCTCTGATTTCATTTATATTGAATTTACATATACTGTGAATGAAAAAAAAATATATATACACATATGCTTTTATTAGTCTGTAAAGTAATTAATTTGGTAAATATAGCATGAAATTTTCTTATATTTTTGCGCACACTATTTTACATAAATATAAATATCTCGGTATTATTTTTCAGACAAATACGATGTTTGGCTCATTTTGAACGTTGAAATATATATTTAATTCACACTTTAAACAAAAAATAATTACTTCAATATTTTCTACTTTCATGAAGTCATTAACATTACATGATCATTAACAATGCCAACCCCTTACATTAAAATTCCCCCCAAAATTTTAAAACATGGCTTGATGATACCATATATTCCTAGAAAAAATGTGGATTGGGATCCCAAATAAATGTAGAAAAATTAAATAACTTACCAAGCTGTGCAGTCAAGCAGTAACGCTGCAATGTTGCCCCTTCATGTAGGTCAAGAGGTGCACACTCCGAGTGTCAGCTGATTGCATATCATGTGTTGCACTTCCATCAAAGTCAACCTGTTAGCACAAACTTTGCAAACTGTTAGTGCATACTTTGGTCCATCACTCTCTTCATATGGCACAAAGTTATCATTGAAACGAATAAGTTTTTATTAATGTCTGAGATGCAGATACTGAAACAAAACAGTATAATTGCAGGTTGCCTCACACTACTTTTACCTGTTGGTATCTTAAAAATAAAAGATGGGAACTGCCAAACATTCAAACAGTAATTCCTGAGTATCCTCGAAAAACGGCAGTTGCAACCTTCAGGTTGATTACAGGACATGATTGTCTGGCAAAACATTTGAACAGAATTGGGATATATTCTGCACCACGCTGTCCTCTATGTGATCTGCAAGAGGAAATGGACCAAGAACACCTTCAAATATGCCTGGCCACTTCTAGGGCCCCATCCATCAGTGAAAAATATTCGAGAGCAAGAGGAGTAATGACTTCATTATCAGAAATCCAGTATTAGCCAACAACAGAATGATTTGAATTTTCATTTGAAGCAGAGTCTGCAATATGAAATATTTCCTGCTTCATTGTCTGTGACATTTTCTGCAACTGCTCTCTAGGGTATTATTTTTGTGACAGTTTTCTTTTCTTTATTGGAGATTCTCCTATTGCCGCTAAACTCTTGTTCAATTTACCTTGGTGCAGTTTTTATCGAATGGGTGTTTCACGTTTGAGCGATGTGGCTCTGATTTTCCTCAGGGCATGGTAACGGATGGAATGAAAAATCACACAATGTTTCTTCACCACAATGTATTATTTTATTAACACTTTTTATCTATTTTACATTTAAATAAATCCTCTTAGCACCGTTTTAAATTATTTAAGTCCTTCCACTTTTTCAAAAAGTGGAACAAAAGCTTGATGAAAGTCTGGTAAATGTTCTACAATGTTCACACACTACCTAAACACTTCCTATCACCTTGAACATTTAGGCACTAGTGAAAGGATTCCTGCGTTATCTCGCGTGACACCAGCTTTCTCGTATACATCCGCATATGCGTCCATCAAATAGTTCCTTCTTGTTAGGGAAGCGATCCCTAACCATTCTCCCTTCGCTATCAAGACTGAACACATATAATTATAATATTTATACATATATATTAAAATTAAATATGGAAATATTTATGACGTCTTCAAACAAACTTAGTTGTTTGTAACAATGAACATTAGTAACACATTTTCGTCATTTAACCATCTCATACCAACATCAAAAAACAAATTACACTCTTAACAAATATTCACATAAACGATTTTCTTTTGGGGTCTTCTAATATTCTGTCTCAACCTTTACATCTGTTGTGTCCATTGGGGTGATGATTTTGTTATAACCTCATATCCTTGCATCATAAATTGATGAGCTTTCATTAAAGAATAAATAAAATCTTACTTTCAAGGTGATTTGATGAAAAAACCTCATGCACAAAATTATTTTAAAAATTTATTTATTAGGTTTGTTTGCCCATTCTTTAAAGTCACTGTAAGCAGATATAAAATAGAACACATGCTTTAGAGTCACATATATACATTATATAGAGTTATCAAATACACAGGGAAGTAAATTATTCACGATGTCATTGGACAGGATGAATCTCAGTGGGAGGTTGTCTGTTGCAGCAGGACTTGTCCAAGTCTCGCATAACATTGATTGTATACTGCAAATGTAAAAATCTGACATGTTGCACTCAAATGACTTTCTCTACTCTTGTATTAACTATTCTTACAAACTCTCATTCTTCTACCTTCTTTGTATTAATTGAGATAAACATTTGCAGAAATTATCTTATTGCTTGATTTCTTGCATGTGCAATGGAAATGTGGGAATACAGTAGGTACTGAGCAATAGTCAAATCTTTTAAAGCTTTCAAATTCCATTCTCTTTGCATGGTTAACATATAAAAAATTGAATAGCAATGTTTGAGAGGTAGAACTGGAATTTAAAAATTCAATGCCGCAGCTACCTCTCAAACATTGCCCACACATGGCTAGTGTGTTTAAAAACACCAACAGTAAGTTTGTTGGCATAAATAAATAATAATTACCATTTGAATAGCAATGTTCAATTTGACAGAAGTATAAGTTCTACAAAACTTACACAAATAAAGGGGAATATCTCCGAAATGGTTCACTCTATAAAGAACATTTATTTGAACATAAATTGTCTGTTTTAGCAAGATCTACATTTTTTGTATAATAAGATTTGGTCTATCTCTTACGGTTTACCAGTTATGCAAAAGTTATCCAGAGTAAATAGGACTTCATGGGCTATAGCCAGAAAATTCAAGATATAAATTTCATTTGTCATAAAAATATCTCAAACATATGGCATTTTAATCAAAATCGTTAGAACAATTTTCAAGAAAACCAAAATTTTTGAAAAATTTTCCATATAAAGGGTAGTTTAGGGTGGAGCAATTTTCTTCAAAACTTTCATGTCCCATCCTTGTAAGACATTAAACTTAAATACCAACTTTGGTTTTTAACCGACTTTTCATCTGTTCACAGACTGACAGACTGGCAGACAGACATACGCACAGACCTTTTCCTAAAACTGATTTTTTGGATTCAGAGGGTCTCAGTGAAATCTCAACATCAAATTTTTGGGTGGAATACAATACTTCCTCTATTTAGCAGTGGAGAAAGTTTGTTGTTAGCTAATGCTGGATTTCTGTCAATGAAGTCATTAATCCTCTTGCTCTCCAATATTTTTCACTGATGGATGGGGCCCTAGAAGTGGCCAGGCATATTTGAAGGTGTTCTTGGTCCATTCCCTCTTGCAGATCACATAGAGGACAGCGTTGTGCAGAATATATCCCAATTCTGTTCAAATGTTTTGCCAGACAATCATGTCCTGTAATCAACCTGAAGGTTGCAACTGCCGTTTTTCGAGTATACTCAGAAATTACTGTTTGAATATTTGGTGGATCCCATCTTTTATTTTTTGATTTTTCATAGTAATATTTTGCAGTAATTTTTTGAAATTCAGAGTTGACTAATCTTTTAGGTGCATAAAATTGTAGATTAATTATAGTTTTGTGTACACTGCTGGTACCCTTTTTTTGCAAGAAAATCAGCTTTCTCATTACCACTCAGTCCACAGTGAGCTGGTATCCATTGGAAGACTAGGTGTTTTTGAAGTGCTATTAGATGGGTAAGGATTTTCCAACATTCTATAATTGTTTGATTTTTTGGTGACAACTTGGAAGTAATTGTTATAATTGCTGTCCTGGAACCTTAGAGAATAACTGTTTGATGAAAATGTGAAATTCTATAAAAAAGATTTTGTATGGGCATTAGAATTGCTTCAATTTCTCCATAAATACATAACTTAAAGATTTGTAATTGGAAAAGAGGTGACACATGACTCCACCCTGCTCCATCCTGAAAAAATTGCTCTTATAGGCAAATAAACACAAAATCTCATATACAAATAAGAAAAGAAAAACCAGATAGTTTATATTGTTTTGTATACAGGAATATAATCTTAGGAGAGATGCAAAGAAAGTGAAAAAGCAAACATACATCAGTCAACTATAAGGGTGATATCCTCAACCAAAAGATTAAAAATAAGATGGAATGTAAACTATCTTCATCCCCAATAGATTTTCTTCACTTTCACAGACTTCATGTTCAGTTACTTAATTGTTAGAAGCAACTCAAAGTGTCCATTTCATTCACATTGCAGTTTCATATTATACTTTTGTTTTCCATGAACTTGTTTTTGAATTTGAATAAACAAAGCAAAATTTAAAAAAAAAAAAAGAAACTAACTAAAGCTATTGACAGTAAAGCAATATAAATATAATAAATATAAATATTCATAACAAAACTTCATTTATCATGTGTTAAAATTATAAACCTTTGCAGCACTAGTTTTGAAATACATTTATTGTATTCTGAGCTTTCTTTTTCTGATTGTTTGTGTGTTTGTTTTCCTTTGGCACAAAGATGTCAAAACAGACATTTGCCATTCAAAACCCAAAGAACCGTAAATGTGGCCAAATAACCATAAAAGGATATTGAATGTTATCCAAAATTAAACAACATATTTTAACCTGTTTAGTTATAATCTAATAGGGTGATTTAAATTATTTATTTATTTTCAGATCTCGCTGGCTGAATGAAGTTGGTTTACGTGACCGTGAATATAAGCGTTGGTTTTACCAAAAACCTAAATGTAATGCAGGAACTCAAGCCTTTGTGAGTGTTAGGGTTAAAGAGTTTTATCCAGTGTTATTAATTTTAGTAATTGGCATAATATGTGCCATTAATTCTTTTGTTATTGAGTTTATTTATTACAAAATTAAGAGTAGAAAATTTATGTCGGTAACTTTTCACAAGCAGCGATAACCACATGTATATCAACATATCAATATAGTGCTTGGCTTAATGGTATATACTCACATGAAGTCTGTTTATAATGGGTCCCATATTCAGTTTGTTTTTTCTTTTATAGATTTTTCTTTCTGGATACCCAAATGAAAAATTAAAATATAAGACATGCTCAGACAATGTAGGACATTTGGTTAGTCTGTGTAAAAATAAATATTCTTTGCCTGCTACATGTAGTTAATGATATGCTAAGAAGTGTGTAGTTTTAATTTAGGTGAAATAAAACAGTACTATATTATTTATTAGTAAATGAATTATGATACATAAAGTTTGCTTAGTGAACGTGAGTACAGCTTCTTCACAAAGAAAATGTGCACCACCCACAACTGATTAATGTCATAAATCCTGCTCCATGCCCCTGTCCTTGAAGACCAATAGCAAGCTTGATTTTAAGGAAATAAGAGTCACATGTTTACTCCATGTGGAGTCTCAGTTGCCAAAATTCCAAATTCCAGATTTTTCTGTTTCATTAGATGCAAAAGTACATGTTAAGAGGTTGCAACTGTGCAGAAAGGACTGAGGATAGAGGATCCATGTTGTAAAATGATTATAAGGGTTCCTCAAAGAAGGCAGCTGAGCTGCACACACATTAACTAGACAATAATATGTTGTTAGCTAATGCTGGATTTCTGACAATGAAGTCATTAATCCTCTTGCTCTCCAATATTTTTCACTGATGATATTTAAGAGAGCAATAGCAGTAATAGTAAATGCTTTTTAGAGAGCACCATATTTTTATGTTTTGGCGGTCACATCGCTCTCTCACAACCCCCAGAATGTCTGGAGGACCACACCTGTCATTGGTTTACGGGTCTCACCGACCTGACCGGGAGAGTTATCAAAATAAATTCACTGACCATATCCTCTGATTACCAATCAGAGGACGTATTACAAGCCATGACAGGTCAGCATGTTAGGGATAGAGAAATTATAGAAATGGAGAGGTTGGAAAAATAAAGACTCCTTAGCCCTCGGGAACTCTAATAGCATCAGGGTCGGAAGAGAACAAGAGATGACCAAGGTAAGGTCAGATAGAAAAGTTACAGTGAGGAACAAAACACCAGTAAGTCGAAGTAATGTTCTGCTCAATTTGGGTACCTTGTGGTCGCTATTCACATATCCCCTAAACGAGACTCCTGAGTCAGAAATGAAGAATGTTCACAGACTAGAAAATAAAGTAAGCAAAAAAAAAAAAAAGAGAGAGAGAGATTTAATAATTAATAGTAAAGCAGCAATTGTTGTGATGTTCACAATGTTGAAATATTTTCTCTCTGATTGTTTCTCATGTCTTGCAATTTCATTATTTGTCCCTGAATAGCTGAAAAACTATACTGAATATCCAGTGATTTTTTTCTGCAGTATATGTCCCTGAATACAGCTAACAAAAAACACAAATGTCATGTGTGAAAGATAGTTTTTCAAGCCTATAGCTGCATCTATGGATTCAGGACTGGAAAGTGGAGCTTCCCCTAAATCATAAAAAGTAGTGATAGTTCTTCCCCATGACTGGGAACCACCTTGAAAATTCTTGCATTGGAACTCCAATACATATCACTAGCAGTCAGATTCTTGTCCCAACTACGTTATCAAAATAGCTGTGCACTTAACCAACTAATGAAGGTGTGGAAGAAAGGCCTGAAGATTGGAGAAAAATATATTAATATATTTTACGACTTTTGCACCACACTGCAACACTATAATATAATCCCACTTAAAAGCATGCTCTGGTGAAATATGTTGTTGTTGTTGTTGTTAGCTAATGCTGGATTTCTGACAATGAAGTCATTAATCCTCTTGCTCTCCAATATTTTTCACTGATGGATGGGGCATTAGAAGTGGCCGGGCATATTTGAAGGTGGTCTCGATCCATTTCCTCTTGCAGATCACATAGAGGACAGAGTGGTGAAGAATATATCCCAATTCTGTTTAAATGTTTTGCCAGACAATCATGTCCTGTAATCAACCTGAAGGTTGCAACTGCTGTTTTTTGAGGATACTCAGGAATTAATGTTTGAATGTTTGGTAGTTCCCATCTTTTATTTTTTGATTTTTCATAGTAATATTTTGCAATAATTTTTTTGAATTCAGAGTTGACTAATCTTTTAGCTGCATAAAATGGTAGATTAACTATTGATTTCTGCACATTGCCGGTACCCTTTTTTGCAAGAAAATCAGCTTTCTCATTACCACTCAGTCCACAGTGAGCTGGTATGCATTGGAAGACTATGTGCTCTTGTGAAATATATAAGGCTGAGTCAGAACATACCTACATAGTGCAGGGGAGAACAAGGAACCTCAAGGATTTTTAATTTTTTCCCTTTTATTCTATATAAATAACTTATAATAGCTAATGCAATATCATATATTATGAAAATAATTCTATAATATTTTCACCCCGGACAGGTGGATTAAGAACATTTGTGCCACATTCTGACATCAAATATGAAGTGGTTATTAGATGACAGTTGAAAAGCATTGTATATAAAGCTACAACTGTTTTGAAGCTCTAGAAAATTCCCAAGTAAAGGTGTGTGATATCTTTAGAGATACACAAAAGATAATTGCAGAAGCATGTTGTGTCGCTAAGAACAGTGCAGAATAAATGTAAGAAAGCCCAGAGAAGTGCAATTAAAAATGCATTACGTTAGAATAATATTTTTCCTTTCCAAGAGAGAAAGAAAAAAAATTACGTCAGAAACTTGTCACAAGGTTAGATGATCTCCAAAAAGACACAATCTGTTGCTCACTACAGAAATATTATGATCATAATGTATATCATTCACTTAAAAGCTGAATGTGGTTTAAAGATCAAAATAGACTATATGGGGGGTATTATTGTAGTGAAGGCTTTAGTTTTAATAACAATACATGACATAGAAAAAGAAGATGATCCTCATTCTATAATTTACATTGACAAAACTTAGGTAAACCAAAACCATGCTAAAAGTTTTATCTGATAGAATACTAAAACAAACATTCATAAGGACCCCATTAACTAAAGGATCACATCTAATAATCTTCCATACCAAATACAGTTCCACTGAAGGGGCAGTTTCAGTATTGCAGTCAAAAAGTTGTGGTGATTATTATAAAAAGATGGATAATTAAGTGTTAAGGGAATGGTATACGGCTCTCCTTCTAAGATTGGAAGGAGGAAGTGTGATAATGTGGACAATGCACTGTATGCTTGAACCAAAAATTCCCAAAGCAAATTCCAGGAAAGCTGAAGTTTGCCATGGTTTCACAGCATGAATAACACTGTCCTGCGACACTTTCCCAGTTTTGATGAAAATGGCCTACTTATATGGAAGCAAATATACTGATTTAAAAAATGATAACAGTTTTCACATAACGCACAGCGTTTTTATGAAACCTGATATCTTTATACATATTTTATGTATGAGGGGAATCTCAATGAAGACTGGCACTGAACTTTTTTCCCTTCCATAAAAAATGAATCGCCAAGCACAGTTCTCTGTTTTACCATTAACACAATTTAAAATTTATCATGAACTTATAACTCACAGCTGTTCTGTCCTATTGTAACCTTGACACACACTTCACTAGTGCTGCTCACAGTTCACTACTCTTTGTGTCTTCTAAACAACTGTTTCCAACAATACACTCACTAAAACCTGGCTTCTCTTAACACTGACTGACCTAACAGATACTTAAAAATTTGCTTCTCTGTCCGTGCAAGTTGCTTATATAGCTGAGCATTAGGTCCCCTCAAATTCTCTGGAAATACTTGTTTTTCGTGAAACTTCTCGAAAGCTTTTCAATCCATCTAGAATAGGTTTTTGTTCCAGCCCAACTATTGTTGTGCTTATTTACTGACTACATGTTGCCTAGAAACAAAAGATGTGAGATGCTTCACCTTGAGCAGCCTTTGAGGCATGCAGCCACTGTCATGGTATTCCAACATACCATTGTGGGTCAGACGATCCAAGTGCACTACCAGCTTCTTCCTCCGGGGCAACCTCTGGATGCAGTAAACTACACCATTGAACTTCTTCTCCATGTAGCACAATTACTTGGCATTGTTGTTGGGTAGCCTCCTTGGTCCTGTAGGGGAATGTATGCCATCCAGCTTGAAACCTCACCAGTCACGATGGAACATTGCCTGGTTGCCCTTCACCTAGGTAAGTTGACAAGCATCCTGCATATAACGTGAAGACGGCTCATGGGGTTCCATGACTGTTTACCTTCATGGTGCACCTTTGCAGCCACCTTACTCCTGGTGGGCCCAACAGCAACCTCCACCAGGGTTACCCTATAGACCCCAAGATGTTTGCTGGGGCTTTGGGGTGTTATCTTCTCTTGTCTGATTTGCAGGACCCTCCTGCCGACTTCAACCGTTGCCTTGTGGTTCCTGAGGGCATTCAGTTTCAGAACCATTTCCTCAGCCACCCTCATGACAAACACCCACAGATGTACAACGTTCTGCCCCAAGGTCAACTCCAGCCAGGCCTCCTTCTCCACAGGAAAGGTGTTGCCCAATGCAGCCACTATCTCATAGCCTCGATCTAGTTTTCTTGATGGCAAGTCCTCCACCACGTCAGGTCAGATCACTGTTACAGCTGCACCCATATCCACCAATACCTGATACAGCTATTCCTGTATCCTGCTGTCTGCAATGATGTTGTTCTCCACTCTTCTATCCCAGATACACAGTATCTCTTGATGAGATGGATCTGATGGCTCCTCCCTTCCCCATCCCAGCCCCTGGTTGTCTTTTGCTTGCTCGTGATCTTTGCTGCTGACAGCCCTTCACAACATGTCCTGGTTGGCTGCATCCCCAACATGCTCTGCTAGGGGATCCTTGCAGATGTTCCTTAACCGGATCTTTGTTTCTGCCATGTTGTACCCTTTTGTTCTCCGATACCATTGTAACTGTTACCTAGGCCACTAAATGCTCCCTCCTTAGGTCCGCACTGTCCCTTCATCCTTGCCATTAAGTTCCTTGATGCTGTCATCAAATCTGCCTCCCAGAGGGCTAAGATTTTCTCGATGTCCTTCAAGATATCAGTGCATTGGTTGAGGTCTTCCACTTTCCCACAATGTTCTTCCATGTCTTCCTTGATGCTGATCAGTTGCCCATCAATCTTAACTTGGACCTTTCCATTTTCATCTTTTCCATCTCAGATTTCAATGTTGTTACTTTGCTTCCCAACTTCTCATTCCATATTTACTTTCTTCCATTCCAGAGTTAATGCATTAGATCTGATGAATTCTCAGGAAATAGTGCTTTTCTGGAAATATTTCCTAACAAGCCGGTAATTGAAATCGGTCTTTCTCTGACCTTACTATTGTTGTCCTTGTTTACCGACCATGCATTTCCTAGCAACTAGTGGTGCCGGGTACTTGACCTTGAGTGTCTTTTGAGATGTGCAGCTTCTGTCACAATATAAAAAAGTAAAATGAGTCAAGATGAGCTGATGAAGTTATGTAAATACTAGTATTAATGGCAAATGGTGTATTTGTTAGACTCAAAATTATGTTAAATAAAACAGTTCCTAATATTATGCTCTGTTCATTACTTTGTCTGGGGTACTCTCATAACTGATGCTATGGTAGTCCTTCAGAAGTAGACCTCTAAGTCATTTCCACCTCCATGAGTTACAAAATTACTATTTCAATATACTTTTAAGTGTGCTTAAGTGCACTTCTGACTGTCTTTTTATACTTCCTTAATAAACTTCACATGAACATAATTATTATCTAAAGTAAGAACAAATTAGAAACTAAAAGCTTCACTTATCTTAGTAATGTTGCAAGTTCTTGTTGCAAAACTGACTCAAGTTTTGAGTTGACTCCAACTCATTCTCAAAGCTACACAAACAAATTTGTTACCAAAGCTTTGAGAATGAGTTGCAGTCAACTCAAAACTTCAGTCAGTTTTGCAACAAGAACTTGCAACATTACTAAGATAAGTGAAGTTTTTAGTTTCTAATTTGTTCTTACTTTAGAATCTTGTTGCTTCACTGTTAATAGCTTCAATTTCCTTAATTAACATAATTATTATCTCTTTCCTTTTTCTAATATTTATAATCTGCTCATCTATCTGTCTTGTATGTCCTTTTTGTTTTGAAAAGATAAGCCCATTACCATTCAAGAATTTAAAGATTTAAATATAGAAGTTTGGGTATGAGCATTGTTATTGTGTACTAAGTTTATTCTGTAGATTTGTGTATACATTTGTAGGAAAGCTTTAGGTAATAATATACTGGATGAAGACATTCTTACATCGTCTGTGACTGAGAATGGGATATCTATACAACTAACACCACCTCCATATTTAGAAGTATCAAAGTACTTTCAAATACTTGGAAATAAACCATTGATACTGTTTTTGATACTTTCGAGGTCTTTTTTGTTGTTGTGCATTTTTATATCCTTTCCACAAACTTTTCTTACAAAAGTTTAAGATGCATAAGATAAAACAACATTGGAAGAATAGGAATAGGGGAAACATGGGCACAAAGAAATAATAAAAATATGTTTCTGAAAAAAAATTAGAACAAGAGTAGAGAATACTTAAAAGCAAGACATTGTTGTAGTTTCACAGAAGGAACATCACTGATACATTATAGAAATTTAAAATTGGAAAGAGGAAGAGAAAAAGACATTGAAGTATGCAACAGAGAGACCAAAATGTAGTATGCATGAGAAGAAGAGAAGAAGAGGGGAGAGATGTACTAAATGCAGTAGATTACTTTATAATTTGCAGTGTATTCTCGAATGTGATAATACAGTTAAAGGAAGAGAGAATTTAATACTAGAGAAATGGGACAAGCTCACAATTGAACACTTTTTGAAGAAAATATGGTGAAAGAGTAACAAGACACACAAATAAATGGTAGATACATTATACTTCCCCATTATACAACAGAATGTTAAATATAAGGAAAAGAAATAAAAGTAAGCAGCTACAAGAGGAAGTAATACATTGTATGTGAAGTTTAAAGTTGATAGATAACATTGTTCTGGTGCTGTTTTTATAAAGATTATTAACATATAACACATATCAGCGTGAATAATGTTCTTACTGAAAGATGGAATACTGTGATAGCAGACGCGATTCTTATCTACAGGATCGAGGTTACAGAATGGAATGCATAAATCAATGTTCCTTTATCACAACATATTTATTCATTAACACTTTGTTATTTTACACTCTCAGCACCATATTAAATAATCAAAGATCTTCACAATTAAACGATTTGGTAGAATCTACACTGGATAAAAGTTTGGGTGAAAGTTCCATGTTCACACGCTATCAGAAACACGTCTTATCATCTTGAGCATACAGACGCTAATGAATCTAGTTCCTGGCGTCTCTCTGACGCAACACCGCCATTTTTGTATTCATCCGCGCAAATAGTTTTTTATTGGTTGAACACAACAGACTATCTAGTAACAAGAAAACATTGGCTATCCTGAATATTAAAAATAAGTCCCTGATACACCCAAACAAGAACTAGAAATTTATACACTTTTAAAAAAACATTTACATGAACGATTTTCTATCAGGGCCCAATATTCTGTCTCAGTTCTGCATGTTTCTTTTTTTTTTTGTTTTTTTTAAGTGAATAAGCATTTCTGAATCTCATTTTCACACTGATTGCAAAACTGAAATCTGTTTTTGTGTGCTATGTCAGAATGTTTTACAATTCAAAATTTTATGTTTTGAATATTTTTCGTAATGTGTGTACTCTAGTAATATTATCGCATGCTTATAATTTGTTGGGAAGGTTCAACAGCTTATAATTTCAACTTTATTACTTAAAATGTGAAATAATATAACTATTTCTATGTTTACATTTTATATTTATATATTTTTATATTTTTTAAAATCTAACTATATCTGTCCTAGGGGATGTTCAAAGATGTGTCTTGGTGATAAGACATGCAATGTTTATTCTTGGATATGTTTATCTACAGCATCAGATATATTGCCATCTGCATCCAGTAGCACTGAAACTGAATCTCCAGTGGATCATACTTATGAACCAGACTGATGATGATAATGATAAATATTTTAATCAAAGTGAGCGTAATGATTTAGTGAGGGATTAAGTTTGCCTACAGAATCAGCAGAACTTTTAGGCTCTAGATTAAAAGAATAGAAAAGGAAGTATTGCTTGAGGGTACATATTTTTCATAGTACAGGTATCATGAGAAGGAACTTGTACCTGTTTTTGCTGAAGAAGAGAATTTGGTGTATTGCCAAGACATCCCTGCTGTCTTCAAATTTTGTTACATAAGTTATAATTCTAAAGAGTGGAGGTTCTGCATAGATTCTTTTCAAAAAAGTCTTAAAGTCATAATGGAAACATTCATCCTTCCATTCCTGTGGCCCACTCTTTTCTTTTAAAAGAGACATAAAATGTTAAATTTTTGTTACAAAAACTACAATACAAAAAGCATCAATGGCTAGCCTGTGGAGATTTCAAGATTATTGGACTATTACTTGATCAGCAGGCTGTTTTCACAAAATATCCTTATTTCTTATGTGAATGGGATGGCAGAGCTAATTCAGAACACTGGGAAAGAGAACAGTGCCATGTAAGATTAATTTAACACTGGGTAAAAAAAAAAAGATATATAAAAAGTGAACCTCTTATTGGTTCCTCAAAAGTATTGTTGCCACCTCTCCATGTGAAATTAGGTGTAATGAAACAATTTGTGAAAACTCTAGATAAGGAAAGTGAATACTCTAAATACTTTTGCATTACAGTTCCTTTGATATCCCATGAAAAAAATTAATGTTGGTGTACTCGTTGGCCCACAAATTAAAAAACTGATAGTTTGAGAATACTATTAGTCGAGAAGCAAAGGATGCCTGGAATGCTTTCAGAAATGTTGTTTTTAATTTATTTGGAAATAAACAAGACCAAAATTATATTAACATAGTGAAAGTAATGCTACAAAATTTCAAACAAATTGGTTGCAACATGAGTGTCAAAATACATTTTCCTCATTCCCATCTAAATTATTTCCCTGATAATTTGGGATATTTTAGTGAGGAACAGGCAAAAGATTTCACCAGAATATAAACAATTTGGAAATGAGGTATCAAGGAAAGTGGAGTGTTCACATGATGGCAGACTATTGTTGGATGATAAAATGGGACTGTTCTGAACAACATGCGAGAAGGTCAAAGAGGAGAAAATTTGAAGTGCAATATTGAGGTAAGGTTGTGAATGTGCTTATAATTATTATTAATTAATGATTAATTAGTGGAAAATAACTAATTATAATTATGGCCTAGCTTTTCCTACAAAATTCTTATTGAAAATAATTTTTATTACGTTTCTCAAAACTTTAATCTTATTTATGACTATTTTGAAAACCTGACATGATGGGAGAAAATGGTGATTGTTTTTGAATTCAGCACAAAAAGTCTGTTTAGGATCACCTATCTGATTCAAAAAAACAAAAAATAAGTTTTGAAATTTAAAACGTAATTTAATTAACACAAAAGCTTATTTTTCTATCTACTTCATATAATTGAGGTAAATATTTACAAAAATTGTTTCATTATACATTTCATTGCAGGTACAATGGATAGCGGAGGCTGAAATGTCTATTTGTAAATAGTAAGTAACCATATGTCAGCTTCGAAATTCCAATCTTCGTATGACCTCACAAGAAACACACAAACTGTAACATAGCAATTCAGAAAACATAAGGTATTAGAAAATTCAAACCAATAGCCATGAATATTTCAGAATCAGTTAATGTCATAGAATTTTAATAAAATATGCATTTTTCATGTAATAAGCTTTTGTCTACTTCTTATGGTTCAGAAGTAATATGAAATTATACTCAGAATGAAGAGGACATTCCAGACTATTTGCAGAAAATTCAAGATATATGGTTTGTTAGTCATGAAAATATCTTACGCTCTTTTAATCAAAATGATTAAGACATTTTTGAAAACACAAACAAAAATGGTTCAAGCAAAAGCTAGCTTGAGTTAAAGGAATAGGAATAGAAGAGATATGGATGGGATTTGGCACTGAAGCTGTGTTTAATGTACACCTGGTGGCCAGATCCAGACTAATGGCACAGACATTGACAGAGGCCTCTAAGATTTCCCAAGTTTGACTACACCTAGAAGTCTTTAGGTTTTCTGGGGCCAACTCAGGGGGACCTCGGCATGGGGTCCAATGCCCCCAGATACTGCTCCCTTTTCCATCCAGATCCCATGGACAATGAGGGGCAGAAAGAGTTTCTGTGCACATATCATCCTGCCAAGCTGCACCTAACCCTTTGCTGATGCTTACGACTCTGAAAGAACCAATGGGATGAAGGGTGAATGAAATGGTCAATGAAACAAAATGGAAGCACAGAAATTCGGGGGATGTAACTATCCTTCCCAGCATTTGCCTAGCTACCCAGGGAAACCCCTGAAAGAACCCATTGGTCATTAAGGTCAACCATGAGAATTGAACCCAGGAACTCCCAAATGCAAGCTTCACACATTACCATGGAGCCATGTCGCTTGGTAGGCAAGGGAAGCACCTTATAAAATTTTCATCTTGTAGCTTTAGAAGGTGCTGAACTTACATACCACGTTTAATAAAAGTTTTAAACGTGGTTGCACTTATGCACATTTTACTAAGTTAGACATTTATATCAAAATTAGTTTTGAGCTATGTCCCTATTTTGCTATTGATTTCACTGTAAATATGTATTTTGAAGTGCATTGTGTAGTGTGCACACATGTGTGTGTATAAACAACAGTCAAGTTCAGTACTTACCTTTCAAATATGACACAAAGATTTTCAAAGGAACACTCCAAATTCAAAGTACTGTTTACATAAGAACTGTTACAAATTCTTTTATTTTCTCTGGCTGTAGTAATTTAGATAAAAATACCACGAATTGATGATATTTGCCTTAACAAAATGTACATCTTGAGCTTTCTATAAATAGCCCATTTCATCTTCCGGTGCAAGTGATGTTGAATCGTCGTTCCTCCGTTCCACTATCCTACACAGAATGCTTTCTGGTGTCTTCTGCTCCGGCTGCTCTGGCATGTGATCTTAACCTCAGGGTATGCGTGAGTGTTTGCGAATAAAACCAGAACTTCGTTGAAACACTTTTATTCTCCCAAAATAAGAAAGCGTGAGATTTGCCGATCGTTATTAAATACGTTGAGTCGTTACCGTGTCTTTACTAAGACCGAAGATTGTTAATATTAACTATAATGTGTCCTCACACTTGAGGATCCGGAATACAAGTCCTGTAGCTGAGATGTTTGCTCGGCGGTCTGGGCGGCACGTGTGCTGCCCCGTCGGATTCTGGAGGGCCACTGTACTGCCCCGTCGGGTTCTGGAGGGCAACTGCCTGCTCCGTGCGCTCCCGGTCAGAAGTCACCTCTCTTCCCCTCAAAAACCCCTCCAAATTCATGGCGCGAAAACTCCGCGTCATGACGCTCTCAACGCTCTTCAGCTCTTAATGTCCCTACGACGGGTTTTGAGGAAGTCTCCGCGGCCATCCCTTGTTTACCTGCTCAACACCTGCGCTGAGCGATTTCCAGGAAAATCGGTATTACTGTGTATCAGGCTGACTACCTGGACTTTACCACTAATGACTTGCCTGAAACATTACGTGTCCCTTCTAACAACTTTAACCGTAACTACTCCTCGCTAATTCTGTAGATTTATACATGTAACAACTTTAACATTTCCTGATTATTTAATTGTGCCATGTGACGCAGTATTATGTCCGTAATTATGGCGTTCACAATTTCGGCTTCACAAGATAACACCATACTGGAGTTAAGGGCGTTCAACTACTTGGTCATCTGTGCCCTCATAAAATGGATCATGGCAAAAGCCAGAGATAAATTTAAATATAAAATATTCATAAATATAAGTACCAAATAAAGAGACAAAAGCCAGAATTGAAACAAAGTTATAAAAGGGCCGAAAAGGTATGAAATTTTAGTATCTAAATCCTGAGGTTCATGCTTACCTTTGCTAAAAACTTAAAACTCTTTTAACCGTTGTCGTCCGCCAGGACCTCTGCAGGTTGCAGGGTCTCGAAGGTGCGCTAGAGAAACATACTCTAGCCGCACATGACAGACAGACAAAAAGTTGTCGCACCGCAGACAGAGAGGAGCAGAGTCTCGTTTAAAAAGGTAACCATACATTATATTGCAGTGGTCAATGCATAACTGAGTGAAAATCATGTCCTTGCAACGAGATACACAAGAGGAGGTTATCCAGTTCATCGGAAGCTGTTTCAGTTCTCTAAGCTTATTACCAGAGAGAGCTGACCACTCTTTGTGCCAGCATGACAGCACTACTCTCCGCACTTCAAGCCTAAAGTCCTCCAAAGTAATACAAGAGATGGTAATACTGAGCTCTTTAGTTTCTGTCTTTCTTGCCAAATCCCTATTTCATTCCCTGGCAGAACTACAAAACCAGGAATCCATGCACACACCACATTAATGCCAGAAGCGTGTAAAATGTGGAGGGTACCTTGAATACATTGTGCAATAGGATGGCAGTTATTCAGTTCACTAAGGCTCTGAAGTGTACTAAGACAATCACTCAAAATTAGTCAATTACCCATGAATAGCAAATGAAGTGCCCTTTATTTAGAATATTGCATAGTTTTGTATAGGTAACTGACAAATCACTGTCTGAGGTTTGTCCACTAAATAATGCCCCGCATTTTTTCGAACATAAACAATGTTGGGAATGTGATTCTCATGTGCATTTGCACCATCTCAGTTTTGTCTTACAGTTATGAATGGTCACAGAAAAACAGGAAACTAAGGCAATAGTTCCAGGAAGGTTTTAAAATAATACCCACTACAAATATGATGCAGTCGTTGAATTTCTCATTGGGAGAAAGAAATGTTGAGTAATTTCTATGGCTCAACTGCAGTCGGTAAGAGCACAGTTGGCCTCTGAGCACAGGGAGCAGTTCTCTAGATCTATAAGATTTGCCGGGGCACCCTTCCAGGCTAACATATGTGATGCCAAATTCACAATGGAGTGGCATTGGCAATGCAGCATGATATTGCTCATCAGAACCTAGTGTTCACAATGAGGTAACACAATATGTCATCGTGTGAAGCTCGAATGAAAGAAACGCCCTTTTGTAGTATTTTGTATGCACTTAAATTCATTTCATACAACTTGGGGTGCTTCAGTATTTCTTAAGAATGCAATTCCCTAGAGATTAATATCCTTTTAATAAGAATAAATAACCTATTCTATAGAGGGATTGAGTTTTTATTTATGGACACTCTTTAATTGCTTTGGTTCCTAGCAACGCACTCTATATTGGGCTTGAAAGACCATTAATTAATATTGCTCAGAGGTCTCTCTGTCAAGCTTGAGATTTTTCTTCATGACGTAACTCTACAACACGGGATCGCCGGTTTTACTTCCCTTCTGAAGAAAGTCATGCTAAGGATTTTTACGCCCGAAAACAAAATCTGTCACCCTCCGTTGGGTGTGAACCCACTACCTCTGAAACCAGAGGCTAACATGTTATCCCCATACAACGGCGATTCTGTGGATATTGCCATGTTACGAAGTAAACATTAACTCCAACTCAGCCTTCCTCGCACGGATTTTGTCGCATTTATATTGAATTCCTATTTGTCAACCGTCTTCTCACCCATGTCGCGTTGCCAGTGTTGCTTCATTGTGAAAACTGGGCATGATTTGTTGCAGCGAGCAGACGTTTTCATTTGAGTGGATCGAACATGACTCGGTATTTAGCATTGGTACTTCTTATCTGCCCATCCTAAAACAGAAAAACCATCCTTAATCATCCATCCTATCACTACTGTTTATGAAAATTGCAACACCATGAAAGAACTTCCCAAATGAATCCACACTTGGTGGATGTGTAGAACAGTGTGCAAGCAATAAGAGATTAGGATTGCATAGAGATAGGGTACACAAAGGCCAAGCAGAGTCCCGTTGTGTTTGTCCGACAAGGTTGCACCAAGTATGATTAGTGAAGAACTGTCAAATAAGGTGGAAATGTTAAAATAGGTGTCAATATGCCTCGTCGATATCAAAGGGGTGTAATATCAACATATGAGTGAGTTTGAACGGGGTAGAATAATCGGTCTCTGGGAAGTGGATTGGTCATACCGTAACATCTCAGCTTGCACTGTTGTGACAGGATGTGTATGCAGAAGCATTGGATAGAAAAAGGTTGTACGCAGCGAAGATTGAGTATTAGACCACGCAATAGGACCACAGCATGGGATGAACGCCATCTTGTATGCATCGACATAACAGACCGCACAGCTTCATCTACAGTGTTACCTCTACGCCGGAGTACATGGGCATGGGCATCGCAAAGGTGGGGCAAGGGGGCGCCGCGGAAATTAGTACATGCAATGTGCAATCAACTACTATTAGACTGTTGCTTTATTGTTGATGTAAAGAGCAGTCTTTTATTTAGCATAAATTAATACACTTATCCGCAACAAATATTTATAATATAACTCATCTTTTATAGTTTTTGGCAAGAGAAGAATGAATTAATATTGTTTAATTGTATACTCCCAACATGCGGCCCCTTTCCTGAAAAAAAGTGCCGACGCTCATGGGTGTGGACCTGCGGGAGTCGACGATTCGTCGCCCTCTGCTGCAGATTGGACCGATTGCATAATGTAATTACGTTGGCTTCCATTATACAGAAACCACAAGCGCTCCGACTGCGATAGACGCGTGAACGCTACCACTAGCGTGCTGAATGGCAAAGTGTAGTCTTTTCAGACGAGTCCCGCTTCAACCTGCTCCACATGTGTACAACGGTACCGTGGTGTGCGCAATCTGGAGGCCTGCATTGTTGAGCGGCATAGCAGACAAACACCAGGTCTGATGGTTTGGGGTGCCATTGGTTACAACAACAACCGATCTCGCCTCCTACAAATTGAGGATAATTTGAACAGCAATCGATACACGAGGGAGGTTTTAGAGCCCGATATACTCCCGCTGCTTCAGGCATCTCCACATGCCACATTTCAGCAGGAAAATGCCTGGCCACATGTTGCGAGAAATGTACAGCCTTCTTCGAAGAATGACGGGTACTATTGCTTCCCTGGCATGTGTTCGCCTGACATGTCGTCCATCGGGCATGTCTGGGATATGGCTGGTCGACAACTGGTTTATCATGGTCCTCTAGTAAGCAGTGTCAATGATTTGTAAGCTCGCATACCGACCGCATGGAGGGAGATCCCCCAGAAACATATTCCGCGCCTTTTTTATTCCATGCAACGGCGTTCAGTAACTCTAATTGCAGCGCGTGGAGGCAACACCAAATATTGAGTATTCAGGCTCAAAGGACCGTACAGATTTGTAAAGTTAATCGTTTGTTTGTTGTCATGTACTCCTGTGGACAAAAAAGTCATGCTCGGTGCGCATGCATGCATACATACGTGCCTACATACAGACATACTTGCACTCATACATGACAGATAGACAATCAGAGATACCTACTTGTTGAGAATTGCAAGTTATTTGGTACTCGTTGAGTTGGTGGTTTTTATTTTGTCCACGAATGTGGTACCTACCTAATCAGTAGCATAAACTTCAGTTCAATCATATGTTTTCTTCTTGGTGTTGCAATTTTCACAAACAGTAGTGTATTTAAAAACTGCGGTAAAACCCTATTGCGGGTAGGCACGCAATAAACTAACTCAGCTGAACCTCAATCTGCCAGCAGCAATTCAGAGTCAGCAAAGGAAGTGTGGATGCGATTCCCATACTGCTCAGATATGTTTGCAAGGGGATTCCATCGTCCTCCGTCGTTTAAGGTAATATGAGCGACGGCAGACATTTTTCCAGGGGGAGGCCACATGTTTGAAATTTGCAATCAGATAATATCAATTCACTATTTTATTGTCAAAATTTATAATATTCGTTGCATATAACCATGTTAATTTGTGTTAAATAGAAATTGATCTTTTAAAATAGCAGTTTAATAGTCAGTAATTGATTGCACATTAAGTTGACCAACTTCCAGGGAGGGGCCGCGGCCCCCCCTCCCCCCCCCCTTCGCGACGCCTATGTAAGGTAACTTCTGGTTCCCGAGGCTGATGAATTCTGAACGCCGTCCATAAATAAAATGAATGTCTGCCAATTTACACCGCATAAATGCGTAAGCCTTGATTAAAGTGTTCTCAGGTCATACACGATTTCATCGTGGGTCAATTCTCCAGTATGCCCTATTTAGCGCGGACACATAGCATTCTGTGCACCAAAATAACACTTCTACTTCATTTAAAACTCTATTGCACAGATATAATTCCTGTATCTGCTAATGAGTTTCATTTTTCATTGACCTTGCCTAAGGCATTAACTATATATAAAAGAGCAGAAGATGGGTGTCTTACAATTACTTCAGACTCCAAATAAGGCCGTCTTGTCACACCGAATTGGAGGGTGTACAGCAAAAGGAGAAACCAGTTTACACCTGACTCGCCAGGCGGGAACAACCTGAGCGATCACTTTTCCTTTACATTGATTGTGATCAGATGACACACGCTTTCCGTTAAAAGGAGGAGCGAAAGGGGGGGGGGGGCGGTTATCTCTAAGAGACTGTAATGATAGAGTGTTCTGTGCTGTAATGAATGCCCGTTTCGCATTAGGCTTACATAACATTTGCCATTAAATTTTACAAGAGTCCTCCGCTTCTGTCATTGATTTCTCGTTCGGGCACAATTCCGGAAAGAGAGGCAGAGAATCGATTTCGCTGCTAAATTAGAAGGCTTGCTTTTTGAATTATTGATGTTATAAACCAAGCTTGTTTCATATTTTTTACTTAAAAAGAAATTGGGAGCAAGAAACGACATGATGTGGCAGCATCATACGTTATCAATATGAAAGAAGAAAACAAGTTGATTATTTAGTTTGTTTCGCTACAAAAAGTATAACAAGGTAATATTTTGTAATTTAATAACAAAGAGCTACAAACAAAATGGCGGAAGGAGAAACATAGTGATGCCATTACTTTCAGAACTGTGGGTCTGTAGTTCTGTTAATAAACTCAAACTTGCGCTCTAATCAGTAGAAGAATTCAAAAACATATCTATAAGACATGAAAAGTTATTGATCACATCACAGCATCATACTTTCTAAATAACGTGTCACATTAGATCATGTATTGCATAGCAATATGCCTAACAAAGTCTAGTATTTTTTAAACAAATGGTGAATAAATGAAATCCACATTAGAAGAGGAGTTACGCATAATAACAGTAGGTAACTACTTATGTTGACAAATTCTGAAATTTCTGACATTGATTACTAGCCACGCGTTAATTTAATGAATGGTTATGAACCGTTCGCTGGTAATGTAAAGTTGGCACTATTATCTTACCCAGTATTACCCATTCTAAACCATGTTCAGAATAAACTATCATTCTCTCATTGCTCAACAACAATAAACCGAGGCATCGACTCCAAAATATATTGCGGACAGGTTCACAACTACTTGATTCTCACATCAGTAATATCAATAAAATACAAGAATCGTACATTTTCTCCTCTCTGGATACACTCTAATAAGCACACAATTTAAAATAAAGTGAACTAAAATTAACTCGACTGTTAGATTTTGTTTTAAAGAACACCTGATTACGTGAAATCATGGAGCTCAACAGAAATAGGTAATTTAAGAAATAAACGACTTAATAATTGAAACCTGGAGTTTTAATGAAACCTGGAATCTAAAGAACTGAGAGGTCACATTTGTATCGTAAGGGTGTGATCAATCCTCACGGGGGATGCTAAAAGCTTAACCAGTTAATCCACATAGCAGATAAAATTAAAATTATTTCTTGTTTAACGACGCTGTCAATTGCCAGGATCACATCAGCGTCGCCGGTGTGCCGGAATTTTGTCCCGCAGGAGTTCTTTTACATGCCAGTAAATCTACTGACACGGAGCTGTCTTTTTTTAAGCGGTCGACTACACACCCCCGTCGATTTCCCGTCCCCTGGTGGACGGAAGAATGTCGGAATGCCATTCGTGCTCGAAGGTGTGCTCTAAGGTTTTCCAACGTCACCCTACTCTGGAAATCCTAATCGAATACAAGAAAATGCGCGCTAGGTCCAGACAAGTCATTAAGGATAGCAAAAAGTCATCATGGAGCAAATTTGTAGCTTCACTTAATCGACACACACCTTCCTCGGTTGTGTGGGATAGATTAAGGCGTGTTGCAGCTAAAACGACCCAACTACCAATAGCGGGATTAAAAACAGCCACAGGAGCTGTTGTTGATTCATTTGAAGTGGCCAATACCTTTGGCAGTGCTTTCGCTCAAGTATCTAGCTCGGAAAACTACTCCCCTGAGTTCCTTCCATTTAAAACTCAGGTGGAATCTCAAGGCTTCTCGTTTCGTTCTAGAAACGTAGAAGATTACAATCGCCTTTTCACCATGGCGGAGCTAGAATATTCCCTGAAATCTTCGCGATTATCAGCACCAGGACCGGACGGTATTCATATACAAATGTTACAACAGCTCTCTCCTGGAGGTAAGGCATTCCTGCTCGAGGTCTATAATCGTGTTTGGGTTGACAGTATACTCCCAGAAAATTGGCGGGAGGCCACCGTTATTCCCATCTTGAAGGTTGGAAAGGACCGTCATCTTCCCTCCAGCTATCGTCCTATTTCCCTCACCAGTTGCGTTTGCAAGGTGATGGAACGCATGATCAATGGACGATTGGTATGGTGGTTAGAAAGTCGTAACCTACTGACTAACATCCAGTGTGGTTTTCGACGACGCCGTTCAACTGTTGACCATCTTGTGTCAATATCGACACAGATAATGGACGGCTTTATGAATAACTGTCAAACAGTTGGCATATTTTTCGATCTTGAGAAGGCTTATGATACGTGCTGGCGAGCAGGGATTCTACGTTCCCTGTATGCCTGGAACATACGTGGACGCCTACCACTTTTCATTCAGGAGTTTATAAAGGACCGCTTTTTCCGAGTAAGGGTCGGCTCGGTTTTTTCTAATTCTTTTGGGAGTACCTCAGGGTTCGGTGCTAAGTGTCACGCTCTTTGCTATAGCAATTAACTCCATCTGGAAATGTCTTCCACCTGGAGTTTCGTCATGCCTATTTGTAGACGACTTCGCTGTCCATTGCATTTCTGAGCGCACGGCGTTCTTACAACGGCGCCTGCAGCAATGTTTGGACAACCTTAGAGAATGGAAGGTGAAACACGGCTTCCGTTTCTCATCTGAGAAGTCAATCTGCGTTAATTTCTGGCGCCGTAGGAGACGATTACCACCTTCGCTCCGTTCCGGTCCAGATGTACTTCCATTCGCAGAAGAGACGCGCTTCCTGGGTTTGATCTTGGACAGGAAGCTTAGTTGGTCGTCGCATATTGCACATCTAAGAGCACGATGTGACCGTTCCCTAAATATCATGCGAGTACTGAATGGCAAATCGTGGGGAGCGGATCGGACAATTTTGTTGCGAATATATCGCGCATTGGTCCGATCCAAGCTAGACTATTGGTGTATTGTTTATTCGTCAGCACGGCCAACTGTGCTGAGAAGATTAGACGTGGTCCATAATAGGGGCATCCGCATTGCAACAGGAGGTTTTCCAACAAGCCCAGTGTTGAGCCTTTACGGAGTCCGCAGAACCTCCTCTAGATTCTCTTGGCAAATTATGGTTGTGCGCTTAGATGTATGCCTAAGCACCCGACGTGCGCTTCTTTTTTCACCACCACGCTAAGAGAACGATATAGGAGTAGCACCCTTAGTCCTAAGCCTGCGGGGTTCCGTTTCGAAGACCTTCTAGTGAAGCTTGGAGTGGAACTGCCTAGGATGTTCGCCAAGGGCGAGAGGCTTTACCCCCCTTGGCTATCTGGCACGCCCCATGTAGATCTTGGGATGACCGTACACCAGAAGTCCACGATGCCTATTTCAAGTATCCGCACGTGTTTCTTAGAATTTTTGTCAGGCTACACTGACCGTCGATATATTTACACCGATGGATCCAAGAGCACCAACGGTGTTGGATGTGCTTATGTTTATGGAACCGAACCATATACATTCGGTTTTGCAAATAGCACCTCCATTTTTATTGCAGAGCTTTATGCAATTTATCGAGCCGTTTTGTATGTTCGCCGTCGTAAATTAGGTGACTGCCTGATTTTGAGCGATTCCCTTAGTGCACTGCAGAGCCTTTGTCAGTTGTACAACCCCCACCCTATTGTACAACGTATCCAGGATGCCCTCCATATTTTACACGCTTCTGGTGTTGACGTGGTGTGTGCATGGATTCCTGGTCACGTAGGTTTGCCGGGGAATGAATTGGCAGATTTAGCAGCAAAGACGGCAACTACAGAACCCAGTATTACCATCTCACGTGTTACTTCGGAAGACTTTAGGCTTGAAGTGCGGAGGGCTGTGCTGTCGCCCTGGCATGACGAGTGGTCAGCTCTCCGCGGTAATAAGCTTAGAGAAGTGAAAGAACTTCCGATAAACTGGGTAACTTCCTGTCGCACATCTCGTCGCGAGGAGGTTAGTTTGGCTCGATTGAGAATAGGGCACTGCAATTTTTCGCATGGTTACCTACTTAAAAGGGACCCTGCTCCTGTATGTCCACTGTGTGAGAACCTTTTTGTCGGTTTGCCATGTGCTGATAGAGTGTTGCTCTCTAGCGCACCTTCGGGACTCTCTGCAGCTGCCTGCCAGACTTGCAGAGGTGCTAGCTGACGACAAAACAGCGGTTGATAGAGTTTTTAATTTTTTAGCGGTGTGCAATGTCAATTTGAGGATTTAAAATTGTAATTATCTGTTTCTGCTTTTGGACATATTTATCACCTTTTTTCATATCTGGCTATTGCCACTGTTTTTTACCTTTGTATATTTTGCTTGTTGCTAGTATTTTTATTTTTTGAGTGAAATTTATATCTGGCTATTGCCATGAATCTCTTAAGGGCACTGATGCCCTAGAAGTTGAGCGCCCTTAAACCAAACCAAACCAAACCATGCGAATAGTGTGGAGTTGTCTTTGTAATGGAGGGAAACTGTAATGGATGTTTTTGTTCTGTGCCACTATGAGGACATTGTCAAGGTACTGGTACATAATAGTATGGGGTTCCATGGGGAAGTCAGATATTTAGGCGGCGAATAGCAATGGTGACAGTACGTTGCCTTTTGGTAGGTACTCCAGCTGCTATGGCTCTATATGAGGACACCTTCCCTTCTACCCATACCTGAAAAATGGGGTCCTAGAGGAAATGCCAGTCAGGACTAGGTAAGGGAGTGGGATCTCTACTGCCCTCAGCTCATGCAATAGGCCTTTTGCCATGTGGTTGCAAAGGCCTTTACCTCATCCAGGAGCAATACAAAGGTTTTGAAGGTTTCCTGGAAAACCAGGCAGCCTTGTCGGCCAGCCGCAATAGGTATAAGACGGCAAAATTGATGATCTGGAAGGAGTCTCCCTTCCTCAAAGAGAGCAGCAAGCTAGGATAGGAATAACTATTTAAAGACTTTTGAGATGGTCGAGATAAAGTTGATGGTAGCTAGATGTGAAGATCGGATCCTTGCTGGACTGTAAAATGCAGGCCATCAAGTTGGAAAGTGAAGTTCTGTAATGTTCAGTCCCTTACCATTTGAAATACTTTTTGTTAAATCTAAAATCTTTGCAGTATTACTAATCAATAATCAGATACAAATGATACATTCCATCCTAAGATTCATCCTTGGTATATTTATCAGAAAAATGACTTGATTCTAGTAGTTCCTTGTTAGAAAGAAGATAATTATAAAATTCTGTGTAAGATAGAGGAGAGAGAGGTTTTCACAACAATAATAGCTTTCATTGTTTCAAAACAAGTACACCTTTTTTATCATGCCAGTACATGTTAATCAAACTGAAAACTCTTTCTACGGAGCATTTGTATTTGATAGACAAAATGCAAAATTAACAATTTTCTCTACATTTTCCAAAGAAACTTTCATGTTACATTTCTAAAATATTGTAATCCATCTTTCTTCACAGAATTTATTTGGGTAACTGGTAATTAAAGCAAAAAGTACTAAATTTAAATTAATTCTCTGAACATTAGAAATGCAGCACTCACTCACTCACTCACTCACTCACTCACTCACTCACTCACTCACTCACTCACTCACTCACTCACTCACTCACTCACTCACTCACTCACTCACTCACTCACTCACTCACTCACTCACTCACTCACTCACTCACTCACTCACTCACTCACTCACTCACTCACTCACTCACTCACTCACTCACTCACTCACTCACTCACTCACTCACTCACTCACTCACTCACTCACTCACTCACTCACTCACTCACTCACTCACTCACTCACTCACTCACTCACTCACTCACTCACTCACTCACTCACTCACTCACTCACTCACTCACTCACTCACTCACTCACTCACTCACTCACTCACTCACTCACTCACTCACTCACTCACTCACTCACTCACTCACTCACTCACTCACTCACTCACTCACTCACTCACTCACTCACTCACTCACTCACTCACTCACTCACTCACTCACTCACTCACTCACTCACTCACTCACTCACTCACTCACTCACTCACTCACTCACTCACTCACTCACTCACTCACTCACTCACTCACTCACTCACTCACTCACTCACTCACCCACCCACCCACCCACCCACCCAGCCTCTTTAATAAACAGGTGTATACATAAGTTCCATTTCCCCATATTAAGTTTATTGTTTATTTATGTACTATGCCATATATGATACCAGTGACATTGACAAGAAGAAACAGTACCTACTATTTATGTAACCCTACTTTTCTGAGCGATCTAAATTTTATGTGGCACTTTGTTGGTTTATATATAGAGGTAACATTAATTATTCTCCAACCTTTTCTGATTGACATCATGTGTCTACTAATCTGTAAGTAAAGATGATAGCTTTGTTGTTTGGATATTAATGGATTAAGTTATTTATTTAAATATGTACTGTAAAGCTTGTTATTCGGTTTGAGGAATTATGCTTGAATCATAAATCATAATGTTTCTGTTTTCTACTTTAGATAAATAAGATAAAAATTTCAAATAAAATTGTGGTTTAGTAATTTGGCAATGTATTCAAAACCAATGAGCACAAGATATCCAAGCAAGAAAAAAAGTTAGTAGCTATCTATATGTTTGTAATCTTTCTACTGTAACATGTACTTTCTATTTTCAACAATGTTTAAAATGGAATGTTGACAAATAAAGCAAAATAATTAGAATCTTTGAATAAACACGCCAACTTCTTACTGTTTAAGCATAGTTTTTTTTTTCATAATACAGTGAGAAACTGTTTGGACATATGTATGTACAATATATGAAGCCCCCCCCACACACACACACATGCACATGCACACCACAATGCACAATTGCAACATAAATGTTTGAACATCTCAGTATGAGTTCATGTAGTTCAATTCTGGTACAAGAAAGCAATAATTTTTGAAAATGTTTGTCTTGATTATCATGAATTACATAGAGGAATAGGCATTTGTAAGAATAGTTTTATTGATCCTGTAAATCATCTGTTACACTAGCAGTGCCAATGATATAGGACACGTCAAAACATTGAGTACCTATACAGTTCTCTTACAATTAAAGTTACAAAATGTAATTAATAAAACTAGTAAAACTAGTAAGAGCTACAGAATTAACTTATAAATCAGTAACATTACAATAAATACCAAAATACATATATAGTTCTAAGTAACCAAAATATAGAATGTATCATTTTTCAATAATTGCTTTAACATCCAAGTATTTTCCTAATGTACCTGGTTATAAAAGTTATAGTTTGCATGTACAAGAGCAAAGAAAGTCAAGTTCTAATTCATAATCCTTTTGTTTGTTCCTTAAGATATGCAGATCATAAGCAATATCAAAGCCAGCATATAGTGACCCTTTTTTCAAACATTTGATTGTCTCGTGCTTGCTCCTGTGTTGTTAATGAATAATGGGCGTTGAAACTACCTGTCATTATAAAAACTAAAAGACAGCTTTTTAATGAAGCATTTTTAGTCTAGTTATGAATATAAATTATAGTATGTACAGAAAGTACCTAATGTCATTGTAACACATTAGATTTTCATTAATGAGAAAATCTTTCTCCATATAATTAATATATTTTTTTCCTTAAGTTGTTTGCAAATTTATGGACTCATTCATTAAAGCATTGGATTCATTTATATACTTAGTATCACTACTCATTGTTTCTATGCAGTCTAATAAACTATCAGAGTAAGAAAGATATGAATTAATAATTTATCTACATGAGTAATCATAAGCTTTCACGGTTGGAATTAGAATAATGAATAGTGGATTCCTTTGGGCTGATAAGCTATGGTCTGCTGACAGTTTGATGTCCAAATGTTTCATCCACACCTGCGGTGAACATCATTAGTGGTATGGTCTCAACCTTCTTGGTGAAGGTTTAGTCACAACTGATTCATTGGCCATGACTGTTGGAAGTGCAGCGGTATTTAAAATTGAGTGTGGTGGGTAGGCCTTGACATCTCCAATGTTCTCAAAATGCCAGTAGACTATGGCTTATCAGTCCGAAAGAATCCACTATTCATTAATGTGTCTATATTCAAATAGTGATGGTATAACACTATTTTTTGATAGTTGACACTGATAATTACCTTTAAGCATCAAAACTTGAAACTCACTTCATAAAAACCTGTAATGAAGATAGGCTGTTCACTGAAAAATGTTCTTATTAGAAGAAGGGGAAGGAGAATGAGAAGGTGAAGACAATATTTTATCTGCAGAAAGTAAAATCTTGACCTGCTTGCTACAACTTAACATTTATATCGCACATCATGTTTAAACTATTTTATTCTCCAGCTATCCTAAATACAAATCCATTACTTAATGACCATTTCATTTGAATAAGGATGAAGAATGCAACAAACTTATGTGCTAGAATATAGGATGTTTCATTTAAAAATATGCAACTGTACTTTGATAAATACAGCGGTCTGAGTGGCTCAGTTGGTTAAACATTGGCCTGCTGATCTCAAAGGTTCAAATCTGGCCCAGACTGATGGTTTTTTAAGTGTGCTTAAAAATGACAGTCTCATGTCAATAAATTTACTGGCATGCAAAAGGACCCTTGTGGGACAAAATTCTGGCACACTGGTGGTGTTGATATGATCCTGGCAATTGACAAGGTCATTAACAAACAAAATGTTTTATTTATTTTGATAAATACCAGAGCATAAATAGTAAACAATTCTTAAAAATGCTACTTCAGACAAGTTATGAGATTATCCCATAGGAAATGGAATGCACTGGATTTTTCCTATGCTGCAAAATATTTAACATTACAAATCATCATCATCATTATATCTTAATGGTGCATGAATCTCAATAAAATTCAGTAGATACAGAGTATCTTAGAATACCATTGGAAAAATTATGGGGCACATTTAGCATGTTTTTCAAATTATCAGTAATAATAGTACTCACAACTTAGTATGTATGAATATTCCAATTCTCAATTAACTTCTTTGTGTAAATATTACTTTCAACCAATTAACAGAGTTTATTTATAGTTTCAAAGATTGGTGAGATTTTTCTAACTGGAAGAAATTATGTAATATTTTGAAGAAAATAACTGATACGATTATATTTGAAATAGGTAATATTATTACATTGAACTATTAGAGGAATATTATCATACAGAGAGACCCAAAAACATTGGAACCGCTGTGCAGTATTTTTCCATTGTGCAAATGGAAACACGATAACAGCAGCTGAGGAATACAAGGTCACATGGATGACTTGTTTTTCTCTGCTCTGAAAGTGCAGTATAGAGCTAACACTGGTATTGCGTGGTGAGTTATTACCAGTATGATATATTATTTTGTCTTGTACTTAGTCACAAAGTGTATTATGGCTCATCTACTGCACAGCGTGTATTTATTTATGATTTGTGTGTGTTAACTCAGTCAGCTCGCCAAGTGAAAGTGCGATTTGCAGAAAGATTTTCAGGTATAAAAGTTCCAGGCCGTACAACAATCCATAAACTTTATAACAAATTTCCGGCCACAGGAAGTGTTGAGGCTCCGAAATCTAAAAGACGGCATATGGTTCTTACCGAAGAAACATTAGATGACATCGGTCATTGTCATTCCCTCCAAAAATCACTTATGCGTCTTTCACAATAGGCAGGCATTTCTTATAGCTCTTTGTAAAGAGCTACTAAATTGCTGAAGTTAAAACCATATAAAATAACTGTGGCACACCCTTCTCAACCAGGTGACCCTGTAATTAGCCATACATTTTGTGAGTGGGCTCACGAGTGTACGCAATGGCGAAATTGACCCACAACTTAACCAGGGCAACTTAAAACATACAGTGTACAAGAAAAGCCCACACACCCTGGAAGAATTAAAACAAAATATCCGCCAGCAAATTGCCAGTATTTCTCAACGTGAACTACGGCGAGTGATAGTTTTTTAAAGAGGTCCCAAAAAAGTTTGGACAACGACGGTGGCCAATGTCAGTATATCCTTTCATAAAGTTGGTAAGTAAGCCTTGAAAAGTAGTTTTCAGAATGTTGTATGGTTTCATCCGCGCCTTTCTATGATAGCGGCAGACGGCGACAAACGCCGAAGTCGCGTATAGGCAAAACATAGCGCAGCCGGTTCGGAGTCCATTATTACTATTGTTAGACTAATCAGTTATCCTTTACTTAAATTCAGTTTTGTAAAATTTCCCAGATTTGCTGAATGAATTAATATTAGACAAGAATGGCTAATATTAAAAGGTAGAGTTCAAATCGTGGTTTCAGAAATACCCAATTTGAAGTATGACATTGTCATTTCCATGAGTGTCGGCAGACTTTTTTCCAGGGGGGGGGGCACATGTTGGAAATTTGCAGTCATATAATATTAAATCATTATTTTACTGTCAAAATTTATAATATTTGTTGCAGATAACCGTATTAATTTGTGCTAAATAAAAATTGTTCTTTACATCAAAATTAAAATAATAGTTTAATAGTCAGTAACTGGCTGCACATTAAGTTCACCAACTTCCAAGGGGGGGGCAGTGGCCCCCCCCCCCCTGCCGCCGTTTCGCGACGCCCATGGTCATTTCATATTTCAGGTATCTTTTAGTGAAGGGCATATTTTTTATTTAAATCACGTGCATAATACAATTATACGGTTGTCTGTGGTACTAATTTCTTCTGATTGGATGATTATAGATAGTAACGCACAATCATTGGCGGTTCGTACTATGGAGCTTTGTCATTGGTGAAACGCCTTTATATCAGCTATCAGCTGTTCACTGCACTGACGTGCAGTTTTGTAAATATATCGACGGCCAGAGAATGTTATTGATTTCTGGCAAACGAATGATTATTTTAGATTAAAACCGAAGTTTAGAAACTAAGTGATGTAGGTTAGAACTTCCGCAAATAGTGAAGTTAGATAGTTATGTTATGGTTCATAAAACGTAGTCAATTGAAATTGTAACCGGTTATGTTATTGTAATGAAACGAAGGTTCTAGGAGTAAAGATTTTCACGAAATCGAAGGTAAGTCAGAGGAACTATATATCTGCAGCAGTTGGGTGTTAAATGCCGTATGTATATATTACTGTATGAACGAAGCCATTGAGCCCATAATTAAATGCATGACATTACTGATGGTTAGCGCTAGGACCTTAACGAAATTTGAGTAGCTGTCTGTTACTTAGGTTATGTTCTTATAGCCGTATCTAAAATTAGAATGTAAGGTTAGATTTTAAGGAAAGAACTGTCGGACAACTACATGTACAGGGTTTCGGAGAAGCTTTCAGTCATGTCTATTCTAGGGGGAGTGGCCTCAGCGAACTTAATCTTTGACGTGTTTCTACCCGTGCAGATAATTTGATAAGAAACCAGCGTTGAACAATAAAGCGACTTGTAAATGCGTATTAACACGAGTTAAATGACCTTTGGCACAGCTACCTTGTTATTTTAAATTTGACATCTTCATTTACATAATTTCCAAGCCATAAATAACGTACGAGATTTTTCCTACACTACCAGCTATATTTAGCGCCTGTCATTTCTTCTTGTATTTAATTGCTTACCCTTGTCATTCTCTGCAGCTTCTGTTCAAAGAGATTTTTGTTCTAGAGGATTATGTTACGACATAAAGTGATGTAGTAAAAATACAAAGCATTTGTACTTTAGTATTGCTTACTCTGGGATCTTATGAAACAAAATACAAACATGTTCGCTTTACTTCAGAAGGGTGCTGTTGAACTTAAAACCAAAATCAGATCTGGCAATATTTTTAATATTAAAATAGGAGCAAAAGGTGATCCTGTTATTCATAGCTCAAATATACAATACTGATACGTATTACATGTGCAGAAGCTGTTTTCCCCCATCCTTCTGTCACATTTCAATTGCTGCCTACATTTATGTATGAGAGATCATTTGCATGACCTAAAATAGATTTTTCTTTTTGTGTATTTTTTTCAAAGAACACAAAATTCTGGAAATTTTAGAATACATATATTTTTATATGCTCTTGGCATAGGTAACTTTATCTTGAGTTATGGAAAATAGTGCTAAGAACAATGTAAGTTAAGAAGGCTTTGTGCTTTGCCGAAGTAACAACTTGGAATCGTTGCTCATACTCTGGTGTTACCACTTGTGCATTTCACTGTATTGTGTTACAGGTTGTGTGTTAGTTCTTGATGAATGAAAATTTTAAATGAGAGGTTAGATGCAGGTCACTTACTCAGCTTTACGGGAACACTGGGTGTTACCTTGCTCTCATGGTTCTGCAATCAAAAAGTACGGTGACTGCAAAATAAATTATAACACTTCCAGTGATATCAGCCACGTATATTTCAATATCTGAAACTGTTTATACTTAATTTTCTTGTATTTCTTCTATACCAAATATTACTCCTTTGTCTTCTTTGTCTGAATTGCTGTCATTCTCATTATCTCTCGTTAAAACACTGGCAATGACATGAACCCGTGCCATACAAATTTTGCAGTCAACTGTACCCTGCATTTTCTTCCAAACATAACACAGGACAGCAGAGCTGTTTTATCATAAACTATTTGCTGGCCTATTTATTAAGGGTAGGCTAACTCAGTGGATCTCCAGTGAAGGTTATTCATGAAGAAGTAATGTACGATCTATACCTTTGTTGCTGCTCTCTTGCATTATCATACCAGTTTACTTTTGTGATTAACCAACTCAAACAGTAACTTAGATTCTAAATGCCTGAAGCCCATCCATCATCAACACTGCAAACTCCTATAAATAATAAAAGAATGAGCCATGTGTTTAGCCTTTGGCTGATCTGGGAGAAACATCTGCAGAAATTACTACTCATGGCTTTTTAAGATATAATTTAAAGTGTTACTGTGTAAAAGACATCAAAAGTTCTGTTGTGTTCGATAACAATGTCAGCTGGAAACTCAAGATAAAGTGTGCGAGTATTACAGGATTATTGGTTGAGTGCCCAAGTAAATGCTGTCTGTACAGATATCTCACACTTTCTGATGAGATTTTCTTGTCACATGTATTGTTTGTATATAGGAAAAATTGGCAATTTGTACAGCATGATCTGAAAACCCATTTATAACTGTGGAATTTATAATGAATCTAGCCTGTCTGCATTGATGAAGATATAGCCTATTCCTGTGCATAAACCCATTCATGAAGTGATACAGTAGTAATCTTTATGCCTAGAAGTGGGCATCTCTGTGAGATGGATGTTAATTATTCTCAAAAATATTTTATTAATAGGGAAAAGAAAGTAGCTATTAACTGGCCTCATTGTGCATAAACTAACAGAAAGCAAGTGCCAATGGAAATAATTGGTGAAGTGAGAGGAAAAACCCTGAATAGGTTAGGAATGTGGGATGTATGGAGACTAGAGAAAGAAACGAGAGGGAGTTTTGTATGTAGATAAGGGTGTAGAAAGACAAGAAGTGTGGGAATAATAGCAAGGAAAAGAAACTTTAGAGCTAGATATATAGCATAATAAAAAAGGAATGGGGCAAAGAAAGATATATGGACATCTGTAACAAAAAGAGAGAGAAGGATTTACTTGAGTGAGAAGAGGGTCTGTATTAAAAAATCTGATCTGTTGCACTCATATGACTTCTCTACTCTTGTACTAACATTCTTACAAACTCTTATTCCTGTATCTTCTTCGTGTTAGTTGAAATAAACATTTGTTCAGATTATCTTATTGCTTATTTCCTTTCAGGTGCAAGGGGAATATAGGAATTCTTTTAAAGCTTTGAGATCCCATTCTCTTTGCACACTTAAAATGAGCAACAATGTTCTATTTCATGAAAGTTTTAAGTTATCTGAAACTGACACAAATAACAAGGAATATCTCTGAAATGGTTCACTCTACAAAAAAAAATTTAGACATAAATTGGTGTTAGCAAGATCCACATTTTTTTGTATAGTAAGATTTTGTCTATCTCTTATGGTTTGAGTTTTTCAAAAGTCATCCAGAGTAAACAGGACTACATAGTCTATAGCCAGAAAATTCAAAATAGACATTTCATTTGTCATACAAATATCTTAAACATATGGCATTTTAATCAAAATCGATAGAACCATTTTCAAGAAAATCAAAATTTTCCATGTAAAGGGCAGTTTAGGGTGGGGCTATTTTCTTCAAAATGTACTTACCAGTAGAGCAAGTAAAAAAGGACTAAGAAGAGGTTAAGTACTAAAATCTATATGTATTATGTGTGAAACAAGGGAGAGCTGAGAACATTGTCTAGCTCTAGTGTGAGGAAGTAAGAGAATGCAGGGAAGAGATGGGAAAGGAAATAACACAATATGAATGGGAAAATCACAATAATGATAATGTTAATGCATAGAGGGGACATATGAGTAAAAAGCATGGAGAAATTGTTATGGAAGCTCAAGGAGAGGTGGACAAGGCAGGCAAAGAATAAAAAGAAGAAAGGGAAGATAGAGGGGGAGGGAGAGCAATCAGAGTAAAGGGATACATCAGCTACTCAAGTTGTTAAAGGGCAGAGTCCCCAGAGCATCCAGGGTGAACTTCCACAGCTTCTCCCCTAGCCTTGCAACCTTGGCTTAAGCTGGTTGTGATATGCTGCAACCAGGCGGTAGCTATCGAACCGGTTTTCAAGAGCCTTACACATGTCTCGGAACGCCGCTGACTTCGTATTCGCCTTCATTACTTCTGCCGCCTGTCTCTGAAGGCTAGCTATTGGCTGTGCAGCTTCCTCTTCTGTTGACCATCGGTTGTGGGTGGCAACGGTGACGAATTGTTGACGGAAGACATCAAAGTTCCACGTGCCATCGTGCTTGGATGGCTTGACGCGTGCGGATGTTGCGTCACATCCTGGAGTGTCGACCTTTAAGTTTTTAGCCTGTCGCCGAGCATTTGTTCCACCCTGGCATTCAGTTCTTTGGTACTGCCCTTAACTCTGTCTTACAGGGCGCTATCACATTGGCAAGCTCCTTTATTTTGACGCCGAGTTCTTCCATGTCTTCTTTTATCCCGGAGAGTTGCTCGTTAATGTTCGCCGGTAGCTTTATCTTCATCTCGGTGATTTCATCTGTAATGTCCTTCAACGCGACTGGGTGGCCCAGGAGGTAACGTCTGTGGTTCGCATTCGGGAGGTCGCGGATTCTATTCCCGCGGCTGACCTTGGGTTTTTTTCGGGTCACTCAGGTGAATGCTGGGAAGGATATTTACCTTACATCCCGAATCCCTTTCCATTTCATTGTCTTTCTATCTATCTTTCCAGCTTGTAAGAGTCAGCGGGTTGCCGGTAGGATGCGCTGCGGTGGAACTTTCGCTTTGGAAGTACAGTGTTCGACTGAGGGGAGGCGCTGTGGTTGGCTGGCCGCCCGCCAGGGAGGCTGATTGATCAGCCGGACCTGGTTGGTGGAGTGCTATCTGTGGCAGCCTGGAGCTCTATTGGGTGGAAGAATTGCCCATCATAGTAGTTCTGCCTGTGATGCGTCCTGGCCGCCTGTAGCACACTGTCATATCATCCTTCCTCCTGGGGTCTGATGTGCTGGAACCCTCTCTGTGACGGACAAGACAAGAACAGCCCTTCATTTCTATCTTCATTTTATTTTAAACATTCTTCATTTCTGTTTTCATTTTTTCCATTCTGGAATTTATTTCATTTCCCATTATATCCATCTTGTTAATTATTGTTTCATCTTCTGTTCCATCTTGTTTAATAATTGTTTCATTATCTCTTCCATAATAGTGAATCTTACTCCTGACATCTGTGTCACAAAATCTTGCACAACTCATTACCTTATTCTTTATTTCCTTTTCCTTGCAATCATAATAATGCTGGCCTCTAATAACAAATCGTAACACATATAACAGAATTTTAATCAACTCTTTACACAAAAAAGTGCCGCCCAAAATTAAACACAAAACTACTCCTTTTTACTAACAACCTGCTTGAAAACAACCATAGAATAACAAAACTAATGAATGCTTCCAGTTTACTGAGACTATGCTCTCCGAGTTATCCTGTAGTTTGGACCTCCCCATTACATGGCGTTAATCATTGCAATACTAAGTAACAAGAAGCTATACATACAATTACACCCTCCTTGTATCGAGGACTAACCAGTCAATGCCTGAGATCATATGCCTGTCGAGCAGAGAGGCTCTGATCAGAGAGAATAACTATGACGGGGGATCAGCCCAAACCCTGGTATGAGAGTGCACTTTAACCTTTTACTGTTTTATCTAAGTTTCTAGCTTTTACCTGTTTTTAACTTTTATCTGTTTTACCTTTCAATTTTTTTTTAACTTTTTTAGTATCTGTCCCGGTATAGGAAACAAGTTGCCAGAACAGAGTATTTCAGATTTGTATTCTATTTTATATTATATAATTTTATGTTTACTGTCTCTGTCTTTTCAGTAGGTATATATTGTTTCATTAATATTGCAAAGTTAAGCCAATTCTGGCAGATAGTCATAATTAGTATAAGTAAATAGACAAATAGGCATTATATGTGCACATAGCAGAATAGCTATGAAAATGAAGCAAAATGGGAGCAGAAATCATGCAACCATTACACACCAATTTTTTTGTCTATATGTTTCAGGTCTGATTTGTAAATTGAAGATAAGTGCTTAAAATATGATTGTAATGGCAAATACTACAGAAGACATGTTGGAAGCAGCAGCTTTAAACCAAAGTATTCATGTCAACCTAGAGGACTTAAAGATGGATAGCAACTTTGCTTTCCTTTTATGTTCCTTGGTCTCTGCAATGGCATGGGTCATTTACATCACTTATTACAACTCAAGGGTGATTGGTTACTTCATAACACGATTGCTTAATCGCTTGTTTATTCGTGAAGGTTACATGCACGTTGGTAAGTAATACTTCAGTGCACTATTAATGTTTGTAATTGAGCTAGAATTGAAGAAATGCAAAAAGCATACACCAAGGCTGCTTTACACTGAACCAGGCTGGTCTTAATGGAATGTGATCATATAGTTTAAATTGTATGCGTTCAATAGGATTGAAGAAACAGTCGCATACAACTTGTTTCTAAAGGTTGCTTACCTGTCATTGTCAAGTTCACTTGTACAATTTCAAATGCCATCATCTGTTGAGTTAATTAGCTAAGTTGATGAAAATTCATAAATGCCTTTATGGCACATTACTGATCTCACTTACAAAGATAATGGAAAGAATGCACATAATGGGAATGAGACATTTAATCTTAACCTTTAGGCAAGCTAAGAAATACTCTAAATTTGTTTGAAAGAAAATAAACAAAGGTGTTATGCTGTTTAAATACACACATAAAATAGGATGCTGAAGAATTTATGACATGTATTAAAATTAATTGTGAAAATTCAGTGAGAAAAGCTTGCATACCCCCTTGCATGGTACATCGTCCTAGACACCTCCAGCAATAATTTTTTTTGTCTGATCAGCTTCCTTTCAAACTGCGTTCCTTGTCATGTGTATTCACCTGGCAAATCAACAGAGTGAAGTGAACCTTTATACTTGTTTAGCTGCTTTTGATGACCAGATGTTGACTAGATGGTGGCTCATATTACCTCTGTCCTTATTCCTGCTGCTGAGTATGTTCTACCTTGATCTTCCGTCCAACTTAGATGTTTATGGTGTCTAGGTGGACTGGCGAATGCAGGCAGCGGTCTGTGCACAAAGTGCTAAGCTTCGGAGGGGTTTCAGCACCACCCCACGCTTGGCAGTCTGATCACTTTCAAGCAATTACGTGCCAGAGCTTGCTGCATCATACAAGCCAATAAGAAGATGTCGTAGCTCTGGTTTGTGGAATACTGTAATCCATAGATGGGGAAAACTGACACAATGTGTCATTTTCCCAATGTGTACTTTTAACCCTGTCCACTCAGCCACACACGGTTAGCTACCACACCATGCCCCCTGCTGTTATCTTTCTACCTCAGAGCAGTAGTCAGTCCCTCATATTGTGTCAGTGGTGGAATCATTTCGCATAACAAGGTAAAAAAATTGCTTCAAAGCCAAATAGGAACATTAGTATGTTTGTGTTCCTAGGTAAAAAAAGCATTATTTTTGCTATACCAAAAGAAAATGTACTTAATGTAATCACAATCACATAATCACAAAACCATTACATTGTTTCTGTTTGGTTCGTCACTGCATGCCTTGAAGCTTACCTTGTTTGCAAAGACCTGTGTATACGTAAACAAATAGAACTAGAAAAGACAGGTGACCAACATTTGTGATGGATAAGTGAAGAGGGTAAATACTGGATTGCATTTCTGCTACCTCTCATCCCCATGCCTGGTTTAATCATTTATTTCACACCATCATCTGTCGTTTGGGACAAGCTTCATCATGTGACCAGCAAAGTTTCACAGTTTACGGTACCTGGTCTTAGAATTAATAATGAAACCATCGTATGCCCTAGAGATGTTGCTGATGCTCTGTACAATGCTTTTGCTGTTGTTTCTGGCTCATCACATTACTACCCAGAATTTTTGCCCATTAGGAACCAAATTGGTTTGCATGAACTTTTCTTTAAGTCTTCTAACCGCCAGTATTATAACACCTTTTCCACCATGCCAGAGATGAAGTGAGCCGTGGCCTCCTCTAGGCCGTCCACTGGTGGGCCGAATGATGCTGATGTCTTAATACTGCAGTATCTTTCTTTGCCTGGGAAACTCTTTCCCTCAGAGGTGTATAACCGTATCTGGTGCACCATTATTTTTCCATCCACTTGCTACAAGGCACCATCCTTCCAACTGGGAAGGATTGCCATGTACCTTCCAATTAATTATTGTCTAATCTCTCTCACCAATTGCCTCTGCAAGGCGAAGGAGCACATGAGCAACGGGCAATTTACATGGTAGCTTGATTTTGTAAACTGCTGTTCAACTTTCAGTGCAGTTTTTGGTGCTTCTGTTCAAGGTACTTATTGGGGACACACAAGCGTAATATCTGTGCATGGTTGAGATCTAAACACACATGGCTAAACATTCGTGTTTTATCGTCCTTTCAGTTTGCGAATATGGAAGCTGATGAAGTTACTGCTGCAGTGGGTCTTGTCTATCTCGTATTAAAGAGAAGGAAAACAGGAAGAAAGTGGCTGGTACACCCAATTAACAGTGAAAGGCATTTGCATGACAATTTTTACACACAGTATCCTGGACTCTATGAAGATAGTGACAAATTTTTAAATTATTTTTGAATGTCAGCTTCTTCATTTGATGAACTTCTTTCAAATATAAAGGAATGCTTGTCTTTGTATACAAGTGGTATCCCATAACACAGGATGAATTTCAACCTTAATTATTAATTGCTCTGTATCCATATTTGCAATTGCAGAGGCACTTGAAGATGCAGAATGCAAGCTAAATGCTCTGAATGTGAAGTGTTCCACTTCTCTTATGTTAGTGAGTTCAGTGCACATGTAATTTCCAGATTATGCACTTTCTAAGACACACATTTATGCCTGCTTTGCTTTCATGACATTGATTACGCACTGATTATGTGCTGTTCCATTACATGTGAAGCTAAGCTGTGCGCTTATTATGTGCCTAAAACACACAAAATAAATGCTTGTGTGTCCCAAGGTTCCACCGCTGCCACTACTCTGCTGTCGTAGTGGTATTCCTTTCTAATGTTAGGCAGTATACTCTTACTCAACAAGATCATTAAGTGATAACTGCTGATTTTATATTGACAGAACATAGTATGATGTCTACAGGAAAACTCCATTAAATTCATGGTTGAATTAGAGCATAATGGGTCTCTTCCATATTCAGGTCTGAAAATCACCAGGATACAGTACACAATCAATTTTGACATTCATCAAAAACTTGTGCACACAAACAATTACGGTGGCGCCATGGCTGAGCGGTTAGCGTGCTCGCCTACCACCTAGGTGGCCCGGGTTCGATCCCAGGGACCCGCATGTGGTATTCATGGTGGACGAAGCGGCGTCTGGGCGTGTTTTCTCCGGGTTCTCCAGTTTCCCCCGCCATCTCATTCCACCAGTGCTCCATCTTCATTCCATGTATCATCAGTGTCACCGCCTGTGGTGCCGTAGTAGTAAAAGCAGGCGTTAAACACTACACGCACACAAACAATTACGTCAATAGCTTCAACCCAAAGCCCCACTAACATTGCCATTTTCTACAGTGGATACAGACTGGTGAACTTCTCACAAAGAAGAATGCTTTCGGCAGCACAATAGAATAATGTCAAATCCAATATAGTGATGAACAAGATTGTAAAATGTCAGAATCAAAAGCATACCAGAGAAAACTATGCACTTTGTATGTAAGAACCATTTCTTTATCAGCAATTTGTAAAAGTCATAGACCATCCCTAGACTAAACTACAGGTTCAACAAAGTTTTAAGAAATACAACATAGGTTTTGGCTCCAGAGAACAACTATACAGTCCAGAAATTGCTTAATTCTCCCTTAAAAAATCTGATGTGCTGCACTCACATGACTTTCTCTACTTTTGTAGTAACCATTCTTACAAACTCTTATTACTGTATCTTCTTTGTCTTAGTTGAGATAAACATTTGTACGAACTGTCTTATTATTCCCTTGTAGGTGCAAGGAGAATATTAGAATACAGTAGGCTCTGAGCGATAGTCAAATATTTTAAAGCTTTGAGATCCCATTCTCTTTGCATGCTTAACATATAAAAAATTAACAACAATGTTCCATTTCACGAAAGTTTTGTTTTCCGAAACTGGCACAAATAACAAGGAATATCTCCGAAATGGTCCACTCTACAAAAAAATTTATTCAGACAAATTGTGTGTTTTAGTGAGATCTACATTTTTTGTATAGTAAGATTATGTCTATCTCTTATGGTTTACTAGTTATTCATAAGTCATCCAGAGTAAACAGGAGTACATAGGCTCTACCCAGAAAATTTAATATATACATTTCATTTGTCATCAAAATATCTAAAAAATGTGGCATTTTAATCAAAATCGTTAGAGCCATTTTTAAGAAAATCAAAATTTTTGAAAACTTTTCCATGTAAAGGGTAGTTTAGGGTGGGGCTATTTTCTTCAAAATCTTCGTGTCGCATCCTCGAAAGACATCAAACTTAAATACCAACTTTGGTTTCTAGGTGACTTTTCGTTTTTGAGTTATGCTGTCCACAGACTGACAGACACACCCACACACAGAGACCTTTTTCTAAAAATGCTTTTTTTTTTTTTTTTGATTCAGGGGGTCTCAAAACATATTTCTGGTGAAATCTCGAAATTGAATTTTTGGGTGGTACTTCCTCTGCTTAGGTAGTAGAGAAAGTAAACATGGATTGCTGTCAGAACAAAAATCGGACATTTATTTAATAAACTGTGAAAATTATAATCTGGTATATGTAGGAAAAACAAAAGGAAATATTGAAACCAGAGGGAAAGAATACATTAGTTGCAGTGGCTTGCTGGGGTAACTGATTTATTCACAAGTTCAAAATTAAAATAGTTTTTTCATATCTCAATCAAATATGCACATCGAACTTGAACGTTACAGTACTTAAGGTTCAAACTCCCGCCCTGCCACTAGCCAGCTGTTGCTCTTGGCGACTTGTCTTGTTCTAAAGGAATAGTCCCTCTCTATACCAGCTAGCCTACGAGAGCTGTATTGAAGCATGCGTATTCTGTATAGAGTCCTTCTAGTGTAGCCATGGTGTCAGCCGACAGCAGAGGCAAGTGTGAATTTGATTGGTTAGTTCAGTTTAATTGCAGCTAGCTAGGCTTTGACGTCATAGAGCAGAGCCTAGTCAATCAGTTACATATCGATATGGAAAGCTTGAATGAAAGATAGCGATACATGCAAGTGTAGTAACCCTACAATAATGGTGTCGTTTTATAGGATATAGTATAATAATGTCAAACAATATGAAAAGCACACATACTTAAAACTATTAGCTAACATTAAAAAATATTGTTAAGAAATGACTTAAATGCTTTTTTGTTTACGAAGGTGACCTCCATCAACAAAATGGAAATAAACAGGGGAAAATATAATAAGTTGGTCATCATGCAGATCAGATCAGACCTGACTATATAGTGTTGTCACAAGTTTGAAAGTTCGTTTGAGCCCTGTGGAAACTAAAAGTTGAAGAGTGCACTGTTTTATGTGTTTCTGTTAAAGTATCTAGTAAATGTGACAGATGAATTCATTGAAAATGAATGCGAGTGTGTTTCTGTTAAAGTATCTAGTAAATGTGACAGATGAATTCATTGAAAATGAATGCGAGTGACTGCGTAATAGACAATATTCAAAAGAGACCATTTTTATATGGGCTATAATGTGCTAAGCTTATGGTAAATATCAGAAAAGTATTTGGAATAACAAATACCTCTACTATTTATAACCTGACCATTTTAGAATAAGGATTTTTATTTTAAAGTTTAGGATGATTTTTCAGTGCCAGAGCCTATACCGCTGGGGTATAGCATGCACGCCACTGATTATTTGAATTTCCAGTAAACAATTAGAAAAATCATCCATAGTAAATCAGTTTTGAACTATAAAGTCAGATATCAATCCTGGAGGGACTATTGAGAAATTTCAGTAACTGAAACTCTAGGAAAACATCCACATCAAAAGAAAGGACCCAAATGACCCCATTATCCACAGGCTCTTAAACTTCATTCCACTCAAAAGGAAGGAATATGTTACGAACTTTGAAATTCAGCCATTGAACAACCTGAATAGTTTTGTCACAGGAGTACGAGATGACACCACTTGTACAACTACATTTGGACTCAGGCTCAGGATGGCAGCAATAGATTCTGAAACGTTCCGCTTTTAGATTACATGAGTGAAGTCAGTGTCACAAATCCAACTCAACAATCTTTCAAGTACTGTTTCACTTCACTGCTTCCAACTTCTGATCACAAAAATCAATCAATTTAAAGCCTACTGTAAAGCATATACAATACAGCTTGGCTTATGAGTATTGTTCTAATAATAAATATTGTTTAAAAGTATGTGTTGGACAGGTGATAGGGTTGGAAGAATCTGTTTTTTAGTGTGCAAATACAAGATTGTGATCAGGGAAAAGTTAGGTCCACACTTCTGCTGGTAGTCTTGCCCCAGAAAAAAAACAAGAGATAATAATTACACGTAAGTTTTCATGTTTAAATTCTGATATTTAGAATTAGATATCATTGGTGAATCAATCTAATCTGTAATTTTTTCCATGTTAAAATTGGATGTATTGGGGAGAAAGCCATGCATCAGGTATCTTTATTTTCAACGTACTTCAACTTAAACAATTTCCCAGTTCTATCAGTATAATTAGTATGACAGTGGCACCTTGTAAGTAGCTGAGTTATAAAACAGCAGTATTGAATTGGTGACTTGAATAATCATTTTGTGGTAACTGGTAGACTGTTACAGCAAACTTAAGTTCTGTTCAGGCTCCATAAAACTTAAACATTGCTTTAAATTTTTTCTCATTACATATTCAGTGACTCCATTCATGTCTTCAGGTAAATAACCATTTACATCTTGTATGTAACCTCTGTTTCAGGTTCTTTCACATGCAATGTGCTTTCTGGTAAAATAATGTTTCGTGATATTGTGTATATCACACATGATTACACAGTAAGAGTGCAAGATGGCTGGCTTATATTCCGATGGTGGAGAGCATATGTTCCTAAAGATGTTTCTGAAGGTTAGTATAATTTTTTAGTATTTTTTGTGGATGTATTTAAGAAAGAAAACAGCAGTTGACTACTTTTTTGTTACTTAGATTAGGATGTTGTTTTTAAACCGAGAGATTTTGTATAAATTCTTAGCTAACTGCGAGTAGGGGTCCTTTATTTATACTACAGTTTGTGTTTATGTTAGAATTCTAGATAGCAATGGTATATGCTTAGTTTAACTTAAGTTGTCATCTGTTATAAAATGTTGGTGATAATGGTCTCTTTGTTCCATCACAAATATTATGTATTATAAATTATTATTATTATTATTATTATTATTATTATTATTATTATTATTATTATTATTATTATTATTATTATTATTATTAGTATTAGTGTTGTTATTCTTATTGTTATTGTTGTTAGTTATATATCAAGACTTTTTGAGTTTGAAAATAAATAAAATGGGCAACAGGAAGTAGAGCAGCAGTCAATGTTTTAGTTCACAACAGCCCGACGAGCACGGCAAGATACACTATTCATCTGCTTATTGATTGAAAGTGGAGGTTGATATTGCACATTGGGAATTAGTTTGACTCTAACTGACCAATGAATTTTTTCTAGCTTGCAACTAAAGAATGGTGGTTTCATGCCATGGCTGCCTTGAATAACTACAGTGAAAAGGCTAATATGAAACACATAAATCTATGCCATGCCTGGTAATGGGAACAGGAAATTAAAACTTGATCAAGTCTTTCTTCCCATTGTCGGGGCTCGGGAAAGCTTTCCACTGGTTGTGAACTTCCATTTGAATATATGTACTTCAGCAGGGTTACCAATGTTTAAAAGTAAAATTATCGTACCGGCCACTCAAAATTATAGATTTTGATTCACAATTATCGTACATCATAAACCAAATGCTACAACAATAAATGTATCAGCATAACACTTCTGACAATGTAATAGTATTGATGTTTATGGCATCCACTTACAAGGTTCATGACCTCAATCAGTATTACAACTTCAGCACTTATGTTTCTTGCACTATTCATCTGAAAGTTCATCATCTTCCTCAACTGTTGCACCATTATACAAATTTGTTGGTGAGATAAACTTTAACATCTCGGTGGCTTGCAGATTTTCGAAACCCACCACATTCTTTTATAAGCTGAGATGACCGAATAAGTTCATTTACTGTATCTAGTGCCAATCTGTTTCTAATTTTGATTTTTATTAAACCTAGTTTAGAAAAAAAAACTCTTTCACAAGAAGTGTTTCTGTGGGGCAATGAAATCACTGATAATGCAACCTCCGCCAATTCTTTGAAATCAGTATTTCCACCAAGGTGACATGTGTTTAACAGCACTCCAGAAACTGCCAGGTTCAGACATGTTCTTTATTTCACATGAAATATTACGTATTTCGAGTTTTCTCCATTGATCATAAATTTTCTGAAGTGTCTTCTTCATTGAGATTACCAGATCTGGGCACACTGGCAACAAGAGGATAAAGGGTACAAGGATTAGTAGGGTATGAAATGGTTGCCTTAGAGGGGTGGAGACAGACATGAGGGCAAAAGTGGTGTTGCTATTTGTAATTAATTTCATTTCGCTGGTGTGACAAACCAGTGAAAATGATATTTCGCCGGTATCGAAATTATCGCACACCCCCATAATCATCATACAGGTTGACAACCATGAGTACAAACATTCAAATTATCGTATGCCCTCATAATTATCGTACAGATTGGCAACCCTGTACTTCATTCTGGTTATCGTTACTGTTGCCTAAGGTTGAGAACTAGTCTTAAGCTGAAGTTTGAAGCTGAAACCCAGAATTACAATGTTTTCAAGTGATTAGTCTATGCAACATGTCATCAAGTACTTGAGCGTGAATCTTTGGTCGCAGGGCACTATATACATGGTATTTCACTTTATTCCAAAAGCATATCATATCATCTGTAATGTACATCTGTAGCTAATTTATGCTGTAATTCCACAGATTAATAACCAATATACTATATGACTGTGTATAAATACTGCATTTTTCTTTCCTTTTTTTTCTTTTCTTTTTTCCTTTTTTCTCAGATATACTTCAAACCCAAATCATTTATGTACCATTCTGTATTCTTTTCCTTCCCACAAATTCAAATTCTGTGATGGCACTTTGTTTTGATCTGTAATTTCATATGCATGATGACAAGAACAACAAAATAATAAATTTGTTTGCATTATTTGATACATTTATGTTATCATTTGTACAACTATATGAAGGAGAAAATAACTTTTCCACTTGTGCTTATAAGTCAGCTGCAGGGTTTCTCATCTCACTGACCAATCAAATTCAGGAAGATAGATTTCCAAGTCATGATCTCCTTTCTTAGAATTTTTTCCTAAATGGATTTCAATTCAATTTATAGCTCAAAATCTAATGATTTTTACATCAACTATTTTAATTATATCTTCTCTTTTTACCTTATACTATTGTATACAAATTCTGTACACAACACTAATAACAAGAAATTCAGAAATCACGTGAACTATTTCAATATGATGATGATCCTCCTGTAGCTTAGTCAGTGCAGTAAAATCTCGATTTAACGGACTTCGGATTTAACAGACTAAATTTGGCGTCGGTTATAAAATAAATTTAAATGAAGTTTAGGAGATCTGCAATGATTAAATTATGGCGTTCCACTACTTGTCTGATCGAGAAGGCTAGTTCCGCCATCTTTAACTTTGTTGCAGCTTGGAAAGAGATAAAAACAGCATTAGCTTACAGGTGGATACTGCTATTAAAAGGAATTGAAGCCAAATATGATTTTAGTGGCTTTGAAACATCTGATTTTTGTAATACACTGATGAAGGTAGGGAATAATTTAAGTGAACACGACTTAAGAAGAGTGGCTGGACATCGATGAGGGTGACCCAGGTTACCAGATTCTGAGTCATGAAGAGACCGCTGAAAGTGTTCTATAAGAGAATGAAGATGAATACGACGATAGTGATGATGAATCTTTGAAGCGTGCAGCTAAATTATCTATAATAAGAGACCATATGGCTGATGTGATTTCTTACGTGGAAAGATTTTCAGACCCACAAGTGCTAGCCTATTATGAACATTTCAGACAGTTTCGCTCCTTAATGATAAAGAAGCAGTATTCAAGTGGGAAGCACCTAGGCGGCCCGGGTTCGATCCCAGGGACCCGCATGTGGTATTCGTGGTGGACGAAGCGGCGTCAGGGCGGGTTTTCTCCGGGTGCTCCGGTTTCCCCTGCCATCTCATTCCACCGGTGCTCCATCTTCATGTATCATCAGTGTCACCGCCTGCGGTGCCGTAGTAGTAAAAGCGGGCGTTAAACACTACAACAATCAAGTGGGAAGCAAATGCATATTGACCCTTTTTGAAACTGGAAACCCACAACTTCACAGGGAACGACTTCTAACCAAGAGTAAATCGTGTAAAGTAAATGGAATGTACCGATAAAGCAGTTTCAATTGTATTTACTTCATTTTCATTCATTTTGCGATTTAATGGACTTTCAATTTTCCGGACAACTGCTAAACCGAGAGTTTACTGTATGTCTCAATCATTACAAGTCACAGGCCGCTTACTGAATATACATACAGCAGATTTTATGGGCTATTTGGTCAATGAAGTATATTTGCAATTTAATAATTAAGTTTTAGAGAAACTTATATCGCATTATACAGTTTCATTTCATTTAATTTATTTATCTGTGGATTAAAATTAAATAAACTTGTGCCATTGTCAGTGTGTAGCCTGCTCTGTGAGTATCTTATCAAAACTGAATGTTTCTCAGTTCCTGCTATCTGGGTTTAGGCATCAAGCAGTGTTGCTAATGTCTGTATGCAGACTGTTATGCATCTTGGTCATCCAAATTTTACTATTTGCTAAAAAAGAGTGTAGTTTTGAAATAAAGCTAAAAATATATGCTAAAATAATGTTATAAATTTTTGTTTCTTTGTAGATCTCTCACATTCTGATACAAGGTTGTCAGTGATGTTAAATGGTTTCGAGCTGCATGTTTACAATCGATGTGAGATGTATGCCACTTTGGAGAAAGTTTTTGGCCTGGAACCCCAAATTTTCATGAAAGAGGATGATAAAGGTGGAGGGAGTTCCAGCAATGCAGAAAGTATGTCTACAATTTTATATCCATGTTAATATTTTGGTGTACAGAAATATTTCTGTGAGGCTATACAGCTTCCATGTTTTATTACAGAAATGTACATTTGATTATCAGATTTTGTGAATTTTACTCATTTAGATTTGCATATATTTTCAGTTTGTGCAATATTGTCAGCACACAGCCTAATATGGTATGATATTTCTGTAAGATAATGTCACCATGGTGTGAGGCTGGCTGCTGGCTGATAGGGTTGCGCTTGGCTACCTAGGCCTAGGTTCAGCTAATAGTCCTTCATATAACAACAGCTATTGTGTGCAGCTTCCCTGTTCCTGCATATTCACTTTGACAGTTTGAAGTAGGTTCCTTTTCTAGAACATCCTCTATGTATTTGGGGCCTGTATAAGGAGCCATTAGATGATGGAGTAGAGTTGAGAGTGAACAGCTTTAAAGTGAGCAGTTGAGTTGAGTGCAGTGGACAGTGCTGAGAGCAGTTCAATTGTGAGATGTGACTCAGCAGTTCAGTTATGATTTGACTTGATGAAGTAGTTGGGTATTGTTCTGAGTGCACGCAACAGAATGTCAAGTGTAATATTTGTACTATGCTAAGTGCTTAAGTGATAAATAGTGTGTTCAGTAGCAAATGGTCTTTTCATTCGTCGCATTGATGTCAGGAGTGAGATATAAAAACAGATATGGAGGAACTGTTGAACATTTATTGGCCAAGATGGAGATGAAAATGAAATTTGGAATGTAGAAAATGGAGACAAAAATGTAATATGGAAGTGAAATAACAATAGTGAATTCTGCAGTGGAGAAGATAAGAGATGAAAATGAATTCTGGAATGGAAAAGAGCACACAGAAATGACCAAGATGAAAATGAAGCTTTTGATCAAAGTTGATGAACAACTGGCCAGTGTGAAGAAACATGTGGATGGGCTTAGTGGGAAGGTGAAAGACCTCGGCTAATGTGTTAACACTGGAGAATGTTGAGGAATGGCTTAGCGTTCTGGCAGCACCAAGGAACTGGTGGAAGAAATGCTTAGTGAAGACTTACGGACTTGAAGGTCAAGGCACCAGGATGGACTGTGCTTCCATGTACATTAAGCCTCCTAAATACAATGGAACTTCTTTAGCTGACAACTCATAGCTACTGCTGCCCATTTCTGACAAGAGGAGGCTACACAATTGATAGTCAGCCTCCAGGAACAAGTGGTAGAAGTTCTGAATGCAATTCCGATGTCAGCAAGATTTGGAGATATCTGGGAGGTTCTCGAAAACAGATTCATGAACTATTGCTTGGCAGCCGCTTATCATATCCAACTAAAGTCAAGACTGCAACAGCCAAGGGAGTCTGCTGGAGTTTGTCCTGGCAATGGAACAGCTGTTGAACAGCACTCCAGTGAACAGAAAGCTGCTTACTCCTTGATGGGATGGGTGATGACAAGATATGACAATGCATGATGCTCTGTGATTACAAGACCATCCATGATGCACTGATGGCCACGTCAAGGATAGAGGCAACCAGGGTAACAACTGTGTCTACTTCAAAGACAAGGAATATCCAATATGATGGTGACAGAGGATCAGTCCAGGGACATCTATGGAGATCTTAAAGCGCTGTGTATTAGAGGCTGGACCTGCCAGGACATCTAGTGAAGGACTGTGTGAACCAAGTTGATGAGCATGCAGGAAATGAACAGGTACCACCATGGTGAGTGGCATGTCGGGGCTGTCATTGCCATCCACTTGAGAGGCATGTGCTTTGGATAGTCATGGAGTCTGGGTACAAGAAAAGCTGCGTGGTATACTAGTAGACACAGATGTAGCTGTAAGGGTCATGTGACTCAGATGAGACAAGGTAGTGATCTGGAGCCCCAATGAATATCCTGGGTTCTGCAGAGTAACACTGGTGGTGAATGGAGTTTGGTCTACATATGCCTACATAATGTTTTGACCTAATTTATGTAGACAAATTACAATGTGAATGTTTCCCATTATATACATTTTTTATTGTAGACTTTTGTCCATATATGAAGTAACCTGAAAGAAGCAGTTCCAGACTTTGCTGATCAACAATTTTTATATGCATCTCTATTTTTTGTTATTTTTGTAAGTTATTCATTAATGAATTCCATGTGATTCACACATTTTGAGAACAATTTATATACTGTATAATTCAGTTTCAATATAGTTCAGTTTGGCAGTGCCAAAATTAGTTTTTCATAATAACCCACTAAAAGTAGTACTTTTATCCTACTTATGATTTGTTTGGAATGATATTACTCAAAACTTTAAATAAGAATGCCTTTTCTCTCTTCAAGATAATGAAGCAAATGACAGAGAAACCAGAAGGCAACCACAAGCAACTGCACTTTCTCAGTCTCACAGCTGGAGAGATCTCATTCCTGTTATTAAAATAGATGTAGCATCCGTAAGTTAGTTTATATTTTTAAAAATCTGCATGGAAGAAAAATTAAATATTAACTTTTGTTTGTGTTAGTAGTTCATATAATTAATTGTTATGCATAATTTAAATTATATAAAAGAAAGAACAATAATATAAATGATTTATCATAGGAAAAGAAAGCATTAAAGTTTTCTAAGCCATTGAAAACTACTCAATGTTTGTTTTAACATGCAGTAGCAGCGTACTATTGCAGAAATGATATGCATTGTGTACATTCTAGGGCCGTGTTGTGTTTGGTAATCGTTTGGTGCCAACAACTCTTTCAATAAATGTTGAAGAAGCTCATTTTGTATACTCTACCAAGCCAGCTGCCTCTCGTTTGGACCATTTTATGCATTTCATGAAGTGCAAGGCAGAAAATTTTAAAGTGATTCTGGCTCCTAGTCCGAAATATACAGGCATGGTAGATGATCCTCCACGGTACATGGGTGAAGGGTTTGTCGTTCTCTCTGCCAACAACATCGAATTATATTACTACATGGATGAGGCGGGACTGGTACCAGAAGAGCCTGAAATGCTTCAATTGGCAAATGGGGATATAGTAGAATCTGCGCCACCTATTTGGGGCATGGACATTAAGGTAAGTTGCATAATTATATTGTAAGACTGTATCTCTTCTACTTACTAGTTTATGGGAAGCTTTCTACATAGAAACTACACCAATGTCATACTGCCCCCCGTCTTCTTTTGGGGCATCGCCAATCCTTTCATCCTCCAAATGTAGGCCTTCCTGCACCCACAGGTTTCCACGACTGCTGGCCTCTCCTAGTGCACCTTTGCAAACACCTTGCTCCTGATGGGTCCTAACATAACCTCCTCCAGGATAACCCTGCAGACCTCAGCATGTTCACTGGGCTTCGGAGCTTGCTGACCAATTTGCAGGAATCCTCCTGCCAACTTCAATCATTGTCTTGTGACTCATAAGGGCATCCATACCTAGGACCAACTCCTCAGTCACCCTTGTGACTCCTAAGGGTGTCCAAAACCCAGAACTACCTCATTCACCCTCACAATGTACACCCACATACTTGTAATGCTCTGCCCCAAGTTAATTCCAGCAAGACCTCCTCCTCTCCACGCAAGGTGTTGCCCAATGCTAGTGCTCTTGTAAGGCCAATCTGGTTTCCTTGGTGGTAAGCCCTCCACCAAGCTCTCGGATTCACCCGTGTCCACCAATATCTGCTATCATCTTCAGCGTACCCATCCATCTGCAATGATGATGTCCATTATCCTGCACAAAGTGCACAGTATCACTCTAGGGGTCAGCGATGGCAGCTCCAGCAGGCCCCTTTTCATGTGGCACTTATTTGTTTTTCGTTAAGTTGTTGGCCAGATTGGGTGGTCCCTCATTGGATATCCCGGCCAACCACACTTCCAACTTACACCTTAGGGAGTTCGTCGATGTCCTGGAAACTGTTCACTTGTCCCACAGAAACTGAATACTCCAGGTCTTCCACATGAGCACAATTGTTACCTTGACTGCCTCCATTGTCAGTTGCCTGTGCGGTCATCAGCGCATCATGGATGTTCTGATATTTGCAGAGTATTAGCTGCTGACCTATATCAGCGTCACACACCCCGTTGATGGAGTAGATAACTTCCTGGTACACCTATCTGGCCGGGAGATTCACTAGAGCGTTATTCACTAGTTCTTCATTATCATGGGTGAACTCCTGCAGCATCTCCCTTGGTTGTTGTAGCTTTGACTTGAGCTGGCTGTGATGGGTTGCAGCCAGATGGCGATTTCCAAACCAGTTTTCAAGAGCCTCCGGGATGTTTCGGAATGCTGCTGATGTTGGAATCACATTTAGTATTTCTACCATCAATCCCTGGATGCTAGCTCTCAGCTGCGTAGCTTCCTCTTCCATGGACCATCAATCGTAGGTGGCGAATTGTCAGTGAAAGACTTCAAAGGTTGATGTGCTGTCATACCTGGCGCAGGATGCGCAGGATTGTTGTGTCATGCACTGGAGTCTCGATCTCCAAGTTCTTAGTTTTGTCAAGAATTTGTTCCACCCTAGTGTTCAGTTATATGGTGTTGGTATTGACACTGTCTTCTGGGGCACTAAGATGTTCCCCAACATCCTCTGGGGCATTAATGCATTGACTAAAATCTTTCTCGGCTTCCTTCACACCAAGTGGTTACCTGTTGATCATTGCTGATAGCTCTTTGTATTGCACATTTCTGTTTTCATCTGTTGCATTCCGGATTCCAGTGTCTTTATATCTGCCTTCATTTTGGAATTCAATGTATTTAATTCTGCCTTCATTTCAGAATTTGCTGTCTTTATTTCTGCCATGCTGGCCAATAGTTCTTTCAACATTTCCTCCACTTTGCCGTGGCTTCGTTGCACTTCTGACACCAGTGTAAGCCTGTACCTTTTCTACTTTATTTTTACAAACTTATAACAGGTAGGACCTTGCACAACTTAATTTAACAAAATTACACTTAAACTCAAGTTTCACAGTTAACCTTCTTTAACACTGTCTGTTACTCTCCACTTCCCTGGCAACGATGACATCATACCACGGAGCTTCCAGTTTATCTGAAGCTTTCTACATAGAAGCTATACCAATGTCACAATATATATAAATTAAAGTTTTTTCAGAACTAATTTTTACTGCCTGAAATAATATAAATTATTGGTGACAAAGATGCGAGGGGAAGAAACACAAGAGGTGCTCTTTTTGTTCTGTCAAGGGGCTGAATTATACAGGGCTATTCAAAAAGAAAGAACAGATTTCAAACATTTATTTCTTCCAAACTACAAAAGATAGAAACATGATTCCAATGTTCATGGACAGAGAAAGGTTTACAATTGAAATAGTGGGGATAGAAGTTCCAATCACGGCCACATTGGCTCAATTTCTCTTGTGATTTGATCTTTGTTATGATAACAGTGACAATGAACGGTGTCACTGCCATTTCACTACAGACAAACAACAATAAACAACAATGTTTTAAAATACTCCGTGTGATTTTGATCTATGAGGTTACGTAAAAGACCGTGTTTATATCCCTCCTATGCCTGACACTCTTGAAGCTCTACAACATCGAATTGTTGAAGCTGTGAATTTGATAACTGGCTACCAGCTGATTCGTGTGTGTCAACAAATGAGCCACCGTTTTGACAGGGGTCTCCGTCTAGGGGATATGTGAATAGCGACCACAAGGTACCCAAGCTGAGCAGAACATTACTTCCACTTACTGGTGTTTTGCTCCTCACTGTAGCTTTTCTATCTGACCTTACCTTGGTCATCTCTTGTTCTCTTCCGACCCCGATGTTATTAGGGTTCCCGAGGGCTAGGGAGTCTTTATTTTTCCAACCTCTCCATTTCTCTATAAAATCTTAACCCTTAACATGCTGACCTCTCATGGCATGTAATACGTCCTCTGATTGGTGGTCAGAGGATATGGTCGGTGAATTTATTTTGATAACTCTCCCGGTCAGGTTGGTGAGACCCGTAAACCAACGACAGGTGTGGTCCTCCAGACATTCTGGGGGTTGTGAGAGAGCGATGTGACTGCCAAAACATAAAAATATGGTGCTCTCTAAAAAGCAGTTACTATTACTGCTATTGCTCTCTTCAATATCAGTGAAAAATATTGGAGAGCAAGAGGATTAATGACTTCATTGTCAGAAATCCAGCATTAGCTAACAACATATTGAATGCATAATATAAAATTGTAAACTTTTCCTTCTCCATGTAGTTTGGAAGAAATAAATGTTTGAAATCTGTTCTTTCTTTTTGTATAGCCTGTATGTAATTATATATTTTAAACACATTTGTTCAAAGGAAAATGCTGGCAAGATGCACATGCAGGAATGTTAAATAGCTTTTATTTTGTGTTTTTACACATTTGGTATATTACATATAAGTAACAGTAAGTTTGTTGGCATAAATAAATAATAATTACCATGTGAAGGTTATTTAATCCTGGGATATAAAGTACTTGCAATAGTAAGTCACCATTGGGGTAATTGTCTCTGATGTGAGACTGCCTTTGTGGTTTACCAGGAGAAATACGAACTGGCTTGAGAATTTAATGTCATTCTGGCAGTTTGTCACAATAGCTCAGTGGTAGAGCGTCCGCCCGGCAAGCGGAAGGTCTGTGGTTCAAATCCCAGTTGTGGCATTGAATTTTTAAGTTCCAGTTCTACCTCTTAAAAGTTTATTTATGTTCCATTAACTGAATTGCAATTGAATTTCATTTTATTTTCAGTGTGGAAAAGGGACAGATTTCAGCTATGGACCATGGGCTGATCGGCAGAGAGATCACCTTTTTAAATTCTTCTTTCCAAATGACTGTCAGTCTTTAAAGGTAGAGGATGAAAATTATACTAATTTTAAAGATGTTTATTTCAGTAGTTTTGTTCTACTTCATTTGAAGTTAATATACTGACAAATCTATCATTACAGTAAATGCTCATTCTTTATTTGGTAGGTAACTAAAGCACCACAACCAGGAGAGAAGAGATCAGCTACATCATTTGATATCCGCCTTAGTACACTTAATGAAGCTACCATAGACATACTCTTTTCAAAAAACAAGGCAAGTAAAATATTTTCCTGTGCATTGGCACATTTTTGTCACTAAAATACTGATGTGCATTTTCTAATACAGGAACTGATATTTTTTGGTGAATATTTATCTCAAATTACTCTTGGTCTTCCGTCCAGATTGTCAGGTATTGGTACTCCAACATTTTGAAGACTTCCATAATCTTTCTCTTCAGGAAAACTGAACAGTATTCACATTTCAGTGGGGGGAGGAATTTCACTCTATTTACAAGCAGTTGGCCATAAAGTAGTAGAACCAATAATGCTTCATCTTTTGGTTGGCGCCTCCCAAGGGCCAGCTGCTTATAAATGTTATCTAATGCTGGATTTCTAACAATGAACTTGAGACAGAATATTGTAAGACCCCAAAAGAAAATCATTTATGTAAATATTTATTGAAAATGTAATTTATTTTTGGTGTTGATACGAGTTAGTTGAGTAATGAAAACGTGTTGCTATTGTTCATTGTTACAAAAAATTAAGTTTGTTTAAAGACGTCATAAATGTTAAGTTCCATATTTAAATTTAATATATATGCATAAATAAAATAATTATATATGTTCAATATTAAAAGCCAAGGGAAAATAGCTAAAGATCGCTTCCCTAACAATACGGGAACTATTTGATGAACGCATACGCGGATGTACACAAAAAAAGGTAGCATCATGTGAAGTGGCGCTGGAGTTGTTAATACTGTCTGTGTGTTTGAGATGAGAAGACGTGTTTTTATGACGCGCGTGGATGTGAGTAGAAAATTGATTAAACTTTCATGAAGCTTTTGTTCTAAAGTTGTTGGAAAAAGTGGAAAGACTCAAATAATATAAATTGGTGCGACGAAAGATAATTCAAGTGTAAAGAGGAGAAAAAGTGTTAATAAAGTAATATATTATAGTGATGTAACATCGAGTGTTTATTCATTCCATCTAGTACCACGCCCTGAGAGAAATAATCGTCTCATTGCTCAATCCGAAGCATTCCATTTTATAAACACGGCACCAAATGGCTTACCTAAACGTGGAGCATGAATTTCGGGTGGAATGAAAATCTACGGGAAATGAACTTACGCGAAATACCAAGTGACGCTAAATCTTCGCCCCAAAAAGGAAGACGCCATTAGACAATCCATTGAAATTTACGACTTAAGAGACCTCAACAAGCTGAAATCAACGGGGAAGTGCCTAAAAATGCCGATGAATGGATAACCATCGACGTGAGGAACATCAGAGATTGTCTAGCGAAGTCAACTGCCCAGGGGATGCACGTAATGAGATAAATCAACGAGAAAAAAGTAGGACCAAAAATTTTTATTTTTACATTCATTTTATTTTTATGTTACTGCGAAGCTGAAAATAGTAGGACTTTTAAGCCCAAGTGAACTGAATCAAAAAACGAGAATGTTGCGAAAAGAGAAAGAGGTAGGAACAGGAATAGGAAATGGGGAAGGGGCAGATAAGCCTAGTTATCAGATAGAAGCAGAAAGTGAGGAAGAGGTAGCAATAGGAAAAGACCAAAGGTTACTAATGATCATGTTTGAAAGACTAGAACAGAATATGAAGGAAATAGGTCAGAAAATGGAACAGAATAAGGAAGAAGTAGGTCAGAAAATGGAGGAAATGAGACAGGACTTAGAACAGAAAGTAGAATTAGGAAGACAGAACTTAGAGCAGAAAATAGAACTTAATAGGAAAGAATTAGAGCTAGATTTGGGAAAGAGAATAGAATTAGGACAGGAGTGTAAAGAAAATATGAAAGTAATGGAAACTAATTTAAAATTAGTACATAAAAACATAAATGAGACAAAGGAAGCTTTAGAAGCTAGGATAGAAATCATAGGAGATAGAATGGGAAAAATAGAATCGGAAATGAAAGAGATCAAGATTGTATTAGAAGGAGAAATTGGTAGATGTAGAGATGAAATAGAGTGTAATGCAAGTGTAGACTGTAAGATTACAAATGTAAAAGTAGAAATAACTGAGGAATTAACCTCTTGAGCGACAGCCATTTAAAAGCTCTGCAGGCCAAGAACGGATACCCAATATCCAGCGCAGGGCATTTAAATTGTTATATGCGCTAAAAGTGCTTCCTAAATACACAGCTATATTTTGCGTAAATTTTAAGTTATTTTAATGAAACAAAAACTGGTATAAAACTCATTATATGCAGTATACATGTACATCATCAGCAATGTTGAGTTGCATTTACAAATCGTTGAAATGGCACTATTTGTTTCACTGTGGTAAAAAGTTAACTTTGCTTTGTCGAACGCATCTCGGAAAGAAACAGTAGTGGACCCATTGTGTGTGTTAGCTATGCGTCAGCAAGTCACAGCACAATGTGAAATAGAACGCTACTGTATGCGTGGTTTATGAGTCATCAGAATAAAGCAGGTTTGCAATTTTTCCTTACACGTGTTTCGTAACTTGGATATAGCTTACAGGCTCCGTTTGTTTCTTTCTTGAAATGCATACGTATACTTTCCTGCTTGTAACTGAAGTGAGAAGCTTTTGAGTGTTACATCTCAGAGCTAAAACATGGCATCAACAAGCAGTGTTGCACAAAGGTTAGCGAGTGGTGGAAGTGTAAGGGCTTCTGAAATTACACAGGATAATGTGGAGGACTTCTTGCTGTGTGACAGCGATTTGGATATCGATGGCGAATTTTCCGAATTTGAGGGGGGTGTGGAGGATATAGGTACAAGTAGCAGTGAGGAAGAACGTGACCAACTTCCTTCAGGTGTTCGTGAAGAGTCAGCATTGTGGAGTGCTGAAAACAATTCCAATACAAACAGGCACATCTTCACGAGCACAGGGTCTGGTGTTCAATCCCAGGCTCAGCTGACTTCTGACAGCCAACCAATTGACATTTTTACAAAATTTTTTACTACCGATTTCGTGTCTCTCATTGTTTCAGAAACAAATGTATATGCGAGTAAGGTGAAGGAAGACCTGCTCTCTAAAGGTAAATTAGGGCCTAAGAGCAGAATTCAAAGGTGGACAGAAGTAACACTCAATGAGATTTACAGGCTAATTGGTCTAATTATACTTATGGATGTTATTCGTAAACCTGCATTATACATGTATTGGTCCACAGATGACATGCTAGCTACTCCTTTTTTTGGAAAATGCATGTCAAATAACAGATTTACGTCAATTTTGCGGTTCCTTCATTTCACCTGCACAGAGAATGTAAATGACAAACTCCACAAAATTAGGCCTGTTTTCGATTATATTATTTCAAAATTTAAAGAAAATTATGTGCCTGGTGAAAAGGTCACTGTTGATGAAAGCCTAATGCTATTGGAAGGGCCGCTTAGGTTGGAAGCAATACATCAAAACAAAAAGGGCTAGATTTGGCATAAAGAGTTTTGATGTTTGTGAAAGTAAAACGGGATATCTTTACAATAGCTGCATTTACACTGGTCAAGGTACTGACAATACTGGAGACAAAGATTTGGGCTTATCTGGCTCCATAGTAATGCACCTAATGGAACCTGTGCTTGATCAGGGTAGGACTGTGTACTTAGATAACTGGTACAGCTCTCCTAAATTATTCATGGCCTTACACAAAAGAAAGACTAATGCAATTGGAACAGTACGTTCAAATCGTATTGGTTTGCCAAAAGATGTGAATACGAAGGCTCTAAGGAGAGGGGAAATGGAGGTGCGTCAGCTCCCACCTTTGACCTACCTTGCCTGGCAGGACAGGAGGGTAGTTACGGCATTATCCAATTGCAGCTCTAAGATTTTGATGATTGACACTGGAAAAACAGATGCCCATACCAAAATGTGCATTTTCAAGCCTGACGTTATCCAGGAATACAATATGCACATGGGCGGTGTCGATCTAGTAGATCAGGTATTGCAAGCATATCCCTCTTTACGAAAAACAGTGAAAAGGTATAAAAAGGTATTTTTGCACCAGCTGGATATAACCATATACAATGGTTTGGTAATTTGGAGAGCTCTAAACCCACACAACACAATGACCTACCTGGACTTTTGACTATCAATAGCTCGCAGCCTAATTGAACAATACCAGGTTGAGAGGCCTCTTCATACTGGGGGTAGAAAATCCAAAACCCCTGCACCCCTCAGACTTCAAGGAAAACATTATCCTAAAAGGATACTGTCAACAGCAAAGAAGTCCCGCCCATCTCGAAGGTGTTTCGTGTGCTGCAAGAAGGGAATCCGTAAGGAAACTGGGATGATCTGTGGCGAATGTGGAGATGTGCCCTTGTGTGTTTATCCCTGTTTTGAGGCATATCACTGCAGAAGGAACATATAAAGGTAAGCCAGTAAAGCATATAGAATTTAATTAAATGTTTCATAACGGGGGAAAATTAAAATAAGTTGAGTTAGATAGTGGATAAATAAGGGTTAAATGCACAAACGCACAGGACGTGTATACACGTCCATATCGCTCGTCCGTCATTTTAAATGGACGTGATTTCACGTCCATATCCCTGAAGAGGTTAAGGAAAGAAATTGAGGTAATAAAGAAAGGAATTATTAATGAAACTGTAGAACAAATTGTCATTCCTAAAATTAAGACTATGGCTGATGTAGTACAGTCACAACAAGATGCTATGAATGATATGAAACAAAGTCACTTAGAAATAAAGAATGATTTAAAATCAATTTGTGAAGAAATGAGAAAAGGAAAAGAAAGTTTGGCTAATGTAAATGATGTTGTGAATGCACTACAAAGGCAAAATGATGATTTAGATGTAAATGAAGTACAAGATGAAAGTTATTTGAATAATGTACAAAATGTTGACTCACCATATAGAGAGAGAGGTTCACAATTAAACAATGACACAACACACAACACATGCTACACCAACAGCATACTACATGAAATCACACCACCTACATTTGACGAGGAGAAGGGAGACGATCCAAAACTCTTTGTTAAAGAGATGGAAGAGTATTTTAAAGTGAAAAGGATACGAAATGAGCTTAGGATGATGATAGTCAAGAAAAGCTTAAAAAACAAAGCATTAGAATGGCTAAGGTTAACACTAGCTGGTCATGAATCGTATAGCTCATTCAGAAATCTATTCTTATCAAGGTATTGGGGCCCAGCTAAGCAGAACCAGACAAGGGTAGAGTTAGCGACAGGAAGATAGGATCCGACCAAAGGGTTATCGCTAGTCGATTATTTTATGAAAGTAGCCAACAAAGGGAAGCTATTAGACCCTAACCTGTCGGAAGCAGAGTTAATTACCAGCATAACAAGACATTTCCCAGACACAGTGAGAACAGGGTTAATTGTTGCGAGGCCAGTAGATGTTGCAGACATGATAGAATTACTAACACCCTTCGAAATGCAAAATGGTTGGCCTAATGAGCATAGACATAGAAACGGTCACCCAAACTCACCTATCTTAAACAGAAGCATGACTACAAACAACCAGAATGAGAGAGAAGATAGAAATACTAGGAGCACCCATGACAGGGGGAGAGGGGCACACCATTTCCCACAACCACACAATCATGGCGAAAGGATGGAGAACATGAGACAGCGGTACCACGACATGATACCAAGGGGTGAATCGAGATACCAAACATATACGTATGATCGTGGGAGACCAGGAGACCGTACCCATCAGGTGGATCACATACGATTCTGTAGAGAATATTTGAACAACCAAAGACCGTCATGCAACAGGGGTTCACACCAAAGGGGCAGAAACCAATGGGACACCGGCAACATAAGACAACAGGAAGTAGATGGAAACGTGCCAAATAGGGCAGATGTTGCACAGAATACAGAAACAACAACCACCACCAACACTCAGGGAAATTACCACAACTAAGTTCGCCCCAATCGAGTTGATGACCAACACAACACCTTAGCGATTGACAATTGACATCGACACATGATGGCCACACAAAGGGAAAATGGAACTACTGTACACTGGACCGCTGGTCATAGCAAAACAGCTGGGCTACCATACATATGAGCTTCAGAATACAAATGGCAAGTTGGTAGGAAGATACCATAAAAACAAATTAAAACCATACAAAGAAAGGACCAAATAGTCTTTGCCAACAAACATGTAAGGCAGGAACAGTAGAGATGATGAAAAATAATAATTTTTAATGGGTTTCTTATAGAAAATTATATACAAGTTGGAAAATACAACAAGAAAGAAAATCAACATAGTCATTGGCTATAATGACCACCGAGAGCATTGTCAACAAAGACAGATGAGAACACTGATTGTCATTAGGGAAGTGAATTATAACGACGAGAAAAAAAATGTGTTTTTGACATAAGGATGTCAGGGACAAAAATAAAAAGGAATCAATTGTGGTGACAAAGAGAAAATATTTTTGACACAAGGGTGTCGAGGGTGAATTAAGAAGAAAAATAATATAGTTGCAGAATAATTATAAATATAGAAGTTCTTATAGAGATAAGAGATAAAGAGGTGACAGTGAAGTAAGACAAACCATAGTCAGAAAAGCAAAGCCCATAAATTAAGATGGATATAGCCAATGTTAAGCTTAAAGAAATGTCGAACTAAACAATAGTGAATAAGAACCCAATGTCATAATAGCATCATTAGTAACATCAGAGTTTAAGAATTGACTCAACGACCTGCCCATACATAATAAGCTTGCAAGACAAAGAAGACAGAGAACTGAATAAAATTGCCATAAATATGATCATAATCATTAGCTCAAGATTTGTATCCTGTTTTTCTCTCCTCATAACAAAGAACATAAGTCAAAAGGCACACAATAAACCATGATACACTTAAATAATATTTGTGTAAATGTCAAATGTAAAAACTTAGAAATATTCTTGGTGTTGTGTTGTGTAATAACTGAATATGTTAAAATTATAAAGATATGCTGTGTCATGCCAAAGCAAAAGAGACAAAGGCATACAGCAAGGAAGACTGCGAAGAAAAAAAAAAAGTATTGTACAAAGTAAAAAGATTGTATCAGAGGAATAGGGAGAAGTGTTGTATTGTGTTTCAAGATTGTAAATGTAGGTGACAACTTGAAAAACAAAACAAGGGGCTTGTGAGACAGAATATTGTAAGACCCCAAAAGAAAATCATTTATGTAAATATTTATTGAAAATGTAATTTATTTTTGGTGTTGATACGAGTTAGTTGAGTAATGAAAACGTGTTGCTATTGTTCATTGTTACAAAAAATTAAGTTTGTTTAAAGACGTCATAAATGTTAAGTTCCATATTTAAATTTAATATATATGTATAAATAAAATAATTATATATGTTCAATATTAAAAGCCAAGGGAAAATAGCTAAAGATCGCTTCCCTAACAATACGGGAACTATTTGATGAACGCATACGTGGATGTACACAAAAAAAAGGTAGCATCATGTGAAGTGGCGCTGGAGTTGTTAATAGTGTCTGTGTTTGAGATGAGAAGACGTGTTTTTATGACGCGCGTGGATGTGAGTAGAAAATTGATTAAACTTTCATGAAGCTTTTGTTCTAAAGTTGTTGAAAAAGTGGAAAGACTCAAATAATATAAATTGGTGCGACCAAAGATAATTCAAGTGTAAAGACGAGAAAAAGTGTTAATAAAGTAAGATATTATAGTGACGTAGCATTGAGTGTTTATTCATTCCATCTAGTACCATGCCCTGAGAGAAATAATCGTCTTATTGCTCAATCCAAAGCATTCCATTTTATAAAAACAGCACCAAACTTATTAATCCTCTTGCTCTCCAATATTTTTCACTGACGGATGGGGCACTAGAAGTGGCCGGGCATATTTGAAGGTGGTCTCGATCCATTTCCTCTTGCAGGTCACATAGAGGACAGAGTGGTGAAGAATATATCCCAATTCTGTTTAGATGTTTTGCCAGACAATCATGTCCTGTAATCAACCTGAAGGTTGCAACTGCTGCTTTTTGAGGATACTCAGGGAATTACTGTTTGAATGTTATAAATAGGAGTGAAACTCTTCATTCCACAGTTCAGTTTCCCTGAAGACGAAGATTATGGAAGTGTTCAAAACATTGGAGTATCAATACTTGACCGGGCTTGGAGCCTGAGGTATTTTCTAATGTTATATTAAACTCTAGTGTATGAGAGATTTGCAATAACGCATGCTATTAAATTTGAAAATTCTGCTTAGTTTAGTCCGATTATGAAAGATAGAATCAGAACTGAAAAATTCAATGCTATAGCCAGGATTTAAACCATGGACCTTCTACTACGTTCAGATCCCAGCTATGGCATTGAATTTTTCAGTTTTGATTCTTCTGTTCAAAATTTGTCTACACATGATTTGTGTGTATTAAAACAATCAGTTATCTATTATCAATTGGCCTTATATATTAGTCTGATTAGTTTATAAGAAATATAATATGTATTTATCTTACCCCTTCTGCTTTGTGCATGAACGCTGCTACGTCACTGTAAACCGGTTTAAAAAGTACCCTTAGATCTGTAGGTGCTTTTGAAGGAAAATCTGCTATAATTGCTTTCCCTTTAAACTTGTCATTTAGTTTAATTAAGGTAATTGAAGCTATTAACAGTGAAGCAACAAGATTCTGACTAAAGTTGACTCGAAACTTTAGTCATCTTTGCACCAACAACTTGCAATATTATTAAGATAAGTGAAGTTTTTAGTTTCTAATTTGTTGTTACTTTAGAATTGTCATTTAGTTTTCTTGTCTACATTACCGTAGAGGTCTCTATAATCTGAACTTTCAGAATACATATGCTTTTATGCTTAAGTGATCTAATCTTTTATGCCATAAGCCATAGTTGCTTACATTAATTATCACGAGTCCTCATTGGCCTAACTGGTCTGTAACAAATACCCCATATATTTTTTTCCATCTGTGCCGATTCTCTGAGGGCCTTCCAGGCCTTACAACAGTTCCTTGGCACCTCTTCATTGATACACAAAATTCAAATTCTTGTCTCTTAATTGCTCTCGTGCAAATACCAGTTAGTTTTTAAATGGATCCCAGGCCATTTGGGTATTTCCGGCAATGAGGCAGCTGACGCTGTATTTTATGGGGATGATTATCACTTGTTTTGGGCAAGCCATTTGGTGTAGTTCATGGTTTTAATTTTGCCTCAGCGATTAGTCGGGAAAGCTATGTCGATTTTTCTATTATTATCCCAGATCACAGTATAGAATAAGACATTCACTGAACTCCATTTAAATGTACTGGTCTTTATTTGCACCTTTTATTTTATTTGAATTATTATGATCAATATGTCTCCATATGATTTCATTGTTTGTCTTACTGTTTCACATTCCTGTGACACATCTGAAATAATTTGCTTTATGATCTCCTTAGATGTTACTGAAAGGCATCGTCTCTCTGCTTTAAACTCATTGTTGCAATAGTTTAAATTAAACTATTCACACTTTCTTGTAACACCTCTCAGAAAAGGCGTCTATTCTGCCTGAAAACTATTTTGCAAGAGAGATTGAAAAATTATTTTTGTCCATTGCCAAGACAATATCGTTAGGATGTTGCCTTGCTTGACATACCTTTTCATGACATCTTTGATTACGTCATGTTTTGTGTATAATATTCAATCCCTCAATTATCTTGGACATGCCAAGAAATTAACATTAATTTACATTATTAAACTTTTCACACAAAACAACTATTAATTACATAAGTTGGAATGTTCAAATTGACAATAACTAATACTCTTCATAAATTGACAGTGTACTAATCAACAAAAGAATAACATCAAATAAACAAAGTCAAGTTAATGTTCGGGGTGGCACCATGGCCAAGTGTTTAGACCATTTGCCTACCACCCAGGGACCCACAAGTGATATTTGTGGTGGACGAAGCGGCATCTGGGCAGATTTTCTCTGGGTTCTCCGGTTTCCCCTGCCACTCATTCCACCAATTGCTCCATCATCACCCTTCCATTCATCGATTTCATCTGCATTTCATATCATCCTCTTCTTCACTCTTATAACTGGTGCCACCTGCTTTCAGGTCTCCAATCTGCCCAGACCATAGATTCCTCTGCTCTCCGACAGGCGTCTGACCCTAGGCACTGGATTGTAAGTCCTAGGGGGTGCAAGTCCTACATAAGTGGAGGGTAATCAGATAAAGAAGAGGAATTTAATGTTTGATTTTAAATATTTCTTTTGGTACATAATACTGTTTCATATGCCCATTGCGTTATGTTTAAAATTTCCACTTTTTATGTAAACTTTAAATATCACACTACACTTCCTCATGATGATTTATCTCACTCAATAACTAAGCACTTCACTATGATAATTTCACAATTCTGCATAACGTATATTTTGTTTTAACATGACACAGCATATATTGTGATTATCTTCCCACATTTTATAATATTGGCAAACACCTCCATATGCTCACAAAATGATAATCATGTTGCCTAGGTATTGTAATTTTTTTTTTCAAGTACAGTTACCAACATATTGTAACAATTGTAGCAAATCTCAATTTTTTTATTTGCTCATTACACAACTACACATGTAATATCAACTTTCAAGTACAGCCACACTACTGCTTTCTGCCTCTTAACCTTCCCAAAACTCTTCCCAATCAAACTGTCTCCATGGCAACCTCCTTGAAAATCAAGGAGTCTTAATGACATGGAGAAGCCATGTCACAATATTTTATCATTTGCTTTTAGATTCTACATGTCTTTTTATGTGAGTTGTTAAAAAATCTATATCACATTACACAATAATATCGAGTATTGATTCTCTTGTGAAGTGGTAGTACTTTCTGGTTAACTTTGGCCATTACAATCTTTCTAGCTAGCACCCTTGCATTTAACATAATTATTTTACATGTTTACATTGAGGTAGTGTAACTGCATTACAAATATTGCAGATAAAACAAAATATATCACTCCATGTACTAGAGAACCTTAAATTACCAAATAGCTCACTTTCATTATAAAGGTCGATTCTCCTCATAACATTTAATTCAATTAATACATTTTCTTTCTTTATTTTCGATATGTGTCAAAAATATATTTTTATCTCATTGTAGACATTATTTTTCTTATTACTCATTTAATTATATTCCATTGAGGCTTCTATTTTCTTTTACATTGTTGTATATCTTACTATTTATTTCATCGAAGACACTTTTCCTATCGATTCTTTTATGAATATTTTTGAAATTTAGCTTCTTCTTTGGCAATAAAGTATGTCACTACCAGTAATTATGTTTGTAACAAGCCTGCGTGCCACTAATCAATTATCTCACTTTACCAATAGTTTTACTTGATTTCTAGCACAATTTTGACATATTATCCTGTTAAAACCAAAAAGGTGAGTAGATTAATAACACTACACAACACTAAATAATAATATACTTAGTTATAACATAATATACATCAGGGCAGATAAAGGGAACAAAATAGTCATAATGAACAAATCAGATTACTTAGAAAAAAATGGAAGAAATGCTAAAGGACAGTGAATACAAAGTGGTCAATAAAAACCCCCGAACCACTTATATGCAAACCTTCGAAAAAACCATATCAAATTCAAGGGATAATACCACACAAATATCCAGTTAAACCAGATAACCCAATCCTACCCAGACTATATACTATTAAATCCCGGTGCGACAGCCCATGAAGGGTCAAGGCCTACCGCCCAGTCGCTGCGTCCCCCACCTCTGCCCACCACAGGCGTCATTGGTGAGGTGCAGTACTGGAACGTGGGATGTGGTCAGCACAGCGATCCCTCCCGGCCAGTTATGCGGTCTTCTTGACCTGGGGCCACTATTTCTCCGTCTAGTAGCTCCTCAATTGGTCCCCCTGGGACCTAACGAGGCTGAGTGCATCCCGTGCCAGACCTCCCAGAGGGGATAACATCCCCATGCTGGTACCGGGGCTCAAACCCGGGTCCTCCGCGCCAGAGGCAAGCACGCTACCACCTGTGCTACGGAAGCAGTTACCCAGACTATACGGCTTACCCAAAATACACAAACCAAGTATAGCAATGAGACCTATAGTTAGCAGCATAGACTCACCAACTTATAAACTGGCAAAATGGCAACTCATTCCCTAAATTCAACAGCCTGGGCATCAAAAATAGTTATGAATTGGTAGAACATATAAAAGACTTTGAACTAACAGAAGAGGACACCCTTGTCTTGTTTGATGTAAAATCACTATTCCCAAGTATTCCACTAAAACAACTCCCACCATTGATCAAAAACTGGCTCAAATCAATTGGTATATTATCACCAAAAATTACAGACTACATAGAACTTGCCAAACTATGAACAGAACAAAATATTGTTCCAGACAAAATATTTCCGTCAAACTTCAGGTTTAGCAATGGGCAACCCTCTCTCACCCTTCTTGGCAGATATTTACATGAGCACATTAGAAATAAGGATCACCAAAGGTTTCCCATGGATGTTCAAACTCAGACAGCGGTGCATTGATGACATATTTGCAGTAGTCCTAAAAAAACATTGGTGATGCTCTAAAACTCCTAAGCATCCAGGAAAAAAGCATAAAGTTCCCTGTGGAATTCGAACATGATGAGAAACTACCATTTTTGGATTTACAAATAATCAAACTAAGAATAGAATAAACTTCGGCATTCACAGAAAACCAATGCAGATGGTCAATTACATAAAAGCTCATAGTTATAATCCAAGAAGTCACAAACAGGCAATCCTCAATAGCTTAATACATAGATTAGTGAACATCCCCCTTCCAACAGAACAATACACAACAGAATGTTGCAAAATAATCGAAATAGCACAAAAAAACGGCTTCCCCAAATCATTAGTAGACAAAAAAGTGAAGTGAGCAGAAACAAAAAAGTTACTAAAAGAAACTACAACACTCACATCAGCAGAAACAAAAATGACAATAAAAAAGTTCACAGTCCATCCTTGGGCCTTCAAAAAATTCAAAAAAGTTTTCAAAGAACAGAACATTCAGCTAGCACCAGTGAACCATTACTCCATAAAAAATCTGATGTGTTGCACTCACATGACTTTCTCGACTCTTGTGCTAACCATTCTTACAAGCTCTTATTCCTCTATCTTCTTCGTGTTAGTTGAAATAAACATTTACAGAAATTTGTTATTGCTTATTTCCTTGTAGGTGCAAGGGGAATGTGGGAATACAATAGGCTTTGAGCAGTAGTCAAATCTTTTAAAGCTTTGAGATCCCGTCATGCATGCTTAACATATAAAAAACTGAATGATGTTCCATTTCATGAAAGTTTTAAGTTTTCCGAAACTCAAACATATAACAAGGAATATCTGAAATGGTTCACCCTACAAGAAAATTTATTTGGACATAAATTGTATGTTTTAGCAAGATCTACATTTTTTGTGTAAAGCCATTATTTACTTACTGCAGCGAAGTTCTTGTAACAGCAAACACAAAAAAGATTCAAATCTTTCAAAACCAAAGTCTGAGATTAATTACAGGTGCTATCAAAACCACACCAATAGCAGCTATGGAAATACTAACCAACCAATGCCCCATTGAATATGAAATAGAAAAAGCGGCTCTTATTCAACACGAAAAGTTGATCAGACTCCCATTCAATACATGGCACAAGAGAAATTTTACACATACACTAAAGACTCAGGAGAGCTTTCTTTCCAAAATTCAAGACATCAAGAAGAATGTATACCTTCCTAATTCAAAGGAAAACTTCATATCTAAAGTCAATCCGACACAAACATTAGACATCACATATTATTTACACCTGACAGAAGAAGTTAAGAAAAGTGATACTCCAACTAGTGTTCTAAAATTATTGGCATTAGAGACAATCCATACTAGATTTCCAGAACACGAATGGCTCCATATTTATACTGATGGATCATTTATATCAAACCAAGATGGAGCAGGTGCTGGAGTCACATGTCACCTCTTTTCCTATTACAAATCTTTAAGTTATGGAACTACAAACTTTGATGGAGAAATTGAAGCAATTCGAATGGCCCTACAAAATCTTTTGTACAGAATTTCACATTTTCAGCAAGCAGTTATTCTCTCAAATTCCAGGGCAGCAATTATAGCAATTACTTCCAAGTCGTCACCAAAAAACCAAACAATTATAGAATGTTGGAAAATCCTTACCCATCTAACAGCACTTCAAAAACACCTAGTCTTCCAATGGATACCAGCTCACTGTGGACTGAGTGGTAATGAGAAAGCTGATTTTCTTGCAAAAAAGGGTACCGGCAATGTGCAGAAATCAATAGTTAATTTACCATTTTATGCAGCTAAAAGATTAGTCAACTCTGAATTCAAAAAAATTATTGAAAAATATTACTATGAAAAATCAAAGAATAAAAGATGGGAACTACCAAACATTCAAACAGTAATTCCTGAGTATCCTCGAAAAACAGCAGTTGCAACCTTCAGGTTGATTACAGGACATGATTGTCTGGCAAAACATTTAAACAGAATTGGGATATATTCTTCACCACTCTATCCTCTATGTGATCTACAAGAGGAAATGGATCGAGACCACCTTCAAATATGCCCGGCCACTTCTAATGCCCCATCGATCAGTGAAAAATATTGGAGAGCAAGAGGATTAATGACTTCATTGTCAGAAATCCAGCATTAGCTAACAACATTTTTTGTGTAGTATGATTTGGTCTGTCTCTAATGAGAGGTAGAACTGGAACTTAAAAATTCAATGCCACAACTGGGATTTGAACCACAGACCTTCCGCTTACCGGGCAGCTGCTCTAACCACTGAGCTATTGTGACAAACTGCCAGAATGGCATTAAATTCTCAAACCAGTTTGTATTTCTCCTGGTAAACCACAAAGGCAGCCTCACATCAGAGACAAATTACCCCAATGGTGACTTACTATTGTAAGTACTTTATATCCCAGGATTAAATAATCTTCATTACCAGGAGAAATGCGAACTGGTTTGAGAATTTAATGCCATTCTGGCAGTTTGTCACAATAGCTCAGTGGTTAGAGCAGCCACCCGGTAAGCGGAAGGTCTGTGGTTCAAATCCCAGTTGTGGCATTGAATTTTTAAGTTCCAGTTCTACTTCTCAAACTTTGCCCATACATGGCTTGTGTGTTTAAAAACACCAACAGTAAGTTTGTTGGCATAAATAAATAATAATTACTGTCTCTAATGGTTTACCAGTTATGCAAAAGTCGTCCAGAGTAAATATGACTACAGGGGCTATAGCCAGAAAATTCAAGATATACATTTCACTTGGCATAAAAATATCTCAAACACATGACATTTTTATCAAAATCGTTAGAACCATTTTCAAGAAAATCAAAACTTTCAAAAATTTTTCCGTGTAAAGGGTAGTTTAGGGTGGGGCTATTTTCTTCAAAATCTTTGTGTCGCATCCTTGAAAGACACTAAACAAATACTAACTGTGGTTTTTAACCTACTTTTCATTTTTGAGTTATGCTGTCCACAGACTGGCACACACACACACGCACACCCACACACACATACACACACACACACACACACACACACACACACACACACACACACACACACACACACCTACCTTTGCTAAAAATGCACATATTGTCTGGCATATACCAAATTGAGTGCAGTGATTGTAATGAAGTGTATATAGGAAAAACCAAAAGAAATTTAGAAATAAGATCCTAGGAACACTTTAGAAATGTAAAAGACAAACAGTTGGAAAAATCAGTACTTTTGGACAAAAAATCACAACATAAGCCAGAACTGAAACTCCTCAAACACGTAATGGGAAAACAAGAGCTGTCCATGTGGAAACAAATCTTCATTTTGAAAAATAGGAACAAAGTATTCAATTTTGACATCTCCCTGAAGGATGTCTTCAGCAAGGTCCTTGAACCTCCACCAGAGGAGACCTCAGGGGAAACATCACTATCCACACCAGGGAGAACCAGTCAATATCCGGTTGATAATGGAGGAAAGTCAGCCTCCGAAACATGTTATGGTAAATTATAAGTGTTGTGTAGTATTATTAATCGACTCACCTTTTTGGTTTAAATTGTTTATTACAACACTGTTTTCAAACTTCCAAGAAAGAAGATATTCTGTATCGGGTTTGAAATGAACCCTGGGGTATCGAAACATATGCTTAAAATTATTTCTTTTCTTTGAGAAATAGCCCAAATGGTTGTTATTAATTGATACTGTGCTCATTACTAAATTAATCTGCAGAAGATGGCAATATTGTTGTTAGCTAATGCTGGATTTCTGACAATGAAGTCATTAATCCTCTTGCTCTCCAATATTTTTCACTGATGGATGGGGCACTAGAAGTGGCCGGGCATATTTGAAGGTGGTCTCGATCCATTTCCTCTTGCAGATCACATAGAGGACAGAGTGGTGAAGAATATATCCCAATTCTGTTCAAATGTTTTGCCAGACAATCATGTCCTGTAATCAACCTGAAGGTTGCAATTGCTGTTTTTCGAGGATACTCAGGAATTATTGTTTGGTAGTTCCCATCTTTTATTCTTTGATTTTTCATAGTAATATTTTGCAATAATTTTTTTTAATTCAGAGTTGACTAATCTTTTAGCTGCATAAAATGGTAGATTATCTATAGATTTTTGTACACCCCTGGTACCCTTTTTTGCAAGAAAATCGGCTTTGTCATTATCACTCAGTCCACAGTGAGCAGAAGATGGCAATATTTACATCATTATTAATTAAGTACTGGCTTTATCACTAGACTGACCTAGAGAGCTATGGTATTGAATTTTTCAGTTCCATTCCTACCTCTCAAACATTGCCCACACTGTTGAAAACACCAACAGTAAGATTGTTGGCATAAATAAATAATAATTACCATCTGAAGGTTATTTAATCCTGGAACATAAAGTACTTATGATAGGAAGTTGTCATTGGGGTAGTTATCTCTGATGTGAGACCGCCTTTGTGGTATACTGGGAGAAATACAAATTGGTTGGAGAATTCAATGTCGTTCTGGCAGGTTGTCACAGTAGCTTAGTATTTAGAGCACTTGCCTGGTAAGTGGAGGGTCTGTGGTTCAAATCCCAGCTATGACATTGAATTCTTCAGTTCCAATCCTACCTCTCAAAGTGTAACTTGTGTTTTACTCTTAGGCTTTCAATTTTATGGCTTTAAAATATGCAGTCATATGTATTCTTTTACTCTTTGTTTTTAGCATTTTAAATCTTTACTGTTTTAACATTCACTTTTTAATGCTTTAACGTTTTAACATAAGCTGTTTAATGTTCCAACTGTTTTAGCATTTTACTTTTGTATTTTAGCTTAGCCTTTTATCAAGAAGTTTGAGTGTTTTAGCCTTCAAAATTTGACTTGGGACCCAAATGACCTAACTGTTGACAGGCCCTTAAACACACTCGCTCACTCACTCCATATTTTTTGGTTCACCCTCCTATTAGGCTATCATTATCGTCATTGTTGTCGTCATTGTGGCTGTCGTCAGATCTTCGAACTCTATTCTGTAAACATTCAGTTACACATTTATGAAAAGTGTGGAAGAGATATACAGGGCGTATATAAATGAATATCGGGATTTTAACGCTTTGTAATATTTATTACATTAAACTTACAGTTATAAATGATATGTCAAATGAAAAAGCAACTCAAACAGTTTTACCAAGAACCTTATAAATGTTCAATGTGACTACACTTTGTCACACGGCACACATCAAGTCTATAGCCGAGTTCTTCCCAAATGTTGATAAGTGTGTATTCAGTAATGGTAGCAACAGCTGCTTCAATCTGGTTTCTTAATTCAGGGAGGTCAGCTGGTAGCGGAGGCACATACACACGATCCTTGATGAAGCCCCAAAGGTAAAAATCGTATGGCGTTAGGTCAGGAGAATGTGAAGGCCGTGCAAAGCAAGCCCTGTCATTGGGGCCCTTGCGGCCTATCCAGCGCTCGGGTACAGTGACGTTCAACCAATCGCGTACTTTGTTATGCCAGTGAGGTGGCACACCATCTAGGATGCTTTCTGTTTACTAGTCGCCATCTTTGCTACTACCGCTGTCTAGCGGATTGCGGCAGAAATATTGCACACACATGTGCACTGGTGCCAACAAACAAAACTGTTTGATTATTTATTTATGCCAACAAACTTACTGTTCTACCTCTTAAAACTGTTTGAGTTGCTTTTTCATTTGACATGTCATTTATAACTGTGAGTTTAATGTAATAAATATTATAAAGAGTTAAAACCCTGATATTCATTTATATATACCCTGTATATTAAATGAAGTCGAATTTTGTGTGTTTCTAATTTCAATTAGTAATATAATGGAACAAAAAGATGTTATTTTAAAGTTATTATTTTCTGATGTTTTACAGGAGACTAATGCAGTTCATATTAATGTGGGTCCCGGATCTTATTTGGAAGTTACAATGCCTTGGGTAGTTCAGCCAGATGGTTACACCACCAAGATAACGGGGCAGCTTTTGCATTTGGAAGCCACAACTAGTCTTCAGTATAGGTCCTTGGTTGAAAGTGAGACCCTGGAGTTTACTGTTAAATGTCATTATCCTATCAAATGGAATGATCACCAGGACTGGGTCCTAAATCTTACTGGTTGCAAAGCTACTGTCAACCTTATCTATGCACATAAATGGTTTTTTCAAGGTACGTGTGTTAGATGATTCTTTTATGTGCCATAGCACATTGAAGGATAATCAGGCACATTTGCTTTTTATTTGGATTTGTTATATTGGTCCTAACTTCTTTGCATCATATAGTATAAATGATAATTGTGTACAAATAGAATTAAGTGCACCTGCGCAGAATTTCTGTGTGCTTATGATTACGGATTGGAAAATTTTGGTGATTTGAGAGCATAGAAAGTGATTATATTATGACAAATTGAAGCTATTAACAGTGAAGCAATATAATTCTATAAATTATAACAAATATCTTGGAGAATATAAGCTTCACTTATCTTAATATTTGCTGAAAGTTTTTGAAATTAAAAGTAGACTACATACTTGAGAGGTAGAACTGGAACTTAAAAATTCAGTGCCACAGCTGGGATTTGAACCACAGACCCTCCACTTACTAGGTGGGTGCTCTAACCATTAAGCTACTGTGACAACCTGGCAGAATTCAATGTCATTTCAAATCCCACCTGTGGCATTGAATTTTTAAGTTCCAGTTCTACCTCTCAAACATTGCCCACACACGGCTTGTGTGTTTAAAAACACCAACAGTAGGTTTGTTGGCATAAATAAATAATAGTAGACTACATAGTTTCTCAGTATGTTTATTGTATCATCAGTGGCAGTTCTTTGCGCCAGTGAATGTGAAGGAAAATGTACCAATGGCTGCCATAATTACGTTTCCCATCATTCATTTTCTTTTGAGGGACAAAAAATGAGTCCAGTGATTTAGCAGGATTGCCAAACTTGCAAATGAAACTGAATGTTGGTTTCCCTGCTTTGTATGTTGTTTTGTCAATTCATGTTTAAATTTGTTGTTGTTAGCTAATGCTGGATTTCCGACAATGAAGTCATTAATCCTCTTGCTCTCCAATATTTTTCACTGATGATATTGAAGAGAGCAATAGCAGTAATAGTAACCACTTTTTAGAGAGCACCATATTTTTATGTTTTGGTGGTTACATCGCTCTCTCACAACCCCCAGAATGTCTGGAGAACCACACCTGTCGTTGGTTTACGGGTCTCATCGACCTGACCGGAAGAATTATCAAAATAAATTCACCGACCATATCCTCTGATCACTAATCAGAGGACGTATTACATGCCATGACAGGTCAGCATGTTAGGGGTTAAGATTTTATAGACAAATGGAGAGGTTGGAAAAATAAAGACTCCCTAGCCCTCGGGAACCCTAATAGCATCGGGGTCGGAAGAGAACAAGAGATGACCAAGGTAAGGTCAGATAGAAAAGTTACAGTGAGGAGCAAAACACCAGTAAGTGGAAGTAATGTTCTGCTCAGCTTGGGTACCTTGTGGTCGCTATTCACATATCCCCTAGACGGAGACCCCTGAGTAAATATTTTAAATGTTTGTGTTTTAATGTAACAATTGAAATTCTTGCCAACGTTACTCTATACAAAGATTTGACTATCGGCTTTGCAACTTGTTTATAAACAGTTTGCAGGTTGCTATGCTAGTAAAGGAATTTTTATCAGTATCTACTCTTACTTAATACCCACAGACATAACAAATGTTATTACATCTATCAGATTTATATTTTTTTTATTTATTTTATTATTGAATCTGACCTTATATAAAGGTTTGCCATGTGACACAGAATAGCTTTCATGTGTTTGAAATGAATACATAAAAAGGTTAATAAAAAAAACAAAAAAATATAAAATATAAAAATATAAATTCCATTCACCGTTTCAAAAAACATCTCAAGCAATTTTTGATGGAAAAGTGTTATTATTCAACTGATGAGTTTTTGCATTGTTGAGGTAAATGCAGATCTAAAGATGTAAGCAGTGAAACAGTATCTGGTACAAGGTGTCCTTTGTAGTCTGGAGGATTTTGAGCTTGAGTTTTAGATGAGAGTTTGTAGATAGATTGTGCCTGTGAATATTATGTATGTAAGTACTATATTTTGTAAGTAGTTTTTTTATGTATATGTTTTATGGTTGAAATAAATAAATAAATAAAATAACATAGAATACAAAACCATAACAGCACTTACCAGAATGTTGGTTGGGCAAAGACAAATTTTGTAAACCATGATTAATTTCATAATTCAAAGAGTATAATGAAACTTAAACATGAAGCAAGACTAATTTTAAATTAGGAAGATATACCAAATTTAAACCGTTTGAGATCATACCAGGTGATTATAATTTTATTAAACCGACAGTTATACACAGCAGTACTGTAATGATCATAGAGAGTCTGAAACCATGTAGATATGTTAATTAAGCTTGCAATGGGTAATAACAATCCTCCCCTCCCCTTAATATTAGTGCTATTGCTTCAAAATAATAAACTGTAAAGGTTGGTTCACAATAACCAAAGAATGGAAACCAAATTGGAAACAAGGATGGGAAACAAATCAGTATACAAGATTTTGGTTCACAACAGCCCAATAACAAGAATATATATATATATATATATATATATATATATAGATATCGATGACCATGTCAATAAAGTAAAAAATCGAGTTTGCATATTAGGGTTTCATTTATTTCTAACTGACCCAATTCAGCCAGTATAATATAAGTTCAGCCAATGTTAAACTTCAATAGAGTAAACATTTTCTAAATACATACTCATTTCTATTTCCAGTTTCTGTAGATGTACCGAGTTCTCATTCCTTTAACAGCATACATTATTGTTGTTCTTTGTTAGTTTCTATTAGTTTTAGCTGTTCTTTGTAGTTTTTGAGACAATAGCCAGTTATAATTTACATGTAAACAAACTACAGATCACCACTTTGTAGAAGAACCAACATTCAATGGATCTGCAAGTGTCAGGATCTAAGGTTAGGACACACATACACTAGAATTTCTTCTAGTCTCATTTTTCCAGCTTGCGACTAGAGAGAGCTCTAGCGGAGTTTCATGTCACAGCCATCTTGAATAATTTCTATAGTGAAGGGTCTAATACACATAATAGGGATCTGATGTGCCATGTCCTTGTCCAGGAACAAGAATGAGAAAGTTAAAACTTTGCCATTTCCTCTTCCCCATCCCTAAGACCCAAGAAGGTTTCCTGTTAATTGTGGATGCTTACATTATAACACATGTATTTTAATTTTGTTATTCCTGTTCTGATTACTATTCAAAGTTATTGTGAACCAGTCTTAATGTTATCCAATGAAGAAGAATTTGCATTGTTCAGTTCACATAAAGTTACAATTTTTTGTAAGTTTTCTTTTAGTTAGAATCCAAAAAAATATATAGCATAAATCCAATTTAAATGTAAAAAACTGTTTGTGTCACAAGTTGTGGCCATATGATTCAATCCCTATTTATGGTTTGTTAACAATGACAACTGGTAAAATATTAAGATTCTCAGGTTCTGTTTTAATTTGGAATTTTTAGACAAATAAATGAGTAAATAAATATATAGATAGATGGATAGATGAATAATAATTAAATAAAATGGCAATTCACTATCCAAACTTTAAATACAACATTACTGATATGTCATGCATCATTCTTGTTGCCCTGTAAATAAGAATACTTCCTTGATTAGATTACATTGGATTCCGTTCAGCGAGTTCACAAGTAGCCATGGAGGCCGGTGAACATTGAACTTGTCAATTGAAATGTACAATTATGTCAATAAATATACAGAATAGCATATAAAATATACTTACAGGCAGGAAAGACAGAAAAAGAAAAAGAAAAAAAAAAAAAAAAAAAAAAAAAAAAAAAAAAAAAAAAAAAAAAAGAGGGGGAAAAAACAGGGTAATGGAGAAACACAATCAAAACTTCCCTATAGTTTTACAAGTATAGGGGTCGACCTATTGACAGTTTCACTTACTCTTATTTTTGTCTTGACATGTTTCGAAGACCAGTATCTTCATTCTCAATGGTTTCTGGACTGACAGTTGAAGAGGAAACATCTGTTGCAGTAGTGATGTGCTGTTATCTGGCTTGCTGGATGTAAACGTTATTATGTCGTCTGCTTGTAGTACATCAAAATTCATGGCTATGTGAACATTCTTCATAATATGTATTTTCTCTCAAATTCAGTTCTGCTGTTGTTTTCGCATGTTTTAGTAATTTAATATCCTGTTCTATGGTGTGCTGAGTTTACCAGAAGTGATGGGCTATGGCTGATTTGTCGATCTGTTTGAATGTTATGTTTCTAATGTGTTCCTTCAGTCGTGTTTTAAGATTTCTTTTAGTTTGGTCGATGTGGAATTCCCTGTAGTTATAAGACTTACATAATGTATATTTACAGATATAAATTGAACTTTGGTTTAAACTTTCACTAGGCTTTTCCTGTCACATCCTACTGTTTAGTTATAATATATAATATAAATATAATATAAATATACATATAGTATAAATATAATATAACTAGTTATTATATAATTAGCAATGAATGGCATCTTTTGTCAGATTGTTGTATACATATACATATTGGTAGCTCTCACACAGGCATCAAATGTAATTAACAATGATTTGTCACTAAAGAGGCTAGAGATTACTTACAAAGCAACATAAGGATTAACAGGATATTTGTCATTCAGATAATATTATACAGAATGAAATGAACTAGAAACTTCTTACAAAGCTATGTAAGCATTAACATGATAATTTGTCATTCAGATAATTTTATACAGAATAAAATGAGCTGGAAATACTCACAAAGCTACCTGAGCATGGACACTGTAATTTGTCATTCAGATTGTCACTCAGATAATCTTATCTTATATATTTAAATGAGTAATTCTTGTATATAAATATATTCCGTGCAACTTGGAAACGGCGCTAACGATTTCGATCAAATTTTGTATTCAGATAGGGTTTTGCTTATTAATTCTCTTACTTTAGAATCTTGTTGCTTCACTGTTAATAGCTTCAATTCCCTTAATTAATTTTGCTTATTTAGTTTATCTACATAGGTGTCATTCCTGAAAAAATATGTGATTTTACACTAACAGTCACAGGTACTCTAAACCTTATTTTGGCCATAATTTCTCTGCTAATGGGCCAGTTTCAACAAACAAGCCAGGATATTAAAGGCCTCATCAAGAGCTTTCAGAAAACATAAAAAAAGTAGATTTTACGCGTAACAGTCACAATTAGTCGAAACCTTATTTTGGCCATAATTTCTCTGTTAATGACCCCATTTCAACAAACAAGCCAGGATATTAAAGGTCTTGTCAACAGCTTTCAGAAAACCTAAAGAAAATTGACTTGGCTATCTTAGTCTATGCGTGTCACAATTAGTCGAAACCTTATTTTGACCAGAATTTCTCTGTTAATGGGCCAATCTCAACAAACAAACCAGGATATTAAAGGTCTCGTTACGGAAATGGCTCCAACAATTAGAATGAAAATTTATATTTAGTTAACATTTTGCTTTTCAAGTTTATCTAAATAAGTATCTTCTCCCAAAAAAAAAAAAACATAATTAAAAAAAGGAAAAGAAAAGTCAAGCGAAGCTCGGTCGCCCAGGTACTACAGAATAAAATAAACTAGAAATTACTTACAAAGCATAAGCATTCACAGGATAATTTGTCACTCAGATAATCTTGTACCCAATAAAATTATTTTGAACATAGATGCTCTTTAGCAGCAATCTTAAAAGCATTGAAATTGTCAACTTTTTTCTTAAGATTGTTAGGAAGAGCATAAAATATTATGATGGTTTCATAACATACACCTTTCTGGAAGCAAGAAAGTTTTACACTGGGTTGATGGATGTTGCTCTTTTGTCTAGTGTTTATCTCATGAATTTCATTGCTTGTTATAAATGTGGATTGATTGCATATAAAGAATTTTAGGATCGAGAATTGCAAGGTAAGGTTAATATTATCAGTCTTCTAAGAAGATCTTTACATGAACGTCTGCTATGGGTGTTGGATTCTTATGACCTTTTGTATGAGGAATATTTGTTTGCTCTCTACTGAACTGTCCCAAAATAATAATCCATATTCCATTATAGAGTTAAAATAAGGATAGTAAACCAATTTGAGTGTGTCTAAAGAACTCACATTTGCCAGTGCTCGGATAGTATAACAGGCAGAGCTGAGTTTGGGTAACATATAAATAAAGTAAACTTTCCAGTCTAAATATTTGTCTATTTGAAGGTCCAGAAATTTAATGTTGTCTATTTGTTCTAGTAACATGTCATTTAACCCAGTTTTGATAGGAGTGTGTGGTGTTTGATGAGTTATAAATTTAACAATTTTTGTTTTATCTAGGTTTACAGACAATTTGTTAGCTTTAAACCAGTAAGACATGCAGTTAAAAACATAATTAAATTTAATTACACCTTCATTCAAGTTTTTACTAGTGACCAGCACACTAGTATCATTGGCAAACAGTATGGTAGGTACTTGCTATATCCTTTGTATAAAGTGATAGGACGTTTATATACATCAGAAATAATAGAGGCTGTAATACTGAACCTTGAGGTACTCCATGTATTACTGTTTTCCAATTTGATGTTTCTTTTTCATAACCAATGTCACTGTTTACTTTAATGCTTTGGTTTTTTTTTTTCATTTAGGTATGATATGAACCAACTTAAATTTTCATTTCTAGGTCCATAGAATTCCAGTTTTGCTATAAGAATGTCATGATTTACACAATCAAATGGCTTTGCTAGGTCACAGAAAATAGCATCTACATGCATTTTATTGTTTAGGGCAGTTAACACTTCCTGTGTAAGTTTGAAAGTTGCATTATTTGTTGAAATTCCTTTTCTGAACCCAAACTGATCCTTCACAAGTATCTTTTTACATTTGAGGTATTTATACAGTCTATTGAACATTAATTTTTTAAGAACTTTAGAAACTTTTGAACCGTGGATATGTTAAAGTAATTTTGTGTGTTTAAGTATTCTTTGTTGAAACCACGTAACAGAGACGCGTAACTGTTGTTGCATATAGCTTCTGCATGCAGCTATAGGAAAACTGAAAACAATAGCAGTTGATTGCTTTCATGCTACTTAGTAATAGCTTAAGACTTTCATGGCTTACTCCTGTTAACTATGGCTGATGCAACATTTAATGGTGGGTGGCTCGATTACAACATCCAATCATAGACTTGCCATGCCTTGCAGCATTGATAGCTAAACACGCTGTGAAATCATACTGTAAAGCCAGTGATGTAAATATCCTTTGTACCCACAAAGTTTCTTTGCACAACTGAACAGTAATCAGGTGCCATTAAATTTTGCACCTACCATAGGTACTCTTAAATTACTTACAGTATTTCCTCACAATCATTAATGTAGATGCGATAGTATGATTTATATTTTTATTGTTTATAAACAAGTGTAGTTTAAGTAATGTAAATATCTCGTGTAAAGATAATTTTGCAGAAATGCTTGCATTTTATTTACAGATATGGTGAATGACTGGGCAAGTAAATCCAGACCTGATTTGCTTCACTTTGTACCATATACTTGGAAAATTAGTTTACTACTGAAGGAGTTTGAACTGATTACAATATCTAACGAGTATAATTGGATTGACTGTTCATCACAAAATCAAGAAAATGCTCATATAGCTTTCTGTGGTGATCTGTTCGACCTGTCTTTTGATTTGCCTTTCTGTGATTTCCTTCCTACAACCATTCCTTTGAAATTCTGGATACAGGTGGGATTTTTTTCACATTACATAAGTAATTAATGAAGAAAATATTTTATATGTCAAGCTACATATATGATATATTTTTTCAGGGTGAAAGTGTTGATTTAGCATTGTACTTACCAGAAATATGTACCTGTCGCAGTATTTTATTAGCACTGGATGCTAATTCCAAGCTTCTTGGTCGTGATGGAAATATACGCCAGAAAAATGATGGTACTAGAAAATGGAGGAATGTGTGTTTGAGAAGGTATGTAAAATTTATATTCATGCCTTAGGTATTCTTTTTACTTTCTCTACTAGTAAGTGGAGGAAGTTTTGTATTCCACCCAAAAATTCGATGGAATATTGTTTTGAAGCTCCCTGAATAAAAAAAAAAGCATGTTTAGAAACAGTTTTTTGTGTGGGAGTGGGGGCATGGACACAGGTGCATGTGTGTAGCATAACTTTAAAACGAAAAGTTGGTTAAAAACCAAAGTTGGTATTTAAGTTTAATGTCTTTCAAGGATGTGACATGAAGATTTTGAAGAAAATTGCTCCATCCTAAACTACCCTTTATATGGAACATTTTTAAAAAAATTTTATTTTCTTGAAAATGGCTCTAATGATTTTGATTAAAATGACATATGTTTAAGATATTTTTATGACAAATGAAATATCTTTTGAATTTTCTGGCTATAGCCTATGTAGTCCTGTTTATTCTGGATGACTTGAATAACTCATAAACTGTAAGAGATAGACAAGCTCTGACTATACAAAAAAGATAGATCTCACTAAAGTACACAATTTATGTCCAAATAAATTTTTTTTGTAGAGTGAACCAGTTCAGAGATATTCCTTGTTATTTGTGTCAGTTTTGCAAAACAAACTTTTGTCAAATGCAACATCGTTTGAGAGGTAGACTTGGAACTGAAAAACTCAATGCCACAGCTGGGATTTGAACCGCAGGCTCTCCGCCCACCAGTCAGATGCTCTAGCCATTAAGCTACTGTGACAACCTGCCAGAATGACATTGAATTCTTCAACCAATTCGTATTTCTCTTGGTAAACCACAAAGGCAGTCTTACATCAGAGACAATTACCCCAAAGGTGACTTACTGTCATAAGTATTTTATGTCCCAGGATTAAATAATCTTTAGATGGTACTTGTTATTTATTTATGCCAACAAATTTACTATTGTTGTTTTGAAACACACAAGCCATGTGTGGGCAATGTTTGGGAGGTAGAATTGGAACTGAAAAATTCAATGCCACATCTGGGATTTGAGCCACAGACTCTCTGCTTATCAGGTTTTTTGTTTTGGTTAACATCATGCAACGTAATGTCATATCAGACGGTGAATGAATGAAACGGGTGAAATGATGCTCAAATGGGCCCGAGTTCCATGGAACTTTTTGTCTTCTCAGGATAAGGGAAAACCTCGGGAAAAAACCTTACCCGGATAACTTACCCTAAGCGAGATTCGAACTTGCGACCTCTTGAATGTGAGGCACACACTTACCATCATGCTACTGAGGCGGTCACCAGGCGGGTGCTCTGGCCATTAAGATACTGTGACAACCTGCCAGAATGACTGGTTGGAGAATTCAATGTCATTCTGGCAGGTTGTAACAGTATCTTAATGGCCAGAGCACCTGCCTGGTAAGTGGTGGTGGTGGGGGGGTCTGTGGTTCAAATCCCAGCTGTGGCATTGTATTTTTCAGTTCCAATTCTACCTTTCAAACATTGCCCATACGTGGCTTGTGTGTTTCAAAACACCAGCAATAAGTTTGTTGGTATAAGTAAATAAATAATTATGCAACATCATTGTTAATTTTTTTTTATATGTTAACCATGCAAAGTGAACGGAACTTAAAGCTATAAAGGACTGACTATCGCTCAAAGCCTACTGTATTGTCATATTCTCCTTGCATCTACAAGGAAATAAGCAATAAGATAATTTTTGCAAATATTTATCTCAACTAACAAGATGATACAGGAATAAGAGCTTGTAAGAAGGGTTAGTATAAGAGTAGAGAAAGTCATGAGTACAACACATCAGATTTTTTTATATTAACATCCTCCAATGTAATGTGTCATATTGGACGATGAATGAATGAAATTAGTGAAATAGTGCTCAAATGAGCCTGAGGTCCATACAGATTAAAACTACCTGACATCAGGCATCGGCAAACATGTACTCAATGAGGCCTCACAACTATGACCTGTCAGGGGCAGCGCTTACTCTGTCTCCCCCTCCCTCGCAGCCTTAACTGGCACTTCATACACACTGATCACGGGCAAACTGTCCTGCCGTATTTACCTGCACTTCTAAACATGTCCATCAAACTGTAATTAAATACTATGACTTAAAGATAAATTTCTTTATTTATAACTTTGAAGGATATTAGTTTATGTAACTTAAAGTCTTAGTATATTCATAGAACTAGACTGCATCTAATTATTCCTGGTCTATTAAATTTGATATCTAGAATAGCACTTTGATGATTTCTTCTCTCATTATGTAAGGAACGCAAGGTGTTTGTTGTGCTCTAAAGTTAAAAAAGGCACTCATCAATGGAACATCAAGCGGCATTATGATACATGTCATAAGATCACCATACAATTATAGACAAGCATGTATTCATCAATTTACACCACGATTTAAAGTAGCATAACACTGACGTAGATTCCTTTATTCATTTTTTTTTTTCAGGCCTAGTTTGGACTAACCAACTGCAACAGCTCAAAGAGCAATATTCAAATATTATAACTGATAGACAACTTTACGCCAGTTATGCTGTTGCTTTGGAGATTGCTCAGTCACTGAGGTGTTTTAGTGATGGAGATTTCATAAAAGAATGTGAGAGTAAAGTTGCCAACATAATTTGCCCTGAACAATATGATATTTTTAGTAATATTGCATTATCACCACGAACCATACAGAGAAGGATACATAAAATAGCAGAAATAGCTGAAAAAAGACTACAAACCGAGGTCCATGAATTTATAGCCGTTTCTCTTGCGTTGGATGAAAGCACTGACAACGTTGACACAGCACAATTGGTAATTTTCACTCATGGAGTTACTAACAACCTCTCGATACAAGAATATATGCTTGAAGTCATTCCACTTAGGGAACATACAACAGGGACAGAATTATTTCAAGCATTTAAGAAATGTGTAGAAGAAAAACTGAATCCAAAAAAAATCTTGTATTGCAATTAACAGATGTTAATTTGCGTGCTATACTGAGAGTGGCTACTTGTCATATATCACCAGATTTTCATGGTATATTGCAAATAGAAGTGAATTGAAGTATATTGCTCAAATATCTAGGCCTACCTAAAGTATCGTAGACCAAACTAGCTGTATTCAAGTATGTGTACTATTCCTTATTGTACTCTGTAGCGAGCAAGTCCAGCACTGACTCTGAACGAAGGTCAGTGCCATCCCCTGTACTACATTGTCATGTGCATTGTGGGTTGCATGTTGAGACGTCATACCGATACCTCATTAAGTACATGTTTGCCGATGCCTGCCTGACATATTCATGCTTAGGCATTGGCTTTGTTATATAAACTAGGCATAGTAGTTATATAGCCTCTATAATTTACAGACACTTTACTAAGATAAGATAATGATTTATTGAGTACCAATGCTTACACACCTTGGACTACTTCTGAGCTGTGACCTGGCCCTTTTGCCATAAGGACAGCCCTTCAGAATAATTACCTTTCACGTACGTTACACATGTTTAATTTGAATTCTTTGTTGACTGCAACCTGTTGGGTTCATGGCATAGAATACAGAGAATGCAGTGTATTGTAATATATTCCTCAATGTTGATGCCATCAGCTTGATAATGGCTATCAAGATAATGGCTAGTCAATCAATGAATCTGACTGGCTCAAGTACGTAAAGTGCGGGAATTAGCAGACATGACTAAGCAGTATGTGAAAGGACCTGCAAGGAACACAAACTATTGCATTAGCACATGCCAAGTCGATCTTATTCTTCAATTGTGTATGACTAATTTTTTTTTCTTACTGGAGTAAGTGTTTGCATTGCAGTATCAGCATCACTTTTGTTTTCCCTCCTTCCCCTCTCCTTTTTTTTCTATTATGAACAGTGTAATGTGGCCTTGCTGCAGTACCCCAGACTCGCTCTTATTCTCGTTACTTTGTTTCTGTTTTCATTTTCATTTTGTTTTTAGTTGTTTTTCTGATTGTTTACTCCTCTTATTCTGTCACTTACACACGTTTACGTACACATAAACACCTGTCCAAGGTGGACTCAACCCTCTGCGTGGTGGAACGCCAAAGACATACACTCAAGGTAACATGTCCAGTCTTAATAATTTATCCACTCTCCCTTACCCATATGCCACAATTTTTCCATCATTATATAAATTAAGTGGAATTTTGTTATGTTTGGGGCAGCCTTTATGGAGCTTCATTACAGAGGAAACCATCTCTATGCAGCTGTGACTATTTGGATGTGTTGGTAGAAATTAAAAAATAGTTTGATTTGATGGGCCAAGTATTTGAAGAGATTGAATGCTGAAACAGTTCTGTATATTGGTTATTGTTATCACTTTTAAGATTATTATGATTACAATATTTATACATTTTAGCAATGGTTGGGTTGATTGTTGGTCAGTGCCAATAGTAGCACTGTGCATAAATTATATATATCATCCTATGCCTCCTTTGGGACCTCCACCACAAGCTGATATTACTACACCAGAAAAAGAAGAAATTCTGTTATCACCCATGAGGATACCTAGATGTAGAAAGTCTCCAGGAATACATTGGAGCCAGGTTAGTAATGTATCTTATGTTCGTATTCAGCAAACTTAAAAACATATGCTTGCATTTTAATAATTTTAGAATTAAGGGCAGAAAAAATAAAGGAACATAAGGAATGAAATACACGACAATTTGAGCTTAGTGCTTAAGCATAATAATGATGATGATGATGATGATGATGATGATGATGATGATGATGATGATGATGATGATGATGATGATGATCATCGCCGCCACAACGGCGACCACGACCACCACCACCACAATAATCATCATAATTCGCTTTCATGTTGTATTAAAATATTTGTTCATTTTAAGTGTTGATATTTCGTCTTCATATTCAAATCGTGAAAATAAATACATTTTTGATTCTTCCAATGTTAAATAAGAAAATATACTTATTTTTCAAGTTAACTGATATTATTTTGCATATTATTTTGGTCCGTGCTTCCTCTACCCTCTCAAAAAGTGTCGATTGTTTCCCAGTCACCAAGTTTATTTTTCTAATTTATCTTGGAATATTTCTTCCACACGCTCCCAGGCTCTTTTCCCTCTAATTTCCTCTGTTGCAAATATTATAGCATTCATTCTTCTCCTCCTTTCCTCAGGTCTCTCCAGATTCTCATTCTTCTATTGCACTCTGTGAGTTCTTTATTAGGGCAGCGCTGTTACAGCGTTCACCTACCACCTAGGCGTCTTGGATTTGATCCCAGGGACCCACATGTGGTATTCATGGTGGACAAAGCGGCGTTAGGGCAGGTTTTCTCCGGGTTCTCCAGTTTCCCCCACCACTCATTCCACCAATTGCTTTATTATCACCTTTTCAGTAATTGATTTTGCCTACATTTTCTCACTATCATACCTGGCGCTTGTCTGACCACCCGCTTCCAGGTCTTCACTCTGTCTGGTCCGTAGGTTCCTGTGCTCCCCAACAGGCGTCTGGCCCTAGGCACAGACTTGTAAGTCCTAGGGGTGTAAGTCCTACATAAGGGGAGGGTATTCAGGTAAAGAAAAAAAAAGTTCTTTGTTAACCTTGAGCTCAAAACATGCCCACATAGATTTTATCTCGTGAAATTGTTTTGTTATTTTATCTTGAATTCTCTTCTCCTTCCTTTAAAATTTGAAATTTCCTCAATGATATCCTTTAACATTCCCATAACTTGTTCCATCTCTGATCCCATTCTCTAACTCCACGGAGCATGCATACACACATGTCTGTCTCCTCTCTCTTCTTGTAGGTAACTGCATGGATATAAACATAGGACAGTCAAATAAATCTGCTTTCATGGATGTAAACAGAGGATGTCATATCACCCTCCCCCCAAAAAATGAGTTTTATTCTATTAAACTTACATATTTGTCTTTTTTTTACAATAATGAATTGTACAGAATTATCTTAAGTAAAATTAAAATCAAATTAACACAAAATCTCTTTTCAAAATTAATAAATTTTAAGGTAATCAATGCAACATTAATAATAAATACTCACGACGATAACCTCTTAGCATGAAGGGTTCATAGTAATCATCCATAATTTACGTCTCAACAAATATGAGCAATTCTAGAAAAAGCTAAATCAATAGTACTTGATGAAAAACTGTTGAGTATTATCCGAATCTGTAAAACTATATGGGATATTCCATTTAAAGAAAGTTGCAGTCACTTTTCGCAAAAAATCATCACTTTTGGCTTCCTGTATATGACTATCTCCATACATCTGAGTTTCATGTTAGTCAGTCACATGATTCAACAGTTACTCAAGTGGTGCAGGACTTCTAACTCTAAATATTGTTTTTATCATTTTGTGCACTTCACATGTCTTTCTGAACATGCTTTGTTGTTAAGCATATTGTTACACCACACCGCCACCACCAATGCTACTGCCACTTCCACTGCTGCTGCCACCTTTGCTACCATCACCATTTTATTATTTGTATTGTGGTTATTTACAATGAGAATTTGACAAAACTATGTGTACTATGTAATACTTCTGGGAAATGAACATTCTAATCTAATAATATTTCCTCCTTTAGCCTGTGAAGAAAAGAACTACAGTTTACCTAGCAAAAAAGGTTCCCAGAAATGAAGTACAGGGGGAAATTGCCGATTAGACACAGGTTCAAAACCCTGCCTCACTCTCCATGCTTGTGACAGTAGGGTAGTTTTCTGAATAGCTTTACTCAAAGACACATCCCAATGTTAATGCTGTATGTGTATAATTTTTTACAGGATGGTTCTAAAAAATTTGACCCTACAACATTACCACCCGATAAAGTGACCTTAGAGCTAGAAATAGGACCGTCAGTACTATTAGTTTATGGCTCACTGTTAAGGCATTTTATGCATCTAAAGGTAAGTTAGAAAAATGTTTTAATATATTTAGCTGAAGTAAGATAAAATTTCATCTTAAGTTGTTCATAGTAAGAGATGCTCAAATTTTGTAACTTGCAAACCTAGCATTCTAAGCATTTTAAAATACTTTGTGAGTTGCAAAATTGGAGTGCTTCTTTTCATAATACACTGGTACATTAGTAGACAAGAATAATTTATGAAAAATAATAAAAAAAAGTTATTTTTTATAAATAATATAATAGTCTGTATTGTTTTTAATGCCGTTTTTGCATTAACTTCACCCCTAGTATACTAAAGGAAACGATTTACTGAGGAGTAGAGATAGAAAATGCATTTACTTATACATAGCTCTTTCCATGGGCGTCACGAAGGGGGAACAAAGGGTGGCCATGGCCCCCTCCTGGAAGTTGGTCAACTTAATGTGCAATCAATTACTGACTATTATTTAGCACAAATTAATATGGTTATATGCAACAAATATTATAAATTTTGACAGTAAAATAATGAATTAATATTATCTGATTGCAAATTTCAAAATTGTGGCTCCCCCTTGGAAAAATGTCTGCCAATGCTCATGCCTCTTTCTTCCGTGACTGCAAGCCTTGTACTATTTTTTGTCAGCATCAGGATGTTTTAATGCCTCTTACTGTGTGCAGTCAGTTAATCTCCAAATGAGCTGGTCGGTTATATCTTAAGATGGTTTGCTTGGTGTTGTGCCATGTGCTTTTCCAGTTTTTAAAGTTAGCAGAGCTTCTGATTATATGTAACGTAAAATTGAAATGAAATTCATGTAATATTGTGATTCTCACTTCCTGGCATAGGTTCACCTTAAGGTTCCCTTTCAAACATTCTATAGGGGAATATATCTTATATTCCGTTATGAGGTCTGTTCAAAAAGTATAGTGAATTTTGTATTTTTTCAAAAAGTATATATTTATTCACGAATATCTATTTTGTCCCCTTCAAAGTAATCCCCGCCAGATATTATACACTTGTGCCAACGTTTTTTCCAATCCTTGAAGCACTTTAAAAAATCATTTTTTGTGATCTTGTTCAGCTACTCCTTCGATGTCGTCTTTATCTCCTCAATTGTGGCATAGTGTCGTCCTTTTATGGGCCTCTACATTTTGGGAACAAAAAAAAGTCATAGGGGGCCAGGCCTGGGGAGTACGGTGGCTGCGGCATAAGTGTGTTGTTTTTGGCCAAAAATTGGCGCACAGGCAACAATGTGTGAGCAGAGGCATTATCATGGTGCAAAAGCCAATTTTTGTTCTTCCAAAAATCTTGTTTCTGGCAGATTGCTTTGTGCAAATTGTGCATAACTTGCAGGTAATATTCCCTATTGACCGTTGTACCCTGTGGCAAGAACTCATGATCACCACGCCGCTGCAATTGAAGAAAACTGTAAGCAAAACCTTCACATTCGACTGAACTTGGCTCACTTTTTTCGGTCTTGGTTCGTGTGGCAGCATCCATTGGGATGATTGAGCTTTAGTTTCCATGTCATAACCATAAACCCATGATTTGTCACCAGTTCTGACCATCTGAAGCAATTTTGGGTCGTTGCGGACAGAGTTCAACAGCTCCTTAGCAACGTTAATGCGATGGTGTTTTTGGTCGAAATTGAGCAACTTTGGTACAAATTTTGCAGCGACCCGTTTCATGCCTCAATCATTGGTCAAAATCAAATGCCTTGAACCAGTTGGTATGTTTAGGTCCTCAGCAACTTCTCTAACGGTGATTCGACGATTGGCCAGTATTATTTTCTTCACTTCTTCAATGTTTTCGTCTGTTGTTGACAAGCTCGGGGATCTGGGACGCTCTTCGTCATTCACATCTTCTCGACCCTCTGAGAACCTTTTGTGCCACTGATAAACGTTGCTTTGGTCCAAGGTAGCTTCACCATATGCCACAGTCAACATGCAGAATGCATCTGTGCACTTAATTTTGTTTTTCACGCAAAATTTGATACAGATTATCTTCCTTTCATAGAAGTTTGAAAACAGTGTTGTTGTAATTAATTTATTTTTTAAAAGGTGAGTTAATTAATAACACTGAACAACACTTACAAAATATTTTTCCGGGACACGTTTCGAAGGTTAACTTTCCTCCATTATCACAAAAGGTTTCCCGTGGAATTTCAAATTCTGGCAGCGATACGTAGATGACATATTTGCAATAGTTCCAAAAAGACACATCAGTGACGCATTAAAACTTCTGAGCATACAGGACAAAAGTATAAATTTCACAGTGGAAGTAGAAAAAGATAATAAATTACCATTTTTAGATCTAAAATTAATCAAAAACAAGGATAGAATAAATTTTGGTATTCACAGAAAACCAACACAGACAGACAACTACATAAAAGCTAATAGTTACAATCCAAGAAGCCACAAACAAGCAATTTTCAATAGTTTAACACATAGATTGGTGAACATCAATGAACATCCCTCTTTCAGCAGAAGAATATAAAACAGAATATTACAAAATAATTGAAATAGCACAAAAAAACGGCTTCTCCAAAGAATTAGTAGATAAAAAGGTAAAACGAGCAGAAAAGAAAAAATTATTAAAAGAAACTACAACTCTCACAGCAGCAAAAACAAAAATGATATTCAAAAAATTCACATATCATCCATGGGCCTTTGATAAATTTAAAAAAGTGTTCAAGGAATACAATATTCAGCTAGCACCAGTAAACCATTACTCCATAAAAAACCTACTACTTTCAAACATCAAAGATGCTATTCCACCTAACAAAAAATCTGGCATATACCAAATTGAATGCAGTGATTGTAATGAAATATACATAGGAAAAACCAAAAGAAATTTGGAAATCAGATCCAAGGAACACGTTAGAAACATTAAGAGTAAACAATTAGAAAAATCAGCAGTTGCATTTCACTTTTGGACAAATAATCGTAACATAAAGCTAGAACCAAAACTTCTTAAACACATAACCGGAAAACAAGAACTGTCCACATGGAAACAAATCTTTATTTAAAAAATAGAAACCGAGTATTTAATTTCGACATTCCTCAGAGTGACATTTTCAGTAAGTTCATTGAACCGTTACCAGAAGAAACATCAGAAGAAGCATCACCATCTGCACCATGAAACACCATGGAAACCCAGTTATTGTCCAGTTGATAATGGAGGAAAGTTAACCTTCGAAACGCGTCCCAGAGAAATATTTTGTAAGTGTTGTTCAGTGTTATTAATTAACTCACCTTTTAAGAAATAAATTGATACAGATTCTTTGTCCTATTTTCTGGAATAGGCAAAAATCGAGGACGAGCCAAAACATGTCCAAGCAAAATAGCTATCAACAATTAACTGAACATTAAAAATGACTGAGCTTGTCAACATAAGTGAAGGACATGAGTACCAACATAATGCCACAAAACAATCGAAAATCTAATATACGTAGCCTGCAAAAATTCAAAATTTGCGATACCTTTTGAAAAGACCTTGTATAGGGTAGTTAAACTATATTCAAACCCATTCGCGGCCTCCCTCTCCTTCGCTACTCCTGCGCAGGCTACCAGGACTTCGGACTGGCACTTCCCACTCGAAAGTGTGCTGGCGCCAACTCTCATTGGTGTTGCTGTGTCAGGTGCAGTCATTCGTATGAGTCAGGTACCTCTATTGTGCGGTAAACATGGTGCGTCACTTATCTGTGGAAGAAAGCGTGTTTATTTGTAAAATTTACTTTAACCCTTTCAGACCCGAATTATTTTGCTACTTATGCCGTTCTTCCTCTAATTCGAAACCGGTTTAGATTAGGCAGTCTGGGACACCTTCAGCTTGCTGGCTTGGATAGCCATGACCGTTAAGGCAACACGTAGTGCACTGGCCATGCACTCAAAGCCTGAGGTCGTGAGTTCGAGTCTCGGCAACTGCAGTCAAATGTGCCTGTTGTAAAGGACGGGGAGGGCCCACGTAAAATAATCGGTGTGATGGCACGCATGGATGATGACAGGGTATCATTTGACTGCGGTTGCATGGATTTTGCTTCTTTTCTCTAAAAAAAAAAAAAAAAAAAAAAACCACTACAATGCAAATTGCAAAAGATAAATAATTTTGTACAATTCAGAACATGTTTTTACATAGGTTTAATTGGTGACGAACAGTATAACAAGACTATAGCAGAAAAAACCGTTAAAAGCATTACAAGTAGGCAAAAAATGCCTATGTCCATTATAATGGACACCAGGACTTTCCAATCCATAGAAAGGGGTTTCATTGAACCACAACTTTTGGTTTTCACTGATGAATCTTGGTTTCATATAATTGTACGTGTGAATACTCACAACAGTTGCTACTGGGCTTCAGAAAAACCTATGCTACTGGATGAAATGCCTCATTATGATCAGAAAATTGGAGTGTGATGTGCGATAAGTGCTAGAAGCATAATAGGGCACTTTCTTTGATGAAATAATAAATGCAGAGTGATTTCAGAGGTTAATTCTGAGGCCATTTTTCAATTGCTTGACAGAAGAGAAATTGTATGGTTGGTTCTAGCAAGGTTTTGCAACAGCACACTCGGTTGCCATGTCATTAAATGCAGTAAGAGAGGTGTTTGATCACGAAATAATTAGTGTTGATTTGTGGCCCCCTTGCCCTCCTGAGCTAGCGAGTTGTGATTTTTATTTATGGGGTTCTTTAAAAGCCAAAGTGTATCATTCCAATCCTTGCACAGTACAGGAACTTAGAGAAAACGTGTAAGAAATCACAAGAATTCCTACTGCTGAGCTTTGGAGAGTGAGTGAGAACATTTACATGAGATATGCTGCATGTTTGAGAGCAGGTCATTTCCAGCATCTATTATAAGGTAATGATTTTAGTCTGCCTCTGCCGGTGTAAATTCCCCGGCGACTGCCAGCTGTCTTGTGCATTAGAGAGAGGCTGTGAAAGTGGGTTCGAATATAATTTAACTACCCTATATTACCTCTTTCGTGAGGCCTCAATGTTTTGTTTTCAGTGTTAATATTTACTTTCTGCTATATACTTTTTGGGTATTAGATGAACTAATTTAAAGTTGTATTATTTAATACATAGAATTGTAATTTATACATATGGGATTTTGGTAGAAATACTTAAAAAATTACTTGAATAAAAATTGTAGGATCTTAATAGATTTAGAAAAAAATGTTGCTTTATTAGTGGGTTTAATAACATCTTTGTTGATACTTTACTTTTACTGAAGCTAAGTAATTGATGATGCCATGTAAGGCATCTAGTTCATGGCATTTGTTATGAAATTGAGAAATCCTTTCTGGAAATTCTTTCAAGTCAGTCATATATATTTGGGCACGGGCATCAGTTTTAGATAAAAAGGATATTTTGGTAAGAGTTTAAATGACTGTTACTGTAACTATTATTTCCTCTTCCATCTTAAGTTTGGCTGGCTACTAAGAATCAAACCATTAAAAATGTGTTACGGATTTTATAATAATAAGTCTTTACACATCAGCAGGAAAAGATTCTTTACGTAGCATACCGGAGATAATGTTCTTACTGAATGATGTAATAGTTTGATATCATACGCGATTTTAATCTACAGGGTCGAGGTCACAGAATGGAATGCATAAATCAACGTTCCTTTATCACAACATATTTATTCGTTAATTTACACTTTTAGCACCATATTAATTAGTTAACAACTTTCAAAATTCGATAGAATCTACACTGGTTAAAAGTTTGGGTGTAAGTTACATGTTCACACGCTATCAGAAAATATACATCCTTTCACCTTGAGCATACAGACGCTAATGAATAAAGAGTCCTTGGCGTCGGTATGACGCAACACCGCCATTCTTATGTATACATCCGCGCAACAGTTCTCATTGGTTGAACTCAAAGTGACGAGAAAACATTGGCTATCTTGAATATTAAAAAAAAATAAGTCCCTGATACACCCAAATTAAAAGAATTAGAAATTTACACACTCTTACAAAAATATTTACATGAACGATTTTCTATTGATCAATATTCTGTCTCATATGCCCCTTGTTTTGTTTTTCAAGTTGTCACCTTATTTACAATCTTGAAACACAATACAATACTTCTCCCTACTCCTATGATTCAATCACTTTGTACAATTTTTTTTTTTCCAGTCTTCTTCACTGTTTGTCTTTGTCCTTCGTTTTGACATGATACAGCATGTCTTTATAAATTTCACATATTCGATTACTACACAATGCATTCAGTTATTATACAATACATATCCAGTTATTGTACAACACATTTAGTTATTATACAACATGTCCAATTATTATACAATATATATTCAGTCATTGTACAATATACCCAGTTATCATATCACATATGTTGTTATTATACAATACACCTTCAGTTATTACACAATACACATTCAGTTTTTGCATAACGCATTTAGTTATTACTCAACATATTCAGTTATTACACAATATATCCAGTTATCATACAATACATATTCAGTTATTGTACAACACATATTCAGTTCTTATACAACACATACTCAGTTATTGTACATTTGACATTGACACAAATATAATTTAAGTGTTTCATGGTTTATTATGTGGTTTTTGACTTGTATTCATTGCTATGAGGAGAGAAAAACAGGATACAAATTTTGAGCTAATGATTATGATCATGTTTATGGCAATATTTTATTCAGTTCTTTGCCTTCTTTGTCTTATAAGCTTATGTATAGGCAGGTTGTTGAGTCGGTTCTTAAACTCTGATGTTACTAATGGTACCATTTTTTTTTAATTGGGTTATTATTCATTGTTGTTTGGTTCAACATTTCTTCGAGCTTAGCATTGGCTATATTCATCTTAATTCATGGGCATTGTTTTTCTGATTATGGTTTTCCTTACTTCACTAATTGTCACTTCTTTGTGTCTTATTTCTATAAGAGAAAACTTCTATACTTATAATTATTCTGTAATTGTATTATTTTTCTTCTCAATTTACCCTCGACATCTTTGTGTTGAAATATTATATCTTTGTCATCATAATTGATTCCTTTTTATTTTTGTTCCTGACATCCTTATGTCAAAAACATATCTTCCGTCGCTATGATTCATTTCTTTAATGACAATCAGTGTCCTCATCTGTCTTTGTTGACAATGCTCTTTGTGGTCGATATAGCCAATGACTATGTTGATTTTCTTCCTTGTTGTAATTCCTAGTCTGAACATAATTTTCTATAAGTAACCCATTAAAAATTGTTATCTTCCTTCATCTCTACTACTCCTGCCTTACACATTTGTTGGCAAAGACTATTTGGTCCTTTCTTTGTATGGCTTTAATTTGTTTTTATGGTATCTTCCTACCAACTTGCCATTTGTATTCTGTAGCTCATACGTGTGGTCACCCAGCTGTTTTGTTATGACCAGTGGTTCCATCTCTCTCTTCGTGTAGCCATCATGGTGTCGATGTCAATTGTAAGTTGCTGAGATTCTGTTGTTTGTCATCCACTCGGTTGGGACGAACTTAGTTGTTGTAATTTCCCTGAGTGTTGGTGGTGGTTGTCGTTTCTGTATTCTGTGCAGTATCTGCCCTATTTGGCACATCTTCATCTACTTCCTGCTGTCTTATGTTGCCAGTGTACCATTGGTCTCTGCCCCTTTGGCGTGAACCTCTGTCGTATGACGGTCTGTGGTTGTTCAAGTGTTCCCCACTGAATCGTATGTGATTCACTTGATGGGTATGGTCTCCTGGTCTTCCACGATCATATGTATATGTTCTGTATCTCGATTCACCATTCGGTATTGTGTCGTGGTACCGCTGTCTTGTGTTTTCCATCCTCTCGCCATGATTATGTGGTTGTGGGAAATGGTGTGCCCCTCTCCCCCTTTCATGGGTACTCCTAGTATTTCTATCTTCTCCCTCACTCTGGTTGTTCGTAGTCGTGTTCCGGTTTAGGATGGGTGAGTTTGGGTGACCGTTCCTATGTCTATGCTCATTAGGCCGACCATTTTGTGTTTCGAAGGCTTTTTTTTTTTTTTTTTTTTTTTTTTTATTTGAATGAATGAATTTTATTTGTACCAATTCTTTTACATAACTTTTACAATTATCCTACTCTAACCTAAACTACATACAAATTTTACATAACCTTATTGCTACCTTGGTTTGCCTGACACCCAGGCCATTTGCCTCCCAGGTAGCTCTGATCAATCTATTCCATCTTGTATTAATTAATTGTCCCTCTCCCCCACTCTGCCTTCTTCATTTACACTCTTTACTTTTCTTGCCCATTTTTCTCTTACTTTCTTCAAAAACTCACCTATACTTCTAGCCTTCCTTTCCTCTTTCACTGTTAACATTTTTATGGCTACCATTTTCCCCTCTATTTTTTCCCATTTTTTCTCCCAAACCTTTTTCCTCCATAATGCTAATTCCTTACATTCTGTCAAATAATGTTCTATACTTTCTTTCTCACCGCACATTTCACATATTCCTGTTTTACCGCTTCTTGTCCCTCTTAAAAATATTGCTCCTGTTCTCATCCACGCTAGTCCTTCTTTTTCCTGTCTGTTACAATAATCCACATATGGTTCTCGCCCCCATCCTCTTTTTATTTGCTTGTAGAATTGTAATGATTTCTTGTTTTCTAAACTTCCCCATATCTCTTGCCTTTCTATGTCTTCTACCCTACACTTTACTAGTTTATCTACATTACTTTCATTTCTTTCTTCAAGTTTCCATATATCTCCCATTCCTATTTTCTCCATAATTTTTCCAACCCCTGCCCACCAACTGTTTTCATTCTCTAGATTTTTTTGTTGCTTCATACACAATTTTAAAATTTCTCCATCTTCTTTAACCAAACATCTATACCAGAATTTTATTATTCTCTCCATTATTATTCCTTTCCTTCTTGTTTTCCCAAGCTCTACCAAGGCCACTTCTCTTGGCGCCGATCTCGGTAGTCCCAATAATTCTTTGCAGAACATTCTATACATATGATCTACCTTCTTGTTTATATCTGTGGCCCCCCAGATCTCTACTGCATAAAGCATTTTTGATTCCACTACTGCCTCATACATCCTTTCCAGCCACTTGGTTGTCATCTCTAACTTGTATTTGCAAATTCTGACTCCTGACATTGCAGCTCTCCCTTTTGCTTCTATCTTTCTTCCATGTGCCTCCCACTCTCCTCTGTTATTTAGCCTCACTCCCAAGTATTCAAAATCTTTGACCACTTCTAATCTTTTCCCATTTAATACCCACCTCTCCTCTTTTCTCAATTTAAATCCCTTTTTGAAAACCATGACCTTGGACTTGTTTATATTTATCTTTATTCCCCATTCCTCACAAAATTTTTGCACCTCATTTATTGCCCTTTGTAATCCTACAATTGTTATAGATCCTACCATTAAATCATCAGCATATAGCAATCCTGGTATTTCCTTATTCACTATTACAGGACAGTATCGAAGGCTGTTAGCAATTCTATCATATCTGCAAAATCTACTGGCCTCGCAACAATTAACCCTGTTCTCACTGTGTCTGGGAAATGTCTTGTTATACTGGTAATTAGTTCTGCTTCTGATAAGTTGGGGTCTAATAGCTTTCCTTTGTTGGCTACTTTCATAAAATAATCGACTAGCGACAACCCTTTGGTTGGATCGTATCTACCTGTCGCTAGCTCTACCCTAGTTTGGTTTTGTTTAGCTGGGCCCCAATACCTTGATAGGAATAAATTTCTGAATGAGCTATACGACTCATGACCAGCTAGGGTTAACCTGAGCCATTCTAACGCCTTGTTTTTTAAGCTTTTCTTAACTATCATCATTCTAAGCTCGTTTGGTATCCTTTTCACTTTAAAATATTCTTCCATCTCTTTAACAAAGAGTTTTGGATCGTCTCCCTTCTCCTCGTCAAATGTAGGTGGTGTGATTTCATGTAATATGCTGTTGGTGTAACATGTGTTGTGAGTCGTGTCATTGTTTGGTTGTGAACCTCTCTCTCTGTATGGTGAGTCAACATTTTGTACATTATTCAAATAACTCTCATCTTGTACACTATTTACATCTAAATCATCTTGTCTTTGTAATGCCTTCACAACATCATTTACATTAGCCAAACTTTCTTTCCCTTTTTTCATTTCTTCACAAATTGATTTTAAATCATTCTTTATTTCTAAGTGGCTTTGTTTCATATCATTTATAGCATCCTGTTGTGAAAGCATCACATCATTCATTGTCTTAATTTTAGGAATGACAATTTGTTCTACAGTTTCATTAATAATGTCTTTCTTTACTACCTCAATCTCTTTCCTTAATTCCTCAGTTATTTCTGCTTTTACATTTGTAATCTTACAGTCTACACTTGTATTACATTCTGTTATTTCATCCCTACATCTAGCAATTTCTCCTTCTAACACAATCTTATTCTCTCTCATCTCTGATTCTATCTTTCCCATCCTATCTCCTACGATTTCTATCCTAGCTTCTAAGGCTTCCTTTGTTTCATTTAAGTTTTTATGTACTAATTTTAAACTAGTTTCCATTACTTTCATATTTTCTTTACACTCCTGTCTTCCTAATTCTATTTGCTGTTCTAGGTTCTGTCTACCTAATTCCATTTGCTGTTCTAAGTTCTGTCTACCTAATTCCATTTTCTGTTCTAAGTCTTTTCTCACTTCCTCCATTTTCTGACCTATCTCTTTTTTATTATTTTCCAAGTCCTCTCTCACTCCCTCTATTTTCTGACCTAAACTTTGTTCTATGTCCTGTTTTAATTCTGCATTATTTTGCTCCATTTTCTGACCTAATTCTACCTTGTTTTGTTCCAGTTTCTGACCTAAACTTTGTTCTAGTCTTTCAAACATGATCATCATTAACCTTTGGTCTTTGCTTATTTCCACCTGTTCCTCACTTTCTAATTCTACCTGATAACTAGGCCTATCTGCCCCTTCCCCCACTCCTGTTTCTATCTCTTTTCGCGACATTTTAATTTCTTTATCCAATTCACTTGAGGTTAAAAGTCTCACTATTTTGCCACTTCTGAGTATCATATACAATGGAAATAAAATGTATGTAAAAACAAAAATTTTGGATCCTACTTTCTTTTCCGTTGGTTCTTCGTCCAGTTATTTATGTCTCCTGGGTAGTTGGCTTCGCTAGATGATCTCCGGTGTTGTTCCCACGTTGATTCTCCGTGTATCGATGTTTTGACGGATCGTTGATATCAAACGATGGTCTAATAGCATCTTTTTCCTGCGCGATGAGATGGCGTCATTCGATGTTAACACTTCGTACTCGTAATTTTGCATTCCATTCTAAATTCGCGCTCCACGTTGGGTAAGCCATTTTGTTACGGATTTTATAATAATAAGTCTTTACACATCAGCAGGAAAAGATTCTTTACGTAGCATACCGGAGATAATGTTCTTACTGAATGATGTAATAGTTTGATATCATACGCGATTTTAATCTACAGGGTCGAGGTCACAGAATGGAATGCATAAATCAACGTTCCTTTATCACAACATATTTATTTGTTAATTTACACTTTTAGCACCATATTAATTAGTTAACAACTTTCAAAATTCGATAGAATCTACACTGGTTAAAAGTTTGGGTGTAAGTTACATGTTCACACGCTATCAGAAAATATACATCCTTTCACCTTGAGCATACAGACGCTAATGAATAAAGAGTCCTTGGCGTCGGTATGACGCAACACCGCCATTCTTATGTATTCATCCGCGCAACAGTTCTCATTGGTTGAACTCAAAGTGACGAGAAAACATTGGCTATCTTGAATATTAAAAAAAAATAAGTCCCTGATACACCCAAATTAAAAGAATTAGAAATTTACACACTCTTACAAAAATATTTACATGAACGATTTTCTATTGATCAATATTCTGTCTCAACTGTTAGCAATTGTGAAATGATAGTTTTTCGATAAAAACACCTGTTAATCATGTACTTTACTCATTTATGAACAGGAAAACATATTTGGGGAGGATCAGGCATTTACAGATATGCACCAGAGTAGGGTAGCTTCAAACACATCTACAGGAGGAGAGCAAAGTGCTGCACAAACAAGTGATAGAGGTACAGCTGATGCTTCAAACAGTGTCGGTGGAGTGGATGACCTGGATCCAACAAAGATAAAGGAATTTGATCCAAGGCAGTATAGACCATTTGAAGTGTCTGTATCCATAACAATGCATGATATTCAAGCACACCTAGTAAAGGTAAGTTTATCTTCATTTTAATATAGGGCCTGCAGCTCTCCTATAACCAAGATTCTCCTAGAGACGGGAATTCCGGTGGGAACACTGGCTGCTTTGAACATATGGTATAATGTTGTGTTAAATAAAAGCATCTGGTAGATTCACATACATAATTCCTGAAGGATAATGTAGATGAGCAGATTACCAATGCTATTTTGAGTGGTAGGCTTTGGCACAGTGCAGAGGAATTTGTTGATAATCCTGTAGTATGTGCAAGTTTACAAATGATATTTGATTAAAATTTACAGATATGTTTGTTTTGAACTGGAGCTTCTGAACTTTTATAAGTGTTTTCTGAAACTTAACAAAGGTAGCATTCTAACCTCCCTTCCTTTGTGTTTTCATCAGTTTCAAACAGGTAGGCGGGATTCAATGAAAAATTGAAGCTATTAGCAGTGAAGCAACAGAATCTAGAATAAAAACAAACTTAGAGACTAAAACTTCCCTTATCTTAATAAATGCTGCTGACATATTTCATGGTGCTTCCACCACATTTTCAAAGCTTTATTTAAAAAAGAACTTGCATTTAAGAACTTGCAGCAATTGGTAAAGTAAGAGAAGTTTTTAGTCTCTAAGTGTTTTTACTTTAAACTGGGCTGGATTTTAGTTTGTATTGCTGTAATAGGAAGAATAAGAAACCCCAAAAGCTCTTACATTACAGATGATCTTGCAGGATGTACAGTTGGGTCTCTTGAGAGTAAGAAGGAGTAGGTCATTTTTTAAACCTTTGTTTATAGTTTCTATTTTGTAGTTACTTATCACAGGGATTCAGCAGTTGGTTGTCATTTGAGAAGCAAGTGAGCAGAAGATGAATTCTGTAATAGAACAGAACAGTTTACGCAATCTTAAAAAAGAGTTATTTGCAATAACTACCCAACTTATGATAATTTTTTATTCAGTTTGATTGCAATTAATGGGTTATTATTATTATTATTATTATTATTATTATTATTATTATTATTATTATTATTATTATTATTATTATTATTATTATTATTATTATTATTATTATTATTATTATTATTATTATTATTATTATTATTATTATTATTGTTGTTGTTGTTATTGTTATTGTTGTTCTTAATGTTGTTATTATTATTAGTAGTAGTAGTATTATTAGTATTATTATTGTTGTTATTGTTATTACTATTACTATTATTACCCCCCAGGGGTCTACTTGGTAGGTACGGGTTAGGCGTACCCAGGGTCCCGAGCTGCTCACCATCATTTCACCCCCTTCATATCTATTAACTGTTCCACATTGTAGCTGCTTTTGTCGCTACTTTTACATCACTCCTTTCCTCTTCTACAGTTATTATGTTTATTAGTTTGTAAAGTTTTAGCTTTATAACTCCTGTCTCGCCGCAGGGATCTTTCCTGTCTCCGTGGTCGTGGCCCCTGACTTGTGTGCTCTTCGGAGGTCTCAGGCATGAAGGTTGGGCGGACCCTTCACACTGCCCCCATGTGTAGCCTTAGGTGTGGAGCTCATCCACACCGTCATGTAGCTCTCTGAGGGCCTGGTCTGTGTTAATTCCCCGATGGCCATGTGCTGTCAGTTTAGTATCACCGGCCAGACGTGTTACCACTGACGGAACCCCAGTGTAATCAACCACAAGTAGGGGGACTTGTGGTCTCAGGGGGGACTCCGTTGAGGCCGCATGGCCTAAAGTTGGGAGACACAGGCGATTGTTCCTGTGGTAGGGGCATAAAACCGGGGTGTGCATGGTGAACGGTTTACCCATGTGGACAAGCAGTGGAGATCGAGGGTAGTCCCTTTGACTTACGCTTTGAGATCAGTCATGGAGGTGTCTCCATGGCGGCAGAGACCAGAGAGATTTGGGGTCTTTGTTTTCTTCGACCCCCAGATGGCAGGCTGATGCCGATGGTTCTGGATGGGGGTTCATCATGGATCCGTACAAACCCTCTCATTTTGACAGTTTCTTAGTCATGACCTTGGCCAGTGAAAGGAAAGTGATGAAGGATCTGAGACCCTTTTATATCAAGAAAGAAATCGACAGGATCTGTTGCCCGGTTAAAAACGCCACCTGAATCTGAGATGGTACACTTTTGGTGGAAGTGACCACTGCAGACTAGTGCCAGAAATTGTTAAAAGTGACTTCCTTGGGCTCCCACCCCATCTGACTACTCCCCACACAAATTGCTAAACTCATGCATAGGAGTTGTCACCACCTCCAGTCTGGATGGTCTGTCAAACAAGGAAATTGTAAGCTGCCTATCTGACCAACAGGTGCGTCAAGCCTACCGCCTCACTTGGAAGCAGGATAGCGAAGAGTCTCCCTTAAACGTGTTCCTCACATTTAAGGGAACTCAGTTGCCGGAATGTATATTCCGTGGGTACGAACGAGCTGCGGTAAGTCAGTATGTTCCGAACCCTATGCACTGTTTTTGGTGTCAGAAGTTCAGACACACTAAGATGTCATGTAACAATCCTGCTCTTTGTGAGCATTGTGGTTCACCAGCCCATGAGGACACCACATGTACCCGTGACCCTTGCTGTGTGAACTGTGGAGGGAGTCATCCATCCAGCTCACATATGTGTTCGAAGTTTTTGGACGAAAAGGCAATACAGGAGTTGCACATCAAAGAATGCCTGAACATTTCAGAAGTGTGCCGCCATTTCAAGCAACTAAAACCTGCCGCCACCGCCACAGGTTGTGCATCTGCAGTTTGCTGCACTCCTGTCAACACTTGCTGTCCAACACATTCCTGTCTCCGATGCTTCGACACAGACAGACTTACCGGCGAGTGCCCCTCCACTGTCTTGTGCCACACTTGCACTGGTAACTACATCCTCCTGCCATGCAGACTCCAGCTCACAAGACAGCTAGCCGTAGCCAACCTGTCGACAGCCACAGTTCTAGACCTACTGTTTGCGCCAGCAGCCGCGCATCCTCCAAGAAGTTCCGCTCCCGTTCCGCGAATCGCAGGGGATCTTCAGTCTCCCGAACATCTGAGGAGTCACGAGAGGATGGGGAAACTCACATCCCGCGTCCGAAGTCTCTTAAGGTTAAGATGAAACAGAAAAAAAAAGACAATGCACTAATTTCTGTTTACTATGGAAATAATCCAGTGGAATGTTAATGGGTTCCTGGCACGTGTTCCGGACATAGAGTGTCTAGTTTCTCAATGCACTCCATCAATCTTCTGTCTGCAAGAAACCCATTTGCACCCTAACCACACTCTCCGTCTTCGTGGTTTTTTGGCATATAGACATGACTCTGCAGCTGATGGGTGAGCATGCGGTGGTGTGGCTATTTGATGGCGCATAACATCTCTGCCACCAGCATACCACTTAACATGCCGCTGCAAGCTGTAGCAGTGCTTGTACAGCTGCAGAGCATCTGTTTCTCTGTTTGTAATGTCTATCTGTCACCCATCAGTGTCGTACACGAGAACGATCTTCGGGCTCTCTTGGCACAGATTCCGCTACCACTCATCTTTCTCAGTGATCTGAATGCCAAGCACACTTACTGGGGCTCTGACACTGATGATGCTCATGGGTGCCTTGTAGCAGATGTTTGCAATATGTCCAGCTTAATTCTGTTAAACACTGGTGTCCCTACATTCCTTTCATCTGCCTATGGTTGTGTAGATACTTGCTTTTGTAGCCCATCATTGGTACCACTTCTTGATTGGTCGGTACTCTCCGACTTACTTGGCAGTGATCATTACCACATTAACATTCACCTATCTGGTAAACAGTCTGTGCTGACACGGCATCCTCACTGGACTATTTCCAAGGCTGACTGGGGGAAATTTTGTTCCCTCATTCACCTTCGCAACAATAGTTTTGACACCATTGATGAAATGGTGGAATATTTTACCTGCTCTATCTAGCTTGTGGCAGATTCCAGCATTCCTCAAAGTTCCTCTACCCCACGACATGTTCCCTTACCTTGAATGCTGTTTGGCTATCAAAGCATGCAAGCGTGCTCTGCATATTTTCCGCTTACATCCTATGGAGGCAAATTTTACTTGTTTTAAATCATCACCATCACCATCACTGCCACCATCACCACGGCCGCCACCGCTGCCACCACCACCACCGCCACCACCACCGCCACTGCCACTGCCACTGTCACTGCCACTGCCACTGTCACTGCCACCACCACCACCACCACCACCACCACCACCACCACCACCACCACCATCATTTTATACTCCTAGTATGGGAAGTCTTATGTTACTAAACAAAATGATATATATGTTTAAGGTCTACTGAATCTAAAAAGGCTAGATCTTTAGAAAGGGGTAAAGGAGAGAGCATGAGAGGGGGTATAAGAATTTGGTGGATACATACCTTATTCATTCGTAAGTGAGGTAACTTTAAAGGATGCAAGGCGAAAATGTTCAGGAATTTATCTCCATCTCAAATTAACTTGACATGTAAAAATTCTGGTAGTTCTTTATTTTCTCAATAAAGATTTTAATGATCTTGATTACTTTTGAGATAGTGATTTGCCAAGCTGGTGTAGACAGAAAAGACTTATTACAAGAAAACATAGAGCACATTAAATTATACAGTCTTATGTCAAATAACTTTTGCTATTAAATTAACCGTTATTACAATAGTTGCTTTAATATGTTAACATTTTTCTTGATCTGTGAACTTCTGAAAATGATCTCTTTTCCACACAAGCTCATAATAAAAGCAAAGTCCATTTTCTTTGGAAATCTCCTTGTATTTATGTTTATTGTGATTAACATATGGCGGCAGTTTGCAACAGAAGTTGTGTTGGGTTTCCTGTTGGTGTAGGTATAGTAGTGGAATGCCCTTAAACCTATCTCCCTCCCTCTCCCTCTCTCTCCCTCTCCCACTCTCTCTCCCTCTCCCTCTCTCTCCCTCTCCCTCTCTCTCTCTCTCTCTCTCTCTCTCTCTTGAAGTCATGAAAACATGCCCATAGTTCTACAGTGAACATTATTCTGCTATGAAAAGGATCATTTAAAGAATACTTTCTACTTTACATAACATTATAAAAAAGGCAATGAACTTTTGGTGTTTTTCTTTTACCAGAATTGCAGTGAAGCAGATCCACCTTGTCCAGTTATCCTTTTAGAACGATTTGGTTTTGAAATGAAAAAAGGTTACAAAGAAACACTTTTGCAGTTGCTTCTTTCTCCAGCAGTTCTGTTATCAAGTGATAAGGTAGCAAGATCTTCTAAAGAAAATCATCTTGCTCAAGGTCATCTAATGCTTTCTGGCTTTCAGGTAATTGTAATAGTATTTTTCTGCTAATGTAATAGTCTATTAATGTGTGGTGTTAACTAATGAAAGGCATGTGAAAAAGAGGGGTTGGAGTTCAAAGTCAAAAATCTATTTTTAACGTTCTTGCACTGGAAAATAGAATGCTATCAGGGACATAATTAAAATGATGGGAATTCTGAAAAATGTTTGTCAAGATTCTATATACTGGAGAAAATCGATGAAGGTTAGTTTCCTTTCATTGAAAGCTGGTAAAATTCCTTTTCTTATTTCCCTTCATATACTTCAGTGTTTGTTGCAGCTTTCGTTATTGTTTGAGTATTCTTGACCCGCATAGCCTTTTTTCTATTGTTTAATGTAAAAATACATGTTATTTTCACATAGAAATAGATAGTGTCAGTTATGAATTACTTTGTGTCAGTGCTTTGAATTTTGTGTTGCATATTCACTAGTTCAAAAATATGAGGTACCACAACCTATGTCATCATAAATGTGCTGAGTTTCTGGAGAAGTTCATAACAGCACAATGCCTTGAAGAAGCTCATGACATAATGAGTGAAATGTTGGCATCCAGCCACAATATGATGAAGCCTTGTCCAGAAACTCAGCACACCTTCTATTCACATTGCTGCCTATCTCATTGTTTCAGTAACTGTAATCAGACCAGTAAAATAGAATTGATTGAGTTGTTGGAAGTGATGTTCTTGTTAAAAACTTTAATTCTGAAGTTGTTTCATTTAGACCTTGATTATCCTTATTTTGTTTTATTTTATTGTTGCTGTCAGAATTGAAGCTCAAATCTATTATTTGGGTAAGAAGAGAACATTTTTATTGCATAATTATAATTAGAGCCCGGATTTTTATGTAATTACACATTTTAAATGCTGCATAATATTTCAATGAGAAGTAAAAATGTTGGCGAATTATGTCATTTGGGACTCCCTTACAAATTTTTATTTTACATATTTTGCACGTTTCTACATATTTTAACGATGTTACATAAAACGTACATATTTTCTTAGTTTCGTTACAATTTTGTTATTTTTTAAAAAATATTTTAGTCACATTATAAACTACTGTTTTCACAAGTTTTGCTGAAAGCAACAAAAATCAATCTGCAAAATAGGATGCAAGTTAAATTAAGAATGCCATAATAACCTCCTCGCCTCGTTCTGATTGTTGTCCGTTTATATCAAAGCAGGTGCCGCTCGACAATGTTGACCTCCAGTGTCACATTTCTTGTAGCGCTTTGGGCATTTACAAGAACTGGAGCAATTTGTTACTATTGTTACCATTGTTGCAGTAGTCAGCATCTTGTAGTATAATAGCTGCGAGGAAACAAAGTGAGCCACTCGACATCAATATAGCGAGGCGATAATACTGCAGTTAGTTTCTTGCAAGTCTTAGTAAAATGGCACCAGTTGCGTCCTCGCTATCCTGCAAGTTGAGTTCATGGGTGAAATTAGATAGCACCTTTACAATCGATGGAAAAGTAATAGTCTGCCAAGCGTGCGGTAAAAGAATTGGCTGTTCCATGAAATCTCAATTGGAACAACATATCAAAAGTGTTCTTCGCATACGCAACAGACACCTACGGTCTTCTAGAAAGCAAGTTCTATTGACACAAATGCAACAGGAACTGTCTGGAAATGATTTTTAAAGACTCGTGCAGTGCAATGGTTGCAGCTAATATTTCGTGGCATTAACTTCAAATTCCTCAATTTCGCTCGTTTCTAAAAAAAAATATTGCAAGAAAGTTATTCCAGACGAATCTACTCTTAGGAAAAAGTATCTTCATGTGTGTTTATGGAGAAGCAGTTGCTCATATACGGAATGAAATTGGAGACTCCTGTATTTGGTTTGCCGTCGATGAAACTACAGATGACATGGGTCGCTCGGTACATAGCAAATTTAGTAGTAGGAAAAATAGATTCCAAGTCCTTCTAATCTGCTGCAAGGTGTTGGAACAAACAAATCATTCTACAATTGCAAGATTCGTAAATGATGGGATGAAGATTCTGTGGCCATAGGGTGTGTGTGAGGAAAAGGTTCGGATGCCGCAGCGTACATGATTAAAGCTGCTACTGCCCTTAAGGTTTTCTACCCGAATGTACCTGCTTGGCCCATGCATTGCAACATGTTGCTGTAATTTTCCCTGTGTGAATAAGTTGATATCAGCAACAAAAATGGTCTTCGTGAAAGCAGCGCACAAAATTCAGTGCTATAAAAATCATCTCCAACATGTTCCTTTGTACTTACAAGATGGAGTACGTGGTTAGAAGCTGTGAACTTTTATTGTGAACATTTTGAAGGAGCCCAGTCAGTGGTGAACATGTTGTCTTCAGAAGTAGCTGTTTCCATACGTGAATCTCAGTACATCTTTAAAGATCTGAAAGTGGCAAGCTCCTATGCTTACATCAGAAGTAACTTCGGCTGGTTGCCTAGCATCATCAAGACATCAGCTTCCCTTCTTGACGAATCTATGGATTTAATGGAACGTGCATCAGTGTAGTGTAGTTTCAGAAAGGAAGGTAGGTGAAAAATTCAAACCTGTGCTAAACAGGAATCCAGGGTACTCTACGCTTGTGTCCGTGTCTAAACTGCTAAATGGTGACAATGTCGATTTATCAAAACATTACTCTGCAAATCAGATTCCTATAGTAAAATGTGCTCCTGTTACTTCGTGTGACGTGAGGAGAAGCTTCTCTGCTTAAAAGAACATTTTATCCGATAGGAGACAAACAATGACCCCTGAAAGTATGGAGAATTATATGGTTATTCACTGTACATTGAAAGAATCAAAAGACTCAAAATGAAAATGCCTGGTTGTTCACTGAAAATGCATCTTCATTATAAAATTTAATTATTTTGAATTCATTGTTTCACTCATTGATAAATTGGTTCAGTACTTCAACATTGCTTCAACATTATATAAGTAAAATAATTATGCAAAATGAGTAAGTTTAACAAACATAATCCAAAACACCTATCTTTATTTCGTGATTACCTACTTGAAAATAAATTTTAGGTAAATTCTGCGTACAACAAAACATTTTCCCTATAATTAATTCTATATTTAGTAAATTTTAGCTCATTGTAATTAATTTATGTACTTACATAATTAACTTACATAACATTACTTACTAATTACAAAATTCTGGGTAATTTGCAGTCTGCATTTAGATTTGAGGTTGTAATCTTAGCATTTAGATTATTACATAATTTTACATATTTTATTGATATTAAATATTTCATTACGTATTTTGATGCTTTTTGTTACATAAATATGTACATATTTTGCACCTTGATATTACATAAAAATCCGGGCTTTAATTATAATATAAGTGTGTATACGCATATACAGGGAGTTTCAGAATTCAATCACACAAGTTTAAAGGATGCACAGGGGTTGTGAACAGTGTTTTTGAAACAGATAAATTATAGTCTGTGGGCTCAAATTTCCCTGCAAGGATGTTGAATCTGAAATAGGGTAGCAGAAAGTCAAATGGCCCCAGTACTTGAACTCGGGTGAGATGATACAGATTAATTGTTGTTGCAAAATTCTAGTAACTGAAGGTTGGCTTGTATGCATGGCATGCACTATTGCTCTTGTGCTTGTGGATGAAAAATTATGGAGCAGTCAAGAACCTCCTCTGCTAGAACCACTGTTCTTACATTCTTTTGGACTCCTGAGCAATGCACTTGTTATTGGAAAGTTCCTGCTTCTAGCAGTTATTGACGTATGGCAGTAAAGGTGCTGTGATGAGGCAAATGTTTCTTTGGGTAAAGTTCAGCATAAACATCTGGAGCCCTTTTCACATTTCCTCAAGCAGCACCATAAACCTAATGTGTCTCTGCTAGTTCTGCATAAATAAAATAGGAGCATTTTTATAATAAGCTGTAAAACTGAAAGTCTTTCCAGTAAACAAAACAATATAGTATATTCTAAAGGTTTTAACAAATCTTAGAGATTATAAGCTTCACTTATATTAATATCTGCTGAAAGTTCTTGAATTCCAATGCCAAAATAGACTGCAGTTTCACATTAAATTCTAATGTATCATCAGCGTGAATCTGGTTTGTGCTAGTCACCATCGCAACATCCCAAATTGCTTAATTTTCTATGCGTTACCAATCTATGAAAACAAAACAAATTTATAAATGCAATTGGATGGCAATATTTCAAAATTCACTAAACGATCCCTATTTTTCAAAATGAGTATCTTTCTCCAAACCAGTAAATCTATGGGTCCATTTATTTGTTTTAATAATTTGACCTCTGATTTATTTCATTATTAAATGACCAGAAGTGATCTGCCACAGCTGACATCAATTTGTTTATATTTAATATTTCTAAAATGTTCTTTTATTCTGGTTTCCAAATGATGTTTGGTTTTACCAATATAAACCCTGCCACAATACAAACAGCCAAATTGATAAATGCCAGATTTTCTATAATTTGGAATTATATCCTTTGTGAAAAATTCAACAAATTTTTCACACTATGTACGAGGTGCATCCAGAAAGTAAGTCCCAATGACTGATAAAGAGAACAAAAACATCACTAAGCAAGAAATATTTATTGGAATAATTATATACACACTGGCTACTTTTCAACATAGTCACCACCATAGTTGAGGCCTTTATCATAACGGTGCACCATTATTTGTATGCCCAAGTCATAGGATTCTGCCGCCAATGTCCGCAGCCATGAAGTCACTTCATTCTGCACCTCAGTGTCACTGTGAAAACGTTTTCCTGCCAAAAAATGCTTCACGAGATGGAAGAGATGAAAGTCACTTGGAACGAGGTCGGGGCTGTAAGGTGGATGTGCGAAGACCTCCCATCCAAACGTATTCAACACATTTTGTGTGACGTTGGCTGTATGGGGTCATGCATTGTCATGCACAAGCATAATGCCTCTTGTCAATGTTCCACGTCTCTTGTTCTGTATTGTCCGTCTGAGTTTATGCGTGTGGCAATATCGATCAGCGGTCTCCCCTCATGGTAAAAATTTGCACACCACATCGATCCCAGAAGACAGTGCACATGATCTTTTTGACAGAGATTGTCTGCTTGAATTTGGTCTTCACAGATGAACCACTGTGCCGCCAATGCATTGATTGTTGTTTTGTCTCTGGTGTGGGATGTGCCACCAATGTTTCATCCCCAGTGACAATATTGTCAAGAAACTGGTCACCTTCTGCTGTGTATTGCTGTAGGAATGTCAATGCTGCTGCCAGACATTTGGTTTTGTGTTCATCTGTCAGTTGTCTAGGCACCCACCTTGCACACACTTTGTGAAAACCAAGCCACCGGGAGACAATTTCGTGCAAATGCGAGCGAGACATCTGGGGAAACTGACAAGAGAGTTCTGCAATTGTGAAGTGCCGGTTCTACACAATTGCTTGCTGCACACTTTCCAACACTTCTGGCGTCACCAGGGACGGTCAGCCATTGCGGTCTTCGTCGTGAATATTGGTTCTTCCTTCCATGAATTGCCTGCACCATCGTCTTACCATAGTATCACACATAATGTCCTGTCCACACAGTGACACAATTGATGATGGGTCTCTGCTGGAGATTGCTTTTGAGCATGCAAAAATCAGATGACTGCACGAAACTTGCATTTGGTGGGAGACAATATCGGAGCAGCCATTTTCTCCTAGCACAGAGCAGTAAACACTGCTGTCACAAAACTCAAACTTCAGTACAAAGTTACCATATACTTATTCTCTTCTCCTGCACACGCGCATTCCTATCTGACTGGTGGTGCCATCTCTGGATGTGATCAGGACTTACTTTCTGGATGCACCTCATATATTTATTTTGTGGAACAAAGGTTATGCCATATTCTTTAAAAATTTTTGTAAACTTTTTATTAACCCAAGGACGATAAAAAAACTTTTTAAAATTACAATAATCTCTTATTTTCTTAAGGGTAGAAATTTCTTTAACGAGTTTTTGATATTTAAATTTCTCGATCTTTTATGTATAAAATCTGTATTAAAACCATTAATTACTGCACTGTTAATAATATATTTGTACTCTGTGTGAAATTCTTCTTTATTAATAGGTGTATTTATTAACCTATAAATTAATTTAGTATATGCTGATAACTGAGATGGATAACCAGAATCACAAAGTTACAAAATGTGTATAAAAAGCAGCAGAATCTCTTATTTAAGTAACAAACTGTATGATTTAGATTAATTGTGATATAAACAGTGTTAAAAAGGAATACAAACAATATTCCAAAGTGAAATTAAAATGAAGCATATGCAATATTTCACTGCCAAAGAGGGAACCATGATCTCTGGGACAGAATTTCATCTAACCTGATGTGGCATTGGAAAAACGTTAATGTCCTGTTGCTTGATAAGAAGACGTTTACGGACATGCATTCCTGATATGAAAGCATCAAATATAACTCCTGAATTGTGTCTTAAAATTACTTGGTGTTATCTCATTCATCCTGTATATAAACTTTCAAATACAAGTATATTAGAACTATCTAAACTGGATGTGATTTCTATCTCCACGTATTCTTGAAATATCTTGAAATATCTTGAAATTTTGTTCATGGGGATCTCTTCTAATGTTACATACAACATAACCTTTAAGCCAATGCAAATGCTTCTCTTAAGAGACAAAGTTTCATTTTTAGGTCTTAACTGTTGTTTAGTGTTCTTTTAGGACAAGATTAAAGCACAGACAGTATAAGAATTTGAGCCATGGATTTGTTGACTATTATGTTTTTTATTGACAGAGATAAAAGACACTTTTTTCCTTAGGTACGTGGCCATGCTATGTTCAGTGATGAAGGCAGATCACTTGATGAAGAAACATTAGAATATGCTTGGCTAGTGGAAATTCAGCTGGGAAAGTTCTCTGGAAAACTGACTGCACCTCAGGTATGCATAATTGCTTTTGCATGCTTAAATTTAACATAGTCAAATATAGAGAACTGCTGTCCTAGAGATACAGCCCTCAGATGCAAAGAATAACTAGTGTGGAGAATGCAGGTAGCGCTCTTTACCTAAGCACACCCACAATCACTTATACGTGCATTATGTAGTTAATGAAAATATTTCTATGTTGCAATCCAGTAATCTTGTAACACACCAGAACATTTTTGCAAGTTAAACTGTAGCATAAGGCATGTACTTCATTTAAGACTGTCGCCTGCATTATTAGATTTCCTTTCATAATATTTCTTTGCATCTAAAAACAGTTTGTGTTATGATAAATCTGTATAAAAATTACTTTTAAAATGTATGTAAATATTATAAATTGTATCCTATAACATGTACATGCTCTAATGGATCAATAAATATTCTTAAATATTAAACTAATAAAAACTAAATAAATAACAATATGTACAGTATATATGTGATAAACTTTCAGATTTCTTCATATGATACAAATTGAAAAGTGTGGTGTTTTCAGCTATCAATAAATACAGTAGAATCCCAAATAAATGCGGTTGCTGGGGGACATGCATTAGCCCCGCATTATAACGATTCTGTGGTACATCGAAATGTGAGCTTAGAAGTTACAAAAATTGGTCCTGTGGAGGTGGTGGGGAAACATTCATGCAGTAGTGATCAATTCTTCACAGGTGATCAGCCGTGTTAAGTATGAGAATGTCGAGCTTTCGGCCATTGTATACTCCATGGCTATCTTCAGGACTAAAAAGATGAAAGCTTCAAATCTTACATTCATGCAATAATAAATTACAGTATATAATATACGGTAAAGTACACCACTAGCTATGCTAGGGTGTATTCCTGTCCTGCAACAAATCTTAATTTATACAGTACATACAGTTACACTAACCCCTTTTACAGTAACCTAATTTTCCATTGTCTTGAAGAAATCGGTAAGTTTTGTTTGGCAGTATAATTCATGTTTTTTTCTCTGGTATTATTTAACTGTAGCAAGGTGGAGATGAATACAGTTCAATTGATTTTGCTCCTCCATGCAAGGAATCCTCTTGTTTATGATACTTATCACTTCACTAACATGCAGAATATCTTCTGTGTGCATGTCTTATTACTTCAGGAAATTCTTGGCAATGTAATGGGCAAGGTCAATGCTAGGAATGCAGTGGCCACAGTGGTGAAGGTCTATCTTAGGGTAGCGAAAAGTATATTCCAGTACTGCTCTTTGAAGAAAGTTTTAAGCTCAACTTTCAAAAATAAAAAGTATGATATATTTTCGGAGGACATACTTTGCCCCACTTTAAATCCAAATCCACAGTATTTCAGACCACTCCAAGTTCTCTGGTTTCCCCCACCATCTCATTACACCGGTGATACATCTTCATTCCATGTCTCATCCGTGTCACTGCCTGCGATGCCATGTGCAGTAAAAGCGGGCTTCTAATGTATCTAGATTTGTGTACAGCTCCACCATATGAAATTTTATCCTCAATAAATGCACAAAACATTAATTTAATGATACATAAAATTTGGGAATTTGAAGAACAAAGTCTAGTACTCAGACAACAAAGTGACAGCTTAGGGAGGAACAGACTTACACATGTGCAGGTCCCTTTAAACAAGTCTATTGCCATAGGACTACGAGCAGCATAGGTTTAAAAACCTGAAACATTTTTTTTATTTTTTGGAGTTTAATACCACGTTTTTATTTTTAAAGATTTTTTTTGTAACTGTGACTGAAACATAGGGAGAGAGGGAGGGAGAGGGGGGGGGGGAAACATGCATTAGGATTGATGAAAGCTGCTAATGAAGCAAAATAATTAAAATTACCATAAATAGGGAAAGATTATATATTCACACTACATATACATTTAATAATATGTAAAATCATTTTGTTTCAGCTCCACCATCTTATCACTAGTCTGGAAACATTTGTACTTCTTGCTAGAGATGCAGAGAACAACCTTAGACCACCACGTCTTCCTAAGGCTTGTCATCATGGCCTTCCACCGTTGCAGTGCAGTGAATCTGACCCAGATACAAGATACCGCTGTCCCTCAGGAGATGATATCAAATACAGAATGACCAGGGTGGCAATTGATGCTGTCGATTTATATATTGTGGAAAATGGAACAGCATTCCATATTTGGGTAATTTTAGGTTTTGTTTGTGCTAAATATGATTGTAGATTTGAGCTTGTCAGTTTAGTGTGATTAGAACTTCAATTTATTGTTTTTATTATTGTGTCATTTGATATAATTTGAAAATAACATAGAATTTTACAAGCCAAGGATGATTATATACTCCAGCTGTTTAATTACCACCCAGGGTCGAATACTATTAGCACATTAGAACGTCTATAATGCACACAAATATGCTCACACGCATATGATTCTGGTTAACTGGTGATTGTGCTCATTGTAATTTTGCTGACTGCTTATCTGCTTACTGTTTCAACTGTCTGGTGCCAGCTTTATAACTTGGGCCCGAGCCACTGCATTGACAATGTATTAACTAAACTATACAAAACAAACCTATACCATATTTGAAAATAAATGCCCACCAACAATGCTGCATGAAGTTCAACCCTCTTCACTCAATACTAACATATAAAAGCTTTTGTGTAACATTCACAAAGATAACTCTGTGTAGCATCAGCAGTTGACCAGTTAAATTATTTGAGTTTTTCTTAATTAAGCAAATTACAGGGAGATCTGATAAAAGCTGTGTGTAGTTTTGAAGTTAAGTATTTAGAAATACATTCTGAAATCATATATGGTTGCTTTTATGTCTATGCAGAAACCAAGTTGAATGATTAAAATGTAATTGGCCTATTTACTTATACTACTATCAGTTTCCATAATATCTGCTTGTAATTTCTAACTCAGTAATGTAATTTACAGTTAATTGTTGACTTGTTTAACAATTTTTTCCACAATTTACACTAGTGTAACAAATGAAATTCTAGTTATTTTATAAGGTGTTCAAAATGCACACCCTTCCCCTGTATTTACAATTGGTAGGGGCTAACCTAAGCAGAAATTCTAGTTGAACATTTTCAATAATTAAACTAAACACCTGCGCAACAGCCCATGAAGGGTCAAGGCTTGCCACTTGGCCACTGCATCCCCCACCTCTGCCCACTACAGACATCATGAGTGGGGTGCGGTACTGGAGGGCGGGACGTAGTCAGCACCCTGAGCCTTTCCAGTTATGAGGCCTTCACGACCTGGGGTTGCAACTTCTCCATCAATTAGTTGCTCAATTGGCCCCTCTGGGACCTAATGAGGCTGAGTGCACCCTGTACCAGACCTCCGAGCGGGGGAAAAATCCCCATTCTGATACCAGGGATCCAACCTCGGTCCCCGGTGCCAGATGCAGGCACGTTACCACTGCGCTATGGAGGTGGTCTTTTCAATCATTGCAGGTGCTATATATCTATTCTTTCATGGTCCTCTTTTTTAACTATTCCATATTAACAAGCCTCATAACACAGATGCTACATTTCAAAAGTCCCCATTACAAGTATTGAAGTGGAGAGAGATCTGCTCCTACAGCAACCAAACCTTTAGTATGAGACAAATTAAATTGCTCATGCAATTAAATAAACTACTTTCAGAAAAAAAAATGCCATTAAAAATTTTTGTTAGTGATGCTAAATCTACAATAATAGCTTAAAATTTTGTTTCTTTTTTGTAAAACTTATATTTAAAAATATTAAATTTAAGGTGTCCAAGCATTCTTTTAAAAAATGAGTTAATTTTAGTGTTATTTGCAGTATTTTGAATTTAAATTTATTGATCATTAAGCCGTTTTACAACCAAGCAATAGGTCTTGTCAAGCATACAGATAGTTTGTCATCACAGTGCAATGTTCAAACTTTATAAATTATTTACATTATTTTCCATATTGCTACTTTTATTGTAAATTTACACTGAGCTTAACAATTAGGAGTTTAACATATCTATTTATACGCACGCAAGCACGCACGCACGGTGCACGCGCGCACACACACACGCACACACAGGCACACACAGAGAGACACACGATGTGATGCAACGACATATTATATGTGTAAGACCCTGTATATTTTTACTTTGTATTTATAGGCTTCTCCAATTCGTGTGGCAACGTGCAACCTTCATGGGCATCAAGTGAAGTCTGGTATCACAGGGGTGGTACCTACGATCCAAGTGAGGCAGTTTATTTCTACAGGCAGCAATTTTGGTGCTGGGAGTACCAACCACAGCAATACAAATACTGCAGGAAGCAACCGATCTCAGCATAATAGGTGATGTTGCAATTTCTGTTAACATCTCCTTAAGTTGCATAAAAGTAAACTAGTTCCAAGATTTGTGATACCATCATATATAATTATTATTTTATAATGGATTTAATAAAACTGAATACCGTGTCATGCATGTATGCTGGATGATCAGCATAGAACAGAACAGGTTTTGAAAAGTAATTCTTAAACTTAAAGTACTTTAATATGTGTAGACTAGCAGTTTAATGCTGCGAAATGAAGCCAGTATGTTGGGCTTGCTGTGTGATGTTGGCTTAGGCTGTACAGGTTTTCTTGCCATTATAATAGCTATAATAATAATGCCACCATCTATCGCCAGTTCATTGGAGCCCTGATTTATGTTTTAATATATAACATGTTTTTTTCCCCAACAGAATGGATGGCTCAGCATCTGAACTCTGGCTGGAAGTTGGTTCTGTATCCCTAGGTCCACTTGTAGTTGAAGCAGCTATGTCTCTTCCAACTCCAGAACACAACCTGCATTTAGTGCAACACAGGTAAATTGGTGTTTGTGATCTGCAGCAAATATGATCACATTTCTCATCAAAGTAACAGGTCATTTTCACACAACAGCAACAGGAGCACCATATCGTTTTTTTCAAAGTATTTTGGTGTACTCCAATTATTTTAATAGATGTGTCCATAAAAATACTGTCATACTTTAAAGCGGTGTTATGCTGCTTTGGATAATTGTATTTTAATGAAATTGGTGATGTGCAACAATCCATAACCAACCTACAGAAGTGGACCAAAGAAAATTTAATGACTGTTAATACAAGAAAATCAAACTACCAAATCTTTTCACAATGGAAAAAAAACACTAAAAATAAAACTAAATTTTGAAGGTCAGCAATTGCCAGAAACAAAGGAAGCAAAGTATTTGGAAGTTACATTTGATACCAAACTTACATGGACCAAACAAATAGAAAATTTAATACAAAGAGCAGAAAGGTGTCTTTCACTGTTAAAACATCTAACAGGAATGAAGTGGGGATGTTCCAGAGCGACTCTTTAACATGACATACAATGTATATATAAAGCCATTATTTATTTACTGCAGCGAAATTCTTGTAACAGCAGATGCAAAAAAAAAAAAAAAAAAAAAAAAAAAAAAAAAAAAAAAAAAAAAAAAAAAAAAATAATAATAATAATAATAATAATAATAATAATAATAATAATAATAATAATGGTAATGGTAATGGTAATGGTGGTGGCTGTGGCTGTGGCGGTGGCGGCGGCGACGGTGGTGGTAGGAATAAGGAATAAGGAATAAGTAATAAGGAATAAGTAATAAGGAATAAGTAATAAGGAATAAGTAATAAGGAATAAGTAATAAGGAATAAGTAATAAGGAATAAGTAATAAGGAATAAGTAATAAGGAATAAGTAATAAGGAATAAGTAATAAGGAATAAGTAACAAGGAATAAGTAACAAGGAATAAGTAACAAGGAATAAGTAACAAGGAATAAGCAACAAGCAATAAGCAACAAGGAATAAGCAACAAGGAATAAGCAACAAGGAATAAGGAATAAGGAATAAGGAATAAGGAATAAGGAATAAGGAATAAGGAATAAGGAATAAGGAATAAGGAATAAGGAATAAGGAATAAGGAATAAGGAATAAGGAATAAGGAATAAGGAATAAGGAATAAGGAATAAGGAATAAGTAATAAGTAATAAGTAATAAGTAATAAGTAATAAGTAATAAGTAATAAGTAATAAGTAATAAGTAATAAGTAATAAGTAATAAGTAATAAGTAATAAGTAATAAGTAATAAGTAATAAGTAATAAGTAATAAGTAATAAGTAATAAGTAATAAGTAATAAGTAATAAGTAATAATAATAATAATAAATAATAAATAATAAATAATAAATAATAAATAATAAATAATAAATAATAAATAATAAATAATAAATAATAAATAATAAATAATAAATAATAAATAATAAATAATAAATAATAAATAATAAATAATAAATAATAAATAATAAATAATAAATAATAAATAATAAATAATAAATAATAAATAATAAATAATAAATAATAAATAATAATAAATAATTAATAATAATAAATAATAATAAATAATAATAAATAATAAATAATAATAATGATAATTAATAATAATAATAAATAATAAATAAATAAATAATAATAATAATAATAATAATAATAATAATAATAATAATAATAATAATAATAATAATTAATAATAATAGTAATTAATAATAATAATTAATAATAATAATAGTAATTAATAATAGTAATTAATAATAATAATAATAAATAATAAAAATAATATAATAATAATAATAAATAATAAAAATAATATAATAATAATAATAAATAATAAAAATAATATAATAATAATAATAAATAATAATAATAATAATAATAATAATAATAATAATAATAATAATAATAATAATAAATAATAAATAATAAATAATAAATAATAAATAATAAATAATAAATAATAAATAATAAATAATAAATAATAAATAATAAATAATAAATAATAAATAATAAATAATAAATAATAAATAATAAATAATAAATAATAAATAATAAATAATAAATAATAAATAATAAATAATAAATAATAAATAATAAATAATAAATAATAAATAATAAATAATAAATAATAAATAATAAATAATAAATAATAAATAATAAATAATAAATAATAAATAATAAATAATAAATAATAAATAATAAATAATAAATAATAAATAATAAATAATAAATAATAAATAATAAATAATAAATAATAAATAATAAATAATAATTAATAATAATTAATAATAATCAAATCTTTCAAAACCAAAGTCTGAGACTAATTACAGGTGCTATCAAAACCACACCAATACCAGCTATGGAAATACTAGCCAACTATTACCCCATTGAATATGAAATAGAAAAAGCAGCTCTTATTCAACACGAAAAGTTGATCAGACTCCCATTCAATACATAGAACAAGAGAAATTTTGCATCTACACTAGAGACTCAGGAGAGCTTTCTTTCCAAAATTCAAGACATCAGGAAGTATGTACACCTTCCTAATTCAAAGGAAAACTTCATATCTAAAGTCAATCCGACACATACATTAGACATCACATATTATTTACACCTGACAGAAGAAGTTAAGAAAAGTGATACTCCAACTAGTGTTCTAAAATTATTGGCATTAGAGACAATCCATACTAGATTTCCAGAACATGAATGGCCCCATATTTATACTGATGGATCATTGATATCAAACCAAGATGGAGCAGGTGCTGGAGTCACATGTCACCTCTTTTCCTATTACAAATCTTTAAGTTATGGAACTACTAACTTTGATGGAGAAATTGAAGCAATTCAAATGCCCCTACAAAATCTTTTGTACAGAATTTCACATTTTCATCAAGCAGTTATTCTCTCAGATTCCAGGGCAGCAATTATAGCAATTACTTCCAAATTGTTATCAAAAACCCAAACAATTATAGAATGTTGGAAAATCCTTCCCCATCTAACAGCACTTCAAAAATACCTAGTCTTTCAATGGATACCAGCTCACTGTGGACTGAGTGGTAATGAGAAAGCTGATTTTCTTGCAAAAAAGGGTACCAGCAGTGTACAGAAATCTATAGTTAATCTACCATTTTATGCGGCTAATAGATTAGTCAACTCTGAATTTCAAAAAGTTGCAAAATATTACTATGAAAAATTAAAAAATAAAAGATGGGAACTACCAAACTTTCAAACAGTAATTCTTGATTATGCTCGAAAAACAGCAGTTGCAACCTTCAGGTTGAGTACAGGACGTGATTGTCTGGCAAATCATTTGAACAGAATTGGGATATATTCTTCACCACTCTGCCCTCTGTATGATCTGCAGGAGGAAATGGACCAAGGCGGGGCTCTAATGACCTAGCTGTCGATGGGCCCTTAAACCCCAATTATTCACTCACTCACTGGACCAAGACCACCTTCAAATATGCCCAGCCACTTCTAGCGCTCCATCCATCATTGAAAAATATTGGAGAGCAAGAGGATTAATGGCTTCATTGTCAGAAATCCAGCATTAACTAACAACAACAAAAGAACTCAATTATTTCATATTTGTGTGCATATCAACAATGGACAAGATTGCAGAAATTGTGGGAATCAAAATGGAAGCTAAACTAAATGCACTCACATTTGTGATTATTAATATGGGTTCATTGTTGGATATTTAGCAGGCAGGTTACATGTGAATGTTTGCTTTTAAAATCGTGTTGTTATTAAAAAAGTTTTAAGGAGTTATGGCAAACCCACAAGAACAAAGTTAGTGTGTTTGGGAAGATCAAAGCACGCTGAGTCTGGTGCAGTTACAGCACACTTTTAGGTGAACGTTTCAACATCCAGCTCTTACACACATGTCAATTTTGAAGTGGTACCATGATTTTGATTGTGTCTATGTACAATCAAAACCTAAAAGCTTGCAAGAATTGCATCTTGCTTTCACTGCTGCCATCCAGTCCATTTCATCAGATATGCTAGAGCATGTGTGTCATGAATGGAAATATCACCTTGATGTCTGCAGCATCACTTGTCGGGCCCACATTCAATGTATATGGGGTATAGTAAAACTATTAAATAATTAAGACTAAAAATAATGAAATATTAAAAAAATATGTGAGATTTTCTTCCGAATGTCACCAGTTTCAATTCTATAGGATTATCCAAAGTGATGTAATACCAGTTTAAAGTATGACAGTATTTTTATGGACACCCTGGAAATCACTTTCATCACCAGCTAGTTGTTTATTGCTTTCTCATTGTGAGTGATGCTATTGGTATGCAACCTGTCTTGTGCAATATTAAAAACAAAAACAATGCATCTATATAGTTGGCTTCTAGATAAGCTGTGTCGTTGCTTTCAAGTACACTCTGCCAATGTTTTGCTACAACCTATCTGGAAGCCAGAGAACACATTATGCACAATGGAAGCCTCCATACATATTTAATATTGTATATATTAATAGCATATGACATGTCCAGGAACTAACCACAGCAGGTCATAACAAGGATAACAGTTCTACTTATTCTTTATTCATCACATAACAGTTACATTGTTGAGCTAATGTTCATAAATTGGTGACAAGTCAAGATTAGCATTACAAACAATGAGATTATATATCTACATTCAGAAATTAAAATTATTTTCTTTGTTAATGACACTGTCAATTGCCAGGATCATATCAGTACTTCCGGTATGCTGTAATTTTGTCCCACAGGAGTTCTTTTACATGCCAGTAAATCTACTGATATGGGGCTGTCGTTTTTGAACACGTTTAAAAACTACTGGTCTGGGCCGGGTTTGAACCTGCGACCTCAGGAATAGTAGACCAGCACTTAAGCAACTGAGCCATCCAGACCAATGATATATTCAGTATTGGACACATCAAAATATAAACAAAGATAGTTATCTATCTTCTTTACTTAGAAGTTTGAAAATAGTGTTGTTATAATCAATTTAATTTAAAAGGTGAGTCAATTAATAACACTATACAACACTTACATTTATAATTTTCCGGAACGCGGAAAACAAGAGCTGTCCACATGGGAACAAATCTTCATTTTAAAAACTAGAAACTGAGTATTTAATTTTGACATTCCCCAGAAAAATATTTTCAACTAGTTCCTTGAACCATTACCAGAAGAAGCATCGCCATTTGCACAATGGAAACCCAGTCGTTGTCCGGTTGATAATGGAGGAAAGTTAACCTCCGAAATGCGTTCTGGAAAATTATAAATGTAAGTGTGGTTTAGTGTTATTAATTGACTTACCTTTTAAATTAAAAAGATGGTTATAACTTTATTTTACACAGCAAAACAGATTAGCCACGCTATGACATCTAATACTGGTAATAACGCTTTGAATATAAAGCTATTAATTCCCTGGTATTGTAATAACATCTTTCTTTGCTAATGTTAGCAGTGCTGTACATATTATCTTTTTGGATCTGGTTAGAATTGTTATTCATTATGCTCATTGTAACCGTCATATTTCTCATAGATCTAAACTTATGAGCCCCTCTGAATTATGCAAATAAATAAATGTATTGGTGGTCATTTGAGTTCCAACTATGTAAAAATGATTCATTTAGTGTTATTTGTAGCACACGGGTTTTAAGTTTTTTGTTTCATCATATTAATACTAGAACATCCAATGGTGGTCAATGGACCACTTTTGATCTACACTCATATTGTAGAATTTTGAAAGCATTTTGTTTTGTTTGGTGACTTTTATTCCCTTTTAATGAATTTAGCTAACCAAAATTTCTTTTACATTTCAGGCACAACTAAATTTACTATTGATTCCCAGCAGCAGTTTTTCATCTTAGAAAGATACTCTAGGATTTGTATATTATTGCACTAATATTTACACTTAATATTTCAGATACTTACGATCTCATGATGAAGCACACAAAAGGTTGTGGTTTTTGTGGTCAAGTGAGGGCACTGGTGCAAAAGCTGTTGGGCGCTGTGGATGTATAGGTGGATGTGCATTTTTTGGCAGCAATCGTAATGGAGCCAAGTTTTTTAAACCAAGCCGACAGGATTTTCAGGATGGCATTAACATAGCTGCCTATAGGTAAGATTTTGTCTATGTTTTCTCTGTATATCTTTCAAATAAAGTAAGCAAAATATACCTAAACTAAGTTATTAGTAGGGAGATGCATAGTTCGTGATTACGATAATGCGATTTTGTTCGTGAATTTTAAGATCTTATTTTGACATTTTCCGAGTATATTCACAAATTTTAATGTTTAGTTTTTTAACAGTAATTTTTACATTTTGACACTTCCTGAGTACAATAATTTTAAATAAATTGGTAACTTTATCTACATACAGTTTTTTCATTATTTTGATAATAATATATAAAGCATGGTGCGGGTGATGATCATCAATGATTATGGAACAACTGTTCAGAGAAAATATAGGTGATGTTCGTTGGAAGTACAATGTTGATAGTGGTGCTGTTTTTATAATTAATACGAAGGTGATGGTGATGAGCTTTTGACTCCTTCTTTATCTCGGGTCGTGGTACTGGATGGAATGAACATACACTCGATGTTTATTTCATTACATTACTTTATTAACACTTTTTCTTGTTTTTACATTTTCGTTGCACCAATTTATATTATATTGATAGTCTTTCCAGTTTTTTAACAACTTTAGAACAAAAGCTTCATGAAAGTTTAATCAATTTTCTACTCACATCCGAGAGCACTGTAAAAACACGTCTTTTCATACCAAAGACATGGACGCTATTATTAAATTCTAGTGCCGCATCACATGACGCTAGCTTCTTTTTGTGTACATCCGCATATGTGTTCATCAAATAGTTCCCGTATTGATAGGGAAGCGATCTTTAGCTATTCTCACTTCGCTTTTAATATTGAACACATATAATTCTTTTATTTATACATATATATTAAAATTAAATATGGAAATATTTATGACGTCTTTAAACAAACTTAATTGTTTGTAACAATGAACAATAGCAACACATTTTCGTCACTCAACCAACTCGTACCAACACCAAAAACAAATTACACTCTTAACAAATATTCACATAAATGATTTTCTTTTGGGGTCTTACAATATCCTGTCTCAATAGTACATTAACACACTCATTTTCCAGTTCTTTGTTAGCGCCATAAGTATAATCTGTTCTAGCGCATCGCCTAGCACATCTGATTCAGTTTGTTGCACATTTGTTGCTTGTATCTTCTGCTTGTTCCTTTCGTGTTTACAGTTTACATACAGAAAACGATCAAAAGTTTATACTTTAAGTGTGGTGTTCATTAAGCTGAGAATTGTTGCCATATTGCTATAAACAAAACATTAAATACATATTTTTTTGTCATAGTAAACCTCATGGTGTAGTGCTACGATACATAACCTAAAAGGCAACTGTAAATATGCTGAAAGTTGTTAATGCCAAAAGTCACGCAAGTGAATTTAGAGCACATGAACTTTATGCAAGTGACGATAATACTGTACTCTGTAAATATTGCAATGTGACTATATTATGGGAAAGGAAAGATAGCTGTATAAAACACATGGAAACTGACAAACATAAAAAGATGCTTGCAAAAAGACTGCCGCAGTTTGACAGTCATCGATAGCAACAGCATTCCTGGCTGCTAAAAGCAAGATAGAAGCACCTCAAGAATTGGCTAGAGATATGACAGAAGCATTCCTCAAGGCAAGTACACCTTTGGTGAAGGTGGATGATCCCAACATTAGGAAATGGATGGACAAATACATAGAAGATAGGTATAGTACATCATGTTTTATAAACAGTTATATCCTGGGGAGTGCGCAAAATCGGTAAAAGTTGATGGGGGGGAAAGCATTTTAGTAGTGCATGTTTTACTGTTTGTCTCATTATATAAACCACCCGCTGGAATATTTTAGTGGGGGGGGGGGGGGGAAGGGGGGGTGGGCACTCTGGGTATAAAATCATTGATGGGGGAAATCCTACTCATCCCCCTGGGATTTCGCTCCCTGATCCTGGGATATACTTTTCCCTTTGGAGCGTTTTTGAATTCTCACACCTCTGAGCGTGAGCTCATTAAGTTGATCATTAGTTATTGGTACTGCCAACATTTACGAAATTATTGTACATTATTTTAGCACATAGTTTCAACATCCATTTATAAACAGCTTTTGTTTCAAATATGAAAGAATTGTTATTTTTCTATATCATATGGCAAGGCTTGTGTTTAATTTCACATAAGTGTATGCAGAAGTGAAATATCCGTGACTTACTGGTGTTTTGATAGAGGTCTAGTGGAAAAAACCTTATTCAGAAAAGCAATGTTATAGGGTTTTGAATGTGAAAAATCTAAGTCCAAAAACACTCCAATGGGTAAAGTATCGCCATGTCCTGGAAAATTATATTTAAGTCCCTGTCCCTAAGTTTCTAACATACGATTTCATTCCTAATTCTCTTTCATTCTTCTCTACAGGTGCAGGAATTTACCACATGCCCATACTCTTCATGAAAAATATGTAGGGGACTTGGCAAATTTACGGTTACAAGATGTGAAAGGAAAATTGGAGGGGAAAGATATTAACATTTTCTGTGATGAAACCACCAATTAAACGGGGAGATGTGTATTAGTTGTACTGTTCAGGATTTTTACATCTTTCAAACCTGAGCTTTTTGTAGCTGGTGTTCATTTTTTGGATAGTGCAAATGCCACACAGTGCATTCAGGCCACTCTTGAAAGTCTTAAAGTGTATAATGTGTCTCTCTGCGGTAATAAGCATAGAGAAGTGAAGGAACTTTGGTTAACTGGGTAACTTCCTGTCACATATCTCGTAGCGAGGAGGTTAGCTTGGATTGTGAACTGTCCACTGGAATTTTTCACACGGTTACGTATTTAAAGGGACCCTGCTCCTCTTTGTCCGCTGTGCAACAACCTTTTGTCAGTCAGTTACGTGCTGCTAGATTGTTCCTCTCTAGCGTACCTTTGAGCAGACTTGCAGAGGCCTTGGCGGACGACAAAATAGCAGTCGAAAGAGTTTTTAAGGTTTTAGCGGAGCACAACATGAGTTTGAGGATTTGAAGCTTTATATACCTAATTTTTTATACTTTTTGGACATGTTTATAACTTTGTTTTACCAATAGCTCTTACTAGCATAATAGCAAAAGTGATGGAAAGTATGGTGTCAAATAGGTTAAATTGGTTTCTAGAATCCCAAAATTTAATTTCCCCATGTCAAGCTGGATTCAGAGAGTTCCACTCTACAAATGAAGAAGTCTTACTTCTCAGTCAAGAAATCAAAGACTCCTTCAATAGAAAAGAAGATAATTTATCAGTTTTTATTGATTTCCAAAGTGCATATGATTCTATATGCAGAACAAAACTGCTAAAGAAAGTAAAAAAAATAAGGATACAAGGTCCATTGTTTTCATGGCTATGTCATTTCCTAACATAACGCTTTATTGCTACCAGATATGGAAGAAATATGTTGTTAGCTAATGCTGGATTTCTGACAATGAAGTCATTAATCCTCTTGCTCTCCAATATTTTTCACTGATCGATGGGGCATTAGAAGTGGCTGGCATATTTGAAGGTGGTCTCGATCCATTTCCTCTTGCAGATCACATAGAGGACAGAGTGGTGAAAAATATATCCCAATTCTGTTTAAATGTTTTGCCAGACAATCATGTCCTGTAATCAACCTGAAGGTTGCAACTGCCGTTTTTCGAGGATACTCAGGAATTACTGTTTGAATGTTTGGTAGTTCCCATCTTTTATTTTTTGATTTTTCATAGTAATATTTTTCAATAATTTTTTTGAATTCAGAGTTGACAAATCTTTTAGCTGCATAAAATGGTAGATTAACTATTGATTTTTGCACATTGCCGGTACCCTTTTTTGCAAGAAAATCAGCTTTCTCATTACCACTCAGTCCACAGTGAGCTGGTATCCATTGGAAGACTAGGTGTTTTTGAAGTGCTGTTAGATGGATAAGGATTTTCCAACATTCTATAATTGTTTGGTTTTTTGGTGACAACTTGGAAGTAATTGCTATAATTGCTGCCCTGGAATCTGAGGGAATAACTGCTTGCTGAAAATGTGAAATTCTGTACAAAAGATTTTGTAGGGCCATTCGAATTGCTTCAATTTCTCCATCAAAGTTTGTAGTTCCATAACTTAAAGATTTGTAATAGGAAAAGAGGTGACACGTGACTCCAGCCCCTGCTCCATCTCGGTTTGATATCAATGATCCATCAGTATAAATATGGAGCCATTCGTGTTCTGGAAATCTAGTATGGATTGTCTCTAATGCCAATAATTAATTTTACAACACTAGTTGGAGTATCACTTTTCTTAACTTCTTGTGTCAGGTGTAAATAATATGTGATGTCTAATGTTTGTGTCGGATTGACTTTAGATATGAAGTTTTCCTTTGAATTAGGAAGGTATACATTCTTCTTGATGTCTTGAATTTTGGAAAGAAAGCTCTCCTGAGTCTTTAGTGTATGTGTAAAATTTCTCTTGTGCCATGTATTGAATGGGAGTCTGATCAACTTTTCGTGTTGAATAAGAGCTACTTTTTCTATTTCATATTCAGTGGGGCATTGGTTGGTTAGTATTTCCATAGCTGCTATTGGTGTGGTTTTGATAGTACCTGTAATTAATCTCAGACTTTGGTTTTGAAAGATTTGAATTTTTTTTGTGTTTGCTGTTACAAGAACTTCGGTGCAGTAAGTAAATAATGAAAGAAATATATCTAAATATAAACAAGTACACTGCGGCTTACCACAAGGCGCTGTGCTCAGCACTACACTTTTTAATATATTTATTAATGATCCGCCACAACAAATACAAGAATCAAGTGTGAAGTGTGCACTATTTGCTGATGACTTAATAATGTGGACTTCAGAACCAAAAAACAAAAGTACAGAACTAGAAAAACCCATGCAACTATCCTTAAACAACCTACAAAAGTGGACCAAAGAAAATTTAATGAATGTTAATACAGCAAAATCAAACTACCAAATCTTTTCACTAAGGAAAAAACCACTAAAAATAAAACTAAATTTTGAGGGTCAACAATTACCAGAAACAAAGGAAGCAAAAGTATTTAGGAGTTACATTTGATACCAAACTTACATAGACCAAACAAATAGAAAATGTAATACAAAGAGCAGAGAGGCACCTTTCACTGTTAAAACGTCTAACAGGAATGAAGTGGGGATGTTCCAGAGCAACTCTTAACACAACATATAATGTATATATAAAGCCATTATTTACTTACTGCAGTGAAGTTCTTGTAACAGCAAATAAGTACAATTCAAATCTTTCAAAACCAAAGTCTTAGACTAATTAAAGGTGTTATCAAAACCACACCAAGACCAGCTATGGAAATACTAACCAACCAATACCCTATTGAATATGAAATAGAAAAAGTGGCTCTTATTCATCACGAAAAGTTGATCAGACTCCCCTTCAAATATATGGCACAAGAGAAATTTTACACATACACTAAAGACTCAGGAGAGCTTTCTTTCCAAAATTCAAGACATCAAGAAGAATGTATACCTTCCTAATTCAAAGGAAAACTTCATATCTAAAGTCAATCCGACACAAACATTAGACATCACATATTATTTACACCTGACAGAAGAAGTTAAGAAAAGTGATACTCCAACTAGTGTTGTAAAATTAATTATTGGCATTAGAGACAATCCATACTAGATTTCCAGAACACGAATGGCTCCATATTTATACTGATGGATCATTGATATCAAACCGAGATGGAGCAGGGGCTGGAGTCACGTGTCACCTCTTTTCCTATTACAAGTCTTTAAGTTATGGAACTACAAACTATGATGGAGAAATTGAAGCAATTCAAATGGCCCTACAAAATCTTTTGTATAGAATATCACATTTTCATCAAGCAGTTATTCTCTCAGATTCCAGAGCAGCAATTATAGCAATTACTTCCAAGTTGTCACCAAAAAACCAAACAATTATAGAATGTTGGAAAATCCTTACCCATCTAACTGCACTTCAAAAACACCTAGTCTTCCAATGGATACCAGCTCACTGTGGACTGAGTGGTAATGGGAAAGCTGATTTTCTTGCTAAAAAGGGTACCATCAATGTGCAGAAATCTATAGTTAATCTACCATTTTATGTAGCTAAAAGATTAGTCAACTCTGAATTAAAAAAAATTATTGAAAAATATTACTATGAAAAATCAAAAAATAAAAGATGGGAACTACCAAACATTCAAACAGTAATTCCTGAGTATCCTCGAAAAATGGCAGTTGCAACCTTCAGGTTGATTACAGGACATGATTGTCTGGCAAAACATTTAAACAGAATTGGGATATATTTTTCACCACTCTGTCCTCTGTGTGATCTGCAAGAGGAAATGGATCGAGACCACCTTCAAATATGCCCGGCCACTTCTAGCACCCCAACCATCAGTGAAAAATATTGGAGAGCAAGAGGATTAATGACTTCATTGTCAGAAATCCAGCATTAGTTAACAACAACATAACTTTGTTTTAGTTTTGGCTTTTGCCACTGTTTTATATATTTGTATATATTCCTTCTTTAGTAGTAATTTTATTTTTTATTGAAATTTATATCTGGCTATTGCCATGAACTGTTTTTAAGGGTGCTGATGACCATGAAGTTGATTGCCTAAAACCTACCCCACTCCCCTGTATAATGTGAGCTACGAAAATCTGAAGAATGTGGTGACAGACTCCGCAAAATACATGACCAAGTGTGCTGATAGTTTGAAACTGGTGTTGGGTGAAAGACTGCAGCATATTCAATGTTGGGCATGTAAACTGAACATTATTGGAAATTTATGGGCAATTTATTTGCGGGAACTAAATAATGCAGTGGTAGAAACAAAGAGTATGTTCCTGCACACTAGAAAAACAATGCACTTGGTTTGCTCAGTTTTTGGCAGAAACTAAAGTAAGAGGCTGTCTCTTGTACCGTATGCTAGTGATTACCCGATGGAGTTCGTGGTTTAAAAGTGTTTCCTAACTTACCGAATTCTTTCCCCTTATTGTTATCTTTACCAATACTGAAGAAATGAAGGCAACACAAAATGCTGGTGTTGTATATTTTTGCTCCCTTAGTGAACATGAAATAGACACAATCAACTGCCAGGCAGTGTTTATTAAACATGCAATGAAATGTGTTTATTAAACATGAACTAGAAGGTTCAAGCTATTCTCTGGCTCATTTTGAATGGGGAGCTTCAAGAATTAAGCAAAAGCTTTGAAAATATGTTAGCTAATGCTGGATTTCTGACAATGAAGTCATTAATCCTCTTGCTCTCCAATATTAAAATAGTGAAGAGAACAATAGCAGTAATAGTAACCGCTTTTTAGAGAGCACCATATTTTTATGTTTTGGCGGTTACATTGCTCTCTCACAACCCCCAGAATGTCTGGAGGACCACACCTGTCGTTGGTTTACGGGTCTCACTGACCTGACCGGGAGAATTATTAAAATAAGTACGGTATTCTAGTTTTCATTCAATTAATTGTTATATATTAAAAAGGTTTTGTATAAAATTGACGCAGGTAAAAATAGCTGATCCAAAACATGTTTATTAAAACTGAGTAAATCCAAGTTGTATAATTTAAAAGTAGGTGTAATTACATCAACATGCAGGTTACTTTGAAAATATAAGACAGGGAATTTTTCTTGATGATACAATGAAATTATTGAATAAAATGACTGCTACTAGGTCAGTTAGTGTTAAATTAGCAATTACAAAAATGGCATTTCAAGCTTCAGTGAAATTGAACTCTTTAGTGGCAGCAGATCCAAGCAGATCTGTATTTGAGGGACTTGGCATTTTGGATCCGAGAATAATAGCTGTTACAGATATGAACCTTGGTGTACTTAAACAACTTGAAAATATTCCTGATCTGCAGGGTGTGGAGACTCAGGATTTAGTTTCAGGTTTTGGTGAGCTAAAAGAAACCCTTTTTAAGCAGATGTCACAGAGCACTACATATATAGTGGAAGCCCTTCATGTGGTGAATCTATCACATCCTGTGTTTGCAGAAAAGTGTCTGAATGCAATATGGAGACCATGTTCAAACGTTGACTCTGAAAGGTTTCTTCCCTCCTATACAATGTACTGACGGACAAAAGAACAAACTTGAAAGAAGAAAATTTGTCTAAATGGCTATTTTTTCCTTTGAAAGTTGAATAACCTAGAGTGATTAATATCTACTGACTTTGTTGGTATTCAGCACTTAAATGTTTACATAGATCAATGCTGTGTTTATTTTGCCAGTTTAGTGTCTAATTTTGTTTCAGTGCATCAACATGTAACGGGCATTTGTATTTATGTTTATTAGCAAGAATATATGTGAAATATATTAATAATAGCTTGCCTTTATTCGACAGTCAGTAAAATTACATTAAAAATAACGCTGCTTTTAAAAAAAAGATAACACAGCTTTTGAAAAAAGTTAACACTCCTTCTGGCGAAAAATAACACCACTTTTGACCAAACTATAAACAGCTTTTGCATGTCCCTAGTTATTAGAAATTATTATAAACAGTAAAACTTTTAACATAATTGCCGTTTAGCAAAGTGCGATGTATTGTCATTCATACAAGGGCGCATAAACTAATATTGTACATCATAGCTCACATTTTGTGTATCATTTGTTGACATGACTCAAATTTAACATTTTTGTGAAGTATAACATCTTCAACCACAGGTTGAAGAAGAGCCTGAAGATAAACAGCACACTTGCCAAAACATCTTTAGATTTCATGACAGTGCTGCATAAAAATCATCAAACTTTTGTTTTTTGTGATGGAGAGAAAAAGCATCTTACATATTATGCTTGGGTTTTTAAGGATTGAATTTAAGTTATTTATTTTCTTGTAAACAACTTTTAACAGTGTGCTAGGAACATGTACAATTGAAGTGTATTTAGAAACTGGACATAATGTTCAATTATTTTTCGTAGAATTCATGAACAGGGGCGTGATCATGGCTTTGGGCAGAGCATTTTACATGAAGGCCAGTTGGTTTTTCACACTCCTCCTTATGGTTCTCAAGATATTTTACTGCAAGAACCAGTCAGTGGATGGGAAAGTAATAATGTTACTGCAACAGGAGGATTAAAGGTTGGTGGATGACATAGTTTTAAAAATGCACTTTTCCTATTCTGCTTTATAAAACTTTAAAGCAGTGTGTAATAGTTATTTAGGTATCAAGTATGTAAAATAGGGCTTTAGTCTAGATGTTCAAGGACAAGACTTTAGCCTTGCCCATATTAGATGAGTCTGCTAAAGCTTTATATATACATGGTACATGTAACATTTTTCAGCATAATAAAATTATTTAAATTTAGTAATACGTTTCAGTTCAGTGTATCTCAGTAGGTTAAATAGAATTTGTCATGTTACTTATGAAGTTGTATTGCAGAGACTACATTTGAATTGGTTGGTGTAGCAGCAGGTTGGTTGGTTTCTTTAGTAATAATCAAAATGTCTGAATTCCAAATTAATTGAAGGAAAAGCAAAGATTGTTACTTTGGATTTGCTTCCAATACATCTTGTTCTATATATGAGAAAGAATACAACAGTTTTAAAATATGATGTTAAAAAAGGTGGATTAGATGGTGTGGATGAAGACCTGTTGCCTTATTTTTCTGAGAAATCTTGTGTACTGTGTATTCATACAGTGTATTATTGCTGCTGTGGCAAATTGATAACTTTTATAGAGTAGGCCTTTAAAGACTTTTCAAACTGTTTTCATTCTGTAAGGTAATCACTTTTAGGATTAGTTATCAAAAAGTTTGTTATTTCTAAGACTCACAAAACTATGGCACATGAAGGTAGTGTGTGTTCAAGTCATGTCAAGTGACACTCTCACCCTGTCCTCCAGCACTGTGAGTTAAACAAATTGTGCTTTTGAATGCTTGTGCATGTTGCTTTGTTTTTGTGGGTTTTCCTTGCCTTACTGATTTCTCAATGTGGGCTGCCTTTGTGTCTGGCCTCTTTGCATTTTTCCTTTAGATGTAAACCCACTTAGTAGTGTGATCCCCATACAGCATGCTGATCCTTAAAAGGTTAGAATCAGAACTGAAAAATTCAATGCCACCGCTTTGAACCACAGACCTTCCGCATTTAAGGGCCGGTGCTATTGGTATAGATAATTAATAATTACCATCCAAAGGTTATTTAATCCCGGGACATAAAATACTTAAGATAGTAAGTCGTCATTGGGGTAATTGTCTCTGATGTGAGTTTGCCTTTGTGGTTTTTACTGGGAGAATTATGAATCGGTTGGAGAATTCAATGTCTTTCTGGCAGGTTGTCACTGTAGTTTAATGATTAGAACACCCACCTGGTAAGTGGAGGGTCAGTCAAATCCCAGCTGTGGCATTGCACTTTTCAGTTTCGATTCTACCTTTCAAACATTACTCACACATGGCTTGTGTGTTTAAAAGCACCAACAGTAAGTTTGTTGGCATAAATAACTAATAATTGCCATCTAAAGGTTATTTAATACTGCAACATAAAGTACTTACTATAGTAAGTTGCCACTGGGCTAATTGTCTCTGATGTGAGACTGCCTTTGTGGTTTACTGGGAGAAATATGAATGGGTTGGAGAATTTAATGTCTTTCTGGCAGGGTCACAGTAGCTTAATGATTAGAGCACCTGCCTGGTAAGTGGAGAATCTGTGGTTCAAATTCCAGCTGTGACATTTAATTTTTCAGTTCTGATTCTGTCTTTCATACATTGCCCACACACAGCTTATGTGTTTAAAAACACCAACAGTTAGTTTGTTGGCATAAATAATAAATGCTAATCCTTACTTCCTTTTGTTACAATATTTCACCTTCATTTGTAGGCTAAAACCAGTGTTAGGGAGTCCATTTATCACATAGTCTGCAAATTATTTTTCATGCCATTTTTATCAACTCTTGCATGCGACTACACAACAGCTTCTCCAGAGTAGTCTGAAACTGTCAGAAGAACATATGCATGTTTACAACTTAATTAATAGTTCACAGACCGGCTTCAGACAGAATCATAGTACAAGTGAAAATGTACTCCTACTAAGCCAAGACATCAAGGAAGCTTTCAATAGAAAGGAGGATACCTTGGCAGTATTCATTGATTTTAAATCAGCATATGACTCAGTCTGGAGAAATAAATTAATTGAGAGATTGCAATCAATAGGTGTGAAAAGTAACATGCTTAAGTGGATAACTCAGTTTATTTCACAAAGATTTTGTGCCACAAAATATAATACATACATTTCCAAATATAAACAAACACACCGAGGACTTCCACAAGGTGCTGTTCTGAGTACAACACTCTTTAACATATATATAAATGACCTTTCATCAATAATAAAAACTTTAGAAACCAAAATTGCTTTATTTGCTGACGACGTAGTCATTTGGACTTCAGGCTCTCCAAAAAAACCTGAATTAATTAAAGACAGAATAGAAACAGCCCTAAACAAAGTACATGAATGGAGCTCCAAAAACCTCATGACTATCAATGTGGAAAAAACAAATTATGAATTATTTACACTAAAGTACAAACCAGTTAATATTAACATAAATTATAATGGTAAACCACTCAAAGCAGTTGATGATGCCAAATACTTAGGCATCACTTTCTACAGAAAGCTAAGTTGGAAAAAACATATAACAAACATCTCAGAAAAGGTTAAAAAGAAACTGCAAATCCTGAAAAGGTTAGCTGGTGCTAAATGGGGCTGCTCAAGGAGAGTCCTTAACACAACATACAAAATGTACGTTAAACCAAACCTCTTGTACTGTTCTGAAGCTTTAATAACAGCAGCAAATGCTAACATCAATAAACTTGAACAAATACAAAATCAGGCTCTTCGCCTAATCACTGGAGCAGTTAAATCCACACCTATTGATGCCATGCTTGCCTTAACACGGACCCCATCAATAACAGCAAAAATAGAAGAACAAGCATTGCTCCAACACGAGAAAATGTTACGACTGCCAAGCTCTAAATGGACAGAAGAAAACCTCCCCCCTTCAGTCCTTAAAACTCATAGTAGTTTCCTAGAAAAGGTAACACAGATTAAATCCAAATTGAACATTCCTAACACCAGAGAAAATCTACTTATAAGAGAAAATCCATTGGAATTATTGCAACCTACCTTCAATTTGGAATTAATAGAGGAAATAAGTAAATCAGACACACCAAAAGAAATACAAAAACTTCTAGCTCTGGAAACAATCAATACTAGGTATCCCACAGAAGAATGGCTGCACATATATACTGATGGATCCTCCAAGGAAAACCTTACTGGAGCTGGAGTTACGTGTTCACATTTTTCCTTTTATCATTCTGTTGGCAGAGACACAACAAATTATGATGGAGAAATAGAGGCTATATACATTGCTCTCCGACAATTATTAAATCTTCCCTTAAATAAATTTAACAAGGCAGTAATTCTTTCAGATTCTAAAGCTGCAATTCAGGGAATATGTTCAAATACTACATAGAAGTCAACAAAAATTAGAGAATGCTACAAAATGTTAACACAACTCCAAAAAGTTAATAAGACTGTTCATCTCCAATGGATTCCAGCACACTGTGGAGTCATGGGGAACGAAGCTGCAGACTCACTTGCAAAGAAAGGCACAACAATAAAACAAAAGTCTAAATTCAATTTCTCATATTCCTCAATAAAACGCTTGATCATTAAAAATTTTTCTCATTCATACCTACAAGAAATAGAAACAAATGCCAAAGATAAAAAATGGATTACACTACTTTCCAATCCAGATATAATCCCCCAGAGACCAAGGAAAACAGCTGTTGCAGCCTTCCGACTATTGACAAATCATGACTGCTTAGCAAGTCATCTCTACAGAATAGGTATCTCAGCCTCACCAATATGTGTCCTGTGTAACGATCCAGCAGAAATGAATGAAGAACACTTGAAGACCTGTGAAGCATTAAGATCAGAAGAAACTACAGTTCAAAAGTATTGGAAAGCACGAATGCTAATGGCTTCATTGCCAGATGCAAGGCACTAGAAAACAACAACAACAACAACAACATATGCATGTAGTGAAATAGCCATTGCAGAAAGTCGGTGAAATTTGCCTTAAGTGGAACAATCCTCTGTTTGATTTGGGGGTGCGGGTATAATGTTTATGTAACATTGTGGTTGGTTTTCTATAATATAAAAACTGAGATAGTAATTTTATTTTTTGTAATTCTAAGAAACTTTTAATTTGCTCTTAAAAACTATATCTTGTAAATCTAACAGTTTTAAATAGTTCTTTGTATTAATCTAAAATTAATAGAAGCTTGTAACAGTATTGCTTATAATAATTTAGTAATAATAATTCCTGTTGATGTGTGACACACTTCATTTATACTTAACTACATTTCGAACATGTTTTGAATGCTGTCAGTTTCATCTTCAGCTTGAAGGTCTACTGGTGTTGATTGCACCTGTAGAGTTGGATTCAAAAATAGGTATACAGACAGCAGCCTCTGTAGTGTTGGAGTCTGAAGTGGGCATGATGAATTGGTCTCTCCGGTGTCAGTTCTAATGGGCAGCTGGTATCTTGTCCTAGCATTGGCTTCTGTTTTGTGATTGATGTCCCAAAATGTGAGGCAACTGCCGATTTATGTATCTGTCTATTTTTATGTTAAGGAAGTGTTAGTTTTTCCGACACACACATTGTTGCATTATTTGCAGTTTATTTTGCATACTCTGGATTTTTAAGTTTGTGGTATCATTTTTCTTAATGGAGGTTTTAGTAACTTCTTTAGGTTGTGTTTATTGTGAGAAGCTAGGATGATAATGTGTTTTGGGAGTAGTTGAAACTGCTCTCTAGCCATTGAATAGTAGGTGAATTTTCTGAATTTTGCATTTTCTTTCAAGGGATTCCAGGATGGTAGAGTGCCTTGTTTATTCTCGCCTCTTATACTTATTGACCTTTATACAGTGTGTTGTTTGTATAGCTTTGAGAATGAGTTGGAGTCAACTCGAAACTTTATTCAGCTTTGCACCAAGAACTTGCAATATTACTAAGATAAGTGAAGTTTTTAGTTTCTAATTTGTTCTTACTTTAGAAGTGTGTTAATAGATTGGTCGGACCATCCTGCCTTGGCACCAGACTGGGTGAGGATCAGCGTGCCCTCCACCAGGATTATGCATAATTGACTAGCAAGTCATGGGTACAGAACACTAACTACTCTCTTACATTAGGCCTACCTGAATCACAACAGATGTTGAAATTGATGACCTTCAACACAAATACATTCCCTATATTTCTGAAAGCAATGCTGGTTTACTCACAAAAGTTCATTTTTATGGATTGCCTGTAATTCTCACATAATGTTGTCTTCCAATTTTTATGACAAATGCAGATTTTATGTGTATACTTCATTTTTTTAACATTCCCCACAAATAAAAATTGCATGGAAATAGGTCAGGGGAAAATAGTGCTCATAATCTTTAATTAATTATTCTGTCACTATACACACTTTGGAATTCATTCATAGAATTCATAACAGTGGCACTGTAGCTAAATCCTGTTGAAACAAGCCACACAGTCTTTCATTTCTTATTAGTCATGGAAAAAAATATTTACACAAATGTGTGAATCAACTGTTGTGTCGTAAAATATGGAGCCATTAATTTTAAGTGAGCTCACTGTACACGAAACCTCATGAATAATATGGGGATTTTCAGTAAATCATAATTGTTTTTGGAGATATAGGAAATGTGTTCATGTTTAAGCTCATTAATTTCAACATCGTGGCTGGCAGTTGGTAGAGCACCTGCCTGTTGTGCAAGGGGTCCCGGGTTTGATTCTCTGCAGGGGGGTAGGAATTTTTCTCCTGCCAAGATTATTCCTCATCATTCCCTGAGTCTGAAAGTATAATGGCGGCACCGTGGCTGAGTGGTTAGACCACTCGCCTACCACCTAGGCGATCCCAGGGATTCGCATGTGGTATTTGTGGTGGACGAAGTGGCGCCTGGGTGGGTTTTCTCTGGGTTCTCTGGTTTCCCCTGCCATTCATTTCACCAATTGCTCTATTATCAACGTTCCAATCATTCATTTCATTTCTTATCATCCTCTTCCTCACTACCATACCTGGTGCTTGGCTGACCACCTGCTTCCAGGTCCTCACTCTGTCTGGTCCAGAGGTCCCTCTGCTCCCCGACAGGCGTCTGACCATGGACACTGGCTTTTAAGTCCTAGGGGGTGTAAGTCCTACATAAGGGGAGGGTAATCAGGGAAAGAAGAAAGAATTTCAACATCTGATGTGATGCAGGTAAGCCTAATGTAAGTTAGTATGGTAGTGCCCATACCCTCGATGTACCAGTTGTTTATGTGCAATTCTGGCAGAGGGCACGCCAGTCCTCACCTGACCCGGAGCTGCCATGAGGTGGTGTGGCCAATCTACAAATGCACTGTATAAACTATAAGGTTGATTCAAATGAAAGTGCACTACAGTCAGTTTTGAGAATGGTTTAGTGATATTAATATACATTAGTATCTGTTGTAGCTTACAAGAGGTCTGGGTTACTGCCTGCTCCAGAGTAATGTATGAATGTTTTGGGATCTTCTTTACCATAAAGGTTGTGGTATTCAAAAATTCTTCCACTATCTGCCCTGTAGAATCCACTTTTTCATAATCCCATCTTTTGGAATGTGCATTGAAATCCCCAATTACGATTGTTTTATTTAATTGTTCAATAAGTGAGAGATCTGGTTCATTCCTGGGAGGATTGTAAATACTGTATAAATGAAGATGTGTTTTGCTATCCCAAAAATTTAGCTTTATTAATTCAGCTTTATCTGTGTTATACATTTCTTTAACAATTTCAAAGGAGGATTTAATATCCTTTTTGACTCCAACTAATATTCCACTACTTATCTGTCTATTTTTGTGTAGTAGGTGTAGTAAAAATCCAGTAAAATTGAAGTATTTAAGTTGATCATTTGTTAGATTTGCTTCTTGTATGAGAAACATATCCATGTTATAGTCAAATACAATTTTATTCAGTTCTATTCTTTTTGTTTGGGTGAGACCACCTGCATTACATTGCAGAATTCTGATGTTAGATTTTCTATTAATATAATGTTTTGGTTCTCAAAAAGTAGTCCCCGCCCGGAGATGCGAATGGGGGACTATTTTAACTCCGGAACATTTTACCCCTCGAGTCATATTTCATAAATATTGAAGAGCCTTAGCAGTAATAGTAACTGCTTTTTAGAGAGCACCATATTTTTGTGTTTTAGCGGTTACATCGCTCTCTCACAATCCCCAGAATGTCTGGAGGACAACACCTGTCGTTGGTTTACGGGTCTCACCGACCTGACCGGGATATATTCTTCACCACTCTGTCTTCTATGTGATCTGCAAGAGGAAATGGACTGAGACCACCTTCAAATATGCCTGGCCACTTCTAGCACCCCATCCATCAGTGAAAAATATTGGAGAGCAAGAGGATTAATGACTTCATTGTCAAAAATCCAGCATTAGCTAACAACAACATATACATTGGTATCTGAAAGAAAGACGTGATACAGACGTAACAGATAGGTTAGACAGGTAGGTTGAGACAAGCGTCCCAGCGGTCAATGAGACGATGGCTGAAGAAGCTCTGGAATTGGTTGTGGAACCAATTTTCAATGGCAGCTTGCATCACATCATCGTAGGCAAATTGCCTGCCTTCAGAGATTTCTTGAGTGGATGCAAGATGTGGTAGTCACGCGGTGAGAGATCCTGTCTGTAAGGGGATGTTTGAGAACCTCCAGGCAGAATTGCTGTAATAATTTTGGCATGCCACAACCACATGAGGATGAGCATTATCATGCGAGGATAATTGCACACGACAGCATGCCATGTCGGCAGTTATTGATATTCTGTCTCAGTCTCTGCAATGTGGCACAGTACCTGGCAGCAGTGATGGTCGTGCCTTTAGGTAGCCATTCCAACAGCAGTGGGCCATCAACGTCAAAGGAGCATGTTAACATTACTTTACCAGCTCTAGTGGACATGCGAGCCTTCTTTGGGTGTGGGGATGAAGAGTGTCACCATTCCATGCTCATGATTTTGGTGGCTGGATCAAAGTGATGGCACTTTGTTTCATTAGTAACAATGATCCTTGAATGAAATTGGCTCCCAATTTCGTGGTATCATATAAGGCACTGCATACAAACAGACATGCGATGAATCTTCCGCTGCTCTGTCAAATATTTTGGCACCCATTGCACACAAACCTTACAGTATTGCTTAGAGACACTTCCTATGCTTAGAGACATTTCCTCTACTATTTATCAGGTGGTGATTCACCGATTCATTCTCATGAGACGGTCCACATCTCAACTGCTTCCTGGGTGATAACCACATGCATTTGACCAGGTCGTGGCCTGTTGGTAGTACTGCTTCTTCTACTACAAAATTCCCTACACCATCAGAATAGTGATATGCATTTCATACACTCCATGCCACACAAATTTTGAATTCGACAATAGACTTAATAGTACTAGAAACAATATATTCCGGGCTTATGGGCTGTGGTCTACTGGGCTGCTTCTTCCCAATCATTTCGTCTGCGACTACAACAGACTTCATCAGTGGCGGTGAGGTCGAAGTATCCTAGAGGAGATTTCAACAGCAACTGTGCTGCTTTCTCCGTGGCTGGAGGGGAGGTCTGTTGTGAATGGTCCAGATGGGCAACGGGCTGGACCAATGTTGGTGGCATGTTGTGATCTGCTGGCATCTGATTGGCCCGGAATATATTGTTTCTAGTATTGATACCGGCCATGAAAGCCTTAGAGACTTAATAGTGCTTCACTCACATTTTCCACTGTTAAAAATTGCACGATCGCACGTTGACACCATTTGGAGGCATCCATTATGCAAATGAATACTTTTCAGCATGCTCCAACACTATCATACATGCATCTGGCAGGATCGAACAATATCACAGGCACTCCCAGCACTCTGCGCCCGCTATAGGAGCATGCAATCATCTTTCTCATCAAATGGTGGGGTTATTATGGCAATGCCACTTTCATTTGAATGACCCATATATTTGTGAAGTGGAACCATTGATTAGAGCTGAATTGATGTGTTGGTATTCTTTGTTGTATTCATCTTTATCCACTGAATGTTGACTAGGTGATGAACTAAACTTTTGAAAATTGCCTGTTGATGAGGTTTATGTATCGTGTGGGTTGGTATTCTGACGATGCTGCTAGAGATTTTGTTGTTGATTTCTTCTAATGTTTATGTCTAAAACTGGAAGGCAACCAACCTGTTCCATTTCTAGAGTGAAGTTTATGTTCTAATCTTGTACATTTAGCACTGTTAAGTCAACTTTGGCAATTTCCTGGGTACTATTGCAAAGACATCGTCCATATAAGGTTAGCAATCTTGAAAGTGTTTGGAAAAGATTTTCAAGACATTTCTATACTGAAGTTTAGGGTGGAATACAATACTTGCTATATAGGTATGTATTAGAGAAAGAATAAATCACACAAAATATATTCTTGGATACTGTATAAAGAGATGTAAATAGCTACATTTTATATTAACTTAAAGTTGCTTGGTCTAGTTACTTTGGTTATGTGTATTATCAATGACAAAATTTAATGAAAACACTTTAAACTATAACTTTTATGCACCAAGAAAGATATTTAATGGATAATTCAGTACCAAATTACCTTAGGTGACAGTAGCAGATCGTAATTTGGGCGAGAGTCCTACACTGCTTGCTGCTGAGCGCTCCAAACCAGCAGCAGAGACAAAAGAAAGCTGCTCCAGAATCAGCACTGCATCTCCTAGTCCAGTCAGCTCATTCAATGATAAGAGGGTCCTAAGTAGAAGGTTTTCTTATACCTCAGCTACAAATCGGTAATTAAGTAAACATTCTAATTAATGTTGGAGTTACCAACTTAATTTAAATGCTTTCTTTCCACTTGTGTCTAGTTATTCAAAAGTAGTTTTTGGGAAGCTCTTTCACATCATCATTGTGCAGTCAACTGGCATTTCCATGGATAGTTTGGCATCCCATTTGGTTGATTTTGGATAACCTGGCAATTGGTGTGATATTTTTTAGTTGTGAGAAAATTTACATAGCTGAAAGTCAGACTGAAAGAATATTGGAAAATCAACAAATTTATGTATGTGGACAAGCCTGCTGTTGCACATCATTTTTGGTCATGAAATCACAATATAAAACAGGAGATAAAATTGCTGAAACACATCAAGAAACCATTGGAACTCAACACTTGGGAAAAAAATCTTTATCATCAAGAACAAAGAAAAAGTAATGCCATAGATGACATCATTTCTTAGCAAAAATACAGAGTAATACAATGCCATGCAGGACCAAACCGTCTGTGTGAATGCTGTTCACCACACAACTGATGATGAGGAAGAGCTTCCTAGAATCTAGTCTTGAATAGATGTAGATATGAAAGCATTTAAATAAGTTGTTGACTCATCACAACACTATGTCTCTCCACTACATGTAATACTTCTTTTATATGTATAAAACTAAAAATTGGTTAATTAATTTAACTGTTCATACTGACTAAGTTTGAGTGCTATAATCCCTAATTGTAGTGGATAGGGTCGGAACCTTTATACAGCTATAGCGAAATGAGGCAATCGCAAGTTAGCTGCCACATGGACAGAGCTGGATGTCATTGTGAGAGTACAGTGACAGCACAAACAACTGGGCTCATTGGCTAATAGTGTTTCCTTAAGTGTTTACCATGGGCGTCACGAAGAGGGAGCCATGGCCAAGTTAGCTGCCACATGGACAGAGCTGGATGTCATTGTGAGAGTACAGTGACAGCACAAACAACTGGGCTCATTGGCTAATAGTGTTTCCTTAAGTGTTTACCATGGGCGTCACGAAGAGGGAGCCATGGCCCCCCTTGGAAATTAATGAATTTAATGTGCAATCAATTAGTATTAGATTATTGTTTTAATTTTGATGTGAAGAACAGATGCCTAATCAGTATGCAGATATAAATGAGAAAATATAAAAGTAAATTTTCCAATGGAACTGAAACCATTTTATTGGATTATTACTTAAACTAATTGTATATTATTTAATATAAAAAAGGAATTAATGACACATACATAAATAATAATCATAATATATAATTTAGAGTACATGAATGCTACTACTGTTGTTCATAATTCAAAAACAGAAATGTCTTTGCTTCTTTGATTTTTCCACACAGTCATATATTAGTTGATTATATACAGTAATCATGCAAATGCTGTCATTCATTTAGGCTTTATGACGATAGAACTCCTGTAATTTTTAGAGCCTGAATTTGCCTCAAGCACACTGGAAATACTTCAGTAATTTAACTTACTTCTTTACCATTAAATTCATCAGTATCACTAGGGGAATCACCTGGGAAAGAATGACCTGTGTACAACAGTAATGTGTTTCGAAACTAATGGCCTCACCCAACATACCTACTTACAACAAAGATGCAATATAAAGATACTACATATAATCTTAATATAGTATAAATATAATGTATAAATGAGTTAGTAATTTAATATAGTTTGTACATGTGGACCAGAAAAATGGGATATATTGATGAGGAAACTTATAACTGAAAAAGGTATAATTGAGCTAAATATTGATGGACAAAGTTTGGTGTCTAAAAAATTTAACGGATAGCTACGAAAAATGAAGTTTAATATATAAATGAGGTTTAACTATATTAGCTTTTCAGATATAAAATCTCAATAAGTGATATCAGGTTAGCATTTAACTGTGTGAATCACATGAGAAAAGTGCATTATGCATTTGTTTAACTTATTAAGGTAGCTAAGAGGCAGTGGTTTATATTCCAGCTGAGACTTTTAATTCAATTGTGATTCAACCTTCCAAAGTTTTGAATGTTCAAATTGCTGCATGAAGTACTGCAGCTTTCACTAAATTTGTTTTGACCGACACAGTATGTCTATTTTGAAGAGCTCTGTATTGTGAATAGTAATTTGTTGATTTACTTAAATGACTGTATTTGAACAGAATTGGGATATCTTCTTCACCACTCTTTCCTCTGTGCGATCTGCAAGAGGAAATGGACCAAGACCAACTTCAAATATGCCCAGCCACTTCTAGCACCCTATCCATCAGTGAAAAATATTGGAGAGCAAGAGGACTAATGACTTCGTCAGAAATTCAGCATTAGCCAACAACTTATTTTGAGAGCTGAATGGCATTTACTTGTTGAATTTCTAAACATTCACATCATTATATTAATATCAATGATGTATGAGAAAATTTCATGTTTGTGTGCTGTCACAATAACTTAAGTCTTTTCTTCTTCAGTTAAATGAACTACTCATTCTATTTGTTAGTTTTAATATTTTGGAGCAAATGTAATTTTGAGCCATATACTGAAAACTTTTTGTCTCCAGGGTTCAAGGTAGTGCTCTGCGTGATGTACCGTATGCTCGTCTTGTAGACAACAGTCCAACCAACCTTCTTCCTCCAAAACTAGACAGTGACTCTAAGTTAAATACAGAAAGAAGTAAATCAATTCTTAGTGTTCCGGAAACTGAGACAGCTCCTAAAAGCAGTGTGTCGGATTCAAAGCTTGCAGTAGATTACTTCAACACTACTCCTTCTAAAGAGGGATCTCAGCAAAGCAGTACAATTGCCGTTCAGGTTGGTAATTATGGCAGTAATATCCTTTTACTTATATAAATGCAGGATTATACATAATAAGTTTCAGTTGTATTAGTGTTTATTGGAAGCTTATAGTTTAATTAAATGGCATTATACAGTGATTAATCAGACATCCTAAATATGACACTATGAAGCTATATGATTTTGATTGCAATTTGAGTGTTTTTACACAACAGAAACTAAACTGCAGTAAATATTCATCATGATTGTATAAAAATATATTAAGCTGAGTATAAATATCTGCACTATGTACAGTTAGAAAAATTTCAAAATGTAAAAATATTTACCTGCAGTTACAGAACTTACAAATGTAACATAAATAACATTTGCTGCATATAAATATTATTTACCTTTATTTTATTTACCTTTATTTTACATTTTCACTAGTCTTCCTGTGTGCAAGGTGACCATACATACTCTTTTGACCAAGACAGTCCCGTTTTTTAGGTGTGTCCTAGCTGTCCCATTGGTACTTTTAAAAAATGCCATTTGTCTCATTTTACATAAATGTTGGATAAGTTCAAGAATAGAACACACACTTCTAGTTAGATTTCATAGTTGAAATAGTCCATAGACCTTATTAGATTTTATAGTTACTTTCAGTGCCTTACCTTGATGGGTATTATGATTCTAGCATATTTCTTCAGTGCAGTTAAAGAGTAACATATTATTTTATGTGTCTTGAAATTGCAAAGTTGGTGATTTTTTGAGTTTTATTAGCATTATCAAATGAGTAACTAAATTTGGTTTGAATCTGACTTATTCTAGCAGCATTGTCTTAGTAAGTGCAGTGGAGTGAAAATCAGTAGTGACTGGGGTGATGGTTAGAATGGCCAGCTAAACATATGCCTATGATATTAATAAAGAGCTGCAGTGCTTTTTCATGATTCTAGCTCTAAAGACAAATTAGCATTGTTTTGTCCAACGTAAAGGTTAGGTTTTAATTTGAAACAACTATTATATATTCCAAGAGATCTTTAAACCAAACCTGGTTGATTTTGTTAATTTAGTATTTTTCTTTTGTTATTTGATCTATTCTCAATTTGTGGAAATGATAATTATTGTCAACCTTATTTCAACATTTCAATTATGAAATGACTCAGGGGTCTCCGTCTAGGGGATATGTGAATAGCGACCACAAGGTACCCAAGCTGAGCAGAACATTACTTCTACTTACTGGTGTTTTGCTCCTCACTGTAACTTTTCTATATGACCTTACGTTGGTCATCTCTTGTTCTCTTCCGACCCCGATGCTATTAGGGTTCCCGAGGGCTAGGGAGTCTTTATTTTTCCAACCTCTCCATTTCTCTAATTTCTCTAATTTCTCTATAAAATCTTAACCCCTAACATGCTGACCTTTCATGGCATGTAATAGTCCTCTGATTAGTAATCAGAGGATATGGTTAGTGAATTTATTTTGATAATTCTCCCTGTCAGGTCGGTGAGACCCGTAAACCAACGACAGGTGTGGTCCTCCAGACATTCTGGGGGTTGTGAGAGAGCGATGTGACCGCCAAAACATAAAAATATGGTGCTCTCTAAAAAGCGGTTACTATTACTGCTATTGCTCTCTTCAATATCATGTGAAAAATATTGGAGAGCAAGAGGATTAATGATTTCATTGTCAGAAATCCAGCATTAGCTAACAACAACATAATGATTATTTTGTATAATATGTTAGAGGTTTCAAAATATAAATTGATGTTATTTTCCTGGCATAGCTAAAATAATCATAAAGTTACACAATATACACGACGTATGACGTTATGACGGTTCTGACGTAAGAGGGTATTTTTAAGGAAGATAATAGCCAAGCAATATTGTCATTGTAACGTATAGAAAAATTTGCTAAATACTCTTGGATCAATGCGTTCGCTATAAGATAGAAACCATTTTTTTAGCAATATTCTGAAAAATTGTAATCGATATGATTTTGGACATGCCTTCCAAACAGAAGTATGTAAGAAAGTGTTGTAACAATATAATGACTTAATAATTGTGATATTTAAGAAGTGTGCAATAAAATCATTTCACAAATTTAATTGAAGAAGTTCAGTATAACTACGACCCGAGACAAAGAGAAGAGTGCTCATTGCTCATCGTTGATCGCCCAGTAATATTCAAAGATTGCACTAAATGGCTTCACAGTGTAAGGCATAATAAGAGGTAAAACATTTTGAATAATTACTATTAAAAAAAATGCACCACATTGTTGTCATATTGTGGTAGAGTTGTTAATTAACATATTCATCAAAAGCATGTGATGACTTTTTGAAACTGTGACACTCTTGAATCTTTAGGGTTTTGTGTTTTTTCAAAAGGGAGTAAAGTTCTTCAAATTAATGATTCCAAATTTTCAGTAATTTGTGATTCATTCACAACAAACTGGTAAAGCATAATATCATGCCGACTTTGATCACAATTTTATATTCTGTATGTACGTAACTCTTTATATACTTGATTAATCTGAGTCATGACTGCACTTGATACCGAAATTTAGATTTCAAGTCGAATGGGCTTGATAAAGACACGTTTTGATTTAATTGCCGGATATGAGATTTGCGATAAGTGTTGAGTAATAACATAAATAGATAATAGAGTAGGAAGTGTTGTAAGGTGAGCAAGATATGAGTAAATAATAGTCGTTAAATTTGTAGTATAAACGCATTATTGGTTTGAAATTAACGAGTCATGACGTCATACCACATAATTTGAAATTCAGGTCTGCCAACCTTAAAAGTTGCGCGATATGTTTAATAGAATATAAAGAAAACATCGTTTAATCATAAAAAGGTAACTATATATATTTGGAATTCAAAAAAGAACATGTTATAATAGAAAGGGACATTTCTAAATTGGGAAAAGGAATGAAATAGCATTTTGGATACGAGGCTTTCTTTTGGATGACGTCATGAAATTTAAATCGGAAAGAACGTTTTCCTAGCGTGGGTACGCCAGGAAACGTGTTCACTCGCCCCAGACTAGTGGTGGACGTTGTGGTGTACACACGTGAGTGCGATTGCTCTGCGAGTATCTCTATATATCGAAAGTCGGCATAACTCCCGAAAGTGTCAGAGAGTAAAAAAAATAAATAATATACAAAAGTTCTTCTGGGGTAATCTATAAACATACCTACGCATACCCGGGATTAAAGAGATTTCATGCTGAACTAGCCGGAGAAAACAACACCATTCCACATCAAAGGGGGACACAACGTGAACATCATATATTCCGCTACAAATGGCGATCCAACGTGAACCAACAGCATTTTTTTTTTTTTTCGCATCAAATGGCGACCCAACGTGTGGCGTCGAGAGAATAGACCAACCCCAAGAATGAACTAGACCAGCATCGAACCAGTGATTAATAAGGACGACGACCAAGCCAGCATCGAACCAGCAAACAAGAAGGTGCCCAGCGTGTCAACATCGTGTGAAACGTGTAGTGAATAAGTTTAAGTGCAGTTAAAATCATAATAGTGAAAATTGTGAAATATTGGTGAGTAGAAAAACACATGCAAATAGCTTAGAAATGGAAGACAGTGATAGCGATTTTCTAGGTTTTGAGAGTCCGGAAATTGAGAAAAGTGTAGTTAGGATGGAAGAATATAATCAAAATATAATCGGTAGCAGAATATGCCAAGAAGTAGAAGTTCAGAACATTAGAGAAACACCTAGAAGTAGCTCAGAAATATTTGGTAGTAATTCAGAAAGGCCAGCAATTATGTCAGAAATAGAGAATATGTTTCAAAAGATAATGGAAAAGATGAGTAAGATAGATGAAACTAGTATAGAGTTAGGACAGAAATTAGAGAAGGGACAACAGGAATTGGGAATGCAATTGGAAAATCAGAAGAGAGCTTTAGAAACCTTTAGGGAAGAAGTTAGGGAGGAAATTAATAAAGTTAGTAGTGAAGTAAAAGAAAATAGAGAACAGGTTAAGGGAGAATTAGAGACAATAAGGCAAGAAGTAAAGAATTCTGAAAAGAATTAGGTCAACAAGTGAGTGAAAAATTAGATAAAGAAAGGGAAAGAGTAACATATAGATTAGACAAACAAAGGGAAGAGGTAGTACAAAGGTTAGATAAAGACAAGGAAGAAATTAGAGAAGAGTTACAGGGGTGTAAAGTTAGAATGGAAAGATCTCATGTAGAAAGTGAAAGGCAGGCTAGAAATTTGGAGGATGTTACAGACCAAATAAAAGGGGTAGTAACAGAAATTACTCATGTAAAAGAGGCCCTAGAAAATTTGAAATTAAATGAAAATGCATGTAATCACAACAATCTTAATAATGAAGCTGCAAGAAACGAAGCAATACCAGGTGTATCAGCTGACATTTCAATGCAAAATAGGGGTAACAGTAATTCCCATTCTGATCTCAGAAATAGCTCAGGGACAGGTGACAATTCAAATTTACATTGGCCTAACCATGTCTTAAATGAAATGACACCTCCAGTTTTTGAAAATGAAGATTCAGATGATCCTAAAGCCTTTTTAGAAGGGTTACAAGAGTACTTCACGGTGAAACATATACCGGAGGAGTACAAGATGGTGATAGTAAGAAAATGCCTAAAGGGTAATGCTGCCAATTGGCTAGGCCTTTCTATGGGTAACAATAATGATTACGGGACCTTTAGGAACATCTTTTTAACCAGATATTGGGGGGCTAGTAGGCAGGCTAATATTAGAGTCGAATTAAGCAATGGAAAGTTTAATCCTAGATCGGAGGAATCGATGGTTAACTATTTTATGAGAATAGCGAGAAAATCGAAGATGTTGGATCCTCCCATAGATGAAAAAGATCTAATAAATATAGTTACTCCACATTTTCCGGAAACGCTTCAACACTACCTAATCATAGCCCGACCCGGTAGCATTGCAGCTATGATCGAATTATTATCAGCCTTAGAAGTCAATAAGCCAAAACACGCATTTGGAAATAAATATCAAGAAAAAGAAACTGTAAATTCTTTCGGACAAGGGGCACAGTATTATCAGAATAGAAGTGAGGTTAGGGAAAGATATAAAGGACCAGTACCAAGGATGGAATCCTTCCGGTGGGAAAATCAAGGTAGATATAACCAGGAAGGGCATCATCAAAATAGAAATGGTAATCTAAGGGGAAGAAATATAAGGGTGAATTATATGAATACAAATAGATTTGATCGAGGTAGACGGGGACGTTATTTTGGACACAGTAGAAATTCAAATGATGGGTATTGGACAAACAGAGATAATGAGTTTAGACCGAGGTCACCAAGACAGGGAGAAAGGTATTCTAATGGACGAAATTCCCCTGAAAATGCGGAAATGGTTGAGGCCATTAACACGGTCAAAAACGTGGTTGGAAGTAACCCCGATTTAATGCAGGAAAACAGAAGTAACAATTCGGGAAATAGTACAGGAGCAATACATAAAAATCAGGGAAACGCCAGACCCGGTCAAACGCGCCTTCAGTGAGAACTGGGTATCCTAGTAATGATTGTGATAAGTACTCGGAAATAAATAGTCCTGGAAGGCAAATGATGATACAAAAGAAAAGAGAATGGAAAAATAGAATCGACGAAAACGAAAAAGTAGGAGATCCACCTAAAATCAAAATTGGAGTAAATGGAAAACAATACAATGCAATTATAGATACGGGATCAAATAGCACAGTATGCTCACAAAATTTTTATGATAATTTACAAAGTAGTGGTTTTAAAATAATGTCTTTACCTAATGTCTTTACCAGTTAATGGGATATATTGCTCGCTAGCTGTGGGAAAACGAAAAGAGAGAGTAAAATTTCAAGCAATGATAAATATTGAAATAAATGGGAGAATACTAGGAATTTTATTTCTGATTGTAGGAAGACTTGTGACAGATATTATAATAGGTTGTGATTGTCTTTATGCCTGGGAAGCTGTGGTGAATTTTAAAAACATGATTGTAGAAATGAAAGTTGAAGATGAGACCATTATAGTGCCTTTTGTGGAAGATAGTAGTTCAGAAACTATTGTAAGAGAAAAAGAGGAAGAAGAAATCCAAGGGGATACATTCTTTGTAGAATATGTTAAAGTAGGAGCTATGGAATTAGCTGAAGTAAATGTTGAAGAGTACAGTGTCGATAATAAAGAAAATGTAGAATGGGATAAAAATGATTTCATAGACAATTTGAGGTTTTCTGACGCAACTAGGTACATGATAGGGAGAGTAGTGAAGACTTAGAAGAATTATTGCGGGAAAAGGTAACTCAGGCTGATCAACTAAATGAACAACAGACGGATAAACTGTTTAAAATATTAATCCGAAATAAAGAAGTATTCTCTGAGAAACCTGGTAAATGTAATATTTATACTCATTCGTTTGAGATGATACCCATCAAACCTTTTACACATAAAGCGAGAGCTATCCCTAGTACAATAAGAGAAGAGGTAGATGCAGTTATAAAGTCAATGTTAGAAGATGAGGTTATTGAGATTTCGAATTCAGAATTTGTGAATCCCCTATGTATTGTAAATAAGGCCAATGGAAAGATTAGGGTGACATTAGACCCAAGAAAGTTATATCGTTGTTCCTCATACTTTCCATCAGGGAATCCAACAGAACGTGTTCTCCGAAATATAGGAATTTATTTACGTGTACTTACACATCATAATCACAAGGATTGGGTGAAATATTGTCCATTGATAGAAAAGATTATCAATCACACCATTAATGTAACTACTGGGTTTGCCCCAATAAAATTAATGTTAGGAATTGAACCAGAACCAATATTGATCGGGGTACCAAAAATACTCAAAATTAATGACATTCAGTTAAGTGAAGAAGAAAGAGCGAAAATTGCTTTTGAACGAATCAAGAAAAAGGCAGAGAAGCGAAAATTAAAGAAAAAGAGTAGAAAACATAAATGGGAACCTAAGATAGGCGATTGGGTACTAGTTAAAGACCATAAGTTATCAAGTGCGTTGCGAGGTAGGAACAAAAGGATGGAATTGTTATATAAAGGTCCTGCAGACATTATATCAAAATTTGGTTATCATACCTATGAATTAAAAGATGTTAAAAATGAAAAATGTCTGGGAAGGTGGCATAAACAACTCCTTCGACCATACAAGAAACCGTGTGGTACCTTGGAACCTTGACTTCATGTAAAATTCGAAGTGTCATTTGTTCTATTGGCGCCCAATCAGCTTTGAGATAAAATTTAAATGTTAGCTTACTTGAAAACCATATATTGGTCAGGTACTTACATATTCATGAAAAATGCAGAATGTGAATTGCTATATACTACAAAGAGCTTAAGAAAAGATTGTATAGAGCTTACAATAACCGCTTTAGAAAGATTGTTAAAATGTTCATCTCCGCATAGAGAGAAAACCGAATATTTAATTTGTAAACATTTGTTAAAATATTTAGATGTATAGATAGTTATCACAGCAAGACAAAGAAAGAACTTGTCTGAAGAGTGTAATGGATTTATATAAATATATGTACATTTTAGTGCTTAAAGGATCTAGTAAAGATATGTGTTACAATAACAAAAGTGCAAAATCACAGTGCAAGTGATAGTGAGAGCGAAGTGAGCAAACATGAACTAAAAGAAGGAAGTATAAAGAAAGACTCTTGAAATTTAACCTTTATATAAAAAAAAAAAGTTTCACAGAAGAAACCATAACATATTGTAATTAGTATTTTAAGGATTAATGTTAAGTCAAGTGTATAATTGTTTGTCATGTTATAAAGATTAATGAGAAGATGTGTTAATAACCAATTTCAAAACAGTGTAATTGAAAATTGTATATAATGGGAGTGTTGCCGATTATTCAAAATACAGGAGTAATTTTTAATTTTTCTTTCGGGCAAGACATTTACATTATTTTATTATGAAATAATAAAATAATATAAATGGGGGCATTTGATACCGAAATTTAGATTTCAAATCGAATGGGCTTGATAAAGACACGTTTTGATTTAATTGCCGGATATGAGATTTGCGATAAGTGTTGAGTAATAACATAAATAGATAATAGAGTAGGAAGTGTTGTAAGGTGAGCAAGATATGAGTAAATAATAGTCGTTAAATTTGTAGTATAAACGCATTATTGGTTTGAAATTAACGAGTCATGACGTCATACCACATAATTTGAAATTCAGGTCTGCCAACCTTAAAAGTTGCGCGATATGTTTAATAGAATATAAAGAAAACATCGTTTGATCATAAAAAGGTAACTATATATGTTTGGAATTCAAAAAAGAACATGTTATAATAGAAAGGGACATTTCTAAATTGGGAAAAGGAATGAAATAGCATTTTGGATACGAGGCTTTCTTTTGGATGACATCATGAAATTTAAATCGGAAAGAACGTTTTCCTAGCGTGGGTACGCCAGGAAACGTGTTCACTCGCCCCAGACTAGTGGTGGACGTTGTGGTGTACACACGTGAGTGCGATTGCTCTGCGAGTATCTCTATATATCGAAAGTCGGCATAACTCCCGAAAGTGTCAGAGAGTAAAAAAAATAAATAATATACAAAAGTTCTTCTGGGGTAATCTATAAACATACCTACGCATACCCGGGATTAAAGAGATTTCATGCTGAACTAGCCGGAGAAAACAACACCATTCCACATCAAAGGGCGACACAACGTGAACATCATATATTCCGCTACAAATGGCGATCCAACGTGAACCAACAGCTTTTTTTTTTTCGCATCACACTTATATGAATCTGGAAACTAATAAATTGAAAAATTTTGTTATACATAGTTATGATCTACTTGCTTAGAGTAACAAGATGCACTCATCTATATCTCTTGGATGATGGTGTTTTAATGTAGGTCATGTAAGTTATATTTTTTTTAGTCTTTTTAGTCAAGCTTTTAGTCTAAGCTTGTTTCTATTTTAGATTCTGTTGCTTTACTGTTAACAGCTTCAGTTTTTTCATTGAATTTAAGTTTATAGGAGTTTGTGCCAACAATACGAACACCAACTTTGGTGGTATTAACAGGTGCAGAAAAGATGTGTGGTATAGGCTTTAGTCTAAGTTGGCTTAAGAATTAATGGACATTAGTTGTGCTGCACATCTTCACAGGATGGTTGTCTTCCCTATGATACTAAAAGGTTTTTGTTCAAAGTGTACACTTTTTTTATATTTATATGCTTATCTTATGATTTTGCTGATATAGGACCTGTATTACAATCTCCAATTAAGATTCCGATTAGGTATTAACTGACAGTCAGATCCAAATTTTTTGTATTACAACCTTTGGTTAAATGCTAACTGGAAGTTATTTGTTTCTTTTTTTTTTAGCAATGAACTAACCACCACATTGAGTGATGGTTAAGGTGCTAACTTGGAGGTAAACATGCAAAATTGGCATACCTTCAGTCTCAGTTAATAGTCAGTAGTGATTCCAAAATGAAATATTGTATCAATTATTATTTATTTATGCCAACATTAAGTCACCATTGGGGTAATTTGTCTCTGATGTGAGACTGCCTTTGTGGTCTACCAGGAGAAATACGAACTGGTTTGAGAATTTAATGCCATTCTGGCAGTTTGTCACAATAGCTCAGTGGTAGAGCAGCCGCCCAGTAAGCGGAAGGTCTGTGGTTCAAATCTCAGTTGTGGCATTGAATTTTTAAGTTCCAGTTCTACCTCTCAAATATTGTATCAATATTAATAAATAGGACAAAAACCAAAATCATTAGACTTTGAAGGACAATTTCCAGGTTTGGGATAAGCAGGAATTTCATAAATGTTATAAGATTGTCAAAAGTTGCACTAGTTCTGTTATTTTCTATTATATTTCTATTGCATAATATCTGCAGGATCATAGTTTGCTTATTACTTTATCTTCTTTTTCTTTTTTAATCTGCATGATAGTAATGTGTGCTTAAATGCAGTAAACTCTTGATTATTCAGGATAAATATAAAAAATATAGAATATAAAAACATGAATAATGTGGAAACCTGCAATATACTCTTTTTTAAGGTATAATATACATACATAAATAGAGATTTACTTTCAAAACAGGTTTATTTTCAAGCATGTGCTTTTAGTTCGAAAATTCATCCAAGTTCTGTACTGCTAAGTTAAATCACATCATTGGTACCATAAGCCTATTTATTTCTTAAAATATGTAGTCTATGATTTTTAGTGCTTCTGAGAGGAGTTTATACTTTTTCAAATTTTTCTTGCAGCACTAAGTTCATTGAACTGACCCCCTCTGGCCATATACTCTAGAACAGTATCAACACATTGGAATGTGGTACAATGGCTAACAAGATCACTGTCTTTGTCTTCACTTTCACTGTTCTCTTCTTTGTTTTGTTGTGGAACTGTGGTCACAATTTTGGGTCTCTCGTGTGCTGATCACTGAAGGTCAAGTTTGTGCTCAAAGGAACCAGGTTCAAGTCTGCAGATGCAGTAAAAGCAGAAACAATGCAGCAATTGAAGAGCACAAGAACATCTGCAGCATTACTTTTAATAGTGGAAAATTCACATGGATGTCTAGGGATTGGTGAGGGGACTATATTGAAGGGGATAACATTGCCATTGAGTAATTTTTTTTTCAATAAGGTTTTAGGGCATCAATCTGATTGCATTTTTGCCACACCTGATATGTTCCTGAAATGTTGTTTGCCCAGTGTCCCTAAATACTTTAGATTTTGTAATGTAATATTTGTCACACTGTTTGCAATTTGTTTTGTGTACTCCTGATTTATTCTTTTTGAGTGTAGCATCTCATTATGGTGAATTCAATTTACTTTGGATTGTGTAACTGTTTACTATAGTTCATATAGTCTAAGAATAGAGCAGAATTTAATTACTTAAAATTAAGCAAATGGAAGCTTATTTTTAAACCATTCATACATCATCCTTATATAACGTATTTGTCATTAATTCTTATAGGTTCCAAAACCCCCTTCAAATACAGAAGTTAATGCTTCAGAATCTCATCATTCTTTATCAATGCCAGTGGAAATAACAGAGGAAAATTTGAGCAAGGAGGTACAAAGAACAGTTTCAATGAGCAGTGAAAACCACTCAGAAGCTTTCTACTCTGCAGATGAAGATATAATGACAGCTAGTCGCACATCATCACTTCGACATTCTGTTACTCTTACAAGACAGGACAGTGGAGGGAGCGCTAATACTAGGTAAGGTTGCTCACCTTACAGGAAAATGAGAAGCTTGCATTATATGCATGATTTATTGTATATGTACAGAATTTTTATTGTGATTTTAAAGCAAATTTTGTCTTTTAGTGAGAGCTTGGTGTACTATGTAAGAGAACTTTGCCTTTAAAAGCATCCAGCTGTTATAAGTAAAGATATTGTTTTATATGCTTTTTAACAAATTTCTGATGAGCAAGATGTTACAGTGAGCCGTTAACTACTGGTGATTACCAAAATGGCCATTTTTACAGTGTATAGTTCTGTATTTTATTTATAACTCAAAGTACAAATAACATAACATGCCATATATTTAAAAGAAAATATGGCACTTCTATGTGAAGGGTCTCCCGTATCTTAACCACCAGGTGCATTTTAGCAATACATATCAGAAGAAAAGATTTTGTTTCTGTGTGCATGGGTGTGGGGGTGGGGGCGGGTGGGTGTGGGTGCGCTCGTGTGTATGCGCGACTGCACGCGTGCGTGTTGTATACAGCATTTTTAGAAAGTCATTCCAAATTTATTTTTTTCCATATATTTTCACAAGAGTCATTCAGATACAAGTCAGACTTTTCTTATAAAGTAGTTGTTATAGTTGTTACTTTTTTTTAAAAATAGTTTTCACCTTTTATCAATAGAAATACATTTTCTTCCTTGGATGGGCAGCTTCTTTATTCTGCCATTTAAAGAAGTGTATGGGTATACAAATAAGTGATTGTGAACCAATTGCCCAACCTTTACACCATTTTATCTTTTTGCTAACCACTTATCATTCAGTGGCCCAAACATGTAGTAGATACAAAGGGGATAAGTCAGCACTGAAAGAAATTTGTTCTAGTGTGCATTGATTGTTGCTTCAAAGCCTTTTGGGAATGCCTGACGTTTCAAACATTTCTCAGTTTTCCATTGAGGAAATGAGGGATCTACTTTGTGGATATTTTATGAAATCCTAGATGTTCTAAATTGAGTGTGACTCCCTCTAAGTTGGTGTTTGAGAAGACTTAGGTATTACCACTTTCTACGTCTTGATTAACTCAGATTTTGTTGGAACTGTTCTGGGATGATAATGGGTTTCATTTCTAGGCCTTATTGATTGAATTCATAGTTAAAAAATCTGATGTGTTCCACTCACATGACTTTCTCTACTCTTGTACTAACCATTCTTACAAACTCTTATTCCTACATGTTCTTCGTGTTAAGATAAACATTTGTACATAATTATTTATTGCTTATTTCCTTGTAGGTGCAAGGGGAATGTTAGAATACAGTAGGCTTTGTGCAATAGTCAAATCTTTTAAAGCTTTGAGATTCCGTTCTCTTTGCACACTTAACATATAAAAAAATGAACAACGATGTACCATTAAGGAAATTGAAGCTATTAACAGTGAAGCAACAAGATTCTAAAGTAAGAACAAATTAGAAACTAAAAACTTCACTTATCTTAGTAATATTGCAAGTTCTTGGTGCAAAGCTGACTAAAGTTTCGAGTTGACTCCAACTCATTCTCAAAGCTATACAAACAAATTTGTTACCAAAGTTACAGATGTTCATTTTAATCACTAATCTCTGAAAACAAAAAACATAGATACTGATGCTCATTTTAATTACCAATTTCTGAAAACAAAAATCTATAAATACAATCTATAGAAGGTGTTTCAAAATTCATAACACGGTTCCTATTTTTTAAAATAAATATTTTTTCTCAAACTATTAAATCTATAGGTCCACTTAATTGTTTTAATAATTTACCTTGTGGATTAATTTCATGATTAAATGACCAAAAATGATCTGCCACAGCTGATTTCTCATTTTGTTTATATTTAATATTTCTAAAATGCTCTTTTATTCTGGTTTCTAAATGATGTTTAGTTTTACCAATATAAACCTTGTCACAATCCAAACAGCTAAATTGATAAATGCCAGATTTTTTATAATTTGGTATTTTATCTTTTTTAGAAAAATTTAGTAAATTTTGAGAGGTAGAACTGGAACTTAAAAATTCAATGCCACACACGGCTTGTGTATTTAAAAACACCAACAGTAAGTTTGTTGGCATAAATAAATAATAATTAGTAAATTTTGTATATTAAATTTATTTTGAGGGACCAAATTTATGCCATATTCTTTAAAAATCTTTGTAAATTTTTTATTGGCCCATGGATGTTAAGTAAACTTTTTAAAAATACAATTATCTTTTATTTTTTTGAGGGTAGAAATTTCTTTAACAGCTTTTTGATACTTAAACTTTTCTATCTTTTTATGTATAAAATCTGTATTAAAACCATTAATTACTGTAGTGTTAATAATGTGTTCATATTCTGTGTCAAATTCTTCTTTATTAAGGGGTATATTTATTAACCTATAAATTAAACTATTGAAAACAGCAAATTTATGTGCAAAAGGATTAAAAATTTTATTTTTTATATAATTATCAGTGTG